>OX123189.2:80871536-82301063 GCA_944739405.2 Euclidia mi
GATTTGTTTTATTCAACTGTTTTTCTATTGTCCACAGGAATGGTGGTTAACGGGTTCGTCAATGTGGTGATCACAACTATTGAGAAGAGGTTCGGCCTGAGGTCCATGCAGACAGGAGTCATAGCTGGAGGGTAAGACACTTTCGTGGTGCGAGCTGTGGATTCGAACCCGATACACTCTGCATGGCAGCCTGTTGATATCTCCACTAGGCCATCGCTACCTATATAGCCTTTCACAGATCATAAAAAAAAGCTTTAAATTAGCAGAGGACTGCAGGACGTAAGTCTCTCCTTATTCCAAACTAGAGGACGCCAGCAGCTACGCCTGCATTTTTTTTAAATTTACCCGTTTTGGCCGATCTCGTGGGAATTTCGGGAAATGCCTTCTTAGTGCACCCCTACGGTCCCCAAGGAACATACATGCCAAATTTCAGCTTCCTGCGCCCAATAGTTTCGCCTGTAGCGTGTCTGTCAGTCAGTCAGTAACGCAAGGATTTTAGATATTAAGATTATAGACAACCCACAGTAACATTCTAATTGCATAAAATAATTAAACTTATAACCCTTCTAGTTGTATTATACTATTACTAGAGGACGCCAGCAGCTACGCCTGCATTTTTTTTAAATTTACCCGTTTTGGCCGATTCCGTGGGAATTTCGGGAAATCCCTTCTTAGTGCACCCCTACGGCCCCCAAGGAACATACATGGCAAATTTCAGCTTCCTGCGTCCAATAGTTTCGGCTGTAGCGTGTCTGTCAGTCAGTCAGTAACGCAAGGATTTTATATATTAAGATTAGTATATAATGAAAATTCAATCTCGATACGATATTTAACAGATGATCTATTAAAGAACATTTTCAATTTACAACTCAGATGGTATCTAATCAATTTGTCACTGCGGTGTACGTAATGGGAAATGCAACCTCATGTGACGGCTATGACGGCTATGACGGACATGCTTTTGAGGAAAATAAAGTGTTACTAACTAATCCTTTGCTCGTAGCTACGACATGGCATCATTCGCGTGCCTGGCCCCGGTGACGTACCTGGGCGGCCGCGCGGGCTCCTCCAAGCCGCGCTGGCTCGGCTGGGGCGTGCTGCTCATGGGCACCGGCTCGTTGCTCTTCGCGCTACCACACTTCCTCGTACCCAACTACCAGATAGCTGGGGACACGGCTGATGATCTCTGCACGCCGAATAGGACGGTAAGTAGAAGAAAGTTATTGGAGAACAATACTAACCAAAACTTTCAAAGTTGATCAATTTGACAGCTATCATAAAAATACTCCTAACAGTTTTTGAATGTGTAGTCTCAATAGTTTTGACATAAAGTAGTGGTGACATACGGAGAGACAGACGGACATGGCGAATCTAGGGTGCCGATTTTTGCCTTTTCGGAAACCTGAAAAGGCAATCACACTATAGGTACCTAAACTTGAAAAACCGGCTTAGATAGGTACGACACAGAATCAAGGAATGGTAAATAAACACTGCACAGAGAAAATCTAAAAGTTGGCCTCTTTCTAAACAGAACTGCAAGCAAATATACGAATATTTGTTCAGTCCAGTGTAATCAAAAGTTTTGTACTCAAATGTTCATTCAATTTTCTGACATAACAAGCTGAACTTTGACCATGGTTGGATATAATTATAGGTAGGTATTATTTAGATTAAATCGTACTAAATCGGATACGTGCTCTTAGTAATTATGTTTAATAATATGATACACGTTAAACCTAAAAACCTAGTAGTAATAGTCTACATATAGCGCGGCTAGATAATCAAGTTAAATAATCTAGTCAAACTATGATCCCTTTATATCACACAGCAATAGCTTTTCGATTTTGCTGTGAGGAGAAAAGGACAGCGATAATTTTCTTTAGATGACTTATAAAACGGTCTCTCGATGCAGACGCAAACGATGCGATTGCAGACAATGATACACTTCAAACACACACAACTTCGGCAATATAAAACGTAGGCTCAGGGACGAGGAGAGGTCAAGTAGTAGAGGCAGCTGGCTCTCCAAAAGATTTAAAATATTTAGGCAATGAATTGAATTACCTACCATTCAATGTCAATCAAGGGATATACTTAGGTATTTGTCCTTCCTTAGTAAGTATACCTAAAATTCATAAGTACATCTTGTTCTCTTCTTGGTCATTGGCTGGCGGTCTCCGGCTACTCTTTACAGCATAACAAAACTATGGCATCCTTACTAATATAGATGAGATAATGTAGAGCAAACTCGAACTATCCTTACCGCTTGTGTTTGCTCTTACTGATTATCATCATCATCATCATCAATCTAGCGTTATCCCAGTTACATCCAAGACTGGCACACCTTGGAGCCCGAGGTCCGCTTACTGGTCTAACCAGATATGACAGAATATCAACTTTTCCACAGAGCGACTGCCGTCTGACCACCGTAACCCAAAGGGATAGCGATATTCCATGGCTAAGACCAATATCAGTTTATTTTTAATGGTACTGCGTCCCCGTAACGACTGTCAAAGATCTTCATGAAAGCCAGGACCGACGGTTTAACGTGCTCTCCGGGGCAAGCGATAATTTAAAATTCAATACGCAAATAACACTACAAAATCTTTGGCGCGCGCCATGGATTCGAACCGCTACCGGCATTCTGTTGTGACATATTTTGCATGAAAATACTTACAAATACACATTTTGGCAGGAGACCTCCCGCTGCGACGGCACGGTGCCGGTGGAGGGCGGTGCGTGGGCGGTGGCGGTGTTCGTAATGGCACAGCTGCTGCACGGCGCGGGCGCCACACCGCTCTTCACGCTCGGAGTCACCTACATCGACGAGAACGTCTCTAAGAAGATGTCTTCTGTTTATTTGGGTGAGTCAGTCTTTTCAGCCAGCATTTGTATCCAGCCAGCAGTCTTTTCGTCGTCTCCTTTAGCATTTATCATCTTAACGCTAAAGGAAATCTTGGAGGCAACTGAGATAACACTAGGAAGATGATGATGAAACACCATCATTTCATCTGTAGATCTCTTGTCCTGTCACTGACATTCGTCCACTACGTTGATCGTATAGGAAACTGCAAGGATAATGCAATGATGCAAGTTGTTGTCTCCGTACCTACTAAGCCCTATCTAGTGTAGTTGTGTCAAAAGTTTATGCCCCACAATTTATTGCGTTGGTCCACGTGTTTTCTAGTGTGCCGAAATTTTCTGCTAGCGATAATAAGTAGGTAGGTATCTATTTTCGGACCTAACTCTACATAGACACATTTAAAACATGTCGCCCATAAACCCATTATTATTGACGTGTCCTAACATCGCGTGACCAATTATTCGTTATTAAGTTTACCTTTAAGCAATTCATAAAACTTTTACATAAGGGTGTGACTGTGTATCGATGCTAATATGAATAATAAGGTGTAGTGCCAATCTATGATACAGGGAGTATCAAAAACTTTAACAATTGTAAAGCAGTGGGACCTACGCGAAGCGGTGTTTCTGCCTTTGATTAAAGACCGCTTTAAACTTTAAAAAAATCTTTCTGGGGTACTATTTCTACTTTCTGGTTTCTTGACTTTCTGGTATTTTAAGTGACTGCATGGGTGGTACAGGGTTTTAGGCAGTCATCTCACCTTTTAAGACCGCGCTGTCCTGGGTTCAATTCCACAAGGGACAAGACTTTGTATAATGCAGACATTTATATTATGAGTTTAAATCTACATATGTGTCCGGTGATTGAATTTCTTGTAACGGACTACAAGATTTATAACTTGCGCGACTTGCCTTTTTTTTAAACGACAACTCCTGCACATAAAATTGCCCCATTTGTTGGTAGATTGTGTCTAGCAGTCAGCCTTAGAGACACGTGCTGAGATTTTTATCACAGTACTAACATGTAAAATGACTACAATAACAACCTACCTATAGATAAATGTCTTGTTTATCTGTAATTTGCTATCGGTAAAGCAATTCAGTTCATGATTCCTTTCATCGCGCACCTTTTTCTGCGGACCGAAGGAATTTAGTTATCCCATCTCAATAAGAAGTATGAAAGCATCCATAATGATATCAATTTCCTAGTAAATCGTTGTCATTTGATCCCGTTACTATGGTTTCTACACCACTTTTGTAGTATATTGACCATAAGTCTTCAGTTTATCGGACAAGACAGACAAACAAATATTAAATCACCATGCCGCGCGCTGTTTGGATCTGTGGCAAGTGTTGTGTATTCGATCACCACATGACAACAATTTCCATGATCCACAAAGTGTTGGCTCGGGTCTGTGTGTACTTTGTGTCTGATGATTTTATATTTGTTAAGTTGTTGCCGTGTGGTTGACGGCATAGAATACAAGTGTCACCACCCCCTATCTTCCCGTGGGTGTCGTAAGAGGCGACTAAGGGATAACACGATGCAAATACCATCTTTGCGTAGAGACGGAAAACTCGACATCAAACCCTATACGACTGCTTCGTTGGTCTCGCGGCATAAATGTGCGCGTGGGATCGGGAGGTCCCGGGTTCGATTCGGTCGGGCAGTGTTATTGGGTTTTTCTGTCGCGAAATTCTCAGTAGCAGCACGGAGTCTGGAAATGTGCCCGGTACAGCAATAGGCTCGCCCCTTATTACAAGGGACTAAAGTATATCTGGCGAAAAGTGGGTGTAGAAATACTCTGCCTACTTCTTCGGGGTTATAGGCGTGAGACTATGTATGTATGTAAGTTGTTAAGCCAGTGTAGATATGTATAATTAATGTCATCAGAAATTAACACATCACACGCGCTAGTTTCTCAGTTCGTAATTTCTCTAAACGACAGGCAACTCTATTGCCGTTTCTAGAACAGTCGACATACTGCCACTAAGAATTTTTTTATAGACTCACGCCTGTATCCCCGAAGGGTTAGGCAGAGGTGTAATATTACACCCACATTTCGCCATGATTTGTTAGGTCCCACGTAATAGGGAGCGAGTATATTGCCGTACCGGGCACATTACCATAATTTCCTAACGGAAAAACCCAATAACACTTTGCCCGACCCGGGAATCGAACCCGAGACCCCCCAATCCCAAGCGCACATTTATGCTGCGAGACCAACGAGGCAGTCACTAAGAATAAGCAGTAAATTACTATTTACTTTATTATTAAATCATAAAGCAGTAATCAATGGTAAACGCTGTCTCAAAATTGTGTTACAGACCTATTATGGCCGTAGAAAACTATTATAAACTATTATTGGCAAAGAAGTATACGACTTGCATGTTCGTAGGAAATAATATATGGAAACTTGCAATATCCTGTAGGCTTTCTAGTGTAAAACCAAGTTACACTTTAACTTGACTTGGTAGTAGGTAGCCAAAATCAAGCCTTTACATATGGCTCAAAATTAACGAAGCACCTTTATCAAAACATTACCCTTCCTTTGGCTTCGCCACAGTCGGGTAAAAATGATTATATCAAAGTCAATGAAAGCGATATAAATATTATATTTTGTGCAACTGAGGGCTGAGGGAATAAGAAATAAATTTCGCAACAAATATCTTGAAATCATTCATGAACCTATAAGTGTCATGTTATTAAATACTTTTATTTTATTAAAAACAAAGGGACGGTAATGTCCCTTTACATAACAATAGCATTTCTAAACGCATTTATTCAAAGTTATGAGATGCCCCGGGGGCGCCTGCCGCTGCTGGTTGCAATAAACACAAGAAAGCACTCGCGATATGGCCGCGTTATGCCCTAAATTATATGGACCCTACACTACCAGCGAACGAGAAATAATTTAAAGTAAGCACTTATGTGGTAATGATATTATTGCTTGAATGTATGACTGAAATGTATGGTTTTATATGAGAGTTTTGTGTGTGAATATAA
Source organism: Euclidia mi (assembly GCA_944739405.2). Lineage (NCBI taxonomy): Eukaryota > Metazoa > Arthropoda > Insecta > Lepidoptera > Erebidae > Euclidia > Euclidia mi. The sequence goes on from OX123189.2 coordinate 80,877,406, forward strand.
TTCAAATACACTTGGGTGCTATTATTATAAAGTAATTGATGGTTTTTTTTCAGTTTCCGGTAAAGTTATTTCTTGCTTCTCCTTTGCTTTCTAGTGGATCCACTTAATGATATTTATTTTTGATATTCTGACCGTAATTTGACGGCCGACTCGGAGGTTATAAGTTTACCTGTGTGTGAATGAGCCTGATGGGATGATGACGTATCTGTGTACAGAATCAAACATTAAACTCATCTGAATATAAGTTTATGAAGGTATTGTAAATCTTAATATATAAAATCCTTGCGTTACTGACTGACTGACAGACACGCTACAGCCGAAACTATTGGGCGCAGGAAGCTGAAATTTGGCATGTATGTTCCTTGGGGACCGTAGGGGTTCACTAAGAAGGGATTTCCCGAAATTCCCACGGGATCGGCCAAAACGGGTAAATTTAAAAAAAAATGTAAGCGTAGCTGCTGGCGTCCTCTAGTAATCTTATAAGATTTGACCTAACAGATCACATGTGAAATGAAATAAAAGCTTGTAATAAAAAGGGCCGTAGGTATTCATACGTATAAAAAATTATACCAATTATACTATGCGAATTGTGCCGCACTTTATAGTTTCCACAATAGTACATAGAACTACGCTGCTTTCTCCAACTTCCCATGGAAGTATAATTAGACAATCCCCCCTCACTAGAAATAATTATAGTATCACTCAACATTGAAAACAATGAAATATGAAAAGAAACTTTGCTGCGGGCCATTATTTGCTACGTAAATATATGCGGGCGGCTCCAGCAGAGGACGTCTCTAGGCTGAAATTATGAATAAGGTTTAAGGGGTTTGTACTGCAATTCGCCATGATAAAGAACCTTGTCAAAATACAAACTAGCAGGTGATTCTGAAGTGCAGAATTTAGAACGCCTTTCTGATATCCAAATTTCTGACATAAGAAGCCGAAAAGTTGTGTTTCAACCATTTTAATTCTACCGGTCAGTAAGTTTTATTTCAATAAAAGATCATGTGTTGTCGTTAAGCAGAAATCGGTTATTAATTAATGTGTCATAAAGCAAATATTCAGTAATACGTATAAGAAAGAATATTCAGCGTGCACATACATAGGTAGACTTAGCAATCTAAGAGAGGTAGTAAGTAGCGGTCATGTCTAGCTATGTACTTAAATTGTTGACGAACGACGACATTCAGAGAAACAACAGTATGTGTTGCTGGTATACTGTGTTGGAACTCGGAAGCGCAGTAATGCGTTTTCTCGGTCACTACTCCGTCTTCTTGACCTCTATCACCTCTATACTATACGTAGGTAGATGCAGTACCTATTTGGCGGTGCTAGAAATACATTATGTATGTATTTGATTAATCATAATTCAAGATTATGTAACTTTCGATAGTTAAGTAATCTTGAATAATATTTTTTATTCGTTCAAAGCGTTACATAATTATTTTCTCAAGACTATCTAACCTGTTTACCTAAAGCTTTATTCGAGACCTAGGTTACTATAGAAACAGTCTCGAAATAATAATAGGTAGAGACTATGCATTAAGCAGTGCAGACCCAGAAAGCAAATAACTTTGTGGCTGTAAGCACATGAAAGTTGTTTCTAAAACTACGTAGAACTTTTAGTGAAACCAAATGTAACAGATGTTATTAATTAACATATCTTGCAAGTTTTTATAAAAAAGAAGAAGGTATCAATAATCTAAAGTTATCTGTCCGATAAGTTCCTGTCAAATTAATTTGACGATTGACGGACACCTCATACAAATTAAATTCCAAGTTTGAATTTATCTGAGAGATAAGACATACCCAGAGAAGGTGAAATTGGGCTTTAAATATGCAAAGTCATCATCATTTTAAAAAGCTCTGAGCGAAAAAGCCTTTTAATTTTACATAACAAACAGGCATGGGGTAGCTGGTTGGTGCAATCCGTGCAATGCGATGTGTAAAGTTTTATTAGGTTTGTATGTTAGACTTAAAATACGGTCACTGGTGCCATTTGTCATTAGTCGCAGTCAATCGATATCGTCGACGCAAAGGTGTTTTACCTTTCGTAGCACTATGATTTATTCGCTTTTGACAATAAACTCTTTGGCACAGTTTATCATTACAAAATTGTACTTTAATGTATTAGTGTGTGAAATTCTACAGGAATATAAATCTGCTGATTACGCCAAAAACTTGGCAGAAGTAGATTATGTGTACCAGTGCCAATAGTAATACTAGTTTTCACCCTCAACACACGCCACACGCAAACATGGGCCCGATGGCCTTAGCGTAAAGGTTTTACTTGTCTAACTGTAAGATCGTAGCTTCTGAACGAACGCACTCGGATTTATTTTTCGGCTGTAAGCTGACGTGATCGAACTGGTTAAAGCTGCTGCGTGAAAGGCTGCATAACATTTTCAATGTTGTATATTATTATTTATAGCTGTTTCTCGTGGTTTCACCCGCGTCCTGAGGGAAATACTTCGCGTACCCGGTTAATTTATAGCCTAAGGTACTCCTTAGTACATCAGCTATCCGCCAGTGAAAGTTTTGTCAAAATCGGTCCAGCCGTTCCATAGATTAGCGAGAACAAACAGACACACAGACAGACAAACAAAAATAAAAAGATATGTCATTTCGTTATATGTACCGTGTATACATCCATATGCATTAAGTAAAAAGCGATTATTTTAATATTACAGACACTCCAATTTTATATTTGTGTATAGATATTCATAGAATAAAAGGTCCAGTCTTCTGTTAGTTCAGTTATATTTTAGTTTGCATGGAGACTACAGATACTTCCACGTGCCAGTAACCCAAACTAAACAATACCCTTCTACTAGCGTGGGCCATAGATAAGTATGTGGGCTTCGCAATATTTCTCTCCTTACATACACACTTCAAACCACAATATAGTGATAATCGAATAAGAATCTTATTACACTACACAACAAAGTAAACACTCGAAAAATCCAATCTAAATTTTGAATGTTTAGTAAAAAATAAACAAGGAGAGTTGATCGGTTCTCCCTCTCTAATGTAGAGTCATTGTAGAGTCTTGGAGGACAAGGAAACGTATTCAGAGAGCCGTCAACTGCCGTCAGATGGCGTGATGTGTGCCACTACAGATATCGAGAGAGTTAGCCTGACGTCCACATTCAGCTATGCGATAATGAGCTGTGCTATAATCCTGATGATTGCAAATTTAATATAGTATTTGTCCATAAACAGCTAGCTACAAGCTAACATTCTGCCAAATCTGGTTAGACCAGTAAGCGGAATGATTTATGTTCCGTTGTAATTTGCTGTAAGTTACAATATCACAAAACTTAACTTTAGTTGTCGATTACGAAAACAACATTATAATTTTTTTTAAGAAAGTTATTTTAATGAATAAAGGTAAAAATAGCAACCTTTTGGAGTTGTTGGTGCAAACTACCCTCTAGCCCTATAAACATTGAATAAACTAATATTATTGAAATAATTCCTGTACTTAACTTTTGTTTGACGTTTTCAATTTGTTCTACTGTTGAAAGATGTTGCTGCTGCTTGGCGATAAGAAGCTACAAACATCTTTCACTACGGCAATGCCTAACCACTCGTAAGTCGCAGCTTTTAACTGTGAAAACAGGGTGGGTCTCTAAGAAACGCGATACTTATACTTTTATACTGGAGTACTCGCGGGTCCCGAGTATCCCGGCTCCTTGTTTGAACGTATAATGTGGCCCCGTAATGGTGGTTTGCTTTGGTTTCAGAACGATCGAGTGTGTGAGAGGGGTCTGATAGATTTTTTAAAAGGTGTGCGCGGTGTGATTTTTCGTTAACGTAGATTTTGTTCGGAGGTGAATCGAATATTTTATGGATGCACAAGTATGATTCTATTTGGAAAACTACGACGTCTATAATTATTTACCTAAGTCCACAGTAACATTATGTATTACCTACGCAACCAATATTTATGAGATTAACGGTTATATCATTCAGGCAAGGGAAGCGTTATTCTTGAAATTCATCTATCATAGAATTTAAGTGATTAGCAGGTGAATAAGTAATAACTGAGAAAATATCTAACTTAACATCAGATCTAAACTTAAGTAGTTGGTAGCAGGAGTTCGTAGCCTTTTCCTTAATCCTGTGCAGTTCACAGATGTAGAGCACTAAAGCAGCACTTGTTATGTTGCAGGGGTGTACTACACTATGGCGGTGGTGGGCCCAGCGATGGGCTACGTCATTGGGGGCCAGATGCTCACCATCTACACAGACTTCCTCAGCGTCGACTCGGAAACGTGAGTAGTCCATAAGTCAATACTTTGCCATGGCTATTACTATTTAATCTTTGTAATTATGTTTTATGACAAAACTAGAGGATACCCGCAGCTTTTATGTCATGATTTCACATGCGCATTATTTTTTAATTTTACCGTTTGTGCCAAATCCTGTGAGAATTTTGAAAAATTCCTTCCCAGTGCATGATCTCCAAGGAATGTACATGCCTTATTTTAGCTTCTTGCGCCGAGTTGTTTTGGCTGTGCCTTGTCTGTCAGTCAGTCAGTAACGCAAGCATTTTGTATATGCAGACAGTTTTTTTGAGATTTCTGGAAATGGTAAAACTAAATGGATATTAAATTACGAATGAATTTAGACCACTCAACGTACTAAGTATAATCATTAGGTAAATATAAGAAGATTTGATATCTCAAGAAAACGAAATTGGTAAGTAGGTAGTAGGTAGGTACCTACCTAAGTAAAAAGCTATAGGTTACCTGTTGCTTTTGCAAATGTACCTACAATTCTTAGCAAAAACGCAACTGCAAACAAATAGCAAGAAAACAAAACAAATCTGTAACTCAACTTCAATTACTTAGGTACAATAATTCTAAGCTAGGTACATCCAATTAAGTTGATAGATTCATTACCATTCTCTACATGTTAGTAGTTATGTTTAAGTTATTGCAACTAATAAACATGCAGTGTTCATAACAATTCTACGAAAGAACTTTGTGAATGTTTGTGTCCAAAAGCAAAGCTTTTATGCAATTCAGCAAAGCGAAAATTTTTATACTTTAAGGTTTAAGGAATAAATTACAGAAAGGTGAGCTGATAGTGTGGTGAGTAATTATTTATGAATATAACCAACCGCCTAACTTACCTTAAATAAGCTCTTCGTGCTTTACTTTATTACGAGTCTCTAGTTCCTCTTAAAGCGTCCAAACTACAACTTGAAATATCACTGACGCCATCACAAAGGAACAGTGCAATTGAGTATTCCATATCGTTGTGTCAACAATAATAACCTCAACGTTGTGTTGCCCGCGCTTTCCACGTCGCGTCTTGTTCACATTTTTTTATATTTCATCTCGGCAGCGACACGGCTTCATTCAGCCAACTTGGCCTCTCGCTTTCATCTCATTGTGAACCACGTACGTTGGCAACTTTTCAGCCAAATTAATTCCACCATTTTATATTTTCATGGCTTCCGAAACGAAATATGATTTTCCGCGGCATGAGTTTTGAACAACCTCTTTACCATGGCTTTACTTTTAATTTTGAGAGCTCTTGTGATACCGTACTGATTAATATAGAAAAAAAGAAGCCTAAGAGCATTTGGTTATGAAGTGATTAAATTAACTCCATAGAATTTTGCATGTTGAATAAGGTTAATATGTTGGAAGTAAGTATTTCGTAAAAGGATAGTAGGTACTGAGCATAATCTTTATAAAGTACACAAGTCATTTTGTTGGCCCGTTAGTATTATCAGAGACGAGTAAGATTAATGTGTTCTGTACATTTAAGACTACAATCTTACAACTTTTTACTAAAAGTAAGCAGGTAGGGTACCTACTTACTAAACTGCTACTAAATGTACAGAATGGTACATTTTACGAGACCGGACACTCGGTGCGGATTCATATTAGTCTTATAAACAGTTTTAATCTCGAGACACAGCGACAAAGGTTCAACACCTTTTCGCTGTGTCTCGAGATTTATAACAAACTTTATAGTGGACGTATATGTACTATATTACATTCGTACTATATTTTATCACGTAAATAAGTAGGTACCTATATACATTAAGTAGATATATACAGTTACTATTATTATGACTGCCTCGTTGGTCTCGCGGCATAAATGTGCGCGTGGGATCGGGAGGTCCCGGGTTCGATTCCTGGGTCGGGCAGTGTTATTGGGATTTCTGTCAGGAAATTCTCAGTAGCAGCACGGAGTCTGGAAATGTGCCCGGTACGGCAATAGGCTCGCCCCTTATTACGTGGGACTAAAATATATCTGGCGAAAAGTGGGTGTAGAAATACACCTCTGCCTACCCCTTCGGGGATAAAAGGCGTGACGATATGTATGTATGTATGTATTATTATGAAAAGTATGTATTTACCGCATAAGTATCTTGTGATTATTCAATTCAAATAATTTTCTTTGTCTTTTCACGGACATTAATCTGTCTATGTCGTATCCACATAATATCAACATAGTAAGGCCTTGTTGTAATGAAAGTATGAATAGATAGGTACTTAGTTCAGAATTAATCTATCATGAGAAGAGTGCCAATTCGTCTTTTGATATTCTAGATTCTTTGCGTATGAGCTCCACGACTCTACCTAACCTGCCTACATAGAAAAAAAGCTTCTCCATCTACACGATGCAGATGTTAAATTTCAATTTAGTTTAGAACACCAGAATAATTTTTCGCGATTTCAGCGATGTCTTAGAACAAGAATTGTTTCTAATATTATTACCTGGAGGTACAATCATCCACTAAGAGAAAATAACTTTGTACCTACCTAAGTACCCACTTATAGATAAGGGTAAGGATCTTTACTCGAAAACAATAATCAATTATTGTCGAATTAATTTAAAATACAACCACGATACTTCGGGCCGTGGTTCTATTATTCTAATTCACTTGAAGTGTACCCTGGCCTCAGTGCCCTCTTGAAAGCACCTATTGTGAGAATACAGGGACGTACTTAGATTAGCTCTCGTTACATACAAATGCAGAGGGTGCAACGGTCATTTGTAAAATTAGGAAGTTTCATACAAAATAATGTGCTAACATTAGTTGTAGAAAGTTTGGGAACAAAGTTAGGACTTCAGTAATGGTGGTAAATTAAACTAATTTATGATGTCATGAGTATAATTAGCAAAACTGTACGTGTGGAAATGTTTGTGTTATTTCGTGTGCTTAGGAATAGTCCATCTTGTTTAAAGTTTTGAAATTATTTAAAAAGTAACGTGAATATTTTAGACTTCAGCTTGCCATTTTTTGTGCTTAGGTATTTATAAACTATTGAAAGTCTAAAACTATCAATCGGGAAATCAAGAACAATTATTTACTGTGATTTAAGATTACTATTGTAAATATTTTTAATACATACCTACATTTTAGTTAAATGTTTACTGTTTCATATTCGAAGATGTACCGGTCTACTTATTTATTAAAGTGTTTTAAGTTATAATCTAAACTACAGCATAATGCAAAACAATACCTACGTCATTGTTAGATTAAGTATATAATTCTACAATAACCGATTTATAATGAAATCAATCTAAATATAGTAAGTACATAACGTACCTAAAAATGAATAAACCGTATCTTGTCAATCTACCCTCTTCATAAAGTGGAGTGCAAGGTAGTAGGTGTAGTCCCATTGGTAGCTTGGCGTGGACTACGATTTTACAGAGAATCTTTTACACGCACGACTAAATTGACTTTTCTTGTGACCAATCATACAAACATACACACACACACACACACTCACTCACGCACGCGTGCCCGCATGCGCTCACACAGTGTTTTACAGTAAGACTATATGAACAATTATTTAATCTTTTTTATCTTTTTATTCCCATTTTCATAATGCAGTTTTGTTTGGAAATTCGCAAGTTAATTTACTTGACACAATAATATAATTATGTTTGGTTCCACCGGATGAGCCTGGTGATCAGTTCTACAGGCTTACGCCTATCTCAGACACCAGTCCTCACTGTCTGAGTTACAACTATGTATAATGTTTTACTTCTATGTAAATGTACCTGTTAAGTATGTGTAACTGTAAAGGAAAATAAACGTTATTATTATTATTTGTTTCTCTTTCACGGGTATTATTCTAATTTGTTAGAACAATACCCGGCCCTTTGGCAGGTTAGGTCCGTTGAGAGTTTTAATCTAAAATGTGATAAAACACCTACTGTGGAGCCTCCACAATTGTACTATTAAGTGCAGTCACGGATTAATAGGATTATTATTATTTACATACCGATAGTTTATTTCATTCCTGATTTTTATTCTTGTTGAAAAGTCTAGATTCCCTAACCTAATTCGTATTTTCATTTATTTTTATAACAATTCTGCAAACCCTACTTTATATTACGCCCCTAGTCTAATCCGGCCCTGTAGGCATCGAATGACCACCGGTGCGAAGCAGTGGCCCGCCGGATTGCAGAGTAAACTTGCGATTAACATAAGAAAACAATCCTACAACGTAAGCTAATAATGTAGGCAGGCATACCTGGCATCCCGTGTTTACCCACTTCAGAATAGCCCACCGAAAATAAACCCGCGAAAATGTGCGCGGAAATTTTAATAAGAAAACAAAGTTTGGTTTCCATTGGGCCTTTTTGTGTAAAAACGCTTTTTAGTCGTTCGTGTCCTTTCTGGAGCGTAAACTGTAGCTTGTATAAGGGTCAATCTCCAAAACGAGCGTATTCGTGTGATCGCTCTGGTGCTTTTCAGATATTGATATTTAATGGTAATTATGTATCTCATTTAAAAGAATGATATTCAAGTGGTAGATTTTTACTATTGGCCTTCAATTTACACAAACAGTTACGGATATATTAAAGTTAAAAAAAATTCGCGACCAGAGCAATCATAATTGGTGCCAGAGCGAACATAAATGGTGAAATCATTGCAACAAAAATATAAATTATTGATAAAATATTATTAATTTAACCGTTTTCAGTCATATTCAGTGTACGTGTAACAAGATCAGTAAGAGAAATGTATTATTTTAGAAAATTCAAGGCATATTATCCGTCATAAATATCAAAAATAAGAATCTTTTATAAAAAATAATTTTATAAAAACAAATTAACATAACTATAAAAATCACCTTTTGGAAACCCAGGAAAGGTTATAAATTTATTTATTTATTTATTACACACACATTCCAACACAATTATTACAGGTTACCCAATGCAATTGTGGGGTTAAAAATAAAAACAAATTATGGTAACTTAAAGAAACAAAACAAATGAATACACACAACCTACACTATAGTACACATTACAGAAACAGCTAATCATATAATAATAATAAATAAAATTAAAAAGCAATGAAAAACACAATGACTACATGAACATAACCTTAGACCCAAGCATGATAATAGTTGTGGTCCTGCACAATACTCAATCATATGATATTACACATAGTATCAATTTTGCGAGTTCACTCAGATGACACGAGTATATGTCTATTCTATTACTTATTTCATTAACTACTCGTATTGACCGGGTTAGAGGCGCTTTCGCCATTATATTAGTCCTGGCAACCGGGACAGCTAGTAGGGGCGGACGTCGTCTCCTCCATACGTAGCGGTCGGGCACACAGAGGCCCAGGTGCCCCAGCACCGTCTGATTACACACCTGGTTCCGCAATAGTTTGATCACATACATTGCCAACGAAAACTCGCGACGCACTCTCAACTCGTTGTACCCAACCATTCCAAGCACAAATAATGTGGGGTACATTAAAGGATAAAATGGATATACTCCATACATTTTCATGTACTTACCATCTTGTGAACTTATTTTATACTCTCTCAAGCATGACGCTGTATTTGGCTTCATGGGGAGCCCATCATGCTCGAGATGACTCCTAACAAGCGCATCGTATACAACCCTTAACGTGCTCAGATTGGTGAAGTGCCGTGATTGTCTAAGGACGAATCCTAAGTTTCTGTACGCTTTTTTGCAGATTTTGGTTATGTGATATCTAAAAGACAACTCAGGAGTCATACAAACTCCCAAATCCTTTACCTGCCAGTCTCTTTGCATCGGTTCTGTCCTTATCTTGTAGTCATAAGTACTAGGGGTACGGACGTGGGTGAATGACATTGTAGAGCATTTGGATACATTAAATACGAGTTTGTTCTGCTGACTCCATTCCACTACTCTATCTATATCCTCCTGTAGATGTTCACAATCAGAAATATTATTAATTTCCAACATCAACTTAAGATCGTCAGCAAACAATAAACACGTCGCATGTTTTATTACCTCGGGCAGATCGTTTATCATTATGATGAACTCTAGCGGACCCAAATTGCTGCCCTGACTCACACCTGATCTAGTAAAATATTTATCAGATACATATCCACTGCAGTCAACGTATTGCTGACGATCTTTTATGTAGCTTACGAAGAATTCCAACAAATGTGGTGTGCATCGCATTTTAGCAAGTTTACTTAACAAGATATCATTGTCGACAGTGTCGAAGGCTTTTTCATAGTCAAAATAGACAGCGTCCACCTGAATCCTTGAATCCACAGCAGGCACTATCTGGCACATAAAATTAATAAGATTGGTAGCCGTACTGCGCCCCGGACGGAATCCGTGTTGAGCGTTCGATAATAGTGCTTGTACCTGTGCCTGCATACTGCGCTGAAGAGCCGAATCAAATACCTTGGCCGGAGTTGACAACACTGCCACTGGTCTATAGCCATTAACTTCTGGTCCTGCTTTACCCTTAGGCACTGGTATAACTCGGGTGACCTTCCATCGAGCTGGAAAAGTCTCTACTTTAAGACTAATGTTAAATAAATGGCAAAGAGGTTCTGCCAATACTCTACCGCAATCCTTAAAAAGAAATGAAGGTATACCATCTGGGCCTGATGAACGCATTGGCTTGAGACGAGCGAGTGCTTCTCTTACCTCCTTCAAAGTCAGAGCGTTAATACTTAGGCGTGCGGTCGATGCGTCATGTTTCGCCACCGCCGCCTGTGCCAACGCCGCATCCAATTGTGGTGGTGAGTTGCTGTAAACTCCAAGTACTTCGCGAATTGGTTTGGAAAATTAAATGTTATGTGCATAGTTCATCGTTTGTCATTGTAACAGTCGGGTACTACTACTTAAAATAGATTTATAACGCATAAGTTATGCAAAATATCATCGCTCTGATCAATGAGAGCCATAGCGATCAGAAAAAGTCACAAAATCATACATATAGCCGAATTTAAAAACAATAGAAAGTTGTGATTTCGTCTCATAAAAAACATCATAACGATCACTTAATTCACATAACAAACACATTCACAGGCTTACTACTGAATTTAAATAACATGCCATAGTAATCATAAAATTCGAGAACCAAATCCAAAGCAATCATAAACTTACCTTCGTAATATTGGAACGCGGGAACGTGGCACACGGAGTATCCTCCTCGGCGTTAGACCACTACTGACGCTGCCCCGCGGGAGGGGAATAGAGTGTCTATAACGCGTAACTAAGGATGAGCGAGATGTTTTACCTCAGCGCAGAGCGATGAGATAAAATGCCCGGTCACGATTTTAAATTCAAATTGTGGAAAAATTATTGTTAATAAAACTAAAAATATTTTATTACTATGAAGACTAACTATTTGTTATGTAATATAAATAAGTTGTTTGATGTGATCCTTCTCATTAAAAAGTTAAAAAATATTTTTTTCATTCAATCGGGAGTTGGGTCAACCCAGAGCAATCAGGATTTTAGGGTTTAAGATTTTTTTTTTTAGTAATCAAAATAAACTTATTCATAATATTAGCCTTGTACCATGTAGATTAGACACCGAACTGTCTATAAAAAAATATTTTGAAAATGTTTTTCGATTTTAAAATGGTTTTATCCCGCCCGACACGAAAGAAAATGCCTCTGGAGATCGACCCATAAACTAGACACTTCTATTGTTAGAAGCCAGTGATAAAGTTCACTTATTATGTTAACTCAAATAAGGTAAAATGCGTACGGAACCCTCGGTGCGCGGGTCAGACTCGAACTTGCCAGATTTTTTTTATTATTTGGTACGCTCCCAAACCTTTTAGATTCGGCAAATATATTGTCACTATAAAAATCATTCACTACTTTCGGCCCGACTAACCAAACCAAAACTTATGTAGTGTTGCCATGAATGAAATATTTATTTAAATTCGCCAAGCGTTAGGTACCTACTTACCTTTATTTTACCGACTAAAGTTCTACGAAAAGCCGTACCTACACTAAAAGCTTCAAAAAATTGCATAAAGTTTTTATACGTAATACGTCCTGTACCTACTTCTGTTTTCAATTCGTATAACAATATTGTACATAAATTAAAATATTTGTTGATTTTATTAAATTGAGTAAGCACGGCATAAACGGGTGCCTGTAACTGTAGTATTTTTCGATATGACCAAGGCCTTTGATTTTGTGGATCATAAGCTGCTTTTAAAAAAATGTGAAACATACGAAATCAGAGGTCCAGCCTTAAATTGGTTAGACAGTTATTTAAAAAATCGAAAGCAGTATGTTGAAATCAAAAGCTTAAATGATGCACTTGAATGTACCACTTATAAATCCAATTGTCGATTTAATAAGTTCGCCGTTCCTCAAGGTAGCATATTGGGACCATCACTTTTTTTACTATATATTGACGATTTGCCATCCATTACTACGCATCAATGCGTCTTGTTTGCTGATCATACATATCTCACTCATAATAGCACACAAAGTTAAAAAGGAGAATTACGAGGATATACTTAATAATGAAATTGAATCAGTAGTACAATGGCTAGAAAATAATAAGCTATATGCAAGTACAAAGTATGTAACATTTGCTAATTACAATAATAAAAATAATATTAGTTATAAACTGACATGCCGAAATGAAATTATAGAATCTGTAAATGATACAATATTTTTGGGCATTACTATTGATAACCATTGTAATTGGAAAGCACATATCGATAAAATATGTAAAAAATTAAATCAGTTTCATATCATGGTTATGTGGCCTCTGTTTTGAGGTATGGGCTACTTCTATGGGGTAACTCTACCGATGTAAATAGAGCATTTATTGTTCAAAAAAATGCTTACGAGCAATCTGTGGAGTAGGTCCGCTCACATCATGTAAACCTCTGTTTAAAAGATTTAATATGTTAACCCTGGACGTCTATGTACATTTTTCAAGCTAGTTGTTTTGTTAAGGAACATGGACCATTATTTAAAACATTTAACGATAAATTTAACACTAAAATAAAAAACAGAGATCCAACAAGATTAATAATATCTAGCCGAAAAACTGCTCTCTGTCATACAAATTGTTACATTATGACAATAAAAATTTATAATAATCTGCACAGAAGTGTAAGAGAGTTACCGTTAAGACAGTTTAAGACAAAACTTTATAAGTGGCTGGTAGATAAGTGGTTTTATAATATGAATGAATTCCCTATGACATGAATGTATTCTTTATGACATGAATGTATAATTAATAGTACCTAATCTTTGGTAAAATGCCACGAGAAGATATAGACTTTTTGTAAACAAACATTCAGGGCTTCACAACCTTTATTTCAAACAACGTTGTGTTTTACATTTTATGCTTTAGTGAAGTTTGATACTTTTTTAATGTTTTATTTTAGTGTATTTGAGTTTATATATGTTAATATTATTATCTATGACTTCCAGTCATATCCAGAAAAATGTAAATTTGAATGAAAATAAACATATTTGATTTTGTGTAAGAGTGGTCGAATTTTTCAGAAATAATTTTCATTAATTTGGCGACAATTTTGTAGTTTTTTAACATGTAAGTACATTCAAGTCAATAATAAAATACCATATATGTCAATGATAGAGTACAAACAGGGTACTCTATTATGGACTTTTATTTTTTTATCATAGGCAATAAATTATTCGCTCCTAGCCTAGCTATCCTAAAATATTAAATAATTGTCCACCAATGTGATATATTACAGACAACTAGCTATTACATCGCATGCAAATTTTTAGGCATGGAGATTTTACGTTGTGTATGAATGAAAACGTCAGAATGTACTTAAACAAAATCTATTAAAATGTTACGGTAAATTTACATTCGGGGTAACATGCGTAAATTGACGCAATTTATTTTTATTAGGTGTACAGAAGCTTATGTGCGAATAATAGTTTATCATCTGCAATTTGCACCCGCATTGCCGCAAAGTCGGCCGCGGGATGAGCATTGCGATCCTATAAACATGCATTTAACTTTACACTTACCCATTATTTTTTTTCTTAAGATAAATGCAAGCCCAGCCCAAGAATGCTACATTTCAATGAAGTAAAACCAAATGTTGGCATTCCAGGTTCCAGTACCACAAAATATTAAAAGATCCCGTTGACAGCGCATAATATCGATAAAACCCCGATCCATTGAAATATTAATTTCCAATGACACGTACCTGTGTACCGTTGCGCTTATTCGATTTGACATTATTTGTGTTTGACAGAACTGTCGCTATGTCACTTAGTAGAATTTCTTTGTTTACAAAAAGTCTATGTTCTCGTGGCACGGACTATAATAATGAAAATTCTATAAATTAAGCATGAGTTGTCTTCAATATTACATGTAATAAATATTTTGCATGTCGGACACCTTTTCCGACACAGTATGTGATGTGCTAACCGTAATACATAACTATAATCTACCATACAGCAAGCGAAATAAACATTTCATTTCATACCTTCATACAGCTTTTATTGGATCGTGTCTTATGGTCTTAAATAAACTAATACCTACCACTGACCAGAAGATATTAGTTTAGCTAATAGAACGCTATAGAACATCGCTACGGATTTGGGATACGAAATTTAGGCGACACTCTAGAGAAACGTTTCTGAAAAGTATTTTGTCAATTTAGGTAGTAAGCGGAATCCGAGTGCCGAAGCAACTCTGTCTCCCTTTTGTCTTTGATGTAAGCGGTAGGAGCACGATGGTGATGATTTTAGTTACCCTATTTCCCGATGCAGGAACGAGACCAGCCTATTAGCTTGTCGACCAACAATGCATTTAGTTTGCAATTTTATTGCAAATCTGATTAATATTTGTTCGTTTGGAATTGCATCGTAAACCTTAACATTTCACTACAATATTTTCTCTTTTGTTTGTATGCAGGTTAGGGATAACGCCGGTGAGCTCAGTGTGGATCGGCGCCTGGTGGGTCGGCTTCATCCTGTCGGCGGTGCTGTGCCTCATCGTAGCCATACCACTAATGGCGTTCCCACATGAACTACCTGGTAAGCACCTAACATAGCTACTCTAAAAACTATAGGTAGTTTAATATTCTTGAAGAATTTATCACTTTTAGTAGGCTCCGTGTGGTGACGGGTTGAAAATACATTATGTCACTACCGTGGATGTTGTAAAAGACGACTGTTTATTTGCTTCGTGAATTTTCTTTAGTCACCGGAAAAAACGGAAATAATTAATTCACAATTATAATTTATATTAGGAAGCAAATAAGAAGAGGTATATGACCAGCAGTGGACTGCGACCGTTACCTAGTACATATACCTACCTATATCGGTAACTGCGACAGGCAGCATGATGATTTCTTTTTTCTTTTTAGGTGCTGAGGAAATCCGCGCCTCAAAAGTATCAGAAGCTCACGAGTCAGCATCCAAATCGGCCGCGTTTAGTGCTCTCCACGAGTTGCCTCGCGCAGCCGCTGCGCTCCTGAAGAACCCCACGTTCCTGTTCCTGAACCTAGCCGGTGCCAGTGAGGGCATGCTCATCAGTGGCTTCGCAGCCTTCCTGCCGAAGCTGATTGAAAACCAGTTTGCGGTGAACGCATCGGATGCTGCTTTGCTATTAGGTATGTTTGTGCTGGAAGAACAATCGATGCAGGTTGGCTGTCCTTGAATTATTTAGAATTGAAAATCCACTAAATCCTGTGTCTAGTACCTATATATGACAGCCTGGCTAGATTTTATCTCAATTTGTTCAATTTCATCAAACTCTCGCTCATTTCCATTCCAAATAATATATTTTAGGAAGAGACGGAAAATTTGACCCAAGCCATAAACCAACCCGAACTGGCAACCGTGACACCTACAGCCTACTGTACTACGTTGACAACGGGTTGCCAAATCCAAAGGAGGCCAAATCCTCATTTTGGCTCACAAGCTATTCTGAAGCAAATTAGTAGACGCCTATATCCAACAGTGGACTGCGAAAGGCTGTTATGAGTCAATTTAGAAACTAGGTTCTAAAAGCGTCCAATTGTTGCAGGCGTGATAACAGTCCCAGCTGGTGGCGGCGGCACATTCCTGGGCGGGTGGCTGGTGAAGCGCTGGCGGCTGGCGTGCGCCGGCATCATCAAGCTGTGCGTCGCCGCCACGCTCGTTGCCGCTGGGTTCACCTTCTGCTTCGTGCTCAGCTGTGATGACTACCCCTTTGCGGGAGTCACTGTTGGTTACAACAGTCCTAGTGTGCCGGGGTGAGCTTTTAACATATACTTAACTTGGGAGGATGGTGTGTGTTGGCTGTAATGACATTGTTCATCGTATATCTATCTTCTAGAGCACCTACCTACCCAGTGTCTTTAAGTTTCAGTGATTACCTACCTACTGTAGTTCTGTAAATATTTGCATCTTCTAAAAACCACTATTATACCTATCCAGTCCAAGAATATATTGTCGTATATTGTAGAATATATTGACGACACTGAAAACCCTCTATAACTAACAGGAATCAGAGATTTTGAGATTGATTTAAAACGTAGATAATTTTTGGAGGCGCAGGGCATATCTTACGATTTAAATCTTTGCCACGAATACAATAAGAAAAAGGTGATACAATATTATTTAGCGGGTCTTAGTCGCGATAATTTACTTATTTAGAGGCATAAATACCTCTGTTATTCTCTTACGTTTCTACCGGCTTGCAAATCGATTAAGAAAAAGGTGGAATATGTGTTCAAAACTTGCGGCAATTGGAATGGAGCAACAGCTCTCTTTGAGCAGTCTGTGCAGTGTATTTTGGATTCTATCCATCCGGAGGAAGGTTCTGTGATACGTGAACTATTTGAATATCTGGCGGGCCCTATTTCCGTATTTTTTTCAAGTTTGCCGGTCCTACGTGCTACATCATCCCGGTAGAAATCTAGACCCTCGCCTTGGAGCCCTGGGTCCGCTGTTATATCCTACGACCTACAAGCACTTTTATTGCTGAAGTCGTCACAAAAAAAATGTCGGTCTGAATCTGTTCTCTTCTATATTCCAGCGCGGACAGTCTAACCGCCGCATGTAACGTGGAGTGCGCGTGTGCGTACGCGCCGTACTCCCCGGTGTGCGGCGCGGACGGCGCGGTGTACTACTCGGCGTGCCACGCGGGCTGTGAGCGCCGCACGCTCGCCGGCGCCGCGCAACTGTTCCACAACTGCGCATGCGTCGCGGGGCATAACCACACGCTGCCTACTTATGAGGTGGAAGGAGGTGAGCATAAGGACGAACTATTAAGAAGGACATTACTCTTTAAATATTGCACAGATGCCAACATGGCTACCAGAGACACAGACACATTAGTATTATAGGTAGTTGATTGAATCAGGCGTTACTTGGCGGAATTCCATTGTAACCTAATGGAAGGAAAGAGGAACCCACCACGCACCCTCGGATTGCCCACCCCAACTATTGCAATAGAAAAAGATTGACAATACCGAACTCCTCTAAAGACAAAGGATAAGGGATAGATGGAATAATGCGGAAATGGGTTCCAGGAAAATACCTGTCGTGCAGTATCCCGCTCTATGCGCCGACTATGCTTCGACACGTGTTTCGCCTCTCCACGAGGCATCCTCAGGACCGATGGGCAACGACTGAGCCTACGACTCAGTCGTTGCCCATCGGTCGTATTAGTATTACATGCTGCACATCAACCTTGCCGAGACCTGGACCAGGAACATAATACAGTTCCTAGACCGAGTTGGTAGACCTGCTTTAATAGTGCCCAATCAACGCTTGCTAAACGGTTCAGGAAAACCTCGTGAGAAAACTTGTATGCCTGAGAACTCTCCATAGTGTTCTCAAAAGACATGTAAAATCAGCCAACCCGCACTTGGTCAGTGTGGTGGACTATGATTACCCTTCTCATAGTTCAAAGAGGCTCGTGCGCAGCAGTGAGACAGTTTACATGTAAAGCTGATGATGATGATACTAATTGGAAAACATCTTCTTCCAGTGGCGAACTCGTCGATAACGTACGAGGCGATCAACAGTATCTGCGCGACAGACTGTCCGTACCTGTGGGTGTTCGTGAGCCTGTCCTTCGGCGTGATGCTGTTCACCTTCCTCGCGACCATGCCGGCGCTCTCGGCCACCTTGAGGTCAGTATATATCAACTTTATCTAGCAATAGCAGCTATTTTCTTCTGCATGGAACTCTTTAAGAGTATCAACATACACTTCACTGGAGAAATAATGCTTGCTAATGTACCTCTATAAAGGCCTGTTCAGACCTAAGCGGTATTCGCTACCGTCTGCGGCACAGAAAACCCAGTGGGTATGCGGTAATATTACTGTTCAGACCTAAGCGGTATTCGCTAACCTTGTGGGTAGAATAACGTGCGGTAGTCGAGTTTCGCCGCGGTCCTTGATACCAAATACCTGAGCGAAACCCGCGCGGTATGTACCTCTACCCACAGCGGCAGCGAATATCGCTCAGGTTTGAATAGGCCTTAAATCCTGTGTGCAAGATCCTACCTATCAGGATAACTTATTTTGTATGATACTTACAATGACTTTGACATACCTAATCAAACATTGTTTATTAATCCTATCGAAAAGTGGTCGTGCTTGCCTGGACTTTTACACAACTTTTTAGCAATTTCAGTTACCATTGCTCCTGCCAAATATTGTTACTTTTTTAAGTAATAGGCAGCAAACCACAGACATAGATCTACATAGATAACGCAAATGCATGCACTTCGCGTGTCTGAACTCCGACCAAGCGTCGAGCTTGGTCGCCACTAACTTCAGTCCCCGCGCGTCCGTTTTACCGTTAAGTAAACTTTATTCACATTACGTTGCCGCGTTTGCTTCGGACGTTTGATCTGACGTTGTGTATTAGGAGACGATGAATATCGCACAAGCGCAATACCTACTGTCGCGCATCGCTTCGACTTCGTGATACAGGCAACGTCACAGTAGGTATTAAAAAGTCGGCACGCTTAGTTTCAATACAAATCGTGATAATTGCGTTATCTATGTAGATCTATATCTGTGCAGCAAACGAATAGAATGATTCTTTGTAACCATCTTCTCACCATTGCAGGTGTGTGCGTGAAGACCAGCGTTCATTTGCGCTGGGCATCCAGTGGATCAAGGTCCGGCTGCTGGGCACGATCCCCGCGCCGCTGCTGTTCGGCTTCCTCATCGACCTGTCCTGCTCGCTCTGGTCCACCTCCTGCGACAAAACCGGCGCCTGCTTGCAGTATGATAACTATAATATGAGCAGGTAGGCATTTAAAGGCTATCCGTTGCTTCATTTAGAATGGCAGGGCTAGAAGTGGTCCACTCGCCTGTCTTGACAGTAGCCGGACTTTAATTTGAAAGTTTTACCCAGAGAAACACAAAAAAATATCCTTGAAGGAACTAATGATTTTGGCGATGGCTTGAGACTCCTAGCCCTCCCCTTGGAAACTCCTTCTGGTCGAGTATTTTACCCATACAATCCATTGATGTTCTTTTCCTGTGAAGTGGCTGTGGTCTTCTCGCCGAAAGTGTAGTATAAGATGTTGATCAAAGTTGGGAAAGGAAAAATCTCATGTTTTCTTATATTCCAGGTACATGCTGGGCATAGCGCTTGTTGGCAAGCTGTGTTCTCTGCTATTCTTCTTCTTAGCGTGGTGGTTCTACCGACCTCCCGGCAGTAAGAACAGCAACGCTGTAGTCCCATCTGTGGACCTCGTGCTGAGCGGGGAGAAAACGAATGGCAACGTCGCAAACGGCACTTTAGAAAGACCAGCTAACGGGTATTGCAATGCGGCGCTCGAATGCAGTGACCATCTGTAAGATAGACTAGCTACTAATTTTACTACATACAAGTTGTTACAGTTTATTGTAAATTGGTAAGACGGCTGCGAAGAGGCTATAGACATCTTGATAATAACACATAAGTCCACGGGTATAAAAAAACTTACAAACTGCCCAAGGCGTAATTACTTATTTATTGACTGCGGATGGATTTTGACGATATTGGAACTGCATGAATCAACCAGCAACCAAACTCTGGGAAGAATTCTATGAGGAATAATGTGTTACTATCAAGTTAGGAAACTGATGATTCACGGAAAATGTTCTGAATATTCGAACGCAATGCATGAGCATGCATGCCTTTGCATGCTCCATGCTTACTGCCCATTTCGTCGTCGGTCTTTTAACCTCCAATTATTCGTGTCTAACATACGCATAATAATATGTATTGTTTACATTCCACAATAATAATAATATAATAGTTCTGTTGTAAAATATCTGTGATGTAATAGTTTTTAGATAATTGTAAGAAATATTCTCTAAAGTAAGATCATTTTGTAACATTGATGAGTTTTTAAAAGGGTGTGAGTAGATCCATATACCTTAAGTGTTAACAGAAATTGTATTGTACTTTTGGCAAAAATAGTTATCACTGCCACTGACTGTCATAGCAACGTTTTAAGAATACACCTTTGTCCCAATAATAAGCAAATATATAAACATTTTTACGATGGAATCCCAAACCAATGCCTGTGCCATACAGGCGTTCGGAGCCTCTAAAACCACCATGGTACCCGTCGACGATGCCATATTTCGGCGCGAAACCGTCGGGCAAACAGCCTCGAACATAAAAATGGATGTGGGTTTGCATCGTAACCCTTTCTTAGTAGACATAAAATAATATATACCTTACATTAATGTTTTTGCCAAACGTATAATGAACTGTGTAGTGTGTATTTATCAAAATAGAGTACAATTTGGGAAGGCACAATTTTGAGAATTTTTCTTTTTTATATCCATCACGGATCACAGGTTTAAGCGTTTGGCGTGTAAATATTTTCTAACTTATTTGTTGATATTGCAAGATCAATAGTTGTTAAAAGTGTATTTTGGTTGAAGACTGATTGTTTACTAGTAATGTTTAGTAATAATTAAATATATATTTAGATACTATCTTTCTAAAATTATAATATTGTGAATACCCAAAATGATAAGCATTTTATATGGGTATGTGCATGTAGGTACTAAACCAAATAATGCATCTGGTATGAGAAGACGTAAGTAGGTATCTAGTAAGCATCTACCTACAGAATCAGCAGAGGCAAGTTGAAAAATCTCCATTTAGATAAAGTACTAAGTAATCAAGACAAATTTATCACTGCACTATTAATTCAAGCCCAACTGCCATGTAAGTGTTCACAATATTTTAATTCTAGAATAATCTTCAGTGGGTGAAAATCCAACTATTATCTAATACCTGTGTATATTGAATGGTAGACAGATCTGAATAGAAGGAAACAATCGGTAATATATTTGGCCTAGGTAAGTCTTTTCGGGACCGGTAACAATTAAACTTCCTTAATCCAAGGCTTAAAGGAGACGAAGAAGATAACTTTACACTGACAGGAGTACCTACACACAATTAATTTATTATACAAATACATGACCAAATACACGATCTAAGAAGATAAATAAATAATCAGAAGGGCGAAATCAAGTTTTGGGTATAAACGTCATGCTGTGACTCCATAGGTTTCCCTGAGGTCCCATCTCCTTAGTCAAATATGATCAATTCTACTACAATGCTCATAGTATGTAGATAGATTTTTATAAACCCCATTTGTAAAATTTTACATGTTTTCTAACGTAATTTGTAAAATATAATATATTAATGGATAAGGTGATCAATTTTGAAATTGTACAATTTTACACAGATTGATTAGAATAAAAATATTAAAACTAGATGCATATGTTTTTATTTCTAAACCCTACATACCGCATTAAACTCGATCAAAGATGTATCGTCGATACCTACCTACGTACTGTGATAATTTGGTGATGTGCGATACTTTTAGCGTAAGCACTACTTTCACTAGTAAAGTAAGTATACATTCATTTAAATATTTGTCGGAAATTTATCGGGCTCGTGCAAATGGAAAAAGACACTTATGGCACGCTAAAAAAAAATCGGTAAATGGGACTTTGGAAATATTGAGTCTATCTGAAGCATTCGACAATGTCTGTCATCGATCGTTGCGTCCAAGCATCTTTATACAAGGCCTGACGCTTTAATTGTACACTAAGGCTTCTACATTCTTAAGAGACAGCCTATTTTATGACTTATTTGGTAGTCTCTTTCCAAGGCATCAGTAGAGTGAATACGGGATACCCCAAGGGCCCATTTAAGGACCTGGATTTTGCGTCTGCGTCAGACGCAAAATCCAGGTCCTTCGACCGGGAACCCGGTCCATGATACGCGGATTACTAACAACATTTATTGTTATCGATACTGTAGTTAGATGACATCTCAGACATTCGTAAAATAATACTGTGTCATGGAAAAATAACAGGACTCTTCACCAAGCTTGACTGAGATTTAAATGGTGTTCTACAGTGAGGTACATCAAAACAAACTATAGTTAAGAATTAAATATATATTGCAACATTAAAAAATACTTAAAGTCTAACAAAATGCATCATAACATTTCATAATTAATTATCTTCAAACATTTGTAGTTTGTATACATACTACAGATAAATTGGACATTTCATATGGATACTATCATAATATGTTGGATTAGTGTACTGCCATAAAATTTAAAGTGTATTAATAATCACATAGACACTTATTTGTTCAAAATAATTATGGGATAGTTTAGAGTACTTAAGGCATGCAATAATTATCGCTTGCAATAATATTGGTAATTATACAATAAGATCTTCCTGCACATTTACATATTAAAGTTTGACAGAATGTCTATGCTTTTGTGATATATCTCATAGTCATAACATACAAACAAAGTACTTAGGTAACATGCACCTTAAATATAACAAGCAAACTCTAACTTATCTGTAATATGGTTTTCATATTTATATTAAAATTGTGTACTTATTGTAATTGCATTAGAAACAGAGTTAACAATCTCACAGACCTTCAGAAAAACTTAACACCTTGATTATCATCAAATTCTATAAGTTCACATCTACCTTTCAGTTCTAAATTTTTTAAAGCCTTTACAAGAACACTCATGTCCAGTCCATGGAACTCTGAAAAAGAAAAATGTTTAATTATGTTGAGGAGTTATTGAAATTTGCTGTTACGGAGAAGTGTATGCAGTTGGATGAGGGTGGCTCAAGATCATTTAGAGAGTCTTGGGGGAGGCTTGTCTAGATGTGGACATCTTTAAGCAGGGATAATAATGACGATGAAAAAATTACTTCTAATGCCTACCATATGATAATGTTACAGCAAAATTATTTTCAGAAAAGTGTAACAGCTAGTTTTAAAATTGAGTTGAAGTAAATATTATATCAGGATCAAAATGAATTAGGTCACATTGTGATGCTTATGAATGTCAAATTAAGAAATAAATAACTCTAAAGCTGGCAATTAAAATAGTGTAGAAACATTTACCTTGATCAGCAGTATTATCTCCTTCTCTCAGCTCAAACAGTGTACAAACAGTATTGTTCATTCCATTATTACAGGCCCAACTATAAATAAGATTGCCCCACTCATCTAATGAATGCCAATATACTTCCCACACATTTTTACTTTTATCGAGTGGAGCAGCTCTTCCAGTTTTAGCCATATTATCTAATACAGTTAATATTGCTTCCTGTGATAATTTTCTGTTTATTTCTGCATTATTAAACAATGGACTGTTCTGTGACTCTCTTATGTCTATAGTTGATTGTTTTAAAGCTTTCAGATAGTCTGTAATGAGTGCCTGCCATGCTTCAAGTTGCTTAGCTCTTGTTTCTGAATGTGGTTGTATTCTGAAACAAATTAAAACACTCCTATAATAATTTTAGGACTTGGTAACAAGTGAATTGGTGACATTAATAACATTAACTGTGTGAAGATACATAGTTTTAAAAAAGAATACCAGACTTTTAAAATAAATACTATAACAACTCTTTTCTGATAAGTTTTAGCAGACTGTATTCTTTACAATTCTAATTCAAACCACACTAAGAGGTTTTGTAAATAGATGAATATATAATCAAAATCTTGCTTCATGTATAAATACTTACACTATGCTTCCTTATTTATAGATTGAACATAATTGTTATAAATATCAATCAGTTTCTTTTCAGTCTGCTTTCTTTTCTTCAGTGTTGCCATAGATTTAGGTTCCAAATCTGTCAAAGCCATCTTGTAAAAAATTCTTGCACTTTTATTACTAAGATCCTGGATGTCAATGAATGATGCATTTTCAACATAATCAGTAGAAAAGCTTATCATTATAGAGCAATCTTTTGCTATAGCAGATATCATAGCTAAGTGTTTCGGGTTAGTTGTCCTCAAGAATGTCTCTCTGTTCTCATTTATTGTAAGATCCAGTTTCAAAGACTTCAGTTCATTTAAAATTGTGGACACATATTCATAATCTTGATCAGTTATGTCTGTAATATCATATGAAACTGTTTCTGATAATTTCTGCAGTTTCAGTAGGTTGTGCAGTAAGTTATTTGGTTTCAAAATGTTACTCTCATTACATAACTTCCCTGTGTTTATTGCCTTTTCTTGACATGTGTTTTCTGTTTCTTTTGCCCTGGTATTGGGAACATTATTGTCTTTAATTAATACTTCAATAATAAAGTCTGTTAATAAATTTGTACAGTGAAATGGTGATGAATCTTGCAGGATATCATCAATATCAGATTTCTTTAATTTATCGGGGTATATGACTGCTCCATCTTTAAATAATTTGAAATTATTCTGCGGGTTCTCTATCATATTTTGTAATGACCATTTCATTCTTCTTTTATCGCCAGAAAATAGGTCTAATGGGCAATATTCACTTGTTGCTGATATTTCATTATTTTGATGTTTTAGATACTGTTTTAGACAATAATAACATTTGGAATGCATTTTGAAAGTAGGGGCTAAAAACCCTTCCTTAGGCTTGATTTCGACGCAGTAATTGGATTTACATTTTGAACTTACAATAGACAAATTAGCAACCTTGATAGCAAATGAGCTAAGTGTTGACTTTTTAAGTCTTTCCTTAGGGCGAAATTTTTGCAATTCTTTGCTTAAATCAGTTAAAATACGTGCAGGCAAAACTACGGTCTCACTGCTACCGTATAAAAAGTTTTCAGTTAGTGGCACCATTACTAAATTGACAAAATTGACTGACTCCTTAATGTGTTCCTCCAATGCTGGCTTTTCATCTTCTTTTATGAGACGTAGAACATAATCCGTTTCTAATAATTCGACAACAATGTGGGCGTTTCCCTCGTTGATGTATTTCCAAGATTTGCCCAGTAACTTCATGTTTCCCAGTGCAAGAACGAAGATTTAGTGATATAGTAGAAAAAAAAAGTTTTACTTACGTAAAAAAAGGAGGGAAGTTATACTGCCAAGGCCACGAGATTTCTGCCATATTGATTCACAACTTTAGTAAATAATTCAGTCGTTTTCGTTAATCTAAAAGTATTTATTTATCGGTCATCGCCAAACAGAGCAGCTGATTAACTTGTTGTTTGACTTTGACGTAAGCACGTTGCAATGTTACCATCATAAAATAGACATATAGAGCTGCTGCCATATTTTACGTCATCCAAGTTTGCCATCATCGTCCAAGATTTTATTGTTTTTATCACGTCTGTGATTTTTGTAAATGACATGTTATATAACTCGTTAATTATTTTGATTTTCATGGCGTATTTTGCCGCCCCCTTAAATGTGCCGCCCGGAGCCAAAGACACTGACACTGAGCTTTAAGTGGCCGCCACAATCCACATGTCGCGGGCACTGCGACACTGACTGGCGAGACCTTACCACCCACAGTACTACCACCGGTGGCCCACAGGTGGTCTGCGATATGTGCTATGTGTGCGGCGCACACAGGCGCCAACCAAGGCAAGAAACCACGCGGCGGGTAAAGGCCTTGCCACACGATACAATTTTACCACCGATCAAATTTTCAATCGAATTGGCTTTGCCCGTCTACACAACACAATCAAATCCCTGATTTGCATTCTGTCCACCCGATTGGTTAAAAACTAGTGGTACCGCCCACCCGATGAACTTGAGTTGGACGACTGGCGTCTACACGTCACGATTTCATCAAGTGATTTAGTCAAGTTGGACGTAAAATTGTGCCGTGTGGCAAGGCCTTAAAATGCTAGCGTCAATTATTAAAATTATTTTTGAAAAAGTACGACTAAAAGGCGCTGCATAGATTTCGCATAAAGGCGCTGCCAACGCGCTGGATGGTTCGGCGCGGCACTGTTCATGGTATATACCATGGTTACGTACCTAAGACTTGATGATGATAATAAAACAGAAATCCAAGAGTCGAAACAATCAGGAAGCAAAAGTCGAAATACATGACTTAAAAAAAACTATTTCAACCTTATAATTTATTGTGCTTATAATATAACTCTTAGATTAAATCGAACAAAATCTGATCTGAGAAGACTACAATAAAGCTAAGAAAACAATAAAAATACGAAGGCAATTTTATTGTAGCAGTTGATTTTGCAATGTTTTATTTAGCACGTATGTATAAATTATTAATAATTAATGAATACAAAATACAAATGATGATAGACTTTTTTAAAAGATTTAAACGAATACATACATATAAAAATAGTTGGTAACTGGTAAAGGCCTTGCCACACGGCACAATTTTACGTCCAACTTGACTAAATCACTTAATGAAATCATGACGTGTAGACGCCAGTCGTCCAACTCAAGTTCATCGGGTGGGTGGTACCACCAGACTTTAACCAATCGGGTGAACGGAATGAAAATCAGTGATTTGATTGTGTCGTGTAGACGGGCAAAGCCAATTCGATTGAAAATTTAATCAGTGGTAAAATTGTGCCGTGTGGCAAGGCCTTCAGATTTAGCTGTTCAAGGTTACTCCTCTATTTAAAAAGAAAAGCTGTCATAATTTTGACAACTGCAAGCGAAATTTGCGATTTGCGTTTATCCAAAAAAATATATTTCTTATTTATTTTTAACAGAGATATGTTATAGTTTTTATCTAATTACTTTATATATAGACATTAACAATGATTACGCTTAATAGGAAATTGAAGAAAGAGCACACGGAGCCTGCAAATGGTTTGGCTAGTGAACCAGTGAAAAGGATTTCAGTGCGTGATAAATTACTCATAAAAGAAGTGCAAGAGATGAATGAGAACCTGCCTGCTACGTGTAGTGTGCACTTCGAGGATCCTAATGTGTTAAATGAGTTTATTTTAACTGTAGCGCCCGACGAAGGGTATTGGCGAGGAGGGAAATTCAAATTTAGTGTTTTTGTTACTGAGGAGTACAATATGGCAGTAAGTATTTATTAAAAAACTTGTTTATTATATGCTTTATACTTGTTTATTATATGTTTATTAGGCTTGTTTATATGTTAAGCTGTATACACACAAATACCTACAGAAATGTGTACAGTACTTGTAGAATAAACAAAAATCAGCATGTAAACAAAGCCTACCTAAAATTATCACTTACTTACTTGCTTTTATTTTTAAATTTCTTAGGTATATACCAGCTGTGTAATCCTAAACATGCTCATATTATACTAAGATATACTAATGTTTTGTGACCTCTGTCGAAAACAATTTAGTAGGTCACACATTCTAGAAATATCTATTGTAATTCTAGAGCATTCAAATGTATTTTTGGCCTTGCTGATAAGTTATTTAGAATGGAAACAATTCATATGAGAAAAAGTATGCATTTTGTTACTCTAGAAAAATCTTTTCAAATTGTAAAGAAAATTGTAATTGTTAAGAAAATTCAGAAAAATATTGTAGCACCATTTACTTTTTTAAGTAGTTAATTACTGTTTGAAGGCTACTGATACTGCTATTAATTTAAACTACTCTGCAACTGAATATAACTAGAAGAATATTATTTATATGAGAATTTAACGCATTCATTGAAACTGTATGCAAAATCAGAAACACAAACTATCCATCCTCCAAACTTGCTCTAAATCCTGCATCTGCACATGCATACATTCTTTTGCATTATATCCACATCCTTATTTGCTACCATGTCTGACTTATTTGCACCTCATTATCAGTTATAGCACAGAATAAAAAGTACTTACGTACAGAAGCACCACTTCTCAAACCAGTTCATTGAAATTGCGACTCTTGCTACTAAGCAACAAAGTGCAATTCAGCTCGCATAAGCACTCAGTGCCTAATGCGATATTCACCCAACCGTTCCCACTCTTTTCTAACATATAACGCTGTCGCTGTCTGGCGCGGAGCGACGCGCTAGCTGTCGCGCTAGGGTTGTCGACTTGCCGCTGCTACTATAATATTTATTCATCGTCTATCTACCTACTTGACCACGTACCTAATAATAAATAATCATCCTATAAGTAACCTTTCCAACTATTTGAGCTCGTAGAACAAAAACCACGAGAAATCTGGTCGTTTACATTTTCACTATACTAATTCTTAGTTATTTCCTAAACGCGTGGACCGATTTACATGATTCAAACAAATAAAATGGTTTTTGAACTAGATCTTTAATTTGACACCATAATCATTGGGATATCTCTACAAACAAAAAATCTAATTTTCAAGTTGCTCTCGTAAAATAAATAAAATCAAATTTTCAAGTCGACAACCGTTGCCCGACGCGTCGGACGCGGGCTTGGAAGCTGCGTGAAAGTGTAGGCACTTATCGCTGTAGGTACGGCTGAGTGAAGGAGGCCTGGTTATAGTTACTCACGTGTTATATGCACCTATTTGCATACACACCTGTCCTTCCACTACATCTGTATGACTGTCGCCTATACATACATTACTAGACTTCACCAATGGCTCTGGCTGTGCGAATTATACACCTAAACCTTTCAGGAATCACACCATTAATTGGTGGAAACCATACCAAAACTCGCTTGGCAGTTTTTGATTATATCATTTTCATACAGACAGGACAAAAGGGAGACTTATTTCCATAATAATTACATTTTGCCCGTGGCTCCCTACACATGAATTATGCACCTAAACCTTTGGCAAAAATCACACCATCTATTGGTGAAAACCATTTTAAAATCTCTTCTGTTAATTGTGAGATTATGGTATTCATACATACAGACAGGACAAAAAGCGGACTTCATTTTATATTATGAATAGATAGATACCTAATACGTATTAAATGTTCCACATGCATAAATTGTCTAGACCAGTGTTTCCCAACATTGTTCTGCCATGGCCCAGTAATTTTCACATTGCCCCTTCGTGACCCATTGAATACTTTTAAACCCAAGCTGGTTCCATTAGGGTTAAATAATACACACATTTTTTAATAATAGAAATGTTTTTTATTAATACAAGGTACTTAATTTTAATATTTTGGTATCGCCCATTTAGTCACTAAACTATATGTCGATGTTTAGTGGGTATTATTTTTAAAACAAGGCAGGAAGTTTGCAACCCGGTAGTTTATTTTGACGGCCCGGTACTGGGTCGCGACCTGGCAAATGGGAAACACTGGTCTAGACTGTAATTTGTGATAACAGTGGCACTATTTATTATTTGAATTACTACACACTATTCCCGAAATGATATGTGTATAAATTGTTTGCATAATTTTCAGTGCTGGGGCCTGCCTGATATCCTAATACACAGAGCTAGGCTTTGGTATTCATTCTCCCACAGATTTATATATTGTTGCTATTTATCTACTTATTGTTTTTACCAATTACAATTATTTTTCAGCCACCAAGAGTGAAGTGCCTAACACGTTTATGGCATCCAAATATAAATGTGGACGGTGATGTGTGTCTATCACTACTGCGTCAGACCTCTATAGATGAGCATGGATGGGCGCCCACTCGTAGAATAAAGGATGTTGTGTGGGGACTCAACTCTTTATTTACTGTGAGTAGCTACATATTTTAGTCAATAACTAGAATAAAAAATAACAATGTATTTTTAATAGAAGATGTGAAGTAAGTTCTCCTGCTATGTTTTCTTAATATCTTATACACAACGAGCACATCCCTTGATTAAAATGCACTTATGTTAACACCTGGATGCCTTCTCAGAAAAAAATGGCAAAGGCTGGAGAGAGAGACCTTTGGAGAAGTGTAGGGGACACCTTTGCCCAACAGTGGACATAACATAGCTTCACGCCTTTTATCCCCAAAGGGGTAGGCAGAGGTGTACTTGATACTTGATGGCACGGGCTGTTTCCGCAACTCCACGTCTTGGCGTGTATTTTGCTTGCGGGTAGGAATGGTCTCGACATTCGAGCCACTCCAGCGCTTCGAGGAAGGCCAGCAGACTCTTGATGTGGCCCACTGCTTCCCTCAGGGTGCTGTATAAGGACAGGTACTGCTGCCTGTACTGTGCGACCTCAGGGCAGTCGAGGAACAGGTGGGCTGCCGTCTCGTCTGTTGCCATACAGGCCCTGCACAGCGGGCTGTCGGTGATTCCTATAGTAAATAGGTGTTTATTAAAGAATCCGTGTACTGTGTAGGCAGCAGTGACTGTCCGCAGTTGTTGTTTGGACAGCCGGAGGATTTGTTTGGCTATCTTACCGTCTACTGCGGGAAGAGCCTCATTGGCCTGCCTACATGTTTCAATACCAATCCAGGACTGGTTGCGTTGGGTCCTGGTCCTATTTCTTACCAGGTTGCGATAAAAACCAGAAGGGAGGGGAAGAATGGGCTCGGGTCTCACCACCTCTAAAGTGGCCCCTCTTCTGGCAAGTACGTCGGCTGCGTCATTCCCTCTTGAGCCACTGTGGCCCTTGATCCATTGCAGTGTTAATTTGTTTTGTTTACCTACCTCTGTTAGTTTCTGGTGGCATTCAAGCGTGAGTGCCGAGGTGATAGTATGGCTTTTGAGGACTGAGAGGACCGCCTTACTATCTGAGAGGATCCTAATGGATCGTTCCCTTACCTCACGTGCCATGATTGCTGTGGCAGCTAGGATTATGCCAAAACATTCGGCCTGGTAGACCGTGTTGTAGGCTCCCAGCGGTGCTGCGATGTTGATGTTTAGGTCCTCGGAGAATAATCCTGAACCCGTACCTGTATCCGTCTTAGACCCATCTGTGAAGATCGTGAGCTCGTTGTGGTTAACAACTCCTTCGTGTAGATCCTCGTACAGTTGGATTTTGTATTTCTTGTCGAACACAAATTGTTTCGGTATTCGGTCGCCAATGGCTTGTGTGAGAGGAACTTCTTTAAAGAGTGTATTTAAGTTGCTAGTGTGCGGTGTGTTAGTGTCTTTCCAGAGCTTCAGAGCTCTTAGCCGGACCGCCGACATCGTTGCTTCCTGTTGTATGAACAGGTGCTGTGGAGGCAGGTCCAGCAACACTTCGAGTGCCGCTGTAGGTGTAGTTTTCATGCAGCCCGTGGCCGCTAGGCATGCAAGTCTTTGAAGCTTTTGAAGCTTGTTGGCGGCCGTTGTTAGGTTGGTCCGAGGCCACCACACTACTGTGCCGTAGCTTATCAACGGACGTATTATTGTCTTATAGAGCCATAAGACAATTTTGGGGGATAGGCCCCAGCGTTTACCTATCATCTTCTTGCACTGCCAGAAGACGATGCTGGCTTTATTGAGCTTATTTTCCATGTGGCTGTTCCATGTCAATTTGCTGTCAAGAGTGACACCCAGGTACTTTACCTCGGTAGACAGCTTGAGCTCTGTATTAACCTCTTGTATGCCGGAATACCAGACACAATTAAAAAGCTATTGTGTCTCGCGTAGATCTGCGTTCCGGCATACAAGGGGTTAAATAAACTGGACAGTCAGTAAGTACCCAGCGCGCGTTTGTGTGTGAACATAACTAGTTCGGTCTTGGTCGGGTTTACTGATAATTCGTACTCATTACATCACCACTCTACTATGCGTAGAGCCTGTTGGGTAAGGTCGTACACTGTACTAGTTACCTTACCTGAGGTGAGAATTGAAATTAAACTACAGTTTACGGATTTTATCGCGATGTATTGGTTTCACTAAGCCGCCAACGAAGATCAGTCAAGTATTACCATCTGTTAAGTGTCAGTTACCCTTGCAAGAGGCTGGTGTCTACAAAATTGACTGTGAATGTGGGCTCTCATACATTGGACAAACCAAGAGAAGCATAGGCATTCGACTCAAAGAACATATAGCTGACATAAAACATAAACGCTCAACAAAGTCTGCTGTGTGTGAACATGTGGAACAAGGACCCAACCACTACCTGCGATTTGATGAACCACAGATACTCGCAAAAGAACACCGTTTTCTTCCAAGGATGATACGAGAGGCTATTGAAATTAAAAAACACCCTAATTTCAATAGGGAAGATGGTTGGAATGTTCCTCCAGCTTGGGACCCAGTCATAAGGCTAATGAAACCCAAGAAGGACAAAGTCACCAGAAGACCTAAGGACACTGTGAGCTCATTCTGCGTAAATAGTAACACCAGTCGATGAAAAATGTTCGGGTACTTTGAGATAACTTATACATTCAAGAAAAAGACAAATATCACCTCAGTCTGTCGTGAACATAAATTCTGTAAAGAATTCGAAACGTCGGCTAGTAATAAATTAAAAAAAATATAGTTTCTAGATCATTAGTTTCAAATGTAATAACTTAGTGAAACCAATACATCGCGATAAAATCCGTAAACTGTAGTTTAATTTCAATGTGTAACATTCGCGTAAATCCAAGAAGATACTATGAGGTGAGAATGGTCAAATCATCTGCATATCCTATTGTGTAGAAGCACAGTATAAAGACATACAGTAGTTTGACGCCTTTGATCTCGTAGAAAAAGCCGACAACGTCTAGACAAGGGTAAGGAGGCTAGGGCTGCCACATGTAAAGAATACCTACTTATTCAAACACCGTCTATTTATTTTAGAAAAATATAACAATTGCTACGCTACATGAACATTACAGTGTAAATCACTTATCTATACATATAAATACATCTATACACATAATTTTAATATTACAGACACTCCAGTCTGTTTGTGATATTAAAATAACCGCTTTTTACTAAATGCATATGGATGTATACTCGGTACATATAACGAAATGTTGTTTTTTACCATTTTGTCTGTCTGTCTGTTTGTTTTTACTAATCTCTGGAACGGCTGGACCGATTTTGACGAGACGTTGACTGGAGGATAGATGATGCACCAAGGAGTAACTTAGGCTACAAATTAACCGGGTACGCGAAGTAGTTCCCTCAAGACGTGGGTGAAACCGTGGGAAAGAGCTAGTTTATTATATTTCAATAATTAACGATAAATAATTATTATAAAACCTTAGGCTACAAATTAACCGGGTACGCGAAGTAGTTCCCTCAGGACGTGGGTGAAACCGTGGGAAAGAGCTAGTTTATTATATTTCAATAATTAACGATAAATAATTATTATAAAACAGTTTGCATTTTTCGTGCTGTGACAGATTTGCATACTAAGTGTCAGTCAGCACCTATTTCATCCCGCAGGTGTCGTGGGAGGCGGTTAAGAATATAAAGCATTTTTCAGATATCGTTATCGTACAAACCATGTTAAAATAAAACGATTGACATAGCAGTGGTTTAATGGACGGGTAACCATGGGATCAGCTTGCAGAGCCTATGTTATAGATATGAAGTATTTTGCAGATATTTTTCGTGCAAACTACGTTAAGGTAAAGCAATAGACATCACGGTCATTTTATGGATGGGTGACCGGGCTATGAGATTACGGAGAACATGTGTGGGTTTATAAAAGGGGACCAAAAATATGGTTATTTTCGCGCTAGGATGCGCCGTTACCAAGATACATAATAATATGTGATAGGTACTAATACGAAGGTACTAGGTAACTACATACTTATTGCATGAAATTAAAATCACACTTGAATCGAATATTACCTTACAACGCATATTTTCTTACGTCTGCCATGTTGTTTACGTACAATGATTTAGTACTTTATTCTCTGATTTGGCTAGACATGAGATATTGTACGTGCACATTATTTTTAAATTGATGAAATCTAAGATTTTTTGAATCCTTATTTATTTATATCTTTAGACAGCATAAAGAATTTCAATATCTCACAGCATAATTCGCATGCACCATCTTAATTTATATTCATAAGCAAATAAATAAGTAACGAACAAAAAACAAGCATGCGCCAGCCCCCAAAAATATGTACCTAGTTAGGAACTAAGGCGATATACGTAACTAGGTACCGATCTTCCCGCGTCTCACCTCTTGCCCCCCGCACGATTGACCCGTCTAGACGCGTTCGTCGAACGACTGTATGGATTATTTGACTGTGGTAGAAGTATCTCGCGTTGAGTTTGTCTATGAGTTCGTCTATGAGTTCATTGATGACTAAGTTCCACAATAGCGGGGAGAGAACACCGCCCTGCCGGCAACCTTTAGTTATCAAGGCTGTCAGGGTGTCGCCGTGCAGGCGCACTATCCTTTTGCCGAGCATGTTTTCGATCCACTGTATGAGCATCTGATCCACACCATGTCTGGCTAGGGCGTTGCTTATGCTGGAGAAGTTTGTCTTGTTAAAGGCTCCTTCTATGTCAATGCAGGTGCCCAAACAGATGCTTTTTTGGCAGAGGTGTATTATACACCCACTTTTTGCCGGTTATGTTTCCGTCCCAATGTTATAGGGGGCGAGCCTATTGCCATCTACTGGGCACATTATTAAGCGAGCCATAATTAACATTTTTAATACACACATAACTACGAAAAGTCAGAGGTGTGTGCCTGGGGTACCTGGGGATCGAACCCGAGACCATCGTCTTGGCAGTCCGTTACGTACACCACTGGGTTACCACCGCTTAAGACTGAGACAGATTAGCGCTGCAGCTGCGCCGTTATGGTGTTAGTGCAGTGTATCATTAGTTTACCATTGCAGTGAGGTCTGCTGGCCTTCCTTCAAGAGCCGGGGTGGCTCGAGTGACAACAGTTATCACCACCCATACGCAAAATACACGCCAGAGTTGCTGAAACAGCCCGTGCTACCAATACTAGTACCATTGCAGTGACAGTTCTCTGTAGCATCTATCTTTGACCTTCCCTTCCCATGTTCACTTAGGCTCTAGTCTGAGCATAGTACAAGGTTTCAAGGAGCTGCTACCGTACTTCAAATTCTTATTTGTATAAAGAAAACCTTTCTTATTCCAGGATTTATTAAATTTCGAGGACCCTCTCAACATTGAAGCAGCTGAGATGTACAACAAGAATAAGATTGACTTCCAGGCGAAGGTGACAGAGTATATCGCGAACGGGAAGAGATGAAATAAACGGAAATGGTTATCCAACAACAACTTATAACAATACAGCCATTTATACAATGCAAACAGACATTTTATTTGGCATGGGAATATTTTTAAGCTACAATAGGCTTGTGTCCTAAAATGTAATTAGCGATTGATTTGTTCCTTTATTAGATGTTAAACTGAAATACCTGATTTTTTCTTCAAAAATCGATCAGCAACATTACTAATGACGGCTTTTTAAAAACCTTTTTGAATTTGACAGGAAAATGCTGTAAACCATCATGGTGGTTCATTTGTACTATTTTATTGTCACAGAATTAATGTTTTGTAAAAAATTCTAAATTGGGTAGATACTGGCATAGGCAGACTAATGGACTGATAATGTTAGAAATAAAACGAATTATGGAAGAATGCCTGATAAATTACAAACATAGTGTAGAGGTCTGATCTTTTCTTGATGATCATGCATAAATTATGTAATTCATGCAAACAGGAATCCTGCTCCTTATTCAGGATTATAAAAATTAGTGAGAGTATCATCTAACTCAAATCTAAAATTGATCTTTATTAAAATGTTTGTGCTTCCAGTGTAAGGTTTGTAAGAAGTAATACATTGCTAAATGTTGGAGGTTTTAGTAAAAATGTCTATGTATGTCTTAATTTTAAATTTCATCGGTTTTAGTTTGCAGACATTCAACAGACACATAGCCATACAAAATAACTATTTGTGGAAAAAGCTAAATTTTGTCCCATGTGAGGCTGCGTCTGTTACTATTTCACTTGAGCATTCAAACTTTTATCATGAAAATTGTGATTTAAAGTATAAATGGTGCTATGCCATACTTATAAGCCGTGAAATCGGATAATAGATTGACAGGAACAATAAAATGAATACCTATACCTAAAGCAATATAAAAATTATGCTACATAAAAATATCTAATAACATGTATTATGTAATGTATGTGTTAGTAATTAAATAGGTGTACAAATAAGGGGTTTAATAAGGAATATAATTAGCATCACTTCATTTCATAATAGTAAATTTATGTCATGTTAGCTTTATGACAAGTTGTCTCACATAGAAGAAACTTATAAAATTATATTTCTTTCAAATTATGCCAATAATTGTAAACCTTGGGCGATTTATACTTAGAGAATTAGACTACTTTTATACTAGTAAATAAAAAAAACATATAATCAGCTGCACTACTCATTAGAATATGATAAATAAAATGCTCACTTTTATATCAATAAATATGCATCGATTTGTGACCTGTAATATATCTTTTATTAATCATGATTCATAGATTTTACAATAATTATTAAAATATATTCCCATGCTGAATATTCCGATTATGATGTGTACTAGATATTCTAAAGATGCAGTGATAACTTAATGTACTTTTATTGGTGTGATTTTTGTGTTTAATCTTGGAATAAATTTAGAGGTAATTTCGCGAGCTGGTTTCGCAAAAACTCCTTTTCCAAAGAAAAATGCTCTATTATTTAATCAAGACAGTGTTACATTATAAATTCTGGATTACTTAACCTCACGTATGATGGAAGTAAACAAGTAACACATACATTTTCATAAATTAATTTAAGTAGGACATTGCTTTGTAATTAGTAGAATCTTTCAAACTTGTGACACAGTCGCAGTAAACCAGTTTATTTTCCGTTTATTTAAACAAAACAATGAAATGGTTTTGCTATTATGTTTGGTTCCATCATTTGATTAATAATTAAGTAGTTGGGCGGGTCAAACATTATCCGACCGGGTTATCTCTCTTTGTACAAGCAAACTTTCGCTTTGTCTGACTGTGTCGTATAGATAATGTTTTTGTTCTGATTCTGGTTTTGAATCTCTTTGTCGTTCCCCACCAGCTGCGGCATGTGATAACTATGCTCTACAAATGATTTATAAAAATAAAATATTGCTTACATTTTACTTAAAATTAATTTAAAACTGCCAGACCTTCTTTGAGTTGCTTTATAATTGCAGTTCTCCAAATTCCTTTTAAATGAAGCATACCTACTTATTTTGAATATTTCCCATAGAGTAGATCTAAGGGATTCCGTGTGGTGACGGATTAAGAATACGGAATGTCACCACCCATATCATCCCATGGGTGTCGTAAGAGCCGACAGAGGGAGCATATTATGCAGAGAACAACACTGTAAGAGAAGGAAAACTTGATACAAACCCTATACCAACCCGTTTGGCCAGCGTGGTATAGTAGGCCAATTCCTCCTTTCAAAGGAGAGGCCTAGTCCAGCAGTGGACTGTTAAAGGCTGATGATGAGATCTAAGGGGTAGTAGATATTCTATTCGTGCAATATTCAATAGTTGAATGTAAAAAGTCCTTCACAATGTCATGCCAAAACAAATGTTAGTGTCTTGCTCAATGTATTTATTGCATGATATATTGAAGGCACGTGTTCAATGCATTTTGATCTTTATTTTCTTCAACAGTAAGTTGGTATTAGAATTTTTATTGGATTTACGGAGGCCTTGGACTAGATACTAGTCTATATTTTTATCTAAAGCACCTATAAAAATTCTAATGTTCAATTAACATAAAAATATCTATGTTCGGAAAACTCAGTGGTTTGAAATGTCGCTAGAGGAGCGATAGCTAATGTTTTGCAGTGTTTGATAGCCAAACAAGACCTCTGGTGAGATCGAGCCAAAGAATACTAACCAAATTTAGCGGAGCAAGACAGGACGTAGACGGACACCGTTGTAGTTTTAGTGAGAACTAGACGATGCCCGCGGTTACACCCGCATTATGTAAGGCTACTGCTCTGCCCCCGTCGCTCATAGCGTGATGTTATATAGCCTACACAGGGGAGTCCGTTTCTACACAGTAAAGCAGTGGTCGGGAGTAGGGCTGTGCTAAACCTATTCCCACTCGTGCCGCAATAAGCTGTAAGTGAAAGCTATTGTGAGTCTTGCGCATATGCGAAGTCGGTAAGCCCCCACACGTTAGTCCGCGACGTTGTTGGTTGGCGAATCATACGGCATGGTGCCGTCAGTGTACAGGGAATCAGTCCCTTAAGCGTAGCAAAGGTCCTTAAGTGTTCAAGTTCAGAGTCGCCCTTTCTCGATAAATGGGATATCTAACACTGAAATAATTTTTCAAGTCAGACCAGTAGTTACTGAGATTAGCGCGTTCAACCAAACAAACAAACAAATTCTTCAGCTTTATATATTAGTATAAGATGCCCAGTACATACATACGTAGTATAGACATAAAAAAACATGGGTAGGTATTAGGTATTCAATCGATATAGGTGCCATAATCGGTATATTTTCCTAAAGGTCGTGTCGGTCGTCTGCCGTGTTGTATTACAATCTAAGTTTCTTTCTTAAAGTAGGTACTTACATTTTTTTTTCCATAAATGTCAGTTTTTGCTAATAAAACCTGGGCTGCGAAGTAATCAGGTGACAAGTTGTCCTGACACGCATAGAACATGATTTCGAACTTGTATGGATTACTTACAACAAAGTCATAATGCTTTTCAGAGTTAATTCGTTGCTAGTAAAGGTCGGTTCACGAAAGATGACCACTGCGCAGAAATCATTTTTTAGGTCCCCGTGGAGGTGCGGGGTGAGGCGCGGGTGGAGTGACAATGGTGTGGCTCCGTTCTTGACGTCAAGGATGGAGCAACACCATTGGTGCACGAATGTACATATGCGCGACGGCCGCCATTTGTGGTCAAATTTCGTGAATTTACCTATAGCAAGTTCGAAATTAATAGTAACTTGTCATGACTGCAGCAATAAACCGTTGCCCTTGAATTTTGCAATGGAATATCGATTTTCAGCATTGCGTGTCATGAATTTTAAAACCAAAAGCTGTATATTTTTTGTGTTACCTACACGCCAATTTTACGAATTCATAAAGATATTTTTATTGACTGTCGAGTAGGAATTAGCTGGTGTACGCAAACACTGATTCAACTTGGTTTTGGACATATCACATAATCTTTGTACCTACCGAAAGGACACAACACATGTTTGGTTTCAGCGCAGTCGGTTTTCCTTTTGTCGGTTATGCCACCCTGTAGGTACTTGTCACACCCGATAACCAGATATGCTAGTTTCGTTGATAGAGTATTACATGGTGGTTATAGTTATAACCCGGTAGAACTGGCCATTCCTACTGCACCTAGGTAAATTATAATGTTAGTAAGCTTCTTCCCAGTGACTTTGGAAACCTAACGCAATGTTTATTAAAGTTAATTTTACCTACTGCAGTCACAAAAATCACACCGATAATAATATGACACGTCAATAACATGACCTAGGT
The DNA here is from genome assembly GCA_944739405.2 of Euclidia mi. Lineage (NCBI taxonomy): Eukaryota > Metazoa > Arthropoda > Insecta > Lepidoptera > Erebidae > Euclidia > Euclidia mi. The sequence goes on from OX123189.2 coordinate 80,917,209, forward strand.
CCTAGGTCTCATACTAAAGTTTCAATATTTATGGAATAACGCATGTCTAATCCGGTTATGATTCATACCGAAGCCTAAAGCTTCTTGTAGGTACATGGCATGTTTTCTGAAGCGTATTGACGGCGCCCTTTTATTAAACGTACAGCTAACATACCGTACCTACGCATCAGAAAATGTGCCGTGTTCAAAAGTTCTTCCGGTTTACATCCAAACCTTAATATCATTTAGCTGTTCCTAAATATTTTATTTTATTATTGTTTTATTCAATTGAATATTTGCATGTATTGATGAGAAAAATTTTGTTGAATTGGTTAGTTCAGTTAAAAATTACTGCTCAAATAAAAGAGTTCTCTGACCAGATTGGAGACACCCTAAAAAAAGACAAGTCAGAAGTACCCTAAACAGAAGAGCATGCATGAGAAACTTGATGGAATGAAAAGAGTGAATGAAGCAGGCAGGACAGGTATGTCAGGATCGTTGCAAATGGCGTACCGTACGTAGTCTCTGCCTACCCCTCCGGGTATCAGGCGTGAGTCTATGTATGTATGTAAATAAAAAAGTGCATGGATGTCTTACTTAAGATGCAGTTTAATTTATTATGATAGTAGGTACTGTAACTTGAATTAGGCCAGTAAAAAATCTTGTGTGGTCGACACGAGACTTATTTTTGCATAATTATTTGGCAGCATTAATTGCAATTAGTTTTAAATTTTTCCTATAAAAGGTAGGTGTAACTTACACTTCGGTCTTTCTCGTTGCCTTGACTTGGCTTTGATTTCAGAATATGTCGGAGTCTAACTTTCTATGGTAAATGATCGTGAGACGATTTTGCATCCCAGGCTGTTAGTTAACGCTATATAAATATTCTACTTGACAAAATTGCAATCTATCTTTAATCTGCATTTATGAATCTCATGTAGACCAAGGAAAATCTTCTGAAAATGAAAGATTAAACACTGGCTGACCTGGCAAACGTTCTACTGCTTAATTTTTTTCTGAATAGGGTCACCCTATCACGTAGGGGTATAAAAACAGTCTTGGGCCTACCAACATGCTAAATGCCTAAATATACACAAAAAACAGGTAAATCGGTAAAGCCATTTCGGTGGTGTTCGATGACAACACTGTGACACGACAGATTTTTATACATAGACTAGAGGACGCCAGCAGTTACGCCTGCATTTTTTTTTAATTTACCCGTTTTGGCCGATCCCGTGCGAATATCGGGAAATCCCTTCTTAGTGCACCCCTACGGTCCCCAAGGAACATACATGCCAAATTTCAGCTTCCTGCGCCCAATAGTTTCGGTTGTAGCTTGTCTGTCAGTCAGTCAGTAACGCAAGGATTTTATATATTAAGATAAAACTGCTCACATTTATTTTATAATCAACAATATTAGTAACTTACACTTGCATATTCCTTAACCTGAACTAACCAAATCAGCATTTTATAGTTCTTTATATAATATTTTATATAAGGTTTTCTACAACTCATTTAAGATGTAATAAAACTGCAATGATATGAAATCAATGCTCTTTATTAAGTTCAATTAATACTGGAGCATCAGATATACCAATTAGTATAAATATAAATTAATAAATAGTAAAAATTTGTATACAATAAATAGCTTAAAAGTAACAAAACTGTTTTAACATTTTCCCATTATGACTAGATTTTCGTTTGGATGTAGTTGTGTAAAATGTACATGAAAGTATGAAAAATGAGGATATAGGACACACTTGGAATTTTGACATTGAATATAGTTAATAATCTGTGCAGTCATGATAATCTGTGCAGTCATGTCTAAGTCCCGGTACTAAGTCATTGATGTCAATATAAAAATCTAGGGGACTTAAACTTGGCCATGTATGATTATCATAAATTTTGTTAAGTCTCAATTTGAAAACGGTCATAAAGTTCTTTCAAAAAGTATAAAATATTGGCATAAAGATGAACATACCGATCATGTATTTTGAAAAATAAAATGCGACCCTATGACTCTTCCAATAAGGTATAAAATTCCAAGTTAACGTTCGGAGATAAAGAAGATCTTAAGGACCTTGCATTTCGAGAATTAAAATGAGACCCTATGACTTTGGCAATAAGGTATAAAATTCCAAGTAGGTGTTTAGTTAGACAGTTCAGTGTGTGGCGAAGGTGGTGAGCAGTTCGTCCTGGATGGAGTTGGAGCGCGTCAGGTGACGGGGTGACACCTGGCCGAACGCCGCCGTCACCGTGTCCGCCTTGGACGCCTCCTGGTTCTTCTTCTCGTGGTACTCGTCGGAGAATTCCTACAGATAAAGGGCATTTTAGTAATTGCATATTGTTTGCAGAACAAAAGTGATCTCGAGGAATTAGCAATTTCTGTTAAGTAGCTATAGGTTGTCGATTCCGGTAAGACGATCTTGTCAAACCATTCAAGGCGAACTTCTATGGGAAAAGTAGACAGTAGTATTTTATTGTCGATAACTTTTACATTTAATAAAGTTGAAAAGTTTGTTTAGTTTATTGTAGCAGCTGCTGACGCTACAAAATATACAAGGCGCACTATTGTATAAGCGCAGCGCGGCAGTCGTCTCCCTTTACGCAAACAGTTAGGTCGTACATAGTTATATAGTTTATTTATAAGTATATTTCAATGTGGTACCACAGTAAAAGTATATGTTGCAGTATTTGGACTATTTCTTTATCTCTTCACACATACCACATCTTCTCAAACCCCTACAAGTTGAACGCGCTACTCTCAGGACTAGTCCGATTTGAAAGATTCTTGTGATGGATAGCTCTTTTATCGAGAAAAGCTACGCGCGCAGCCACGGTCGCACTTTCATTTTATTTAACCATTTCGTCCCAATCTCGTGGAAATTTCGGAAAATCCCTTTCTAATGCACTCCATAGAGACATAAAGGATAGAGTGGCAGAATAGTACCTAACTCAATACTGTGTTGTGTCCGGCGGTGGGAGAGAGAACGCAACAGTTGAAGGCCCCCTGCATCTCCCTTTTAACAACGCATGCTCTACATTCTACGATGTGTTACGATGTGGTTGGCAACTGTCAAAGTGTGTTGTCGTTATGTCCCCAAACATTGAATTTGTATCAATAAAATCAACTTTTAAACTATTGATTACTGATAAACTGATATAAATAATAGTTACAGGTAGCACGCTAATTTACGCCATTGCGCAATGTTGTGCATGTACTGTTAGAGAGAGATGTAGGGGGCTTTTAACTGTAGCGTTCTCTCTCGCACCGACGGTCACTCATTGGCCCCTCTCTGCCACTCTATCCTTATATCTCTATAATGCACCCCTATGGCCCTCAAGGATATGCCAAATGTCAGCTCCTTGCGACCAATATTTTTAGTTAATAGACTGTAGCTTGTCTGTCAATCAGTCAGTCAGTAACGCAAGGATTTTATATATACAGAGTAATATCACGCTGTGAGCCACGGCAGCAGAGCAGTAGCCCTAAATAATGCGTAAACACCTTCAGTCTGTTGCCGAGGAAGACGGCGCGCTCTCTCTTCTTGTTCATGAAGTCGCTCTGCGTCAGCCACCGGTGCTCGTAGCACTCCTCCGCTAGCGGCCTCTTGAGGGGGACCTTCTTGAACAGGAACATCAGGAAACGGGTGGCCTCCTACAACAAATAAAAAGTATGGACTGGCTTCTATAACTAAAACATAACCATTCTGGCGTTATACCGTTTACATCCAAAACTTTTGCCTTAAAGTTCGGTTCCCATTTTCTAGTCAGAATACTTGTTAACTTTACTATTTTGGCACAATATTAGTTATTACATAAAACGACTGCCGTCTGACCTCTTCAACACAGAGATAGCGATGTGCTATGACTTAAGGCGCTGTTATACCTCAGAAGCCGTGAAACACCTAATTTTTCGTCGCGCATCTAGCCATAACGGTACATATTACAAACTAGCAAAAATTAGAGCTTAAAGTCAAAAGTCTGAACAAGAAAGAATTTTTCATGTACGTAAAATAGAATCACGGTAAAAAAATCACAAAATCGAGGCAGAAAATAATCTTTCGTCTCACTGTTTGCAATATTTTGATCGTAAGTTGTCATTTTTTTTTGATAATATTGTAGGAAATCTAATGAACTAAAGAATTACCCTATTTATTTTCATATTATACGTGTATATTTTGTAAAATTAAATAAAATCTGCCAAACGTCTATGATTTTGACGCTCGGTAGATCCCAATGATCCCATCAATATCAAACGCTTCAGCAATTTAAACCTTATTAGCATAAGCGGTGTACTGAGTGTCAGTTGCTAGTTTACGCCCCGCCCAGACCTCATCATTCGGCTATGAGCCCTGTGAGAGATAGGTCATGTCGCTTGCGTCTCCGCTGCACGAAATATTAAGTAAACCTGTTTGTTATTATAATACGCCGATTGGAGTTCGTAATTTCATGTGTTATGTTATAGACTGAATACTTTGAATCAAATAGGCTTTTCATGTAACTATGGACACATATAATTAGGACCTAAGTTTATACTCTTGTTGCGTTTAATGTGTTACTGTTTCTGTGCTTATAAATATATAATTAGAAGAATAAAATATGGACAATTGAGAAATGAAGTTCTACGAAGGATTTGTACAAGAAAGCGTCGTAATAAAATATAAATTCATCCATGGCCAAGTGATTATGAAATATGTAACATTTTTACACAAATTATTTTCATAAGAGTCTTTTACGACTAACTATGTTACTTATATATTATCGATTATGCATATATAATTATATAAATTATTCTCACAATACATAGCTTGCCACAGTTTTCAATTTTTGAAAGAGTAATAACATAAAATCGAATCATTTTATGTACCTATATTTCAAATTCATTAGCTTGTCAGCGCGCCTGGAGCGCTAAGATGCCGCCACGGCGAACAATTATGATGACAGCGCTAATATGGCGCTCCGCAATCCGCACACAAGCGGTAACGAATGTTGTATTATTGTGTTTTGAACATAAACCTTTTTAGGTACATCGGGTAAAACTTTGATTATTCATAAACTATTAGGTATGTCTCAGTACATCTAATATCTTTTTAATTTCTAAAATCAATCATTTACAAGTAAGAAGGTGACTTCTCTGTTTGCTATAATACAAGATATAGTATGTTTTTAATAATAAAGTACGTAACTAATTATCATTATTGTAATTACAGTGAAATTAAAGATAACAGTTCTGCAACGTCTTACACACATTTGACTTCAGTCATTCCTAACACGATCTGTTCAAGAGCTAGCCAAGAAATGCCAAACAATTTTTTTAACAAATTTGACTCAAATTCCGTAGTGATAAGCAAAAATTACAAGAGGGATAGCAGTGACTGGTTCGAATTGCGTAAGAATATGTTGACAGATTGAAATTTTTGTATAGTGGTAAAAAGAAGAGATAACAGCAGTAAAGCCAACTTAGTAAAAAATATTTTGTACAAATAAAATATTTGCAATGTAAAATCAGTTGCGCATGGAATCTAAAATGAACAACTGGCTTTGCAACAACTGGCGAAGCAAGAAAAAGTAACAATCGAGCCTTGTGGATTATTCGATTATTTGTGCCACGCCAGATGGATTAATAGGTCCAAACACGATTGTGGAAATTTAATTTTCTAAAGTTGCCTAAAAATACAAATATGGAAACATGATAAAAAAGTGAACTGACTAGTCTAAACAAATATTGTAATTGTTATTACCAAATTCAGGGGCAACGCCACGTTACACGCAAACAAAAGTGTTTATTTGCTGTGTGGAGTGGCGAAAGTATACCACTAAAAATAGAAATTATAGAAAGAGATGATGTTTTCTGGGAGAAGCTTGTAGCGTTTTATATGAATTGGCAGTTGCCTGAAATTGTTGATTCTCGTCAAGCTCAAGGGATGGCATTGCGAGATCACGGAGAGAAAAATGTTTCATCAGTGCTTGAAATTTCTACAATACCAAGCCGTAAAAGGAAAGTAAATGAAACTGTGCCTCGTGATTCGTGAACAACAGCAAATAATAAGTCTTATCACCTCACACACTGCCTTTAACATTCGATGAGAATGAAGAAAACCTGCCGGGTTGTAGCAGACAGCTAACTTTTGATGAGCTGTAAACTCTGTATTTCGTTAATAAATTATAAATGAATATAATAAATATCTTTTAATATTTATTTTCTTTGAAACAACACATGTTTGAAGCGAAAGAATTTTTTTATATTTTTCCATACAAACATGTACGACGAGAGCTAACGAAAAAGCAGTAACTCAAATTCTAATTCTATAATTTTCTAAGCGACATAGCAGTATCTCATGAATAAGGTATATCCACATATATTTTTGATGTTTCATCTATTTTGAAAAATAATAATGGGTTGGGTTTCGAAACGAGTCGCCTGAATTTGAGGGTATTGGTAGTGTAGGGGGCTTAAGGTAGTTCGTTTTAATCCCCTAAAAGTAATTTTGGCTGCCGGAGTTGCGTCTAAATATTTTTAAACAATTTCCAAAATTTCATAACTTCGGCAATTATGCAAAACGGAACATAGTTTTTATACTTTAGTACAGTTTTACAAATGTAATTTTTAGGTTTTGTGTGAAAAACGTGAAACGAAACGCAAAACTGCCATCTTGGAATGATCATATTGACAGCTAATGTCAAATTTGTGCGTCATTGCTTTCGAGTGCCTAGGGTTAGGTGCGACTGTAATAAGTAACTAAATAGGTTATGTTAGGTTCCCTTTGGACCCTTAATCCGAAAATAGGAGCCCTTCGCAGGGCTCCGTCAACCTTAGTTTATTAAACTAGTGTGATGAATGTGGAAGTTGGCAGTGCCATGACACCAATGTTTGGAGATTTTTTTTTCAGAGGAAACCAAGTATTTCCGGCAAGTGAAAATGGTGAGGGGGGTTTCAAGACCTCCCCTCCTCCCTCTCCAATCACTCACAACCCCTAAAAACGGTGACGTATTTCGAAACCTTTGCCATAATAATTATACCTATAATAACAATAAACATCCATAAATAAATAAAAGAAATCAACTTTTACTAAACTTCAACTATCTCGTAACTCGCTTTAGTTGAGATACGGCTTTTGCGCTTAGTAGAGCAGTATTTTGTTTTTTAGGGTACCGTAGCCAAAAATTGTAAAAACGGAACCCTTATAGATTCGCAATGTCTGTCTGTCTGTCCGCCCGTATGTCACAGCCAATTTATTGCAAAACAGATTTGAAAACTGGCAGGAATGGAATTAGATGTAGGTATTCTATGAACTGCTTCACTATTTTTATACAAAAACAAAACAAACATAATAATGGCCTCTCCATACATAGAACTGACTTTATTATTTTTATCATCTTACGGCACGTAGGTATTTACCTACTTTCGTCAACATTTAATACCTATAACGTCTAATGTAAACCAGTTTTGCTCATGGCTGCACTGAGAACAAAAATTGCGCTATGCCTACAAACAGATTGATGTATGTAATATAAATTTTAATATCAGTATCTCAATCAATTCAATATGCTAAAACGTTTTGCTTGCGATTTTGAAATATTGGAATACGGATGTCGCCAGAATACGGCCGCACGCGACGAGAATGAAGGGGGGCGCCCCGCAGTAGACGGAGCTAAGCGCCCTTCACCTCCCCTGCTTCACCCCCTCATTTACCAAAACAGTCGCTTAGGACAGCGCCTTAAGGCCCAGTGTTAGTATGCGCCCCCTACTGGTCTCTACTGAATATTATCCGCTAGGGGCGCTTTTAAAATATGTATGGGAACAAAACGACTCGCAACTTAAACTCAGACTAGACCGTGTAGAGTAGAGACCCTCTATTTAATTGTTAATTACTAAAAAAATATTAGTTCTCTATACATCTTAACCTCTAATAGGAATCGATAGCATATAGTCTAGAATCAATTGGCTGTCAAATAAGTATGTATCTCTTATCTCCAAATCTATGGCAATGAATACAATATGGCAAAGATTTACAATAGAAGCGCATTTCTTAAGGATTTCGTGTGCCGATTCCAAGTGGCGAGTTGGCGACTGTCGTCAGCGTAGTTCGTAGTTGGCGCCGTTCCCCGTCTCTTTTGCTCTCGTAGTTAAGATACACACGAGAAACGTTCGCCTCTCTTGCTCTCGTAGAGACAGCTGTCACATCACGACTGCCACGCCGCCAAGCGGCAATATGGGTCACAGAAAGTTTGTCTACAGAGCGCCCATAAGAAATGCGCCTCTATGTAAATATCTATGCTCTATGTCTATGGTATAGGGTAGATCGGATATTGGATCCTGAACCCAGAATTGAATGGCAAATGTCATGACTTACCTGTGTGATCTCCTTATAAAGGTGTTCGAATCTGTATCTGACGAAAGAGATGTTCTGTTTAGTCTCGGCGTCGTCCTGTCCCCTGTAGGGTGACACGCCCGACAACATGATGTACGTGAGTACGCCCACCGACCAGATGTCGGTCTGGGGGTACGCTGGCTCGTCGTTTATTATCTCAGGTGCTGCCGGACAAACATAAACAAATAAGTACATACGTAGATATAGTCTTGAGATTTCTTAAAAAAATATGCTTTTGGATGAAAAGTAGACCCACTTTTATTAATGTAAAAGATTATAGGTACCTAAAAGTAGCTAGTCATTACATTAGGACTAAAATGAACCTGATAGATCAAACGTTCGAAATCTAAGTTCTGTTATAAATTAAGAACTTATACTTTATAGAAAATGGCAGTTATGTATCTTCGGTTTGAGTGCCTGATTTCTTAATTTAAATCACTTTGAAATAAGTGAGTGTTCAAACGGACTATTCTCATGGATCGTATTTATAATGCAATAGTATAAATAAATAAAATGGTGATTTATGATTTCCTTACCTTTGTATTCCAACTCTCCAACTTGCGGTACGCTGGTACCTAACTTGGTGACTTTATGTGCTGATCCGAAATCGATCAGTTTGACTTGGATTGACCTAACGGATGCCATCACTACGTTATCAGGCTGAAGGTCCAGGTGACAGTATCCTCGCCAGTGCAGGTACTGGAGACCGTCGAGCATTTGCGTTACGATGGTCGCTACCATTTGTTCGGTGTAGTCGTGACGGCTCGACAAGTACGTTAAGATATCAGCTCCCTGGAGTTTCTCTAAGATTAAAGCAGCCACGGGTGATCCAGGGGCTTGGTACGCACCCAAAAGGTTCGCTATTCTTTCATGCCTCAACCTCCTTAAGCATTCAAATTCTCTCTGAACTTGCACTTCGGTCTCGGGACGGAGTTCCAGAATCTTCGATACAACTAACGTGTCGTTCGTTCTGTCAGCGCCCTTGACGACTATCGAGAACTTGCCGCGCCATAATTCAGAGACAAAACTGAAGCGTTCCGTAAAAGCGGAGGACGATACCCACTCCATTGGGTTATTCTCAATAGTATAATCCAATCTGGGCTTCTCTTCTTCTAGAACTACCTCCTGGCCAGATTCTGTGAGCTGTTGCAGGTGTCTCATGGCTTTGGTCACTTCGATCTTCGGTCCGCCGGCTTCTTTAGTCTTTATGAGATTTGTCGGGATGCCTTTGTCGCTCCATCCGATCCTGTTGCGGGAAGATAGTCTGAACTGGTAGCTGGTGTCGGGCTGGAGACCACGGACCACGAAGAACTCATGGTCAATATTGCTAGCGACATCTCTCCATTCAACACTATCTCCAGCCTTATATTGAAGGCTGTAGCAGATGACTGGACTGTTTCCGTCGTACTTCGGTTGCTTCCATCTCAGGAGAACCTCTGTGTCGGCGATCTCAGCGGCGGTCGGGCTGTCAGGCGCATCGGGCGTTGTGGCTTCGACGATCCTCGTCCTGGCGACGGTTTGGCCTACCTTATTCCTAGCTACAACCTTGTAATAACCAATATCGTGGTGCATGGACGGCTCGAACTTGAGGGTGGATCTGCCGTCATCGTCTTCTATGATCTTAATGCGCTGGCCCTCGGCGAGGACCATGTCGTTTTTGAACCACTGGATGCTCGGTTTGGGGTCTCCTACGGCGTAGCACGACAGCTGAGCGGGTTCGCCTTCCCTGATAGGTAGGAGCTGAGGCTTTTCCCTGAAGAACGGCAATTGTCCGTCCTTCTTGGACTCCATGAAGGCCTGAGCCTCCGCGTAGCTGTCGAGTCTCGTGCCGAGCTCGTGTCGCAGGCGGCGGATGGTGTACGACTCGGTGCCGTAGTTGTTGATCCTCTCGCGACGCTCGTCGTCAATTTCCTCGTCCATGATGTCAGTGAAGCGACGACGTTCGCGAATGATTGGAGTCTGTAAGCAGAAAAGAGGTGAATTTTAAGTAACAAAAAGGTAATGGCATAGCATATGTGCAGAATATATACTCTAAGAGTAAATGTACCCTGGGGTCGTAGCAATCCCGCACGCTAAGGTGGTAGCCGGGCGAGCGGTCGCAGGCCACCTTCATGTACTCGCGCAGTCGCACCGGGAACTGCGTGTCGCGCAACTGCAGCAGGTACGTGTCGGGGCCATTTTGGTAGCTGCGGACATACAACATACGATACAAATACGCTCAATTTCAAATAGTGCCAACATTATTATCCGTATCCGTTCTGTGACCCTGCCTCCATTACGACAACATCCAGCGTCCAATGTTGGACGTTGGCTCGCACTCGGAGGAGGGTCCGGTCTACTACGTGGACCTCGGATTCGCGGTAGAGTGGCACCGATTGCGGTCGGCGATAGAACGACACGAGGATGAAGAGTAGCAGCCCAACCACACGAACAGCCGTTGCCCTACCAATCAATCGTCAATCGTGAAAATTTGTGCGAAATCCAGAAAGTGCGCACCTGAAAGAGCTCACGCAAATAAGGTGTGCTTTTCTCGAGATTCGGTCACGTATAACCGTAAGTTGGGGTGGGCCATGGAAGGTGGAGAGAAACGGAAGATATTATTGTTCACTGTAGTGACGGATTAAGAATACAAAGTGTAACCATCCAGTGTTTTGTTTTGGGAGTATACAGCTCAATGTTTGAGAGGGGCTACCTTGTTAAAGAAGACAAATACAAAAAGTTATTTGTCTTTCGGCATCCGCCAATGCTATTTTGACGCAAATTAAAAGGGGCCCATGACCAGCAGTTGACTGCGAGAAGCTGTAATGACGTTTTTATCATTGCTTAGATGAGTAAATATATCTATTGGAAAATATCTTTTGCTCGATTTTATTTTTCTCTTCTTTCTCATCTTAAGTAACTAATCTTACTCTGGTTTGGTAAAATATAGTATGTGGTTACTTACTGGCTCTCAGACTTGGCAGACACCTCCCAGTCGGGGTGGTCCCATTGTTTGAAGTTCAGGTCGTACTCGCCGGGTTTGCGGTCGTGCGGTTCGCGGTCCGGAGTGGCTGCAAATCATAACAAAGAATATAATAGGTAGGTATCCGTGCATACTTAAAATTATAACCATCAAAATATAAAACAACAGCAATTTAAATTTACATTCATACTGTTTTTGCTTAGATAAATCCATTAAACACCCATTTCAACCAGTGTCCATAGAAGTAACAATATCCCTACAACTACTGCGGCTTTTCTGGCCACTTTCTGGATTGCGTGTTATGTCCTCTGGTATATGCCTAACACCATACGTCAGGCAAATATCAAAACGATAGAGAATAAAAAATAATTGGATCGTAATTTTTGGCTGAAATCGGTATCATTTGTAGAAGAAATGCATTTGATGTTTTATTTCTAGCAGACCTGGAGTCGTGCAATAACTAGAGATGTGTTACCAGTGTGCAAGCTTAGGCCGCAGTCCAACATTTTTCAAGAGCGTCATTATTGAATCTCGTTTGCACGTAAAACCCAGATAAGGGTCCACGAGAGTCTTTTTCATACATTTTTTAAATGTGCTCCCTGGCGGTCCCTATTGGCTGGTACTATTCGTTAGGGACGCTTTTAATCTTATCTCTAGTCACCGTGACAATCGAGTGAAAATATCGGACTAGACCCACTTTGGCAGTCACTAAACGGCAAGATTATGCCACTACACTAAATCGATCTAATGTAGAAATTTTATATGTTTGCGGTACCTTCGGGCGTGTATATCTCCCCGGGCGGGTAGACCATCCTGCTGGGGTGGTCGAAGGCGCCGCTGAGCGGGCGGCGACGGAACCACGTGCGACACTGAGCGTTGCTCGTCCAGTCCCTGAGTAAGTAATGTAGTGTCATGTAGTAAGTACTTTCCTTCGAATAAATACTGGGTTCTGTACACTAATTACGTCACTCTTAAAGAGGATTCATCAAGTGTGACCTTCTGAATACATACATACATACACATACATATCATCACGCCTTTTATCCTCGAAGGGGTCGGCAGAGGTGTATTTTTACACCCACTTTTCGCCAGATATACTTTAGCCCCACGTAATAAGGGGCGAGCCTATTGCCGTACCGGGCACATTTCCAGACTCCGTGCTGCTACTGAGAATTTCGTGACAGAAAAACCCAATAACACCGCCCGACCCAGGAATCGAACCCGGGACCTCCCGATCCCACGCGCACATTTATGCCGCGAGATCCAACGAGGCAGTCGTATAGGGTTTGATGTCGAGTTTTCCGTCTCTACGCAAAGATGGTATTTGCATCGTGTTATCCCTTAGTCGCCTCTTACGACACCCACGGGAAGATAGGGGGTGGTGACACTTGTATTCTATGCCGTCAACCACACGGCACCTTCTGAATGAAGAAAGAAAATCATGAAAATTGTGTAACTTAATTTATGGAAGCCCCAAAAGATCAAAATGCCGCAATATACGGGGTCGATAAAATGTGAGATTGCATGAAGAATTCGAAAAATCGGGTATGGCCCCAAAAAATCAAAATTCCTTACTCCCTATTGTTTTACTTCATGTTGAAATAAACTAGAACTAAATTAAATGATGACTTTTGCTAAATTAAATCTAAATTTTTTCTTGAGGACGCTTGAATTAGAATGTTGTTATAAAGTAACTGTCAAAGTACCTAAATGAAAGGAAAAGGAAAATTCAACAAAAACGGCTAATGTCAAATTTGTTACAATTTGTATAGAACAACGTCCATCTGGGTCACTTAGGGACAAACACTTGTTAGCGTACCTTGACTACAAACATATTATAGTGGTAACCGGATAAAGTCACTATTTTGTACGCACCAAAATTCACTTAACTAAGGGATCCTTATCGGGTTATAGATTATAACTGATCGTACTATGTGCAAATATTTACTAAAGTATGAGGCATCAATGGTATGGCCGCATTTATTTTTACAATTGTCTCTGAATCGGTTCATAAAGATGAGTGCCAATTGTATCGACGGACGACGGGACACCTTATTGAGTAATAGTTGACTTGCCGACTGAATCTGTTGATGGATTTATACTAGGTTTTCCTGATAAAGCTATAGATAGGTTTAGATAGCGACATGTTTATTTCTGGTATTTTTCGTTTCTTGCTACAGCCGAGACTTTCTGGCTTTAGAATCTAGGTGTTCTTTGTGTCCGTTTATAGAATGTTTGAAAAGTTCCCGCGATGCGGGATTTTTATATGATTGGAGGGAAACGAGCAGACGGGTCGCCTGATGGTAAGTGATTATCGCTGTGTATGGACATTACAAAACCAGAGGAGTGACAAGCGCGTTGGCAGCCTGTACAAGGGCGTCACCAAGAGGGGGCAGAGGGGGCAGCTGCCCCCTTAGAGCTCAAAAAACCCTACAATTCATACTTTTTTCAGTACTTTTCTCATTTTCCATATCAACTTGCCTCTAGACAATCGGCTGGCGACGCCCCTGAGCCTGTACGAGAAAAGGAATAGGCGGAGGAGCAAGATGGGGGAGAAATAAAGGGGATGGTGTCTCGGGTTTTTCATTCACCGAACGAAACGCAAGAGTATAGAAACTATCATTTTTTACGTTTATACCATTCATGTTGAAACTAGCAAGGCTACTACTACGTTGAAAATTGGTGGAGAGGGAGCTTGAAGGTACAGCGAGCGATTAGCCTTAGAAAATGACTTTTTATTGGGACAGTGTTAGTTTGCACCTACGATGGTTCATAAAGTGTCTAGCCCGGTTTGTGACATTCGAACACCCGTGTGTTGCAAATGGTGTCCCGTAGTGTCTGCCTATCCCTTCGGGAAACAGGCGTGAGTTTATGTACATATGTGTGTTAGTTAACTGACCTGTACAGATTGTAGTAGTTCCTGAGTCTGTCGGTGGTGATCTGGTACTCCTCCTGGTAGATCCTGTCGGCGAGCGTGAGCCAGGGGTGCGACAGCGCGGTGGTCACGTCGATGCGCTCGTGCCAGTTCAGCACCAGCAGCTTCGAGATGAAGTCGCGGCTCTCCGTGCTCAGGCGGGACCACCATTCTGAACACACGACGAAATGAGTACATAATTAAAAGCAGATTAAACAAAACGTAAAAAATAATACAGTCTAATTTAGAATCTGCTCCTATTTTTTACATTAGATAAATAAGCATCATTATCGGTCCGTCGTAGTTCTTTACTGAATATAGACCCCTTCAACATTCCAAAAAATAAAGCATATGCGTACCAATTTCAAATCACTTCGTCCAGTAATTTCGGAGTAAACCGGCTGTAACAATTGGGACGGATATACACACTGAGGTGATCTTATAAGGGATTCGATTTATTTTTAAACGAAATCCTAAAAATATAGCTGTGGCGCAGAATAGGATCCTAGTGATCCTATTGTGCGCTACTGTTTTTACAAAATCAGAAACTTATAGAATTCTTCAATGGCCAAATCGCTACATAGGATATTTTTAGATAAAGTCTTCTTAACTGCTTTTGGACCACTTCAAGGAGACTTTTAGATCCTACTTTGGGAAGTACCGGAGAAAGCCCATATTAGCTAGTATTTTCGACATATTTTTTATATTGGTAGGCCGTTGAATTGATAAATACATTATAGGTATAAACATTCATACAATACTCTCTTCAACAAAAGAATAAGATACCCACCTTCATCATGCCAGTCCCAGCGTCCTTCCCTGATCCTAGTCAAGGTCTCCCTATCATTAGCCCCTCTGAAGGGCGAGTGTCCGCTGAGCAGGATGTAGGTGATGATGCCGATACTCCACATGTCCGCCGCGAAGGACACGCCTTCTCCCCTGGCGACCTCTGGCGCCACAAACTCCGGCATGCCGTAGTCTAGCGAGGGGTACTCGTTGTATCTGATGCGACGGGACAGACCGAAGTCGCACAGTTTTAGTTCGTCGCTGCCCGCGTGTGAGAGAAGGAGTTCACCGATCTGTGTGGAATCAAAGAAAAATTAGTCAGTCTAATAATTTGATTAATAGTAATGATGAGCTATAAGTATAGGCAAAATAAAATGCCGAATCAGTCGATGTAACAGCCTCGTATGCTGATGCGCAGATCTACGCACAAAACAATATATTTTGAAAAAGCATGAGCATACGAGAAATGTTTTGACATAAGACACTATTATACTGTTGAATTCCTTAAACAAAACTCATTGGCTAAATTAAAGACTGAACATGATGGAGTGCCTTAAAGACATCTTTATAGAAGTCAAAATTTGAAGGAGCTAAATATTGTGCACAGAGTGATGGCTACGTATTAGACATCAGCAAATGTTCTGCATCGATTCCAGAAGAAGAAGATCAGCAAATGAAACCGATGCATTGGCCACCGTTTTCTGATATATATTACAAGTGACTTACCGTGAGTCCCAAATGCGCAACGCTGTTATCGTGCATATACTTGACTCCTCTGAGCACCTGCCTCATATAGCCCGCTATTTCCCTCTCAGTATACGTCTGGTGTCTCAACAGTCTGTCTCTGACCAATTCTCCTCCTCCAGCCAACTCTAAGACCAGGGCGAGTGTGTGTTCGTGCTCGTACGCGTCGTACAGGCGGATGAGGTGGCGGTCGTTCAAGATGTTCATGATGTCTAGCTCGTTCTTCATGAACGGCTTCAGGGCGGAGTGGCCGTGCATTATCTTGGCGGCGTAGTTACGACCTATGAGAAAGTGAAGATATTGATTAGTTCGTATTCATATAATATATATGTATTTAGAAGATAGCAGAGAAAATTGTTTTATGACGAATAATTTTCTACGGACTGCTCAAGTGAACATGTAAAAATTTTAGCGAAAATCAAGA
This sequence comes from Euclidia mi, assembly GCA_944739405.2. NCBI lineage: Eukaryota > Metazoa > Arthropoda > Insecta > Lepidoptera > Erebidae > Euclidia > Euclidia mi. Next base: position 80,933,393 of record OX123189.2, read on the forward strand.
CTTTAAATAAGTGAAACTTTAACTTAAGCGTTTAATTCAAATGCGAGTCTAAAGGAAGACATTATGAATATTGTTCCTGAGCCCTCCAAATAGTAAATACTCTAAGTAGTAGTCGGTTATTTTGGTTTGAGAGGAGCTGGTTTTATATATTTTTTCGCTAATTGGAAGGCTCTTGACTAAAGTGAGGATCAAGGGCACTTGATTCCAACCCAAGTAGGTATCGTGCGCTGTAAAGAAAGCCCTTCATTTTTACAAGGATATATTGCTTTACAATGTCGTGTGTACTAACCAGTGAGTCTCTCAGCAGCATGGTACACGACGCCCTGCACTCCGCGGCCGAGCTCGTCGCCGAGGTCGTAGAAGTCGCCGAACGGCTTCGTGCTGGGCTTTACGCGTGGAGGGTGCTCGCGGATTCTACAGACACATAGTGGGTTAGTGGTGATAATTAGTTAAGCTAGTGTTTTAAAATATGGGTCAGGTACATATTGATGCCATTCGACGGTTTATCTATAGGAAAGCACATGCACGGTACTGCATGAAATCATATATTGTAAAACTTTTTGTATAGATAACTATCAAACGCGGTCTGTTTGGTTGTTATTAGAAAAATAATTTGTAAGAAATATTATTTTATCTCATCATCATCATATCAGCCAAACGACGTCCACTGCTGGACATAGGCCTCCCCCAAGGTTCTCCACACAGACCGGTCTTGAGCCGCCCGCATCCAACCACCTCCCGCGATCTTGACGTGATCGTCGGTCCACCTTGCGGGGGGCCTACCTATGCTGCGTCGTCCGGGACGTGGCCGCCACTCCAGAACCTTTCTGCCCCAGCGGCCATCGGTTCTTCGAGCTATGTGCCCTACCCACTGCCACTTCAGCTTGGCTATCCGGAGAGCTATGTCGGCGACTTTGGTTCTACTGCGGATCTCCTCATTTCTGATTCGATCTCGCAGGGAAACTCCAAGCATAGCTCTCTCCATCGCCCTCTGAGTGACCTTGAGCCTTCTGATAAGGCCCATAGTTATTTTATCTAATACGCGACTATTCGTACTCGAATTGACAGCATCTCAATTTTACTGTAGGTACCTACAGCATTTTCACAAAAATAGGCAATGTAACGGAAAATGTATTTGCCCGCAAATTCAATTCCTATGTAAAAGTATGCGTCCCAAAGAAAATGGTCCTAAATAATAAATGTATGATTATCTATACTGACCTGTCAGAATACTCATGCTCGGACTCCTCGACATGCAGCATGGCGGAGGAGCTCACGGCGCCGGCGACGTTGCGCGCAGATATAGAGTACAGACCCTCGTCCTTCAGGATGGCATCGTTTATCACCAGGATGCACACGTCCGGCTCGATGAACTGGATCTGATATATAAGACCATGGGTTAAAGACAGTTTCTTCCTGTCGGATAACTTTCAGCTAAGTCAAACGGTAACAATAGATAGTTTTGAATTTAGCGGGCAGATAATCTCTATCCTAAGGTGTTTCAGTTTATCTTCTGGTTGAATTAAATAAAAAATGGCACCACACCAATGAATAATTTGGCGGGAAGATAATGCGTAACCAAAGTCGAGGAAAAGGGCTTTAGATTTTTGTTTAGTGACGAATAAACATGTATAATGGGTCTGACCCATACGACCATGATTTAGACATTTGTTTTGTAAGGTATATACAAATATAATTGCCTTTTTGTTCTTCTTTTTATAGATTTTGCACCTAAAGCAATCAAGTCAGTGACTTAAGATACGGTTTTAAAGTTAACACTATTGGGAATAAAATATCAATTTGGACCGACATTGTATTACAATCTGACAATTTTATTAAGACCTTTTAGAATGGATTATGTATTTTATTGGAAAATACATATTTTTCAAACATTCTAAAAGGTTTCACTTTAAAATATGGCCAGTAGTATACCGGCAGCTAAAATATGGCTCATGAGTCATGATCAATAGATTGTGTCTCAATTCTGTTTATGAATTCGAACTAGTGAACGTTCAACTTAGCTGGAGAGACTAGTAATTTACAATACAAATGACTAGAAACTAAAAAACGCTTTAATTATATAACTTCCTTCACATTATACACCACTATTTTTTAATTAGTACAAAAATTTTACAGGGCACTAAGTATCTTTAACTGATCATATTTATGTAGTTAAAAATAAAAACACTAAGTCCCAAAACTGTCTCAAAACTGTCCACATAAAAACCGTAATAATTGGTAAATGCATAACTAATACTATGACCGAGCCGCGTACTATCATAGTAAACTGACCCATTGATAAATCACCCCCTCCCCTCTGCGCCTGCGCCGCGCCCCGACGATGCGACAAACAGTGCTAAATTGCTAGTGAAAGTAAGCGTATCTATTTTTTCGTTGCAAAAGTTAATTGTTTGTCTACGTTTGCCCGACGCGATGGCCTATCATATCAGTTCATATCACGAGAGTATGTAGCTATGCTTCGTGCGTACTTTTTGAGAGAAAAAATCGCGAGTGCAGCTGTGTACCCATGGACATCTTATTGTGAGTGTACAAAAGTGAGCCGTTAGTGTCGAACAATTAAAACAGCGCATATTGGATGCTTTTGACAAAGTATAAAGACAGAAGCGTACTTCTCTCGTTAAAAAATTGTCTGTGTTTTGACAACGGTGGTGGACATTTCAAACGACAATGGAAATACTTGTAAGTTTAGTAGAGAAGAAGAAAGAAAGAAAGAAAGAAAAACTGTTTATTTGTCACAGACACTGGAAAGGTATAACATAGGTATATAAGATAAGACATCACAAGGCATAACAGTATTCTGTGACAGATAGGTGCACACTCAGCTATATTGTTGCATTGTGGTAGTGTCCACAATACAACGCTGTTATTCTGTGTGCACCTTAAATGCCGCACGGACGTTAAAGAGCACAATAATTAATGAAAAACATAAAAGAAAAACTTAAAAATAAAATATACATAGGTACATTCTAGCACATGAGTAGTACCTATATACTCATGTGTATCTAGGCAACATAAGAATTATTATTACACAAAAACAGGATATAAAGGATTAAAAACAATATATTAAAATATAATAACATAATACATACGCCGACTCAATTACTTCGTAATTAAGTCGGCGCATGTATCACATCGAATCCATGGATTTTATTTTCAACGCATAATGTTTATGCAGCGGCGCGGTCGTGGGCGACCGGTCCGCAGGATGGCGCGTTGCGCGTCGCATATAGGTGGCATACAGCCACCGCATTAGCTCGCGCGCGGTGCGCTTATGTAATCATTGTTTACAAAGTACAAAGGGACAGTTTGTTATTTATAAAAGAAGTACCTATATTAGTGTTATCAGTTCCACATCCATCAACCACAAACTGTTGCATCAATAAAATTCGTCACACTTCCAACCATCAGGCCTAATTGATACAATGCTGATAAATAATAATAATTTATCGAGTAGCCGCCTCGTGACGCCCAAACGTCGACATACCTACCTCGTCCGCAGATCACAACCATTACGTAAGTAACACTGTGTTTTTTATGTTTATTATAACTTATTGATTTGATAAAAGATATTTTTTTAAGTGAGATTTAAAACTTGTTTTTGTTTTAGTGATCTCAATGGGGGAGGTAAATCGTTCCAGCAACGCGTGGCGGCATATTTGAAACAGCCCCGAAATACTGTTGTTTTATACTTTGGCATTGTGAGCGGATTGGAAGTGGAACGAGTAGAGTACGAATAGTGGTCCTGTCTCCAACTTAATTTATTAAACAGGTACATCGGTTTTTGTGTGTTTACAACTCCAAATAATAGCGTAGCCAGGTGAAGCTGTCGTCGCCCCGCCATTTTTAAAATATTGGCTTGATTTATGTATGGTGTGACATGGCTACGACGTGGGATATCGAAACAGAACCTGGCACAAGCATTTTGAACCCGTTGTATCAATCGGGTGGTTCTAGACAGTAGACATGGACCATACACAACATCCATATAGTTAAATTTTGCTAGTACCAGGCTGTCTACTAACCTCTTCCGCAATGCAACACTTAAATAACTTCTAAACCTATAAAGTAACTTTAACCTATAAAAACAATTTTTTGCAACATTACTTACATACGCTTCAAAGTGAAGTTCCGGGTCTATTATCAAGCCTAAGTTGCATGCCGAATCCACTCTTGATATTTCAACCCCTTTAACTTTTATAACAGGTTTAGCTAATAAAATGTCTTTTATTTGTTTTTTACTGCCCAGTATCATATAGTTAGACTTGAGTGGATTTAAAACCAGGGAATTATCCTCAGACCATCTGACCACCTCCCTCAGAACTTTATTGATCTTCAAAGCCATAGCAGTGGTGTCTTCCGATTTAAATGACACATACAGTTGTAGATCATCCGCGTACATATGGTATTGGCAATCTGTCAAACATTTTGTTATGTCAGCAGTATAGATGATGAACAGCAAAGGTCCAAGGATGGAACCTTGTGGAATTCCTCGGGATACAGATTGGGGAGGGGATGATATTGAACAACCATCCTCCTTCTGAATCTCGACGTACTGCGATCTGTTATTCAAATATCCATGGAACCATTTGACTGCGCTTTCACTAAAACCATAGTATTTTAATTTTGAAAGTAACAGTGGCACATTTATGGCGTCAAAAGCACGGGAGTAGTCCAATAATGTCAGAATAGTACCCTCCCCCCTGTCCCGCGCTTCAATTATATTACCTACCACATCCGCTAGAGCCGTTGCCGTACCGCGTCCCCGTCTGAAACCGGACTGTAATTCAGGGAGAATGTTGCTTGTTTCCAGGTATTCCATCATTTGTAAATATACAACCCGCTCCAGAACTTTGGATAAGCAAGGCAATATGCTTATCGGACGCAGGTCTTTGTAAGTTCGAGGGCTGTTATTTTTAGGTAATGGCAAGACCTTTGCACAGCGCCAAAGTTCAGGAAACGTATTGGTATTGATGGAAGTATTTATTATATCTGTTATTGCAGAAAGACTTTGTGGTAGTGTGAGCTTCAACATCTCAATGGAGATCCCGTCTATTCCCTGAGCGTTTGTAGTAATACCATTAATTATTTTCAAAATAACCTCTTGATCTACAGTTTTAAGTGAGAACCCTGATTTTCCGTAACTATGAAATTCAAAGAAGGTTAATTGAGAAATTGACACATGTGGACTGCCAGGAACGTCCAGGAAAGCGGTATTTATTGCATTTGGATCATGTAAATGACATGGCAAAGTAGTCCCCTGATTAGATTGATATACATGTGTCTTCAAATTATTCCACAAGCTTTTGGGATCATGTATTTTTTCATTTATATGCTTATTAAAATAGGCTGTTTTTTCGGCATGCAAGGATTCCTTGACTTGACGTTTCAGTTGGAGGTAATAATTTTTGTGGCTGTCCATTTTAGAATCGTGATAACGATTACGCGCATCATTACGCAGGCCAAACATTAATTTTATCGTGTCTGTTATCCACGGGGTTGCAGGGCCACGGAAAACCCTAACCATTAAAGGGGCGTGTGCGTCAAAAAGCAGTATAATACATTGAGTAAACACAGATACCATAATATCGACATTCCCTGCCCCACATATATAGTCCCATTGAATAGAATCCAGGTCGCTAGCGAAGTTCTCAAAAACTATATTTTTGAGTGGTCTATATTTCACTATTCTTTACTGGGGTTTGTCTTTTTTTATTATAAGTTCACATTTGACAAAAGAGTGATGGCCCAGCTCAACAACATGATCCACACATACATTTCTATGACGGGCATCTGTGCAAATGATGTCTATAAGTGAACAGCTTTCCTGAGTGAAATGTGTCGGCGTGGTCACTATCTGCTCAAGACCACAATAATTTATAAAATCTACCAGTAGATAATACGTACTTAAGTAAATTATAATTTGATACGGGCGGCTAAGAATCGGTCTGTGTGGAGAATATTGAGAGAGGCCTATGTCCAGCAGTGGACGTCTCTAGGCTGACATGATGATGATAAAGTAATATTTGTAAATAGCAGATGATTCTAACTTCATAAATACGCCAAAATTACTATTTTCTTTTATTACAGAATACCTTATTTTATTTTGATGTTGCTTTCTAAATACATACCTACGTATTTAACTACGTGTAAAACGGTAAATTTTGCCGGTCCTAAGCCCGGATGAAGTATGAAGGAGAGGGTAAAATTAAAAAAATAAAAAGTAACTACCTACACTTATTATTTATTTATTTTATTTATAGACTCACGCCTGTATCCCCGAAGGGGTAGGCAGAGGTGTAATATTACACCCACATTTCGCCATTATTTTATTATTATTATTTTGCTTCATTTTATTGTCTAAGGCTACCTACATTATAAGTGCGACGGAAAGAATGCGTAAGAGTAGGACGGAAAGTAAGTACTATCAATGAAGTAGTGAATGGATTGTAAAATATGTCTATGATTTAGGTGAGATTTTCTACAAAAACAAATGATTATAACTTTGCTATTTAAAGATATTATGAAATTCTCATGTCACATATATATGATAATAATGTCTTCGCTAATATGTCCTTAAAGTTTTTGTACTAATTAAAAAATAGTGGTGTATTGTACAAATCGGACTTATAATAAGAGATTTCCTCCCAGTGAACTTTTTGGAGAAGCAGAGATGATCATGGCATTTGGTATTGCCGCTTACCTTGGTCCTAGAGCTAGGCGCGAGCGGCTGCCAGTCCTTGTACCACTTGATATCAGGATAAGGCACGCCGGTGACCCGGGCCTCGATCCTTGCGGTCTTGCGCTGCAGCACCACCATCTCCTCAGGGCGCCTGATGAAGGTCGGGTACTCGGCTACTTCGAGCCTGACCCGCTGTCTGGCCTGACCGTGCTCGTTAGTGGCCACGGCTTCGTACCAGCCCGCGTCGCGTTCTAGCATCCTATAGGCAGCATAAGTGATGATTGAGATGTGTTTTGTAGTGTAAGTCATATGAGCTTACGAATACAAGATAGCTAATTGATAGGTTAATTCGAGATGTACTAACATCGTAATTTCACAAGTATTTTTCTGGTAACAATAGTCAGCCGAGTAAGTGACTAACTTGATACCCCTAGAAACTCCGAAACAGTTTAGATACTGTTACTTTACGTCGATATTCTGTGAGAGGGTAGTTCTTCTCTCATTCTCCGGTCAAGCCAGCTCATTCATACAAAAATCTACTACACTATCAGGATCAATAGATAAACCCAAATTTTATATGATCGTCCGGGGGTCCCAAGTAATAAACTGATCTATCAGGAGTCATGACTCCTGCATGATACCCAAAGCTTCTCGTTGCTGATAGGCAGCAATATCATTCAATCCCATCTATATTTTATTTCCATGTCAATATTAATGATTTTTAAAAGTTAGTAGGATTACCCAAAAGGCATATAAGAACTCACTTGTTGATGAACAGGGTAGCCTGTCCATTCCTGGTGTAACTCCAGTCGTATCTGCCTCCGATCTCGATGGGTTCGTCGTTAAAGAAGTACGTCATCTTCGGCTTAGGGTAGCCGTACACGAACCAGAACAGGTTCACATTGTGACCCTTCACACCGTACTGGGAGTCATACTCCTGGCGGAGGAACCGTGGGGCTTGGGCATAACCGTCATGAGGAGGCCTTTCGATGTCAAAGTCCTTCGGGAAGTATGGTGAAGTCTCTGGTCTGAAGTCGATACCAGGTTCGAGGTATGGGATGAACTTGGGTGGGTCAGGTTCCAGTTTAGATCGGTGGGTGATGGCATAGGGTGATGGATCGCTGACGCCGTATTTGTTTTCGACCCTGATGCGGAACTTGTAGTCCCGGAAAGGCTCTAAGTTCCTGATGTCGCAGACGCAGGAGCGAAGACCGGTGCGCGCTGTGAACCAGTCACCGTCTGGGACTTCGCACATCTCCACCTGGGTACGAAAAATAACGATAAGCATAAAAAGTTTTTTTTAAGTTACTATAAAGCTAGTTTGCGGTTTCAATTATACCAACATTAAGATTTTATCGAGTAAGAAATTATGTATTTTCTAAGACTATTCCTAGTTCGCGTCTAGTATCTCGAAAACATAAGTAAGCTAATCCAGGAGACATAAAATGGAGTACCAAAAAAACAATAAGAATAATAATTATTCGCATTGTAGGTAACATTTAAACCTATATTTTACCCGTGCAGTCAATTAAGGTGACTTCTTTACTGACCTGGTAAGTAACCGGGAATCTCGGTCCATGAGGTATGGACGGCTTCCACGAGAGGGTGAGATGTCTGTCGGCCATGCGCGAGATGATAGGCTTGTCCGCCAGCGGCATAGGTATGCCAGTCTTCTTCATCTTGTCGAAGTCTGAGTACTGGTCGGAGATCGGACGCTTGCCAGTGTGGGGTTCTAGGGCTGGAAGAGGATAATTTTAGTTAGCGTAGGTATTTGTGTAATGTTTTTCTGTTTGGTGCTTGTAATAGATTGCATTTAGTAATTTTAATAATGCAAATATCATCATCATCATCATTAGCCTTTATCTGTTCACTACTGGACTAGGTCTCTCCTTTGAAAGGAGGAATTGGCCTACTATACCGCGCTGGCCAAACGAGTTGGTATAGGTTTGTATCAATTTTTCCTTCTCTTACATGGCTGTTATCTGCATAATATGCTCCTTCTGTCGGCTCTTACGACACCCATGGGATGATATGAGGTGGTGACATTCCGTATTCTTAATGCGTCACCACACGGTAATGCAAATATGCATGATACCAACTTGACATATTGGACTTTCTGAATGAAAGTCGAATATGAAATTAAATTTTTTTTTTAGTTTTTTTTTTCATTTCGGCGGCCTCACCGAATTGGTATCACCACTTTGGTTACTCGGTGTTCGTTAGTTTTTAAATTCATTGGGATCATAGATATCGTAATTAATAGGAGATATGCCCTGTAGACGAAAATGTATCGGAAACCTGTGTCGCCAGTTTGCCCCTACCACGCGGCTACTACACATGCAGTTCAGTAAAAGCAATATGAAAACGCTTTCGCGCAAACACTCGCATTTTTTAATCAAAACTTAGAAAAAATCAATAATAAACCTTATCCTATCGAACATAGGGTGTATTTATATTTACCAAGCAACGTTCAACTTATTCAAACAAAAACATCGGCCACTATCGTTGTGCTATGCAAAAGAACTGTACACTAATTCGTTGCTAGATGCAGCGGCCGTACTACGCGATGCATTCCCTTAATAAAGTATCGTTCGGTCATGATTACATTGCTTGTCTAGTCACTTCGCGACAAAGGACAATGGCAGATCTCCATACATCAAAATGTCTGAAATTAAATTGAAGCGAACAGTAATAAAAAATATATCAAAAAATTTGGCGTAAGTAACAGAGTCTATAAATGATTCTATTTTCACTCAGGAAAGGTGGAAAAAGAAGATATCGGTGTTTGAAGTTTTAGTTAAGAATGAACAATGTAGGTACAAGGAAAGTTATAGTATGAAAGTTAAACAATGTAGGTAGGTACGTTTGAATTATCAAATGACATATGTCAGATTGACATCAAAACGTGGAAGTATTTTGTGGCATCTAATTGTCACAGCAAAAGACAAAAGCAGAGCTGCACATTTTAAATCGATTTTATGTGAAATCGATACAACTTTAAAACGATGCTGTGACGTTTTTATTTGATTTAAACGTTTTTTTGCTTCAAAAATATTAGCTTATTGATATAATGTTGATTAAATATTCAATAACTGCATTTTAAACCAAACCAACTCTATAAAGGTTGATCGTATCGATTACTTATTTAATAATCGATACGGATATAGCACTCACGTCTATTCCTGTCACACCATTGTCTATGCCAACAATCAAATAAAAAAGTATTCGTAATCAATTGGAATGCTTTTTATCATCATAAAATACTCCAACTTTAACGGGACAAAGTGAAAATATTAAAAATCGTAGAAAAAAAATACAATTTGTTTTGTTCATATGAAGTTCAAGGTCGCCACAACAAACCCAGACCAAATTCTGCCATTGTCCTTTAGGTAGTAGTTAAAGAGCAATGTATTTATTGAAAAATAATAAAGTCGTTGTGAGATTTGCAAACAATAATAACATAATAACAGCAAGGAATATTTTACGATTTGTTGTTTTTCATGTTTTTAAAGACAAATATAGTAAAATACTTGTAGTTTCATATGGTAAGCGATTCCATTCTTCACAAAATTTTGGTTTGAGTTTCGGTTTTACAGAAAACCACTGAACAAGACGGCATTCTTATAAATTGTCGCGATCACGGTCGAAAGTGTACTAATTCGCGGCAACGGCCATTTGCTTGCGATATGCACTCGTGGTGCATTTTGCGCGGACACCGACACGCCCCCTTGGCACTTCTACTCTTATTTATTTTTCTATGATTGGGATGGAATCTAAGCTGCGTCATACTCTGGCATCTAAAATACTGAATCTGTAACACCGCTTTGCATATACGGTGCCCGATCGATACGAGTTCGGATAACATCAGTCTTTGAAGACCAATAGCCTTCTTGTCCGTATAGATACACTCACAAATAAACTTACTGTCAATCTTCGCCGTGAGGGTTGTATATCCTGCAGTTGTAGGTGCCCACGTCGCTGGGGTCCACTCCGGACAGCGTCAGTCGCAGGAGCCCAGTGGTCTCCTTGTTTATGTAGATACACTCACAAATAAACTTACTGTCATAAGTGAGTTGAGCGGTGCAGGTGTCTTCGCCGTGAGGGTTGTATATCCTGCACTTGTAGGTGCCCACGTCGCTGGGGTCCACTCCGGACAGCGTCAGTCGCAGGAGTCCAGTGGTCTCCTTGTTTATGTAGATACACTCACAAATAAACTTACTGTCATAAGTGAGTTGAGCGGTGCAGGTGTCTTCGCCGTGAGGGTTGTATATCCTGCACTTGTAGGTGCCCACGTCGCTGAGGTCCACTCCGGACAGCGTCAGTCGCAGGAGCCCAGTGGTCTCCTTGTTTATGTAGATACACTCACAAATAAACTTACTGTCATAAGTGAGTTGAGCGGTGCAGGTGTCTTCGCCGTGAGGGTTGTATATCCTGCACTTGTAGGTGCCCACGTCGCTGGGGTCCACTCCGGACAGCGTCAGTCGCAGGAGCCCAGTGGTCTCCTTGTTTATGTAGATACACTCACAAATAAACTTACTGTCATAAGTGAGTTGAGCGGTGCAGGTGTCTTCGCCGTGAGGGTTGTATATCCTGCACTTGTAGGTGCCCACGTCGCTGGGGTCCACTCCGGACAGCGTCAGTCGCAGGAGCCCAGTGGTCTCCTTGTTTATGTAGATACACTCACAAATAAACTTACTGTCATAAGTGAGTTGAGCGGTGCAGGTGTCTTCGCCGTGAGGGTTGTATATCCTGCACTTGTAGGTGCCCACGTCGCTGGGGTCCACTCCGGACAGCGTCAGTCGCAGGAGCCCAGTGGTCTCCTTGTTTATGTAGATACACTCACAAATAAACTTACTGTCATAAGTGAGTTGAGCGGTGCAGGTGTCTTCGCCGTGAGGGTTGTATATCCTGCACTTGTAGGTGCCCACGTCGCTGGGGTCCACTCCGGACAGCGTCAGTCGCAGGAGCCCAGTGGTCTCCTTGTTTATGTAGATACACTCACAAATAAACTTACTGTCATAAGTGAGTTGAGCGGTGCAGGTGTCTTCGCCGTGAGGGTTGTATATCCTGCACTTGTAGGTGCCCACGTCGCTGAGGTCCACTCCGGACAGCGTCAGTCGCAGGAGCCCAGTGGTCTCCTTGTTTATGTAGATACACTCACAAATAAACTTACTGTCATAAGTGAGTTGAGCGGTGCAGGTGTCTTCGCCGTGAGGGTTGTATATCCTGCACTTGTAGGTGCCCACGTCGCTGGGGTCCACTCCGGACAGCGTCAGTCGCAGGAGCCCAGTGGTCTCCTTGTTTATGTAGATACACTCACAAATAAACTTACTGTCATAAGTGAGTTGAGCGGTGCAGGTGTCTTCGCCGTGAGGGTTGTATATCCTGCACTTGTAGGTGCCCACGTCGCTGGGGTCCACTCCGGACAGCGTCAGTCGCAGGAGCCCAGTGGTCTCCTTGTTTATGTAGATACACTCACAAATAAACTTACTGTCATAAGTGAGTTGAGCGGTGCAGGTGTCTTCGCCGTGAGGGTTGTATATCCTGCACTTGTAGGTGCCCACGTCGCTGGGGTCCACTCCGGACAGCGTCAGTCGCAGGAGCCCAGTGGTCTCCTTGTTTATGTAGATACACTCACAAATAAACTTACTGTCATAAGTGAGTTGAGCGGTGCAGGTGTCTTCGCCGTGAGGGTTGTATATCCTGCACTTGTAGGTGCCCACGTCGCTGGGGTCCACTCCGGACAGCGTCAGTCGCAGGAGCCCAGTGGTCTCCTTGTTTATGTAGATACACTCACAAATAAACTTACTGTCATAAGTGAGTTGAGCGGTGCAGGTGTCTTCGCCGTGAGGGTTGTATATCCTGCACTTGTAGGTGCTCACGTCGCTGGGGTGCACTCCGGACAGCGTCAGTCGCAGGAGCCCAGTGGTCTCCTTGTTTATGTAGATACACTCACAAATAAACTTACTGTCATAAGTGAGTTGAGCGGTGCAGGTGTCTTCGCCGTGAGGGTTGTATATCCTGCACTTGTAGGTGCCCACGTCGCTGGGGTCCACTCCGGACAGCGTCAGTCGCAGGAGCCCAGTGGTCTCCTTGTTTATGTAGATACACTCACAAATAAACTTACTGTCATAAGTGAGTTGAGCGGTGCAGGTGTCTTCGCCGTGAGGGTTGTATATCCTGCACTTGTAGGTGCCCACGTCGCTGGGGTCCACTCCGGACAGCGTCAGTCGCAGGAGCCCAGTGGTCTCCTTGTTTATGTAGATACACCCACAAATAAACTTACTGTCATAAGTGAGTTGAGCGGTGCAGGTGTCTTCGCCGTGAGGGTTGTATATCCTGCACTTGTAGGTGCCCACGTCGCTGGGGTCCACTCCGGACAGCGTCAGTCGCAGGAGCCCAGTGGTCTCCTTGTTTATGTAGATACACTCACAAATAAACTTACTGTCATAAGTGAGTTGAGCGGTGCAGGTGTCTTCGCCGTGAGGGTTGTATATCCTGCACTTGTAGGTGCCCACGTCGCTGGGGTCCACTCCGGACAGCGTCAGTCGCAGGAGCCCAGTGGTCTCCTTGTTTATGTAGATACACTCACAAATAAACTTACTGTCATAAGTGAGTTGAGCGGTGCAGGTGTCTTCGCCGTGAGGGTTGTATATCCTGCACTTGTAGGTGCCCACGTCGCTGGGGTCCACTCCGGACAGCGTCAGTCGCAGGAGCCCAGTGGTCTCCTTGTTTATGTAGATACACTCACAAATAAACTTACTGTCATAAGTGAGTTGAGCGGTGCAGGTGTCTTCGCCGTGAGGGTTGTATATCCTGCACTTGTAGGTGCCCACGTCGCTGGGGTCCACTCCGGACAGCGTCAGTCGCAGGAGCCCAGTGGTCTCCTTGTTTATGTAGATACACTCACAAATAAACTTACTGTCATAAGTGAGTTGAGCGGTGCAGGTGTCTTCGCCGTGAGGGTTGTATATCCTGCACTTGTAGGTGCCCACGTCGCTGGGGTCCACTCCGGACAGCGTCAGTCGCAGGAGCCCAGTGGTCTCCTTGTCCATGCGGATACGTTCGCAAGGGAACAGCTTCTCGTCGTTGCGGAACCTGATGCAACAAGTACAGAATTAGGGCAATCGATTTATTAGAACAAGTTACACTATATTCCTATTTGTACATTAAAATGTCACATTTTTTGGGCTTAACATGCATTTGTCAGAGCACGCAATTTTATTTTATAGATGTCAAGAGGGGGTTAGCATAAAGTTAAATCCAAGTTTGTGGGATCGCAGCTCTTGTCCTGCGGCCGCCATCTTGAAAAGAGTGGTACAAATGGGTTTTCTAGTTTATCTGACAAACTATTGGCCGTACAGAAAAAACAAAATACGTTTAGTTACAAACTAAATTCTCTACAACTTTGGCCCCGAAGCATTAAGCATTTTGTCGTAAAATGAAAAATAAGAAAGTTACAAACGAAAATCGAATAAAATTTGCAACGAATTTTCATTTTAATGTGTTAAAATTTTTTCGTGGCCTGTCATAAATACATTTAATTTGTCTTTACTTCCTCCAAATCATGACCCAGTCTTCCAACTTGAGAATCTGCAGTACCATAAAGTCCAAATTTGACTCATTAACAGAAACTTGGGTAAAAAAAACAAACAAGTTCTAAGCCTGGACATCTGAAATTTATAGTCTGCCCATCATCATCAGCCTTTATCAGTCCACTGCTGGACTAGGCCTCTCCTTTGAAAGGAGGAATTGGCCTACTATACCACGCTGGCCAAACGGGTTGGTATAGGGTTTGTATCAAGTTTTCCTTCTCTTACAGTGCTGTTCTCTGCATAATATGCTCCCTCTGTCGGCTCTTACGACACCCATGGGATGATATGGGGTGGTGACAATCCGTATTCTTAATCCGTCACCACACGGATAATAGTCTGCCCAACTAGTGTATATTGCAATTTATTCTGCAGTGCCTAAATGTTCTGGGGATACCAGCAGGGAAATAATAATTGAAGATATCAAAATTCATTGCGGCAAATTATGAATTATCGACAAAAACGTGACTTTCCTCTGATGTTCTTCGTCAAAACAATGTTTACTGGCGCTTGATTAAACCCTGTTGAACCCTGCGTCAAAGCATGACCATGACATCATCTCAAAGACACAATTATAATGGGAAAACATCAAAATTGCCACAATAATAAATATTTTTTTATGGCCTTTCGACAAAAGTTGTAGGTAGTAGAGAATTTAATTAGCAACAAAAATCTTTTTTTGTGCGGCCAATAGTTTACGAGATAATCAAGAAAACCATCTACACTGGCACTCTTCCCAAGATGGCTGCCGAGGGACAACAGGTATGATCCCACAAATTTGGAACAAGCTTTAAACTAGCCTTCCATACACATCTGTAAAATAAAATTGCGTCCTCTGATAAATGCAACCCCAAATGTAACTTTTCAATGACCTATATGATAAAGGGGCTTAGATGTTTTGAAACTCGTAAGTGTATATAGTAAAAGTACTAGTACATGCATTAATTTCAAATATAATATAGCGTCATTGGAATCTGAACACAGCGATATACAATGTGCTCAGCTAGTATTGACGCAATGTAGGTAAACGCTTAGGTAGGTACTTTACCAAACCGCCAATTTGCAGTAGCTATCGCTTTTGTGCCTGCGAGAAAACCGTCTACAATGTAGACTCTATATGTGTCATACGAGGGCGGCACTGAAAATTTCGGGAATCAAGGAAGTGACACAACATTACTATTTAAAAATGTATTTATTGCTTTTCGAAGTATTCTCCGCGAAATTTGACACATTTTTCCATACGATGGAACCAATCATTGAAGCAACCATTCCATTCGGAATTTGGGGTCTCCAAAATGGCCGTTTTGTAGGCGTCCACAGCTTCTTCAGGTGATGAAAATCTCTGTCCACGCAATTTATTCTTTATTTTAGGGAAAATATAGAAATCATTAGGGCTAAGGTCGGGGCTGTACGGCGGAAGGTGTAATAATTCTGTTTTCTTGCTCTAAAAACTGTTTTGTTCTGTGCGCGGTGTGAGAACTCGCGTTGTCGTGATGGAGGATGATGCGGCGGTTACAGTTCTCTTTACGGCGTTCAGAAACGACCTGTGGCAAACAAATGCTAGCATACCATTCTGCATTAACTGTTCTTTGTCCCTCCAAAGGAATAGTCGTAACATGGCCGGTTTTGGAGACAAACGTGGCCACCATTTTTTTTGCAACACTCCGTGAACGAATAATTTTTGTTGGCTTTAACTCATTTTCGAACACCCAACCTCGTGACTGGTTTTTTGTTTCGGGTTCGTACGCGTATATCCAGGATTCGTCACCTGATACGATGTTGTACACAGCATTTGAGGATGCTGCGTGGAATCTTTTGAGAGTTCTCACGAACCAAGTAACGCGAGTCAACACATTGTTTTTGTGTTAAACCACTTTGAAAGTCATAATAAATCATCGCTCTTGAATTTTCTCGAGTCAATTCCATTTTCCCAACGACTAGAAACAAGTTTGACAAAACCTTGTGACAAGACTGAGAATCTTTTTTTAAATAAATAAATGGTATTCGATTTTCAAAACCAAGGAGTTTTCAATGAAAAAGATTTTAATATGACAGGAATAGTGGAAATATTCCATTCCCGATTCTTTTAGTGCAGCCTATGTATGAAGAATACTGGATCACACTGGGCACAAATCCACCTTTCTTCTTTCATTTAAGAGCCGTGCTCTTGTTGGTGGAGTAATTGTCATTTCTTTTAGTTGTCCACCCTTACAAATTCACCAAAGGTCGGGATTATCACAACGATGGTAGGAGTAACGCTAGGTAGTACATACCATTCGACGTCCGGGTCTGGCGTGCCGGTGGCGCAGGCGGTGAACTTGGCGCTCATGCCGCGGAACACCTCGATGTCGCCGATCTTCTTCAGGAACGACGGCGGCTCCACCTTCTGCTTGCGGGCGCTGTGGGTACATCCAGCGGAAATTAAACTATCGAGTAGTTTGACAACATTCAATATAATCTGACTTCAAAAGATAAATAATGCGACATATATCAGTAAGTATGCTAAAAAGAATGGACTTTTTCGGACACCAAAGAAAATGACAATTTGTAAAATTTGTCCAGAGCAGATAAAAATTATGTTTGAGGTGAGCAAGGTCACGGGAGCCAAGACAGACTCTTATATTGAATTTCTACCAACGACGACCTTGTGAACACCTCTCTGATAATAATTTTGCCCAAAGCAAAGCTTATGAGCAGGACGCCGTGTATAATTTGGTACTTACATTTTATCCACAACCTCAAGATTGGCCTCACAGCTGGCCTCCCCCTCCTTGTTCTTGGCGACACACTTGTACACGCCAGCGTCGTCAAGCGTCAAGTCTCTGACGTAGAGGCAGCACGCGTCACCGTCGCGCTTCAACGTGTACTTATCGCTGGGACGCAGCAGGGAGCCATTCTTGTACCACGTTATATCCGGAGTTGGGATGCCGAATACACGCGCCGGGAATTTTGCGTCGAATGTTGGCAGCTGTTGACGAAATTATTTGTAAGTGTGATACAGAGACTTTTGTCATTAATCAAACATTACATTATCACGTAAGACTCTTTAAGAGAAGACTCTTTAAATCATTTCGTCGGAACACAAACAGGAATTAAATTGACAAAATTGGTTAAACCAGGACGAAATCAATAGATATGTCTTTAACACTCAACTATGATAACAATATTTGTATTTCCTGAAATTCGTCGCAGCTCCATCAATAAGTAGTTGGTGCTGGAGGGTGAACGTCAGATATAATGTAGCGTCGTGGAATCCGAGCGCAACGATCTGCGTTGCGACCAGCTAGTATTGACGCAGTTATAGTAACATTGTTTGGAATATCAATTACAACAAGAGTATTGTGTTTGGTGTGTATGTTTACAATTTACTGTACATTTTATAGATTTGGAAATATAATTTTTTCGTGAAAAGCACTGGTCATGCTATAAAACGTTTGGCGCGAAACAAGTCACACAGTCTCTACTGCTTTTAAAACAACTGTTAATTGTTAAACTTTGTTACTTAGTCACCTGATAACAACTGTTGTAAGACAAGTACAGACATTTTAAAGAGGCTCTGAACATTCTATCAAACTAGCAACCAATAATAAAATGCAAAAGCGTAAAATTTCATCAAACACTTTTACGACGTCGTTACATAAAGCGGAGGCGGATCTAGAAGAGAGGAGGCGAGGAATCTCACCTAATGGGCTCATGCCGCCTCGCAAAAGCATCTCGAGTCGTACCGTGACAAAGTTTTTTTTTATGAAACCGCCAGAGCCATTCTTGTACCATGTTATCTCCAGACTCAAGATGCCGAACACACGCACCGAGGTCAAGTCCCGGCCAAACTAATAAGCGACCACAACTCTCTTCTCCCAAACCATAACAATCCTTTCCCCATATCCCAAATCCTAGATCCTCCATTACATTGGCAAGATACCGCAACAGCTTGTATCCCTTACCTGCTGCAAGTCAGTGAACTTCTGGCTGAAGGTCGGCGGCTGGAAGACCTTCCGCACGGTGATCTTGCCCTCGGTGGCGTCTTCTCCCAGAGGGTTCACCAGCTTCACGCCGTATACACCGGCGTCGGGCAGGTCCACTGGGTTGATCTCCAGACCCACCTGTTTAAGATATGTAACGTCTATTAGATCACGATAAACAAACGAAATTGGCTGGTCAATTCTGTGTTAAAAACTTTGAGTACCTACCCAAAGAAAAATAGTACTTATAACAAGAAAATGTCTTAAGCTTTTAAAGTTAAACAAAAAGTTTTGTATACTTTAAAAATGAATATAAAAGAATCTTAATGTGTAATTACAGAGGGGTAGGTATTTTTATTTCGCAATAATACCTATAGGTACAGATAATAAGCTAGCACTCTACCAATGGTAGACAAGAACGAATGCATTTAAATAGGGCAATAATAGGAGGGTACCTACAGCTAAATCACTACTATCATAACTCGCTGTCTGCCTTAAATTGGAAGAAACACCAACGCTAGTCTGCTGCCCACAGAATAATTTGTGAAACTTAAAGTCAAAGTCAAATTATTAACGTAATTTTTTAAAGTAAATTAATGAATCTACATACATTTACATTTCCTTTAAAAGTTCGCTGGTTAAAAAATACAGTCGCATATTCGATTACTCACCCTCTTGCCATCACAAGTGAGCTGTATCTTCTCACTGGGCCGGAGCGGCTGTCCGTCCTTGGTCCACGAGACCTCCGGCACGGGGTTGCCGACGAAGGGCGCGGACACCGCGAGCGGCTGACCTTCCTCGGCCGTGAGGTCCCGCAGACCGTGGATGAACTGCGGACGCTCTTGGGGCGATGAGTCGTCTGTACGACCTGAGGGAGAAAAACGTTTAATACTGGTATTGCATCGCGGAATCTAAACTATTGCAGGCAAAACATTGTAAATTGGACAGTGGTTTCCTTTTATGACGTAGGCAACAACAAGGGAACCATAAAAATCAACGTTTGTTTAAGTTAGCATCATGAAAATGTGGGGCAAAAGTGAGTAATTTATAAATTATTTATTTAGCTTTCTCTTACGTACATTCTGCTTCGGTATCTAACGCTAAAATAAGTAAATATTATTCCTGTGATTATCTATTTATAGACGCTTGAACGTGTAAAGTTCGGGACGCTTGGGGTGTCGTGTGGCATATGTGGCATTCGATTATTACACATGTTTACACCTCTCTGTCTGGACCAACGCGATCAAGAACACGTGTTTAGACGCAGAGTCGAATGGCATTTTAAATATTGTCATATGATTATCAATAAATAGAATAAGAGTACAAAGATAAAATCAACGGACAAAAGGTTTGAAACAACAATTTTTGGATCACAAATTGCACGTACCTATGGGGATCGACCAAACAATACTGGGCGCATTGTAAAGCGGCAAGGCGAACGCTTTATATCTACTACCCCATACGGGCAGTGGCGTAGGGTCGGGGCCATCGCCCCGGGCCTCGTAAATAAAAAAAAATACTTAGCGCCTGCACTGACGTGATCCAAGTAGGACCTCGCAGCAGCGCGGGCGCTGTAGGAACTAGGCAGGGGCGGGGTGAAGTCGAGTCATGTCGCAGTTAGCAAGCACTGAGCTTTCCCGAACGGAAAAATAATCGAAAACAAAACATCCTCATTTTCATTACGTGAAGACTTGTTTCGGATAAGGGTGTATTTTTTCATTCTGTCACTGTAATTCGTAGTTTTGTTTATGAATTCTTTAATGGGTTGCACCTAGACAAATGATTGGTATCGCTTCGCAGACCAATCATTAGTCTATGGGGTTGCAATATTCCGGTGATCTGCCAGCGTGATATGAGTAATTTATTATTCCATATCAGGGCCGAGCCACTCCTGTGTGCGATGTGTGCGGGGTAAACAGGCGCGAGGCGCCAGGGCAATAGAGCCGCCGCGTGTCGATGAAATTGAAATTATTTTTGATATGCTTCTAACTACTACACAATCTTTATTGTTGAATAGGGAAGAAGGCAGGTAGAAGTCTCCCAAGACAAAAGTCACGTCTACGGTTTAACCTTAAGGTAAGCACTTGAATTTGGACTCCAATATTTATGACCTTGCATTAAAATCAAAGCCAATTATTTCACACATTACAAACGCCTTCTGCGCATTTTTGGACGCAACCACGTAGGATGTGACGCGGGTTTTGTCCATAAACCTACAGGTTTCTTTTCTCAACTCCCATTTTTACGAAAATAAAGAGTAGTAGTAAATGCTATTAACCGGTGACGGGCAGCAACGTCACCGGTGCGAGAAGCTTCGCCCTGCGCCCTTCATGGCGCTCACGAACACAACAACGGCACCGGTTCTCGGTTAACCCGCTATTCGGAGAAGGATACCATATGAGACAATTCAAAGCCATTCGGCGAAGCGAAAATCGGAGCCCGCGGCGTGGCACACAAGAATTATAGGGCATTATATGCCAGTGAACTTCCTTGTAGCAGAGGGGCTTTTCTTATGAACTCCTTTTGTAAGAAGAAGCCTCACAAGCGTGTCACAAGCAAGGTGAAAGACTACATCCCGACGGCCCGAAAGCACATATTTAAAGACGGTGATCAATACGTCAAACACCTGAAGCGATCACCGATGTGTAACAGGTTCTCTTAATATATCCCTCAGAACTGAAAAGGCCCAGCCAATGAAGCCTACTCTCAGACCTACATTGCCCCTTCCACCGACATCATTAAGCAGAAGACGGCCACAGTGGTCACGGCACTAGGAGATTCGTCTCGAAAGATTTGCTCCGAAAAAGACAAGCAGCTTAAACTGCCAGCCGAGACTCTCGAACTGATGAAGAAAAGACGCGAGACGCCATCCTGTTGGCTGTCTTCGCCGAAAGGACGGGCCGTAAAACGACAAATACGAAAGCTTACGCGACGAGACCTCCAACGCTCTAACACTCGGTCCATGGAGGCTGCGTTCGGGAAAACTCCGGGGATCTTCTTTCTGCAGTTGAAGCGACACAATCAATGAGCACTTTGAGTTGAAAGTGCGGCCATCCGCGATGGCCGCACCGTCATCTCAAAGTTTGAGAGTCTCGAAGACGTTGAAAGGTTTTATCGACGCTTGTTTACCTCGCGGAGACAGAACAATTGGACCTAGTACCTACGATCACAGTGCCCTACTGACGCAACACTACACCAAAGCCATCCCGAATGTCGAACACTGTGAGGTGCGGACGGCTCTTAAAAACAACAAAGCACCTAGTGATGACGGAAATCCATCGAAATTTAACTTTTTACAATCCTTTAAGCCGTCTAGGCCTAGAATAAGCTATATATTGCTGCAGAGAAATTACTGCTGTCGTGCACGACCCATTAACATACAAACATACCAAAACCGGAAAAACAAAAGGGGGGGCGGCGAATTGCCGAACGGCCCCGGGCGGCAGAAACCCACGCTACGCCACTGCATACGGGCACTCAAATTGTCCAATAATTTTGTCTGTGCGTTGTCTGACTGTCAATCAGTCACTAACGCAAGAATTAATATATATTATACAGACAGATTGATGATAATGCTGAGTTGTTGAAACTGGCCTTGAACATTTTTTGTTTGTTTTTTTGTTTTTAAAAAGACAACTCCTGCACTAGGACTAAATTCTGTGTCGCGGGGGACTTTACAGACATACAACTGATGGACATAATGAACACCCAGACTCGATACAACAATTTATGGATGACACATAGTGTTGTCTCGTGTGGGTATCGAACCCACAACACTCGGCGCAGTGTCAAGCGGCGAGGCGGCCCTTTAAACCACTACGCCAACCTGTAATATAATCTAACCTAAAACAAGTGAAACATATAATTACTTACTAGCAACACTAAGTTCAGCAGTGCTGGCCGTCTCGCCCTTGTCGTTGACGGCGATAACGCCGTACTTGCCGGCGTCTGCCGGTGACACTTTGTCGAGTAGCAGCGCGTGCGTGCCGTCTGGCTGCGATACGATCCGGACGTGTTGGCCGTCCGGCACTATCTCTTTGCCGTTGTGCGTCCTGAGAACACGGAATGAATATTGACTAGAAGATGCCCGCAGCTACGAAAGCACTCATTTTTCAGCAAAGCACCCACCGAGAATTTCGAGCAAAATATCCTATCCAGTAGGCCTACCATACTGGTCAGACGAGATGGTATCTAGACAAAATCTTAGATTTTTTTTAGAAAGGGATAGCGATATTTCTCGGTTTAGACCAGTATCAGTATATTCATTCATTCATAGTCCCAAGCCTGTATCCCTGAAGGGGTAGGCAGAGGTGTTAATATTACACCCACATTTTGCCATGAATTTTTAGGTCCCACGTAAGAGGGGGCGAGCCTATTGCCTATTACGATATTCTAATTATATATTCTAGTATATTCAAGACTCTCCAAAACTACTCGTACCTACAGTCAAACTACTTAATGACAGATGAAATTGACAGCTCTGTCTCTGAAGTAACTAGATCAAAGGAAATAATATTACTAGTTTTATTTGCATGTCCTGAAATTCGTCGCAGCGCCATCAATGAGTAGTTGGTGCTGGAGGGTGAACGTCAGATATAATGTCGCGTCGTGGAATCCGAGCGCAACGATCTGCGTTGCGACCAGCTAGTATTGACGCAGTAAACTCATATTATCTCAAATTAGACTAGAAAGTGGACCCTTAGCTCCAAGGCGAAAGACTTGGATGTAACCGGGATTACGCTACGACGATGACAATCATGACGTAATTCTTATCAAATAATTTCGTCCACAAACTTAGACATCTTGTCTATGTAGTATGTTCTATATTTTAACTTCTTTAAATGGGTAACCATATAAAGAATTTAAAATATACACTTTCAAAATATTTTCGTATATCAGCTATCAGATTTGACCTCCTCGATATGTGTGACGTAATAGGGATGTTTCCAACAAGTAAAAAGGGACTCTTTTAATGAAATGTCAAAAACATCTCGATCTAGCGATTTTATATGAAATATGCACTTAGTGACGTCATAATGTTTTACTGTCAAGCAGAGTGACAATAAAAATATGAAAGTTTTAACTTTAGTTCATGAATGAAACTGACATTATTTTGGCAAGGTTTCGTAGATAACGGCAGCCTGGCGCAAGTTCCTAAGAAAAAACCGAATGTATGAAACGTGCTATCTTTTTAATGGCTACTATTATATGTATAAAACGTGAAGATAGCATCCTTCACTACGTACCCTTGGAACAGTATTCTTTCAATGTTAGAGGGTTATACGTACATCACCGCATTGTCTGTCAATAGTGTCAAATGTCACAACTGTCACATTATTATCCAGATTGAACAGATTGAACTTTGCCGCGTTATGTAGTTTGTTTATAAAACGTAAAAAACATACGGTAAAAGTGCTTTGTGTATACCAAATAAATGTGATTTTACACTTCTAGTGTTATTGTTACTATATTTATTTGATTAGCATTGAAAGGAGTGCAATGAAAACAAGCAAAATAACTTGCGAAATATGACATACAACAACATGCCGGTCAAACAATGAAAAAACCGGCCAAGTGCGTGTCGGGCCACGCGCAATGTAGGGTTCCGTAGTTGCCCATAATGACTTGCTGCAAAGGGTATTAATGTACAACAAATCCGACTGTTTATTTTGCTGAAAAAATAATTTTAATAACACTATTATAAGAACCTAAGTTTTGTTTAGAAAAATACTAGGTATGTATCCAGTTATGTATTGTTAACATAAAATGTGGTTTCCAAGATATACTACTACTATACATACGTAGTACCGTAGTACATTACATGCCAAAGTACGAAGGTATATCTTTAAGATTAAGCCAGCGCGCCCAATGTAAACTCACAGAAATAGGTATTTATAAGTTAACCGACGATTACTCGTAAACTAGTGATATCTACTTAGTCGTGATAGTTTTCCTTTTAAATTCGTTATATGTACTATATTTGTGATTTTTTTCACCTCTTCCAAATTAATAGTTTAGCCGGCAGAGGGGGGGGGACACTTGAGTCTAACAATTTTTTTCACTTCAAAGCTTGATATTTGACAAACCAATCACTTGATCGAAAAATGATTTGAGCAAACTAATAATATTTTTTTAAAACCTATCCAATGATACCCCACATGATGGGGTACTCAACCAAAAAAAAATTCAACCCCACTATATATGTAGGGGAGATACCCTTAAAAAATATATTTTCCTAAATTTTATTCTACAGTTTTGTTGCAATATCTTATGTCTATATTCATATCAAATATCAGCTTTCAAGCATCAGGCGTCTTTGAGCTAGGCTGCGGACGGACAGACGGACGGACATGACGAAACTATAAGGGTTCCTTGTGGACTACGGAACCCTAAAAAGGGTAGGTATTTATGGCAAAATGTCCCTAGATAAAGATCAATTAATATTTATAATGTTATATAATGTGATTTATTTCAATGAAACATAAAAAATAAGGAAATATTCTAAAGTTTCATATCCTAGTACTTTCTAGGTAAACAATAGTGCTGCCTGTCAGTTATCGATAATCCGTTATTAGAAATTTAAAAGTTAAAAGGACTAAAAATTCTATTTTTAGTCCTTTGAACTATTCTTTTTTCTTTTTAGATGTAAAAATGGGTAGCTGCAACTGGAAACCAAGACTTGATTTATGTGCCCATTGAAAAATTACATCAGTTGAACCATGTGTGTGGCAAGCATTTTAAGCCGAAAGACTTAAAAAAAAGGGAACTCAAGTCAGAAAAACAGCTGTGCCTTGTATCTATAGACATTTCTTTAAATCCTATTACAGAAGAAAAGTTAAAAACCTTTCCATTACATGTACATACATATATCTTTTAGTTCTGCGTATTTTTCTTCGCTAATCTAGAATAGATTTATAGAATAGGCTTAATTCTTTGAATAAACACATAAATATTCAATACATCTTTTATTTGTGTTGGAAAAGTATAATTCTAGTCGAAACATAATTATAATTATTTCTTACCGAATATCATCGATATCGATATTTCGTTAATCACTAGAGGGTACATCCCTATATTGACAAATATGACAATGCTGACAACATAAAAAGGATGTCAATTAGTATCTTTATGTTGGCACGAGTTCTCCCTGCACGTTTCATACAACGCTGAAAGTCTCGCATAATCTAGGGCACATCCGCCTCTTCTTACGTAGTATTTGTATACTCTTTGGATAACGGTACTTATATAATTTACTAGCTGACCCGGCAAACGTTGTTTTGCAATTTTTTTTTTTTTTTTGAAAAATAGATGTTGGCCGATTCTCATAGATACCGGATAAGCACAAAAAATTTCATCAAAATCGGTCAAGCCGTTTCGGAGGAGTATGGGAACGAAAACTGTGACACGAGAATTTTATATATTTGATTTTACTAGCAGAAACATTCCTATTATTGGAGGGTATCTCGACGGTGGTAGACTTACCATTTGATGGTAGGCTGCGGGTGTCCCAGCACCTTGACCTCCAGCTTGGTAGGGAACCCTTCGATGACGCTGTGGGGCTGCAGCTCGGCCAGGAACGCGGGCTTGCGCTCCTTCTGCGTCACCTCCACCTTGGCCTTCGAACCCACCTGGTGGGAGAAACAAAACGTCTCAGACTGACTGACGAACACGAATCTTCCTTTATTTCGTATCAAGGGGTCAAAGATTGGGCAGAAAACCGAAAGCAATGGCAATTGCTCTACCAACAAGAAGCTCTTTAATAAGGAAGGAGAACAAGCAGAAAAATCTTCCTGTCTTGACCTTCCAGCTAATAACCCTGTAATGTAAGTGTGTTTTGCTGGACGTGATAAATTTTAAAGATTCTTTAGGCAGGATAGTTACTAAGTACAAAATAATACGGTTGTAAGTAAAAAGCTTTGTAATATTGATTCCGTTACATAGCCTTAACTCTTTCTGCCTAGCAGCATTCTCTAAGTCAAAATATATGCCACTGAAAGTCCTGTTAAAATCAGATAAGCCGTTTCGCAAATAAGCGAACCCAAAGACAGGAAAGAGGTACAATAATTGTTTATAATATCTCTATACTTCGAGCGTACCTCTCCGAGCTTGTTGGTGACCGTGAGGGAATAAACGCCAGCGTCTTCAGGCTTGCAGTTCTCGATGCTGAGCCCGATCACGCCGCCCGGCTGGTTGATGAAGTTGATCGCCTGCGATGGACGGACCGGCAGACCTGACAACGACAAATAAAGAATTGTAACTGCATTGGAATCAATATTTTCTGATTGCACATGGCGTCTTTTTGATCCTAACACAGGACAACACTTTGTATGAATC
Organism: Euclidia mi; assembly: GCA_944739405.2. Taxonomy (NCBI): domain Eukaryota; kingdom Metazoa; phylum Arthropoda; class Insecta; order Lepidoptera; family Erebidae; genus Euclidia; species Euclidia mi. Next base: position 80,959,981 of record OX123189.2, read on the forward strand.
ACATATTGTTGTTTCAAATGTGGATGTTTTTTGTGTTTGCTAGCGCGAGAGGTGTTTTTTTTTAAATGACAGAAGATTAATAATGAGAGGCTCATTATCAATCAAATCAAACTACTTATAGTGTCAATTTTCCCTTTTGATTGCGGCTGGATACTATAAAACATTGTGAGAATACTCTTTTATGGAGTGGAGTCAGATATCAAAACTTTATGAGAATTACAATTTTTGTAAAGACGCGAGATGCTCTTATTTAGAAGACGATTCACTCTCTCGAATAAACATCATCACATTGGGTTCACGATTGAAAATCTGGATGTCCAAATTCATTGATATGCCTCCCAAGACAAACATTATCAAATCAAAGTCCGAATAATGAAGACATTGACTCACCATCCTTGAACCACTTGATCTCGGGTGCCGGGAAGGCCATGACCTTGGCCTCCAGCTTCAGAGGCTGACCGATCACCGCCTTCACGTCTTCTAACTCCTGGCTGAACGACGGCTTCCTTGGTGTTGCTGCGAAGATAAAAAGTAATAAATATAATAACATCTCGTTTTAGGGTTTGGCACAGGTTGTGGATATGTTACTCTATAGTTACATATTCATGTAACATATCATTAAAAGAATATGTTATTGGTGTTTGGACTTTTTATTGTTAGAACATAGTTCTGGCAGAGGGGTTCTATTAGTGGCCAGTTCCAAAGACATCGTAATCACCACAGTGCAAGGGGCAGAATGTGGTGTGTTTTCTTTAATTACATGACACATTAGCATGTGTTAACTAGCGTTAAACTTGCCTAGCGGGCGTAGTACGACGCCAAACATTAAAGGTAGTTGCCAATTCTGGTATCAATTCATGAATCAGAATGTGAATTAATCTTTCGCGTTAAATGTAGACGTGCGTTGCGAAATAAGTGCTGTTCCTCCAACTAGAGGGAGGATACTCTAACCAGGTTCGGTGGTCGTGCCTGGTGGACTGCAGTCCGACGGAAATACTTGTGAACTTGTATACACCACTATTTTTTAATTAATACAAAAACTTTAACGGGGCACTAAGTATCTTTAACTGATCATATTTATGTAGTTAAAAAATAAAAACATTAAATCCCAAAACTGTCTCAAAACTGTCCACAAAATACGTAATAATTGGTAAATGCATAATTAAGACCCGCGTACTATGTCTAGTAACAGTAGTAAATGCTCCATTGATAAATTCCCCTCTGTCCCTCTGCGCACGCGCCGCGCCTCGATGCGACAAACAGTGCTAAATTGCTAGCAAAACTGAGCGCATCCATTTAATTGTTAGTCTACGTTTGCCCGACGCGATGGCTTATCAGTTCACATCACGGGTGTATGTAGCTATGCTTCGTGTGTACTTTTTGAGTGGAGGAGTCGCGAGTGCAGCTGTGTACCCATGGACATCTTTTTGTGAGTGTACAATAGTGAGCCGGTTAGTGTCGAACAATTAAAACAGCGCATATTGGATGCTTTTGACGAAGTAAAAAGACAGGAGCGTACTTCTCTCGTTAAAAAACAATTTAATAAAACGTGCCCGGCTGTGTATTGACAATGGTGGTGGACGTTTCGAAGGACAATGGAAATACTTGTAAGTTTAGTAAATAATACCTATTTAAGTAAATAATAATTTGATGCGGGCGGCTCAAAATAGGTCTGTGTGGAGAATCTTGAGGGAGGCCTATGTCCAGCAGTGGACGTCTCTAGGCTGACATGATGATGATAAAAAAATATTTGTAAATAGCAGATGATTCTAACTTCATAAAGACGCCAATATTACTCTTTTCTTTTATTACAGAATACCTTCTTTTATTTTTATATGTTGTTTGAAATAGAAATAGTTTTTATGATAAGTCAAGTCAATCGACTTGACTTATCATAAAAACTATTTCTATAATATCGATTTAGTAACGTTTAGTTTAGTCTATTGAAAAATTTGACTATGGTCACACTGAACTGTCAACTTCCGTTTTCTGAAAAACTGCTTGAACAGACGTTTTTTTAGCTTTGGGCTCGCGCCGTTTTGTAATATTGTAATAAAATTGGAACCCGTTTGATTGCCGCTTCCTTGATCAATAACCGGCAACGGTTTATCTGTGATAAAAATAGTATTTTAATGAACATTGTAAAACTTGAGTGAATCCGATGCACGTGCTTGGTGCCCGAGGAGTAGGACGCCGAACTGGATCCTGTGGTATTTATTCGATTTTCTTGTTATTTTGGCCAAAATTATGAATTAATCTTATAGGTCCACTCAAGAGCATCACCAGGAGATATAAGGTAAAATTTTCATGTACATGAAAATTGCCTACTTAATACTTGAATTCACTGTGCAACACAGTACATTTGTGTCTGAGATTTGTTGTGGCTAACAAGAACTGATGAATAGAATCACGCTTCCACCAATCTGCTGCAATTAATCCCAGTTCTTTCTAGCCAAACTCTAGACATATGTGTTTGGTTTCTAATTACATACTTCCGTGTTTAATTACATGTAAAACGGTAAATTTTGCCGGTACTAAGCCCGGATGAAGTAGGAAAGAGAGGGTAGAATTTAGAAAATTAAAAAGTAACTACCTACACTTATTATTTTGCTTCATTTTATTGTTTAAGTCTACCTACATTATAAGTGCTACGGAAAGATTGCGTAAGAGTAGGACGGAAAGTAAGTACTGTCAATGAAGTAGTGAATGGATTGTAAATCTAATAGATTGATTGTAAAATAATCTATGATTTAGGTGAGATTATCTACAAAAAACAAATGATTATAACTTTACTATTTGTAAATATTATGAAATTCTTACGTCACATATATGATAATAATATCTTCGCTAATATGTCCTTAAAGTTTTTGTACTAATAAAAAAATAGTAGTGTATATGCGGCTCAGCGCGCGAAAGCTGCTTGCGTGATCAGGACTCCGATTTGGCGCTTCGTTTGCGATAGATGGCGTCGTTTTATGGTAGTTTTATCGTCATTGGTTAGATGGCGCCCTGATGATAGTCTTCCTCTTCGTCCGATAGATGGCTACATGTGTGATATGTAGCTTATCGCTACACGTGTACTGCTACAATTCTTCGTAGCCCATTTTGATATGGTAAATAAAAAGATATTATACGTACGGTTAACGGCGACAGCACAGAGCGCCGAGTTGTCCCCGTGCGGGTTGGAGATGACGAGCTTGTAGGCGCCGCAGTCGGCCGGCGTCACGCGCTATATATAATACGTACGGTTAACGGCGACAGCACAGAGCGCCGAGTTGTCCCCGTGCGGGTTGGAGATGACGAGCTTGTAGGCGCCGCAGTCGGCCGGCGTCACGCGCTATATATAATACGTACGGTTAACGGCGACAGCACAGAGCGCCGAGTTGTCCCCGTGCGGGTTGGAGATGACGAGCTTGTAGGCGCCGCAGTCGGCCGGCGTCACGCGCTATATATAATACGTACGGTTAACGGCGACAGCACAGAGCGCCGAGTTGTCCCCGTGCGGGTTGGAGATGACGAGCTTGTAGGCGCCGCAGTCGGCCGGCGTCACGCGCTATATATAATACGTACGGTTAACGGCGACAGCACAGAGCGCCGAGTTGTCCCCGTGCGGGTTGGAGATGACGAGCTTGTAGGCGCCGCAGTCGGCCGGCGTCACGCGCTATATATAATACGTACGGTTAACGGCGACAGCACAGAGCGCCGAGTTGTCCCCGTGCGGGTTGGAGATGACGAGCTTGTAGGCGCCGCAGTCGGCCGGCGTCACGCGCTATATATAATACGTACGGTTAACGGCGACAGCACAGAGCGCCGAGTTGTCCCCGTGCGGGTTGGAGATGACGAGCTTGTAGGCGCCGCAGTCGGCCGGCGTCACGCGCTATATATAATACGTACGGTTAACGGCGACAGCACAGAGCGCCGAGTTGTCCCCGTGCGGGTTGGAGATGACGAGCTTGTAGGCGCCGCAGTCGGCCGGCGTCACGCGCTATATATAATACGTACGGTTAACGGCGACAGCACAGAGCGCCGAGTTGTCCCCGTGCGGGTTGGAGATGACGAGCTTGTAGGCGCCGCAGTCGGCCGGCGTCACGCGCTATATATAATACGTACGGTTAACGGCGACAGCACAGAGCGCCGAGTTGTCCCCGTGCGGGTTGGAGATGACGAGCTTGTAGGCGCCGCAGTCGGCCGGCGTCACGCGCTATATATAATACGTACGGTTAACGGCGACAGCACAGAGCGCCGAGTTGTCCCCGTGCGGGTTGGAGATGACGAGCTTGTAGGCGCCGCAGTCGGCCGGCGTCACGCGCTATATATAATACGTACGGTTAACGGCGACAGCACAGAGCGCCGAGTTGTCCCCGTGCGGGTTGGAGATGACGAGCTTGTAGGCGCCGCAGTCGGCCGGCGTCACGCGCTATATATAATACGTACGGTTAACGGCGACAGCACAGAGCGCCGAGTTGTCCCCGTGCGGGTTGGAGATGACGAGCTTGTAGGCGCCGCAGTCGGCCGGCGTCACGCGCTATATATAATACGTACGGTTAACGGCGACAGCACAGAGCGCCGAGTTGTCCCCGTGCGGGTTGGAGATGACGAGCTTGTAGGCGCCGCAGTCGGCCGGCGTCACGCGCTATATATAATACGTACGGTTAACGGCGACAGCACAGAGCGCCGAGTTGTCCCCGTGCGGGTTGGAGATGACGAGCTTGTAGGCGCCGCAGTCGGCCGGCGTCACGCGCTATATATAATACGTACGGTTAACGGCGACAGCACAGAGCGCCGAGTTGTCCCCGTGCGGGTTGGAGATGACGAGCTTGTAGGCGCCGCAGTCGGCCGGCGTCACGCGCTATATATAATACGTACGGTTAACGGCGACAGCACAGAGCGCCGAGTTGTCCCCGTGCGGGTTGGAGATGACGAGCTTGTAGGCGCCGCAGTCGGCCGGCGTCACGCGCTATATATAATACGTACGGTTAACGGCGACAGCACAGAGCGCCGAGTTGTCCCCGTGCGGGTTGGAGATGACGAGCTTGTAGGCGCCGCAGTCGGCCGGCGTCACGCGCTATATATAATACGTACGGTTAACGGCGACAGCACAGAGCGCCGAGTTGTCCCCGTGCGGGTTGGAGATGACGAGCTTGTAGGCGCCGCAGTCGGCCGGCGTCACGCGCTATATATAATACGTACGGTTAACGGCGACAGCACAGAGCGCCGAGTTGTCCCCGTGCGGGTTGGAGATGACGAGCTTGTAGGCGCCGCAGTCGGCCGGCGTCACGCGCTATATATAATACGTACGGTTAACGGCGACAGCACAGAGCGCCGAGTTGTCCCCGTGCGGGTTGGAGATGACGAGCTTGTAGGCGCCGCAGTCGGCCGGCGTCACGCGCTATATATAATACGTACGGTTAACGGCGACAGCACAGAGCGCCGAGTTGTCCCCGTGCGGGTTGGAGATGACGAGCTTGTAGGCGCCGCAGTCGGCCGGCGTCACGCGCTATATATAATACGTACGGTTAACGGCGACAGCACAGAGCGCCGAGTTGTCCCCGTGCGGGTTGGAGATGACGAGCTTGTAGGCGCCGCAGTCGGCCGGCGTCACGCGCTATATATAATACGTACGGTTAACGGCGACAGCACAGAGCGCCGAGTTGTCCCCGTGCGGGTTGGAGATGACGAGCTTGTAGGCGCCGCAGTCGGCCGGCGTCACGCGCTATATATAATACGTACGGTTAACGGCGACAGCACAGAGCGCCGAGTTGTCCCCGTGCGGGTTGGAGATGACGAGCTTGTAGGCGCCGCAGTCGGCCGGCGTCACGCGCTATATATAATACGTACGGTTAACGGCGACAGCACAGAGCGCCGAGTTGTCCCCGTGCGGGTTGGAGATGACGAGCTTGTAGGCGCCGCAGTCGGCCGGCGTCACGCGCTATATATAATACGTACGGTTAACGGCGACAGCACAGAGCGCCGAGTTGTCCCCGTGCGGGTTGGAGATGACGAGCTTGTAGGCGCCGCAGTCGGCCGGCGTCACGCGCTATATATAATACGTACGGTTAACGGCGACAGCACAGAGCGCCGAGTTGTCCCCGTGCGGGTTGGAGATGACGAGCTTGTAGGCGCCGCAGTCGGCCGGCGTCACGCGCTATATATAATACGTACGGTTAACGGCGACAGCACAGAGCGCCGAGTTGTCCCCGTGCGGGTTGGAGATGACGAGCTTGTAGGCGCCGCAGTCGGCCGGCGTCACGCGCTATATATAATACGTACGGTTAACGGCGACAGCACAGAGCGCCGAGTTGTCCCCGTGCGGGTTGGAGATGACGAGCTTGTAGGCGCCGCAGTCGGCCGGCGTCACGCGCTATATATAATACGTACGGTTAACGGCGACAGCACAGAGCGCCGAGTTGTCCCCGTGCGGGTTGGAGATGACGAGCTTGTAGGCGCCGCAGTCGGCCGGCGTCACGCGCTATATATAATACGTACGGTTAACGGCGACAGCACAGAGCGCCGAGTTGTCCCCGTGCGGGTTGGAGATGACGAGCTTGTAGGCGCCGCAGTCGGCCGGCGTCACGCGCTATATATAATACGTACGGTTAACGGCGACAGCACAGAGCGCCGAGTTGTCCCCGTGCGGGTTGGAGATGACGAGCTTGTAGGCGCCGCAGTCGGCCGGCGTCACGCGCTATATATAATACGTACGGTTAACGGCGACAGCACAGAGCGCCGAGTTGTCCCCGTGCGGGTTGGAGATGACGAGCTTGTAGGCGCCGCAGTCGGCCGGCGTCACGCGCTATATATAATACGTACGGTTAACGGCGACAGCACAGAGCGCCGAGTTGTCCCCGTGCGGGTTGGAGATGACGAGCTTGTAGGCGCCGCAGTCGGCCGGCGTCACGCGCTATATATAATACGTACGGTTAACGGCGACAGCACAGAGCGCCGAGTTGTCCCCGTGCGGGTTGGAGATGACGAGCTTGTAGGCGCCGCAGTCGGCCGGCGTCACGCGCTATATATAATACGTACGGTTAACGGCGACAGCACAGAGCGCCGAGTTGTCCCCGTGCGGGTTGGAGATGACGAGCTTGTAGGCGCCGCAGTCGGCCGGCGTCACGCGCTATATATAATACGTACGGTTAACGGCGACAGCACAGAGCGCCGAGTTGTCCCCGTGCGGGTTGGAGATGACGAGCTTGTAGGCGCCGCAGTCGGCCGGCGTCACGCGCTATATATAATACGTACGGTTAACGGCGACAGCACAGAGCGCCGAGTTGTCCCCGTGCGGGTTGGAGATGACGAGCTTGTAGGCGCCGCAGTCGGCCGGCGTCACGCGCTATATATAATACGTACGGTTAACGGCGACAGCACAGAGCGCCGAGTTGTCCCCGTGCGGGTTGGAGATGACGAGCTTGTAGGCGCCGCAGTCGGCCGGCGTCACGCGCTATATATAATACGTACGGTTAACGGCGACAGCACAGAGCGCCGAGTTGTCCCCGTGCGGGTTGGAGATGACGAGCTTGTAGGCGCCGCAGTCGGCCGGCGTCACGCGCTATATATAATACGTACGGTTAACGGCGACAGCACAGAGCGCCGAGTTGTCCCCGTGCGGGTTGGAGATGACGAGCTTGTAGGCGCCGCAGTCGGCCGGCGTCACGCGCTATATATAATACGTACGGTTAACGGCGACAGCACAGAGCGCCGAGTTGTCCCCGTGCGGGTTGGAGATGACGAGCTTGTAGGCGCCGCAGTCGGCCGGCGTCACGCGCTATATATAATACGTACGGTTAACGGCGACAGCACAGAGCGCCGAGTTGTCCCCGTGCGGGTTGGAGATGACGAGCTTGTAGGCGCCGCAGTCGGCCGGCGTCACGCGCTATATATAATACGTACGGTTAACGGCGACAGCACAGAGCGCCGAGTTGTCCCCGTGCGGGTTGGAGATGACGAGCTTGTAGGCGCCGCAGTCGGCCGGCGTCACGCGCTATATATAATACGTACGGTTAACGGCGACAGCACAGAGCGCCGAGTTGTCCCCGTGCGGGTTGGAGATGACGAGCTTGTAGGCGCCGCAGTCGGCCGGCGTCACGCGCTATATATAATACGTACGGTTAACGGCGACAGCACAGAGCGCCGAGTTGTCCCCGTGCGGGTTGGAGATGACGAGCTTGTAGGCGCCGCAGTCGGCCGGCGTCACGCGCTATATATAATACGTACGGTTAACGGCGACAGCACAGAGCGCCGAGTTGTCCCCGTGCGGGTTGGAGATGACGAGCTTGTAGGCGCCGCAGTCGGCCGGCGTCACGCGCTATATATAATACGTACGGTTAACGGCGACAGCACAGAGCGCCGAGTTGTCCCCGTGCGGGTTGGAGATGACGAGCTTGTAGGCGCCGCAGTCGGCCGGCGTCACGCGCTATATATAATACGTACGGTTAACGGCGACAGCACAGAGCGCCGAGTTGTCCCCGTGCGGGTTGGAGATGACGAGCTTGTAGGCGCCGCAGTCGGCCGGCGTCACGCGCTATATATAATACGTACGGTTAACGGCGACAGCACAGAGCGCCGAGTTGTCCCCGTGCGGGTTGGAGATGACGAGCTTGTAGGCGCCGCAGTCGGCCGGCGTCACGCGCTCGATGCTGAGCTTCACCGTGCCGTCCGGCAGGGCCACCTGCACTATGCGGGAGTCGTCGGGGTTCAGCGCCGTGCCGTCCTTGTACCTGAACAAATTATTGACATTTTTAATAGAATGCTACTACAGAAGCTCACTATGATGCTGTTGCCTTCATCTTTCTTGTGCTTGTTTAAAATTTTGGCTATTTATCCTCACCATTTAGCCGTAGGCATAGGGCTGCCGTCGAGCTTAGCCTTGAGCTCAAGCGGCTCCCCCTCGTCCACGTCCTTCTGCCTCTCCAGCCTGTGCGTGAAGCCGGGCGACGTCGCCGCTAGGCTGATCACCGCCTCGCACACCGCCTCGCCCGCCAGGCTCACGGCGCGCACTTTGTACTGGAAACGAATATAGGGTAGTTTAAACTCGATCTTGTATTTGGAGGCAGATAACTTAAAGGTTTAATTAATTCAATGTGGTGATGGATTAAAGAATAAAACAGCTAAGGAAAATATACGAAGTAAATAGTGCGTAGAGACGAACAACTCGATATCAAACCCTGTACTAACAACACAGCTGACTTCTTTTCGTGTGAGTATATGGCAAACATAAGTGCCACAGTTTATAAACCCCATTAATGCCAACGACATGGTCTTACGATTTTATATCCAGAGACAATACCCGAGACCGACGGTTTTATGTACTCTCCGAAGTACGGTAGCGTTCTGATGAAAAGCCCCAACAAGTCAAAATTTGTCACGGTGTGTCGCGAGTCGTTGCTGATCTCCTGGTTGTCGCGGTACCACAGCACGTCAGTACAATTGAATGGTCTCACCTTGCCAGCATCACTAGCGTTGAACTGTTTGATCTCGAGCTCGCTGTCCACTTGTCCCCCAACCTCGGTGGTGACGGTGTGTCGCGAGTCGTTGCTGATCTCCTGGTTGTCGCGGTACCACAGCACGTCAGGTTTAGGCACGCCGTCGCAGCGGACCTTCAGTGTGACGTCATCGTAGTCCTTCACTGTCTCCTTCTGTAGAGGCTTCGTGAACACGGGAGCGCCGGCTGTTGGATGGAAATTAGTTGTTGTTAGTCCCGAAAAAAATTGACTCTGAATCAAACTAACAGGCAATTTGTAACATTTCGTCAACTACCCTACTCTGAGAGACTCCTTAGAGGTAAGGTAGCGAAGTGCATTATAAACTCGTACTTACTGTGAACAGAAAGCCTGGCTTGCTGCGAGGCCTCTCCGATCTCGTTCTTGGCGGTGACGGTGTAGGTGCCGGCGTGGTCCACTCCGATCTTCTTGACGGTCAGCTTGTACGTCTCGTTGGCCTGGTCCTCCACGATGTCGAAGTGCGCTGACGGCTGGATCTCGTAGCCGTCCTTACTCCTATACAACATAGGGCGACAGAACGCAATGAAAATGACGATGGATTAGTCGCATTGAATTGCGAAATCTTTGAATTAGTATATTAAAGTCTAGTAAGTTACAAAATATTCACAGCGGGCCTTGATTTGGTAGAGAGACAGTTATAAGAATTAGACTGCAGGAAAGATTTTAAAAGAACATTGTTGCCTCAAATGCTGTGTTTAATATAATCAAATTTCTAATAACTTTTGCTGTAAGCAACAACAGCTGTAATAAGCAACAACGTTTATAAAATTGCTTTGAAATGGCAAGCAAGTTGGACACATTGTAGTGTAATCATTATTAAATAAAGAGTGTATCGTCAAACTTTTCTCTCTCTCCACTTGTGTGTCTCACCTTCTAGCCCCACATGGCGACCTTGCCATACATTTATTTCAATCAAGTATTGTACATTCGATCTCTTACACACCTTGTTATAAAAGATCGAATATACTTGTGTCCTTAGTAGACACAGTATTCGATAAATCATTATTTTAAACCACTAGCTACTGACCATTTAACTTCAGCGATGGGGTTGGCCCTGATGTTAGCGATGAAGGTGGTCTCCTCATAAGGCACCGCGTTCACGTCCTTCAGCCCTTCGATCTCGGGCCTCAGCAGGATGTCCAGGCGGGCTGAACACTCGCCGATACCGTACGTGTTCTTGGCTTGGACGGTGTATTCACCGGTGTCGGCGTGGCGACCTTGGGGAAATTAAGACAAGTATGAACATAACATAACACATAACATATCTTCACGCCTTTTATCCCCGAAGGGGTAGGCAGAGGTGTATTACACACCCACACTTCGCCAGATATGTTTCGGTCCCAATGTAATAGGGGGCGAGCCTATTGCCATCTACCGGGCACATTATTAAGCGAGCGATAATTAACATTTTTAATACACACATAACTTCGAAAAGTCAGAGGTGTGTGCCCGAGGTACCTGGGGATCGAACCCGAGACCATCGTCTCGGCAGTCCGTTACGTACACCACTGGGCTACCGCCGCTTTTTGACAATGAAATGGATAAATTTAACGAATAGTCAGATCCCGATGATATAATTGAATAACAGTGCGGTTAAAACAATAATAAAAATTATGTAAGGGTAGGTGTCAAAACCCGCACCACACAAGAACGGCGCTGAGCTCACAAGTCCCGCCGCGACCACGGCCGAAGCAAGTCGGCTGAAACGTTGGCAAATACCGAAGTATTTATGCCTTAAATATCTCATTTATCGCGAGTAAGACCCGCTAAATCTTTATCTTTATATTTCTTGTGCGCATGTGTATGTCACTGAACTTCTCCTAAACGACTAGATCGATTTGATGACTTTTTTTGTATGTATTCAAGGGTACTTGAGAATAGAATTTAGATTCACAATTTAGTCCAAAAATATCAAACAATCTAGATAAATAAAATATGGCGGTACGAAGTTCGGCGGATCAGCTTGTATAACTGAACACCTTGTATAATTGAACAAGTATACTGAAACATTTTCTATTTAAACATTGAGCCACTGTTATGTATTAAGATATCAATCTGCTGATGTAAGGAGTAATAGTGGTGAAGCTATAACACGTGGAAAGTATATTTGGAAGATTATCCACTTATTTTAGGACGTTGCCCTACAGCCTACACTATGATATTAGGTCAAGGTTAACCTTGATCTACCTAACCTACCGGCCCAAACCCGATAGAATGTGAAATCAGTCTCTAAAGTCACTTAAAAATCGTAGGTACCGACTGCGCTCTTGACCCTCAGCGCTTGGAGCAATTGCTCAATTCTCTATGTGCCAACCTGACCCGTTAACACAACTATAATAGAAATCACTTACCAGTAGGAATATGCAGTGTGAAAGTGCACTCCTTGAGTCCATGCTCGATGTCCTTGGTGTCGGTGGAGGTGACGACGGTGGCATCAGGAATAAGGAGCTCTCCGTTGAGCAGCCACGACACGTGCGGTAAGGGGTCGGCAGTGCACACAGCCTGCATGGTGACGGGATCGCGTTGCATGACACGCTGGGCTTCTAAGGGTGTGGTGAATTTAGGCTTGCGGAGTTCGGCTTCAGCTATAAAAATAAATAAGTATGTAATAGGTAGTAGCAATGGACTTTGGATTGTTGCTCTCCATATTTTATATAATGGTAACATAAATTGACTGAGTATGGACCCAGCAAAGTAGGAACTAAGGAAAGAAATAAGGAGGAAGCCACTGCTAAATAATGTGAAAGTGAAACGTATATAAAGAGAAAGTTCTTACTGAGTGTGGAAGGTTTAGATGATTCTGGGAAGACTCGACTCTGGGAAGTTATACTAAAACACTCTGGGAAGTTATACTCTGGGAAAGACTCTGGGAAGTTATACTAAAACATTTGAGTTATAGCTATTATAGTACAAATTGGCACTTACGTGAAACTGACAGTTCGGCTTTCAGAACTTGCTTGCCCAGATTATTAATGATCTCGCACTGCCAGGGGCCGGCGTCATCCATCTGCACCTTATCAATTTCCAACTTGTATAGATCTCCTTCGTTGGTGATATGGACTCTGCCACAAGGCTTGACTTCCTTGCCGTTGTGCAGCCAACGAATCGTGGGCTTCGGAGTACCGGACGCTTGGACCGTGTACACTAAGGGGAGGGACTCGAACGCATGGCCGTCTTTCATGTTGCTGTCTTTGAGAGTTGGTGGTGCTGTGAATATGAATATCACTGTGTTAGACTACCGAAAGGATCAGTCGTGGTTAAAGATAGTTTTAATAAGAAGTATGTCACAAAAGTCAAATTTCTGATTAGGTTCATAAACCAGAAAGCGTTTAGAAGGTACCGCCTTGCGCTGTTTTAAATGATTCAATAAATACTATTAGATTTGAAGGTATCCTCACCTAATATTATTTTAAAGGTAAGTAATATAAATAAAGAATAGTAATTTCAAATAGTAGTTTCCATGACAATAGTTGGATAATAAGTAGTTTTACTGTTAAATAATAATGAGTACTTATATACAAGAAAATAATCAAGGCTTACTAATTACTATCAAGTACACAATTGTAAAATTTCACTAACAAGACTGCCTAATTGTCCAATAAATGAAATCAAACCAATAATGTATTTAAATAATAAGATGTAAGCGAATATATTACTATACCATATGTACAGAAGTATGTTATAAAAAGATCATCAATATAGCGTTGTAAAGCTAAGAGTTGAAGCCCTTATAATACAAAAGTGAATAAACAGTCGAACTTCCACGAGATTTGCGATATGTACAGCAGTTATTTTTTTAAGACTTTTCGTTGGGATACTTACACCTCCAAGTGTACCTAAGGAGACACAGCATAAATGTGTTGTGGTGGCTAGCTGTTCGTATACATACCAGTTTCCGAAGAACCGTCGACATATATGAGACCATATTAAAATAAAAGCTTATGTTTCATGCAAGCATTGCACTACTTCAAAAAATAAATTTCACTTACCTTGATGATATGATGATTTTTGTGAACGGTCTAATATCTCTGTCGCACCGAGCTCCAAGGATTAGTATGCCAGAAGGGAAAGTTATTACGCATGCGTGCTAAAACAAACATACGACAGCATTAGTCAAATATGGAGAGACATTTAGAGGACAATTACATGGATACTTTCTGCCATTTCCTTAAAAACAGAGTATTATATTTAAACTACGCAGCAATTAGAATGTTATTATTGTTTTTAAAGAAAATGACAGATCGAATGGATCAGCAGCAGCAATTTCAATTCCGAATTTAAAGCATTCATTTCATGTTATTTTACCCTGACATACATTGCGTAGCGTTACATCATCAATGCTATCAATGCCTCCTTCATCGTATATTCCCCGTTTGTATAATATTTTGACTTAACAATTACCTTTTACGTCTTCCTCATTAAGAATTTCATCAAGTATGCTTCTTTGTCTCTGACTTCGTTTTAATAGGGCTTCCAAATCATCATCCTCCACGTTCAAATCAACTAACTTAGACTCACTCTTCTTCTTTCTCTCTACTGTGGTTTCTGTTACATCCTTAGTTATATTGTCAACATTTTGCATAGGGCCTAACACTAACTCTTCAAAAATTCTATTTTTGACGTCGTCAATTTTTTTGTCGAGTGCTTCCATCTCGTTGTCGAATTCCTTCGATATGTGTATGAGTCTGTCTGTGATGTCGTTCTCGTATACCTTTTGTGATTTTTCCTTTAGGATTAAAGATTCTTCCTCATCTTCGGCTAAGCAGTAGTCTTCTTTGTAAGAAGATTGACGCACGTATGAGTCTTTACTGAAGACCTTTCTGGTTTCATCAATGTCAAATATAGATTTTGACAAATCTTCAATTGATATTTCTCTAGAAAGCGATTCGTTTTGCCAGCTCATATCATCTTCTGAGACAGACATTATTGAGATAGTACGATTACCACCTTGCTTTCCACATCGCGACGCACCATCAGCTTCAGAATCTGTTTGAGGCTCCTCAATAATACCATAAACACCACGACGAACATGATCAGGTATGGTATAGTGACCCATCTCCGTTAAGAAATAACTGTGACTTGCTATTTCTTCAACTTCCAAAGAAGTTGTGTGAGGGTTATTTGGTTGTATTATCCTCCTGCTTCCATTAAAGTTATCGTCATCATAGTAAATTGATTTTGATGTCATTTTGTGCAAAGTGTGCGTTTCAGCCGGACCTACCAGTTAAAATAGTATTATGTTGAATTTATATTATTTATTTATTGAGAGTGATATTAGACGAGATGATACTAATGCATTAATTTTAGTTTGAAGAACTTTAAGCAATATTGTATTATGACGTTTGATTAGACGATGTGGGGAGACGAACGTGGGGAGAGAAGGAAGTAAGCGTGATACTGACCTGTAATGATAGCGCCGTGAGACTTAGTACTGCTAACTTTAGAGACAAGAATAGTGCCGTCGTCGCCTGTCTTGAACGTGGTTACTGTTTCGAAAACTCGGCCTAAACATACAAATCACACTTGGGCAGTTAAAAACACAGTGTTAAAAGCATGCATTGTTGTTGGCGAAAACGTGAAATTCTCGCATACTAAAAGCTGTTTGCTATATTGAAGAGAGTAAGCATTGAAGCGTGTAATGTGTATACCTTCAGTTTCAGCACTTAATGGTTTCTCGACGGATTGTTTTTTAACCGATTTACGTTTTGGTGACTTCAGGTCTTCTGGTATAGGTACCTCTTCAATAGATTCGGGCTTAGTGGCTCCCTTTTCACCTACTTCTTTCTTAGCAACGACGTCTTCAACTACCGGTTTCTTGTTTTGTTCATTATGGTTTTCGTCCCAAATAGATTTATCTTCAGCCGTCTCGGGCTCCGAGAAAGATTTCTTTCCTTTCCTGGTGGGTTTCGATTCTATTTCTTCTATGACAGGTTTCTTTGTTGCGTCGTCATCGACATCATCCCAGAATGACTTCTCTTCGGCAATTTCGGGTTCTGTAATAGCTCTCTTGGCCTTGTTAGGGACCGGTGTATCTGGTTCTTCAATAATCGGTTGTTTAGTCGTGCCATCATCAGTATCGTCCCAAATGGACTTCTCCTCGATTTTCTCAGGTTCAGACACAGATTTCCTTCCCTTAGTAGGTTTTTCTTCCACTTGTTCAATAGATAACTTTCTAGATTTCTTGTCCTCTTCAATATCGTCCCAGAAAGATTTCTCTTCGGCCACTTCAGGTTCCGTGACAGATTTTTGGGCTGCAATCTTTGGCGGCTTATCGACCTCACTAACTTCTGTTTTCTTTGCTTTGCCATCATCTTCATCGTCCCATATAGATTTTTCTTCCACGACTTCTGCCTTTGTTTTGTCTTTTTTCCCTTTTTGTTTCCCCCCCGTGTCAACCTCATCTTCTATTGCTTGGTGAGCCTTCTTAGTTGCTTCGTCAATCTCATTTTCATTAATTTCTTCTTTAGACAACCTCGAATGAATCTCTCGTGCTATTGAACACAATGAAAAATGGTAACAATAAAACGGATTATTAAAATGGGAACATGTATTATAAACGTCACAAATGGTAGGTAAGGTAATCAAAGGTGATGCAGGACAAGTGCATAAATGTACGTGAGTGACTACGTCAGCATTCTAGTCTATTGAATGCTTCAATGAATTATACCATATACTCATGGTGGTATCTAAGGACACCAAAACAAACTAACGTGCTTATAGTAGTATCTAAGTTTCACTTTTACTACTGAGTTAATGCAAACTACTTTACCAGTACTTGCAATTTTCCATCGGAGTGCCAATTCTGTCGATTGTTGACAGATTCGTTTCCAGGGGTCTTACCATGTGCCAATGTGTAGTATATATATGTGTGCCTGACTTATACGTGTGTGTTTGTATGTGAAGTATTTGCTGGAGCTCTGACCAGTGATAAATGATAGACGCTGTGCTTTAGCGTGCAGGTTTTCATATTCTGATGCTCAAATAATTGCCATATAATATATTTTTTTTATTCATATTGTAATAATATTATGTATCACTGCCATATTCGGATGTTTTTGTCATATTTTGCGAATACTTACTATGTACGGTGACCGTGCTCTTAGAAGAGACACTACCCATTTCGTTTTCGGCTCTCACTTCGTATTCACCGCCATCCTCCTCCTTTACCAATGTAACGGTGAGGTGGTAGTTCTCCAACCTAGGAAAAATAAACTCTTAGATAAACAATGGAATGTCAGAGTCTTGCAACAGTATAATTATACAGGGTGTCACAAGACCCATCACCAAGTCGAAGTCTACTCGTTGTGGACATCATGCCAAATCAAACTAACCAAAAAGAATACCTGGGAAACGAATATTTTTTTAAGTTTTCACGTTTTTTAAACCGCAATTAAAAGCGCGCGCGTGTAATACTTGACATGCCTACTTATTCATGGGGTCATAGGGCATATTAAGAACATATTAAATGCATCGATTTTGTACCTAATTATAAAAATTCCATACTAACTTTGAGCCTCAATATCTCCTGAACCAGCAATTTCCCAGGTATGGTGCCCAAGTAAAAAATGTTCGTAGTCAAAAGTACAACATCGGATTTCAGTTTTCGTTAAGGGTCTTTTTACATCCGTATATTTAAGGACAGTTTCACCATTTCTGGGAAGCTTTGGGTATATTACTTGGCATATAACATCAAACTAATTTCGTTTTAACCTTGAATGTATAGAGCCTATCCAGGGATCACTGTCTCTATAGGCCCTGTATGTATTACTGGGCCTTATATAACTAGGTCTCATAATGACGAAAAACATAAAAATACAGATGAAAGTTGAAAGCCAGGTGTACCTCTTTGTATCTCTTTCGATTTTGATCCTGGCATCAGTGTTAACCTCTTTGCCGTCCTTGTACCACTTGACCTTCGGTTCTGGGCAGCCTTCCACTTCCACGTCCAACTTTAGGGTCTGGCCGGCATCCACCGTCATGTCAATCAAGCTCTTGGTGAAGCGAGGTTTCCCTGGGAAGTTAGAAGTAGTTACCATTTCAATATGTATATTCAATTTGAGTCTGAATATTAGTGTCGAAATGTCGCTTTGATTTTGGTCATATTTCTAGTATCTTCTGCGAAACTATCTTCAGTATGTTTCGGAATGATCATTTTTTATTACCAAAACTTCGTACTTTTTTAGCTGGGTTAATCAGCTTTCGACTAGATCTGGTTACAGCAATTGTAAGCTGTTATATGTCCTATGTTTTTTACCTGTATCATGTTGGCTCTAATAAGATATACTAGAAGTATAACAGGTTGAAGATGTCTGGATAGGCATACAAATATATATCTTACTGTTAACAGTGAAGGTGGCAGAGCAGGAGTCTGCGCCGAGCTCGTTGGACACCTTGCACGTGTAGTTGCCGGACAACTCTGCTGACACCTCCTTGAGGATCAGCTTGTGAGTGTTACCGCTGTCCACTCTGGTGAATACCGACTTCTTCTCCGTTATCTCGACGTCGCCCAGGTACCTGGAAACAGTTTGAGGATATATAATCAATTCAGCTATGTGCTAGTATTTTGTAAAATGAAAATATAGAGAATGAGATATAGCAGGTGCGGCGTCTACTATTGCCACGGCATGGCAATGAATACTTCAGCATACCTACGCGCAGATACTGACAGCAATAATAGTTGAGAAGTCTTCAGGTATGCCAAAGTGTTAAGTTATATTTAGAACTGAAGACCGAAAGACTGCGAGGTCTTTAGGTATGCCTTACGCTGCCGGGTGTACTTTAAAAGAGTTGAACTGCCATGGCATGCCAATGGCAGGCGCTAGTAATTAGACTCATTGAATGAAAATTGAAACACAGATTTTAAATATTGTGCTTCGTGCTGATGCAGTACTTATCTTCTTAAAAGAGACTATAATATGTCAACAAATTGTAAAAAGTATGATCCATTTCCTGACTTAATCTGTAAAGATACTAGTCATACGTACCATTTGACAGTAGGTTCGGGGTATGCCTCGACGGCGACGGTGAACTCTACGTCGACGTCTCCCACGCTGGCGGTGGTGTCCTTGAGTCTCTGAGAGAACTGCGGGCCCGACCGCACGTTCAGTACGCATGAGTCTGACGCGCTGCCGTGGATGTTGCGGATCTATACAACAATTAACTTTATCTGTAACTTCTAGATATCATTTTATTTTATTTTTCTGACTGACTGACAATGAACAGCCATAAAAAATTAGGTAAAATTTGGCATGTTTATTCCTTGGTAATCGTAAGAGTTAATTAAGAAGCGAGCTTCAAGCCAAGTCTCGCTCATAGCGAGTTGGCTTGCCATTCGCAACAGATCGGCAAAGTAAAGCAACGCTTACACAGGTCACCACTTGGATGAGTAACCACGTGTGACATTTACAGCTGAACGCTACCGTGCTTCGGAGGGCACGTAAAGTTACACACACACGAAAAACGAAACGAACAAAGGACTTTTCGAAATGCCTAAGAGATCGGTAAGAAATGTGCGGGAGTAGCTAGGGGCATTCTATAGTAACCATAGAGATATAAAGGATAGAGTGGCAGAATTGCATTAAAATGTTGATGTTGTGCATGTACTGTTAGAGAGAGATGCAGGGGGCCTTTAACTGTAGCGTTCTCTCTCGCACCGACGGACACTCCTTTGCCCCTCTCTGCCACTCTATCCTTTATATCTCTATGATAGTAATATAATGTAGAGTAAAAAAACGTTAGTTACCTCACAAGAGTACTCCCCGGCGTCGGCCCTCGCGGCTGAAGTGACGACGAGCGAGTGCGCCTCGCCTGCCGACACGATCTTCACCGAAGATGACTCTGTGATCTCCGTCTTGTTCTTGAACCTGCACAAGGATGATTTTATCAAAATATTTGGTTGCTTTCAATAATTGTGTTTAACACTTTGAATTATGGTAATTTTTATTGTTTTCCTAACCGTCTCTATTGTGCATTGCTGTTTATTACTATGACGCCTATTGGATTAAATAATTATTGTAGGTGTTTAGATATGTTTTATCTTTAGACCCCTTCGGGAGGTCTGAAAAAACTCCGACACTAGAGTTGGCCACACACTCACACGAAAAACAAAACAAACAATATTCATTATATTAATGTAAAGTAGAAGATAAAAAAATAAAATTGCTTAAAAGCTCCACAAAATGTTTAGCCAAGAGTTTTATTGTCTGCACAAACCTTTACTAAGTATAAACATAAAGATAAAACATATCTAAACATCTCCGACGTGGCCTAAAGATTCTTATCTTTAGACATGAACCGTGACCGACGGCTTTACGTGCCCTCCGAAGCACGGTAGCACTCAGTTGTAAATGCCTCACGGTCACCCATCTAAGTGGCATCCTGTGCAAGCGTTGCTTAACTTTGCCGATCTGTTACGAACGGCAAGCTAAGTCTCGCTATGAGCGCTTCAGATGAATATTGTTATCTATATGCAAAACGATTTACGTAACGGGAACTTTACTTTCCATTATTTCATATTTTCTTTAATTTATTCTTACAGCAAACAAACTCACTACAAAGACATCCAATATAAATAACATCTCACCATTTAACAGTAGGCGCGGGCTCAGACTCGGTCTCGATCTTGAAGGTGACAGTCTCCTTCTCCTCGCACACCTTGGACTCGCCCATCTTCTTGGTCACACGCGGGGGTGACGTCACGTGCCACTGCCAGAAGTCCGAGCATTGGTTCACTTCGTTCCTGCGAATGAATACAATTTAATCAGAAATCTTTCAAACTAGTGGGTTCATAATAATATGGGTGCAGAAAAAATACTTCGATATAAAATTCGAATTATAAGGTCTATCATCATCATCAGCATGCCATCGTCCATTGGTGGATATAGGCCACTTTAATAGTTTTCGGCGCGATTTATAAGGTGTATATCATTAAAAAATATGTGTAGTTACGGTCAGCTAAAAATATAGTCTACCACCCTAACCCCACCACAAAGTTGATTTTCGTTTAAAACTTTAAACCCAAAGTAACACTAAATTTTAATGACAGTTTTGTCATAACTGGTAGACCACTTCTTTCTTGGTTGACCGTACTTTATAGAGATTGAGCTTAAGAACTTTTTTGTCGTGTTGTCAAATCCTTTTGTAGACTTACCACCAAAATGGGGCAGCCAAAAGTCCTAACTGGTAGACCACTTCTTTCTTGGTTGACCGTACTTTAGATTGAGCTTTAGAACTTTTTTGTCGTGTGGTCAAATCCTTTTGTGGACTTACCACCAAAATGGGCAGCCAAAAGGGCTGGAAAGGCTGCCTGAGGTTGAGGCCTATTCACTAATATCACCGCGATATTCCTCTAATTGTTAACAGTGGGCCACGAAGAATACGTTGTAATAACATATTCGTGACGAGATAGCTTTCACCTCAAAAAATAAAGAAATGAAGAAAGTAGAAGACACCGTTTGTATTTCATAACGCACCATTTTTATTCCTAAGTTTAGTCTCAGGATTTTATTTCGGACATGAGGTTTCTTTTTCCTAAACCAATAAAAAATCAGCGTGTATAATGAGTTCATAACCAGGGTACAACCAATAAAAATATCTGATAAAAGCCGATGTTGATCAACAATAATTTTAATGTAATAATTGCGAAAATCCTTTGTTTGTCTGTGTGTATAACATTTCCACGATTAAAATATCAATTTAATTTTACACATAGTAGGTACCCATAGTTTTTTAATCGACTGGCCATAGTAGGGAAGCCGCGGCAATAAGCTAGTATCATATGAATAAATTAGCTTTCGCCGGCGGGTTTGTCTTCCGCTTGGTAATGGCAGATCCTATTAAAATAACTGTTCTTAACAATACGTAAAGATACAAGCAAAAGCTTACTTAGCGACAATGGAATAAGATCCAGAATCGGTGAGCTTGGCGTCCTTGATGGTGATGGTGTAGATTTCGTCGGATTCCTTCACGATCTTGATGCGATCGCTACTCTTGATCTCGTTGCCATCTTTATAGAATGTCACGTCGGGGGTAGGGGAGCCTTCCACTTCAATGGTTACGGTGTGAGTGGAGCTCACCTGAGGAGGAAAAAGTTTGTACGATGGTTAGATTGAAACTGTCTCTTACAACCGGTTTCAGTATCT
Organism: Euclidia mi; assembly: GCA_944739405.2. Lineage (NCBI taxonomy): Eukaryota > Metazoa > Arthropoda > Insecta > Lepidoptera > Erebidae > Euclidia > Euclidia mi. Next base: position 80,981,621 of record OX123189.2, read on the forward strand.
GATCTATCCTTCGAATTGGCTAATAGAGATACATATTTGGCATTTTGTATTCTGAGCTTATCTCAGAGAATATTGAAATTTATCGCTAGTGACTTAGTGGCTTACTATTATCCTGTCGAAACATGTCAACATACAGCTTTTGGTTTGAGTCGCAATAGCTTTGTAAGTCAGTAGGAATTGGCCTACTAAACCATGCTGGCTTGAAATCGAATTTTCCGTCTCTGCTCGAAAATACTATTTGCTTCGGAGGTAGGGGCTCAAGTCCCCACAAAGGCATCTGTTTCGGTCTAACCTTCCTTACGAAGGTTCAAGCCCCCCCTCCCACTTCAAAACAAAATCCTGGATCCACCTCTGGTACTACTCAGTAGAGTGAGCCAAGGACACGCACGTCCAAAAAATATAATATAAAAACTGATCACCGTCACTTACCATGCAGCTCTGGTTCTCAACCTTCTTCTTGATCTTGGGAGCGGCCTTGATGATGAGGTGCATGGTGGTGGTGTCCTCGCCGAGCTCGTTAGTGGCCGTCACCTGGTAGTCGCCGGCGTCCGCCTGAGTCGCGTTCTTTATCACCAGGGACATGGACTCTTCGTCCTCGTAAAGGAACCTAGGAATCAGGTAGTAAAGTTAGTTCGAAGGGCATTCTTGCCTGTAGGATTTTGACCTGTTACTTACAATAAGCCTTTTTCAAACTGACATGCATCAGTAAACTTTGCAATTTGGCATGCAATGGATCCAATGGATTGGATTGTTCAACATTAACATTTGATACAAAAAATATATTACGATTTTTAAGCACAACAATAGCTAGCCTATTGTTGTGCTTAAAAATCGTAATATATTTTTTGATCGTCGTATATAGTATCGTAATATAGTAAGGTGTTGACAAAAAAAATTTTATAAGTCCGTCCTTTAGATTATTCAAAAATAAGCGATACCTATTTTTTATTTGTAAATTAAACCAAAAATTACCACGATATAGCTCATTAAAGTTACGTATAACGTCACGCCGTGCTGCATTTTTTAGCACTAGATGACGTCACACGTAACTTTAATTGGCTATATCTTTGTTATTTTTTATTTAATCGAAAAAAGAAAAAAAACGTGTCCAATATTTTTTTATAATCTAAAATATGGAATAAATAAAATGTAATTATTTTGACCCTGGAAACTACCCTATTAAATGAAGGAAACGTTTTTGAAATTATTTTTTATTTTTAGTTTTTCGTCAAGTATATGGAAAATTAAGTAAACATTTACAACTTCAACGAATACTTACTTATGCCTGGTATCAGCTTCGATGACTTTACCATCATGTTTGAACACAATGCTGGGCTTGGGGAAGCCCTTACACTGCAGTTCCAACATGGCGGACGCGCCAGCTGACACAATAGCCTCGCGGTGCTCAATCACCAAGGTCGGCTTCTCAGGCTCACGGTGAAGTTCATGCACAGCACCTAAACCATTACACGATTTAGCAGATCCCTTTATGAGTAGGTGCTTTAACGGCCGGTTTCAATATCCAATCTATACATGGATTTGGAGATCCGACATACATGTTTGACATATTTTGTATGGAGCTTATGTCAAATATGTATCTCCAATTTCGGATATTGAATTCAGCGGTAAGTTACTAAAACTTGTGTTTAGATTGACGCGGTAAATAGCAGCGCCAGTTATGCTATTGACGAGGTTAAGGCTCTTAAATGTCAAGCATACACGACATCGCTATATAATATACAGTAATAAAGTTCTTTAATATCATAATAAAACAAAATATTATTCATTAAGCATAGTGTACATAATTCTTTAATAGAATGCCTCCTCGAAAAGTAATATCACCTTTAAAATTAGATTTTTTATTCTCAAGGTTTTTACAACCTGTATTAAAATTAAGAACAGTGTTCAGTATGTCCTTCAATATTTTTGTCTTTTTTTGGAAATATATGTAGTTAGTTTGAATACATAAAATAATAAATTCGATATCGAAGTCCGTTCCAGCATAATAGCATCTAGCACAATGATACGTACACACATGCAAACATAGAAGCATACGGCGCTATATATATTACCCTCATTTACTCTTGCGGTCGAGTAAAAATACGCGGCACTGTGGTCTGTGTCACTACCATCTGTGACAATTGTTACAGTCAGGGAAAAGAAACGGAGAAATACCAATATATTTTTTAGAACAAAACAACCAAATTATAAAAAATGCCTATGTCTTTTTCGGTAGATCGTTGTAAAGATAAGATAAAATATTCATTCTTACCTTGGACGGTAAGTTCAGCAGAACATGAGATGTTGCCAGTGCTTGTCTTAGCGACACACGTGTAGATACCAGCATCTTCTGGTTTGACGTGCTGGAATACCAACGCTAAAGAGTCTTCATCGTCACCTAACAGCACCTAAAGACCAAAGTAACATTATAGATTTATGTGCTCCGACCAAAGCATTTTCTTTTCGTACACCAGCATCATCATCGGTAGTCTGAACATTCGTTTTGGCAGTGTTGGTTCTTACCTTGAATCTTTCCTCAGGGTCGAAGTCCTGTCCATCCCGCTTCCACGCGAAGGTGGCTTTTTCTCCTTTAGCCAGTAAGCCCTCTCCACCGGGAGGCAGCTCACCGAAAATGTTTTTGTCATCTATCGAACAATATTTTTTGTAATATTTGTAAGTTATAATCTTATGATAATTTTGATAGGTTACACGAAATATTTTTGCGCTTGTATTTTGTTTTGCTTTTATGCTAATTCTAGTAAAGATGACATCAAAGGTTTCAGTCTACAATTGTAATTTACTATACACAAAAATGTACTTGCACGTAGTATTTGTACAGCTTGAAAGTTATATTTTCATCCAAATATTATTTGATTTGCTTAAATTATATTGCAAACCGCCGACGGTAAGTCACTCTATGCAGTTTGTAAACATTTTGCAGTTATAACTTTTGGTCAAAACACCTTCATTTTAGATAAATTATTCAGTTGGATTTGTTCTGGCCTAATTTGGCAAGGCAGCACAGATGTTATTTGTTTGTCTCATAAACTAAAATATGCCAGGGGGCGTACAAGCTTTTCACACTCCAGAACTATTACAAGTTCAATCTAATTCTAGTAAACAATATTATTTATAGTACTCCTGAGCCATAAACGAATGCTGGAGGTCGTCCAAACAATTTAAAAATAGTCTTATTGTATTTATATTTCTGTAGATTTAACACTATTTTCTTATGAAATAGGATTGGTCTATTTAGAATGTTTGATATTATTTTCCTTCATAGTGATTGTATTATAACCAGAACTATTTTATTATGCATAAATTGTTATTTGCAACGGTTTTATTTTGAGCACGCAAATTCGTGGGCTGATGGCAAATTTCCAGAGCATTACATAATATAACAAAATCTTAAGGTAATTGACGTTTCCGACATAAAATTAGGTTAGAACTCGCAAATACCATGATTTTAGTCTTTCTGTAAATCGTTATAGTAATGTATTCGTTTTTCGCTTATAGCAAATATAACTTGTCCTGAAACTCGTAATTGTATATAGTAAAAGTACTAGTACACGCATTAATTTCAAATATAATATAGCGTCTTGGAATCTGAACACAGCGATACACAATGTGCTCAGCTAGTATTGACGCAGAGGAAGAGCATTCTTTAGTTGAAATAATAAATTATTAGCTTAGAGCAGATTTTGAAGTCCAATAGACTGCCAGCGCATAATGTACTCTTCGAGGCACGAGTCCAACGATAAATAATAGTTTAACTCGCTCCTAACTTCGAAAAGTGTTAAAAATCTTATCGCTGCCTTTTTTATCAATCTGTATACCTGTATAAAATTCTTGCGATACTGACTGACTGACAGACAATCTACATAACAGCCAAAAGTATTAAGCGCAACAAGCTGAAACTTGGCATATATGTTCGTTAGGGACCGTAGGGGTACACTGAGAAGGGATTGCACCCAAAATTTAGAAACAGTTAAATAAAAATGTTGTGCGTAGCTGCGGGCATCCTCTAATATAATTATATTTTCAAATGCCGTTGATCAAACTCACCAACAACAGTGACGGTGGCCTCGGAGGTGACCTCCCCGTAGATGTTGATGGCGCGGCAGGAGTACTTGCCAGCATCACCGGGCTGAACGTCGGGGATCACGAGCTCGTAGCAGCCGCGGTCCGCGCGCGTGCGGATTATCGACACGCGGTCGCTCTCCGTAGTCGATACTATCTCCTTGTCGTCGCGGTAGCTGATGCAAATATACATTATTAGAGATCAACAAATGAGTTAACACACATTTATACCTAAACTAAATAATATCCTTAGAAAATATATCAGTATATCAGTCATCATCATCCTAGAGCCGGCCCGGTTGCGATCCAAGGCCATCGCTTCGGAGCCCAGGGTCCGCTAGAGAAGCTATATCAGTATAGTGAAATAAATATTTGTAAAATCATTCATCTATTAGAGTTCCGTTGTTGAATGGTAAAAACCGAACCAATGTAGATTCAATGCTAAAAGAATGCTAATAAATTTTAAACGTGATGATAATGACGTTTAGCAATATTAAAGTACATCATACTAGACTATAAGTTGTATTCATAAGAAGACATTTTGACACAAAACAACAAAAAGATAAACATTGACCTAAGCTACAAAACACACACAAACAGTACTTACAATTTGACGTCAGGATTAGGATCGCCCTTGACCTTGACCATGAACCTCAAGTAGGTGTTCTCCATGATTTCAGTGTCCTTCAGCGCTACCAGGAAGTAGGGCGCTTTCAGAGCGTTCCTCTCCTTCCTTTCTTCAGCTGTTACTATAATGTTATCCATAAAATATCGTATTAGGTGCCAGGAAACTAAATAATAAACGAACATTTGAGGCGGTTGACGTGTAGGTACATTTTAAAGAGAAAATCAAATGTCAAATGCTAATATGATACAATTTACATCGAGATATAAAACCTATATCTGTCTCATTTACTATTGGAATTCATCAAACAAGTACGTCTTTGATAGATCAATAAAATGTAGGCAAACACATTTTGGAGGACGGTGCCTCAAATATAATCCTGAAATTGAATCATTGTTACTTGTGAGTTCGTGTACAAATCTTGTTTGAGTGCAGGAAAATACAGGAAAATTAAATAGAGTTGATAAGATCAAACTACATGTTATACGCGTTACAATGTCTTAATCGATGATCGCGGTGAGACATGCAAATCGTTTGATAGAGTATAATTATAAAAAAAAAACATTTATACCTAAGTTTATTCTATGGGTTTGAGGAAAATAGGATAACGGCCTCGTTTATGAAAATAGGACAACGGTTATCTCATTTATTTTGATTATCCATACGAAGACAGTATAATACATATTTACATCATAGTTAATAACATATTTTTCTTTCGTTAATTATGTAAGTGGCCAGAGCCTTATGTAGCCTTATGTATTCAGGTTTATTTAGGTGGGGACAAAACATATTATGAAAGTTGACCTAAAATAGCCAAGCATTTGACGTTATACACATAAAGAGACGAACAGAAACAGCAATACACTTTACAATGCTCAACACTTGTTACATAAATCCAGTTAAAAGCGACATTTTGTCTGTACATTATCATGGATCTTGCCGGTGGTTACCGTCAAATAGAACTTTTTTCCTCAAACCCATCAAAATGTAATAGAAAATCGAAACTTACACTCCTGGACGACTAACTGAGCGGTACAATGAGTATTTCCTTTCAAGTTCTCAGCCATGGCCGTGTATACGCCGGCGTCGCTCTCCCTGCAATGCATCAGCTGCATCTTGTGGCTGCCATCGTTCTCATACGAGATTGAACAGCGGTCCATGAGGCGGTCGGTCAAAGGCTTGTTGTCCTTCAGCCAAGTCACCTTAGTGTCAGCGATTTCACGAAGAGCACATTCGAAGATAGCATTTTCACCAGCTGGGGATTCAAAATGTTGTTACACGGAGAGCTCGTACGGACTATTTAGATGACATATTCAGCTTTGCCAAGCTTATATTTTGATGACACGATCATATTTATCGCGGTACGTCATCTTATCTGTTTTGATATTCAGCTAAATGCCTGAATTGATAGTTAATTTAATTTACTTTGGTTAATATTTGTTTTAAAATTTCGAAAATGCGATGAATCTAACCGTACGAACTCTTATAATATATGAAAATAAATGTCATGAATATCATGTAAGAAGCACTGTTAAAGTAATGTGTAGTGTATGTTAGTTACCTAGAAGCATATGTACAAGCACTAATAGTGTGTCTACTTCTATAGATGTAAAGTGTTCTACCAGATGCTACGGTACTTACGCTCAATGTTCTGGCCTTCCAAAGTTTTCGTGAAAATTGGTTTGCCATCTTGAGACCCGCTCTCAGATTTGGATATCGATTTCGCTGATTCAAAACCAGTACTAACAGATCCGTTAGAGACTGCAGTTTTAGAGTACTTGCTCTCATAAGAAGAGCCTCCGTTCTTAACCGTTTCGTAGCTGCTTTCCGATTTAGAGGAGATTCCTCCGACTTTTTCGCCATCAACGCTAGTTTCAATGCTGATACGTCTAGAAGCGTATTTGGCTGCTATGCTGTCAATCTTGCTTGGCGTATCGGATTCAATAGCATATTTGGAACTCTCCATTTTACTTTCATAATTAGAATCTATGCCATATTTGGAGCCAATGCTCTCAATCTTGCTGGCAGTGTCGCTTTCAGTGCTGTATTTAGATTCGATGCCGTACTTAGAGGCGATGCTGTCAAGTTTACTTGCGCCAGAATCATATTCGACGCCATATTTTGAGCCTTCGGTTTTGCTGTCATAACTAGACTCGATACCATACTTGGATCCTCCGTCGGTTTTCGACGATGACGAGTATTTAGACTCGTAACGCGAGGAGGCAGTTCCCTCAATAGCTCCTCCCGATTCGTATTTGGAGGATTCCAAGCGCGATCCACTTTCACGACGCGAGTAAGATGATGTTAATCCACTGCCTTCGTAAGTAGATGAAGATTCGTAGCGACCTCCACTTGAGAGTTTCCGACTGCTACTAGAATATTCTGAAAATAACCATGATGTTTAAAGTAAATTTGAGGATCAGACACTTTGTATTATTCTAATGCTCTAAAATAAATGCTATTTAGGGAATATAATTTATATCTATCAATAGTATTCAATTTATTATATGACAAGGGTGTTGCTGGAATAAAGAAATTATAAACTATTTTTGCGAGTTTTCAAAAAATGAAAGAAAAAGCCTCTTACCTCCAGATTGCCGCGAACTGCGGCTGCTGTACCTAGACATCTCGTCTTCGACTGCTTCCTCTGTGGTTACAGTTTGACCGTTTGCACCACCTTTTTGCTGACTCTCCGCGGCAGTTGAACTGACTTCTAGTTTCTTTTCTTCAACTTTAGATTCTTGTACACTTTGTTGAGTTGTTACTTGTTGTACATCTGATTGTTGTAATTCTTCACTTTTCAAAACTTGACGTTGAGAAGATTGTTCAGCTGTTACGCTTTGAACTGTTTCTACGGATTGCTGTACTGATGATTCTTGTACAGATTGCTGTGACTTTATTTCTACAGCAGTTTTAGTAGCAGATTGTTCCACAGATTCTGCTACAGACTTTTGTGTCTGTAACTCAGTGGTTGTCGCTTGCTTTGATGATTCTTCAACAGATGTTTTCTGTCTTTCTTGAGTGGAAGACTGTGTTTTATAATCTACGCTTGCTGTAATCGCAGATTGTGCTTCCCCTGAAGATTGAACCGCAGATTTTTCAGTTACAGATGTTTGCTCTGTTTTAGATGTCGCTTGAACTGTAGTCTCTGCTGACGACTGTTCAACAGTTACTTTTGTAAAAGATGTTGTCTGGATTGTATGTGTCGATTCACCCTGTTCAACCCTTGCGCCAGAGGCAGCTGCAACAGTTACTTGGGATCCAGTGTCCTCAGTAACTTGAGAGCTTTCTTCAGTCACAGACGATTTAATCTCTAAAGCGCTTGTGACTTCACCCTGTGCTTCAGTAGCAGAACTGACTTCAACGGATTGAACCTCGCTGACTGATGAAACTTCGGTTTTTGAAAATTTCTTTGCTCCCTCGCTTTCTAAGGATGCTTTTCTTTTAGTTTGGAGTTGCTGGGATTCTTCTGATGTTGATACTTCGGTGACTTGAATTTCTTCCACGCGACAGCGCTTTTCTTGTGTCTCTATTACTTCAGCTTCAGAAACTTCAATATGCTCTCTCTTCTTCTTCTTTTCAGGCTCTGGTTCAGCTGGGACAATCTCAGATGGAAGAACTTGAAGATCGTCAGCTGCGTGTTCAGCTAATGCGACTGAAATAAGATTAATTAAATTTATTTTATAAGTTCAATCGGTAATTAATATGTAGATTTCATACATGGTAGTGGCAAGTGTACTGATAAATAGACTACCATGAATGGTTTTAAATTTTACTTTTTCACGATCAGGGCTTTGATAACATGATTATGATTTAGCAGTGAAATTGAGAAACCATAATTATCATAGACAAACAACTTACCAACGTCACTGGCGTGTAGTCTGATCTCAGCGAGCCAGTTAGTCTTAACGGACTCCTTATGCGCTGTAAGAGTGACGCTGAGTGGCGAGTTCTTCTGACAAAGCTCGAACTTGAACTGCTCTCCAGGAGTGTCTTTGACTTCAACCTCAGGTAACTGCAGTTTACACAAAGCATTTTATCAATCAAAAAGGGCCGAAATACGCACAAATATGTTAACTGCGACAAGTAATGTAATTTTTACATACATAAACGTTGAATCTATAACATGTGATATAATTAAACGGTACAAGCTCTTTGGGCCACTGGTTCTTCTAGAGTTGATGAAGCAGTAAATTAGACAGCTGTGTCAAATAAAATTAATTTTTCATAATATTTTCTGACGCCAGCATTGCCTCTAAAATAGCATCAACTTTTATAACATTTCAATGTCATTTATTGCTATTCTAATGACACGATGTCAATGTCTCATAGCGATAGCTGAGTCTATAATCTAAAACGATTACGTCTTACTAATAAAATAGAAAGCTTGTTACGATAAGAACGGCATGCATTCCAGACATAATTTTGGAATATATCCAAATATCTATTTTTTGAATTGACCTATTTTTGGACTTGGATTCAAGATCATGTGTTCTGTTAATGAATGGAGATATACATAGAAACGTGTAGGTTGATCGATTCTGAGAAAGACGTATAAGTCAGCTTATAAGTTAAACGTTTGGCTGATTGCAGGAAATGTAATTACATTCTATCATTATGTATCGTGCGAGTGGGTCACAAATTTTTGTCATGCGTAATATTGAGTGTTTTCTTCAAGTCAGCTGCGAATTGCATAGTTGTTTTTCGGTGCTGCTGTTTTACCTGTCAGGATTTTCTATTTTCTTAGTAACTTTTAGTAGTGACCAATGAACATCAAGAATTTTCTTTAGAATAAAATAAATTATTATTCAACATCGCCACCGTTGCTTTTATCACCCATTAGATACGTACGCTGGTTATATTGGCATAAAAGTAAACGTACCTTTATAATATCCCTTAGCTCAAATACAGAGCGGTCATCTGCAACCCTCTTGACTTTACAGATGAGGATCCTCGCTTTGAAGAGGAACAGGTATCTCTCTCGAGACTTTCCTTCGGTGTCAGTGACTGTAAACCAGTCGTGGGTGAGCAGGCGGCCGAGCTTGTAGATGTTGCCACGGTAGCCTTCGATGCTAGCGATGAACTTATTGTCAGTAGCGCGATTCGGAACTCCTAGGAAGAGTTCCAATGCTTTCTGAAGGTCGCTGCAGTCTTCACCGAGACGATTTGAGTACTTTACTAGTTCCTGAAGAAATCATAGTAATATGATTAAAGGAAAAGATTCCCGGTGTAAATTAATAACAAGGGTTATTATTATTTGCGTAATTTTTTTACAAAGTTTCGTGGGTGATGTATACCACATGGATAAAATGTTACCTTCAAAAGCAGTTGGTAGTCGTTAATTCGTTGTATTGGAAGCTTCAGATGTTCGGTGATGCCCTTGTCGTCACCGAGTTTGTCTGCTAAGTCCTGAAATACAAAATAAAAATAAAATATTAAAACTAAAAACAAAAAATGCTATGTAATAAAATTTTAATACTTCTTAAAATTCTTAGGTACTATTAAAAGCTTACAACATGGTTGCTACGACAGACAAAGACGAAATTGTGACAATAAAAACAGTAGGTTAGATCTCTGCCAGATGTTTTCTAAAAGTGATTAGAAAATGTTTAATATTGTTTAACAACTAATGCTATGTATTCAATTTCTTAAAAACAATTCTTAGACTTGCGATGCAAAAATATTTTCAAATGTAAGGTTTAGTATTTGCTAATATATTTTAAGACACAAGAGGAATACAGAGACACAGGAAGGAAGTCAAGAATAACATGTAGCTTATTGGTACTTTTCAGAACACCAATTAAACTCGAAATTGAAATTCTTACTAACATTTTATATGTGTTCATCAGTACCTTTGCCATCCAAAACAATTCATATTTCACTGCGAAAATATGGAGACTGCTTTGTATTTAATGTTACTAATTATTTACCAATTGCATAATAAAAGCTTCTAAACTAGGCTTTGAACATATGTCTATGAATATGCCCAGAATAATTAACAGTAAAATCTGGCAATCAATCAACCAGTACTTCTGTGTTCATAGCGCTTACAATAGTGGTGAATTATAGGATATTCGAAACAAAGTTACCTACGTGGCATATCTCGAAATGCAAAGCCCGAAACGCTGAAAGTGTATCTGACCAATCAAAGATAATTTAAAACCAACCTATCTCATCTATCTAGTTTATTGAAGTTTCAAGTGCTGTTCTTGATGTCTGCTGATATTATAAATTTGAAACTAAGGTTTATTTTTAAACTTGCCCAACATTAGCCTTGACAGACGACATCCAATGGTTGACATTTATATAATTTTTGTGGGTCGTGTGGAATGAGAGTTATTTACAGTTTTATAGATTATAGAATATCTGTATAGCTGCTTATAAAATTCGTCAATCATTATGGATAATTAAAAACACTTCATTACTGAAAAATCATTTCCCACTTTCCCTACCACCAAAAAACGTAGTTCTTAAATTCACAGCTCTCACAACATGTATAATACAAACAAATAATGTCAAAGACGCGTGATATTTGTTTGGATCGGCAAAGAGAGCTTTCTGTTTCACTGTTAGCATTGTCAATACTTTTTGGCTAAGGTTTCAAATTGTTATTGTATGTGTTAAAAGTATATAAGATTAGAATTTTAGTTATTTTGTTTTTATTTTGGCAACTGTAGCTATTAATACTATAGGTCCGTATGGTGACGGATTAAGAATACGGAATGTCACCACCTCATATCATCCCATGGGTGTCGTAAGAGCCGACAGAGGGAGCATATTATGCAGAGAACAGCACTGTAAGAAAAACTTATACAAACCCTATACCAACCCGTTTGGCCAGCGTGGTATAGTAGGCCAATTCCTCCTTTCAAAGGAGAGGCCTAGTCCAGCAGTGGACTGTTAAAGGCTGATGAGGACTACTATTAATTGGTTATCTAAGTCCTTTCTCACTTAGCTAACCAATTTACCAATACTAGCTAATAATTCTACATTACAAGATACAAATCCAAATAGAAAAATCTTTCATCATCAGCCCTGTATATAAACTGTCCCACTACTGGGCCCGGGCCTCTTCTCTCTATGAGAAGGGCATAGTCCAACACGCTGGCCTAGTGCGGGTTGGCAGACTTCACATGTCTTTCGAGAACATTATGGAGAACTCTCAGACATGCAGGTTTCCTCAGGATCTTATCCTTCACCGTTTAGCAAGCGATAATTAACAATTTAATAAATTCAATATAATAATTGAAAAATCTTACAGTCGTATTATTATCGTCGTATAAAAGCCCAGTCAAGTACAGCTAAAGAGGTTAATAAGAATAATTATATATAAGTATACAGACGATGCTTAGATTGGCTAATTCTGCGTATAGGTATAGATAATCATGATGATGATTATAATGTATAAGTCAGGTCAATACCATCAATAACACTTGTCAATTACAAAATATGTTAGATGCTATCAGAAACATAAACTCAACCGTAGGCTGTTTCTTAAATATCTCTCGTAGTACAAATTTCAGCGTTCACTTTCGTCTGGTGAAATCGAAGGAACATAATTAATACGACATGTGTTCGTAACATTCATTGGATGTCGCATTAATTGGTCGCCGATGTTGGCACTTATTCAAATGATGCTAAAGAATATTGACACCGTGTTGCAATTGCTTCTGTCAACTATTAGTTGCTGGGTAGTAAAAAAACTAGTGGCTTCGTTCGCCTAGTATGTCTGTTCCTGCCTTTTAGTATTTCATATTAATTATCTTTGGTATGTTTGTCCGTATGTAAAGGCAATAATGTGAATTATAGAGTAAAAATCTTGTAGCAATTTAAACTTTAATTATTAATATTGATTACATGGGTTAATTGCCACAAATTAGTAATAGTTCCATAAATTGAATTCAAAGTCGATATAAAGTGTATAATTTCTCAAAAACATACGTAAAACTATATGATATGATCTACAAATATAAATTATGAGTTGGTATAGAACTGTGCGAGCCAGAGCTAAATGGGCAATATTAAACTATCGCTGCTTATCGACTTATTATTCGGTAACGTCACCAGTTTCTTAGAATTTATCTCAGTGTGAACATCAAAGCACTGCCTTCTTCTCTACAAAAATCACGAAGAAATGTAAGTACGATTATTATATAAAGTCTACGCATAAAGGTTGGCGCGCTTATATTGAATCGGGATCTATCGACATCGCCGAACTATCGACATCGCCGAACTATCGACATCGCCGAACTATCGACATCGCCGAACTATCGACATCGCCGAACTATCGACATCGCCGAACTATCGACATCGCCGAACTATCGACATCGCCGTATCGAAACTGAACTCATTCCATTGAAGCCATCCAGTATCCTTTGCATTCAAATCGCTTTGGTAACAGAGACTTATCAACAACGGAATGACATCGCCTCGTCTCAAGCCAAGCAACACCCCCCTTGCGGATTGCCAACTTATAGCTTGCAGTATCCGCGCTAACGGTTTAAAAGTCGAATGAAATTAATTTATTGTATTCTAATTTATGAAGTCATTTCACAGATGACCTAGAGCCGTCTGTGATTTCTGAGGTGTAAAGAGACATCCAGCCGTAGTCAAGCCCAATAACTTGACCTTTTACTCGTATTCTTTTATTGAATTTTTTATTCAGAACTAATTTTAATGAAGTAGGTTATTTTTGTTGCAATGTTTATTGAAATTCGGCTTTGTTTATTAGTTTTCAAGACGTACGTGTGCAACGGCCATAAGTTTGACGTTTGACATATTGTGTGTATATCAATGTAGGTTGCGTGACTCTATTATCATGTTACTTACATGATAATAGAGTTGGTCAACACAATAATATCTCAATAATATAAATCATCTGTGGCAATGAGGGATCCCTCTTAAATTTTCGAAATCTAAATAAAGATATTTTATACTCAGAGCAATAGATTTAATGCTGTGTATGCTATGTCTATCGAACGACGAATCTTTTTCATTTTGTGTTCGCGGTGGAATAGCTCAGTATGAGTTTCCCTCAATCACTCAAATTCGAATTTACTTCAATTTACTGGTCTGCATGGCACATAATTATGTATACGCATGAGTCACTTTAAGATTATTTAGACATGGATATCTTAATGAAATATGTAAGTAGAATGAATGCACTTCATAAACTATTATTGCAACAATTCTACGGTCATGTTTTATAATTAATATCAGTCTTTCATAGGTAGAATATACACAAGATTCCAGTGACTAGAGCATTAACTTATAAAAGTCCTTGTGCACTCGCTATTATTTAAATTTATGCAACTACATTTCTAATGCAGCACCCCATGTTTTGATACAACTTGATTAGAACTTTGGTTCTTAAGCCAAATAACGTTCTGGTGTAATATTTTATCAAGCAAATGCACGAGCAAGAGATATAGCGGAGAATGAAGTGGAATGTACCCACGTTAGGTAAAAATAATGTAGGTTCAACTCACTCACCATTAGCATAACATCGCACACAGCGTTGACTATTCGCAAGAAGGTTACATTATATGGAAATGCATTTTAAGCCTGAATACTTGCCTGTATTCTACAAAACGTTAAAACGCTAAATTACTATGAAATGCTGCAAAAGCTGTACTTTATACACACCTAATAGTTTTGCTTATCAGTATACTAATACGGATCCAAAAGACTACCTGTGAAATTATTATCGCAAGTAATTTGACAATCATTATCTCTTTTATGGATAAAATAATAATTTTGTGCAAAATTATCATTTTATTTTTGCAATCATATCGACACCTCTTTGTAAAGCTAAAGCTAAACTATATCTAACCAAATGTATCTGGCACTAAGACAACCAATGTAAACAAGTGGAAATACAGAACACTAGTTTAAGATCTTGGCATGTAAATTGCTGCAGTTCAATTTTAGTTTATATTATTTCATTTCCTAAATTTGTTTTTGAGTTACTAAGTTTCTTCTTACTATGACAAATGAAATGGTGTTAATTAACACATTTGTTGTAAAGCAGTCGGTACAATATATTTACTTGAAATGGGCATCAAATCTGGCCTTAATGCACAATAATGTACGAACACTCACTATTTACCATGCCTTGCTGAACATAGTTCGTAAATTTTTGCTGGTAGCTGGATTTTCCAGTACCTGTTCTAGCGTGTATCTATGAATTTTGTAGTTAGAGAGAGTCTGTTCTATTTAACAGTAACTTATACACTTCACTCTTTATGCAATACTAGATGTATCAATTAAAGCAAACTTTGTTAAAATATAAACAATGTTAACACCCCAATACTAAGCTAAATTTATAGTTGAATACATTTCAATAATAGCGTAGGTTTCTAAAGATACAAATTCTGGCTAGAAAGTCAGAAATGATAAGTGTATTCTAAATCAATACATTTCAGATAAACATATGTTTTAACGAAAATATGAAGCTTGACGTCATAGACGAAAGTGAGGAGCAACAGACTGAAGATTCATTGAAAAACTCTGACGTCGGTAAACTGCAGCTTATATTTGGCAAGTAAACAGAGATTTATAGAAAGCACGAATACCGTTTAGCAACATTACACAAACCAGATCGATCTGTGTGGACAGTGAACTAAAACAAAGAGCTAGGAATTGTTGCTATCAAGCATTCAGTAGAACCCAAAATCAAACTTTATAAAAGAACACACAACAGTTACAGTTGTTCCATATTTTGACGCAATTTTTTAAAGTTAAACCAATATAAATACGTCTGAAATAAAGCAATCAATCGATAGATCTCTATACAAATCGAACAAGTGCGTGTGTGAGATGAGTGAGATTTTTTAGACTGTATTGTTGAGTTTTTGTAACATTACAAATAAACATAAATTAATTTGCTCTTAGGTTTAGGGTCATCAATACAAACATATCAAGGATAAACTAAAAAGCATTGAATTTATCGTCAACCTAGTGAAATAAATCATATTACCGTAGATAATTGAGATGGTATATTGAGAGCACCTTGACATATTATTTTACTAGCTGTTTTCCTTTACTAATGGTGTACCGAAGTAGTTGTGTGTATTATACACAATATATATCATATTATAAACATATTATATATAATATGTCTGGTACTCGAAAAACAACAGCGGAATATATTTCAGTAAATGAAAACCTTCAAAGATTGAAATATCCTGGACGTTAAATTTATTGATCCTAAAACAAATATTGATGTTTGCATTATCGAAATATGTGTCCTTCATTGCAATTCTATTTTGCAATCAACGACTTTCAGCTTCGACTGGAAAATCATAAAATTACTAAAATGTATTTTACGGATAGTTCAATTATTTTCACTTTGTGTTGGTTTGTAAATCTTTACCAAGATTTATAGTTAATTTATTTATCTTTTATTTATTTTGGTGTTTAATACTCAGATCCCTTTTGAATGCCTATATTGTATCAAACATAAAGGAATTTCATATCCACGTGGATGATTGTAAACAGGTGAAAGCAGCTAACTAAATCCGGGCAATAAAAATAATAAATTAAACAGGATCAGCGTTAAACGATTGCGATGTCGTAATCACTGCAAATAATCAGGGCAATGACTGTGTTATATTTGACCATATTGTTCATTGAGCTTTGAAACTATTATGAGCTTTATATTATAGTAATAAAGCCTACAATCCTAAGACTACAAATAACTATTACGTGATGGAGAACATCCAAAGATTTAAAGAAAAATTTCAAAGAGATTTTATTTTTCATGCTGATAAACGTCATGGCGACCTCGCTTTGCTGTGAGACAAGTTCCATCAGTAACACAAAGATGTAAAATGAATGATTTGGGGTGTCAGGTGCTAATCATTTCTTGAAAACTAGCACGTGCCACGAGAAATTAGGTCGTAAAGTTGTGATCTCGTCTTAGTCAAATTAAATAAATTTTGTACACAGACAATCCTCTAAGGCGTAGGAAACAATTTCTTCACAATTATCTAAAATATTTGTAGCTGAAGTATTAAATTTGGTAGATATTAATACATTGCATTTGCGACTGTAGTTTAGAAAGTTCAGACAATGAGTACGAGTAAGACTCAGGTTATTTTAATAATACAGATGATTTTACCAATCCTACAGAACCAATTGAATATTGAGAATGTATAGATACTTTTTATAGCAACATCACGGAAATAGAATGTAAATCAAGCAATCATGTGAACATTTCGAAAGTTACTGTTACGAAACGCACAGGAAGTAATAGGGTCATCTATTCATAATTTCATAGTTAAGAACACAAGGCCAGATGTTTAGCATTAGAAATTTTGTTTTCTATTTACTAACATGTTTAAATACTAAAGCTGATTATTGTTCAGTATCACAGATATATGAATCTGAAGAGAATATTGATCAATTAAAGAATATTAACATATTGGAAAGTAATAATAGGTTTGTCCCTTAGCATGTTTCTTGACATATTGTTGTTCCTGAAACCTTTTAGACTGTTGTACTAACAAAACGTCTCATAAATATAAGATTTTATTATTGTAGGTACATAAAGTATAGATTTTCACAAACATTATTCAAACAGATCAATACGAGTGTTGTTTTTGCGCATGTTATTTGATGTATTGTCGATGTTACCAAAATTATCTCGTTTATTTACAGTTTTTTAGTGTTCAGAAGCTGTCAACAAAATAATATTACGAAATTTTAAATTTGGCGTTCAATTCAAAACCCATTATCTAGCAGTTGGCGGAAATTATATTCACGTTCGTACTACTGATTCTCAAAACTAACGTAATGGACTACGTTAGTTTTGAGAATCAGTAGTCTTAATTTGTAAATTTTTCAATAGTCACCAATTTACTTTATCTGAGAAGTAATTATTATTTTTGCACATAGGCCTACTATCTACAGATCATGACTTTGATTATGATTATATTATATGATTTGGACAAGTAGATAGATAATGCAGATGTTGAGATTTATGCTGTTAGAATATTACATACAAAGAAAGTAGAAGTAGAAGAACTCTAAAACATAATCGGCTCCGTCCCTAAAAACATATGTGAAATTTGGGTCAAGGTCATCGAGCACGGCTTTAGCACAGATCCTGCGCCCGCGCGCGCACGAGCCGTGCTCACGGCGCGGCGGCGGACAGAAAAATATAACATTGCCGCGAAACTCCTCCCACGCCGCACTAGAAATAAACCAGACGCGTTGCTTGTAACACTACACCCGTAACATTGAAATGAGGGGAGAAAAATCACGATATTTTCGCCACAGCTAACAGCCGGTCTAATTATAAAACGTCCAATGCTAATTGTGTTGTTATAGTCGTACCTGAGCGCGGGGCGGTTGGTAAAGGTATCACGAGAACACAATCACAGTCACACACTTCACTCGAGCGAGTGGTCGAAGGTCGAAGATGCGCTGGAGCGAGCGAGGTGGTCGCGTCCGCGGCTTCCAAGCGACTGCTCTTCTCCTGGCCCTGTACACTTCGCCCGCTAAACATAGCACACCCGCACACACGATGATTTTTAGAGGATAACGCCATTTCACCGGTGACGTACCGTGTTATCTACTGGGAAGCACGGGACAGCTTTTGTCCGGTTAGCAAGGTCGACAAACAAACCTTGAAACATCCTTGATAACACCGGACACTTATCACAGGCCTGACCTTACGACGGCAATGTTTGGTATGCAAAATATGGCTGATACTGAAAGGTAATCCCAGATCAATTTATTCAAGTGATATATATTCGTGTTTGACATGCCAAATCTTCAGTAAGCGTGCCATCAATATGGTAGTTATGTTTAGTGGACAGGTCTGAATTTCACGATTTAACGCGGTGATCATATTCTACATCATTCACTGAAATCCCCGGAGTACTAATAAAATGCGCTTTTGCAATAATAGTTGTTATGATAGATGCCTAATCCAAATGTTTTCAATTGCCTACGTTCAATTTAAAGAAGATTATGATTTCAGCGTCGTGCTGTCGCAAAATATACGAAGTAGGTAGGTAGACTTATTGGGCAAAATGCATAACATCGAGTTATTCAATTTCAAGCACACAATATGTCAAAAAGGCACGATTCTATAATGTACTACATACTCTGAAGCTTTTCTTTAATTAGAGCATCAGCACTCATCGTAATTGGATTCATTCAGCAAAATTTTATCCAATCTATCTTCAGCTATCAAACAAAGTTCAGATTCTCTAACATTATGGGCGGTTTCAGATTAGCGTATTTTTCTGCGCGTACACGGTCGTTTCAGCATACGCGCATACACGAGCGCTACATTACGCGCTTCAAAAAACCGGACTCGCGTAAGCGGGCATATTTCGGCGTATTTGCTCGAAACGGTAGTGACATCTTGTCAGTGTCACCATGGATTCTGACGGTTCGCGCTTATACGATCTAAGAAGCGCGTCAACGATCGTACGAGTTGCGCATGTGCCAAAAAGCGCGCCTATACGCGCCTACATACGCTTCCAAAAACGAGCTTATACGCGCGTATAAAACGCTAATCTGAAACTGCCCTATAAAGTTAGGCGAATAAATCACAATCACGGGATCATTTTTAGAAGTTACACCAGGCATCTGCCACCCTAGAACATCTGATACAAAATATGTAAATTTAATGTCATGAATGGTTTGGAAAAAAATTAAAGCATCGTGCAACATGAAAATTTTATTGTGTCTATTCTTGTAATCGGTCTATTGCAAGCGAACAAGTAGGTAGACGTACCTATTTTATCAAGTTTTATCTTAATGGTTTTGATTGAAACCCTTTAATCAAATATACATACGTCTAAGATCGTACACAACTTGCTTACACCGTACACGTGTGCATACTGTGCATACCGTTGTTATTACCAACCAAGTTGAAATAAACATAAACTTGATCGTTTCTGCGCTCCAGTTTACGTTAGGCTACATTATTCTCCGTTTGGCTTACGTTAACAAAACAAAATTAAGAAAGATTTAGGCCACGTTCTGGTGCACAATTTTCCAATCTTTATCTTGGCAGTAGGTACCGTACCGTAAACATTTCAGTACACAATCTAGGTGGTTATAAATTTATGGGAATACATTTATGGTAGCCCTTAAAGATTTAAGATTGTGAGTTATCATGTTCTTAGAAAGATCGAAGAGGTGTTTGTGGTTGGATTTGGATGGTAAAACTAACAAGACGTGATGTGTAATCTGACCTTACCAATATCAAAATCTTGCAAACAAAATTGGCACCATGAATTAGTAATAAGTGTGATCATGGATAGGATTTGAAATTGTTTGGGGCAATGACAAGTTATGTTGTCGTCTACGACGACTGTAGCCTTCTCTCGCGTTGAAAATGTCTAATAAACAGCGCTACGTCACTTTGTCATAATTGCAGCTAGACATTACGTAGACGACAAAATTATGGAGAACAACCCGCTCATTCAGCTCAATATGTAATCCTATAGGACTAAAATTGTATAAAGGAATCATCTGAAGCAAATAATACAAGCTATTGCATTATTTTCGTGCTTTGACTCAGTCATGCCGAGTATGAGAGCTGCGTAGGACTTTATATTCTAATATGTTGCTCATTTTTAAATCGCTGACTAAACAGTCATCGAACATATGAGTTAGTATTCCAGAAATGTGTTAATAACTTGTTCAATGTGTATGTTTCTACCGTTGAGGTAGTCGTGCTCTAGAGAGGAGACCGTGCCTTGGCAAACGAAGTGTAGGACGCCCTCCAGCTAGGTGGAGTGACGGTATACGCAGTGGTAGGCAGCGACTGGACACAAAAAGCCGAAAATCGGGCTGAGAGGCACTGCTGGATAGCAGTGCCAGTGGCAAGCTGGTGATGATAATGTATGTTTGTAAGATAGTATTCAGTTTAGCGATGATGGGAACATAGTGTAAGAACTTTCATGTTTCTGAGTTGTCTATAATGTTCTCGAAGATGAAGAAGTAGGTGAAGTAGCTATATGCGTGTCACACCCACATCTCGTTGGTTATGTTTAGGTTCCACGTGAGAACAACAATTCGTGTAAAGACAGAGCACGTGCTGAATATTGCATTTTTATCTGTATAGCGGGCTACATTCGGCGGCTGTAAAGTTTCAATGACTAATGAACACCTGCAGCGTTTAAATTATTGTTTTATACCAACCGATAATTGAAACCTCTTAATATTAGACTTAAAGTATACAATGTTAGGAAAACCTGGAGTACTTACGCATGATTTTAAATTACATTTGATACGAAAAAATAAAACACAACTAATTAATTTAAGGTTGTTATAATTTTGTTTTTTTGGCCTCCTAGTTTAAGGGCTCATTGCTCATGTATGTGATTGATTTACTGGTTGGCATGATTGTTAATATACATGACAGGTATATTTTTATGGCAATTTCTAACAGTCATAAGGTTAGCCTTTTGACATAGCATTTACAAACTCAGTTGCTCAAGCTAGAACGTTAGGTCGAAAAGGATGTAAGGTCCGCTATATGCGAAACAGTGAGCTGAATCTATTAACATCGATCTTTGCTAAACATTTAGTATGATAGAACGCTGATTGACACAAGAGACACTGGGTTTTTAAATGTGTCTGGTATTCCGACATACAAAAGGTTAAAGGATATTAATTCTAATGTCATTTTGCAAATTATTAAACACCTCATCACTTTCGTTCGCCCTCACAGTACTAAATTTACATTCAAACATATCGCATAAGTAGTCTCTACGAATACTCGTCCGACGTCCGTCACATTGTCAAAGAGTATATGTAGGTACGTTAGCACACTTCCACAGTTGGCAATACTCCACGTCGTGTGTAAACACACTGCACTTTACCTCACTGTTACGTATCTGGCATCTCGCTCGGTCACTGAGGTAGAAAAACCATATAACTATTGTTCAAGATGGATTGCCGACGGCTCGTAAAGTTATATGATCTGTGTTGTTCCGTCATGTTTTAGTTACGAATTTGTCTTAATGAGATGCGGTGTGGTTTGTAATAAGAAGTATAGGCGCCAAGAAGATTGTGGAAGATATTTAGTTTATACTGAATACTAATACTAATATTATAAAGAGAAAAAAAAAATATTTTTGTTTGTAATGGATAAACTCAAAAACTACTGGACCGATTTAAAAAATTCTTTCCCCATTAGAATGCTACATTATCTGCGAGTAACATAGGCTCTATTTTATATTAGAAAAAATAGGGATCCGTAAGATATTTGGGTTTTTCGGGTACGCGAAGTAGTTCCCTCAGGACGCGGGTGAAACCGCGGGAAAAGGCTAGTACTGAATATATTGACACTATTCTGCCGACGCCAGGCTCTACGGCGAGAAGTCTCGGATGTAACTGCGATAACGCTAGGTCGGTGATGATGGTACTGAAACTGCCCTTAGCTCTTGCTATCCCTAAGTGTTTCGGGCAAGACGGCAGTCGCTTTGCAAAAAAGCCGATATTCTGTCAAATTTGGTTAGACCACAGCGCGGAATTTCGCCTTGAAATCGGAAGTGTCTTGGATGTAACAGGGATTAACTAAGACGACGATAACGATTAAGTTTAGAAACTAAATGGTCAGCAGGTATTGACGTTGAGTTAAGGTAATACTGCGTTTCTTATATGATAAACTAGACGTCACCAGCGGCTTCGCCCGCGTCAATTGTACATATAAACCTTCCTCTTAAATCATTCTATCTTAATAGATATTAATCTCTCTTCTCTCTTTAATCCGTTTTTTCTTAATAGAAAAAACGGATTAAAGAGAGAAGAGAGATTTAAGCATATATAGCGACAAACAGACAGACGACAGACTTTGTTTTATACCATGTAATGATAATCTCAACTAAATAAAATCCCGTTGAAATTAGATGAGCCAATAATAAAAATCCACATACATACATATCGTCACGCCTTTTATCCCCGAAGGGGTAGGCAGAGGTGTACTTCTACACCCACTATTCGCCAGATATACTTTAGTCCCACGCAATAAGGGGCGAGCCTATTGCCGTACCGGGCACATTTCCAGACTCCGTGCTGCTACTGAGAATTTCGTGACAGAAAAACCCAATAACACTGCCCGACCCAGGAATCGAACTCGGGTCATCCCGATCCCACGCACACATTTATGCCGCGAGACCAACGAGGCAGTCGTATAGGGTTTGATGTCGAGTGTTCCGTCTCTACGCAAAGATGGTATTTGCATCGTGTTATCCCTTAGTCGCCTCTTACGACACCCACGGAAAGATAGGGGTGGTGACACTTGTATTCTATGCCGTCAACCACACGGCAAAAATCCAAATGAGTAATTACTAAATTGAGACATATGAAAGCAAATTTTACTTTTAATCTAAAAATATTCAAAATAGTTTAAATAGTCAGCGTTTTAATAGCAACATTGCTATGATTATTTTTACAGCAGCAGCATGCGAGAAAATACTTGCAATGATGAATCATACTTCGTTCCGAAACACCAGCTTGACATTGCGCAAAAGAAAAATCGTTTATAACCTACTCTTCTAAATTAGGTCAGTACTGGCTAATGGTCTCTAAATTATAATACTCGTAAATCTTGGCCGAAAGGCAATATGTTATAGGCGGCACTTAATAGCTGTAAAAAATTGTCGCAATGTATTGCTTTATCTGGTCCTAATTTCCTTGCTGATGGCCGGAATTAGGAGTGCTTTCTTAAAGTTTATAATATTTTTATACAAGCTTTCTGAACCTGCTGACATGATTTCATTTCAGTGATGCACATTTTGGAGCAAAATTGACAACGCATTATCTATATCCATTCGGGGACGGGGGTATACGACGACCATATGACGGGTCTTTACAGTACAGCTTCTTTTTGGTTTTTCAGTTCATGAGAAGGTACCTTCTCTGAACTAAAACTAGAAGATGAAGCAGTAAACTACTAAAGCAACTACTACTCCTGGTCTATACAAATACAGTATGTTGTATCCCATATCACAAGAACAGTTAGTCGCAGAGTTTAGTTTATTACTACGGCGTAATATAGCATGAATTTGCATGCTATATTATGCTAATTTAAAGAATGTGCAATTGAAACATGATGGAATTCTCGAAAATAAAATATTATTTAAGCAATTTAAAGTAAGTAAGTTTAAGCCTACCTAGTTTAGGTAAGCTACCTACCTAGTTTTATTACGGAGACGTATTTTATTTACTTTCACCTGTCCGAGTGTCCGTAATCTGGCAAGATAAATTTGACTCACTTTCCGGTTTCCTATTGGGTTGAAATTTGACATGCATATGTACATATATCTCGCGACAATGTACAATACAACCCCATGAAGTTTGGGTTCGTTTGTTTCTCATTGACTAGTACTTTGAACGTATGCGTTTAGCGCAGATGAGCGTGCCTATAAAAGTTATTTACAGATATGATTGAATGGTGTGCTTAAGTACTTTGATGTAAGCATTGAAAATACGTGTGCAGGCACAATCGTAAGATATTTCGAGTTTTGATCAAGATAAATAAATTATTAATTGAATTGTCTATCAACTAAATAATAAATGAGTTAAATACGTTTAATGCAATAGGAGTGCTTACTTGCATTAATGCCAATAATTTTACGAGCTATCCTTAAAAGCAAAATCGTGCACTAAAATTTACTGTCATCGATAAGGTTATCTGTAATCACCACACGTTTTGTTTAGTATTGGCGGGGTCGCGGCAAAGTATGACAACCGCCATTCGCGTGGCTCCGCGACTACGGTAGGTAGGTCACCGAGGACGTTTAGTGGGTAGGCCCCGAATTTCTGTAGGGGAGAGACACACACCCTCTTTGTAACAACGGCGAAGATTATATCTCGACGGTTCCTACGTACATAAGGTCTAGTCGAAAATCGAGGTTTACAGGAGAGCGTAATTTGTGTTCAACACGCCCTAGAAATAGTTCTATGACCAATAATAAATATTTTCTTTCTACAATATTTTAACAGTTTTAAAGAGATTTATAATGCTATTTACACATTTTTTTTACCTTTTCTTGAAAAACTGATAGATGACCGTTTCTACGCCGATAATAATGTCAGTCATGTCTATTATACCTTTTTATACGCTGTCCGTGTGGTGACGGATTTAGAATACGGAATGTCACGACCCCATATCATTCCATGGGTGTCGTAGAACCGACAGAGGGAGCATATTATGCAGAGAACAGCACTGTAAGAGAAGGAAACTTGATACAAACCCCTATACCAACTCCCTATACAAGACCGCATTCGCACCGAGTGGCACGTATTTTAAAACACCGTACAAAAAGATATGTACAGATGTCCGTATCTACGACACTTATTCGTTTTATTTATAATACTTGTTCTTTTATACGATTTGTAAAACAAGGTAAATAAATAAAGTTTAAAAAAAAATTGTATGTCAGTATGTGCGCATAGATAATCTAAAGCCAATGATGCAATAAAAAAAAATGCCATTTTCAACATCTTAATATATAAAATCCTTGCGTTACTGACTGACTGACAGACACGCTACAGCCGAAACTATTGGGCGCAGGAAGCTGAAATTTGGCATGTATGTTCCTTGGGGACCGTAGGGGTGCACTAAGAAGGGATTTCCCGAAATTCCCCCGTTTTGGCCGGGATCGGCCAAAACGGGTAAATTAAAAAAAAAATTGCAGGCGTAGCTGCTGGCGTCCTCTAGTGTCTTTATATACGTAGGGGCCGTCGATCTCCTCTCCCTGGTAAATCAATTATACATACATGTGTATCGATAAAACAGATTACCAACACAACTAGCATAGAAATGGTCTTATGTATACGTCACAAGATTCTCTAGTTTACTGTTGGAATACTTAATTGTTGGCAAGGTAATTAGTAATAATTTAAACTTCACTGTTCTGTGCTGATTACTTTCAAATTATTTCCACGTTACGGCTACCGTTATCGCATTAGGCCTAGTTCCCTTTACCTATTGGAATGTTCTAAATTTACCAACCTAAGCTTGCTATGAATTTTAAACTTTCTACACGTTTATAAAAATCTATAATATTGGAAGTGCTTTCTCAGGCCTTTCGCCAGATCTGCCAAGAGATTTTATTTTTAGTAATTTCTTTAAAATACTTTTCAGCGTTAAATACTAGGCCTCTTTACTTTTATTGGGACCGTTAAAATGTTTCTATAGTATTTTTGCACCATATAGGCAGGTACAGCTAGAACCGTCAATAAATTATACAAAACTGGAGGACGCCAGCAGCTACGCCTGCATTTCTTTTAAATTTACCCGTTTTGGCCGATCCCGTGGGAATTTCGCGAAATCCCTTCTTAGTGCACCCCTACGGTCCCCAAGGAACATACATGCCAAATTTCAGCTTCCTGCGCCTGTTACTTTTGGCTGTAGCGTGTCTGTCAGTCAGTCAGTAGCGCAAGGATTTTATATATTAAGAAGATAGTATTCTACGTAATATATCGACCTGGTTACAGCTGGCAGATGGCTGATTTGTTTTGGTAGCCAGAAATTCGGTTAAGCTCTACTAAACATAGTAATAAAACCAGAAAGATAAAACCAAACCCAAGTCTCCATTGCGTAGAGAAAGGCTAGTTTTCAGATTTTAGAGGAGGTAGTACACTCGTCCCTCCATCCATATCGAAACCAAAAACTTTATTCAAAATTAAATACTGTTAAATTCCAAACGAATAGTTCCAATCATCAATCCAAGCCTGCATCAGGGTCATACTTGACATTTGATTTACGCAGTTTTGTTTTCAAGGTGTCACATGACACATCTGTCGGCGTAAATATTAAATTCGTGCCCAGCATACTTTGGTCGGTTGTATATTTATTTTTAGAGATATTCATAATTTTGCAAGAATAGAAACTAATCTATGTATTTTTATTTGTTTGCATTTCTTGCGTTTGCGTGGTACAAGTCTGACATTTAAGATATAAATTCAGTCTGATATTTATGAGACCCTATTAAAGTTTTGGTATTTGTTTGGCATCTGAATGTAATTATGTGTTTATGAACGTTTCATGACAAACGTTTGCAAAATGTTATGACTTATTTAAGTTTAGTATTAATGCAACAATGAGAAGCATAAAATTACTATGTATGCAAGTCGCGAAAGTTTAAAAGTTTTCATTAATTCGAAGCAACACAACATTTCATATAAATTCCCGCTTGTCTTACAGGATGCTTCAACAAGTTTCTTATAAAGAAGTAAGTACCTTTGAGAGGTACCTAAATGTGTAAAGTTATTGCAATTATTATAGTTAGGTATGTAAGATATATTTTGTATTGATATTGTTACGAATTGAAAATAACGCCATCTATCAGTGAATGGGAGAACTACATGAGATTAGATGTATCGGTTGTTGAAGGCTGTTTCATCTATCCTCTAATAGATGGCGTAGGTGTAAATAGAACATTTACGCAATTCTAGAAACACCTTACACGTTTCCAGAAATATCGTGAGTCGTCTCGAAAAGCCTAGTGATGTTATCCGGCCAGTATAAATTGAGCGGGAGCGAACGGACCGGACACAGTTCAATTGAATACGGAAAGCGATCAACAAGAAGCGAAGGAAATAAGTCGGAAGTGTTTAGTGTTGTTCTAGTGGTGTGAATAGTGTGTTTTATTAGTGAAGTGAAAATTAAGTGTGTGTATCTAGTGTTATACTTAGTGTTTGTGTTAGTGAATAAAGTTCAGTTTAAGTGGCATAGTGTATTGTTACGAGCTGGGGTTCGTGATAAATTATATTTATCACGAACCCCAGCTCGTAACAAATTGGTGTCAGAAGAAAGGGATAAATAATGCCGGTTATGCCGAAGGAAGAAACTGAAGGTGTGCGTACCAGGAACCAGCGCCAGCAAGACCTGGACCAGAGACGCTTTGGAGACGTTCCTTCTCCATCGTCTGGTGGATCAGGCGACTCCGCGGCTGCAGAGGAGCCTGCAAGCGCACACTCCATGGCGGTGCCCGACATCGCGGCTCTCATGGCGTTCATGCAGGAGCAGGCTCGCCGTCAATAGGAGCACGCGCGCCGCTTAGAGGAACAGCTGCAGCGCGACAAGGAGGAGCAGGCCCGCCGTTTGGAGGAACAGCTGGTGGTGATGAAAGACCTCAGCGCCGCTGTAGGGAAGGACCTGAAGGTGGTAAAGGAGGAGCTCCAGCAGCACGAGGCTCGTATCAGCGACGTGGAGAAGCTCGTACACGACCAGCTTGAGACTCGCGTCGCCTCTATAGAGAAGCGTGTACACGACCATCACGACACCTGTGTCGCTGAAGTGGAGAGGAGATTGCGTGGGCTCGGATCCAACGAAGTGACATCTGCGACTGTAGTGCCCTCACCTCGTGGGTTTAAGGTTCCACCATTTGATGGCTCGTCATCATGGTCTGCATACAAGATCCAGTTTGAGGCTGTGATGCGATCGAATGGGTGGACCAAAGAACAGGCCTTAACCGCCCTAACCTTGGGCCTTCGCGACCGGGCCTTGACAGTGTTGGAGGCACTCGGACAAGACGTCACCTACGAGAAGCTTCTTGAGGCGCTGGAGGCGAGGTACGGAGACGCGCACCTCGAACATGTGTATCGTGCTCAGCTGAAGGACAGGACGCAACGCACCGGAGAAACTCTGCAGCAGTGGGCTCTAGAGGTGGAAAAGCTGGTCAGGAAGGCATACCAGTCGTCCCCTGCGCTTATTGATGGGAACCTCGTACAGGCGTTTACGGATGGGATCCGGGACCTGGAGGTAAGAGCAGCAGTGAGGCTTGGGCACTTCAAGGACCTCAAGGATGCCTTAGCCCACGCTCTGGAGGTGGAAGCAGTGCGACGCGACGACCGAAGTCACCGCATCAGGGAAGTTGTGTCGTCACCTCGGTGCTACAACTGCGGAGAAAGAGGCCATATCCGCTTGAGCTGCCCAAAGCGTAGGCAGCCTGGTGACACCCTGTCTCCACCAAAGGGGTCGCCTGATGTGCCTGCCAGGCAGCGAGAGCAGGGAAACGAGTAGGAGCCAGGACTGCGGGGCGGGTGCTGGCTGGTAATGGAAGAGCCCCAAGTATCTCGATCTCGCAATCATGCGACGGGAACAGCCTGATCATCGAAGGCGAAATTAACAGAACACCATGCAAGCTGACATTGGACACGGGTGCTTCTCGGACAGTCGTCGGTTTCCATCTGGCAAGACGGGTTCTTCGGGGCTGCTTCAGGAACAATGAATGTGTGAATCTGAGAACAGCTACCGGTCAGCACATAACCGTCCGAGGTGAAATGGAGGTGGATCTGAAGCTAGGCAACAAAATTTACCGTCACAAAGTCATCGTGGCCGATATAGTGGACGACTGCATCTTAGGCCTAGACTTCATGCGGAAGTATCACTGCGAGATCGATGTTAACCAAGGAGTGTTGAAGTGTGGCTCGGAAGAAGTCTTCATGGAAGGTGCAACTTCAGGAAAAGTGTACTGCCTGAAGAATGTCATTCTTCACCCGCGGTCGGAAACTGTTGTACCAGTTTGTTTATCAGGGAATTCTGGTCGAGGGAACCGCTGCGTACTAATCGAAGGTCTAGAGAAAGAGGCCTCCTGGAAGATTGCACGAACCTTGGTAAGGGGTACAAAAGTTTCATCAGTACGCGCACTGAATGCAAGTGACAAGGAAGTGTCGCTCAAGAAAGGGACGGAATTGGGCACCTATGAAGGAGCGGCTTGGATGCGTAGATGTCAAGAGCAACCTACCAGCGCCAAGGTTCAGGGTGCACGATTCGACGTGTCTACTCTTTTAGAGGACTGCGAAAGTACCCTGTCGGAGGAAGAGAAGACCGAGGCTCAGAAGATGTTGAACCGGTTCGCGGATATTTTCTCGACCAGTGATGCCGACATAGGGAAGACAGCACTAGTCCAGCACAAAATAAACACGGGAAGTGAAGCACCGATTCGCCAGCGACCAAGACGTGTGCCAGTAGCACGGGAACGTGAAGTGGAAGCTATGATCGACGGTATGGTGAACGAAGGCGTAATCGAGCCTTCGTCCAGCCCGTGGTGCTCTCCGGTTGTCCTAGTTAAGAAGAAGGATGGCAGCATGCGCTTCTGTGTTGACTACCGCCGATTGAATGACATCACGAAGAAGGACAGCTACCCGCTGCCAAGGATCGATGACACACTGGATACGCTGACGGGGATGAAGTGGTTTTCTACCTTAGACCTAAAAAGTGGCTACTGGCAGGTGGAAATAGATCCTCGAGACAAAGAGAAGACGGCATTCTCCACAGGCAAAGGACTGTGGCAATTTAACGTCATGCCCTTTGGATTGTGCAACGCTCCGGCTACTTTTGAGAGACTGATGGAGCGAGTGCTTATGGGACTGATTGGAGACGCCTGCTTGGTCTACCTGGATGACATCATCATCGTGGGGCGCACCTTCCAGGATCACCTTCGAAACTTGGAGCAAGTGCTGTCAAAAATACGAGGTGCTAATTTGAAGCTGAGTCCGAAGAAATGCGCGTTATTCAGACGGCAAGTGAACTTTCTAGGACATGTGGTCTCGGAGAACGGTATTCAAACTGACCCGGATAAGATCATTGCCGTGAAGGAGTGGCCAGTTCCAGAGAACAAAACGCAGGTCAGAGCATTCCTCGGATTATGCTCCTACTATCGACGGTTTGTGAAGAACTTTGCTGACATTGCTCGACCTCTTCATAAGCTCACCGAAGACAGAGTGCAGTTCTGTTGGAATGAGAGCTGTGACGTTGCATTCCAGAAGCTTAAGGAACATCTGTGTACTGCACCTATTCTAGGCTACCCTGACAATGAGCATGAATTCATAGTTGACACAGATGCCAGTAACACCGGAATTGGCGGCGTGCTGTCACAGAAGAAGGGTGATCAAGAAGTTGTTATAGCATACTTCAGCAAGACCTTATCCAAACCCGAAAGAAACTACTGCGTCACCAGGCGGGAACTCTTGGCTGTAGTAAAGACGTTGCAGCATTTCAACAAATACTTGTTGGGCCGTAAATTCCACCTGCGAACCGACCATGCAGCGCTGAAATGGCTACTTCAATTTAAGGACCCAGAAGGACAAGTAGCTAGATGGATCGAACTACTGCAAGAGTTTGATTTTGTAATACAACATCGCAGCGGCAAGTCCCATGGTAACGCAGATGCCCTATCGCGTAGGCCGTGTCCCGACCAGTGCAAGCACTGTAGCCGACAGGAAGCAAAGCAGGCAGCGCTAGTGAGGATGTTAAAGACGGATCTAAGCGACGAATGGAGAGAAGCTTTGCAGAGTGCTCAGCGAGATGACAAGGATGTACAGCCGATTCTTGAATGGAAGAAATCAGATGCGCCTAGGCCCAAATGGAGTGATATCGCAGCAATGAGCCCCATCACCAAGAGTTATTGGGCACAGTGGGAAAGCTTGGTCGTCCAGGATGGAGTTCTGTGCCGCAAATGGGAAAACGCTCGCGGTAACCAGTGCCATTTGCAAATGGTAGTGCCCAAAACTAAAGTGCCGGAAGTCTTGCAGCTCTATCACAATGGTGCTTCGGGAGGTCACATGGGAGTTAAGAAGACCCTTACTAAGATCCGGGAGCGGTTTTATTGGCTCCACTGTCGAGATGACGTCGAGGATTGGTGCCGCAAATGCACAAGTTGTGCGGCTGTCAAGGGGCCACATACTCGAAGCAGAGGTGCATTAAAGGTGTACAATGTGGGAGCTCCATGGGAGCGCATAGCGTTGGATGTCGCTGGGCCGTTTCCGGAGAGCCAGGACGGAAACAAATACTTCTTGGTTGTGATGGATTACTTCACGAAGTGGCCTGAAGTGTTTGCAATCCCAAATCAAGAAGCTACCACAGTGGCTGATAAGCTGGTGCATGAAGTCTTTTGTCGGTTCGGGGTGCCCTTGGAAATCCACAGCGATCAAGGCCGGAACTTCGAATCTGAGGTGTTCAAGGAGACTTGTCGCGTAATGGGTGCACATAAAACCAGGACCACGGCTTATCATCCGCAATCAGATGGCATGGTTGAACGGTTTAACCAATCACTGGAAAGGTACCTGGCGAAGGTCGTGGAGAGCAAACAAAGAGATTGGGACAAGCACATCCAACCATTTCTCCTGTCATATCGCAGTGCGGTCCACGAAACTACAGGAGTAACACCAGCTTTTGCCAATTTCGGTAGAGAGCTCCGTTTACCTGCAGACCTTATCACCGGTATTCCACCAGAATCTCCACGCAATATAACGGATTACGCAACCGAGCTACGCAACAGGATGAACGACGTATACGAGCACATCAGGGAATCTGGACAACAGATGTCTGAGAAGATGAAGACTCGCTACGACCGGAAGGCAAACAACAAAGGCTTCGATGAGGGATCATTGGTGTGGCTTCATAACCCAGTACGAAGCAAAGGAAAATCGCCTAAGTTACAAGCCAGATGGGACGGGCCATATCGCATAATTACCAGGATGAACGACGTCACCTATCGAATCCAGAAGGGGTCGCGAGGTGCACCGAAGATAGTTCATGTGGACCGGTTGGCTCGTTACTATGGGTCTAACGATGTTCGAGACGAACACGTTTAAGAGGGAGGCCGTGTTACGAATTGAAAATAACGCCATCTATCAGTGAATGGGAGAACTACATGAGATTAGATGTATCGGTTGTTGAAGGCTGTTTCATCTATCCTCTAATAGATGGCGTAGGTGTAAATAGAACATTTACGCAATTCTAGAAACACCTTACACGTTTCCAGAAATATCGTGAGTCGTCTCGAAAAGCCTAGTGATGTTATCCGGCCAGTATAAATTGAGCGGGAGCGAACGGACCGGACACAGTTCAATTGAATACGGAAAGCGATCAACAAGAAGCGAAGGAAATAAGTCGGAAGTGTTTAGTGTTGTTCTAGTGGTGTGAATAGTGTGTTTTACTAGTGAAGTGAAAATTAAGTGTGTGTATCTAGTGTTATACTTAGTGTTTGTGTTAGTGAATAAAGTTCAGTTTAAGTGGCATAGTGTATATAATTTATCACGAACCCCAGCTCGTAACAATATGTACAGAGACTGGCGCCTTTATACAGAAATGTATGTACCACAGAAGAGTATGCATGAGAACCTGACGATTTTTAACTGTTAGCACCTGTTTATTTTTTATGTATTCTTTGCACATGAAATTAAAACTAGTTAAAGATGTGAAACAACAAAAACTACAATGCCATAACAGCATTACTTTGCAGGATTATAGTTTATTTATGGTAGGAGAAAAATATTTATAGCAAAATAACCCCATGGATTCTTCGCAAAAATGAGTTTATATCTTTATATTTAGTGCTTTACAAGTATATTCTAAGTGGTCTCAACTCTGTTGGTGGGTGAGCCCAGGCTTCATACATTTTTGCCCATGGTCCTTTTACTTTTAATCTAAAAATATTCAAAATAGTTCAAATAGTCAGCGTTTTAATTGCAACATTGCTATGATTATTTTTACAGCAGCAGCATGCGAGAAAATACTTGCAATGATGAATCATACTTCGTTCCGAAACACCAGCTTGACATTGCGCAAAAGAAAAATCGTTTATAACCTACTCTTCTAAATTAGGTCAGTTCTGGCTAATGGTGTCTAAATTATAATACTCGTAAATCTTGGCCGAAAGACAATATGTTATAGGCGGCACTTAATAGCTGTAAAAAATTGTCGCAATGTATTGCTTTATCTGGTCCTAATTTCCTTGCTTATGGTCGGAATTAGGAGTGCTTTCTTAAAGTTTATAATATTTTTATACAAGCTGTCTGAACCTACTGACATGATTTCATTACAGTGATTATCTTCCAAGAGAGATGCACATTTTGGAGCAAAATTGGCAACGCATTATCTATATCCATACGACGACCATATGACGGGTTTTTACAGTACAGCTTCTTTCTGG
The DNA here is from genome assembly GCA_944739405.2 of Euclidia mi. Classification (NCBI taxonomy): domain Eukaryota; kingdom Metazoa; phylum Arthropoda; class Insecta; order Lepidoptera; family Erebidae; genus Euclidia; species Euclidia mi. The sequence goes on from OX123189.2 coordinate 81,015,245, forward strand.
TTTTTCAGTTCATGAGAAGGTACCTTCTCTGAACTAAAACTAGAAGATGTAGCAGTAAACTACTAAAGCAACTATTACTCCTGGTATAGACCAGGAGTAATAGTTGCTTTACAAATACAGTATGTTGTATCCCATATCACAAGAACAGTTAGTCGCAGAGTTTAGTTTATTACTACGGCGTAATATAGCATGAATTTGCATGCTATATTACGCTAATTTAAAGAATGTGCAATTGAAACATGATGGCATTCTCGAAAACAAAATATTATTTAAGCTATTTAAAGTAAGTAAGTTTAAGCCTACCTAGTTTAGGTAAGCTACCTGCCTAGTTTTATTACGGAGACGTATTTTATTTACTTTCACCTGTCCCGGTGTCTGTAATCTGGCAAGATAAATTTGACCCACTATCCGGTTTCCTATTGGGTTGAAATTTGACATGCATATGTACATATATCTCGCGACAATGTACAATACAACCCCATGAAGTTTGGGGTTGTTTGTTTCTCATTGACGAGTACTTCGATCGTATGCGTTTAGAGCCACCACCGACTAGCTTCATTTAGCATTCGGCGACCGGCGATTTTGCAACTGTGTCGATGCTGCATCGCGTTTTAGCGACTCTCTGCGTTCGGACGCGGCGATCGTAGTGCTGTAGTTGTTGATGATGTGCCGAGTCGACTATCGATAAATTGATTATATTTTTCATTGTTGTAATAAAATAATTGTATAATATCAGTAATATAAGTTGCTAGCAAAAAAAAACAGTATAACTAAATGATGTTCGTTACAATGATGTTAAAACATGTTCTATTATTAATATACTTATACCATCGAAAATTGGCAAGCTATACTCTACATTTTATGGTCTGAACAATGGATGGCATGGACAGTATTGCACTAATTTCTTCCTATTAATATGAACGTATAAATTGATAGATGATGCTCTCCGAAAGTAATACGAGAACTGGTTGCGCGATGTAGGTAACAAATACCGACTTTAGCTTGCTTAATATTTTCATCGGTATGAAGAAAGCGGTAGGTAGTGTAGCTTTATCATAACCTATGAAAAGGGTCGCCTCGTCAAAATCTAGTACAAAATCCTAGGTCATGTACTGCCGTTATAAAAACATACATATTTATTATAAACGCTGTCATAATTTTATCGACATTTATTCAGTTCAAGCCAGTCACTAGTCTAACCCTATAATAACATCCTTATTTTCAGATAATAAATAACACTTTGAGGTAAAATTACCCGAAACGGCTATTAAAAGTTGAAGTATACAAAATATATTATTTTTGTAGTTTACATGGGGATATTTTTAACAGTGCATCAAAACCTTTAAATAACACTGAAGTTCGTTACGCTAATAAAACTTCACTCCTTCACTAAATTACTAATTGTACACCAAATTAACGACCGTTCTACAAAATGTCATTTAATATGAAACGCCTCGTCCACTCCGAAAACTTATCCACTCAGAAAACTGAATGGGTTATCTTAGGTTTTCTTGTGACGTTGCACCCAAAAAAGCTGCACCTAGAAAACTTAGCCTATTAAACATTTGACTGAATTTATGAGAAGTTAATGCATGCGTAACTGACACCCTGCGGTAATTTTCTTACATACCTAAGCAGACTAGATGTATGTTTTTTAACGCCACATGAGTGACAACTTTAGGAGATGACACTACCATGGCAGAAAAAAATACAAGTTATGGCCCTGGGGTAAAGAATTACCCTATGGTGTTAATTAAGGGTTAAAAAAAGTGACAACCCACGGTAAGGAGCCGTCCATTAATCACGTTAATCTCGATAGGTGGAAGGGGGAAAGAAGTGTAGATAGATATCGAGTGTCCTTGTATTTTCTTGAGCCAGAGATGTTTTGTTTGTTTTTTTTATCCTATACGCATCATAAAACAACGATCGTTCGTTCGATTGGCAGCGATTCAGAAAAGTCTTGTATTTAGATCTTTCTTGCATTTAAAAAGGAGGATGTCCTCAGTTTGGTCTGGATATTTTCTTTTTATGTAGGTGCACTGGTTTTTTAATTTTCTGATCCATTTCTGAAATTATTTTTATTTTTGGATGCGATAAGTTTATATTTTGCAAGATCGAATTGCAAGAATTGCGAGCTAAGTCTTTAATGAGCCAGTATACTTTTAAAATAGCGTTTTTGAAGGTAATGAAGAATGTGTTGCTTGATATAGTAATAATTATTATTTATTTTTATTTTTTTATTTATAGACTCACTCCTGTATCCCCGAAGGGGTAGGCAGAGGTGTAATATTACACCCACATTTCGCCATGAATTTTTAGGTCCCACGTAATAGGGGGCGAGCCTATTGCCGTACCGGGCACATTAACAGACTCCGTGCTGCTACTGAGAATTTCCTAACGGAAAAACCCAATAACACTTTGCTCGACCCGGGAATCGAACCCGAGACCTCACAATCCCACGCGCATATTTATGCCGCGAGACCAACGAGGCAGTCATAATTATTGTACCATACCAAAATAGACAAAATATCAAAGTAGTCTGCAAGTAGCGTCCATGGATGAAAAGATTCGCATTTTAGTAACATCTTATGCGAAGAGATACAGCGCCGACCCAAACAAATTGGGTTGGGATGGATGAAGGATGAAGAGAATATGTAATTAGTGTAATTTCTTTTTAATTTTAGCTTCAATGTCGACACTAGTAGCTTACAATGTCTTTTTTAGTAAAAATATTTTTTTATTTACTTCGTATAAGAAAAAACATTTGATAAAGAATGAGGAGAGGTGGCATAGCCTCAAACCTAACCACGTATCATCATCACAGAGTAAGTTTAAAATTGGAAACACATAATATCACGTTATTAATAGACGACCCCTACGTTATTATTTTAAGTGACAAATCGCTGCGATCGGCATCTTCCAGTGTGCGGTGTAAGAATTCGGACGCTGCATCTGGATGCTAAAAAGCGACTGAATCGCCGGTCGCCGATGCTAAAAGAAGCTAGTCTGCGGGAGCCCTTAGCGCAGATGAGCTTGCCTCTAAAAGTTATTTACAGAAATGATTGAATTGTGTTCTCACTTACTTTGATTTAGGTAAACATTGAAAATACTTGTGCAGGCACAATCGTAAGATATTTCGAGTTTTGATCAAGATAAATAAATTATTAATGGAATTGTCTATCAACTAAGTAATAAATGAGTTAAATACGTTTAATGCAATAGGAGTGCTTACTTGCATTAATGCCAATAATTTTACGAGCTATCCTTAAAAGCAAAATCGTGCACTAAAATTTACTGTCATCGATAAGGTTATCTGTAATTACCACAAGTTTTGTTTAGTATTGGCGGAGTCGCGGCAAAGTATGATAACCGGGATTCGCGTGGCTCCGCAACTACGGGACGTCGACGGTCACCGAGGACGTTTTAGTGGGGAGGCCCTGAATGTCTGTAGGGGAGAGACACACACCCTCTTTGTAACAACGGCGTACATCTCCTCTCACTGGTAAATCAATGATACATACATGTGTATCGATAGGGGCCTATGCAAACCAGGTTTTTAAACGCGCCGTGTCGACGCGCGTTTGTAGCGATACAGACGCGATACGCACGCAAGTCAGACGCAGCCTGTAGAAGTGTAGACCTTTGTAGGATAAAAGCGCGCCCTCGACGCGCGTTTCTAAAACGGGCGTCGACGGAGCGTTTAAAAAACGTGGTTTGCACAGGCCCTAAAACGGATTACCAACACAACTAGCATAGAAATGGTCTTATGTATACGTCACAAGATTCTCTAGTTTACTGTTGGAATACTTAAATGTTGGCAAGGTAATTAGTAATAATTTAAACTTCACTGTTCTGTGCTGATAACTTTCAAATTATTTGCACGTTACGCATTTATCGTTACCGCATTAGGCATAGTTCTCTTTACCTATTGGAATGTTCTAAGTTTATAGGTCGGTTCATGAAAGTTGACCACAAATGGCGGCCGTCGCGAATATGTACATTCGTGCACCAATGGGGTGGCTCCATTCTTGACGCATTTAGGGAATGCGTCAAGAACGGAGCCACACCATTGGCATTCCACCCGCGCCTCACCCCGCACCTCCACGGGGACCAAAAAAATGATTTCTGCGCAGTGGTCATCTTTCGTGAACCGACCTATACCAACCTAAGCTCGCTATGAATTAAAAGTTTTCTACCAGATCGGGTATTGTCAATTGTCACAAGTTTATAAAAATCTATAATATTTGAAGTGCTTTCTCAGGCCTTTCGCCAGATCTGCCAAAAGATTTTATTTTTAGAAATTTCTTTAAAATACTTTTCAGCGTTAAATACTAGGCCTCTTTACTTTTATTGGGACCGTTAAAATGTTTCTATAGTATTTTTGCACCATATAGGCAGGTACAGCTAGAACCGTCAATAAATTATACAAAATAGTATTCTACGTAATATATCGACCATATAACTGGTTACAGCTGGCTGATGACTGATTTGTTTTGGTACCCAGAAATTCAGTTAAGCTCTACTAAACATAGTAATAAAACCAGAAAGATAAAACCAAACCCAAGTCTCCATTGCGAAGAGAAAGGCTAGTTTTCAGATTTTAGAGGAGGTAGTACACTCGTCCCTCCATCCATATCGAAACCAAAAACTTTATTCAAAATTAAATACTGTTAAATTCCAAACGAATAGTTCCAATCATCAATCCAAGCCTGCATCAGGGTCATACTTGACATTTGATTTACGCAGTTTTGTTTTCAAGGTGTCACATGACACATCTGTCGGCGTAAATATTAAATTCGTACCCAGCATACTTTGGTCGGTTGTATATTTATTTTTAGAGATATTCATAATTTTGCAAGAATAGAAACTAATCTATGTATTTTTATTTGTTTGCATTTCTTGCGTTTGCGTGGTACAAGTCTGACATTTAAGATATAAATTCAGTCTGATATTTATGAGACCCTATTAAAGTTTTGGTATTTGTTTGGCATCTGAATGTAATTATGTGTTTATGAACGTTTCATGACAAACGTTTGCAAAATGTTATGACTTATTTAAGTTTAGTATTAATGCAACAATGAGAAGCATAAAATTACTATGTATGCAAGTCGCGAAAGTTTAAAAGTTTTCATTAATGAGAAGCAACACAAAATTTCATATAAATTCCCGCTTGTCTTACCGGATGCTTCAACAAGTTTCTTAAAAAGAAGTAAGCACCTTTGAGAAGTACCTAAATGTGTAAAGTTATTGCAATTATTATAGTTATGTAAGATATCTTTTTAGGAAACTTTATGACATTAAATTAAAATACATTTAGGTACAGAGACTAGCGCCTGTATACAGAAATGTATGTACACAAGACCACAGAAAGAGTATGCATGAGAAACTTGATGGGAGCGAGTGAAGCAAGAGAGGTATGTCAGGATCGTTGCAAATGGCGTTCCGTAGTCTCTGCCTACCCCTCAGGGAAACAGGCGTAAGTCTATGCATGTGTATGTATGTACAAGACCACAACACCCACATTTCGACGAATATGGTTCTGGGCAACACGTTCTTGATATATCTACCAATTTCTATGCAATCCAGAAGATTATTTGCAGATAATTTAAATATCAAACTTATTTTACCAATCAGGAAGTATATTACACCTGCTTACAATATTAGCTAAATATCATATTTAAATAGAGGACGCCCGCAGCAACGTCCGCACATTTTTAGCTTAACTCTTTGTGCACGATCCCGTGGGAATTTCAAGAAATCTCTTCTTAGTGCATCCCTACGGTCCCCAACGAACATTCCTACATGCCAAATTTCAACTTCCTGCGCCTATTACTTTTGGCTGTAGCTTGTCTGTCAGTCAGTCAGTAACGCAAGGATTTTATGTATACAGATTATATCTGTTTCACTATTTTAAGAAACCTAATTGGTTCAGTTTCAACTAGAGCGCAAGACAATAAGAATTTATAATGACGTTCCGAACTATTCTCGTCAATATTGCGAAATGTTTTTGTTACTCCGACAAACCGTAACGAATCTCGGTAAGTATAACTTCAAAGTGTAGCAATTAGTTAAAACTAAGACCTCGACCTAGACTAACTAAGGTGTGTATGGAGAACCTTGGGGGAGGCCTATGTCCAGCAGTGGACGTCTCTAGGCTGACGTGATGACATGATGAAGACCTCGCTTTGGACTCAACTAAAGGAAAATTGTGGTTTGTTTTTTCTAGTTGGAGTGTTGTTTTATAAACCTAATACAGGTTGAAGTAAAGGCGCCGAAAGCACAATTGCTTGAAATACAGACTGTTGGAAGTTTTGTAGCCTATCGTAGGCTAAAGAATTTGTTTCAGTACCTAATGGTCATATACCGCATGTGGTACAGATTTATGCCGAAGGGGAGAGGGGCAGGTGTCACAGCGAAGTAGGTATGTTATTATGCTCTGATTCGACTGGCCCCAGTTACCGGAAGTGTATGGGTACCGGTTGTTTAAGTGTGTAGGCCCCTAACACTTGAGGGAACAGCCACACACAATATATCTGCCTGTCCCAAGAGATGGAGGACGAACCCATAATTTAGGTGGTAAGAGGCCCAACAACGTGAAGACAAACAAAAATGTCTGATTATGAAAAATTAATGACATTAATATAATAATAGAAAAAAGTATTTGGTATTACTACAATCGTATCCAGCTCAATAATAAAATAAAGTAATACAGTGTGTTTATTGGTCTCGTATAATAACACACATAAAGTTTCAGTTATTACTGCCGTCAAACGTTGTGATTGATACCCTTATAATCGATTAAGCGGAACGACGTCGTTAATATTACTCGATCGAGCGTTCATTTTAATTTATTTTCTGTTCATGTTAATATCGCGGGAAACGGTTGGATGCGGGCGGCTCAAGATCGGTCTGTGCTAAGATCGGTGTGCAGTGTGTGGAGAAGGCCTATGTCCTGGACGTCTACATGCTAAGATGATGACGATATTGACGATGCTGTATTGAGCAATAGGCATTTAAATATAATCTATGGCTAAGTATCACTCGATGCCAATAAGTCCGGTGGATGCCATCTGTCTAATTTTCTTTCAATCAGTTATCAAGTCTAGATATTCAATGTGTATGTAAACTGCTACGTAATGTACACTACTATGCATACCACATATATAATGTGTGTGTATGTATTGTACAAGTGATGAAACGTTAGCATTGTCTGTACATTTTACAGTTCTCTTATAATAATATTTAACTCACGGGATTTGCATATATTATACGATCGTAAAATGATGTCATTTTTATAAATTGTATTGTAACTTTTCAGTGAAATTGTTCCATTTTAATGATACGATGTGTCTGAAAGTGTATAATTTCTTTATGATGAACCTGTACATATGACTTGACATGAACTATTGTATGACATTTTTTTTTACAGAAGCCTAAATATAATATGTTGTTTATATTAGGAGAACGAAGTTTATGACCATATGATATGATTGCAAAGGCTCACTTAATGGGGTGTAATTCATTTACAAGATAGGCATGTGTACTATTAAAGATGCAAAGGTGACTGCACAGATAATAGACATTTATTTTAATAATATCTCCTTAAAATCTGTAAAGACCGTAATATTCGCCGAGTAACTAAGATGCTTTTGGTTCGTAATTGGTCTTCTCTGTCTTCCTGTACGGGGTGGAGACTTGGGGTCTCAGGAAAAAGGAACGCAAAAATATTAAATGAGATGAAAGATAAGATAAAAGAGCCTTGGAAATGTGGTGCTGGAGGAAGCTCCTACGCATTCCTTGGACAGCTATGAGAACCAATGTCTCCATTCTCAAAGAGCTGAAGGTCACCAAGCGCCTGCTGACTACGTGCCAGGAAAGGATCCGGAGTTTCTTTGGGCACATAATGCGATCCCCAGTGCATAGCCTGGAGAAACTCATCATACTCGGACAAATGGAGCGCCAGCTAGATGGGTGGACCAACTCAAGGAGGTGACTGGAGGCCAGATACAGAGAGCGTACCGCTACGCTCCCCCCGTTTGACCCCAGGTTTCTACCTGGGATCAGTATCAGGGTCGAAGCAACCGTGATAATACTAAGATGTCGATGATAAGCGCAGAACAGAAAGCCTCAATATATGTATATCCGATCCCCTTTTATTATAGAAGAGAAACGAATGGATTTACGAAGCGAGGGGCTAAAATTGCTTTACGGACTCCATTTCCCTAGGATGGACAAGGCGGGAGTGATATCACTGACTGACGGGTTGCAGTCCTTAAGTTGTCCCTCGTTTGTTGTTTCTATTATACAAAAACACAGCACATTATGCTATTTTTTTAGAGCTGAAATCATGAACAATACTAATTCAAACAGTGTCACAACATTATATGTAACGTTCTTGATGTATATCCAGAACATGACAGTGTTAAATCGTTTATTTTTTTGTATGCATTGTAACACTTTCAACCATTGAGTAATTGTTATTTGTATCTAATAACATTTATAGCAACTACATTAAACAATTTTTAAGTCGACTTTATAAAAGAAAAGGTTAAGAGACCTGGCTCTAAATACATCTATTTTGTACTCAATGACATTTAGTGCTTTTTTTGGTATAATCTTCCTTCACCGGGTTGAACCACCACAAAAACATAGCCCTCCAAAACAAAACCCTGGATCTATCCCTCAGGACAGGATGAGTGTATGCGACACAGGCCAGATAATCCGGCGCGGCGCTCTCATTCACTAGGTGTAGCAACCTGAACACGAAAGAAAAATAGGGGAAACTAAGGATACCTACCTAAAGTAGGTATATCCTTAGTAGGCTTCACTAGGGCGGTAATTGCCCTAGTGAAGTCATTCTTATCATTCTACTAGATTTTTAACGCCAACAATTGGGGGAAACGGCGAAAGCAATTGATCTCAATCGAAACTGTGCTAGGCTGATAACGATGACGTAAACACAAAGCGTTACTCCAGTTCATCGATCTATTTGGAAATATTACGCAACACGAGACATGTCAGCTGATTTATGCTATCAATTCGTCATATGCCGAGCTAGAATATTCTAAAAATATCGTGTTTATAGGCGAAATAGTGTGATTGCCCCCGATATGAGTGGCCGAATTGACAGCAGTCATGCCCCGAGATGCGGCGGCATCCAAACTATTCTAGTTTTTGGCTGATTGCCTAACGCCCCAGCCTGTCGGCGCTCAGAGACCTGGCTCTAAATACATCTATTTTGTACTCAATGACATTTAGTGCTTTTTTTGGTATAATCTTCCTTCACCGGGTTGAACCACCACAAAAACATAGCCCTCCAAAACAAAACCCTGGATCTATCCCTCAGGACAGGATGAGTGTATGCGACACAGGCCAGATAATCCGGCGCGGCGCTCTCATTCACTAGGTGTAGCAACCTGAACACGAAAGAAAAATAGGGGAAACTAAGGATACCTACCTAAAGTAGGTATATCCTTAGTAGGCTTCACTAGGGCGGTAATTGCCCTAGTGAAGTCATTCTTATCATTCTACTAGATTTTTAACGCCAACAATTGGGGGAAACGGCGAAAGCAATTGATCTCAATCGAAACTGTGCTAGGCTGATAACGATGACGTAAACACAAAGCGTTACTCCAGTTCATCGATCTATTTGGAAATATTACGCAACACGAGACATGTCAGCTGATTTATGCTATCAATTCGTCATATGCCGAGCTAGAATATTCTAAAAATATCGTGTTTATAGGCGAAATAGTGTGATTGCCCCCGATATGAGTGGCCGAATTGACAGCAGTCATGCCCCGAGATGCGGCGGCATCCAAACTATTCTAGTTTTTGGCTGATTGCCTAACGCCCCAGCCTGTCGGCGCTCCCGGCTATCCTCACGCCTCAACTGTTATGGGATATACATATCGATTGTTTGAACGAACACGTAATCGTGTATTATTAACGACTGACAGGTGGTTAAACAACAAACCAAAATTCATCTAAAAAAAATACCGTCTTCAAAATCATCTCTGACTGAAATTGATTACAAAAATACTTAAGAATGCGATAAATCTGTAGGCGATACCGCACGCAATATATTATACGATACAAGTAAAGCCATCTAGCGAATATTTAAGGAAACATTTGAAATCAAACATCCAATGATTCAAGAGAAACATAACGTCTTGTAGTAAAGTGATTTCGAGCATAGATGGCGTTATAAAAAAGTTCTTGAAATAAATTTAAGATGGCGCTGTTTTCGTTTTTATGCTACAGACAGATGTCGCTAGTTTAGACGAGCCACTTTTAGCTTGTTCAACAAATTTTATATCCTCGAAGGGTAAGTAGAGGCGTTACACTTGTTGATGGCGAACTATATTTCTAGTTCGCCATTTACCAGGATCCAGATAAACTTGAATTTGTCGGTTCCAATTCAGATACTTCTATAGAAGTAGAGAAGAAACTGTTGCTGGTAAATGTAAAAATCAATAGCCATGGGTCTGTCTACTTTGTTAACGCCTAAGTATTGAACCAGTAGTGTTTTACCGTGAAATAAGAACAATTAGCGTGGTAATAAAAATTATGGTCTTTCAACTAAATTGAAAACCTTACCAGCCTTCCTCATTTTAGAGCCGAAACATAGCTAGACTAAAACATGTATCTCAAAAATATTACATTTATTTAATTCACTATCATTCAAGCTTTATTTTAGAACTCTCAGATATGCAGCTTTCCTCACGATGTTTTCCTTCACCGTTTAACAAACGATAATTAACAATTTAATTATTCAAGCTTACAAGCAATCATATTCGAACAGATTGAAGTAGCAGCAGATTAAGCCTTTTACTAAGAAGGACGTAGGATGAACATAATGTCCATATGTGAATATTGCTGAGGAGGTAAGGTTTGATGTAGACGTTCCAAAACTTATCAGACATTGCTTAGACGAAGGGCCAGGCAAGATTGAACAATTTTCCCGCAACAATAGAATGCATGGAATCGTTTGTCACATAACGCAGACGAAGTATAAAATTGGTGGAGAAACTACAGATTTAAGACAGGCGGATATCGGCGGGTATATTCTTGTTGATAGCGCAATTTTCACTACCAATCGCTATTCAAACGCTCGGTTAGTTTCAGTGACTCTGCTGCTTATGACAGCGGATATCTATCGAGGTCTGAGAACTTAGCACACCTTTTTATCCTTTAAGTATCAAGTCTCTATCTGCCATAGTTTCTGTAAAACTGACTGTAAAACGTAAATTTTGGAAATTCGGGCATTCCCTTTTTACGACACTAGGGGTGTCCGCTGGTGTTGTTACATACATGACAAATACCAGTTTATTGCGCGTTGCCTGTCAGTGCGCGTTGTTGATGATAAATTGATTTCCTAACATTTAGCCTTAGTACTTACCTGGAAATACTTATTCACGACTGGGTCGGTGGCGAGTAGGTGCTGTGCCCTTGGCTCGTCGCGGCAGTACGCCACGTGCTTGTCGAACTCGCGCTCCATACGCAGTAGTGCCCTCCCGAGCATCTTGGGCTCCCCGGCGTAGTACTTTATACCTTCGAGAAGGACCCTGGAAGTAACGACGTGATTAATATCCTTGAAATGTTTTTTGGAATGCTCATGTAGGAATATTAGTACAAAATCATTTTTTGCAAGGAAACTCATACGAATATTAATGTGAACTCTCTTTGACTTCAAGCACGCTTCATTGAGAACAGCTCTTTTAAATTTATTGAATAGTTATTGCCTGAGAAGCCCAAGAGAATAAATGTCAAAAAAGACCATGGTGCCCGAGTCCACGGGCTGAAACGATATTAATTTCTTGAGACCACAGCAAACGATCGAATTTTCTCTGCAGGTCAGAAGCGACCATCTTTTCGTATGAGTTTCCTGCACTTCGAGCAATACGTGAAGTTTCTCAAGTAGCGAGCAATATTTAAAATAAATCATTGACCTCATGCAGTGTTTTAGGTATAGACCTCCAGTACCAATTCCACTGATTCCAGGATAAGAAACCCTGATCTAAAGTAACACTTGGGGCAGATACATAGAACTTTTAGCTAGCTTTTAATTACTATAGACAAGAGATTAATGTATGAACGTTTATAGATGTTGACTGCTTATAAGTGGACCAACCAATCAAACTCAGGTAAACACTAATTACAATAGTGAGGAGTTTTATCTATTTATTTCATCTTATGGTTTTGAATTTATTACTGATCGTCCTTAATTTTTTGCAAATCAGTCTTCTTTGCTTTTTTAATAAGACAAGTGCCGCGGTATGGATACATTCTTTGTTACGTCAGATTTTGCAAACATACAGCCAATGGTCACAAAACAAACGATTTATGGACCGTATAAAAAATGTTGTCTCTTGTGGAGATCGAACCCACAACACTCGGTGCAGTTTCAAGCCGCTTAAACCAACTAGTAGAACACTGACATAAAAATACTCTTTCGCAGTACATTATATTCAGTAATACTCACGTATTATGAAACTCGCAGATCTGCCTGAAGTTGGAGAACAGCAGTTCCCGGTTGTCGAACACGGGTTTCGGCGCCGTCGCCTTGTCGATGGGCTTCATGTAGCGCGACACTACCTGCAGCATGTCCCGCCCGAACTCCTCCTCCGTCTCCACCAGCTCGCGTACCACGGCCCTGGAGACAAGTCATAGGTGCAACTTGAATAAGACTTTATTGGTGAATAAGAGGATTTTATTTTATTTCTACTTCATCTTTCTCCTGGTGTTTTGGTACGTAGTTCGTACTGGTTTCGCTAGAGTTGAAAACAGTTCTGGTAAACCTTAACTATAATTATTTTGGCTTTTACGGTCCATTGCTGGTCCAATTAGACCGCTGAGTTTGTATAGGGTTCGATGTTAAGTTTTCCATCTTTTCATTGCAAGTAACATCTATGTATTTGCTTCGATACACAAAGAATAAAATGGGGCAGTGACACTTTATATTTTAATCCGTCTCTACAAAGAGAACTTAAAATGTACTTTACTGTAATGACTATATTATTTTTTTGTCCATTAAAATTGTTATGTTGCGTACCTAAAGTCGCGGCCTAGGTTCGGCTTACGCTATTATATTATTTACTTACAGAGATTTTCTTTTCAAATATCCTCGAATGGCTTTGGAGGTTGCCAGATCTAGTGTTATTATTAATTAATATTGTATTATTGGTTATGACTATATTTTATAAAAAAACAGGGTAATAGGTATAATCAATTTGAAAAGTATGTTTTTTATTTATGAATAATAATAGAATAGCTATGTGGGTATATAAATAAAAAATATATTTTTTATTTAAACTACGAAAGTGTAGGCTTATAAAACTTCTGTCACTGAGATGATAATTTAATATATTCGTGGATTCTCGTAGGTAGAGCACATCAAACCCACCGGCGAGTCCATTCAAGATCAATAGCAAGATATTTTGATCATCACCCTTCATGACGTCATACGAACGTAGCCACTGATAAATATTATCATAAATTCGCGAAAGTTTTCCTAGCACCTGACTCAGAGGGAGAACACGCACGACTGCTGCCAAGAGGTGAGGGCGTGGGAGCGTCTATAATAGAGACAGTGGCCACAAAGTTGAGAAGGTCGCGATTTTGCTGAGTGTCAAGGTGTCATTATAATTTTGCATGCATAAGGACAAAACGATACATATGCATATTACTATTGTCGGAAAAAGACTACAGTAGATTCAAAGCCAGATCTACTTTAGCTTACAAATATTTATTCATATTAATGTTTAAATGACAGTGTGGTCAAATGACAGATCATCTGACCATTGCTGTCTTTTTTACAAAATATGTAAAGCGTGTCAATGTATAATATATATAGTCTAAGATGTATAAGCTATCATTAATATTTCATAAGACGGTTATAATTTATGTAAGCTAGCAAATCAGAACAGCTGCAATGTTCGAGAGCTTTTCCGCTGGAAATTCGCAATTTGGCATTTCTAAATTTGGTCAACAGCCGTGCTATGAGTCGCTCATGATTCATGATTCACTTGGGTTTTCATTTACTCGTCCATAAATCAAAATTGAAACTGGCTGTAAAACAAACTTACGTTGCCAAACATAGGACAACGCTTCATTCACCGTACGGATCGGTTTTACGACATTGTCACAAAACTGACAAGTTAAGATCTGCCAAAAATCACCTGCATATATGCAGGTCTGTTGGCAGTTTTGACTAAATACCTGTTATTATTGTTCTGGCATGAGATCTGGATGGGAGGGATTTAGGAGACAAGTTAGAATAATTGGACATCGACATAATTTATCGGTTGGTGTGGACGTGCATTTCTAATATGAATTATTATACGAGCAGTTTATTGCACAGTACGAGTGCCGAGGTGCTAATACTAGATGCGATGATTCATAGAGATACAGTAAAGTTGAGATATTTGAAATAGATGTACAACGTGTTGAGACAGTTATGGTATAATAAATAGATGTTAATAATGTTGTATCTACTTAAAATTTAGATAATGAATCGTCTGCATAAGATGTCTTATCAACGTTAAAGAATATGGTATACTTCGAAAACATATACATATAATAATACAGTTACATATCTAAACAATAATCATCAATCTGATTCAATTGATACAAACGACACCATTAATAATATAAATCCTTATTTATTAATTAGAAGTCTGAGTTTAGCATTTATTTATAAACGCTGTCTGGTAATGTTGTATAAACTGAAATTGCTGACAATTTGGCTTGGCTTGGATTGATATACATACATATCGTCACGCCTTTTATCCCCGAAGGGGTAGGCAGAGGTGTATTTCTACACCCACTTTTCGCCAAATATACTTTAGTCCCACGTAATAAGGGGCGAGCCTATTGCCGTACCGGGCACATTTCCAGACTCCGTGCTGCTACTGAGAATTTCGTGACAGAAAAACCCAACAACACTGCCCGACCCAGGAATCGAACCCGGGACCTCCCGATCCCACGCGCACATTTATGTCGCGAGACCAACGAGGCAGTCGTATAGGGTTTGATGTCGAGTTTTCCGTCTCTACGCAAAGATGGTATTTGCATCGTGTTATCCCTTAGTCGCCTCTTACGACACCCACGGGAAGATAGGGGGTGGTGACACTTGTATTCTATGCCGTCAAGCACACAGCAGCAAAAAAGGATTGATATATATTGAAAACATGCCTGGGTTGTGTTCGATGCACAGTTAGGTATATCATGCATGCAGCACATACCTCTGTAGGCAAGAATCCAACAGCATTAATATTAATATGGCATTGGATAGAATTTTAATCAAAGTAACTATTGAATTAGTACATGACATTGAATTATACAAGAATAAATGTCTCGAAAACATCTAAATCAATGTGGTGATTAAATTAGAATTGACGATACATAATAATTGGTAACAAAATTTATTTAAGACATTTAATTAAGTAAATCATGATTACAATGCATTATTGTATAACACGAATATAATAATTATTATCCACTAGAAAGATAAATTCGTCAATATTTCACGACTAATTTGCGAAATATGTCCCTTTTAGATACGACTCTCGCACCTCGTTAATATCTACTCAGCTTTTATTGATTACTAGCTGTTTCCCGCGGTCTCACCCGCGTCCTGAGGGAACTACTTCGCGTTCCCGGTTAATTTAGCCTAAGTTACTCCTTGGTACATCAGCTATCCGCCAGTGAACGTCCCGTCAAAATCGATCCAGCCGTTCCAGAGATAAGCGAAAACAAACAGACAGACAGACACAAAAATTAAAAAAAATGACATTTCGGTATATTTATGAACCGTGTATACATCCATATGTATTTAGTAAAAAGCGATTGTTTTAATATTACAAACAGACACTCCAATTTTATTTATATGTATAGATTTGACTGAAACAAAAATGAACAACACATTCAGATTATTGAAATAAAATGAACACGACCTTATTTTACTTAGATTGATTTTATAATCGTTTTAAAATAAATCTGTTCGATTTGCGATGATAAAAGCCTTCTTTGTTATGAATTTTAATTAAACCTTATTTTATATGGTTATTTTTGAGTATGTATCACGTTTAGTTACATATTTAGGTAAATATATTTTACATGTAATAATTGGGTGTTTGGCGTTTTCCTTGAGCACCAAGTGCGATTTGTTTATTTAAATGGCTGCAAAATTATTTTTTATGCTAATTTCATCATTGCAAGCTAATTTAGTTATCATGTTGTATCAAATAAATAAATATTAAAATATATTTATTTATCATTTATTAACGAAATACAGAGTTTACAGCTCATCAAAAGTTTGCTGTCTGCTACAAGCCCGGCAGGTTTTCTTTATTCTCATCGAAAGTTAAAGGCAGTGTGTGAGGTGTTGAGACTTCAATACTTATTATTTGTTGTTGTTCACGAGGCACATTTTCATTTACTTCCCTTTTACGGCTTGGTATTGTAGAAACTTCAAGCACTGATGAAACATGTTCCTCTCCGTGATCTCGCAATGCCATCCCTTGAGCTTCACGAGACTCAAAAATTTCAGGCAACTGCCAATTCATTTAAAACGCCACAAGCTTTTCTTTCATTTACGTCTCCCAGAAAACATCATCTCTTTCTATAATTTCTATTTTTAGTGGTATACTTTCGCCACTCCACACAGCAAAAAAAACATTTTTGTTCGCGTGTAACGTGGCGTTGCCCCTGAATTTGGTAATATTAACAATTACAATATTTTTTTAGACTAGTCAGTTCACTTTTGTATCATGTTTCTATATTTGTATTTTGTTTGCTCTTATACTATTCTCCAGGCCATTCTTATAGGCAAGTATAGAACATTAAATTTCCACAATCGTGTTTGGACCTATTGATCCATCTGGCGTGGAACCAATAAATGGATAATCCACAAGGCTCGATTGTTACATTTTCTTGCTTCGCCAGTTGTTGCAAAGCCAGTTGTTCATTATAGAATCCATGCGCAACTGCTTTTACATTGCAAATATTTTATTTGTACAAAATATTTTTTAATAAGTTGGCTTTACTGCTGTTATCTCTTCTTTTTACCACTATACCAAAATTTGAATCTGTCAACATATTCTTACGCAATTCGAACACTGGTTCGAATACTGCTATCCTTCTTGTATTTTTGCTTATCACTAGGGAGTTGAGTCAAATTTGTTAAAAAACTTGTTTGGCATTTCTTGACTAGCTCTTGAAGAAATCGTGTTAGGAATTACTGCAGTCAAATGTGTATAAGACGTTGCAGAACTGTTATCTTTAACTTCACTGTAATTACAATAAAGATAATTAGTTAGGTACTTTATTATTAAAAAAAAAAATATAACTTGTGTTATTTTATTTTATTTTATTTTATTTTTATTTTATTTATTTGGGACAAACAAACAGTAACACATTATATCTGCGCACATAACGTAAACAAAGGTATTATTATAAATGTGAAACCCACACCGTTAGCCACAGCATATACAATTCATATGACTATATTATACTATACTATACTATACTATACTATACTATACTATACTATACCATACTATACTAATGAACAATCTATGCGAGTAAGACTACAAGAATGTTCAAATAACTATACATCGGAATCCTTAAGTTTATTTAACAAAGCAGAACGAAATCTATTTGCTGACACTGAGAATAAATCTAATTCTGTAGTTTCTGAACAAAAGTCGTTATAGTTTTTGCACAAGCGACGTAGAGGCGCCCGCAGACCAGCATTGGTGCGGCAATGGGACACAGCAAAAAGAGGACGTGCGCACATCTCTCGTCTAATAACAGTTCTTGGGACACAGTAGCATATTTTATTAGTAATCTCAGAACAGTTATACCTGTTACAGCATAAGTCGAAAAGAAACATAATTTCTAGATATAAACGTCTAGACTTCAGGCTCATTAGATTGTAATTATCAAGAAGATTTTTATAGGTTGGGAAATTGGTTGGGAAATTGTGGCAGCACCTATAGTGCATCGATCTAAGGAATTTGCATTGCACTCTTTCTAGCATCTCAACGTATTTATTATAAAAAGGGTTCCACACCACCACCGCATATTCGAGTTGAGATCTAACTAGTGCTTTATAGAGATGACAAAAAGTGCTTGCGTGTTTAAATTCAGTAGCTGATCTCATAACGAACCCGTACATACGATAAGCCTTTTTGATGATGTTGTCAATATGTTGATCAAGGTGAAGTTTGTTATCTAGCAGTACCCCTAGGTCTCGCACGGATAGAGCTTTCAATAGAGGTACATTGTTTAGATTATAATTATGATTTAAAACGTTTTTGTTCTTTGTAAATGATATAGTTAAACATTTAGAAATACTAAGGCAAAGTTTGTTTTGAATACAGTATTCAGAGAGTCGATTTAAGTCTTCTTGTAACTGAAAACAATCTGCTGGTTTTCTTATAGCTTTAAAGATTTTTAGATCGTCAGCATAAAGCAAAAATTTTGAGTGTCTGAAACAATTTCCAATATCATTTATGAACAAAATGAATAAAAGAGGCCCTAAAATTGAGCCCTGGGGTACGCCAGATGTTACGATAGAAGTCGCCGAGTGGGATCCCTTGATAACAACCCTTTGTGATCTATTACTAACATATGATGCAAACCAGCGAAGCAAATCTCCTCGTATGCCGTTAAAGGCAATTTTGGTAAGAAGCAAATTGTGGTCTACCTTGTCGAACGCTTTTTGAAAGTCTGTGTATACTGCGTCAACTTGTACTTGTTGATCCATATTATTGAAGAGAAAGTCGGTAAATAATAATAGATTAGTAGTTGTAGATTTACTTTTAACAAATCCATGTTGTTGTTCTATTATAATTCTGTAAATTATCTTATGTATTTCCTGATAAACGAGCTTTTCAAAAAGCTTCGACAAAGCAGACAGAATAGATATGGGGCGATAATTTTCGACTTCTTGTTTGGACCCTGATTTATATACAGGAGTTATATTAGCCCTTTTAAATTGTTCAGGGAAGGTGCCGTCTGATATAAACATATTAAATATAATTTGCAGGGGTCTGTATATACTCTTAGCAGTCCTTTTAAGGAAATAAGGGGGTAGTTGATCCGGTCCAGGACCTTTAGTGGAATCTAAAGCTTGTAATGACTTCAAGACCTGATGCTCGCTAAACGTAATGCTAGTAATATGAGTGCAGTTGTCACTACTCTCTTCAGGGGGTAACCATTCGTTCAAATTTAGGTTTGAGGGAACATAAACCGATTGAAAGTAGTCCATGAACATATTGCAAATCTCATCCGGATCACTGGATGTCCGATTTTTAAAAAACATAGTGGAAGGAATGCCGACATTACCCCTACGGTTATTGACATAGCTCCATAGGTATTTTACGTTCTTTTGAACATTGTCCTCAACAGAATTCAGGTAGTCAGCGTAATTTGACTTGCATAAGACCTGAAATCTATGCCGTAGATGCGAAAACTGTTCATAATCCGAAATATTATTATATGTTTTCCATTTCACCCAGACTCTGTTCTTATTTTTGAAAATTCGAATCAGTGATTTAGAGAACCACACAGGGAATTTCGATGAACGCGAGTTAGAAAAGGGTGTAAAAGTTCTTATAGCATTGAAAATAACATCGTAAAAAGTATTCAGACAATCCTCCGATGACAACCCCTGCAAACAATTAGTCCAATCTATATCGGCCAATTTTTTGTTTATGAGTTCGTAATTAGCTTTATAATAGTTATACTTTACAATTTTTACAGGATTGATTGTCTGTAACGTCGTTTTATATCTTATATCGGCGCAAAAGGGTGGATGATTTATATCGGGAGGTAATAAATTACATGAAGGTGCATAAGTCGCGCACTCGCTATTTGATATTAGTAGATCCAGAATACGCCCCTTATAATTTTTTAAACTATTGTATTGATAAGCGCTAAGCAAAGATAAGAAATTACTCATATGTCTACAAACAAATGATGAGCCAGTACTAATAAGTGCAGTCATGTTATTGTTTGTAGCTGGGAGCCACTCAATATGCGGGAGATTAAAATCTCCGAAAATATGAAAATGATTAAAGCCGAATTTGTCAATCAGATTTTCTAATGTCTCAAAATAATCAACATATACTTCTTTGACCGTATTGGTTGGAATATATACCGCGTTAATTAGAAATTTTTCGCGTCCAGCAAACGGTAGTTGTATAAAAACATCTTCAATATGAGAACTAGCCTGGGAATTGTATGGTACACAGGTGGACTGTAACGTTTTTAATACAGCTATAAGAACACCTCCCCCATCCTTCTTATTGGTAGCAATACGATCGCGATCATTTCTGTAAACTACGTAGCGCAAATCAATAAACTCATCATCAAATATTTCAGGGGTTTGCCAGGTCTCTGTTAATATAATTATGTCATAGCAATTTGATAATATGTTCATGTACAAGAGATTCAGTTTAGAACGAGTACCCCTACAATTTTGGTAGTATACTGTTAACTTATCTAACACGGTGAAAGTGAAGCAATACTAAGAATAAATCAGTAGTTAACATGCACGTAACCGTTATGAGACGGAAGTCCAGATTATGTATAATATATAAGATTAAAATTACTATTATTATGAAAAGTGACGACAACAAGTATAACATGTTTTTAAAAAAGCTACTATGCCTTTGTTTAAGAATTACACTATGTAAAAATAAAATATGAAGACAACATATGAGCATTAAATGCTGTTTAACAGAGTAAAGCAAATAAACAAAAAAATACTTAGATTCTATAAAGTTATTCAATAAAATATTAAGACATAATATGAGCCTGAATAGGTGTTTAACAGAGCAAAGCAAAAAAACAAAAATATACTTAATAATAAAGTTGTGAAATACTAAACAGCTAAAGCATGTATAAAAATCAATTCTAAACATGATCGGTACCGGGTTTGAATTTTGCCATTTTGGGCTTGATTTTAGAAATTTCTTTCTCGGATCGTATGGCAAATGCTGGCTCGGAGTCAATTTCGCGCACGAGAATAGTAGCATGCTTAACCCACACATATTTAAAGTTGTTCTTGACGGCGGCATCCTTACATTGTCGAAATAATTGCTTCTTTTTGAGAGTTAAGTGATCATGCATATAAATGGGATTAGAAGGTCCAGTAAGTTGCAGTTGGTTAGTATCTAGTCCTTTTGCTAGCCGGTAAGCGCTTAATAAATTATCCCTTAAGATGCGCGAGCTCAGTTTTACGATGATATTTTTCGGCTTTTTATTACCTGTGTGTGCGTGTGGCACCCTATGTATAGCAAGGATATCCTTAGGACATAATGTAAACTTTATTTTTGTGCAAATATTTTCCATAAGAGTAATCAAATTTTCATTACGCATTTCCGGAACATTGCATAGCTCCAGGTTACACTGGCGGGCTTGTTGTTCAAGAGAATCGATCTTCGCTTCAAGAATAGTAATCGTATCAGCAATAGTTTCTGTGTTTACAGACCGAATGAGTTCCATCTTTTAAGAATTACCCTTAATTCTTTAGTTCATTAGGTTTCCTACACTATTATTAAATAAAATATGACAGCTTACGATCAAAATATTGCAAACAGTGAGACGAAAGATTATTTTTTGCCTCGTTTTTGTGATTTTTTTACCGTGATTCTATTTTACGTATATGAAAAATTCTTTCAAAAGTCTTTTGTTCAGACTTTTGACTTTAAGCTCAATTTTTTGCTAGTTTGTATAGTTTGTATATGTACCGTTGTGGCTAGTTGCGCGAGTGTTAGGTGTTTCACGGCTTCTGAGGTATAACAGCGCCTTAATAACGGCTGCGATGTGTGATATATTAAAATTGAAGTTTGATGTACGAAAGGGCAAGGAAATTATGAAAATATTATTTAGAACATTGAGCTTTAGTGTGCATTTATGCGAGAACTCATACGAACACGAAACCAAAAGTAAATTATGTACGTTTCGTTTAACGACAAAATCATGTACGAATAAAAAATTATATCTGACATGACTATTCAGTACAATGTCAAGGCGGTAATCAGCATATTTTAAACGACTAAACAATTTTATATCAACGAAACTCAATGAATTTAGTCTCTGAATGTCAGTTTTGAGAACTTATCACTTATAGTTGTGATAGTGAATGTGTGATACGGCTTTACTAACACTTAAATGATGGACATCATGTTAAATTCGTCGTTGCATTGAAAAGACTAGTAGTCTGTTATGTAGACTCAGGTTCGGTTCCATGGCCTGCACCACCGACTTTTTACAGGCATGTTTTAAAAATAAAGTATTCAGCTCCATTTACCTTGATCATTAAATAATAAAAACAGCTGACTCTGAATATTTTGGCGCTTGCATTACAGTGGTGCTAAAGTCAAAAATAAAGTCGTAACAATTAAAATCGACATAAATCTTAAGAGCAATAAACATTAACATCGCCAATGATGCGTATTAGGTAGTTAAATCATTAACGTGTGACAGGCTAACAAGCCGTCTATAAGAAATTATACTATTACTAGATAAGGGACATTACTGGCTCCTTGGTGCACGTGTCAATATGTCCCTTTTAGATACGACTCTTGCACCTCGTTAATATCTACTCAGCTTTTATTGATTACTAGCTGTTTCCCGCGGTTTCACCCGCGTCCTGAGGGAACTACTTCGCGTTCCCGGTTAATTTAAGCCTAAGTTACTCCTTGGTACATCAGCTATCCGCCAGTGAACGTCCCGTCAAAATCGATCCAGCCGTTCCAGAGATAAGCGAAAACAAACAGACAGACAGACACAAAAATTAAAAAAAACGTCATTTCGGTATATTTATGAACCGTGTATACATCCATATGTATTTAGTAAAAAGCGATTGTTTTAATATTACAAACAGATACTCCAATTTTATTTATATGTATAGATTTAAATGGATATTTGAATTAAACAAAAATGAACAACACATTCAGATTATTGAAATAAAATGAACACGACCTTATTTTACTTAGATTGATTTTATAATCGTTTTAAAATAAATCTGTTCGATTTGCGATGATAAAAGCCTTCTTTGTTATGAATTTTAATTAAACCTTATTTTTATATGGTTATTTTTGAGCATGTATCACGTTTAGTTATATAATTAGGTAAATATATTTTACATGTAATAATTGGGCGTTTGGCGTTTTCCTTGAGCACCAAGTGCGCTTTGTTTATTTAAATGGCTGCAAAATTATTTCTTATGCTAATTTCATCATTGCAAGCTAATTTAGTTATCATGTTAAAAGAAACAGTTTCTCAAATATCAAAACCTTGTCAAATTGCAACAACAAAAGTGTAAGTAGCAAGAGCTTTGAAGCCAACAGAATGATTCGCCCAAAATATGTTTCCTATAATACTGCTCACAAAGGCGATGCATCTAATTATGGCTCAGACATTTGCAAGATAAATAACGTAACAAGATACGTACAAGTAAAAACAAAAGAACACAATTCCGTCAGCCAGTTTATTGACACGGAAGCTGACTCCTGCCAAAATGTGACTGCTGTTGATAACTTAACGCGTCGTCCTGAATAACTTCAATTTACATTTTCAGAAAGATTTCATAAATTCGTTACGGCCATGTATCGTGTTGACGTTTGCATGACAACCGTGTATATTAAAATTTCTGCTTCGATGAAAGATGAGGTTAATAACGGCTGCGATGTGTGATATATTAAAATTGAAGTTTGATGTACGAAAGGGCAAGGAAATTATGAAAATATTATTCAGAACATTGAGCTTTAGTGTGCATTTATGCGAGAACTCATACGAACACGAAACCAAAAGTAAATTATGTTTCGTTTAACGACAAAATCATGTACGAATAAAAAATTATATCAGATTTTTTAAATTTACCCGTTTTGGCCGATCCCATAGGAAATCCCTTCTTAGTGCACCCCTACGGTCCCCAAGGAACATACATGCCAAATTTCAACTTCCTGCGCCCAATAGCTTAGGCTGTAGCGTGTCTGTCAGTCAGTAAGTAACGCAAGGATTTTATATATTAAGATATGACTATTCAGTACAATATCAAGGCGGTAATCAGCATATTTTAAACGACTAAACAATTTTATATCAACGAAACTCAGTGAATTTTGTCTCTGAATGTCAGTTTTGAGAACTTATCACTTATAGTTGTGATAGTGAATGTGGGATACGGCCTTACTAACAATTAAATGACGGACATCATGTTAAATTCGTCGTAGCATTGAAAAGACTAGGTTATGTACACTCAGGTTCGGTTCCATGGCCTGCACCACCGACTTTTTACAGGCATGTTTTAAAAATAAAGTATTCAGCTCCATTTACCTTGATCATTAAATAATAAAAACAGCTGACTCTAAATATTTTGGCGCTTGCATTACAGTGGTGCTAAAGTCAAAAATAAAGTCGTAACAATTAAAATCGACATAAAGCTTAAGGCTAATAAACATTAACATCACCAATAAAGCCAATAAGTAGTTAAATCATTAACGTGTGACAGGCTAACAAGCCGTCAATAAGAAATTATACTAGAAACCGGGGCTAGCTAAGGGGCATAAACTGGGTCCTTGGTGCACGTGTCACTTTTAATGGCAGGGTCTTGAATTGTCGATAAATGATTTAAATACGAATAATTTACTACAGATTTTACTGAATTCAATATCCAAGCTATCCATGGATCTGAATATTCGAGATGCATGTTTCCCATAAGCTCTACACATTATGGAAAAGCAATAAAGTATTGAAGTATTAAAGTATTGAAAATATGTCAAATAAGTATCTCTAATCTCCAGATCCATGAACAGATCGTATAACATGGACCAACCGTTAATTGGTAGTCGAGAAAGATAACTTCTTTGTTGGACTGCATAATATGCATTCAATAAAAAGATTACCTTCTCAACTAAAGAAAGCAGTAAAGGTATTTAATTTAATTCTAGAAACGATATTATAGATACACTGACTGTACCTACCTCTTTGTACGGATTATGATATTGATATTGATAAGCCGTCACCTTGAACCTCTTTTACCAATATAGCGCAAAGATCTAGAACAATTTGTTTTATTCCTAGTCTTCATTCTACAAACCCAAATAAACACCGAGCAAGATTAGTTCAGTACAATGGTAATCATATTTTTCAACAGGTACTGTTTAAAATAATGTTATTCTCAAGTGCAAGGTCGACTAGAAAAGAAATGCCGTTGTCGTTTCAAATTCCACCCGAATGACCTTTAGTGTTAGAAGAAAGGACAAGGTTGTGTTGTGCGAAATACAATTAAAAACAGAAATTATTACGTCATCTTGTAATACGAATAACGAAGATGACAGACATAACCCGCGCTATGCCGCATTTGACCTTTGCTATACTTTGGTTTACAACCTTTGTAAAACGAGATTAGGTTAACGATAATATCTTTTTGCAAACTATTTATATTCGGACAGAAATAAATAGATCAATGTTTCATACATAGAAACATGATTAATAGCGAAAATAAATATGTTGTTTTTGTTCTCTGATATAAGAAACCATACTGCAGATGTAAGATATGTTACTTGTTTTCAATATTTAGGTATAATGCGGACAATGTGTACGAAGTTTTTTTAAACTTTTACTTATTTTGAAAATGAAGCAGCTTTATATTGATTTAAAAAATATAAAATACTAGATGAGCCCGCGGTTACACCCGCGTTATTTAAGGCTACTGCTCCGCCCCGTGGCTCATAGCGTGATGTTATATAGCCTATAATGTTCCTCGATAAATGGGCTATCTAACACTGAAATAATTTTTCAGATCGGACCAGTATTTCCTGAGTTTAGCGCGTTCAACCAAACAAACAAACACTTCAGCTTTACATATTAGTGTTAGATGGTACATTGCAGAAGAATCTGAGAAATACTAGACCTTTGATTAAGGTATTCGATTAGCGAAACAAATGTTGCGGATCCAATTCAAAGTAAGGTATTACTAAAATAGATTCACTCATAATTCAATAACTGGATGGAAAGTTTAAAGATAAAACTGGTAACAAAAAAGACGTTATTCCTATTTGGTACCTTGGTAGATTACAGAAAAGGCATAATGATTCCTCTAAATAGTCTCAATGATTTACGTGTAACTTCTGTTCAAGTTCGATGCTCAAGAGGATCGTCAAAAACCCGAACACATGAAAGTCGTCGATCCGATCCCGACTGACAAACGAGACTATAAAACTCCATGTGGATTTCCCTTCAAACGACTCAAGTTTGATGGCGCACATGCTGAAACATTTCAGAGTAATGTTCGTATCAATTTAAGCTGAATTCACATTTTATGACCTGAAAGGTTTACGGTAAAAGAGAACGAAACTAATGAATATGTCTTTCGACGGTTCCCGTTTGGTATTTTTGAAAATAAATACGCTAATTTTGACGCCAAAATAAACATCCTAAATTGGGGAGTGAAATGTAAAAGCTTTCCATACATTGTTTTCAGAACAGTTCAATTTAGGTAAACCTATATTAGGTATATCAAGTAGATATTGAAAATATTACAACATAACAGAACTTCCTGCCTTTATCCCCGAAGGGGCAGGCATATGAGTATTACACACCCACACTTCGCCAGTTATGTTTCGGCCCCAATGTAATAGGGGGCGAGCCTATTGCCATCTACCGGGCACATTATTAAGCGAGCGACAATTAACATTACAATAATAATATATAACATTACAGTAATACGTACATAACTTCGAAAAGTCAGAGGTGTGCGCCCGGGGTGGGGTACCTGGGGATAGAACCCGAGACCATCGTCTCGGCAGTCCGTTGCGTGCACCACTGGGCTATCGCCACTATACCTATTACAAAACTAGTCGTCCACAGAGGCTTCGCCCGCGTCAATTATACATATAAACCTTCCTCTTGAAACATTCTATCTAATAAAAATACGCATTAAAATCCGTTGCGTAATTTTTAATATTTATGCATACTTACATAGGGGCAGACAGACAGAAGACAGATTTTGTTTTATACTATGTAATGATGATTGAAAATTGCGTTAACAACTTAAGCCAGTGCCACCATCCTATCAAGTACTGAGAGAATTCTGTATGGCTATTCTGTGACGAACAAGATATTAATAGACGGTTAAAGTACAAAATGAAATATAGGACTAACAATGTAGGTAGCTGTCACATGCCAATAAGTTTTCATTGAACTACGCTCCAGATATGAAGACTTACTTATACAAGATAATTTTTTATATAATGCAATCCTCTTAAGGGGTGATTATACTTGTCATGATCAACTTTTGTGCCAGTATATTGACGACATCACAAACATAAAATCAGCTGAGACATACAATATTGAACTTTAACCGTAACTAAATCTATGGAACAGCAGGGGGCCAATTCTGCTATTTTTATATGACATTGATATTATATTTTGAATGGATTTAAAAGCGGTATTCTGATAACCTAATGTCATTATCGTATAATTTAAAATAAATAGTTTCGATCTCGGTATACGATCTCGTTACAATTTCATTCAAATATCAGATAATTTAGAAGAATACACTTTTTGTGACGTAAGTATGACACTGACATGATATCGAGACTATATTTATTTAGCAGAATTGGGCCCCTGATTTTGGCATGGTCCAAGAACAGAAGTAGTTCATATTATAACGAGTACTATCAACCTAAGCGATTTACATAATAAAAAAACTATAGGTACTAAAAATTACACTACAGATATAGGTACAATTGAACTATGAAGAATAGCGGTATCCATAGTATACTTACTGTCGTCTTGCGGCCAAAGCATTTTGGTCCCTCTCCACAGTCTGTTTCTCCTGCAGTACGTTGGATGGCACGAAGCCTTGGCGAGTTCGCAGCTCGCCGCCCTGCACGTCCTCTATCACTCTCACCAGCCATCTGGAAACAGAATTACGAGAACATAAGCCTCTTAAAAGATACTGAGCAATGGACAGATCTGGTTACAAGGCTTGAAATTACAGACCAATGCATGTATTTGGAGGACGGCAATCATCATCCAAAACATTGTTTGAAAAGTTTAATCCCATTTTATTTTTCTTTTTATGTTTTGAATTTCGAGGTTAAGCTTCAAATCCCAGCTAACGTATCGCTCTAGTTAGAACATAGCTTAAAAGATTCAGGTCTCTATTTATGATTTGTTATTAAGATAGTTTAGCAACACACTTTATTTCAAAATATGCGCTTTTCGTCTAGGTCATCGGCTTACATACCGTTTATAGTCCGTGTATCTTTCAAAATATCAAAAGATTTACACGGAAAATTCTTTCATGGACATGTTGAAGTTGCCTTAGGAATATCCATGATTAGTTGTTCTAATTTTTCGGTCTCGCTGTCAATCTCTTCACCGGAAATGACGTGAGCGATCATCGCTCCGGGGTTCAATGTCCCAGTCTACCTAGACCGAGTATTCTAAGTCGGTCTTTTATATCTCAATCAGCAGGTGCAGCGCGTGATATGACATTTGAATTATATGCGACGTTTGAATGATATGTAACGACGTTAACTCTAGATGTGTTCTAGGAATCATAAAACAGGTCAGAAATACTGTTGATCTCTTTTGTTGTCTACGATTGTCTTTTATTTATGATCTAGTCTGTATGAATATTTCCGTGTTAAACACGACATCTATTCATAATCACATTATATAGGCAAAAATAAGACAAAACAGTAACCAGCACGATGAGATTAAAAACAAAGCGCTGATTCAATGTGTGCAAAAATAAGGGAATCTAAATCGACATTACAAATGCTGCATGAAATTGTATATTTAGTTATTAACCTAAAGATTATTTTAAATATAAAAATAAATTTAATTACGTGAATCATTGCGTAATAACAGTGTTTTGACATAAGAAGTGTAACAATGTGAAAAATGTTCTTGTGGCACCATTAAATAAAAAAAAACAATTTTAGTCGGCGTAAGAATATTCAGTAAAGAAATACATAAGCGATAGTAACAACATGATCCCGACATGTTTATCACATATTTACATAACTATAAAAAGTGCTATTTTTAATAATATTATTAAGTACATCTTATACTAATATATGTATAAAGCTGAAGAGTTTGTTTGGTTGAATGCGCTAATTTTAGGAAATTCTGGTCCGAATTGAAAAATTCTTTCAGTGTTAGATAGCCCATTTATCGAGGAAGGCTATAGGCTATATAACATCACGCTATGCGCCACGGGAGGAGAACAATAGCCATAAATAACGCGGGTTATAAAAATTAATAGAGAAATTGGCGAGTAACTCTGCGGAGAAACGTGGACTTCAAAATTGCTAATGACGATACATACGGAAAAGATTCCAATAATTTATGTCAATCACCTGCCTTGGCTGCTATGAATAGTTGGCTCGGCGAAGGGACATCCCTTAAGGCCACCTTTTAATGTATCATCGTCCAAATACTCGTTATAATACGAGGCAACAAACTTGTGTTTAGCTCTTAAAATCATAAAGTATCGTCTTTTAAAGTCGTTCTTTGGTGGCTGAGACCCCAACAAATATCGTGTCAAAAGCCTACACAGGGATTAGTTTGTTCTAATATTATTATACGGAATGGGGTGTAGTACTTCTGTAGCTACAACCAAATACGCAGTAACAAAAATATTAAGACCTGTTGGCGGAGCCATGATATTAATATAATGTCTGGCAGATTATGCGAAAAATTTCTCACTTTTGTCTTTTTTAACAAATAGCCGTACTCATTTTTTGGACAAAATATACTTTATCTTCAAGTATTTAGGTAACCGTATTTTTCGTTACAAATACGAGTATGTCATCCAATTTAGTGCCTCTGGAATCTGTGGCTCATTTGTGAAAGTATAATTTAAATGATTAATAGACAATTTCTTGGACGAAGTAGTAAGTGTTACAATTATTACAAATAGTAAAGTGGTGTCTACATTTTTTAACCCAAGTTTTTAAATAATAGTATTACTATAAGCTATAGTATTTTCGCTGTATAATGATATGCATGATAGTTCATGACTGACAATTATAGTGATGTAACCTAAGGAAATTTAATCGATTATTTATAAATATCGAATTAATTGGCAAACGACATGGAATCGTACGTAGTTACCGATTTTACATCTTCGAAATAAAATTCGTTTTAAATGTGTTTTGGCAAATATGTTCACAAATAAAACGCAGTAATTTTAAAATATATTTTTTTATTATTAGTCACTGTCAATCGAACTAAAACCTCATATCTGAATCTTGGACATATTTATCCCAGTCTGTAAATATTGTCGGATTGGGTTTCGAAACGAGTCGCCCGAACTTGAGGGTATTGGTGGTGTAGGGTGCTTAAGGGAGTTAGTCTTAATCCCCTTAAAGTAATTTTGGCTGCCGGAGTTGCGTCTAAATATTTTTAAACGATTTCCAACAACTCTTCATTCAAATATGCAAAATGGAACGTAATTTTAGGTTTTATGTGAAAGTAACTAAATAGGTGTGTTCGGTTCTCTTTTGACCCTTAACCACAGTCAACCTCACTTTATTAAACTAGTGGAATCTATAAAAGCGATATTTAGGTTTTATGTGAAAAAATGTGATACGAAACGCAACCGCCATCTTGTGTGAATGATAGTGACAGGTAACGTAAAATTTGTGCGTCATTGCCCTCATTGCTTTCGAGTACTCAGGGTTCTGTAATAAGTAACTAAATAGGTTATAGTAGGTTCTCTTTTGACCCTTAATGCGATAATAGGAGCCCTGCGAAGCAGGGCTCCGTCAACATTAGTTTATTAAACTAGTGTGAATAATGTGGAAGTTGGCAGTGCCATACACACCGATGTATGGAGATTTTTTTTCAGAGGAAACCAAGTATTTCCGGCAAGTGAAAATGGTGAGGGGGGTTGCGAGACCTACCCGCCTCCCCTCCCAATCACTCACAACCCTAAAAACGGCGACGTATTTCGAAACCTTTACCATATTGTCGATTGTGTTATTTCTACGACTGATTAATTTTATCAATGTAGGGATTTCGTATTGCCACCACATCGGAACTATCTATGTCAGTTATTGAAGCTTTACGCTCACGTTTCTTCGGAGTGGACAGCTTCTTGTCTTCAAAACTAGTTTCCAAATTTTTCATTGGATATTCGAGAAACCGAAGCCTTGCCGATGTCCAGAGCAGAGCTGCCGCAACTCTGTAATCAACACTGTCGATCGGTATTACCGGGCCCCCGTTTGCACGCTCTCGTTCAAAGAAGGTCCTCAAACGAAGCACTAACTCTCGGCTTTGAGAGTTTTAAACTATCTTTTTTGTTATTTTTGGCATTATACCTACCAAATAAAACACAACAAAAAAATAACACGCCAAACAGGCAGAATCACAAACCGCATACAAGGCGCTCGTACTGACGTATTCGATCACAATATGGCCGCTCCTATTCATCGATTTCATGCCGATTCAATGGTGTCAATCTCTACTGACAGAGGGTTCGTTTCATGCATCTGACATTTTGAGGATTATATTTTATTATATTTAAATAATTTATTTACAGTTAATAATAATTATAAAAATAGAGAGAGACATACTAGTATCAATTTACTTTGTAATTTTTAATAGATATATTTTTTTAATACTTGTTTTCTTTTGCCAATTTATTTTCATAAGTTGAAAGTAGTATGCGTGATACGTAAAATGAGAACCTTCATGCATATCATCATACAGCGAAAATACTATAGTATCACTGACATTTACTGATTTACATAACCATATAACATTTACTACGTCATAATTGGCTAGGTAATATTTAGACAATAATTATTACATTCAGTGGCTGTCGTGAAATATGTAAAGGATCTAATATTTTATTTATTTTAGTAGACATTCTTGTAGTTAGGTTTGAAGGTGTCGTGAAATCTGCAAGGGATATTTTGTGGGTAGCCGTTCATAATATCGACAGTCACTACATCATTTGGGGTACCTACTGTCGATACATTAGCCCGTCGATGGAACGTTTTCGATACAGCGACCATCGATGTAGTGACTGTCGATATTATGAACTAGACCCTATTTTGTGTGTGTTTTTAATTTATTATAGTAGAAATTCTTCTTGTAACTTTATGTCACACTATATGTATATAACTTCGCAATATTAAAGCTCATTAAAGAACTATAAACCTGTACAGCATGGTACGAGTACAATCATTCTAATCGCGATCATAAAAAAATTTTGTGGCACTTGACAGCTTTATTTTATTAGAGAAAAACATTAATTTCAACATCCAACAATATCTCTGGAGTAGTTGGCAATTAAATATTAAATCACTTTCTACGGGTAGTAAAACTCGAACAATTTTCAGCATATTAAGTGGTTAGGCCACGTACATGCTAAAAACTGTTTTAAGGTAACAACAGTTATCCCTGCAGATTTTAAAATTAAGTTAGCCGGTTACGTGTGTCTTTCTGTATGAACGTGATGAGCTCAAAAACTGCCGAACTGATTTTTGCAGTTTCCATCAATAGATATTATAACTCCTGAGGAAAGCTTAAGTGCGTAATTTAAGTTATGGGTGACTGAGTGTAAACCTTGCTGCTATTTCAATTGTACAAATAAGTACAATTTAGCGCATTGCTGAAATTATACTTATTTAACCACGTATAGCCTTGTAATAATTCCAGTAACAGAATATGAGAATTACAAACGCCTAGAGATTTTTTTATACACTCACGCCTGTATCCCATAGGACCCCCTACGGGATACAGGCGTGAGTCTATAAAAGACAGAGGTGTAATATTACACCCACATTTCGCCATGAATTTTGAGTCCAACGTAATAGGGGGCAAGGTTATTGCTGTTACCGGGCACATCACCAGATTCCGTGCTGCTACTGAGAATTCGGCAAAACTCAGTTACACTTTTGTCCGACCCGGGAATCGAACCCGGGACCTCCGATCAGCAGACGCATACGCTATCCACTGGACCACGGAGGCAGTCTAGAGAATCTACCAGTTAACGATCTTTGTTACACTGTTCATTATGAATTCATTTAAAAAAATATGAAGAGGTAACCAACGGATATTGTGATTTGAAATTCTATGATGAAGAGTGGACAAGAACAGCTCTCGATAGAGAGAGGTGGAAAATGGTTAGGAAGGCCTTTGCCCTGCAGTGGGACAGGTTAGGCTACAAATAATAATAATAACAACAAAGCGATAAAGAGGATATTGGGATGAAACCCAAGGTGCGCGCCACTGAATTTTCAAGCGTAGGGGATCCCATCCCATCAGTGGGAGATGTCATGAATTGACAATCATTACTAGTAGTGTATGTAAGGGTAAGAAAGAAAGAAGAAAGAAAAGAAATAAATACTATTTATTTGTCACTGACACAGAACAAGTACAACATATAAGAAAATAACAAATCACAAGGCATAACATACTGGCCTTTAGCTTGCGTAGAGGTCGAAAAGTTAATACCCCGTCGTATTCGTTTAAGGCTTGAATGATAACACCGGGCACCAAGGCGACAGTTTTCAATGCAACCAGTATAATAGAATGCATATTGATTTTAATTTTTTTGTTTGCAAAATCTTATGGTTTCGACAAATTCGTAAATATTACTAGTGATGCTTTTGGAATTTGTTCATCTTAGACTATTTACTTATCTAAAAGACTCAGCTATAATATTAATAAACATAATCATCCACATCGCAGTGTCCACTACTGAACATACCTATGCCATTCTTTGCTCTTCCCTTTCACCACAATCTTGTGCTCTAAGACTACAGAACAAAAGGCAGACGGAGCGCGCGGAACACTTGCGTGCGGCCACTAAAGCAAATACAAAATTGAAAAGCGAATACAAACTCGGCTCAGTGCGCTGCGAAGCATCGCACAGTTCACACGCCACGATCAATCCAGCTTTTAAATTCATAAAATGCCGTCTTGCGTTTTTAAACATTGTAAAAGTTGTTTCCAAAAGCAAAAACGGGAAGATGGAATATATTTTTACAGATAACTATGGATTATTTGACTGTTTTATAAAATTATTTCGATAAAATTCGTATTTCTGCAGAAAATATGTAAGTGTTGCCAGTTTACGTCGACACCGTTTTCCCTGAATTAGGGGAAATGCACTTGTCAATTGATTATGTAGTTGATAATTATTGTTATGTTAATGAAAAATACATTAACGTATTGTAAAAGTATATTGTAGATTATCTTTTTTCTTATAATTATAGTAATAGAATTTCCATTAATATATACATTGTTTTGAGTTCGATCCCCATATACTATACACTTTGACCTTTGTCACAGAATAAATCTTTGTACCGTTCTTATGGCGTAGAGAATAAGTATCAAAATCGTACTGCAACTGTTAGCTTGACTTGGCGCCGTGTGTAGAAACAGAAATTATTGATTGCAGCCATTATTTATTTTTAGTTGCATTTTTTTTGGTTATGATTTATGAATCATAATATTCATAATTTGTTGTGTGCATGACAAAATGTTTTAGCTAATTAATATTTAGGACGCAAGCCTATTGCAATTAACCAAACATTTCCAGATACTATACTGAGAATTTGTAAACAAAAAATAAACAACATATTCGCCGATCTAAGATCTGAACCTCATGATTGGTATTCGTAAATATATGTAGTTGGTATTATATAAGTATTTCTTCTGGATCGAGACTATGAATAACAAAACATAATCTATTTATTTCTCAATTTACGAATAAAATTAGTTAAAACTTAACTCGGTACCTACATTTAAGAAATGTATTTATAAAAGCATACTTTAATGGTATCTTTTATTTGAATAATTTTCTCAACAGCATTACATATTAAAAGCATTTATTAAATCCATGGTAAATTTTTCAAAACCGCAAACGAATATAAAATATATTACCTATGTAATATTTTTATATTCGTTTGCAAAAACTAAATGTAAAATAGTGGGAGATTATTCATAATCTGGCAACTTTACACACACATAGACGCGCGTGTCCGTACAGTGCCAGTCACCAAATGTCACGCACACATACAGTCCGTTCACAGTTATTTTACCTCTGACAGATCTCGGTGTTTATTTTCTTTATGTTGGAATTGTACTCTGTGATGACAGGAATGTAAAATAGGGTTACCCGTGCATAACATTTTACCCAATATTAGTGGACATGCATCAAAAATTCAAATGCTTGAAGCTCAATGCCGCAAAGTGGTTAGATTACCGCCATACCACTGCGAGCTAAACGCAATTGAACTTTGTGGAGTCTCATTAAAAGGCGAGTCACAAGCAAAAAATTAGGACAAGAGGCAACCAACATTGTGAATTTAGCTGAAGAAGCTATTCAATCTATCACTGCGGAAGACTGACAAAAACAATGCAAACATGAGCGCCACATTGAAGACAAGCTTCGTGAAACAGATAGGTCTACGGATGCTGAAATAGACAGGTTCATAATAGAATGACATTCTGAGTCTGAATACAGAATATGACAGCAGTTACGAATCATCATAACATTGGCAGTCCACATGGATCATTCTTATAGACTCACGCCTGTTTCCATGCAGGGGTAGGCAGAGGTGTAATATTACACCCACATCATTCTTAATCAAAATAAATATGAAAATTAAATTTGCAGTTTTTGTATTTGATAATTAGAACCTCACGTTGGCGTAATTATGATGCGTTTACCTTTATATACTAAATAGACAACATTTTTATTCTAACTACTTATCTTCATAGGAAATTAGTTATTTGGTAAGAAAATAAATGTACATGCATATAGCCATGCCAATATCAAGAGGTTTTGTTACAAACATTACTTCCAAATATTTAATACAATCGCTTAGGCAATAAAAAATAAGTACATTTTTAGCAATAATGTATATTTAAAATGGGAGTATTATATACCAAATATAGCAACACAACGCCCAGGTTGGCCAATCTAACAGCTAGAGGTAAAATAACTGTGAACGGACAGTAGCTGTCAACGTGCCACGCTTAGTTGGACGAATGCGTTCCATCTGATACTTCTTTAATCTGTGCTTGTGCTAATCTAGCGCAGGTTCGGCCTGCGATCGCATTAATAACGTGGACCCATTTTGCTAATGAACGGCCGACACTTTTGTTATAATACTATTACATAAAAAAATCAGTGCAAAAAAGCACCAGCTTCTGAGAACCCCAACCATTAAATATATCAAAAGCTATAAAATAAAAGAGCTCACAAATAATAAAGTAGTTCTAATCTATTACTATTTGGAATTATTTCAGAAATTGACCGATTCATCTTGGCTATCAGCCGTGTGGGATCGGAGCCAGATTACTAAATCATTTTTTTTTCTATGTAATCACAGAATATCCGTGTACTTTGTCGGCTAGTGTTGTTGTTCTAAATAGAGTTTGACAAAAAGATGCTTTTGCGAATTAAGGTTGGTCTATTAACAATAAGTTTAATGGTCGTATTTATTAAAGTTTTCTTTGAAGTGTTCAAAGAACAATAAACACAAAATTATACGTGAAACATTACTTCTTTAGTCTTACCACCTACAGTGCCGGTAGAGCGTTATACCTAATAGCCTTTGTGTACTATAATTTTCAACCTCATTTTGCAGTACTAAAATACTTCAATGAGGTAATTTTGGTGTACGTAAATATAATACAAATGAGAAGCCATCAAACTAAATGGTTATTGCTTAGATCTATCCATTAATATCGATGATAAACAGTCCAAATGTTGTAGGAAATTTACAGTATGTAAATTTCTGTAGCTTGTAGTTGTGGCTTTCTCAGTTTGTGGTATGGTTACAGAGTGAAATTAAGTATTTTCATAAGCTCGCATTACTCATAGTCGGCGTTCCTACATGGCGTAAGGGACAAGCAAGATACAGATGACAGCCAATTTACTTTTTCACATGACTGTATCCTCAGTGCTGTCTTCATTATTTCAAATAGGAAGCTAGTATAAAGAAAAAGCAAGGACATCCTCCTAGTCAAGTCCTTTGTAAATCCAAGTTGTATTTTCACTTTACACTTGTAAATTTTGATGCGATATGTAAGGCTTTGTAATTTTTCATTTGTAGACTTTCTTTGTTTACATGATGTTCTTTTTCTTAACTTGATTTCTTGAAAAAGCAAGATCTAAAGAAGAATCAATTTACATGCATACTTCCTAAGCTACCTATAGAAGTTTGAAATCTTTCTGTTAGCTGTAGCATTTGTGTTTATGTTGATGTTACCTTCAGCTACCTTCCGATGCGATGTAACGTTACATCTATAAATACACGCATAAATAAATAATCCCAGAGAACTACACGAGTCCAATGACCTCTCAACAGTGACGTCAGTGCTTTACGACACATAGTACCAGCCGCCGGATGCAATATTATGATGCAGTAAGAACACATTACGCAAGTCAGCGTACATCGAGCCCGTAACGTATTTCTGAACCGCCTGTTGTAACGAAGGAAGTACTTTGATGTACTACTGAGTTATTGGCTACAGAGGATGTGTATTAAATTGATACGTGAGCCTTGAAGTTCTACAGAATATTGGACGACTTGCGGCAACGTGCAGCTGTCGCGAACATCTCGAAGCAATCTTTAGATAAGTTTCAAGGTAATATTGAGTGGAAACGAATTTTGTGAATCTAAGATGTAAAATTTTGTTGATTGATACTGGCTGATCATGATGATGAGGATGATATGTGTTTTCAGTTTCTGTCAGATCATGGAAGATTTTAAATGAAAATGCACAGTTATTGTCTGTAAACAAAGGCAGGGAAATCTCATTATGGTCGATGAAACTCAAAACCGTTTCGACGAGTGTAACATTGGCATAATGATCTATTTAGCTACATTCTAACTGCGATAGGGAGAAATCTTGTTACTATTTCAAAGTAAAAGCGATACAGCTGCATCCTACCAGTCCAAGTTACACAACCCGTCTTGGCATGGGCAACAAAAATATCAATTAATGTATAAATCATAGCATGACCTTGACCTAAATGAATACAAAAGGTATAATGGCAATTGCAATTTCACACTTAATTTAGAATATACCTACATATAAAATAGGACAACTAGACAGTCAGGGGCATTTATAGAAAAGGATTTTATGATTAATTCGGAAAGGTTTCGTGGGGCAACCATTTTCCTTTCCATCATGCTGCCACTCATTTTAGCCATTGTGGGTTATTTTTACCCGACTACCAAGAAGAGTTATTAATCATCATAGAATTATACTCAGGTAACTCCAGCATTTTCATGAGATTTTCAGGCGTGTGTTAAAAATATCAGGTATGTTTCTGTAAAAATATCATCTTCGGCAAAATCTTCCGATTCTCATTTCGTAAAAAGAAACTCAGTGTGGATTTGAAGCTCATTCACAGAATCAGGACGGGATTAAAATTAATATCTGCAAGGCGTTCGGCCTGTGTTTCACCCACCCAGTTGCGTTTAATATGGGGCGACGAGAAATGAACACGTATTTTTTATTTGAACGACGATTGGACAAATGTAGCGGTGACGACGCTTAATTAGGATCCGTTGCTTGCTCAGACCTGCTTCCTTATTTAAAAAAGGAAATACGAAAAAATGTCGCCAGTTGTTGATCTTATAATCAATTTGACCAGCTTTAAAAATAGTACTTCTGGAAATTGACTCAGCTTGTTACCGATATCATCATCATATCAGCCATGTTACCGATATATAGAGATTATAAAATAGCTATGTTTATTTTCTTTTGGTATGGCAAGGTAGGTAATGTAGGTAAATGTATGTTAATTTAAACATAGTTATGATTGCAATTATCATTTGCTTGTTAACAATATTTAAATTCATGGACCATATTATAATTATGTGTACCTACTTATAAGTTTCTTAGCTGCGAGACGTTGAAGTTTTTATTTAATAAAATAATATGTCTTCAGAATGATAATGTTACTAATTTTCATTGTTTGAAGATTTACACGTTGTCAATTGCATCTAACTGCAGCGAAATATTAATGGCAACATCATGACTACCCGATAAGTGCCGATTATCCTCCTTGGTAGATAAAGGTATTATACACTGATTAAATATTTTATTTAGTGACAATGTCATACTCAATAAAGATAAAAATGTTAATGGTTATGCTGATTAGTAAGTTATGCTAATAGTTGAATACGATTGGAAACACAAAGTTTGTTCTTCTTGACACGATCCGATATGGTCTAGTGGCTAGGATACCTGGCTCTCACCCAGGAGGCTCGGGTTCGATTCCCGGTATCGGAATATAAATTTTTGGATATTTTTTAGTTTTTGCAAGATTTACCAAATTATTTGATTTCTTTTTAATGACTAGCTGCCCCGACAAACATTGTTCTGTCAA
The DNA here is from genome assembly GCA_944739405.2 of Euclidia mi. NCBI lineage: Eukaryota > Metazoa > Arthropoda > Insecta > Lepidoptera > Erebidae > Euclidia > Euclidia mi. The sequence continues at coordinate 81,054,645 of OX123189.2, forward strand.
TATTATGTCAAACGCCATAATGTTACATTAAAAAAGTTTATATTGTCTAAAGCGCTAAGGTTTCATCAGAACTAAGATCAGGCTCTTCAGCATCTACTTGAATCATATTTAGTATTTTGCGTTATCCTGATATCTTTAAAAGTATTTTTTTATGAATATATTGAATTTTCTTAAATATCATGTAAATTAAGCATAGAACACGAAAACGCCCCAATTTTCTTCTTCTTCCAATGATTAACGCCTGGACTGATGATCGATCGCGGCGCTCGCGCCACCCGTACTCCCCGTGCGCCGTCCCTTGTATACATCGTGCGTTGTTGCGCGGAACAAATATCAGATGAAACGTTATTCGAAAATGTTAATTTTAATTTGGTGGTTAAGTATTCTTAAATCTTCTTATTTTTCGCGCATCTATCTTGACTTTTTTTTTCATAACAACTTTCTCCAGACAATAACAAACACAACAAAAATTAATTAGCAAACTCGGTCCAGCCGTTTACGCGTGATGCCGTGACCAATAGAAAAGGGATTCATTTTTATATATTGTATAGGTTGCCGAATGTTTAATCACCACTAATAATTACTTTTATATTTTTCAGGCGTAAAAATAAGATCAAAATATTACCTAGCATGTTTACTTAATTTTATATATTTTTATCTCACAAAAGCATGATTACATTTTTATATTTAATACGATTTTTCAAATCAGCTGACGCAATAAAAATGATTTAAATAGCTTTGCGGTAACAATAACAATGTTCCCCATATATCACGACTCCAGTTTTGAAATAATCGTGAACGCATACCCCAGTTTCGTTAATCCTGCTGGGAAATAAATTTAATTTAAAAGTTTTAGCGAAATGAGAGCCAAGTTCACCATATATTAGTAACATACTTTAAATTCTGTTGATATCTGTAGAAATATTCTGTATTATGATGAAAGAACACAAAAAATAAAATTACCTATACAAATGGATAGACTTAGCACTGAACCATTAAATAAACGATATTAGGCGGGAACAAGACCAGATAACAGATCTTTTTTACAAACGAATGCAACACAATGCAAGATAATATTAAGCACAAAAGAACCTTTTCACAGAACTAGCAACACGCGAATAACACTGATAATTTGACATTCTAAATAAATAGAAAAGGATATAAAAAGCACACAACACTTGCAGTTAATAAATAATAACAATACGGAGATCTGTGTCAAATTCACAACAAAATTGGATAAAAGGAGTGCAGAATCGCTTTGATGTTTATGAATTGAAGGAAAATATCAAGAGGTTTGGGAATAGGACAATTTTGTTTTTAAGTCAATGTACTTTATTGTAAACCAAACGGACACTGAATGTTTATAAAGACAAAATCTGCCAATCATGAAAATTTCGATGTTCTAGTTTAAAATGAAATGTAAAGCAGACAATATTGTTGTCCACATTTTCCATTTAAAGTCATGTATGCCACAATAGCTTTCACTACACAAATTCAGGTGTGTGTGAGATCTATAGTTATCTCGAAATATCCCAAAATACAGGAGAAGGCGTACGTGACTCCATGCATACAGATGATATTAGAACAGAGGCAGAATTGTAAACAAAGATTTCATCAGCATAATTATTGTTTCAAGTCACTGAAAAGAAAAGAGAAGTCGTCTTCTCTATGCATTGAACCGTAGGGAGATAGAGGATTGTTAAAATAATATTTTGATTCATCATCGTGTTAATTATATTAAGTAAATATATAGTTATTTGACTAATAGTTAATATCAAAACTTTGTATTATACCCAGCTGTTTCAATGTTGGAAATTAAATTTCATTGATTTAGTTTTAAAATGAAAAAAACCCACAAAAATATAAACAGTAGACATTAGACAAGATGTTTCCGCAAGTAATTCTAGATCTTTATTTGTGACTAAAATAACTATGATAATGTTTATTCAATTTTCTAGTGCACCTAGCACAAGGAAAATGTCGGCAATTCGGAAATGTCCAAACTGTCTGTCTCTTTATATTCGTCGGACGTCTTGACGTCGTGTTCACTCATTTTTAGACGTATTTATCGTAGGTAAATGTCTAGAAAATAAATATTTCGTCTTAGAGATTACAGATACATTAGTGTCTGTGACATACAGGCGACGATAATTTGCTCCATACTCGGATTGTAAAATAAATTAAAGCTTTACCTTTTCCAACACCTATTACAATTTAATTTTGCCAAGATATAACAGGAAGAATAAAGTTTAAGAATTTGGTATATTTATACAATACCTATATATTATACTTTGTAATTGTAAAAATCAGTTATAAATGTTTTCAGTTAGTTTAATGAACACAAAATTCTTAGCGCATATATTGCTGCACCACTTTTTTATGAACATTCAAATGGGTAGGTACCTATTTTTGTGCCATAAACGCTGTTACAATTGTTTCTACTTTAAGAATTTCATCATCTTTGCCGTAGAGTAGCCGAACACATGCAAATACATAGCAAGACCTGTCCGAACGTTTGATTTTCAACACGCCGAAGTCCATTATACCCAACATCAACATACAACTAATCAATCCACCAACTACACAGCTCATCCATCATTCTGCTATAAATAGCCATCCAGTGTCCCACATTCGTCATCCCACATCGAGTTCATGGCGCAGGGTTAAAGAAATAACCTCTATAGTCCCACGTAATAGTCATCAAAAGAAACGAACTATAAATCTTGGAGTAACACCATTTAGATTATGCGACGACGGAAATCGCGCACTAGTATCTAAGTTTCTAGGCTAGTGATCCATATTGTTTTTATTCACTTGCATTTATTGTGTTTTCTTTGAATCCTTCGCTACTAAGCTATTGTTGTATCTTGGCAATGTATGTGTTCTAGAAAATTTGAGAATACCTTAACATGTTGTTAACTTCGTTTAAATAATCAGCTCCAGCGCCAGATGTAAACTCTGTGTCACAGTCAACAGTAACACATTTTGAACTACTAAAAGAAAAATATACATATGCAGATTCATGAACTTAACTGAAGAAACTGGGCTGTGTAGCCAAAGACGAATCGAGAATAGCACTATTTAATACCAGAGTAATTAGAAAAACAGAAAGACAACTTACACAAAGTAGGCGTTTGGCCTGTTGCCCTATTTCTAAAAATTAAACACCTAGTCTATTCCAAAGTTTCATTGTCTACATTTTATTGCACCTGAAACCATTTCTAAGACATAAAATCTTTGAACTGGGCAGCGAAAAGTGTGTCTTGTTCTTAACAATCTGATGGCATATAAATCCAATTTTATGTAATAGTATGCTAAGCACGTTTTCGTTGCCATGCTCAAATATAGGTCGATGTACAACTCTATCATTATCTAGAAAAAAACCTTTAAAATAGGTATATATATCCCTCGTACTATATATATATATTCGATACTGTCTTTTTGTGCCTAAGTTCACACACGCTTTACGTTCTTCGCCTTTTTGGAAAAACCCAAGCCCACTAGTCAATATTGACAAAATCTTACAAAACACCCTAAGCAACATTTTAAATGTGGCTCTGAACGACCGAGCATGGCTACAGGCGACATTACCTGTTCGCCTGGGTGGGCTTGGCGTACGCAAAATTTCAAAATTTCCGACGTGAGCTTACCAGCATTTCTGTCATCGGTCCACAGCACTGCAGAATTAACCAGGAAAATCTTAGCACCCACACTGGTCGATTCTGAGGTGCCGTGTAAGATCGATGCCATTAATGCTTGGAAAATGGCTTGTCCAAGCACTGAGTTGCCCCGAAATTTATCCTCTCAGAGGCAGTGGGACGTGCCGCTTTGCAGCGCAGTACGAGAAAAGCTCCTCCGTATATCGTACAATGCTGCAGAGCGTGCTCGTTTGCTGGCTGTGGGAGAGTGGGAGTCGGGGCTCTGGCTTTAAGCACTGCCATCGTCCAACATAGGTACCATGTTGGACGACACGACCTTTCGCATCGCTTCTTGCCTCCGGTTAGGTGCGCCATGTGTCGCTCCACATCGTTGTCACTGTGGGGAGGCTGTCGACAGCCTTGGTCACCATGGCCTATCATGCAGCAGGAGCGCAGGTCGCATTTCACGACACAGCAACCTGAATGACATTCTCCGTCGGGCTCTTGTCACCGCTGGCGTTCCAGCCCAACTTGAACCTCAGGGTTTGGCACGCAACGATGGTAAAAGACCAGATGGAATGTCTCTACTGCCTTGGAAGTTGGGTAGGCCTTTGGTGTGGGACGCAACGTGTGTCGATACCCTTGCGCCATCTCATCTTCCTAGCACAGCGGGTTGTGCGGGCGCTGCTGCTGCCACAGCGGAGACTCTAAAACGGCGCAAATACGTAAATCTCGTAGGGGATTACGTATTTTAGCCGTTTGGAGTTGAAACGTTGGGTTCATGGGGCCCAAGTGCTAGATCTCTATAATAATATAGAGAACTTGCGAAGAGACTTGTCGACGCCTCGCGTAACCAGAAGGCTGGTATGTATCTAGCTCAAAAAATTAGCATTGCCATACAGCGTGGCAATGCTGCCAGTCTTCTGGGCACGTTCCCAATAGACGGCGATGTGGAGGACTTTCACGACGCCCTTTGATTTTTTTTTTCTTTTTTCTTTTTTTTTTGTATTGTACCTATATTTTAATATTTCAATTCAATTTTAGTAGTAAGTAGTAAAGATTTATGTTAAAATTAATTTAATTTTGTGGTCGTTAATAAATTCCCTCGTTAGATTATTAAATTATTTTCAACTAATCTTGTTTCATCATCATCATCATTAGGCTCTATTAGTCCACTGCTGGACGTGGAACTCTCCTAATCTTGTTTACATGCATAAAACTAATGTCTAAACCTTGATAAGTCTTTTTTCTTGCAGAAGTGTGTACGTTCCATTTTATCCATCTATCGTCACGCCTGTCTCCCATTGGGGTAGGCAGAGACTATGGAACGCCAGATGCCCCGGTTCAAACAGACCTCTTTGGCTTTCTCGACATTTATTAACCTTATCATGCATGCTCGCCGGTTATGGGTACTTATAATATAGGAGAGACGTGGAAGATCGACCTTCAACGATCTGATAACCAGAGAGACGTATTTTTTATGAGATATAATTAATAAACAATAATGCCTATGATCACTTGCCTATCAAAAAGTGATCATGGCTATTTTTTATTTAATTAACTTTAATCGATTTTATTTCATCACTTTCACTCTTTTGATAACTGATGCCCGGTTTCTGAAGTTACCAGATATACTCTCAACAGTTATTGATTCATTAAAGTTATGGAAAGGATAAACGTTGGCTAACTGACAATGCGTTTCTGAATGCGCACTGGAGCGTTCAATAACTATTTAACACTGTAAAGTATTATATTATCTGTGATTGAACCAATACGTAGTCCTTTTTTCTGCCACTAGATGACTCTGTTTTAAAAAGACGAGTTGAAAACTTATTTAAATATTTTTATTTGTCCGTTTAACTAGTTGTTTAATCATATTTATTTATTTATTATATACTTTACTGTACACCTATATAATTATTACAAATTAGAAACTAAGACTATAACAAAAGTACAGTGGGCGGCCTTATCGCTAAAAGCGATTTCTGCCAGGCAACCTTTGGATGGATATGGTTTGCAGAGGAAATTATTGGTGGTTGTAGGCGTACGAAGTAAATACATATAAATATATATTTATAATATATACATAAATACATGATAATATTACATCAATACTTATATTCCAAAATTTCAATTATAATTTTATAATATATACCTATGTAACTAAACATATATACATCTAAACATATATACATACAACTAAATAATCATACTATAATATATAATAACACGACTTATAATTATATTAATTATTATAGTAGAATGATAGCTTAAGCTACAAGGACAGATAGTGTTCCTTTACCATCGCTTTAAATTTCGTTACTGTCTGAGCCTGTCTAATAGGTAGCGGTAGAGCATTCCACAAACGTACAGCAGTAATAGTAAAGGACTTATCAAAAAAAGCTCGTGGAATGTCCCGGCATTTTCAGTTTTAAATTTTCTGATGTTATTATATATTGTTTTTTAGGGTTCCGTACCTCGAAAGGAAAAAACGGAACCCTTATAGGATCACTTTGTTGTCCGTCCGTCTGTCAAGACCCTTTTTCTCAGGAATGCGTGGAGGTATCAAACTGAAATTTATACTAAATACTCGAATCTACGGTTCCACAGAGCTGTAAAAAAATCAAACTTCTAATCCAACGCAATCAAAAGATACAGCCGTATATCCTGCAAATTGCAGCATATTTTCAAACTCGCATTGAAATCAAAACCTACAGGGTACTTCCCGTGAACTTAGAATCTTGAAATTTGGTACGAAGCAACGTCTTATATCACTTATACAGGAAAAATTGCGAAAACCGTAAATTTTTAGTTACAGCATATAAAATAATATTTTTAATAAATTTAAAGTTACTACCCCTTTCTCTTGAACGCGTGGAGGTATTAAATTGAAATTCATATCAAATACTCAGGTATATAACACCGTAAGGCTGCAATAAAATCAAGCTTCTTTGTCAACGCAATCAAAAGAAAGAGCAATATAAGCATATTTTCAAACTCGCCCCTACTCGCAACTGAATCAAAACCTACAGGTTACTTCCCGTGAACTCAGAATCTTGAAATTGGCTACGAAGTAACGTCTCATATCACATATGAAGGAAAAATTGCGAAAACCTTAAATTTTAGTTACAGCATATAAAAAAATATTTTTAATAAATTTAAAGTTACTACCCCTTTCTCTTGAACGCGTGGAGGTATTAAATTGAAATTCATATCAAATACTCAAGTATATAACCGTTAGGCTGCAACAAAATCAAACTTCTATGTCAACGCAATCAAAAGAAAGAGCAATATAAGCATATTTTCAAACTCGCGACTACTCGCAAGGGAATCAAAACCTACAGGGTACTTCCCGTGAACTCAAATCAAAAAATCTTGAAATTTAGTACGAAGCAACGTCTTATAGCCCAGATAAAGGATGCGGAAGGCTGAGGACCGTGTGCTGTGGTGCGTGTTGGGAGAGGCCTATGTCCAGCAGTGGAGTGCGATAGGCTGATTGAGATTGAGATTTCAAATAATTACATAGTCTTCAAACCTTTTTGCTAATTATTCTGTACTTTATAAGTATTTTTGTAACAGATTTCTAATAGTCACTAAAAACTTTGTAAATCAATAACTTTGATAAAAAATCTTACCATCATTCATCAGCAGACTTTTGCAAGGCTGCTGCAAGGCTGGTATAGGTATTTAAGTTATATTATAAAATAAGCGATATATGTTAATATAAAATAAAGGATGACTGATTACAAACGACAAAGACCCCTTTTTCTTTAATTTATGCTCCTCTAGCTTTCCATACTCTAATGTTATGAATTTCATTTGGCAATAAAAATATCATAACTATGACTGGTAAACTTTTACTTATATACCTACAGGTTTGTACGGAACCCTCGGTGCGCGAGTCCGACTCGCACTTGACCGGTTTTTTAGGAGTAAACCACTAGTTGCTCGTTATTTTACTAAAAGAAATATGATAATGCCTCATTCGTAATGGCTGTGTACGCCTGCTAACTTATATACTTTAAAAAAATAAAATGTCAAATCAGGCCTCGCTGTCAGAAGATTTGACATTTTATGATGATGATGATTTGTGCTTCATTGTAGAGCTTTTCTGCAGTTGTATTAGGAATCAAAAATGGTGTCATTATGTACTTGCCACAAGGATAGGCATTGTCTCCTAGGATGTGACCATCTAGGTATCTTATTGTTATGCAGGCAAGCTCGTAGAAACGAATTATGGTACACTGTACTGTCATGAGTAGACCCATGCCAACGAGCATCTAAATCTCTGATGTATAATTTTGCATCACATACAACTTGTACATTGACAGAAAAGAAATATTTTCTGTTTCTAAAAAGTTGTGGTTGCTCTCCTCCAGGAGATTGAATTGGAATATGAGATCCATCTACACAACCGATAACATTTGGAAAACCAGCTGTATTAAAAAAATGCGCTTTAACTTCTCCCAGATCTTCAGAGTTTGGCATTCGTATATATCTTCTAGCTAGTTTTGCTATTTCTCTACTCACTTTATAAATCACTCTTGACACAATGGTTTTATGAACATTAATACATACATACATACATATCGTCACGCCTTTTATCCCCGAAGGGGTAGGCAGAGGTGTATTTCTACACCCACTTTTCGCCAGATATACTTTAGTCCCACGTAATAAGGGGCGAGCCTATTGCCGTACCGGGCACATTTCCATACTCCGTGCTGCTACTGAGAATTTCGTGACAGAAAAAACCCAATAACACTGCCCGACCCAGGAATCGAACCCGGGACCTCCCGATCCCACGCGCACATTTATGCCGCGAGACCAACGAGGCAGTCGTATAGGGTTTGATGTCGAGTTTTCCGTCTCTACGCAAAGATGTTATTTGCATCGTATTATCCCTTAGTCGCCTCTTACGACACCCACGGGAAGATAGGGGGTGGTCACTTGTATTCTATGCCGTCAACCAACGGCCATGAACATTAATATCATCACCAATCACTACTTGAAATGTGCCTGTGGCGTAAAATCGTAATATGATGAAAATTTGTTCCAACATAGACAATGTATATTTGCGATACATAACTGGAGCTAAACTAATGCTGATCATATCACTTATGTGTAACACGGTGTCCTTATCAAAACGATATCTCATTTTAAATTATTCATCTGTAAACATTTCAAAAGCATTTCTCCTAGATCTTAGGATTCTAGGAACTGATTTATTAGCAATAAACTCTAGCACTTCAAAATCAAACTCTCTGCTCACTGCAGAACTGCTCGAATACGACATTTTGTATCGGTTATGTAAAAGTTGTAAACACAAACCTATCATATCAAAACTATCCAGTTATAATATATTAGTCTATGATCAAAACCTTAAACTCTTAAAAAAGGTAACACGTTTAACAGAAGTTAAACTTCAAATAAAGTTATGGAACCGATAAACGGCGAACATTGGTCGGTTAAGTTAAACTAAGGATAACTGGAGTTTATGTTGTGACGCGTTGTTCAGAAACGCATTTTCTTGAGTTATCGAACCAATAACGCTAACGGATAGATAAACCACCGATAAAAGTACCTCAGAAACCGGGCATAAGTGAATTTTATTTCAACTGATAGTTTTTAACACACAGAATATGCCTAGGTAGACTTGCCTACTCATTTTTGTGTATGGCTACCTGGCAAGCAGATGTGAACAGGCAAGTCAATATAGGTGACTCCACCGATCTGCTAGACTTGCCTGCAAAAAATCGTACTTAAAATATTGTTGCCAAGCTAAAAACTTTTAGAGTTTTAGCCATTTGATAGGTGCAAGAGAGAAAGTAGAGCGTCCGAGGTCCGTGTGGTAGAACAGGACACAACACATAAAAGAAAAAAAAAACAATATAGAAAACAAAATAGTACATTTATGTTGTTAAAAGCGTTTATTACAAAATATTTCTTGTTAATTTTATTATTCATTATCAGAATCATCGGAAGTTGAATACTGATTATCAGATTCTAATAATTCTTCTCCATCTCCATTATCCACGACTTGTGCGATGTCATCAATTTTCAAGGGTGTTTGGTCCCCAACAAATCCAATTGGTTTTAAATGATTATCTTCTAAGAGCCAACCACAGTTTTCAGGGCGCAATTTAAGCAATCTTGATCAGTCACATGTAGCCACATATAATTGACATAAATCGTTCGCGGCATTTTATCGGAAAGGTAAAGTTCGGCCATTAAAACTGTTCTCCAAAAATGAATCATACCAAAACATATTCGCGTCACTACTAGATGCAGCTGATATTTTTATAAATGAAAAAATGCAATCTGTTCAGGAGTTTACCTCTCATATGTATGGTATAAAAATTGCACTAGTATGAATAACGCCAGGTATCGCATTTTTATGAAAAGTTATTCCGCTATTGAAAATAATGAGCACTTTTTGAAAAAAGTTAAAAGTTATGACTCTAACAATTTGCCACCATGCTGATCTTCTTTAATACAAAAAAATTTACGAACGATTTATGTCAATTCTATGTGGCAATTTTTTTTCTATATTGTTTTTTTTTCTTTTATGTGTTGTGTCCTGTTCTACCACACGGACCTCGGACGCTCTACTTTCTCTCTTGCACCTATCAAATGGCTAAAACTCTAAAAGTTTTTAGCTTGGCAACAATATTTTAAGTACGATTTTTTGCAGGCAAGTCTATATGATTGATTTTGTAAGAAAATTATCTAACCTTTGATATAAATTTCGATTGGTTAGCAGATCGGTGGAGTCACCTATATTGACTTGCTTGTTCACATCTGCTTGCCAGGTAGCCATACACAAAAATGAGTAGGCAAGTTTACCTAGGCATATTCTGTGTATTAAAAACTATCAGTAGAAATAAAATTCATTTGGTTATCAAAAGAGTGAAAGTGTTAAAATAAAATCGATAAAAGTTAATTAAATTAAAAATAGCCATGATCACTTTTTGATAGGCAAGTGATCATTGGCATTTTTGTTTATTAATTATATCTCATAAAAAATACGTCTCATCTGGTTATTAGATCGGTGAAGGTCGATCTTCCACGTCTCTCCTACTATAATTCATACCACCTATTTGGTCTATTTCGTCACCTATTTGGTCGGCGTACGTCCGTCTTGGGCGTCCCCTACCGGCATTCACTCTTACACGATAAACTTCTTTCAAATTTCTTCTTTCATCCATCCGTTCCAAATGTCCAAACCATCGCAACATTCCTTTTTCAATCTTTGTCACTACATCTTCTTTTTGACCACACTTCTCTCGTATAATACTGTTTTTCACTTTGTCTATCAGCCTTACTCCGCACATATACTACTCAAAGCTCTCATCTCCACAGCATTGATTCTACTTTCATGCTTCTTCTGACATACCCATGATCCGCTACCATACATCAGTGTCGGCGCTAAAACTCTCTGCAGAACAGCAAGGCGAGCCCTACTTGGGATAATATCGTTATTGATGTTTCATTTTTATAATTATTATTTTAATAGCTATCTTCTCTACTTCTCTAAATGACCCTCGTTAATGTAAAATAATCTACTGGAATGTAAAAAGGTATTAAAAACGTATTTTTAACGTACAAGAAACAGATAAACCTTTCGACCTAGTTATTTAATATAACTATCTAAACTAATAAACAAGTTTTAAATGTAAACTATAAACTGAAAGTTCCACGTGTTTAGTGTCTCGCCATCAGATCTGAGTTTAATAGAACGATAAAAGATAACGACGTTATTATTCTAGCGCGCTCTTTTGAAATCTCATAAATCGTCGGGTACGATTTAGTAGTGCTACCGCTATCAAGCATGTGGATTTACCACAAAAAAAACTCTACGGGAACAAGCCAAAAAAATCAATACTACAGCTTCCATGTTTATTACATTGCCATAAAGTTCTCTATGCTTCCAAAAAGTAATCGACAATATCGCAAAAGTACAGGATCTTACGGATAATTAAATAACCACCAATAGCGATAATAAAATTAACATCATGACAATACAACTAAACAGTCGATGAAACGACAACAGATTAAAAGCCACTGCGTCAGTTAATTTTGAATTAGTTCAACATATAAAAACAAACATAATTACGACAGTTTTCCCTCACATAACGCATAGACCTACAATAAAATGTGAAAAACAAAACACGAGAACTAGGAAAGTCAAAACAAAGTCAGGAAACGACGACTGCATTTAACAGTTAGTCGTAAACATTCAAAATGGGGCGAGACAACATGACCAGCACCAGCCATGGAACTGCCAATTATAAACAACATATGCAACATGTGGACATCCAAACGCTGAAATTAGGCCTTCTCCAGCGTTCCCGAATTAGACGCCTAGGTGGACGTTAACTAGGACAGACAATAAGAGACTAGTGAAACTGTATATTACAGAACGTTTTGTCCACCGAGTGGGTGTGCAAGCCATCTTAATAACGCTAATAATGTACCGTAGATTATTTTGGGTGCGGCATACACGCCAATTTTTGTAACCATTTTACTTCGACCTGCCTCTGCTCCCTCGCGCTTTTGTAAATTTAAAAAGTCAGGAGAGAGATTTTCAGTGTTGGCAGGTCGCCTGGATTTGGTCGCAGCTCACGTATCCGCAAAATGATTATGTAGTTGGTTTTTTTTCAGAGGACGTTGACCTGATATGAAGCATCGAAATAATGAAATTATTTATGCAATACAAAAATGCATTGTGGTGTCGTAAATTTGTTCGCAGATTCTTGGACTCAGATCTTTATGTTGTATAAGTTTTACACTGGGTTATTCGTCACGGATGTTGTATTTTATTTTCAATATAAACAGAACTTTGGCTGAAATGTTAATGTACGATAATATACAAGATTTTTGTGCAGTGTCACAGCTACTTTTCGTAAAAAGTCCATCATCATACTATGCTATTTTATAGCTAATTAAAACGAGGCATTTTACTGTTATTGAATTATTATTAGGTTGTCGAATTAAATTTTAGGGCTGCATAGTATAATTATTTTTAGCGCTATTTTTTATTGTGTTTTGTTGTACTGTTGTACTTTTTAAAGTGATCATTAAGTGAAAATATAAAAAGTGTGTCATAGATGTGTAATTGAAGATGCACATTGAATTGGCAATGAGTAGAGCATACAGCTCGTAAAACTGATGGCCGTTCGTTGGGGTAGGGTTTTATAGTGGCGGCCGCGAACACCACGAAGCAGCAGCGGCATCTATGTCTCCCGCAAGGTAGATCTCGTTGCCATCATAGGTAACGGTTGGATGCGGGCCGCTAAGAATCGGTTTGTGTCGAATGTCTTCGGGTAGCCATATGACCATAGGGGTGATATAGTAATGGTGAAATGATGATAATGTTTTGAGTTTCTTTGTGTCTCTTGTTTGATTATTTTGTACCTAGCGCGGAATCAGTCGTCAAATTTAAAAATAAAGTGTTCTTTTAACAAACTAGAGAGGACAGAGGCAAATAGAGTTATTGAACAGTAGATGGCTAATTGACAGGACAGAGAGGAACAGGAGGTTACTCGAGAATAACTAAAAAATAAATAATTTATTCGTTTAGTTTTCCGTGAACGTTTAAAAGTTTAAACAAATGATGTGTAGATAATTACACAGTCATGGAGCAGTCAGTGGACGAAATTGGGCAAATGGAACATTTAGCGGCAAACAGTCGCTGGCGGTGAGCCAAACCTTCTATGATATAGATGTTAGTACCAGAGAGTTTGACGTTGTATCAAACTTTCCTTATTTACGTCAATTATTAACGAAGTTGTAACATATTGTTACAATTAGTACAATTTAAAATTCCAATTCTTATTTTCACTAAATATTATGCGCTAGTGTTAAAATAAAGCAGCGATGTTGGTTTATATACCAAATAGCAATATATTTTCTAATTATAGTGAGTACATTGCGTGGTTGTGTTCACTTATTTCCACACACAGCTAGGCAGCTAGTGGTCTAATCGACGGTGCTATCACACAAGTTTTTTTAATGGTAAATAACGCTATTAAGGCTCATTAAATAAATTTGTACAATGAAAACAAATAGCGAAAGTTGAAAGTTCTTGTCAATTTTGTGTAAAAAATTACCACCTGCATGTGCGTCACCGTGATACAAACAGAGTTAGTCTTGAAGAATTTGATAGCATATTCCTCTTACATGCAGAATCTTTAGAAAATAAAAACGTCTGAACTGTAATGTATAAAACCGATGTTATGGAACACAAGTTTACAAATCTAATTAATAGAACAGATTGAAATAATGAAGGTTGTCTGAAATCGGCACGTTGATTGCATTTATGAAAAGAAGCCAACGCACCTGGTGTAAAACTTTCACGAGTTGACGATGACGCGCGGTTAGATGTAGATATATTAACATTCTACACACGAACAATAAAATTAGGTCATACATCACTTTGTGATCGAGTTAAAAGATATGTCGATACTGTACACAGATTATTTCATTGCTGCCTGCTTTTAAATTAATAAAATAAAATATGTAGTCAGCACCTTATGTTATAAAAGCCATTTACTCAATAAGCAAAGCTCAGTAAATATTGACCAGTTTCATAAAAACCGAAGTTTGTATTTTCTGTTGCAATGTGGTGACAAAACAAAGGCATTTTAGTCTGAATTTACGGTGAATCACTAAAAGGAGAACAAGAGGATCCATAAGCTAGAGAAACATAGTTGATACCGAAACGAAATCCGATAATATGATGGATGAGGGAAATGTACAAGAAAACGCAACTAATTTGCTTTCGATGGTACCAGATAAAAGAACGCAAAAGTCTCACTAGTTAACAAAAAACTATTTTCTTATGATATAGTTTTTAATTAATTTTGATTACCAACAGTATCAAGATTATGATATACGGTTATTAAAGGTTATATTGAATTCTGATGAAGTCCACCACTTGATAAAACATTCTGCGCCAAATATGTACCTACTTAGGTACTGAAAATTATCCCACTCTATTTAAAATTATTTGATTGCGCATTTTTATCAGAAGTAGTGCAATGGACGACCTTGATTTCTAAATATTGGCGGTATACATTTTAAACATACAATAACTATAACTGCTTTACATAAGAAGTGATTTTATAGATGTACGCAAATCAGTATTCGATCTATAAGTTATTTACGGTTACTATAAGTATACAAAATCGAAAAGGGAATGTATCTTGTTTTCCTTTGTATTTAATATTATCATTAGGTATATCTATCTATCTATCGTCACGCCTGTCTCCCATTGGGATTAGGTATATAAGGTTCTGTAATGCAATTTGTAAGGTACCATGCGATATATGGTTGATATATAAACATTTTCATACAGGAAAACAAAAAATCTACGAACACTGACTGTAATCCCTACTAATATTATAAATTCGAAAGTGTGTATGTATGTATGTATGTATGTTCCGTTTTCACGCTAAAACGGCTGAACCAATTTTGTTGAAATTTGATATAGAGATATCCATAGAGAAGGACATAGGCTACCATAAGTTGCAAAAATTAAACTGGGAGGGATTGTAGGGAGGCTAGAAGTTTGTTCGGCACAAATTTACCTCTTGGAAGTAAGAACGCATGCGCTATAATAATTGAGTGCGTATGTGCGTATATCTGTCAGTACTGACACATGATGATACATAATGTCATATTGTGCACATTGATTATTGTTCGCATATATAAACTAATAATTATTATATACTTCGCTAAAA
The DNA here is from genome assembly GCA_944739405.2 of Euclidia mi. NCBI lineage: Eukaryota > Metazoa > Arthropoda > Insecta > Lepidoptera > Erebidae > Euclidia > Euclidia mi. Next base: position 81,070,024 of record OX123189.2, read on the forward strand.
CGGCTGAAACGATTTTCTCTACTAATATTATAAATGCGAAAGTGTTTATAGATATGTATTGGACATGTATTGGAACATGGCTTTGGCATTTGACTGTATGCAAGGCGATGTTATATGTAGCTTTATATGTACCTTTCGGTAGATATAATGGTAGGTATATAGTGTTATGAATACTGACCGAGCTACTTTGTACCCTATAGAGTTTCTGAAGTCTTTAGAATAATCAGGAGTATCTTCACACAACTTGAGACTGAAAGTAGATTTGTGTTACCCCGAATTTAACGCGCGCGAAGCCGCGGGAAAAAGCTAGTAAATTATAAGGCAAACAAACCAAGCGTCAATCACATAATTAATAAATGACAAGCTAGAGCATTTAATCAAGATTTAATAACCTTCAAAATTGTTACAACTTGTTGTCCAAATCAAAAATAAGATCAAAGAGAGAAAGTGGATTCTATCAAAACATTTAATGGGGGCAGCCCATTAAAGACTGCATCTGACATGTTGTTCCCCGGTGGCGATACTCTTGACCGACATGTTTGAGTAGTAACTCGTGTACTAATATTTTTGTGTCAACGGTTCAGAGGAAACCATTACTAGCCTGTCAATGACTACTCGCTATATATAAATGCGTCCAGAAAAGTGTTTGTATGTATTTTGGGATTTTATTTTAGGAAGTAGTTGAATCAACGTTATATATGTAAGTGCATGAATGCTTTTCGATCCTTTGCATGTTCTTGTATGTTATGAGAGCCCAGTAGTTTAAGTCAACGTTTAACTTCCTTCTTCGTCTTCATTCTATATTCCGATGTAATTTTTATTAGGAAATGTTATGTATTGTTATATTTGTTTTAAACTTTAACTGTTTCAGTAAAATTACTTCATAAATACGCTAAATTATCTGCAGTAGAGCATCATGATCCAAAGTATTGATTATTCCAGTTGTATTCATTTTAGTCTTGTAGCATAGTCTTAACAGCTTTGACAAAATATTAGCCTTTCCATAGGGCGACTGTAGTCTGAACATCGTAACTGAAATAATAGTTGTGTTCTACAGTTTATTCCAGTATCAGGATCTTTAACAATATTGATTTCGCGGAATAACTGTCAGAAATTGTCTTAACAGCTCGGCTTTGTGCAGATACGACGTACGCTCTTTACATCATAAATCAATATATTTGTGCGGTCACAACTTTGCCACGTGTGTCATCTGTGCAACATGCTACTACTAAAATTATTATATAATGCCTAATATAATATATCTGCAAATTTTTCAGAGCTGACCGCAATATTTTGCATCATTAATACAACTTTTAAATTCCTCGAAACTTTCTTGATTAGTCTCAGTAAAATATAAATTTAAAGTCCAGGTGGCATCGGGCGACAGTCCTATGCGATATTTTTTCACAAATTCGCGAATTTTGTAACAGTACGCAATGAGGCCACGTAGCTTTTAACCGTCGCCACAATACATCATAGTTATGTAATAGCTGGACAGAATTATGTACACGATTATACAGAAAAACAAACGCAACAGTGTAACACGGTTACGTACCACGCGAGACATTTGCGCTTTTGTTAGCGGTCCCAGAACGCTCCCCTGGGCAGCGCGAATGACAATTTACATGGAAGTCCTTGAAATGTCGGTTTCGACGAACTAATGACAATGTTTACTGTTCCATGAGGAAAATAACAACAACAAAGTAGGTAAAACAAAGCTGAAACATATGGTGAAACACCTAGAAAAATCTAATGGAGCATAGAAATAGATATTTATTTTTGCAGTAGTCGATAGTAAACTGATGTGCAAAATGTCTTAGAATAAATGTTATTTTTAATATAAATTAAAGCTGACGTGCTTAAATTTGTTTTGTGTAATTGTAATAGTAATATTGTCATAGATGTTGAAAATCGAATGTACGGACAATAAGAATCTATATATTTATATCACTAACATGTAGACTGATAGTACGGGCTAGCAACATTACACTTGCAATATAAACTATGAATTAAACAATCTGTATCTCAAGTAAGCAGCCACTTCAATGTTTATGGACACTGCTATGATTGTTGTGCAGCGTAAGAATTATTTACACGGGTTATACCATTTTAAGGTTCTTTCAACTCTAGAATCTTGCAGGCTTTAATATAAATATTTTGGTCATGCCATAAAGACATATTTATTTCTGCATTTTGGTTGTTTATAACACTTATACAAGTCGAAATCCTATTCTAGATGATGCCGGCTTTTCCTAGCTAAATGATTTCTTGAGAAGAAAGGCCGAAACAAACTCAGAGTCATTGTTCTTTTTTTGTCTCTTCAATTTCTTTCATCTTTTCTTGATCTTTTAAAGTCCAGACAAAAAAGGTTTAGCATGCAAGTACAATGCAGGATATTGTCTGACGCTTTTGACTGACTCGGCCCACTGATGGCCCGCATTCAACAGCAATTGTACGGCTCAACCTTGATTGAGGGAGCCAGCACGATCTGTATCACTACTGTATGCCGCGACACAAAGGACAAAAATTGCATGATCATTCACATTATGGGAATGCTTTATTTATCCAAGATACTGATTTTATTAGGTTACACCGAGTAGGTATGGTCGTAAATGAGAACAAGACTATTGTTTGTGGCTGCGTAGTTTATCGAATAATGCGTGCTTCTTACCTTCCTTGTCCATCACTCCTGCTGAGTACCTTACTTCTAGGATGTTTCTTCTTGGGTCGAACCTTTATCTTGTGTTTCGCTGCCGACAAGTCGAGAAGCTCTCCCTTGATATCCAGACTGTGGTCGATCCGGGATTTCCTGGGGTAGGGGTCGAAGGTTAAATGGATGCGGCCGTTAGTCTACAATCTAAAGGGCAACATTTATGAAAAGAAAGGTGCAGTATGTAGGTATTATTTGAGTATCTTGTAGTATATGCTGTGTAATAGTTGTATATCCTAATAAATATGAAAAAGAAATCAGAAGTGGGAAAACCTGTGTAACGCTTGTTTAGCATTTTAAGTCTACTTTTAATATCATTGTCGAGTCTAGCTTGTCCTTAAGTATAACATAATCCAGACCACGGGTTCTTCTTTCTGTGAATCCTGCTAGATCTACCTCAAAATAAAGACCAAGATCGAGTTCAACATTATCAGATTTGTTAGAATTTGTTTACCTTGGCACAACTAGTCAATATTACACGAGTCTTTTTCTAGATTATATTCATAAACTATACCTGTACCATAGTTATTATACATAAATACAGTGTATAAGTCTGTTTTATTTCATTTACCTGTATTATGATAAAGCTGTCTCAGTATGAAATATACATATAATATATGTGTGGTGTACATATCACATTGCTGACGGTACAGACGTAGACGGTGTAACTCTGTCGGTACTGCTAACAACTGTTCGTTTTCAGTGAGTATGTAACAGTGTAGTGTTGTGTAGTTTATTAACTCCTAAAGTAACATCTGGCAATAGTGTTGCGGTGTGTATCTTTCTTCAGAAGTCAGTAAATATCTAATAAAATACTAAATAAGAACTGAATCATAGTATAAAAATATATTTCTTCATTGTAAGGGTTCTAAATAACTTTCGCGTTATTTTTATTGTAGGCTCACTTCATGGTAAATCTCCGAAAATATTTTTAGGATGTTTGGATTAATTACATCATGGTTATGGTTAAAAATGTGTTTGGAAATAAAACAACTTTTGTTAATTTTACCAAGTTTATTCTGTCCTTATTCTTCTGTCGTTACTCATCGTTACTGTTCTCTTAAGCATCTAAGCTTCAACCACTACCGCTAATTCAGCTTTGACATGCCTATCTATGAGATTGTTATTACCTTTAAGCTTTTAAATATCAATGATATACAATACATATACATAGGACATACAATTTTTGTTGAATTTTGGGCTCAATATTGACTCTGCTATATTACAAGACAATTGTGATAAAAACAGGAAATAATCTTGTTGACACTTTTTGAGTAATTCTGGGATTGCCAGGTACCTACCTACATCAAACGGTATTAAAATAAGGTTTGGAGTTGCGGACTTTCCCAGTTGGACTGCCGCATATAAATATGGAGATTCCAATAAGCCTTGCGTATCCTGTTTTACTTAAGGCGTATGCGCTGTAAATTGTTAGAATTCATTATATTCATGGAAATATTAAAAGCTTATGATAAGTGTATATTTTATAGATATACTTTTCATATAAGAATATATCTTGAAAAGAGCATCAAAAGAAACTGTTTCATACAACATATCACCAAGTAGAGATCTTGGATCTCTCCTAAATAAATACCTTGATAAATACAGTTTCGATATAATGTCAGTGTCATACTTACGTCATAAAAATCGTATTCTTCTAAATTATCTGACATTTGAATGAAATCGTAACGAGATCGTAAATTGAAACAAGTGTCAACGACGAACTCTTAATTTCAAATTATATTATGACATTAGGTTTTCAGAATACCGCTTTTGAGTCAATTCAAAATATACATTCAATGTCATATAAAAATACGGGAATTGGCCTGCTTGTTATAATACTTTAAAAACTTACTAGAGGATACCTGCAGCTTTGCATTTTACTTTCATTTATCCGTTTCTGCCCGATCCCGTGGAAAATTTGGAAAATTCCTTTAGTTCACACCTACATTCTCAAAGGAACATAATATGCCAAATTTCAGCTTCTTGCGCCTAATAGCTTTGGCTGTGCGTCTGTTGTCGTTGTGTGTCTGTCAGTCACTCAGTAACTCAAGAATTTTATGTATAGAGATAAATGTATAAACGAGCACAAAAACATAGTAGATAGGTACCTACATACTTATATTATATTCGCCAAAATGCTTATTGCGCTTGATTTCAATGCCAATTTGCCATTAGGCTAGTTGTTGTTTAGCCGTACAAGTGAATGTATTTTTCATTACAATAAGGTATTTTTAATATTTTCATCGTAGCATAATCGCCTCTGAGGAAAAATATATGCGCATCTATTCAGCATACTAAGAATTATTTCACACACAGTACGCATGCTATCTGATTCACCATGTTGCTCATCAAATAAGAAATGTTTCTGGATAGTAATTTTTGGAAATGTTCGGTGCCTACGCAAAGTCAAAAAGGCCTTTGTTCAAAACATTTTATTTTTTGTTTTAAATAAAATAAGAAACGTAAAGGGAAAATATTTTACTCCTTAGTTCGTCCTACTAAAAGCTTAGAAAGTTACAATTAGGCTCCGCGTAAACTGACAACCTACCACCAAACAAAGCGGCGGCAATGAGCTATTTACATAATTTTTTATAAGTTTGGTATCGAGTCGCAGCGCCGTAGACGTGTAGCGAGTACCCACGCCATTCAGTATCGGCCACTCGCTAAGTAGGTACTTAAAAACTTTTCCATCTAGGCAGATTATCAAAATGTAGGCTATGTTTTACCTACCTACTAGAGCTAAAATTGGGTGTATCCGATATAGGCGTCGTCATCGATGTCGTCTACGTCGTTTATGAATTACTAGCAGCCGCCTGTTTCTTAGTGTGCTTTAAACTTTTAATCGGCCCTCGCTTAGCATATTAAAAAAATCTTTCCTTGGTACCCACCAAGGAAAGATTTCTTAATATGCTAATTTGCCTACTTGATTTTCTAATTTGCCTACGTCAAAGTAATCTGCTGTTCTACTTTTCTACCTTCCGTAGTTTGGACTCTGCTATGATGTCAGTCAGGACAAGTCTTTTTATATATGATGATTGGGAGCATGATCATGCCTTACATCTCCTTCGAGACAGGAAGACAGTGTCGTAAATTGTAGCGGCTACCGACTGCTATTGGCAGCCGCGGCAAGCCTAGGCACATGCACTAGGGCACTTACTAGAGACGGCCGGCAAACGATCTTTGTTTGCGGCATACCAAAAGACGTGTCGCGCGACAGACACCGTGGCTGTAGTCGATGGCTTGTTTGCGCGTACCATTATCCCCTTAGAGTGTATCTAAATTTATTAATAATGTCAGCATTAAAAAAAACAAATGGTTGCTTTGGATTGTCATTTGAAGTGTGAGAAATTTAAAAATATCTTTCTTTGTCCCTGAGTCTTTGTTTTATCTAAATCTGTCTTTATGAATTGCAATTAGGACAGTTCGAAGTTTGCGGGTTAGCTGATAGGTTATTCGGTTTCAATGCAAATAATATCTTAACGGTGCCAGTTGCCTAGTGGTCTACTAACTATAAATGGAGATCAGAGATTATCTTACGATTGCTTGTCTTTTCATTCCAATACAATTTGATTACACTGGTACAAATATTCCTGACATCGAGAAAATTCTTAAATCTAAACCTGCAGAATGATAGATGATTGAATCTCGCTAACACTTTATTGTAATTTGCATGCATAATACGTAAACTTCTTAATTAATTTTATCAGACTGCATTACTCGTAAGATAAATATAATTTACGGCACTTGGATTTAATGCAACGTACTTGAAAAATCGCCTCGGTGTTGACCTTCATCCCATCATTTTAAAACAGTAAGAAACAATCACTAGTAGATTACAGGAAACTGTATATTATTTTTCTGTCTACTTGCTCATAAAACGGCCGTTTAACGACCTTCGGTCATAAAACTTCATTAATGATTGATGAATGAAGACTACCACAGATACAATATAAATTATATCTTCTTGCGACAAGGTTCTGACGTAGTGTCTCGACCGAAGACGGCTGCTGTGGTTAAAACTGTCGAGGTGTCGCGATGACGCCCAGGAGTGATGGTACACTTCACTGTCAAGGCTCAAGTTGCAGAAAACAAAGCACGTGAGCTTTGATTGATGACTATCTGTTTACTTCTAGTGTTTCTTGGCGAAAATTTCATTACGCAGTAAGAGGTTTTTTTCTCCTATTGAACAGCTGATATATTTCTTGACATTGTCACTAGATGTTTTTCCAAGAAACAAATTACATTAATGAAGAAATAACCAACCAGTAGGTATTGTGTTTTCAAGTCCTATACAGGGTGTAAAAAGACCCTTAACGAAAACTGAAACCCCATGTTGTACCAATCACTATGAACATTTTTTACTTCGGCACCATACCTGGGAAATTACTGGTTGGTGAGATATTGAGGATCAAAGTTAGTATGGCATTTTTCTAATTAGGTACAAAATCGATGCATTTACCCCGCCAATATGTTCTTTAGAAGTCCTATAACCCCATGCATAAGTACCTAGGTATTTCGAGCATTGCATTCGCGCGCTTTTAATTGCGGTTTAAAAAATGTACATACATACATACATACATAGTCTCACGCCTATAACCCCGCAGAGGTGTATTTCTTCACCCACTTTTCGCCAGATATACTTTAGTCCCACGTAATAAGGGGCGAGCCTATTGCCGTACGGGGCACATTTCCAGACTCCGTGCTGCTACTGAGAATTTCGTGACAGAAAATCCCAATAACACTGCCCGACCCAACCCAGGAATCGAACCCAAATTTAAAAAATGTGAAAACTAAAAAAGAAATTCGTTTCCCAGGTATAATTTTTGGTTAGTATGACTTGGCATGATGTCTACAACGAGTAGACTTCGGCTTGGTGATGGGTCTTGTGACAACCAGTATAGCTGTATGGACTAACTAATTTTAAACTAAACATGTGACAGTGATCTTAAGATTTTCCCACGCATAAAATATAATCTCTATCTACTCAATACACTCCTATCAATTCTTCTATATCTACTTTCCAACTGAGTGTCCATAGAACGTGTTTTAAAGCTGTAGTCATGCTGTATTCAAATTCGAATGTCCGAGTATGAATCTTCTTAAAATTTTCTTCAACTTCGTAACATTTCTCATCGATAATTATGTTGTGATCCTTAATCACATCATTACTGACATGCGTTTCTCACATCAGAAAATTAAAATTAATTTATCGCATGTTTATCTTCATCTGTATGAAAGTGCTATCACAAATTTCTCGAACATCGAAAATGATATTTGAGCTGAAGCAAGATTTATTAAAATTGAGGCGCAATGACATAGTAGATTTAGATAGCCATGTTGTGACGGACATTGATCCGAAGCTATTTATAGTGATCTCTTTGAGGGTCGTAGTGCTAATGACTTTATTTGTTAATTTTAATTACAAAGTTTCTTTCTAGACGTACGTCTTTGTAGTAATTACACGCTACGAACAGATAGAAATTACTTTGATCTTGGAATAACTGTGTTTTATCGATCGAATAGAACATGTAGCTGTTGTAGCTAGTACTATTTACGGAGCAATAAGTAAGTATATCTACTTTATTCAGACATTTATTTGAGCAGTATTCAAATTAGTTAAATTTAAGAAACTTTTTCTTTTCATAAGAAATATCGGCGATCTTGATAAACTACGTATATCAGTGGTTGTAAGTGCCATTCAGTGTAATGTAAATTACATACATGCGTTCATTGTAACAATTACAAACAAGTCATTGCCCTCAGATAACACGAAGAAAACTAAAGAATTCTTTAGCGAACGAGGGATTTATTTGGCAAAATAAATATTTATTTTGCGTAACAAATTATTATAGTAAAGCTTGCTGTTTTTGGTAGTTATGCAATATCCAGATGCTGCAGATGCAAGATGTACAAATGAAGTTCAAATATCATCACATCAATAAACATAAAATCTGTGTATATATAAAATTCTTGCGTTTCTGATTGACTGACAGACAACGCACAGCTAAAACTACGGGGTGCTGAATTTTCGTATTTATGTTCCTTGGGCAGCTCTGGTGAAAAATCTGCAACCACTATTACTCTGTCCTTTAAAGAGATAGCTGAAGTTTAAAGTATTATAGATGATAAAGAAATTGTCTAGGTATCTGCTTACCTTTGATGTTTTAAGATAAACTTTCGTTGCGTCATTAGTATCCTGATCTCATAAATTATATCAAAATGTGCTATCACCTGTTTAGATCAGATTATTTATAAAAATATTTTTTTATCCGGAACTGTACAATGTGCATTTGATAAATAGTCCGGTCAAATTAGACTAAAAAATAGGGGTGAGGTTACAAAAATTCCCACTTGGCTGAATTTTGGTAGGATTGTTCAATACACTATTATAAAGGATATGTGAAAAGTCCTGCACGGCACGTGCAAAAAAATTTACTCGGGGTCAAAGGTCACAAAAACGGGTTTTTCGCGATTTTCAGCAAAATGGTAAGTTTCATCATAAAATTAGCTGCGACAAAAATTGTAGATTAGATAATTATCTATAAAAATGTCTAAATATTTTTTTTCCTAAGAGCCACCGTTTTTGAGATATAACGATTCAAAAACTTGAAAGAGTTGTAATCGTCATAATATGTATAAGTACACCACGTATACAGGGTGATTTGTAATTGCTCGTACTCCCTTCGAGAAAATAGAGTATTTTTACCCCCTACATATGGGGGTCCAAAATGCACCATTTTGGAATAAAACTGTTTTTAAGATTTTTTGAGAAGACCAAATTTTTGTAATTAACATCTTGTAAAAAATTCTTTTGACTATTCTTGGTGGCAAATTGGGTCTTATTTAATGGACAATTAAATGACCCATCTTTTAAATTAAAATAAACCTACTAGCTCAACGTGGAATTTGAAAATAGAGCCAATAAACACGCAAAAAATGTTCGAATAAAATAAAATGACGCCACAAAAATGCAATCATTTGAAAAAAATAATATGTGGCATGTTATGTAAAGTGTTGGAATAACTTTCTGGTATTACCTGCTATCCAAAAAGGTATAATAATATAAGACAATTGGTGCGAATTTCGAGTAATAGCCACTTTTGTTCAAAAAAGTGCTTCTGGATGACTCACTCGCCAGAACATTTTTGCCTGTATTTATTCTTAAGCTCTGCAATCAGCAGTGATTTACTAGTAGGGAGACCAACCTAGCAAAACGTAGGGTCTTGGGTTCGAATCCTCAGCGTAAATTACTGTCTTTTGTTAGTTAAGAGAATCCCGAAGGGAATACAAGCAATTACAAATACATCACTGAAGCCGTAATACAAACAAAAATATCGTTCTATCGGTCAGTGTGACTTACACATATAAAATATGAAAATTTCGGGTAAAAAAAAACAGTCCCTTATTTTCTACGCCAGTGAAACCTTCAGCAACATCTGTCTCCCATTAAATTGTCTGCGTGGCTAGGGTCGTATACATGCTTTATTTTACTATGCCCAATACATTCAATGCTATTAGTCTCGAGTGCCGCTCTGGAGTGAAAACACGTAATAATCAGAGAAGAAGAAGAACAAGAACAAGAGAAAGCAGAAGTTAATGATAATTTAGATTCAGATGGATAAAATTTCTTATTTTTTTTAATATACATCCCTTTCATCATTTTCAACCCTTGTCAATATCTACAGTTATTCAATAGTTTCAAATTAAACAGAATCATAAAAGATCAGTAGAATTCCTCGGCCTACCGGGGAAACCACATTAAAAAAAACGCGCTAAGTACACTACCTCAAAGGTGGCGTGGAAACGTGTGCATATTACGACGATTACAACTCTTTCAACTTTTTGAATCGTTATATCTCAAAAACAGTGGCTCTTAGGAAAAAAAGCATTTAGACATTTTTATAGATAATTATCTAATCTACAATTTTTGACTGAGCTAATTTTATGATAAAACTTACCATTTTGCTGAAAATCGCTAAAAACCCGTTTTTGTGACCTTTGACCCCGAGTAATTTTTTTTGCACGTGAGGACTTTTCATATTTCCTTTATAATAGTGTATTGAACAATCCTACCAAAATTCAGCCAAGTGGGAATTTTTGTAACCTTGGATGTCTAGATTGACCGGACTGAAACATGTTTTGTCGTAATATGATCAAATTTGAAATAGAAGGCATCAATCATAGTGATGTCCTTTAAAAATTAAGTTTATTGATGTTCATATACTGCTCCGTTAAAGTTCCTATAACTTGTACTAAAGGTACTGTGAAGGTCAAGGTCTCGATTTAATTTATTAATTTTTTTTAGGAATAGCATTTACAAACCTTTGAGTTATAATATTTTTGATTCTGTTATTGAGGACGCAGATACCTGCGTAAGCTTAAAACGTCTTTACAGACTTGGTAAGTATGATACTTTAGAAGAAGGAAACCTATAAACTATTTACCTAGGCCAAATTAAATTTTCAGTAAGAATAATATTGGAGATCGTTTAGTTTTCAGTGAGTCAGCGAGGTGAACGACAGTGCACCTTTTGCTCATTCATATACCTACCTACAAATACGGATTCCTCATAATTCATTATTCGGATATAGGTATTTGTTTCATACAGCTCCATCCATCAACTCATCTTTTTCAAAATTTAAGAAACATTGACTAAGGCCCGGTGGCAGTACATCCTAAGTTGGTAGTGCTATTTCAGTCTGCCATTCTGGCCCAGAAACGGATGACGTCAATGACACCGATGCTAACGGGGTCAACGAAACTGTGGCCATACAACCTGCCCTTAATATTAATAGACGGTTTTGTAGTTAGACAAACTTTGATTGACATCTACATCTTCACACAAAATAAGATCATGACTCAGGCTTCCGCTAGGTATGTGTATAAATATAATGTATAGTTTATATTTTACAAACATTTTAAGCAAGTTTGTGAGAATAGAGAAACGAATTATATTACCTTAGTAGATAACTGTTATTTGTTTGTAAAAATATAGTATCTGTTAATTTAATTTTAGTTTATTTTTATTCGACTGCACGTATGACGTGCTAGTTTAAGCACCTGTCTCGTCATTTGATCTTACGCCTTGGTTTCTTATTCCGAGTAATCTCTTTGTCCATTAGTCGCAAGTTTTTCAAGTTCGCTGAGAATGAAAATTATTCGTAATAGATAGATATCTTAATAAAAAAATCACCACTACTATAATATTCATATTTCTCAAAACGTAGAGTGTAAGTAATATATTGTGATATTAATCTTATTTGAACCAGGAAAAGGAAACATTAATGTGAAATTAGTCTAACCATTGGCAACATTTATGTCTTCAACTCTATCAATATTATTTTGACATAATTCATGTGAGACCTAGCAAGGTTTGATAATATTGTGCAGAACGTAATATGTGAAGAAGAAGAGCCTAGAAAACAGGTAGTTGTCATAAGATTAGATAACAATGACAGATCCATTGTTTTATTTGTTCGTATTACTGCTGAAATAAAGCTTTTTCTCTCGATCGCAATAATAGTGACACAAGATTATGTTTTACAAGCTGATGTGCTTTAACCACTGATATACAAAATACCCAAGATACACAAACTCGAACTAGTGTCACGTTATGCAAAATCAGTTATAGTTATGATAATGATATATTAATTTGTAATTCTAATATATTAATTTGTATCCTTCTTGACATAAAGTCGTATTTGCAATCTATCATTTCACATATGACATTTTTGAAATCGCACATTTTTTCTACTATTTAAATGTGCATGTATTTTACCCGGAAGTTTTTAAGAAGCTGCCTGTGTATATTGCTTTATTTGTACTAATGGTTAAATTCTCGTACCTATATTAATGGCCTTAACCATGAAAATTTATTATTCTAGACATATTTCCCTACATGTTTCTTGTTCCAGCACTCCTGATTTTGTTGTGCCTTTATAGAATGTGTATAGCATTATTTATAAAAAAATTAGATAGGTTGTGGGTGTAATATTAACACCTCTGCCTACCTCTTCGAGGATATAGGCGTGAGACTATAAGAGAGATAGGTTATTACAAAATCTCTTACATCAAAACTACGTGTTGTAGTTGTAACGTGCCGACATTTCAGCACTATTGCAAGCGGCATAGTTACGGAGCGCTTCCGTGATCGTGATGCTTGCAATAGTGCTGGTATATCAGTGTGAGACGTACATATGGACCGTATATATGGATACATTGAAACGTATCCATCCATATATGAAAGAATATTTCTAACTGTAGCACGATGAAAGAGCTGAAAGGTCCCTAGTCAAATATAAAGCCAAACTCTGTCATAACGACTACAAATTTAAACCTTTGTTTCCATCAAACGTATTCTAACACTTCGAGGTGATGAAGGCACATAACTAGAGAAGTGGCACGTAACGTTGCTAGGAAATGTTTCAAACATTTGATATAGTACTATAAACCTAAGTGGTATGGTTATGTGCTACCTGAACGTGTGTTTGGCTGTGTGCCATGATGCTCACTTCGTCTTATTACTAGCCTGCGGCTTTGTCTGGGGTTTTTCCAAAATATTAATAAATATCGACCCAAAAAGTAAAATCTTGTGCTTTCTTGCAGTTACCAGTATCTGAACATAATGTATGACAATGTGGTGGTTACTTAAAAACGGTATAATGGTACAGGATATTTAGGTAATATTTATGAATTTTGTTTATTAGGTTTTACAAATATATCTTGTTTTTTATTCCGCATAATAGTAATGGCCATGACTTTTACAAATATCATCGTATTGAGCTAATTTTCATCTAATATTTTACCTTACTGACCTAATTTCAATTTTTTTTTAAAGTGGCTATCTGAACTATGTAAATAACATTGTAAATCTCTCCAAATTTAAGCAACGTACGGAGAAACCATAAAGATTCCCAATATGTTTCAGATGATATCAAGAGTACTATGAGTCACAGTGAATCATTTCTAGATAAATATTCCGTAGCACTCGAAAGTCAAACATAAATGTTAGTGAGCAATCGCGATCACGATATCAGTGTGTGATTTTACGACATCTAAAACCTAGCATCATCTCAATAAAAAACATATTTATCATAAAGTTAATCTTTTTTCCTTCTTTTCTATATACTTTAAATTAAAATATAATGGCTTCGTTAAAGTTGCGGCCTAGAAGCCTGAATGGTAAACTATAACAGACATTAATACAGCGCAGATACTTGAACCTGCCGATGTACTGACATTTCGATTAATTTAAAGGTTTATCTTGAATAGTTTTCTATTTTGGAATAATTGGACTTTATTTCAAAAGAAACCTCCTTTTTATTTTTATTGCTTGCTCCTCTAGTTCTCAATGCATATTGTATAATATTTGCCTGCTATCATAATCACAATTTAATTGTAAATCGTAACAGAAAAATACATAATATAGCAATCATTTCAAGTTCCATACAGTATTATTGTAGTTTCTTTTGTTTCCTATTAGTTATCAGCATATATCAGGAATTGGGTTCCAGTAGACATTTTAACCATACCATGGTTAAATAATTATGACCTTAAACTGAAAGTGACCAATGTATTTTGAAAAACGTTGTGTGGCAAAACAAAGATTTACACACTTTGTTATATTTACTGCGATAGTTTGAAGTATAGCGACGATTTACCATCAAGTGTGTGACCCTTATAAAATTACGCATCCTTACAACTGTGTTAAATAAGCGTTTCACAAACGCTTATAGTTATGTCGGTGATGCAACTTACAGAAAAAACAAATATTGTGTGGCAAATATTCAAAATGGTAAGCAAGATAAATCATATTATGAATGCCATCAAAATAAAGCAAGTTAAATAAATATTACGATGTTGACAATATATTTACAAACATGATGCCTACCTACCTAATAAAGAAGCTCAAATTGAAAAGAAACTCAAAAAGATTTATTACCTTTATTGCATAAGTCTCTAAAAGATATACAAACCTTTAACACTAAATATAATATGTATGAATGTGTAAAGCCAATGTTGGCGTAATGATACAATAGTTATCACAATACAAGTTATGTGTCGATCACAACATAAAATGATAAATACAACATATATAACGATATATCGCAAGCGAGATTATATACAATGTGGCATGAGTCCGATCTTCTGTCTTCGACTACACTCAATGATAGTACATTTTGTAGGTCGGAACGCTAAACACATAGTCCAGAAATGGACCTCTGGTTTTGTAGAAATGATTCTCGTAACAATAAACACGGCCCCTGTACCTGCATCAATAATATTTTTTTATTACGTCATCAGCGATGATTGCGATAGCGGTGAATAGGGGTAAAAGGTATTTATAAAAATGGTAAATTGGATGAAATATATATGCAGGCAACATAGTTAATATGGAATGATGGATTCAAAAATTGACAATTTAGATGTTGTCGAATAATAATCATATTCAACATTTAATTCCTAAGAGCAGTGAGTGAATATAGCTGATGATTATTAAGTGATGAGATGGTTTTGAAGTTGCATGTTCACAGAAATGTTTGTAAATCATGGGAAATTAAGACCGTTTAGCCTATTTGACATACAAATTTATTACTGCACGAAAAATGTGATTTAAGGAATGATACAGAAATGGCCAATTAGGATAACAAGCGCCGTGTGCAGGCGCCCGTTCTGTTTAATTCGGGCAAACGTTATACACACGTGGTGAAATGATAATGGTGATTAATGATCAACAGAACGTAAGAGATGAAAAAACAAACGTGTAAATTAAGATATATTATAGTGGTGCGTTGCGCAAAGACGGTGCAACGAACCCACCGTTGCTAAAATTACACAGTATCGAAGTCACAGGGAATGCTGGACGCATCGAAGCTATTAAAATGCATTCTTGACATTTATACTCCTTCCGCCACACATTCCTGTTGCGAATATGATACTGCCACTTTGAGCTGTCAGCTTTCGTTTGTTATTTCGCACGTGTGAAGCTTGCGAGTGTCTTGTTACTTGAATGTTGCAGCTGCTAATGTTTACATCACTGTCTGCCCATATTTTGTTATGTGTATACAGTCAATGTCAATACTGAGATAAATATTTTGGATGGCAATGTTATTATGTGATATGTATACGCTTGTTAAATGGAACGAAAATATCTAATCGGTAGATTGTGTAAGATAAAGTTATAATGAATGTCAAATTTAGTTTTTGAAAAAAAAGGGCATTTGAAACTTTCATCATACGTTTAGGCATTGTTACATTGTTTAGTTAAATTAGTTTGATCTATATATTATCTATAAATAATATTAGTATCGGTACGCAAAAACCATCTTATACAAAATATTATTTTGGTAACCGAGTCAAGCTGGGATAACGATCAGTTTCACATCGCGCGCATGTCCGTACGGTTAATTTATGAAATACATCAATGAGGGCACAGTTGTGCAAAGCCCATGCCAATAATAAACATATACTCACTTTGCTCCGAGGGCTGTCTTCGTGTCAAGTACTTCTACAATGTCACCGGCCTTTAGGGACACTTCGTCATCAGCAGCAGCTGAGTAATCAGCTGTTGCTACCACAACATCTTCTACCTGCAACAAAAGGAAAAGTATATAAGGCATTGGCCTTAATAGTTTTTTACTAGTGGAATTATTTTTATATCTTATTACCTTAGGCGGACTTCTACTACAACTAGATCTCGATCTATCGGAACTCGCAACAGATCGTGTGGAATATCTTTTATAACTCGGCGTTGTTTCCAAGCTACTCATGCGACTTCTAGTGTTTTCTCTTTCTAATAAAACGCCGCTGTGTCTGCGTGACCATCCACCGAATTTTGTGATTCTTTGGTGATTACTAATATTACAGTATCCGGTAAACGATTGTAAATCTTCATCATTATCATCAACCACTGGACAACTGTACATTGAGAAACGATGTGCTGTCGGTTGACTTAGGTTTAAAGCTGAAAACACGTGCATAGGTTCAAAGTGTCTTATGCCGTTTTCATCAAGAACTGTGTAGGCAACTTCACCAGTGAGCACGGAACGACTTGCTTCCCGAGGAACGACTGCTTGTAAGCCTTTTTTCATAATCAATAATGCACCTTTGTTTTTTCTCCTTTTGAACAAGAAATCTTCCATTGCTAAACTGTTTTCTGGGTCTAATAAGTTGAGTGGAACGTCTTCAGAAGTAAGCAAAGGAGATTCTTCAGGAACAATCATTAAAGCAGCACTTTCTCGCACCAAATCTCTTAGATCAGGATCTGTGCGAGCCAGCTCTGGATGGGTCTCCAGTTTGCGGATTGCAGAATGTAAACTTGGTGTTTTGTTAGCTAATTTGCGCATAACTGTCAGTCTCTTTAATATATTTAGGCTTGTCGGATCTGCTGCTATTTTCGACATACAATCATCGTCATTTACAAATGACATTAAATTTGTTGCGACATCTCTCATACCAAGTATTTTAGCCAAACCAACTGACTGGATGATAAGTTCCTTGATATTTTCCTTACTGTTATTCTGGAGCATAACTTCCAATTCTTTTGAGCTGGCTTCTTGAACTGCAGAAACAATAGCTTTTTGCAATGTTTCAGTCACTTCTCGATCAGTTTTTACGAATGAAATTGATTCGGAAATGCGGCTTAATACATGTCTAAGAAGACCAGTATCATTTTTAAAAATATTTTTGAAAGCTGGGCCCAGTACTTCATTTTCGCAACTCAAGAAATCGCCGACTTTTTCAATTATATCTTCTTCTGTAAAGGAATGTTTGTGCAATGAGCTCTGAACAGCAATTTTGATCAATTCTACTTTAGCTTGAGATGCATTTTCGAGAATTTCTTCACAAAGGAATTCTTTGTCTTCTTCTTTTTGGAGAACATCAAACATAGCAGACACAAAATCTTCATCAATTGCCTTCCCTAAAATAGTATCTATAGATTTGAGAATCATTTGATACTTTTCTTTGCTGTTATTATTGTTGACATCTTCAAATTGCTCAGCTGTAACTAACGCTGCTAAAACTGCAGCGGCAATGGAATTCTTTACGTGTTCTTGGTGAGGCGTCTGCCCGTTTTCTCCTGTGAAACCTGTATGCTCGTTCATTTCCATTCGCTTTTTATTCAATTTACCTTTTTTAGACTCGTTTGGTAAATCATTTTCTTTATTATTTCCTCTTATCTCAGTTTTTAAATGAGCACTCATTTCAATTATTGAAGTTATGACGTCCATTAATTGGTTTGCTACATCATCTTTTAGGCCAAAATCTGTGACAAAGGCTTTTAATGCCTCCGCATTTTTGGTTATGTTTGATACGACATTGATAGCAGGTAGCTCAGCAGGCACTTGTCTACCAATAGACATCCCGGCCTCTGATAGCTGTCGTAACATATTAGTGTCTATAGTTAATTCACCTTTAGTAGATGTAGTATCATTTGGATTAGTTTTCACTTTCAACAGCTTCAGTTCTTCTGGAGTGACGACGAAACTTTGAACGGAAAATTCAAGACCTTCTTCACCCTCAGTGAGATCAGGGGCAATGAATTTTAGACCTTCTGGTGTTTGCACTATTTGACCTGGGACAAATGTTACACCATTATCGTCTGTTTCAATCACTCTACCAGGCACAAACCTTGGACCTTCTTCGGTATCGACCACTTGACCCGGTACAAACCTTGATCCCTCATCTTCTGTAGATATTACTTGACCCGGTATAAAAGTAGGTCCAGCTTTTGTTTCAATTATTTGACCAGGCACAAAACGTGGGCCATCGATTGTGTGTATCGTTTGTCCTGGAACAAATTTTGGACCCGATTTTGTATTTACAACTTGTCCGGGTACAAATTTTGGTCCATCTGCTGTATCCACAACTTGTCCTGGAACAAATTGTTCTCCATTCTCAGTAAAGACTATTTGACCGGGCACAAAAATGCCTTCAACCATCATACCCGGTACGAAACGAGATTCATTTGCTTCATTCTTTACAAGTCTGCCTGGGACAACTTTAGGACAACCTTCCGTTTTGGGTACTCTAGGGCCTGGGAAGAATTCTATACCTTTTTCAGTTTGAACCATGTGGCCAAACACGTATAAAGATTCTTCAGAAAGAGAGCAGGACTTAATATCAATTGCTAACCCTACTGGTGCTCCTTCACTAAAAGTTATTTCTTCAATAGATTTCGCTACAGAAAATTCAACGTGTCCATCAGCTTGAACAATTGTTTTACCCGGCAAAAACTTCTCACCGCAGTCAGTGTGTACTATTTGACCTTCAATAAACTTGGGACCGTCAACAGTCTCAACTGTAGTGCCAGGAACAAACTCTAGTTCATTATTGCTTGAAGTTTTTGTGATACCAGGCACGAAGCAAGTTTCACCGTCTATTGCCACTGTTTGCCCAGGTACAAATTTAAGGCCGTTTGGTGTAGCAATCGTTGCACCAGGCACGAAATGTAACTCATCATCCTGATGTATTACTTGACCAGGGACAAACTGCCACTCATTGTTAATCTTCGCATTTTGTCCGGGAGTAAAAATTATGCTATTATTTTCTGTTATAGTTTGTCCAGGAATAAACTGTGCACCTTCAGGCGTGTGTAAAGTTTGACCTGGGACAAATACATCTTCAGGGCCAGTGTTTATTATTTTACCAGGAATAAATTTAAGACCTTCTTCGGATAAAATTGTTTGACCTTCCATAAAACGGTATGTATCATCTTTATTCCTCATTGTTTGTCCACAAACAAATTCTTCACCGGTCGATGTTTCTACCACTTGTCCGGCTAGGAAGAACGGTTCATTAGTATTTTCGTTGGTTACAATATGACCTGGTATTAATCCTGGGCCATCCGGAGTATTCACACTTAATCCAGGTACAAATACTGGACCGACAGGTGTGTCTACAGTTTGTCCAGGTACGAAAATGGGCCCTTGGGGTGTATTTACTACTTGACCGGGTACAAACTTTTTCGCTTTGTTGATATCCAACGTAAGTCCAGATATCTTGCCTACTTTCTCTCTTTTGCCTTTCTTAATATTTTTCACAATTTCAGGTAAATTTTCTACCGTAGGAAGCATGTCCATTTTATCACTTTGAATCAATTTTTCAATAATGTCTGCAGTTTCAACTAAACGTTCTTCAGAAATTTCCTTTACAGCACTCAATACTGTTTCCGCGGGCCGTGTTTTTATCGGCTTTAAGGGATTAACACAAGGCACTGTTTCTAAAGGTATAGACACTTCGCTAATATTTCGGTCGACTTCATATATTTCCGCGTCGCAGTGGTATGGAGTTATTTTTACTGGCGTAGGTAGCTGAGTAGCTTTGGGAATAATATGACTGTCAGATACATCTTTATCGAAAGTTTCAGCATCCCAAGTTTCAATAAGAGGATGCATCTGATCTCGCCATTCACTGGCACACATAATAATACTCGACTTTGAGCGCATATGGTTCGCATCAAAGTTATTATAATTAAATGTCTTGACATCGTGCTTTTCATGTCTGATTTCTTCTAGCTTAGCTTTTTTAGCTTTCCGGACTAGACGATGCTTTTCTTCCTCTAATTCTTGCACTTCAGCTAGTTTTTCTTTCTTCTCAAATATCTTTTTCATAGAAGATAGGCCAGCTGCACGTTTCCTCTTTTTCTTCCTCTCTTCAAGCTCTTCCATTTCCCTTTGCCTTAAAACTTCAGCGTTGGGTCCTTCACCTTCAAACATTTCCACGTCTTCGGTGAAGTCCTTAAAGTCCATGGAGACACTACGGCCGTGTTTCGTTTTGATAAGCACTGTATCGGAATCCTTTGCTAACATGACATCTCTGACATCACCATCTCGCACTGCCGCTTCCATCTGAGCGGAGAATACCAAACTACATCTTCTTTCTTGCACTGTGTAC
This sequence comes from Euclidia mi, assembly GCA_944739405.2. Classification (NCBI taxonomy): domain Eukaryota; kingdom Metazoa; phylum Arthropoda; class Insecta; order Lepidoptera; family Erebidae; genus Euclidia; species Euclidia mi. The sequence continues at coordinate 81,090,632 of OX123189.2, forward strand.
ACATAACGCTTGTCTTCAGTCACTTGTTTTCCTAATAACAATTCCATAAGCATTTTTTGGGCATCCGTAGATCCATCCAGTACAGGGAAAATATATCTATAGTCTGGCAGAATTTCGTGTTTTCTGTTGCCGTAATTAATCTCAGGTGAGTAGTGGTGCGGTCCGAGTTCGCCGGATACATTTGTTATTTTACATTTTGCCTTCGTAGAGCGGGCGGTGAGAAGAACTGGAATGTAGTGGTGAGAAGGCAGCCCATAAGATTTACCGGTGATCCTGCAGCATCGTTTTGCATCAGCCGGTGAGATTGGAGCAAGAAGTGGAAAGTAGTTGGGCTTCGGCAGCCCTCTACTACGACCAGTGATTCTACAGAACGACATTTTGATTTATTTACGCAGTCATATTTGTTTATAAAATATTCAGAAGACAGAGTTTATTTTGATTTAATAATTCACGATCGTTGCGGCGGGAATATCGCGTGCGCGTGTGGGCGCGTGTAGGCGCGTGTGCTCGGTGCGAACTGTGCAGGGCGACTGAAGCCACGACGCTGAGCGCTACAGTTCTAGGCGCCCGCGCATCGATTCGCACCTTCGGCTCAGACGGTGTGCCGTATATTTGTTCCGGTTACAGGTTATTTATAAACAAAAGATGAATTTATTCTTAAAGCCAAAATATATGACACAGTTCTATGTAGAAAACAACGGAACGGCAAATTTTGGGGATGAACGTAAAATTTCTTGAGGCATTGCACATTGTATTTTTATATTTCTAAACATCTAATCTTTTATTGAAAACGACTCTTAACTCAAAAAACTGTTATGTGTGACTGTGACCCTTTATTTCAGTTACGAATTAGACTCAGTATAATTAAAATGAGACCTTACGTTGGACATGTCATGCGCACAAAAACAGAGACAACTAATGAACGAAAGTGCTCGTTTACTCGTCTGGTTGTCATGTTTGGCGGTTAACCTCGTCATCGTAACTGCGGGTTATTTTTATTTTTCAATCTAAACCGTGGACCTTCGCGGACGACTGCAAGCGGACGCGGTCAAACACATGTTTATTTTTGTTATAGAAATTATTAGAAAGTAGAGCGTCAAAGGTGAAGTACAACATGTTAATGGATTTTCTTTAAATAAAATTAAAATGTGGTGCAAGCACAAATTAAACTTTTTGGTGGATTTATTTATGAACTTAATGGTGTCGGTGGCTGTGAGTTCTAAATGATCACATTTGGTTACTTTTTAGATAAGTTTGATTATTAGTCCTCCTTATTACGCTAATTTATGTTTTGTGTTAGCATCAAATGTTAATTACTTTTTTTATAATATTCTAATAATTCATTTATTTAAGTTAACTATGACTTTTGCAATACTGTGTCTTAAAGAGCCAAAATTTGTCTGTTTATCATTATAAGAACTTAACTATAGATTTTCTTTTAAACGCAGAAAGATTTTTATAGCTAATCCAATGATACAAAATGAATGCTGTAAGTCGCTTTTAAGCTCAAAGGCATATACGTTTATCGTCACTGTCATTACTGCCATTGTGTAAATTCGGATGTTTGTTAAACTGATTAAGGGCTATCTTAACCCAGACAGAACTAAGAACTCTATTTCAAGAATAGATTTAAATTTCGTAACCAATATATTGTTTAACCTCACCTTGGTATAAAAGCATAACACTTAGCTAATATCCTGTTCTCAATAGTTATTGAAAACATACGTAGCCACACTCTCATCAAAGAGCCTAAATGTTTTGAAACAAAACAAACTGAAATAACGGGACTTACTACGAGCAATTCGGTGAAGATTTTACTAATAAATTTCACCTGCCTGTTTATTTCTGCAGCGCTGGTGAATTAGCTATATTTGTGAAAAGGAATCGATATAAATGTGCTTACGTCACTTGAACTATGCAAAACTAGCATTGCTAATAGCTGAAAATAGTTATCGATTTATCTAAAATTTTTGAGATTTGTCTATGAGACGATACGTCAGTCTATCACTATGTGGAGTCCCTTTTAAACTTTTAGTAGGTAAGTGTTTTTGATAATGTACTGTGCGCAAAATTTCTAATGTCTATTTGTGGATAGGTTTTTGATTTATTTGGCTAATACATATACATCGAAAACATATTCTGTTATACAAAACTCACAACCATCTTTGGGATTATAAAAAATAATTTTAAACAAGCTGGATCCATGAATATGGAACGAAGTACATAAATTATATAGTCCTGTTGTTTCCTTCAACCAAATACTATGACCAGCCTGACTTTTTTGAAAGCAATATTTTATACTGTTAAATTATTTAACATATTTTTTTATAGTTAACGATATTTTTGTAAAAGGAAGCATTAAACGAATACATAAAACCGGCTTATAATTCGTAATTTATATTGTATTGTGGTTACGAACAAAGTCGCAGAAGATTCAAAGAGATTATTAGTATTATTACTTGAGAGAGCACTAAGAAGCAATTAATTACCTTAATATTAATTTGTTGCCATAAATGTGAATCAACGGCTGTATAGCCTTTTAGGTTTTGTAAAAATTGCTATAACATCCCGTAAATTCAACCCATAACAGGTAACTATATTTTTTATTAATTAGCCCTTAACAGAATGCCACTGTTAGGTACTATCACAAAAATATTATTTTGTATTGTTGTATTGTTTCATCACAATATGGTCACTACGTTATAAGCCTTATGTGGACGATCGAGCGATGAAATAAACTTGAATGTTACTAAAACCTCACCTAGCAATTATTGTGCAACTATGAAAATGCGGATGAAGGAAAATGCATGAAGTATAATAATGCAATATATATCGTACATTGCTTAAAGGGGTTTCATCTTCGTTTGCTTCATAATTTAATGGAGAAATCTTATTAAGCTTTCTTGCCATTTGCATAAGTGGGACCTGAATTTATTTAAATGTACTCTACACTATCGTTTTTAGATGTTGTTATTTTATGTATCGTGCTTATTGTTTTTAAATAGTAACTGGTAATAATAATATGGTTGTCTTAAGGGTTGTAGCATGCACCAACAGGTAATGTGCAAGATTGCACTTTGACGTCAACTAAGCAAATTATTGCTATTATTATAGCTGCCATGGAAACGAAATCTCTGACACCACCTAGCAATGCCGCCGCCCGAACTTACATGTTTTAATGTTAATTATAAGTAAATCATTATATATCTAATATCGAGTAGAATAGGAACCTTTTGTAATAATTAAGTACCATATAATTCTATCAAAAATGTTATTTATATTAAGTATATAACAATTTGTTTTTTTTGCGTCCTCTACAATGACATACATATTTAGATTTGCTATTTGTTTATTTAATAACAATGTTCGTTCTTTAATCGTTTCATACATGTCGAATACAGATTTTAAAAGTGACCTCAAAATTGTTAAATAGTGCTTTAACGAACTTAATGTTGTTTTCCTTTTTTAACATCATAATTACCTTTATGTGCTATAAAAAGGGCGATTATAAGCTTAATGTGGGCGAACGTACCTACGAACCGTTTAGCAAATGGGGTCGCAAAACAATGTTGACAGAAAACTGATTGCTGTACAATCCTATATAATTTCACACTACTTTCTCTGACAGAGTTGACAAATCACTGACGATTTATCAGGACTGATCTACAATAAATTGCTTGACACGACACGTTCCGGTTTAGATCAAATATTTTTCTACCTCGTTATGTAGAAAAGGCGACGATTTATTTTCGATTTTATTAGTTAATAATATACTTCTTTAATTACTAAGAGCATCTGAGATATTCGTCTAAATAGTGGTGTATCTAGGCTGCCACTTTATCAAGCTTATGTCAAGTATTTGCCGAATGAATTCACCTATGAAAAGACCAGGGCGGTAGCGACTAGAACACCTACCATTATATCTGGTAAGCGTGCTTTTAGTACCTCAAAAGAGAAAAACGATGTCATAACAAGGTTAGATGATGCGAGTTAACTTAAAAGTGGCAGCATACCAACGTTACAGAAAACCAGCACGCTTGTCGCAGTAAACGTAGCGAGAGCTTCATATTTCAGAATTTCTACATTATATTGTATGACAAACTAGCGTCTAATAGGGTCAAAAGATCATTCTCGGTTCGTCTCCAACCCAGGATATACTACACCCACAAAGCAGGACAATGTTAAGAACAGTCTAAGCCGCATTAACAATAAAAAATCGTGCGCAATAGTTTTGAATTACATTTGGAAAACGTAAATTACTGCAGACGTATCATGATGGCACTAGTATGATACGTCTGCAATACAATAAAAAACAAAGAATAAACAGAAATTGGGCAACTAACAGGATACCTACCAAGATGCCCTTTAAATGGATAATTGTCTTCAGGAGATCCCAGATTAGTGTTCTATTTCTGAGTGTTAATGTCTTTTGGCTAGGTGTAGCTTACTATGCGTCTCATTTAACCCTATGATGTTGATGCAGAAATACACGACATAAGTAAGACATGCACACGGGCTTTTTCAAATTTGCTAAAGGCCATTGGTTTTATGCCCCTCCAAACTGTATCGTAGTCATGAAGCCTCAAAAATAGAAGGAAACGTGCGTTTTTAATAATTGGCTTTAAGTGAACTTCGTTTTAAATTAGTGTTACAAAGTAATTAGCAAGAATATTGTACAATGTATCAGTAGGTACTAACCATCGCAAGAACCATGTATTGGGCACATTGCTAGTAGACTATGTTTACTCTCGTATGACCTAACTTTTGACGTAAAACCTTGAGTGTAATTATTTTTGGTATCGTGAAAATACATAGAGAAACATTGTGTTAAAATCGGTCAGCGAATCGATCAGTTTCGACGTTAACGTTTATTATTCCTATTCATGAATTAATTAGGCACTTGAAAACGTTTAAAGGATTTTTTACTAAGTCTGTGTCCAAGACGATAAATTATGGCATAACAAATTTTCGTGGCTTTATGCTCCTGTTCAAATACGAGCTGTCATTTTGTGAGGTAAAATTGTCGTGATTGCGAAATCACGACAATTTTACCTTCTTCATTCCCAAGATCAGGAGAAATATAAAAATAGGTACGTGGCTTCAGACTTAATATTAAGTAAGAATCGCCGATTCGGACCCGTGTGCAAAAGTAAACAAAATTTTAGTTTGTTTTTTCCTTTAAAAGGTTTTTTATCCTATAAGATGTAGAATTGCATTTGAGCTGCTTATTAGGTACTTCGTTTATTGACATTTCTACCTTTCTTAATGCGTTGGAAAAAGTATTGAATCGTACTACAACTGTGTAGCTTGACTTGGGGCTGTGTTTACCTACATCTTATGAGATTTCAGGTCAAAAAAGTACTTAATCTTCAGTAAATTTATTATATGTCATCATCGTCGTACCAGCCGAAAGTTAAATCAAAGTTATATTATCATCTGTAAATTTTGCTTACACCGTAGAAGATATATTACCCAACAGTCTAGCTGCTGCGAGGACCAAAATTGTTTTACTGGTTGCCTCTGAAATTTCCATGAATCTAACTCCATTCGCGCTAAACTGAAAACATAATAGGTAATTAAATCCCTTTTAAAACGGCGTCTGATATTCTTAATGCAATAAAATCTTTCACAAAGACCAGATTCGGTGTAAAACCATTGATATAAAATAAATGGCTTCACGAAAGCTTTCTTGCGAACGCTTTGATGATATCACCTTGGATGTCGGACACGAGAGGCTGAGACCTTAGCTTGACGTGAACGGAAATAAATTTGTCATCAGCACGCCTTATTGTTGTATGATGTGGTTTGGCGAATGTTTCGAGGTTCGCAAGATTATTTTAACTGTGTTTATTTAAATTTCACGCGTTGTAGTTCACGATATTCTACTGTTTTGAAATGTAAGGCAACCTCTGTATAACGATAGGAATAAAAAATGTTTGTGAGGAGGGAGTGTCAAGAAAGAAAAAAATGTTTTGACTGAGAAATATTTATTTGCTTTATGTAAGATTTCATAAAGGAAATTAATATATCTCAGACAACATTTTTGTAGATCAAGATTTAATTTAATTAACCAACGGTAGACTTGTGAAGAGAATAACAGAAGTAACAGAGGGTTTGGTGCTACGAAAAGGCTCTCGAGTTCAAATCTAGGGCACCAGTTTGAGTTTCTCGAAATTCAGTGCCTATTAAATTATTTAATATATCACTTGCTAAAAGATGATCAGCTTGGCCAGCGAGGTGGACTATGGTCTAACCCTTCTCATAATAAGTAGGCGTCTATGCCCAGTGTGTGTGGGACAGATTATAATGATAAAATTAACTCTTGAACGCCATGTGTAACAGAAGCGTGTAATCGAATATTAATTGCATTAATTCAGTGACAAGATGAAACAAAATTATTCATAAGATCTTAAAATAGACCTCTATGATACAAAACCTTGCAGTAGGTAAATTCAAATAGCTAATTTCTAGGAACACTAAAGTAAGTTTTCTCTATGTTTTTTACACAAGATTAAACTCACACCCGTCCATTGAGAAAACGGAAACGTCGAGAAACTCAAAGCGGGCGACACCTGTTTCCTGCGGACGTCAGGTGGCGAGATAATAATAGACGACATTGCCACACCTATCAAGTTCAATCTATTGGGAAAATTTGCTTCTTGGGAAAATTTACTTCTTGCTTGGTAATGCACACCTATAAAACCCCAAGTAACAAAGTTCTCCTGACGTGCACAGTTTACAGGCTAACAGCACTAGTAACTCTCTCTTAGTGGTTCCAGGTTTTACTACCAAGCTTATAACTGGCTACACGGAGTTCGTTTGGGTTTGTAGTATACCTGTTCTTGTAAGTTGACTTATAGTCGTGTATAGAACGAAATTACAGGCGCAGTAAAGGCTAAGACGGCCTATAAAGGAGTTGCATAGGTGTATGTACACTTAAGAAAACTTGTTCCAGTAAGTTACACTTATAATCGCCTACAAGAAGTAATTATAAATCCGCTATGAGTGTCATACGCCAGTAATAGTAATTTGGAGAACTAAATGCACTAAGAACCATTTCCACTTGTTACACTTGACCTTATAGGGGTGTATAAATCAACTTTATGTGCCAATTATGAGTGAATTAGTTCTACAGTGGTTTCTTCTAAGAGTAAGTGTACTTGGTAATATTGTGGACTCTCGAATGCTATTATAGTCTTAATTTATGTATAAAGGTTTCTTGTAAAAGCATTAGAGTCCAAAGATATTTTCGTGAAGTCCATATAGGAAGACAATTGCTTATAATATTTATCGCATCTTCACGGCCATTTTGATTTCTATTGAGTCATTGGGTGTTTATTGAATTATTACAAAAATGGATATAAACAAATGGAAGCGGTTAAAAAACAGCGGTTCATATAAGAGAAAAGTGCAGAAAATCTACCAACTCTTAGTTATTAAAATTAAGCATACGACATTTGTATGCAAAACCCTAATTCGTCACAATATGGTGCGGCAATTTTGTTATGACTAATATTATTTTTAAACACAGCTTAGTAAATACACCGTGTTCAAAAGGCGAACAAAAATTGAGATGTAAAACACAATATACTTCACCGAAAATACTGACGCTTTTACCGTGCAAACATTAATACACGTATAGTCCTTTAAGCGGGGCGTGAAAAAGCATCTCTCAAGGCCGTCAAAGTGAAGGCCGTCATGTCACATTGCTTAACCCGCAATTGGGGATGGTGGCCTTCGCAATAGGACTTCACTGTCAGTTTACCATCAGGCAGCGTGAAGTCAATTTGACAGGTTTTTTTTAATAAAAAAAAAGAAAAAAAAGGTATTACGTACGAATAACTTGTTAATACATTTTATATAAAATAGATGAACTTAAGTACCTTTCAATTTTCTTATTTTTTCCCCAATCGTAGAACACAACACAACAGATATTCACAAATGTTTGAAGTAGCTAGTAATAGAAGCTCGGAGTACGTTACACACCTGCCTGGTTCTATTAAATGCTCATAGTGAGCTTCGCAGGAGCAAATGGTTCTCCGGAGTTTAACTATAAGTGTATTATGGGCGGTGTCTGGTTCTATGAGATGCTCATAGCTGGCTTCGCGGGAGCAGATAGTTCTGCGTAGTCTAACCATAAGTGTATTATTGGACTTACTGGTGCTTGCCAAGTCTACTATGAGTGTTTTATTAGCAAAAGTAGGCGTATAAAATGGGCCCTTTTCCGTGGTTGTAAACTTCTACTAGCCTGTTATAGTCCTTGCCCCGGAACCACTACAAGACTACATTTTGTTACTTGGGACTATATAGTTATTTACAAAAGCAATTTAAAGATAACGTCACGCTAACACAAAGATTAATTAGAATAATTATGTCGAACAAATAATTGACCTTTAATTATTTGCAATAAAGTACTAAATTATTTGTGAATAAATATAATAAAATGCATCCCAACAATAAAATAACGGTAGCGTGTCTGTATTTACTCTGTTTTAATGTTCATAGGAAAAAAATATCTGACCATTCTGATTGATTTGTCGTGAACGTGTGCTAAGAATTTTTTTTCCGATGTCCCTTTTCTATTAGCAATAAACTTAAGTACAACTTGAGCAAACAAACTTAAGTTTAAATGCTGGGTGCATGGTGCAATTCTAGGCCAGCGTGAACGACTATTTTGTGTAGTATGTGGGAGGATGCCTGGAAGCATTCTTATTTCCCTTACACTTATTTTTACTCTATGGGTTTTTCAGAATAAAAATAAAATAAAATTTGAAAAATATAGAAATAGTAAAAATAATGGTAGAGATAATAAAGATATGATTTGTGTCTATTATTATTAGAGTTTGAATTTTATTACAGAACAAAGTGCTTTTATTTTTGCTCAGGCAAAAATAAATATTGTCTATAAATAAAATCAGAAATAGCTAAAGAACTTTATAACAGCCAAATATTTTTACCAAAGCATTGTTGTTTGAATGTCAACAACGTAGTCTATTTTTTATTTGCCATTATTTACGAGGAAAATATTTACCGGGAAAACGGGTTAAGCGGGAAAATGTTATAGTCATCAACTATTATGATTTTTATAATGTACACTTTTTCTATGGATAATATGTCATTAACCATTTCTCCGAAACGTTTTACGAGTCAAAGCTTCAGAGAAATATGACAATAAATTTTGGCAGTGAGTAGGTATATCACAAGTGATCCGAGTGATCGAGATAAAGACCTCTTTTCCTTGATTTGAGCCAATTTGTTTACGGAAGACGTAATGCTATAAAACTTTACACACTGTCGCTTCTGATAGATTTTCATTAGTTATGCTTATAGATTTTCCTATAAAGATTTCTTATTTGTTACCAAAACTATTACTGAAAAACTGGCTAATTTCTCTGCTTAAGAGCGTTTATTCCTCACGGATTCTATACAAATGTTTAAGTTAACTATTTTATAAACCGATGAATCTATTTAAATTAAACTTGATAGGTATAAACAAGATACTAGGTGTTAGGTAAGGTATTAAGAATATTTTGAAAATACTAAAAATATATTAGATCTTTTTATTTCGTAAACCTAAAATACCTGTATGTATGTGTTTTTTGCGTATATACTCAATACATTCCCAATAGCTCAGTATTTTATTATTACGTACTAAGTTTCAATGATAATGTTTTCAAAAATAGTAGACTATAAAAATAATGTGTAATGGAAAGCTGTGAGGAATGAACGCATTTAGTCTTTTTATCCGTTACTTAAAGGCTAAGAAAGAAAAGCCATACCTAATAACCTTCACTGGATATTTCTTAATTCGCAGTCGATGGTCTTGAAGAAGACGGATGAAAGAAGATTGCATGTAGCAGAGATGAGGATGTTGAGATGGATGTGTGGGGTTACAAGGATGGATAAAATTAGAAATGAGTTTATTAGGGGAAGTCTGAAAGTTGCACCGGTGCAAGAAAAGCTGAAAGGAAATCGTCAATCTTGGTATGGGCATGTGTTGAGGAGGGATGAAAATCATGTGACTAGAAAGGTGATGAAGATAAGAGTTGAGGGATATAAGGCAAGAGGAAGATCAAAGAAAAGATGGATGGATTGTGTTAAGGGTGACATGAATGAAAAGGGAGTGAATGATGAGATGACGTCTGATAGGAGAGATTGGAAGAGAAAGACATTCTGCGCCGACACCAAGTAATATGGGAACAGGGCAGGCAGAAGAAAAGGTACATTAAAGTATGTGATTTAATTTTATAATTTGATTTGGCAAAAAACCGACTTAATAATATAATAAACTAGAGGACGCCAGCAGCTACGCCTGCATTTTTTTTTAATTTACCCGTTTTGGCCGATTCCGTGGGAAGTTCGGGAAATCCCTTCTTAGTGCACCTCTACAGTCTTCAAGGAACATACATGCCAAATGTCAGCTTCCTGTGCCCAATAGTTTTGGCTGTAGCTTGTCTGTCAGTCAGTCAGTAACGCAAGGATTTTATATATTAAGATAAAACCGTTTAAAAAGCCACAAACGGCAAAATTACCTAATGATTTTGGCAGAAAAATCTTTATAATTACTCACCCAGGTGATTAAACCTTGTATACCGTAGTAACCTAATTTCACACCTTAGTCACAATTATAGGTAAACGACTTTCTTTGTTAAAATGTATTACTCATTTAAAGCTCATCCCTAAAAATAATGTCTTCAACATATCGGTGAATTCATATTTTCAACGGAAAAGCCCAAGCGTGGGCGCGAAAATTTGACATTTGTTATTAACTGTTTTATAGATATACAGGCAAAAGAAATAAGTCTTTCAGACTAATTTCTATAGTTTGAGAACAGCAATAAAATTATAGTATTTATCAATGGATTAGATTAAAAGCGAGATGAAAGAACTCATTAAAATGAGGCGTTGTTGTGCGCGGTAAAATCATAAAGACAAGAGACTGGGCGGTGTATGTGTCTTATTGGATGGGATTCAAAGAGACCTAGTTTTACTGACAAATGCAGACAGACACAGATCTAGTGCGTATATTTAAAGGATTCTCAGAATATACTACAGTGTCGACTTTTCAGTTTCGTTGTTGCTAGTGTTTATTTCTCGAATATATTCGCAAGATTTGACAGCACCGTCCATTTATAGTGTTGCTAGGGATGTTAAAAGCTTATACGCAACGATAGCTAATAAAAAGGGTTAAAATATCGAAAAGTAAACGAATACTTTTTTACAGCAATTTCTTTGTACAAGAATTACATAGCATATGATATTTAGTTTATAATAAATAATAATAAATTAAGACAATTCCTGAAAGTTAATTATAATCTGCACACTTTCTAGACTACAGTTACAATAAGATTTAGTTAAAAAAAAGAACCATAACTGGCATAGTTGGCCGTGTCCCGTGCCCTGGAGAGCACGTTAAGCCGTCGGTCTCAGCTGTCATGAAGTTCTTTGACAGCCGTTACAGGGCGTCAGTACCTCTAAATAAACTAGCACTAGTCTAAACCATGCCTTTGAGTTGCGGAGGTTAGATAGGCGTCGCTCTGTGGCAAAGGTAATATTCAGTCAAATCCGGTAAGCGGACTCCAGGAGGAAAGTGGGATAGCTAGAAGAATGATGATGAGTTTTATTATTTTAAGGCCTTACTTATTGTTCAAATTAGACTTCTATCTTAAAACGCCGGCATATCCGCTCTGCTGGTTACAAAGAGAAAAATGCATTTGCGAAAATGTTATGATTTATTTAGATTGCAAGACGGTGATAAGATCCGAATTGTAATTCAGACCACGGGCTAATAATATTTCTTATAAATTACAGGATGCCGCCTGTTTACAGTTGTAAAGTCAAATCAGTTTTATATTTCATATTTAATGTTATTGGGGTCAATTACAATATAATGATATATTATTTTGGCAAGCAAGATCCGGGCTACTCTCATTAGAATATGTCGTAAAATGTAACATATAAACTATTTACAGCATGTGATTCCGTTTATTTTAGGATTAATTTGTATTTTTTTGGAGTAACTTCTTACTACGTATTATGGTGTTAGACCGTGTTTATTTATAGAGATGGGTAATTTTACGATCTATCGCTAAGCAAGTGAAATAAAAAGAAATAACAAAGTATTTAAACGCCTTTGGGTTCGAAACCCAATTCGTCTGATAGTTTTTGTCTTTTGTCGGCCTACCAAAAGAAAGGTAAATATTACCTAATAGATCAAAATGCACTTTGACCGCTACCGAAGACATAAAAATAGTTAGAGTAAGGACCTTATACTTAGATATTAAATTATATACAGACAGTTTAGAGAATTTTTGAGCCAAAACTTTTTATATAACAAGTACCATATGCTACGTGTCACTCTTCACACTAATTCCCTGCCTCTTAATATAAAACCACGGAAATGTACCATGCGTACTTTCAATAATTTTGCCTGATGATTTTCCTCAAAGATACGCATAAGATATTTTTAGAAGAATGCTTGTCTTAGCCAGCCAGGCGCCTTGTTTCACAAGCTATTGAAACAGTGCTGTACAGTGTAAACTGTAACACGCATAATCTCAAAATACAAATATGGTTCACCGCCCGACATGGTACAATAAATTATGAAAGATAAAAAATATCACTTAAACTAGAATAACTTTGGCTTACCTACTACAGTACAATGACAGAGCCTATGAAACAATTCACATTTTGATGGATCCGAGGAAAAATCCGCCAAACGTGAATAGTGTCATATAAGTTGTACTGCCTACTAACTACCGTATAAGGTAAGGTAAGTAAGTATATTGCTTTGAATTCGACGGACTGAGAAAGAAGACAGTTGGTCTTGGTGAGAACAGGCTCTCACAGGACACAGTTAGAGAGCTTACCGTGAAGATAATAAAAAAAAAAACGAAAACGTCTTTAATGGCGAAAGAGGGCGCCACCCATTAAAGCATACCATCAAAATCCCCCTAGAGTGCCTAAACTTTGTCACACTTGCATAACGACTTTTCAACGTTATTTTGCTTATGTATGTTCTCAAGAAAAATCCACCATTTTCCCCTTCAATTTACTTTACCCGTTGACCTCCTAACCCAAACGAATGTCCTGTATTAAGTATGAAACAATTTGAACCACTCTAATTTTATATGTCGCAGAAGATAACAGCTGATTTTTTAAACGACATTTGCCTAGGATTTGTTTGGGACTAAACTAAACTTATCGATAAAACAAAACTCAAACGTTGCACCAACACGCTTCAACACCACCATTATTTGATAGCTAAAAATATCTCCCGTACTGCAGCCCGAATTTACTGATACCATTAAAAACATCCTTAACACATTTTACTTCGCACGCAATTGTTTATTGTGGGTAAAATAAAGCTACAAGTGGATAGTAAATCGCTGGTCAGAAGCAACAAACCTGACGTTAGGTTATGACTTGACTTTCAACTACTTTGTTCACGGAGATGAAGGAACAGCAAAGTGCTATTGTCTCGTCGTGACATCGTAAAGAAGTACGGAACAAACCGCGAAGTAAATGAACTGACAGCTTTAATTGCGAAATAAAATTTTGTTGAGAGAATTTCTTGGAAGTACTGCATGTTGTTCAGGTATCATCGTTTAAATGAGGCATGGCCGAAGTATGAACTTACTATAATAAAATGTTGAATGCCACTGATGAAGTGAACTAATACCTACCTTGAGCAAAATGACTCTACGAAAGAAACAAAGCTTGTACCCATCATAAATTTAAACTTTTAGGGCGAACCTTTTCCGCAAAGTGACTTTGGGAATGCCGCATACATTTATATGTAGTATTTTGAGAAGAAATTTTTAATAATAAGCCATTTACATTTTAATGTAAAATACCTCTACGACGTCAACATTAAAAAAAATATATTACAAGTATCAGCATCGGTTACTCCTCCGTAAAATTGGGTTAAAATAAAATTACAGGAGGTAATTTTTGTTGAGTTGCAGAGGTTAACAGTTAAATTAGCGACTATTTAAAATAAATTATCTGTCACTAAAATATATTTTGCAACGTGAAGTAGTGACAGGTTCAATCTGCTCTCAAGACTTGTGTGATAAAAGAAGATTATTTCACCCGACACCCACGGATGAAAAGGAGGGTAATGTGTGTCTCATTACCAATGTAAGCAACTGTCATAATAATAAGTATATTTTTATAAATACCTACCTGCTTCAATATTGCAACGTATGCAAGCAACTACTTTTTCACCACAGCAGCTCAAACATGCCGCTTTTGCTGCGAGACAACAGTGAACAAAACGCGATTTTGATTCGAGCGTGAGGCAAAGTAGCTTTTTAATTTTTCAATCTTCAGTGCCACGAATTGACATTGTTCAGCCACAAATTTGAAACATTCGAATTTTATTGTGCTCTGTCTCTTTCACATGCATATAAAAAGTGAGTGAAAAAACAAACCCCTTCGAATTCGAAATTCGATTTTGGAATTCGACCTCAAAGAAAACACCTACAGCAACGCAAAAAAAAAAGAATAAAGAAATTACTTTTTTTATATGTTATTGTTTACATGTTTAATTTATTATTGGATTTTAATAAAAATAAGTCTAATTAATAGTATAAAATTAGTATTTAACCAATACATTTTTATTTAGAATTACAATAATGATACATTTGAAAAATAAACATCAGGGACGCGGTATTAAAACGCGATTTAAAAAAGTAGCGGGAATAAAAATTTCGCTGATGCTGATACAGTAGGTATAGCGTAACGTGTTAAATTTATCTTAATATATAAAATAATCTAAAAAGATGAGTGAAACTAGCGATGATGACTGTACTTTAACACCAGAAGAGTTAAATCAACAAGTGATTATGCAGAATTCAATCTATTCCTGTTCATTTCTATGTCTCCTAAGTAATATGTGTTCTCACTGCTGTGGTGAAAAGTTATGTGTGCTACACGAGAGCAAAGTTTTTTGTATCTCGTGCTGTTGAGTCCCTCACCACGCTCAGGATTCTAACTTTGATTCACTCGCTACGCTCGTGAATCAATCATAGAATCCTTCGCTTGCTCGGGACTCAAAATCAGCACTCGAAACAAAAAACAACTTTACTCTCTTGTTGCACAAATAACTATTGTATGCGTTAAGTCTCTTTCCGTTGCAAAGTGAAATGTAGGAAAAATACTGTAATTTAGTGAGGGAGAGAAAATATTACATTAAAATAGTAATATTCATAATTTGAAAAAGTAAATAAAACAAAAATCATAGAACCGAATAAACATACTTAGGAATGATCTGGCAAGCATACTCAAAAGCACTGTTGCCCAACATAATGTAAACTAAAATATGGTGATACTTTGTTTTTAAAGTAAGATCTATGTAGGTACAGTCAGCATCAAAAGTCGATGATCACATTCAGATTTTCAAAATCACTGAACATTATATCACCCATTAATCGCTCAACAAGAAAAGCGCCAGTATTGAATGAACATAATTAAAGTTCAAAATTAACTGAACACTACTCGTCAAAGGTCACTGAACACCATTTTGTCAAAAATTGCTGATCGTTATAATATCCGAAAACATCATAAAATTCTAGTCATACAATTCTAGTGTAATCACAGCAACGTCCAAAAATAACTTAACATCATAAATAACAAAAGTTACTGAACATTAAGTACTTTGTTTCGGATACCTACGTAGCGTGTAAATTTATACCAGTGGTTCTCAAACTTTTTTAGGGATGGAACCCTTTTGGGTAACCATCTATTTGGCGGAGCCCTAAAATAGAAAAAACTGAGTCCTACGTGCATTTTAAAACCATTTATTTTCCTGACATTTTCGTGGAGCCCTGGGGCTCCGCGGAGCACAATTAGAGAATGGCTCACTTATACTATCAAAAGTAGCGGAAATGCAAACTAAAAAGGTGCTCGTTACTATCTTAAGAGTTATAAATCCAATCATGTCCTATCCAAACTAAATCATTTAAAAACAGATATTAAATGAATGTAAATTTCGAATTTTACTTTCCAAAATAATTTTTTTTTTTTATTTTTCTTAGTATCAATGAGACATATTAGAAGTGGGTGTTCAAGCGGCAATCACATTTTTAAGCCTATTTTTCAAAATAAGCTGGCAAGCACGATTATAAATATAAGCATATTCCGCTTAAAAATTATTCAGTCGACGTCATGCTTTCTGTATTACGATTGAACAGGAGATCATTGCGGTTGCAATTATTTATCATCTATAAATATTTGTACTTTTCTATGTTATGGCGTCGGGACGTGACGATCCAACTGCCCACTGGAGGAGTTACTTTGACTCGTCATAGTATCTCCCCCAGCGCAAGCAGTCAACCGAAAGATGGTGGTAAACCATCCGAACCTGGCGGCACTAAATCCCAAGATACTAGATGGGCAGCAGCGTCCAGCACCAAAGACTTCTGCCACTGCGATCGCCAATACGCCTGCCAAGCGTGGCGATTACGGCAAATCCCCTCCTTTGGGTGAGGCCTATGTCTAGCAGTGGACGTCGTTTGGCCGATGTGATGAAATATTGTATTAGCTTAATACATTATAGTTTTATATAAAATTATACATGATAATACTTTAATAATAATTAATCACATTAGTTTATCAAATGTAACGACCTCCTTTAATTAGTTGTTGGACGTCACTGGCCGTATTAAGCGAATGACTGGTGACAATAAAAAAGATGTTATGCTTTTTTACTATAACCAAACTAGTTATAACTTTGTTAAGCGACTTTTGAAAGGTAATGGTCACCTACTTATGCCCTTTTATGATAATCATTCATTTCTGGCGCTTGTCATGTTGAGCGATTTAGGTATATTAAAATGTACAGCGATTTTGAAAATCTAAATGTGGTCATCAACTTTTGATGCTGACTGTACCTACTACTACTACCCATATTTAAGCAAATAAAGATTAAGTATAATTTATGACTAAATCGAATAAGGCCCGTAAAAACCCCTAGTCCGACATAATGGGAACCATGCTTTATTGTTTAAATCACATACTTATATTTCACTGACGGGTGACTATCGCATAAATATTTGAAAATAAAGGTGATGTAAGTACCTTTTATTTGACCCGATCATCGTCCAATAATCACGGCATTTTGCCATACCGTAACCTCGAGGCAAATATAAGATACTAGCTGACCCGGCAAACGTTGTTTTGCAAAATTTTTTTTTTTTTAAATAGATGTTGGCCTATTCTCATAGATACCGGATAAGCACAAAAAATTTCATCAAAATCGGTCAAGCCGTTTCGGAGGAGTATGGGAACGAAAACTGTGACACGAGAATTGTATATATTAGATTTCACCTTTCTTTTTCTTATAATTACGCGATAGGTTATAAGGATATTAGGAATAAGTTAGATTACAAATAATTACCGTTACCTACATAAATTGAGCAGAAGCAGCCATAGCCGAGTGGTGAGACCGACAGACTGCGACGCAGAGGGTCTCGGGTTCGAATCCACGGCACGCACCAATGACTTTTCGAAGTTAAAAGTGCGTATTAAATTGTTAAATATATCATTATCTTTTGTACTCTATATTATTATAATCTTATTGTGCTTTTTTGTAAACAGAATAAATTGAAATTGAATTGTATCTAGTTTATAAGTGCAAATGACTATTACCTATATAAAGTTACAAATAAATGCTAAATACAAAATTTACTAACACACTGACACTATTCGCGATTCTGCTGACCCGCAGATTTTCAAATCGCTTGCATTTTTGTACCTATAACATGCACAACACGCTTATATGTTGTATCAATATACGATCAAAGATTATTATTATATACCTAATAATTAGTAAATAAGTTTTATGTATTACCTTGATTATATAGTGTACTGTCGAATTAATGTAATTCTATTGCTGTATTTATAAAATACAAATCATAAATTTGTTAAGAGGGACCGAAATGCCTGTGATACAGTTTATAACTAGTACAGGAGTCTGGTGTTCTTTCCAATTCTTAAAAAATTCTAGCCTTAACTTTAATACTATATTATAAAAAGACTATCTATTTGTATCTATATTTTCTGAGAATTAAAAAATATTATTATTTTTAATTATCGCTTGCTTATCGGTGAAGGAAAACATCGTGAGGAAACTTGCATGTCTGAGAGTTCTCCATAATGTTCTCGAAAGACATGTGAAATCTACCAACCCGCACTTGGCCAGCATGGTGGACTATGGCCTTACCCTTCTCATTGTGAGAAGAGGCTCGTGCCCAGCAGTGGGACAGTATAAGGGCTGATGATGATGATGATGATGATGACATAGATATGGGTTAAATGCCAAGTCAATCTTTAATTGTTCTGGATTTGCACGAAAATCGCGATTTAACTTGTAACGGGTTCTACAAACTTAATTCTTTACTAGCCGTATTCTTCGACAATGTTTAGAGAACCAACTTACCTACCTGTAGTGGTAATATTTCTACCTTTAGCACACGTGTCCCTCTCATGTGACGTAACTCGCGCGCATAGATCTTTCACACCAGACGACAGTTGTAATTAATAATACTTAGTGTCGCGATATATATTTTAAACAACAAAAATGTATTTAAAGATACTATTATATAATTTTCGCTCAAAGAATATTTTTGCAGACAGAAGTCTATTTAAACTTTACTATTAATAAACATTTAAACAATGAGAACAGCTATATTATTATGTCAGCGCAAAAAGCTTACGTTAATCCACCCTGGAGAAACAAAGCAGAAACTAGGAAACACATTTCCTAACGAAACGAAACATTAAAATATGATCATGACGAGAGCACTGTCATGGAGGCGATTAGAAAAAAAATAAAAAAGCATCGTCTATCGCCAAGTATTTTTTATTTATAACTGAGTAGACGTTATAGTTCAGGTTCAAAAGTAACTCTATCTGCGCGAGTTGGCCGATATCCCACTTTACATGTTTCAATATTGAGAAATCGGTCGCCTTGAAAATCGCACAGTTGTTCATCATTAAACTACTTTTAGTTTTTATTTTAACCGCTTTTACGTATTTTTTAATTTATGTTAAGTAATTCCGGCACTTTTCCGTTCCCGTTTAACCATATTAAGCATCTAAGAAACCATTTTTGTTGCCGTCCGACATCGAATTATAAAAATAAACGTTCGACCAGACATTAAAATCTTACCATTTTCCAGTTGTTTTATATTATCAACACTCAAGTTCGTCAAAAGCCACTACACAAAAAAGAGTAATAAAAAGCGCTTCTCAAACAAAAGTGAAAAGAGCTCTCAACACTTTTTTGTTTAGCTGTTTATCTTTAAAAAGATGCACTTCTTCTGCTTTGCGTGTTTTTGAACTAACCGACTACACATAGGTCGTAGTGGTTTAAGCGGATGCCACTACGCGTTATGGGTTCGATGATCAACAAAAGAATGATTGTTTCGACTCTGGAAGTTCTTTTTGTCCGTTATTCGACTGTTTTAAAAGTTCCACTGCACCACAACACAAGTGGCACAGAATGTTTTCCAAGTAGGTACGAGAGATGTCGTTGCACAAGAAAAAATAAACAAAACATAAGATATGCCATAATCTCCGAAATGCCTGTACCGTTGTAGATAGGTAGCATAGATGACAGAAATTTAAACTTCGGTCTGTTATTGCTTCTAATTTTAAACACTCTCATCATACGAATATTCTATTCATGCAAGATAGTCGACATTGATATTCGTTACCCTCGAGCTCAGCATGAACTTTCTTTGACATGGTCAGCAATGACTGAACAACTTTCTGCATATTTGAAACAATATCATCAGTATATATTTCAAAATTTAAACACAAACAAGTGCTCTGGGATAAAAAAATATGTAGCCTCATCATCGGTCTAGCGTTTTTCCCAGTTGCAAGAATCATCGCCTTGGAACCCAGAGTCCGCGCTTACTATAGTTTAAGCAGATATTACAGAATATCAGATTTTTTAGAGAGTGCTGAATGACGTTAACCTCCGTAAGCCAAGAGATAGCGGTATTCCGTGATTTAGATCAGCATCAGTTCAGTTGAAGATGGCCTTTAACAGAACTGATGCTGATCTCTAACTCCCCGTAATGACATTCGAAAAAATACACACATCAGCAGACGCCTGGTCCCTGCCGTGGATTTGAACCCGATGCCCTCTGGATGGCAGTCTGTTGGTATTTAAACTAAGCTATCGTTTCCTATAAGTTGCATGCCCTATTCCATAGTTAAATTAAGTATGTATAGTACGTATCTATAGGTTTTTAGACGCAGATTGCAAGCTAAACGGGACATGTTATATTAATGTTTATTGTCTTAATTATAAATTTATTATGATATTTAGTACAACATTAAGAACCTGCGGGGATTTTTGATATCTAAAATAATGCCGAACATGAACTGCAAAATATAATTTGTGAAGACTCAAAAATGCTCGTTAAATTATAAACACAATCACACTTCGACATAATTCATTCCTGGTGCACACAAGTTACGTTACAGTTTTCTCAGAAAGAGAACAAAACTGTGCCGCCAAACCTTTCCAAACAAAGCATAATTTATAAAGGCAAACCTGATGCATTCGCCAGAAAACGCTGCACCGAATTGGGACGCATCCAAACTAATTATAAGCTCGTAAATTTGTGAGTGCCACCATACTTCATGCACCCTTCGCAAGTATACAGCATAAATTTAAACGTGGACGTGACAAGGGAAGCCGGGTGACAAATATGTACCGATGTTGTTAATGTGCTGCACTGTTAGGTACCTAAATGAATTTACGAGCGGGATTTTTTGTTTGAGGTCTGCACTTCCAACACTTTAATTGCCATTTTTATTTATTTTAGGGAATTATGAGAACGCTTATTTATAATATATACGCTTCTTGTGGGCCATTTATTTGGCTAATTTGTCCATTTCGGACTGGAATTTGTTAGGTGAATAACTAAACTAACTATTAGAGAAGAAATTGGTAAAATTAGAATGCAAACAGGAAATAGTTCATGAGAAATCTTTTTTATAATACTGGTGATCCATCAAACTAAAAACTGGATGCCAGATTTCTGAAAATCTTCTGGATGCAATGGATCTCATCGCAAAAGTTATAGAAAGTAAAGTCTTTACAAGTATATTTTGCAAATTAACGAACTTCGGACTGTAAGACCAGACCCTTAGATCACAAGTGGCACAACGCTTGGATGATGGGATTGTTAAGAAAATTCTAATCAATTCTAATCTGAGAAGTCAATACATATTTTAATTTCAGATTTAATAAACCAAAGTATAATATAAATGTTACCCAAATAAACTACTTAATAACAAGAGCGATATCATTGACTAGTCAATTAGATAAATCAACAGCCAAACAATAAAGAAACCGTGTTAATAGCTATTTACAACATTTCTTTTAAAATCTCTCTTTAAAATCAAAAAAGTATGCTTATAATTCAATCATCTAGCCGATAGTCATCGTATCTCGAACAAAAACATTCTCACGATACGTAGGCCTATCTGCTAACACACTCATTTGTAGCAGTATCAACTAGAGAAGCTATTAACATCTTGATTAATGCGTATCCCTAAGTCGTTTGGCACGGGCTGGCCACCTTCGCTTGCGAAAAAGACGTTTACCCAATTATATTACAGCCGGGTTCACGGTTGTTCTCACTCGTTTTCTAATGACGGTTACTTTAGTGGACAACGCTACGTTCAGAGCTGGCATTATATGTGACTTACAAGGTGATATCTTAAGCCCTTTGTAAATAATTTAACACTTCTCTGGGTAACAGCTGAGTACAAACTGTATCTATACTTATTATAAAATGAAATCCCATTTTTGTACTGTCTTTCTGTATGAACGCGATAAGCTTAAACCCATCAATAGATAGTGTGATGCCTGAGCAAAGCTTAGATTAATAAATTCAAGAGGTCCGAGCCTTGGGGGATGTCTAGTTGAACAATAGAAGTTTCCCAATGCTTTGTCAAACAATTAGGTACTGTGGTGTGTTACATTTAATATAATTTTATCCGAAATATATTAGACTTGTAATTTCTCATATAGCCTGAGATTCCAGCATTCATAATATTAAAACCTATAACAGTTGTAATGTACAATATTTTTTTATTATAGTTGATCTTCACCATATCACCGATGTCAACGCAAAATTAACAAAGCACAGCATGACATTCTAGAATAAATAAAATGTCGGGCATTCATTCGGACATAGGCCGCTGCCAAAATACATCCATTCGCATTAAATTTTAATTAACAATAATGCTCTAGGAGTGTAGGCAAATACGTATGATTTGTACAGGCTTGCTGAATGTAGTAAAGAAAATAAACGTATTTGTATTAGGCAACACACATGGCAATATACCTATTTCCATTTAAAATACATCCATTAAATTTCAATATCTACAACGGATTCGATCATTTCACGAGAAAATACTTTGTGTTATGCATCATTTGTTGTTTTTAGAGTCTAGAGTAGGTATTCTTTGTATGCATTGATTATAGTATGCTTGTAAAGTCCCCTGCGATACAGGATTTATTCCTAGTGCTGGAGTTCTCATAATGCATGCATGCATTAATCGTCAATAATGCTTAGGTACATGTGGAATTACTTATTTCATAATTCGCGCACTTCAGGACATAGGGGTATGACTAGTAGACGCTTTCACAACAGGCTCCCCTTGGGAACCATCAGATAGAATATTTGAGTATCATCGAACGATGGCTCAAATGTTCAATTAATTATCAATGAAGAACCAATGACAAAAAATAGTAACATTTTCGGATTACTTTGGTCCTTAGATTCTCCTATACACAAGAATCATGACATGAAAACAAGACACGAATTATATTTTGTCTCATAATCGTAACCTTCTTCCACTTTGTCCCACATGATATTCTTAACCAAACTTCTTTAGAACTCCAAGAACAAGATATTTTAGTGAAAATTTATCTGTCTATACTTACTATAGATCAAAACACAAACAAACATAATTTTAGCACTAGCGTTTCTGAGTTTTCCATGACGTAATGTCCACTTTATTCATAACTGGTTCATGGCCGCCGAGTTCAACGGTTTAAATCTAGTGTTCTGAGAAATTTTACAGCATAAGTTTGCCAATTAATGTTGATGGCACCGTCTTTGCTTTGCTGTAAAATTAATAACTTACAAATGTTTAAAAAATGTAATATTAAAACTTGGTTTTATTAGATAAAGATATGTAAAAAAAATAGTTTTTAATTTGTGATTTTTTGTAGCTAGTAAATAAAATTTTCTTCTTAATTTTCTGATAGATACCTACTCCTGAATTACTGGCGATGTAAAATTTTAGACAAAACCTTTGTTTTGTCCATTATGAAATTCGCAATACACACTAGATATGATATAACTAAAAACAGTACTGTATTTAATATAAATAACAGATGCAACTCAAACTCCGCGCCAAAATGGAAAACAGTTGTGCCAATCTAACAACAACAAAATAAACCAAAATTTTAATTTGGAACTAAATACAAATAATCCATTCCCGATACTTTTTTGACTGAATGTATACTGTCCCACTGCTGTGCACAGGCTTCTTCTCTCTATGAGAAGGGTAAGACCATAGTCCACCATGCTGGCCAAGTACGAGTTGGCAGACTTCACATGTCTTTTGAACTCTCAGACATGAGAACTCTCAGACATGCAGGTTTCCTCAAGATGTTTTCCTTCACCGCTAAGCAAGGGATAATTTACAATTTAATACGCATTTAATTTCAAAAAGTCATTGGTGCGTTCCGTGGATTCGCACCCGGGACCCTTGGCATAGCAGTCTGTCGGTCTCTCAACTTGGCTATCGCTAACTTATTAAATTAAAATGTTCGACACGAACTCGATTGTTCCTGTAAATACAAAAACATTCAATGGATTTCATGGGACAGGGGGAAACACCTCACACACGAGTCTCACATAATGAATTCGCGTCTACCGGTGACCTCGAAACTTTCATTAATTAATTTTCACGGCGAAAACTTAACAACTCAGAATAAGACACGTAAATAAATATACCTGGTCAAATTGACTTCTAGAACCACTTATCAAAAAATGTATTGCCACAATCAAATAGATATCAGTCAGAAAGAAACAAATTACATAATTACTATCAGGCAAATTACTAAGCGGTCACGGCCTGTGTTTATTAATAGGAAACGAAATTATTACACAGGCGACAATCATCGGAATGTGGGATTAAAAATAAAATGAGCGTTGGCTAAATAGTTTTTTTATTACGCGTACGTGTTTTTGATAACAGCTAATACTCAGGCCAAGGAAGCTGAATGTACCGTGTATCAAGAATTCACTCAAATCTTTCACATTCGTTTTATTTCCTACATTACATCTCCAAATCATATTTAGCCGATCAAATAACCACCGGAGATGCAAAACACCGTGCGAAGTGGAGGAGGTACAGCCGGAATTGAACCCCAGGCTGCAAGGCGAAGGTCGTTGAGCGCAAGCGCAACCTGACGGTGCTAGGATTATGATGATTTCCAAATCCATTATAAAGGTAATGCTTAACGATTGATACGAGACACAATTTTTTGTTTTATTTTAATAATTAGTTAACTATTAAAGGTGTTACAATGATTTTGCAACAGATATCCCATACAAAGCTACAGTATTATAGGATACACGACACGACTGATCGCACCCAAGTTGTCAGGTCAGCTGATAAACAACACTCGCTCGACCTAGCTTGTATAGTGAACTTGCTGTCGCATAGCTTAGGACGCACATTTCCCGTTTGCACTTAGAGCTTAATAGAAAACGCAAAATCATATGAAAAAATACAGTGGTGTTGAGGTGAAATGTCCTTTCATACTACAAGAGTGACGAAAATTACTTATTTCGAGGCAGTAAACCGTCTTTGCCAGCTACACAAGGCGACTCGAAAGTACGAACACGACGCTTTTGAAATAGGATGTCATAATTCTTACTAACAAGCACAGTATACGAATAAAAGTTATACCTAGAGGCGTAAGCCCAGACAACGTAGGCGATAATTAATATCTGACTAATTAGACAAGAACTGTCGTGACTGATCAAAACAAACAAGACATATAATGTATATCATGAACAACACACAAAGTCAAGAACTTTGAAACACCAAGTGAAGACGAACATCAAAGTCACAATAAAAAAATGAAAGATTATTATGAATAGGAGAGGCAAAAAAAATTAGTTGACGATTTGCTAGACCAAACGGGTCTTACGGTTAAAAGGTTCTGGGTGCTTGCTTATTATAACTTTAGCTACCTCATGTTACACATTTTAGTTAGTTACTCTTTCAGTTCAGAAACTGTTTTGAATTAAATGTACCTAGTATTTGTACCGTGAAGGAATAAGGTGTAGTGTTCCTCCAACTAGGGAGAGGATCCTCTGCCCAAGTTGCACTTTGCATCTCCTTCATGATCAACGGCATGACCATTTTCTTAATTAATGGCGGTCCGCATGGGGCGCCCTTACAAAATGTATGGTAATAATGATGTTGCCGAGTTACTGACCAAAGGGCACGGTTTTCACTTTCTCCTGTTCTATTATTACTGTTGGTAAGCAGCAGCACTGTTGTAGATGTTCTGATCTCAAAATTTGTAAATAAGTAAATAATGATATTCCATGTCAGGTCAGCCAGGCCATGGAATATCATCATTTTACTTATACTGTTGTAGATGACAACAGTGCTGCTGCTTACCAACGCCAGCAATAGTAATATGATTAACATTTCAAAATACTGTCGACAAGTCTCCTCAACTATTGAACTTAACCATAGATGAGAGAATTAGTTGTCATATCTGTGAACTTAACCATATCGCTAGTTACTGACTACCTATACAGTTACTAACTATACAGTTGTTAGTCTTGAACAATGATGGCGGCATAAGGAATAAATACTTATTATTATTAGCTACAAACGAGGTTCAATATCAATAAGAAACATCAAAGCATTATGCAAATATAAATTTCACGTGCCATTCAGAACCATCTACTAAATCATACAGAGATACAGAATTTAAAAATAAGTACCTGAATAGTCTCATTTAGGTACTTTATTTTGAAATTCCGGCTAAATTCGAATGCCATTTCAATATGCAAAAAACTTTACATAAAAATTGTTACTGGATAATTATTAGTTTGAAGTCGTCTGTCAGCTAGACGACGCCACAACACAACACATCAGAAATAACCTGCACTTCAAAATAGAACCCTTGAGAGTGTCAGGAAATATTCACTTCTAGTGAAATATGAAAAAATTACTTGTAAATATTTCTATTACCGTAACACATCAATCACTATCGGTCCACGCGTGTACCTGTCCGGTAGACAAGTAGGTACATTTTGTAGGCCACTGTACTATGCAATTTGCTATTTTATTATGTCGCGAATTTTAGATTTAAAAAGCTGTTTAAATTGTCAAAGGAGACGAACTTTATTTTAATTTATTTGGTTTACCAGCAATTGTTTTCACTGGATACATTTTAGGGCACGTATATCTAAATTATAATAACAGTGCAACTTAAAGGTAAACACAACATGCACAAGAATTAAAAGTTAAAAAGTTTACAAAGCAGATTGAGGTACCTACATACCTATCTATAACAATTTTGTACAGGCAGAAATATAAAATATTAATAGAAAACGTGAAAGTTCTTAGATTCCTTTAAAAACTTTCACGTTCTCCTATTCTCCACGGTCACAATAGAATAGATAAAAGTATATCGTACTTCGTACTACCTTTAGTTTGATGCGGGCGAATTATTTGGTAACTAGCGTGGTGGACGCGATGCCCACCTGAGACAATTCTTTACGTGACCTTCAAATTGTTGTTAGGACTCTGTTCTTTGACTCCGTTGATTGATTTGTTAATTCCCAAGATGTACATTAGTGCAGGTGTTATACCAACTTAGTTACAAATGGGCGCCGCTCTGTATGGCTTCTTTCAATCACGAAACTCTAGTGAAACTATTGCGCAAATATTTAAACTATCGTTTTAGTTAAGCCTTATCAAACATGAAAATACATATTTTTGACGCAGTTTTCCTATATTTCATTCTAATATTTGTGATTAGCTAAGTTTTGAGGTTCAGCTTATAATAATATTATTCAACGTTATGCGTACGTAATGACCTTAACAAGGCACGTAGCGGTTTAATACATATATGGCCTCTACGTCGTAGCCCGTAGCTATTCGTAGCTCGGCCTACGAATAGACCTTAACGGAATACTTTAAAATAATATTAGAACGATTGGTACGGTAGGAATACAGGTACAGACTATTGAGATGGCTGAAGTTACTCTTTTAATTTTGATAATAGAAATAATAGAGTAATAATTTTCAGTTTATTATGTTACAACAAAAGTAACTCTCTGATTCTCTGTCTGATTCTCTTTGGTCTAGTGTAAAAGTACTTATAAAATTGAAGTAATAAAGTATATTTATTTCCAATGACCAATCACACAGACAAAAATGTTAACAATCCCAAACTAGGGTATGCCTGTATCTTGGGTAACGTTTAACATCATCTCATGGTAACGTTCTACTGGAACCTGGAGTTTGCTAAAATATACATTGGTACTACGCTAGTTCTATACCTAAAGATTTTCTAGAAGTTTGACGACAAAACTACCAATCAAAATGTACTCGGAGCAGCGCCATCTATTGGAACGCTCTCAAACTACGTCGAACTTTTCATAAAGCTTTCAACCTGTAACAAACGAACGACGCGATGTCTGCGTATTCAGCGATTGAATTTTGCCAAGGGTGCGCACAAACCACGCTAGATGTCACTGTACCAAATAAACCGAAACTTTCGTGTAGAAAATAGACCTTGTGAACCATGCCCACGAAAAGCGAGCATCTATATTTATTTATTTACTCATACGCTTCTCATTGCTTTCCCTTACCATAATTGATCTGGTCTTAATTCGGACACGTATAAATAGATGCACGAATCAAAAATATACCGTGCATTGTATCCAAGCGTTTGGCAGACGTGCAGCACGGGACGTAAACTGACTGCATGTGATAAACAGTTATTTATTGTGCATCTTGATGATTTTCTACAATTAATAGGCACGCTGACAAACATGCATATGTCTAGATAATGCTAGACATTATTCCCGGCTGTCGCTGCCAAACTAACGGCCATTTGATTTTAAATTAAAAATGCTTTTCCACATATCAAGAACATCATTAGATATATTAAACTAAGCGTCCAATGTCTAGGCAATAATTGCAAGATAATGATTTGAATTGATAGTGATAATTTATAAAACATAGCATTCAAAGAAGTTTATTAGGAAAACTGTATTTCTCGGTTATATTAGTGTGGCCCTGACCACAGCGGCCATCCGTTAACAATAGAATAGGGGCCTTGATCGTGTGGATTTGATAGTGGCCTTGTGGTTAACGGTATGTTGTTGAAAATAGAGTAGTTTTTCGGAATGGCTCTATTATAGCTGTAAACGAGTGATGGATTTCTTGGTTTTCTATCTAGCGCGTTTTAATAAAAAATTGGTACAACGGTCAAGAACTTTTTGTGGCAATATAATTATGTAGTTTCATGAATTTAGTGGTCTATGATTGATGTACAGTATGATATGAGGTACAGATGTTTAAGATACCTAATCCCTCACTAAAGTGAAGCAGCGGGCTTATGATCCAAGTATAGTGTAGGCAATGTTGAGACGAAAACTGTCGAATATCTAATCATCATCGTCATCTCAGCCAGTAGGCGCCTACTGCTGGCCTAGATATAGGCCTCGCCCAATCTCTACGACATATCTTCACGTCGTATACTCCACAGTGTCTCAAGACGGGTGTCTTTGACCAGTTTTGGCTGGCAGTGTTGACATACAGAGGTAAAGATCTGAAACGTGGCCGCTCACTATGGGCCTTATCAGAAGGCTCAAGGTCACTCAGAGTATGATAAAGAGAGCTATTCTTGAAGTTTCCCTTTAAGTTCCACTCAGAAATAAGTCCTCGGATAGTTAACGGAAGTCTCCGAATAGCGAAACTGAAGTGGCAGTAAGCTAGCTAGTGGTGGCCACGCTCCACAGGTCACAGCAAAGGTAAACCTCGCACAAAGTAGTCCAACGATCTTGACTCCCGTGGGATCTCCACCTTGTCGTGGTGGTAACCTGGCTCAGTAACCGTGGTTGGTCACCCACGGTGAAGCTAAGCGAGATCCCGGGAGTGGACGCTCCGCGTGGGCTTGACGGAGGCCTGCGCAGGATGCGTCCAATGGTGCGGGTGCGAGGGACAGTTTCTCTGTCCCTCGCAGTCGGGCGCGGTCGCGGGAGGAGAGGCGTGTCTGTGTTGCGTTGCCGCGCGCCCTATCTCCCGCGACCAAATGGAGGCGCACCATTGTTGCAACGCGGTGGGGCCGCAGAGGAAGAGGAGATGCGGTGTTGCGTTCCCGTCCTCGCTATCCTCTGCGGCCGCTGCGTGTTTTGGCGGCGGAGCGCAACTGCCAAGGGGGTATTGTTCGGGGCCCGCCTGACCATCTGGCGGGCCAATACCCGTCGCGTCGTCATACCCGGTAGCGATGAATGCTTCGGCGACACCCGACCCTCCGACACACGGGTAGGTACAAGAGGAACACGGGTTGGTTTTAGTCAGTAATAGTCTGTAATAGTATGACAGTCCCCTTCGCCCTTCTCCCAAGGCGGAGGGAGTCCATGAGGATTTTCCAACCCGACACCAAAAAAAAAAAGTCCAACGATCTTATTGACAACACGGGAAGCGGATTAACGCCGAAGATCTGTTTTCATAGATCATCGTCATACCTACATATAAAATATTTTCCTGGCTAACATTTCGTAGAGGTTTCCCACTAAACTAGACCTTTTATAATTCCATCCCACAAAGCGAATATAG
Source organism: Euclidia mi (assembly GCA_944739405.2). NCBI lineage: Eukaryota > Metazoa > Arthropoda > Insecta > Lepidoptera > Erebidae > Euclidia > Euclidia mi. The sequence continues at coordinate 81,120,560 of OX123189.2, forward strand.
AGGTTCAAAGATAGCCTAAAAACATCTTAATATATAAAATCCTTGCGTTACTGACTGCTGACTGACAGACGCTACAGCCGAAACTAATGGGCGCAGGTAGCTGTTTGGCATGTATGTTCCTTGGGGACCGTAGGGGTGCACTAAGAAGGGATTTCCCGAAATTCCCACGAGATCGGCCAAAACGGGTAAATTAAAAAAAATTGCAGGAGTAGCTGCTGGCGTCCTCTAGTATTAATATATAAATGTAAGACTACGAAAATGCGGACAGTACTTAGTTAGTAAAAATATTCTATCAATCAATAAACACTTAAATATTGCAGATGGAGAATAATATATTATTGTAACATCAAAAAGCGTTTGCTATTATCTACTTTTATTTTCCAAATAATCTGAAGTTGCCGATGTTTAACAAAAATGTTTATGCGCTATAAAAATATTAAGTGTCTATAAAAATTTTAAGAGTGCAATAATGTAACATTTGTTAACAGTTGAAAGAGCTCGCATAAGCTCTTACGCATAATAGCTTTTTGCTTTTCACCGCAGAGTTTATAACAGATATTACGGAATTCAATATTCAATCTATCCATTTTTTTGAGATTTTAGATAGATTCGTTTTTGACATAAGCTCCATACAAAATATGTCAAACATGAATCTCGAATCTCAAAATCTATGGGTGGATCGAATATTGAAACCGCTGTTAATCGACAAATCCGTACAATTATTATAAATGTACCTACCTATGTGTTTGTTGACCCTTCTTTCACATCGCACCGGATGGATACTATGATAAGATGTTTGTGTGTAAAGATATACTCTGATAAAATGGTGTAAAAGAACGTCTAAATCTCATCCACATGCATTTAAGACCAGTATCATTCGTTTCGATTCAACTTTATATAGGAAGAACCCCTTAAAAATAGTCGGTATAATCATATTATATGACCAAAGCTAAACGCAAGTGTTTTTAACCGACTTCAAAAAAAGGAGGAGGTTTACAATTCATCGGAATCTTTTTTTTTTATGTATGTTCCCCGATTTCTCTAAGACGCCTGGACCGATTTCAAAAATTCTTGTTTTGATTGAAAGAGTATACCTCCTAGTTGGTCCCATGATCATCAGGTCAGGATCTGATCATGGAATCCTGAGAAATCGAAGGAACTCTTCAAATTTTATAAGCACACTTGAAGCGATTTGACCCTAACAACCCAATGCCGTCGAGTTTGGCCTCGTTTGAGTCGACTTTTACATGGACTTTGATGCTAGATGATTTCCATGGTCTGATGATAGAGTTGGAAGGTAACCAAGAGATCTTTGTGATACAATAACCCAATCTCATCGAAGTTAAGGTCGTTTGATTCGTCTTTACACTAGACTTTGGTACTGGATGTTTTGCAGGGTCTGATGATGGAGTAGGAAGGTTGCCATGGGATGTTTGTAATACAAAGACGCAATCCCATTGAGCTTGGGCTCGTTTGATTCGTCTTTACATGGACTTTAGTGCTGAATGTTCACCAAACTCTGATGATGGAGCAGGAAGGTAGCCATGGGATATTTGTAATACAATTACGCAATCCCATCGAGTTTGGGCTCGTTTGAGTCGTCTTTACATAGACTTTGATGCTGGATGATTTCCATGGTCTAATGATAGAGCTGGAAGGTAACCCAATATCATCGAGTTTAGGGTCGTTTGTTGGTCTTTACATGGACTTTGGTACTGGATGTTTTCCAGGGTCTGACGATGGAGCAGGAAGGTGGCCATGGCATCTTTGTAATACAAAAACGCAATGCCATTGAGTTTGGGCTCTCTGGATTCGTCTTTACATGGACTATAGTGCTGAATGTTTACCAAACTCTGATGATGGAGCAGGAAGGTGGCCATGGGATCTTTGTAATACAATAACGCAATATCATTGTGTTTAGGCTCGTTTGTTTTGTCTTTGGTATTGGATGATTTCCGAGATCTGATGATGGAACTGAAACGAACATGTTTAGGCTATTTAGTTGAAAACAAAAAATACTTGAAATTGCCAGAAAGGTACAGGTCTACATTTCAGAATTGAGGCACGTAAGGAAGGCCTCCCTATCATGTACCACCTACACTATCCTATGTACCACCTATTACTATTTTTTATTAGTATACCACTAAAAAGCAAAAAATAAAAATTATTTTTAAATAAAAACAAACCAACTTCAAAAAACACTAAGGAACTAAAAAACAAAAAATAATTGGTTTTGGAGCAAACATTTTTGAATTCGGTGCCAAGCCCTTACGCAAAAGTTACTAAATTACAAACTACCTATTCTATCAACAACGAAAGTTTATAAAAATGTGTAGAGGTTGTATAGTCAGATCAGAAATACTTTGCTTGGCACCGACTCCAAAAATGTTTGCTCCAAAACCAATTATTTTTTGTTTTTTAGTTCCTTAGTGTTTTTTGAAGTTGGTTTGTTTTTATTTAAAAATAATTTTTATAAAAGTAGCTATTACGTTGCCACGGTAACTTACTATTACCAACATCCTTAACATAGCCAATTGTGAAGTACATATTTGCAAGCATTATCTATCTTGCCTTTACGATCTCAAAAAATATAAAAAGGCGTCTTGCTATTACAAGGTCCGTTGCGTTGAAATAAAAAAAATGCAAGCAGACGAACATAAATACAAAGGTTCGAATTCCTTACTTCTTGTATTAAAACTAGAGGATGCCCGCAGCTACGCCAGCACAGCCCCCCCGTAGGATCTCCGCCTTGTCGTGTTGGGGGGGCTCAGTAACCGTGGATTGGACTCCCGCGGTGAAGCTAAGAGGGATCCCAGGAGTGGACGCTCCGCGTGGGCTTAGAGGGGCCTGCGCAGGATGCGTCCAACGGTGCGGGTGCGGGGGACAGTTCTATCTGTCCCTCGCAGTCGGGCGCGGTCGCGGGAGGAGAGGCGTATCGGTGTTGCGTTGCCGCGCGCCCTATCTCCCGCGACCAAATGGGAGCGCACCATTCGATGCGTCGCGGTGGGGCCGCAGGGGAAGAGGAGATGCGGTGTCGCGTTGCCGTCTCCCTATTCTCTGCGGCCGCTGGGTGTTTTGGCGGCGGAGCCCAACACCTTATTCCGCCGCCAAGGGGGTTTTGAACGGGGCCCGCCTGACCATCTGGCGGGCCAATACCCTTCGTAGGGTAGCGACGAATGCTTATGCGATTCCCTACCCTCCGACACAAGGGTACATGAGAAAGTCGAGGTGGGTTTTAGTGGTTACACCACATACTCCGACTCTCATTTCCCCAAGAGCCGGAGATCCGAAGGGATTTTCCACCTCGTAAAACAAAAAAAAAATAAAAGCTACGCCAGCATATTCTTTTAATTTAAACATTGCTACCCGATCCCGTGGAAATTTTGCTAAATCCCTTCTTAGTGCACCCCTATGATCTCCAAGGAACATATATGTAAAATTTCAGCTTCTTGCGCCCTGTAGCCGGCTGTGCGTCGTCTGTCAGTCAGTCAGTAATGCAAGAATTTTATATACCACGTACGTATACAGATTTGCCTAACGGCATTTCGCCACAATAATTTCAACCAAGAAGAACTCCAAATTGTGTGTTGCTGGTAGGTATGTATGTTTAAAAATATATAAGTATGTTTATTTCAGTTTCGCCAAGGAAAGCAACGTAAGCAGAGGTCAGAATTTGAACGGGCAGCCACTTACATTAGGGCATTTACATCGGAGGACTAACGCATTTCAGAGGGAACCTAAAGCCATCGCCCTCAGACTTTGCCTTCCATAATCGTCAGGCCAGGCATGTCGAAGGTCTTCTGGTACCCCATAAAATTCGACCACAGAGTTAGCCACAAACTCACGCAAAAAGACAAGACAATGATACTTTTGGTTTGTCAACTATTATTGCTACACATCACACTCATCTCAGTACCTAGAGATTATCAATTTTCGTACTACAACTTAAAACCCGTGTCAGTCGAGCTTGAGTTAGTTTTATCACCGTATCCACGTCGAGAATAATGTGAAACCGTTTTTCCGATACGTGTAGCTCGCTTTACGTTTCAATCGTTTCACGCTCCGTCCTTGAGTAATATTGGCGAACAATAAAACGCGATTTGAAGTGTTTGCCAGCATGTTGCTTGATTGGTTTTTAAATTAGTTTTGCTAATAACCATATCGGCAGGGCAATAGGATCGGAGCAATGACCTCGCGATTCAAATTGCAAATACAATGCTACAAAATTGAATTTGAATTGCGACGTCATCGAGAAGGGTTTGCACATTGTTTTAATCTTTGAATAACTTATGTCATTATGATCAACAAAGTTATATCTGTAGGCATTAAAAAGCTACACAAAATCGCAATATTAATGTAATTCAGCTAGGTACCTCATAAGCTCGACTTATTTGTGCGTTTATAATGGAGATTTCGGTGATATCCATGCCGTCATAAATGGTTTTACTGTAATATCTACATTATTCGTTTGACGTAAGGTATACTAACGTCTCTTGACGTAGGTAGTATGCCCTGACGAAGGTACTATGGCCTGACGTAAGACAAGTGCGTGATTAAGGCTGAGGCTACATTAGGTCGCGACGCGACCTGCGACACATGAGCGATTAAAACAAGTAAATGAATGCTCACGTATATGGCTACACCGTACATCAAATATTAAAAGCGATCTTTGATTTCTTTATGCGATAGGAACAACATTACTGAAATCACGGCATCGGCTATATCAACATATCAGCGAAATTGAAGCGAATTTATTAGAAAATTTCTCACTTGCACGACTAGTTCAATAGTGCTACTAATTATGCGTGTGGCTACATTATGTGTACTTATAGTAAACCGCGATGGATGATTTGATCGCATTTTAAGAAAACGACCGATTCAAATTGAGTCTTTGTTATGTTAGAGCCACCGCCGACTAGCTTCTTTTAGCATCGGCGGCCGGTGATTTTGCAACTGTATCGATGCTGCATCGCGTTTTAGCGACTCTCTGCGTTCGGACGCGGCGACCGTAGTGCTGCAGTGTGCGTTGGTGATCGGCTGAGTCGACTATCGATAAATTGATTTATTTTTTCATCGTTGTAATACAATAATTGTAAAATATCAGTAATATAGGTTTCTATCAAAAAACTAAATTATACCAGTATAATTAAATTATGTTCGTTACAATGATGTTAAATTATGTTCTATTATTAATAGACTTATACTATCGAAAACTGGCAAGTTATACTCTACATTTTATGCTCTAAACAATAGATGGCATGGACAGTACTGTACTCATTTCTTCGTGTTAATATTAACGTTTGAATTGATAGATGATGCTCTCTGAAAGTAATACGAGAACTGGTTTTTGGATGTAGGTAAAAAATACTGACTTTAGCTTGCTTAATATTTTCATCGGTATAAAGAAAGCAGTATGTAGTGTAGCTTTATCATAACCTATGATAAGGCTCGCCTCGTCAAAATCTAGTACATCACCCTAGATAGTGTACTGCCTTAATAAAAACTTACATATTTATTATAATCGCTGTCATAATTTTAACGACATTTATTCTGTATAAGCCAGTCACTAGTCAAACCCTATAATAACATCCTTATTTTCGGTTACAGAATAATAAATTAAACTTTGGGGTAAAATTACCCCAAACGGCTATTAAAAGTTGTAGTGTTCAAAATAAATTATTTTTGTTAGTTTACATGGGGATATTTTTAACAAAGCATCAAAAATTTTAAATAACGCTTAAATGCTTTTCGTTAAAAAACTTCATTATTTCATTAAATTACTAATTGTACACCAAATTAACGATCGTTCCACAAAATATCATTTAATATGAAAAGTTTCGTCCGCTCCGGCAACTTATCCACTCAGAAATCTTAATAGGTTATCTTAGGTTTTCTTGTGACGCTGCACCCAAAACAGGAGCTTCGCAGGGCTCTGTAAACTTAGTTTATCAAACATTTGACTGAATTGATGAGAAATTAATGCATGCGTAACTGACACCCTGGGGTAATTTTCTCACATAGCTAAGCAGACTAGATGGAAGTTTTTATCACGCCACGTGACTGACAACTTTAGGAGATGACACTACCATCGCTAGAAAAAATACAAGTTGTGCCCCTGGGGTGAAGAATTTTATTACCCCACGGTGTTATTTAAGGGTTAACAAATAAGTCACAACCTATGGTAAGGAGTCGTCCTTTAATCACGTGAGTCTTGATAGGTGGAAGGAACAAATAAGTGTAGACAGATATCAAGTGTACTTGTTTTTCTTGAGCCAGAGATTTTTGTCCTATACGCATCATAAAACACCGATCGTTCGTTCGATTGGCAGGGATTCAGAAAAGTCCTGTATTAAGATCTTTCGTTGCTTTTGGATGCTTTAAGCAACCCACTTCAAAAAGGAGGATGTCCTCAGGTTGGTCTGGATATTTTCTTTTTATGTAGGTGCACCGGTCTCTGAATTTTCTGATCTATTTCTGGAATTCTTTATGTTTGATATGCTTTTATATTTTGCAAGATATAAAAGCATATCAAACATAAAATATATTTTACAAGATCGAATTGCAATTATTGCAAGTCAAGACTTATTGAGCCAGTATACTTTTAAAATAGCGTTCTTAAAGGTAATAATGCATGATATATTAAAAAAAATTTACCATGCCAAAATAGAGAAAATGCCAAAGTAGTCTGCAAGTAGCGTCCATGGATGAAAAGATTTGCATTTTAGAAACATCTTATGAGAAGAGTGGATGATTATGTATGATGATTAGGTAAACAAGTGATAAATAGGAGGGTAGAGAGGAAAAGGGAGGGGGCGACCAAATAAAAGATGGAATAACTATGTGAGAATAGATATGTAAGAAAAGGGGGAAGTGTTCGGATGACTGGTGACAGAGAAGTTTGGAAGAGAATGTATGTCCATACAGCGCCGACCAAAACAAATTGAAGTCAGGTAAGAGATGAAGAGAATAATGAGTGTCATATTTTTTTATTTTAGCTTCATTTTTGACACCAGTAGCTCGCAATGTCTTTTTTGGATAAAATATTTTTTTATTTACTTTGTATAGAAAAAAACTTTTGATAAAGAATGAGGAGAGGTGGTAAAGCCTCCAACCTACCTAAGTATCATCATCACAGAGTAAGTTTAAAATTAGAAAGACATAAAATCACGTTATTGATGGACGACCCCTACGTTATTATTTTAAGTGACAAGTCGCCGCGATCGGCATCTTCCAGTCTACGGTGTAAGAATTCGGACGCTGCATCTGGATGCTAAAAAGCGACTGAATCGCCGGTCGCCGATGCTTAAAGAAGCTAGTCTGCGGAGGCCCTTAGCGGCTACATTACAACTGTACTTCAGAACGTAAAAAACAAATGCTTGTCAGTTATGTTAAATGGCTACATTATTTGAGCGAATTTAAATGAATGAGAGATTTATTTTGCGAGAAGTTCAAAGTTACTGTTTTGGGTTTTTAATTGCTTTATTTTCTGATCTCTGTAATTATACATTATACACAGGGCTGAGACGGGGATACGATATTAGCCGCAGATAATTTCGAAAACACTTAATTTCAATTTCTTTCTTTCAATAATTCATCGTATATTTCAAAAAACCGACTGCTTGTACAATATTCTACAAAAATCCCAAGTTGATGTCGGCTATTGCTGCGAAAAAATAAAGGAGTTTCAGTCATAGTTGCGTGTTAAATTTCAGCCTGAATTCAATCAAATTTATGAAAACACTTTGCAAAATAACTCGGCTCCACGTTTGAGACGCAACGTACTCTGCGCTAAAACCGAATATAGACGACTTTTTGTACAAGTCATTGATAACATATATACTTACCGAAATAAATTACCGATATGCTGAAATTTATAAATGAAAGTTTTTCCAATAGCTCAACATTAAAAAATTTGATAATTACAAGTCAAATCAAATTTTCCTACAGAGACATTAGATGCCTTAATTGTTTATTATTCTAATTATTTTGATAAACAAAGTTTAAAGCACCAATTGATTCGTTTATATTCCTGTCCTGAATTGAAAGATCGTGATATTTTTGGTATAATTGATTGTAGTAATGAGAATAGCCTGGAAGAAGCCTTTCCTGAGCTGTTAAAAATAGCGTATCTCGATATAGGTAACTATTCCGGCTACAAGTTCTTCCACGGAGCGCGCGTTTTCGTCTCTTAAACGTATCCATACATATCTGAGAAATACACAAGAACAAGAGCGTCTTTCCGATTTGTCAATGATTGCCATTGAAAAACAGTTGTCGGTAGAATTAAAACGTTCGCCAACATTTTACTGCGATGTAATAAAACAATTTCATAAGAAAAATAGACGTTAAGATTTAGAATATAAATTAATAAATGCTAATTTTCAAAATAACTACATACTATCCATCTAATATCAATTATATAATTTGTATAATTTACTGTTTTGTTTTTTTTTGTCATAATGTAATTAGCTAGGCAAGAGAGGGTCAACTACATACCATGTCATCGTTCACTCAAGCAAACCAAACGGCTTTTTCAAAGCCACCGGAGGTATGCAATTGCTGATGTCTTTATCGTATTCCATCTAGCAGTAGTATGCCTTCAGTGTGCTTTAGTTATACACGGCATCGACGTGCAAGTTAAATTGAAGAAGAAAGATAGAACAAGATGGATGAATTTCGGATATAGTGTCATTTATGTGCGTACTGTTTATTCTTATTTTGGTTGGTTGGCCGTATGGATGGCGTAGTGGTTTAAGCGCCCGCCTCCTCCTCTGGTACTACGCCAAGTGTTGTGGGGTTGATCCCTATACGGGACAACACTTGGTGTGATCCACAAATCGTTGTTTCGAGTTTGGGTGAATCCGTAGTTTGAATGTTCATGGCAAGTCCTTGTGATAATCCCAGGATCTCTACGAAGTGCGGAAAAGTGTAAAAAAAAACCGTGGGGGGACTGTGTCTGCTTGCCATATGTTAAAGGTCTAGGCACGCCACTGGATATACGGTGTAGCCATATCCGTGAACATTCATTTACTTGTTTTAATCGCTCATGTGTCGCAGGTCGCGTCGCGGCCTAATGTAACCTCAGCCTAAGTGTTTGTATCTGCTCAATGCTAAAAAAACCTTTCAGAAATTTAGAGAAAACTACGAGATGCAATACAAATGAAGTCCTTCTAGTACTGTGTGTTAGTAGTTTAATATTTACCGCACTATCCCAAAATATGTGTCACCGATAATCGCCAAATCTCTACTAGTTTCTTCGCAAGCAACAGGCGTCACATTAGTTTTATTTTTAACCATTAAATATTTAAAAGCTACTAACGCCATCTCGGAGAATCAATATGCACCACGATCCACTTTCATTTCGCGTTCAAGCCTAAAATTAGCCATAATTAAATTTACTATGAGCCGACTATTGGAGTACGCGAAGAATTTGCGCTCAAGTCTGGGTTAACTAAAAATATTGTAACATTGACAAAGGTTAAGCGATACTATTTTGGACACCATTAAACAATTTGTTGAAAACAATAGTTCGTGACAAAATGCTTGTTGATGTAGTAATTACTGTCGTGCGAGATATTTGAAATCATAGCAGATCGTGTAGCAACCGCGGTGTATCAGGTAAATAAATCTATCAGTAATAACTCCACAGTATCTTTAGCACCTAAAAATCCTAAAGATAAAAGCATCCACTAGATATTATGTTAGCAAGCTAACTTTATGTTTCTGTATTTACGTAATTTATGTAAGCTTATCTTCACTTAGCAAGTAACTTTACTACTACACCATTTTATAAATCTATTTCCCTTAGGTATCTATTTCTTTCCATCCAAAGGTTGCCTGGAAGAAATCACTTTTAGCGATAAGAGTGCATTGTGCATTTTATTTCTCAACTTCTTCTTTTCTCTTCCAACTCTGTAATGTGACTTATGGTGTACAATAAAGAATTATCTTATCTTATCTTTCCTACAAATATAGCAAAGCCACACTAGTATAATTTTGACAATCATCTACCAATGCAAAACCTTTCAACAAAGCTGATCCTAAAGAAGGCAACCAGAAAATATAATAGGTAATATGGAACGTAAAAAAATCATGTCAGTGTTTGCTATCGAACTCCTTCGAAACGGCTTGCTGATTTTCATGATAATTTTTCTATTTAGGTATTTAGTAATTAATTTCAGCGTTTCAGTAATTTAAGAGCAGCGATAGCTGAGTGGAGAGACGTACATACTGCTATGCAGAGGGTCTCGAGTTCGAATCCACGGCACGCACCAATGACTTTTCGGAGGTGAGTGCGTAGGTATTAGGTAAATTGTTAATTATCACTTGCTAATCGGTGAAGGAAAACATCGTGAGGAAACCTGCATGTCTGAGAGTTCTCCATAATGTTCTCAAAAGACATGTGAAGTCTGCCAACCCGCACTTGGCCAGCTTGGTGGACTATGGCCTTATTCTTCTCATAGTGGAAAGAGGCCCGTGCCCAGCAGTGGGACACTATAAAGGGCTGATGATGATGATTAATTAATTTCAATGTTTTTACGAGATTTTATAATCAGGCTTTAAAATACTTAAAACCCTAAATCTGTATGTATAAAATCTTTGCGTTACTGACTGACTGACAGACAAGCTACAGCTAAAACTATTGGGAGCAGGAAGCTGAACTTTAGCATGTATGTTCCTTGGGGACCGTAAGGGTGCATTAAGAACGGATTTTACGAAATTCCCACGGAACCGAGTAGCAAGGGGTAAGTTAAAATAAAATGTGCGGGCGTAGCAGCAGGCAGTTTCTAGTATTAGTATATGGCACAAGGACGACTGCTGGGTCAGCTAGTAGATATCTAAAAGTTTAATTAAATGATTCTCACTAGATAGTGTTGCTCGTTCTGCTTAACTTTTGCCATGGTAATAATCCGAAGTTTCGTGTGTCAGAGTATTAATAGGTTTGTGTCTTAAAATGTAATTAGCGATTTATTCGTTCCTTTATTAGATGTTAAACTGAAATACCTGATTTTTTCTTCAAAAATCGATCAGCAACATTACTTTTTTAAATACTTTTTGAATTTGACACGAAAACGCTGTAAACCATCTTGGCGGTTGAGTGATATCACAAAGTCCGAAACAAAACAAACCTTGATTGAAGTGTTCTGATGTAGGTACCCACTTTTACTTTGTTATATTCGATTTGTCAGGCAGAAAGTTTGACGTTTTAGTTGTATATTGCTACTAAAACGTCAACAACATGAATGGCGGACGTACTGTTTGACGTAATGCTCTCTGATTAGTGTTCACTGTCACAAGAATAACATTAATCTTACCTTTTTATAATAAATAATAAACTTTATTGACATCTTAAAATCATAATGAATCTATAGATACTACAATCAAACCGATTTATTCTTAGTGGACACAAGCCTATTTTATTTATTTAAATAAATAAATAAATAATTAGGTAAGTAGGCAGAGGTGTAATATTACACCTCTGCCTACCCCTTCCGGGATACAGGCGTGAGACTATAAATAAAAAAAGACAAGCCTATTATCCATAATGAACAGGCTAAGAGATAGGGTTAGAATATACAGCACATCTGTAGTACTCAAAATTAATAAAATAAAATAAAAATATTTGCTATCGGTGAACTCTGACAACTCTCCTAACACGTGCCGATTTTAATTATGTTTTAATAGCATTACAATGGTCTCACTTTAGATATTCATCAGACATAACAGACATTGTATCATACCAATAGTAAAGACCCTGTACTAAAGAGTCTGATAAAGGCGTATTTCCACTGCAATTAACGTTAAATATTTTTATAGACTCACGCCTGTATCCCCGAAGGGGTAGGCAGAGGTGCAATATCACACCCACACTTCGCCACCGAATTTTTAGGTCCCACGTAATAGGGGGCGAGCCTATTGCCGCTACCGGGCACATCACGAGACTCCGTGCTGCTACTGAGAATTTGGGAAAACTCAGTAACACTTTTGCCCAACCCGGGAATCGAACCCGGGACCTCCGATCAGCAGTGCATACGCTATCCACTGGACCACGGAGGCAGACGTTGAATATATCTAAACAATAGCAAAGTAAAGGGCACAAGAATAGTTAAAATTAAATAATAATACACAATTCGAAAATCAATTCAATCGATGTTCATCATAAGACAGACAAGGACACTGCCCAAGAGGAAACATATTGTACCTATAAATTAGATTCTAAAGCGCACGATAACTTGGTAACCCCAGCAGAAGAAATAAATGGTTCTCACGACTCCAAGGAAGCCAACAGTACTGTTCTTCCCAAAGAAATGTCGAAAGTAGTTGTAATTGCAGATGACCAGGGGCGTAATATTCAATACGTACTTCAGCATCTGATGGGTGACCGCTACCAAGTCACCTCCTTCTGGAAATCTGGAGCCACCCTTCAGGATATATTAGTCACCGAACGAAAAGTAATATCGTCCTTAACTATGAACGATTACTTAATTGTTTTAGGCGGCGTAAACGACCGTTCCCCGTGTATCTTTAAGACATGTGTTAGTGGTTTTCTTTGTTGTACAAGAAATACAAACGTATTTTTCTGTGAAATCCCGAGCAATAAGTATCTTAGAGAGACAAAATTAAACTATGAACTTAGATTTTTATGTTCCAAATTTCTGAATGTAAAATATATTGATATGGGTTTTGCACGCTCGCTACCCTACCGTTATTATTTTACTAGACATGTTTCTCAATTAAAACATAAAGAAATATTACATACGAATTATGTTATAAAATACAATAAACATATTGCCAAGATATCACAAATTAATGTATTGTACGCTGATAAAGGCACCCAAACAGATGACATGGTAAAGAATAAGGTAACCGCAGAATCATATAATGAAACCGCTAGCAGTCCTACAACTTCGCGTCCATCATTTTTTCGTGTATGATGTAATACATATTTTGCATCAGAACATCAATGGAATAATGAATAAATCTGATCTTTTATGTATAAATTTAGATTGGCTATTAGAGCAGGATATTTTGACTGATGTAATTTGTTTAACAGAACACAATATGGTAAAAGATGATACAAAATTATTATATTTAGCAAATTACTCTCTCGCAGCAACTTTTTGCCGTAAAAGTCGACGTGGTGGTTCTTGCATTTTGGTTCATAATCTTCTTCTTCTTAAAAAAGACAACTCCCGCATTAGGACTAAATCCTGTGCCGCGGGGGACTTTACAAACATACAACTAACGCGGACAATGAACACCCAGACTCGAAACAACAATTTATGGATCACACAAAGTGTTGTATCGTGTGGGAATCGAACCCACAGCACTCGGCGCAGTGTCAAGCGGCGAGGCGGCCGCTTAAACCACTACGCCAACCGTGCAGTCAACCGTGTAATAAACATGAATATAAAGTTGTCTCTCAAATTGAATCAAAGTGTGTTTCAGGTATTATAGAATGTTGTGCCGTGGAACTAACTATGCATAAAGTAATAATTATTTGTGTATATAGACCACCGCGAAACAACATGCATCAGCTTGAAGAATTTTTTGAAAAACTTAATATGATACTACATGAATTATGTTACACTAAGAAAAAGGTAATTTTGTGTGGCGATTTTAACATAAACACTCTTTTGAACACTAAGTGCTTGGCCATAGTAGCGCGGGCAGCCCGCGCGCGGGCCGCGCGCGGCGCCGCGCGCGTCTTCATGTGTCTGTAGTAGCGCGTTCGCGGGTGCGGTGTACAGTGTTTGTCAAATTTAGGATCGCGGCTAGATTAATATGAGTTTTCATTAAGATGACGTTAACACTCACCATAGTAACACTATGTTAATTGTTCACCAAATTCGCAACTAACTGATAACAAGGCTGTAGCCGTGCGGATAATACAACCGCCTCCCGGTCTGAGGGCGTGGGTTCAAATCACATTTATAACTTTTATAATAATTTTGGTTTTTATGATATTTGGAAAATGTTTATAAATATTTGGCAAATATTAAAAATAAAAATAATATTTTGAATAAAAATTGAAAAATTCTAGTAACTTCAGGAACGACTGGAAGGGTTAAAAAGAGATATGTGGTAATGTAAATAAATTAGAATTTATATGTATAGATACTTTGCATTTTTAAGTTTGCATCATTATACACCGCTATTTTTTAATTAGTACAAAAACTTTAAGGACAGATTAGCGAAGATATTATTATCATATATGTGACGTAAGAATTTCATAATATCAATAAAGAGCAAAGTTATTATCATTTGTTTATTGTAGAAAATCTCACTTAAATCATAGTCATATTTTACAATCCATTCACTAATTCATTGATAACATTCCATCTTGCTCATTCGCATTCTCTCTGTCGCACTTATGATGTAGGTAGCCATAGAAAATAAAATGAAGAAAAATAATAAATGTAGGTAGTTATTTTTTAATTTTGTTAATTCTACCCTCTCCTTCATACTTCATTCGGGCTAAGGACCGGTAAAATTTATCGTTTAACAAGTAATTAAATACGGAGATATGTAATTAAAAAGCAAACAAATATCAATTTAAAAAAATATGTGTTCTGGACTAAAAGAAAAAAGTAATTTTGGCGTATTTATGAAATTAGAATCATCTGCTATTTACAAATTATTTTATCATCATCATGGCAGCCTAGAGTCGTCCACTGTTGGACATAGGCCTTCCTCAAGGTGTGTGGAGAACACAGACCAATTTTGAGCCGCCCGCATCAAATTATTATTTACTTAAGTACGTATCATTTACTAAACTTACAAGTATTTCCATTGTCCTTCGAAATGTCCACCACCGTTGTCAAAATCATCCAATATGCACTGTTTTAATTGTTTGACACTGACCCGGTCACTTTTGTACACTCACAATACGATGTCCATGAGTACACAGCTGCACTCGCGATTTTTCCACTCAAAAAGTACGCACAAAGCATAACTACATACTCCCGTGATATGAACTGATATGATAGGCCATCGCGTGGGGCAAACGTAGACAAACAATTAACTTTTGCAACGAAATTAGATACACTCACTTTCGCTAGCAATTTAGTACTGTGTGTAGAATCGTCGGGGCGTGGCGCAGGCGCAGAGGGGCGGAGGGGTGGGGGGGAATTTATCAATGGTTCATTTTATTATGATAGTACACGGGTTGGTCATAGTATTAGTATTGCATTTACCAATTATCACGTATTTTTGTGGACAGTTTTGAGACAGTTTTGGGACTTAGTGTTTTTATTTTTCAACTACATAAATATGATCAGTTAAAGATTCTTAGTGCCCTGTTAAATTTTTTGTACTAATTAAAAAATAGCGGTGTATAATACTTTATGTGTCTTGTACCTACTTGCCCGCGGCTTCGCGCGCGTTGAAGTCGGGGTAACATTAATTTACTTTCAGTCTCAAGTTCTCAAGTCTCAAGTGAGACTCCTGATTAGTCTAAAGAGTTCAGAAACTCTATAGAGTAGAAAGTAATTCGGTCAGTATCCATGACATTATCTACCATTATACATATATACCGAATATATATCTATAAACACTTTCGCATTTATAATATTAGTAGAGTATTTCTGAAGATTGACTGATATGTAAATAACCTATCTTTAGGGTTCCCTAGCCAAAGGCTTAGATGCTTAAAACTGAACCCCTGATAGATTCGCCATGTCTGTTTATGTATCCGTTTCTATGTCACAGTCACTTTATGCCAAAACTATTAAGACTACAAATTTCAAAATTGGTAAGTAGATGTGTTATGTGAACCGCTTTATGATTTATATAAAAAAAAATATATCTGTCCTATGCTAGCGGGGTGCCTATGGAGATTTTTAAATTAAAATTTTGTTTCCCAAAATCCTTGGTGCTCAATATCAATAAACAATATCGATACACAAACACTACGGAAAGCAAAGTTATTTTTGCCGGCGAAAAATTGATAAGTGATATTTGGCTAGAGGGCTATGTGATGCTTATGTTAAGTGAATCCCTCTACTACGTTAACCTTGATGAGCGAGTTCGACTCGCACTTGATTTCATAATTACTCATAAAAGTTTGAGATCCCCACGCTCCGCATTGTTTCCCGCTTTCCGCCCGCGCATTGACTACGGACACTTGTATGAAAGTCCTATGGTTTGAGTTGTCCGCGTGCTCCCCGCGCTGCACCGCCCGGCGCCGCTCGCCGCGCCCGCTCTCCACTACGGACACTCCTATAGAGTTCCATATGTTTAAGTTTCCCGCGTCGAGCCCGCACCCGCGCCCGCCTTTCACTGTGGCCGAGCACTAAAAGTAGTAAGGACCTAATACAATTAATAAAAAGTTACAATCTTAAATCAATAATAAATGAGCCCACCCGCCTAAACAGTGGTACGTGCATTGACCATTTCATGCATAATATTAAAGGCTCCAAGTACAAAATTTATGAATTTTCCCTGTCCGACCATACTGCACAAATGCTATCTTGCCCGGTAAAAGTTACTTGCTCCCTTTCACATTGGTATATAGAGAGAAGGGACTATAGTAAAGAAAATATTGAAAAATTTAAGGCCTGTCTTCAAGCATTGAGTTTTAACGAAGTATATGATACGCATAATCCTAATATAGCATTTGACATTTTTTATGACATTTTTACTTTATTCTATTATTTATGTTTTCCTTTGACATTAATTAGAAAAAATACACGTAATAAACCTAAGTGGATGACAATGGGTATAAAAACATGTTCAAAGTGTAAACGTGATTTACTGTGGCGCTATAGGAAAAGTCCTAACACACATAATAGAAATAACTTTAAACAATACTCTGCACGTCTTAACAAAGTAATCAAATTGACACAAAAATCTCAAAATGACTATATGATTCAAACTGCCATAAACAAATCCAAAGCAACATGGTCAGTTATAAATAACAATAAACAATCCATGCCTGTTGAGGAAATAAAACAAATAAGTGTAAATGGCGAAATCATTGAAGATCCTATTGCTATTGCGGATAGTTTCAATACATATTTTATAGGAACAGGGTCTACACATAGTGTTAGTAGCACGAATTCTAATAAAATTACAGTCAATAAGACCTTATTACATTCACTTTTTATGACCCCTACAACGCCTTTTGACATTTATAAAATAATTGTTTACTTAAAAAATACAAATAGCACGGACTATGATGACATACATACGAAGATTTTGAAAGCCGTATCTAATATTATTTCACCTATCTTAAGTTACATAATAAATATGTGTATTGTATCTGGTGTATTCCCTGAAAAATTAAAAACTACTATTGTTAAACCACTTTTTAAAAAGAATAGCAAACTAGAAATGAGCAATTATCGACCAGTATCCCTTATACCAACAATATCGAAGGTATTTGAAAAAGTAATTAGTAGTAAACTTAGCACCTTTTTTGAAAAAAATGATATCTTCGCGGATGAACAAGTGGGCTTTAGGAAAGAAAAGAGCATTAATTTAGCGGTATATAAATTTTTGCAAGTTGTTATGTCTAGCCTTAACAATAAAAGAATCGTCACGGCACTGTACTTGGATCTGCAAAAGGCGTTCGATTATGTCGATTATAATCTTTTGTTTAAAAAGCTGGAAGCTTACGGCGTAAGGGGCAATGTGTTGAAACTTTTAAAATCCTATCTCTCTAATAGAGTACAATGCACTCAGATCACTCGCATATGCCCTAAAACCAAAAAGGAAACTGTATTTTCCTCTGGATATCAAGTGGTAAAACAAGGTGTGCCTCAGGGAAGTGTTTTAGGTCCCCTGTTACTTATTATATATATAAATGACCTGCCAAATGCTATCAAACAAAATATTGTCCTATTCGCGGATGACAGTACGGTCATGTTTACAAATACGTGTAAAAACACTTTAGAAAGAGATATGAATGAAACACTAAATCTAATAATAAAATGGCTAAAATGTAATAATTTACTCATAAACCTAGATAAAACGAACATAATGGGATTTAGAAATCATATCAACAAAACAAAAGATATTGTTGTAAAATATAGCGGACAACAAATAAATGAAGTGGAAACTGCAAAATTTTTGGGCTTGCATCTTGATTGCAGTTTGAATTGGAGACATCATGTTGAAGTCATATGTTCTAAATTAAGCCAATTTTCATATGCACTGTACATGCTTAGAAAGGTAGTCCACCAGTCGGCTGTTATAACTGCATATCATGGTCATGTTGAGTCCTTGTTAAGGTATGGGGTAATATTTTGGGGCAACTCGGTTGAAAAGGATACGGTGTTTAAGGCACAGAAGAGGTGCGTGAGAGCAATTTGTAAACTTAAATCTACTGATAATTGTAAACCTACGTTTATTGAACTAAAACTATTAACCCTGCCCTGTATGTATATTTATGAGACTGCTATATTTGTTACCTTAAATAAGTCTTTGTTTAAATCACCTACGAGTGAACGCCATAAGAAAAAAATATGTTTTCCGGCAAACAGAACTGCACAGTTCGATAAGAGTGTTTTTTGTATGGCTCCTCGAATTCATAACCATCTACCCAAAGCAATATTGAAATGTAGTAATGTAGATACACTAAAGCATTCACTTAAACAATTTCTTCTTAAGAAGGCATATTATACTGTAACTGAATATCTAAATGACAAAACATAACTCACAGTAAATTATCTAATTAATTGACATGATGTAATTTTTTACAATTGACATAATTCTGATTAATTAATTTTCTGACTGATAATAATTTTACTTGACATTTTCTATGCTAATTTATGATGGAGATTTATGAGTTTGTTCTGACATTGAGATATAATTATGATTAATGTTCCAAACTAAAATTATTACCATTACTTATTATTTTTGGGTGATTATATAGTGTGTAACTTTAAATTTATAAAATACTCTACCCTATAAAACATTGCATGCTGACTGGCAGAATATAGAAGCACTGAACATTCTGTAACACCTCTGTAACATCTTTGTAATACCTATGTTCGCAATAAATGATTATTATTATTATTATTAATTAAAACCATCGAAACCATCTGTCCATGTATCTGTTACCTGCCTGTCACTTTGACAACTAGATCTTATATCGGCCGCTTTGTTAAACTTTTCAAGATAAAAACATTCTGAAAAGCCAAGGTGCGGGATGAAACTTTAACGATCGGCGACTATTTTCGTTAACTCTGTACTTGTAACTCTTTTCATTAATACTTTGACAACAACTCGTGCAGTAGTTCCTAGAAAATTTGAATTTAAATTGATCTGACACCAGCCAAAGAGACACAACTGCAGCATTAAATAGATCAACGAACAGCAGCAAAAGCAGAAGATTTGTTACATACAGGGTGTCTTAAGACCCATCAATAAGCCGAAGTCTACCTATTATACTTGTTTTGGACACCAAGTCAAGTCATACTAAGGAAAAATAAAACCTGGGAAACATAATTAAACCTTATAAATAAGGAGACACATTTTTAATTCGCATTTTAAAGTGCGCGCGTGCAATTTTCCAAATACCTTCTTACTTACGGGTGCAAAGGACATCTATAGAATAGGATGGCGGGGTAAATGGATCGATTTTGTACCTAATTACAAAAATTGTATGGTAACTTTGAGTCGCACTATCTCCTGAACCAGTAATTTTCCAGGTATGGTGCCGAACTAAAAAATGTTCGTAATGATTGGTACAATATGGGGTTTCAGTTTTCGTCAAGGCTCCTTTTACATCCTGTATATGAATAAAAAACTAAATATCTACGGCCTAGGCTATTGAGGTCTAGCATAACATAAGTGTTTGTTGGAAACACTATTATAATAATATGTAGTTGGAACGGCAGACGGTGATTCGCCGACCGATCAAACAGGTCCAATATGACAAGCATTACATTATTTGCCATAAAGGCAGCAGGTAAACAACTGTGGTGTTATTAGTTATGATTATGGGAATTGATATAATGTTACGTGCAGATTTATAATTGCAGTACATAAGTTCACCACTCTGTTAAATTAATTGTAAAACAGATCAATTTGGTAGGTACTAAGGAAGTGGGCTCCTGGCAGAAAATAGAAAGAAAGAAAGACAAGAAGAAAGAGACACTCAAATAACAACAATGACAAAATTATCTTTTTCTAGCAGGGCTAAGAGTAACAAACATTGATTTTAAACTGAAATTTAGATATGACCTTATTCAAGAAGAAATATTTTAAACTTAAACCGCAACTTCTTCACTATATTTTAAGCTTTTGCCAAAATAAAGGCCTATTCAAACCTGAGCGATATTCGCTGCCGCTGTGGGTAGAGGTACATACCGCGCGAGTTTCGCTCAGGTATTTAGTATCAAGTACCGCGGCTAGAGCGACCTGAGCGATATTCGCTGCCGCTGTGGGTAGAGGTACATACCGCGCGGGTTTCGCTCAGGTATTTAGTATCAAGTACCGCGGCTAGAGCGACCTAAATTTCTTACCTCTCTGAGCGAAACTCGACTATCGCGCGTTATTCTACCCACAAGGTCAGCGAATACCGCTTAGGTCTGAACAGTAATATTACCGCATACCCACTGGGTTTTCTCTGCCGCAGACGGTAGCGGATACCGCTTAGGTCTGAACAGGCCTTTAATGAGTAAAAGGTGAACTTTTGCGATCATCTAATGGATAGGTACCTACCTAAACCGTAACAAAATGAATTTATATGCTCAATTATAAAATTTGTTGGAATATGGTTCTCTAAGTTATCCTACTGTGTAGTGGCGAAATGAGTTTATCGTATTACTTAATTTTAGAAACGAGAATTTAGCTTTCTTACTATCCCAGTCGGAACAGTTGTATTATTTTGCTATCTTACTTATCATCAATCTGTTGCTACCCATTGCTGCATATACTTTATTGGCTATATCCAATTTGCACCGCAGCACCAATATTCCTCCATTAATAATTTAGATTCAATATATCTTCCACATCACAATAATTTCACAATGTGCCAAATTCTTGACGTGCGTAATACACATATCTGTAACCTGCGCAATGCAATGATATATTCGAGTTTGCAAAACAATTATTGATGCGGTTTGTTTTCTTGCCAACACAATAGAAATTTCGTCATGAGACTCAAATATTCGTGATAAAGACAATAAACCGAGGAAACTAAACTATCAACAAACATTTAGTGGAAACAATAATCATTAATTAATAGCAAATTAACGCAAAGTACCTCTCATAATATTTAGCAGACAGTTGCTTGAAAGTTATTATATTCTACATAGATTTGCAAACATGTATAGGTACCGTTGATGAAAATAGTTAAATTATAAACGTTTGTTTGTCAACTCATCAACCAACCTCATTGCATCAACCTCATAACATATTTTTTACTATTTTTTTTAGAGTACCGCAAAGAAAAGGAATTATTTTTGCATTTTTTAAAACGAATACACTTTTAGTTACCTCATTCATTCAGAGTAGTGTCGAGTTATAAAATTAATACCTACCAGACACAGAATACTATTGGCTGGAAATACTCAATTCACCATAATAATTATGATCAATGCCATCCACATCATTATTTCAAAGGCAATATAAGAAGAGTGCCTAACAACCTTAATGACATCAATGTTCTTATCACCGTGTGAGAAACGTCGTTTGAGCGGCGGACAGAGTCGTCGCGAACCGTTTGAGTCTTGCGAAATAAGAATAATTTCAATAACTACAACTAAAGTATCTTTGAATAATGAAAAATATATACTCACATCCATGATGAGTCGGAGGGTGAGCGCTCTGGCTCGCGACTCGCTGAGCGTGCGTGCACGCACCGCCGGCACTGCGACCCGCGACAACCACTCGCCAAATTCTGAATAACACCACCACGGTCACGATACCGACCACTTACTAGTTGGGAGGTTAATGGAGAAGGAAAGTTAGCCAGGACTAGAGTCGGTTCAAGGTCTGGTGAAGCTGATGGAGCAATATAGTGCTTTATAGGCAACTAAGCTTAGCCTCAAAGATACATAAAAATCTCATATTGGGCAGCACAAGAGAAATAAAGACACATAGAAATAACATACTATGAAGTAATATTATGAAACATAAAACGGACTTTATTTAGTTACTGGGATGAAACATTTGGTTGATAAGGTGCAAACAAAAAAAAACTAGAGTGAAAATTATAGGAACAATTTGCGAAAATCAGAAACATCGAAACTTTGTAACTGGGTCTAAAAATGTCGCACGAAAATACAAAAGTTTCACTTTAGAACAAATATTCAATCAAATTGCTAAACCAGACCATGAACAGATTTTTATACTCGCAGGTATGATAAGCATGACTATAGGACACTAGCACAGGGATAATTAAAGCACTCAGTAGCAATAGAATCACAGAACAAACAAAACATTTAGAATCATAACGAGAAAACAAAATTAGGTACGTAATATAACTACAACAGTATTACTTTTCATGCAATTTAAATAGGAAGGAGAAATACTGGTACTTAATACTAGTACTAGTACTTCATAGTAATACTATGAATAACAATGTAAACAACACGCTCACTATGAAAAGTATAAATCTGTATTTAAATGTGTAAGTAAATTTTGCTCGTGTTATAGGGCTGATCTACTGTCTATAGATGAATTGACTGAAAGTTATTATTCTGATCAAGTTAAGCGTAAAGAAGTGATACATAAGAAATGGTGAACTGGTAAGATAAAAATTAGGACAAATGAAATGTTTTAATAGATATATATTTTAAGGTTTGCAAAGTACCACAAGCTGGAAGAAATCATAGTAATAATCATAATATGGCATGTGGTAAAAGAAAAAGAATTTAGAATCGAATAGTATAGAAGAAAAGTCAGGTAATCTATGACAAAATATTGCTTGAAGCCTGTTCCTTTACAGGTTTTGAATAGAAAAACTAATTATATCATTGATTAAGATGAACTTGTAAATAATAATATGTTATGAATACGTTTGGTAAAAAGAAATCATAACTGATAAGTTATTCAGGTTTTCTAGTATGACTCGTAAATTTTTCAATTTTCATGACATGTTCAATGTTTTATCTTTATCGATGATATAATAATTATTATGAAAGGACGGTCAGCGTCATTATGAATTTTGGTTAAAACTTGATAAAAGTAATGAAAACTCCAATATTTCGTAGAAGAACAATGATAATTATGATAAACTCGAATGAAACCAATGGATGAATGTAATGAATTTGAAAAGTGTTACGAGTATTTTGGTCAAATCTACATTACTTTTTGTTTCTACGGTGCAATATTTGTGGAACTCACACCTGAATAATACGTTTTGTAAAAGGTAATCGAACGCTTTCTAATTTTGTTATCATTCTCTAATGTATGTTTTTCATGCATAATAATATGTAATTGTGTAATTAGAACACAAATAGGTCGTACAATGAAAAGTTGTGTAACGCATAGGTAATTATAATCAAACGAAGTTCCACAAATACACTACTGTGATATCAACTACATTTTCTACTGCTACTATCATTGTTCGTCTTGCTTCCACTGACCTATCGCTTCCGCACTCATTACGTCTTGTGTGTTGTATTCCATTGTGTGTGTATGTGTGTGCACTATACTATTGTCATATAGTATCGTAGTGGGTGTGTTGGTGTCTCGTGTATATTGTATTCCACAGCACTTTAACACTGTCACTGGTTTTATTTTGTTAGTCACTTCTATATTTCACTTTTATCCGTTCGTTAGTATGCGTATCGTTAATGAGTTCGTTTTGTTTAAATATTTCTCTAGACTAATTTTCATTATCCTGTAATCATAATCAACGTACGTTTAACTTATTTAAAAACCACGTGCATGTTTACATGTATAACGTTGAAATGTTTCAATTTATTTGCATTGTAAGTCATATTTTTAGATTTATTAACATTTGCAATGTTTTATTTTACTTAAGTTCATTTTGACTAGACATGTTAACATCAGAAACCTCAATCCATGTAATTTATTACCCCATGATAATTTTGAGGACGTAAAATCTGGTAATTTGTAGAATATTATATTTTTGAAACGACCTTGATGTTATTTTATTAATCTGCCTAAAATTAAATTGAGTCTGTATAAAAAGAAGATGAACGCGTATATTGAACCTGTCTGTCGCCACACAGCTGATTGCTATTACGATGCTGTGAATAAGAATGATCTCACATACAAGACAGATCAAATAGTTGGTACTTCTAATAAAATGTTTAACACTTCAAAGAATATACGATAATGTTTTTTGTAACCTTTCAAATGCCTATACTGTTTGTATCAAAGTACTATTTCATTTTTCATTTCAGAGTTTAATAATCATGCAACTATTAAGTCGATACTATCTTGGCAGAGAATATAAGTAATTAAATGTTTCAGTGCCTTGTTATAAAATTATTAAATAAAACTGGACACATCCAGTAGTCAAGTGACTCATATTCAGCATTAAGTCATAAGATGCATTTGGCAATAATTTGAAACGCTAACACCTGCATGTAGTTAATTTCTAAAGAATTATACGTATTGAGCCCGTTGGTATGCGTTGGTGTGCGTGGCGCAAGCTGTCAGCGGTCTGCCAACTCGCATGCCAAATACCTGACTATGCTTGAACTTGTTGGTTTAATTCTAATTCATTTAAAGGTATTCAGAATATCGAAAATGTAACTATGCTCACTAATCACTACAAGACTGGTGTCACCGAAGATTTTAAAGAAAGTACTGACAACACCCATTGCAGTAATATTTATATCAAAGCAGTTAGCCTTTTTGAACGAGTTGAAATGAGCGACCACCGTAAATTTTCATTTCAATGTGGGTGTAACTAACAGCCAACTGTTTCCTTGTAAATTAGTATCAATGCCCGCAATTTTATTAATAAGGCAATGGATAACGAAATTCGTCAGGATTCGCTTATATTGGAATACCTACTTTTTTAAATATTTCTCACAAATTTGTGTGTACCTACTTGACTAAACGATTTCACTTAAACAAATTAAAAGCTACCTAGAGTTCATCAGTTAGTAATATAAAATCACGCAACTGTTTATATACCTACCTAATTATTTTCACAAGCTGTTTAAATTGATATGAACGAATTTTATCATTATAAAGTTAGAAAATAATTTAATTTCCATATCTATGAAATCTTGATAATTTACAATGCCACATGTGATCTATCTAAAATTGTCCCAAGGTTAGATCGAGACGTTTTCAATGACGCAATAACTATGACATCCTGTTTATCAGATTTATGCAGTGCCAGGCTGTGGAACTGGAACAAGTCGGCTTTAAATATGGACAGGAATGTCTGAATAGTATTCAAATATATATTATCGTCAAATGATATCTGAACTCTGAAGTGGCAATGTCTGGTTTATAAATACTACCTACACAGTAAGAATTGGTTGCAGGTTGTTATTTAGTTAACATTTGCATTTTTAATATTTAAATAGCCGAACCCGAAGATTTGGGGATCTCTCAGGAGTAGCCGCTGTCCTTGGTAATGTATGTGTATTGCGCAAATTTGGAATTGAAATAGGTAAATTTTAAATGATGGACATTACTATTTGATCTGTCTTGTATGCAGCCTTCTATGCAGCAAAGCAATGATTTTGTTTCTTATACTGAATTCGGTCCTAAGATCAAATGCGATTATCTTCAGTGTGGGCAGTATATCTTGCTAATAAATGTACAGAAATTTCAAAAAGGAGAGTCATGGTTGGCCATAGTTGTACTGATATTTTATGTAGTCTTCGTAAACGGATCGGTCGTCAACCAAACGGAGGAATTTAAGAGAACCAATCAATATCGCCGATGTGTACCCCCAACTATAGTCACGTTCATCATCGACACTGAATATTTAGTACTTCAATATGAAGTACTAAATACATTACACCATAGCCATGGTCTGACTGCGAGTTGACAATACGTTGTTTTCAGTCAGTAAGTTTGTCTTGAAAGTGAGGCGATGCCGTTCCACCGCTGTCAAGTGTGCACTGAATAAACGACAGTCATACAAAGAATGCTGAACTACTTATTTGAGTTCTATCGCTGACGCCGATCCGTTTCCAATAAATTATCCGTGCCTAAAGGGTGTCCTTTACAATTAAGAATTAACTTGTCTCTTATTGAATTCTATTCGAGCCAACAGACACATTTGACTCTTACGCATACATGATTGGCCAGTGATCAACATGCAATTTAAGACCAAAATAATAACGCTGAACACATAAATCTGTTCTCATTCATAATTAAATACGTAAGCACAATGTAAGTCGCAGGAACAGTATGATACATAAACATACTATTACGAATATTCACCCGATAGATTGGCAGACATAATAAATGTATGAACTTGAAATAGCTGAAGCTATTCATAGCGCCGCCTACGACGCCTTCAGTAAATATGTGTAAATACTATAACTGAGTCACGAAAGTGTCGCGATGTTACATTCGTATCGTGAAAATTGGACAAATTATCTCATTTTATAAATATTAAGAATGTTGTAATTATAATGAGGTGACTAAGAAATTTATAGAAAGCTGTGAAAAAATTCTTGAAGTACGTCAATTTTAACATAAAGATATAAACAAGGCACTAGCATGAATAGGTGATAACAAATACTTGAAATCAGGTAGTATATAGCAAAATCGTAATTAAATCTAGGATAAATTACTGATGTACTACCCTAAAGGATAGAAAACTATATAAACTACCAACAAAAGAAATTTAGAAATGCTCAGTGTTCTGCAGATGAGAATTTCAAAATCAGCTACCACCAGGTCCTAAAGTATGGTGTTGACAGAATACTATACAGTCCAGTGTCGGCAGTTGTGTGCCCGGCGATACATCACAGTCACTCAGTTACATCGGCGAGATACAGCCGGAAATGTCACATGTTGCACCGTTTGTTTTATATGTCGAGTTGTCGATGATACAACGCAAACACGTCACGTAGTTTATGAACTCAAGAAAACTGCACAATATAATCGTCTAAACTCTAAAATCGAGTCAACGTCATCAGCATCGTGAATATTCTCTTGAAATTAGGCTAAGATATTACTAGTTAAAAATGGTAACTCAATGCCGAAATATTTCTTTGAAATGAGTTCATAAAACAAACGAGGCATCCCTACATCTCATAGCTTGTAATACTATCCAGATAATCTTAGACATATATCATGAACTATATCCACTTTAACACTGAAAAAAGAAAAACATTGGATTTGTAGAGCATTCCTGTCCAGCCTTCCGGCCACCGACATATATTCACATAAATTGTTTAGCTGACTATGAATACGTTGTGTGAAAAGTCAAGAGCAACGGAGATCTATTCTCAAAATTTTAAAGCGCGATTGAATGAAAATTAAAAATAGTTCTACGTGTACCGGTTCCAAATATTTTTAATACGAAAGTGGCATTTCATTCAATGGAGATAACAAAGCTAATCTCATTGTTTTAGTATATACTTGACCAAGAAACGGTATGAGGACAGAAAATACAATTTTACCAATCATTCAACATTGATTTTACTGATAAATCATATTCAAGTTTATCTCGATTTGTATTTAAAAATATTTGTAAACCAGGATGGATAACCAATTACAGAAAATTATATTGAAATCCAAAATGCAACAGAAACCTGTTTAAATAAAGAAATTCAAAATGCTAAAGAGAATCGTTACTTTAGAAACTTATTTTCTTGGCACCAATCTGCACAGTCTGGACAGGTACCAACCAAAATTCGAATGCCATAAAATGCACTAAATTCTTAATTTAACAGTGCAATTTGATATAAATTTAACTTGTACCACATATAAAATACGCAATTCAAAATACCTTGGGGAGAAATATTAAGAAAAGCAAACAAGTACTATTGATTACAGATGATGTCATTCAAACGACAGTTCTAAAAGTTGATACTAAAGCGAAAGAAGTGTTCGACGTCGAAATGTCAGTGTACGGCGCGCCAATCGGCTCCGCGTTCCACACTGAAAGCTATTCTACAACGATAACTAGCACATCCAATCACTCTTAAATCGAAGCAACAAGACCTACAATCCCTTGATTAATGATACAAAAAAGTTTGTAAAAGAAAGAGTCTACACATCAATATGTGCCAAGTTGGAAGCCCTTATGACTTCAGGAATAAGGTCTGTATTTCATTGACTGGTGTGAAAAGAAAGTTTGTATGTGTGATAGAAGCCCCGTAGGCCGATCTAAATGCGTACGCGTCTTTGGCACGGCACTGGGGCAAGGACGCGTAGCGCCTATGCAGTCGGCAGATTGATTGACCGATTAATCTTAGCGAGACAAGACTGGTAAAATGAAATATTATTGATTTTTTCACGTGGAACTCGAATGTGGAGCGGATATGCTTTATTTAAACAGCCGTTGTAATAGATGAAAGAAAGAAACAGTCGCGGAAAAATCGTCCTCGTATATCGATAGGCTATATAAAAACGTTACGGTAATTTAACGACTTGAGCTGTGTAACTAACCCCAATAGTCTTTAGATAACTCTAAAGACTATAGGGGTTAGCTACACATCTCATACCTACAATTTGATTACGGGATGTAATCAAATTGTAGGTACGTCTACGATCTATCATGATAAGAAGACAATGTTTAGTAATTTTATTCATCTTGAAAATCAAACAATCTATCATTTTACAAATTTTATTCTGCTCTAAATATTTTGAGATAATTACTTAATTTGATTTGATAAATAATTATTTCACCGTGTAATATTGAACAATGTACGCATTACTGGTTATTGACATGTTGCTGCAGACTTTTATGTCACTGGCACTGTTGCATATTGCCTAGCATTCGAAACCTAGCCATCAATAATGTGCAATCTACCCTTGGGTCTAGCCGAGACGATAATCTACTATCTATAAAATCAAGTGACGCCCATAAAATCTATATATTTGACTATTAGATTAATGAAATTAATCGTATTGTCATTATTGTACACTTACGCGACGTTGCCATTCGCTTATAATTATTGTACGTTGTCATGTTTCATGTCGTCAATATCAACGTTAAGGTGTTTTATATTTAAATATCAATCTGTTACATTATTTTTATTGCCGTGTTAACTTGCTTAATATTTTTGTTTAGTGTGGACTTCTGTAGTTGTAATGTCATCATATTTATATTTTTGTTTTGCTCGTTTATTTTTATGATTTGTTACATATTTCCTGAATGTTTTGTTTATTTTTGTTTGTTATTATATTGTTTTGAGTATCAATAAGTTTAAAACTACGCGAAATATAAATACAGCAACATTATACATTACAGTAACGAAATATTTTTCTTGTGACGAATTGTGAAATAAAGAATGATCAGTCATTCCGAAACAAGCGATTGATGTTTGTAATGTTTTAAAAATATAAATTGAATATTTTCAATTTATTTACAATACTGTTTAAATTGAATATTTGTTTGCAACATATCGCAGCGTAACGTAGTATTGTTAAATACGTGTTTCATGAACATTAATGAACATCACTTCACTGAACACATGGCGGTGTGGGGGTGTTATATACAGTATACACAGGGTACAATGGGGTCGATGGGCTATAACAGGAGTATTACGAAACGTTCGATCGCTACCGATGTCTGTTCGTGTGCGTTCGCGACCGCGCGTGCGACGCCCGCACTTCCACACCCGTGACTGAGACTACAAAGTATTTTGATACGCGTCTATACGTACGCTATCGAACTAGTACTAAGCTAGTTAATGTTTCCGTAATCATTGACATTTTACTCATACCCTACCTTAATCACTACCATAATCACCACTCATTTCACAACCACCTTGTTACTAAAACAGTTGCAAATACAAAAAAAATATCTCATTTATGCTTGTAAACGACACAGTCGAAAAATCTTTTAACAGTTTTTTTTACTGCCTCGTTGATCTCGCGGCATAAATGTGCGCGTGGGATTGGGAGGTCTCGGGTTCGATTCCCGGGTCGGGCAAAGTATTATTCGGTTTTTCCGTAAGGAAATTCTCAGTAGCAGCACGGAGTCTGGTAATGTGCCCGGTAACGGCAATAGGCTCGCCCCCTATTACGTGGGACCAAAAATTCATGGCGAAATGTGGGTGTAATATTACACCTCTGCCTACCCCTTCAGGGATACAGGCATGAGTCTATAAAAAAATAAAGTTTTTTTTCTTTTGCTGTTTACTTGTAATTATCTAGAACGATTTGTGGCGCCATTTCGTCATGTTTGGTATGCATAACTGCTACAAGAGTAAGTGCCAAACATTTATTGACACTAAGCCGACACGACTGGCAACTGAACAGGAGCCTGTCTTCGAAGAACACGTATTAGACAACATTTAGCGACACTTTTATGTTTATCGACTCGCGATTATTATATTTTATTGTACAGATATCCAACAGATATCTTAAAAACGAGACATTAATATGTTCTCATAATACCAAAGGGACAACAATGCCAAAGTAGCGGAATGCACATAATCATCATCATCAGCCCCTAAGAGTCCACTACTGGACTAGGCCTCTCCTTTGAAAGGAGGAATTGGCCTACTATACCACGCTGGCCAAACGGGTTGGTATAGGGTTTGTATCAAGTTTTCCTTCTCTTGCAGTGTTGTTCTCTGCATAATATGCTCCCTCTGTCGGCTCTTACGACACCCATGGGAAGATATGGAGTGGTGACATTTCGTATTCTTAATCCGTCACCACACGGACAATGCACATAATAGATAACATTATATTACTGCTCATAATCATAACTTTTTCAATATATGTTACGTTTCGACACAGCAAGGTGAATAAACTTGGTTGATCTATATCGTAAAGTACTTTGTTTTTTTAAATATAAATCGTCCAAAAAACCTTGTAGCAATAGTTAGTGGTGTGAATGTTTATAGGCTTTGTATATTAAAACAAATACAATAAATCACGAAATATCATCAGTACTTTCACATGTTATTTTTTTTTTTATAGACTCACGCCTGTATCCCCGAAGGGGTAGGCAGAGGTGTAATGTTACACCCACATTTCGCCATGAATTTTTAGGTCCCACGTAATAGGGGGCGAGCCTATTGCCGTACCAGGCACATTACCAGACTCCGTGCTGCTACTGAGAATTTCCTAACGGAAAACACCCAATAACACTTTGCCCGACCCGGGAATCGAACCCGAGACCTCCCAATCCCACGCGCACATTTATGCCGCTAGACCAATGCGGATACTAAATACATTTTATTATACAAGCAATAAATACTCACATATCATTATATCCCTTTCATGGCCCTCCGGACTTGGTTTGAATTGTGGCAAACCTCTCTTTTCCGTTTTGTCTATTCCTCGTACTTTTGTTCGGCATTTGCGTGGACGTAGGTTCTTCTACTTTCTCTGAATTTAATAACTTGAATCATTATAATATCTAAAAAACATATAACAGCTAGTCAGGTACATTGATATCTGATAAAATATCATTATAGTGTAGAACATAGATTAGAGACTGGTATAATACTTACTTAAAGCGGAAAATGGCCCTCTGACTGGGTACACTCCTCAATACTTCCTCTTCACAAAAAAGGATCGGCACGTAATTGCAACAATTATCGCACGATATCCCTGATATCACATGCCAGTAAAACGCTCTTACACATAATTAACGCAAGGTTAAGATCATACCTTGACTGGCAAATACCGCAAGAACAAGCGGGTTTTGTCAAGGGGAAAGGCACTCGCGAGCAAATCCTAAACCTGCGGCTCATTGTAGAGAAATGTTACGAGTTTAACAACCCAGTGTATTTGTGCTTTGTCGACTATCAGAAAGCTTTTGACTGTGTCAGGTGGGATAAACTATGGGAGGTATTATCTGAAGTTGGAGTTCCAAACCACCTCATATCACTAATACATAGTCTGTACGAGTCAGGATATGGAACTGTGTCGATGGGAGACGTCACATACAAAACCTTTAAATTCCGGAAGGGCACACGACAAGGGTGCATTATCTCTCCCATACTTTTTAATATATATGGCGAGTACATAATGCGGCACACCCTTGAAGGTTGGGACGGAGGCGTCAAAATAGGAGGAGTTTCAATATCAAACCTCCGCTACGCAGATGACACCACCCTCATTGCATCTACCGAAGTCGAAATGGCCGAACTTCTGGAACGGCTCCAAATGACCAGTCTTAGAATGGGACTTAAAATTAACAAACAAAAGACCAAGCTAATGATAGTCGACCTTTTTGCTGCTACACAACGTACCAATTTTCTCCAGGAGTTTGAAACCGTGGAACAATTCCAGTACCTTGGCTCAGTAATCAGGAACAAAGGCACCTGCGAACCAGAGATACGTAGACGAATTGGAATGGCCAAAACAGCGATGACCCAACTTGAGAAAATATAGAAAAATAGGAACATCTCAAACCGGACTAAAATGCACCTCGTCCGTACACTCATATTTTCCATATTGCTATATGGGGCTGAAACCTGGACGCTCAAAGCCGCTGACAGGCAGAGGATCGACGCCTTTGAAATGTGGTGCTGGCGCCGTCTGCTGAGGATTCCTTGGACAGCCCACCGCACAAACGTGTCTGTCCTTAAGGAACTTAAATTAGAGAACACCCAACGTCTATCCTCGATTTGTCTACACCGTGTCATAAGTTATTTTGGCCATATCGCACGAAGAGAGGCCAATAATTTAGAGAAACTGGTAGTGACGGGCAAGATCGAAGGCAAAAGATCCAGAGGTCGAAGTCCAAAAAGATGGTCGGACCAGATCCCCGAACACCTGGAGCTACCTGTCAGCATCGCCCTTCACCGGGCGACAGACCGGATCAGTTGGAAGGAAACCATCAATCGCCTAAAAAGGAGTCACGATCCTCAACAGTGGGGAAACGATTAAGAAGAAGATAATACTTACACGTAAAGGAAATGGTAAATCAGTGCATTATAACATCCAATCCAGTTCTTGAAAACTTATGTTAAAAAGTTTGACATATAAATTTAGGGGAGACGAAAGAGACGTCGACTTCGAAATTGAATTCTATGTACGATATTGATTTATATCGGGTACCTGAAGATAAGCCCTCGACAATGTAGAATTACCAACTACCGAACAAAATGCTTCCTTCAAAAGAAATGCTGAAAGACATTGCGGACGTAAATCGGTGTGAGATTTTGAAACATATTGATGAATTCGCCACTTATATAGAAAATCAAAATTCGACTATCCTGTGTTTTAGGTATTTTAGTTATTCGTTTGATCCCACGTTTCTACAGCAACCGAAATATTACATTTTAATAATAAGCAGATAATTGTCATCTTTAAATCAAATTAAAAAACAAAATTCAAATACTAAATATCAAAATAAAACCATTCATAGCATTCAAGATGTAATTTTATTACAGGAATATATACATCGTACCCTAAAGCATAATGTTATTTAATGCTTTATGAGTAACAGCTGTCACTTTTCGAAATCATCACGTTTCTTTTAACTCAACGCGTCCTTTTAAAATGCAGTGATCTATGTTAAACGTATAGCACTGATATATAGCTTGAAATGAAATATTTATTATACAACTGCCTTGGTTCTTAAAAACGGAAGAGGAAAGAGTATGCCGACATTTGCCTAAAAATAAAGAAAATAACCAAGTTACACGCTTGCGCAAGCGATAATGCATTTTACGAAATGTGAAATCGAGAAGAGGGTCACTCTTTTATTTTATAAGTTTCTTAGATTTATTTATCACTCCTCCTTAATGTGTCACTTAGCCATCTGGTTGACATAAAAACGCCAATCAGGATTATATCTATTACGATTGCCTGAAAAGCTACCGTAATGCATTCTTCGACACCAATAATATCCTTACATAATTCGTTACTTTGATTTCTTGTGATCGTAAGCCAAGAATAGGAGGAACTCCGCAAAGAGGAGATCCGTGCAAATGGTCACAGGATATGAAACTTAGATGTACCATAGGTATCAGATCTATTGGGGTACCTACATGTGTTCGTTGAGCGTATACGAATATAAGAAGTGGGTAAGAGAAAGTGTTCAGTGTCGTATATCGGTTGGCTCCGGTCAGAAGAAGCTAGAAGCATCAATTCTAGTAGGTAGTGGTCATTATTAAAAAAAAACCTACTGTCAAGAGAGAAGGAAGACATGAGGCTGGATCTGAAAATAAGACGCTTGTACTCAGCACACGCGCTGTTCGTGAGCCGGTTACGTTTTTCATGTAAGTAGCTAGCTATATAGCTATGCACCACGCGCATGCGCCACGCACGCGGCGTATTCTTTAGATTTGGTCACGGCCTTATAAGTAAAGCAACTTACCAGACAGTGGTGAGAGTCTAATCACTGACCAGGTGATGGTGCTCGTCTAATCAACAGCCGGTTATCCCTGGCAGTAATATCGGCGCAGCGCCGCAGCACGTCGAGGCTGTCCATGCGCACGGCGAGCACGCCGCACACGGAGGCTTGTACATGGTCTAATAAATAGAACAACTTACCAGGAAATAGCGCATGTCTAATCAAAAGCAGGCAGATTATCTTTGGCAGTAAGATCAGCGCAGCGGCGCAGTACGTCGAGCCCGTCCATGCGCACGGCGAGCACGCCGCACACGGAGTCCTGGCCGCGCGCGCGCACCGGCACCACCTCTGTGTAACCCGAGCAGCCTGCGCTGTACGCCAGCAGGTCGCCCAGGTACAGGAACGCGTACCTAAACCCCGAAACCACATTTTCTTATCATAATATTAAAAGAGCGCTCGGAATTTAGTGGAATAGACAGTGATAGCCATGTTTTTTTGTTACGAGGTGGAAAATCCTTTCGAGTCTGGTGGTGTTACCACTAAAACCACCCCGACGGCTGACCAAAGATGCTCTACAAGGAGAAGACAGGGTACAGGAGCTGTCCAGTCTTCCTCCCAAGATAACTATAGCCTTGTAGAGAATTAGAGATACCAATATACTGCTATGCCGAGGGTTTAAACCTACAGACTGTTCAAAGTTAATTTGATATTATGCCATGTTAACGCGATGGTCACGATACCGCCATAGCAGTTTTTTGGTAATTCTAATAAATCATCGGACCCACCCAGCAATGTGACCAGTGCGCAGCCCACACTCAGCAGTGAGGGGTGCAAGAAGGCCGGAGGCAGTACAAGGAAGCCGGCTGCCGCCAAGCGGCGAGCTGACCACCCTGGACGGCAACCAGCCACTGCACCACCGAGCAACACAGCAGGTAAAACTGCCGGAAACAAGGACAGAGGTGAGGCCAAACGTGCTCTCAACGAGACCAGTTCGCCTCGGGGAGACCACAAGAAGCCCCGCCTCGATTCCTCCAGGACGACAGTAGGTAAGTCCTACGCACAGGCCTCCAAGGCGTCCCTGGGTGTTGCAGTAACATGCAAACGCACAGGGAACTTGCCGAAGGAGTTGGTGGACCAAGTACTCCGGGAGCTCCAGAGGAAGATCCTGAGTGACGCCTGGTCGACCAAAACCCCCAAACGCCCCGCTCCAGCGTTCACCGGGAAACCCGTGCATGCGGACGGGGTCCTCAAACTTTGGTGCGCCGACGAGGCAACGCGCACCTGGCTGACAGAGGCAGTCTCTCTCCTGGTCCCACCACCGGGCTTCGAACTGGAGGTCAGGGGCCAGGAAGAGACCCCGAAGAGAGTGCGGTGCGGCATTGTCGTACCCGACGAACAGGGGGTCTGGGACGACGTGCGCGACGTGGGTCGCGCTCTGGAGTTCCAGAACCCCTGGTTGGAGGTTGACAAATAGTCGATGCTGCACTCCGAAAGGCAGTCAGGTGGGTGGTTCCTGGTGGTGGGCGTCCCAGAGGAACAGGTCCCGATCCTGTTGAAGAACGAGCGCCGCCTCGCGTTGGGGGTGGGTGCCGTCTACGTCAGGTTCCGGGACCTCTCAGGTAAGTTTGTCGACCATCCTCCGGGATGCGACGACAACTCCATACGAGTCAAGCAGGACTCTAACACCAAGCCAGGGTGCGACGCAGAATCCGGCCCGTCAGAGCCGGCCGCGTCTGGCTCGGGGGCTGGCCCATCAGCCGAGGGTAACTCGGAAGATGAGTGCCTGGTCCTGAGTCCGGTGCGGCGGGACGACGGGGTGGAGGCTGGCGACATCCTGGCCGCCCTGAAATAACACAGCAGCCAAGGAGTATAGCGGTTGTTTTCGCATCGGTCTACATGCCCGAGGCCGAAGACCCGCCTCCGTTCGACCTCACGCGTCTGGTTAAACAGTGCGAGAAAACCAATATGGAGGTCGTAATAGGAACGGACTCCAATGCCCACCACCAAATGTGGGGCATGAACTGCAATAACAAAAGAGGTAAATCACTGGTTGAATACCTATTCACCACCAATCTTACCCTATTAAACACAGTGTAGTGTAGTGCACCTTCACCTTATTATAAGTACATAGTTTTAAGTACTATATTGTAGTTGGCACTCAATAAACGTCAGTCGAACCAATCACTTGTTTATATTGAACTCCCGTCGCCCATCCACACATTGCATGGCGACCCTGCCAGTGCTGCCCTTGGGCAGCGCTCGGCGTGAAATATAATTATTACGGAACAAAAAAAATACACTATAACTAACGAAGAAATGGCGTGAATTTGGATCAGAAGAAATTAATGAGCAAACAAAGCATCAAAATTACTGAAGAAACGATATTGGATTGAATTTTTGGAGAAAGGAAGTTATACAATAAACTGTAAAAGAAAAGCTGAGACATTCTGGACATGGAGAGATTTCTAAGAGATGAATATATTTTGCTGGGAGCCGGGAGATGTTGGAGTCGGATGATGGATTTTGCTGGGCGCTGGGCGTTGTTCGAGTCCGATGATGGAATTTGCGAGGCGCTGGGAGATGTTCGGGTCGAGAGGACTCCGTAACTTCTACGTTGAATAAGGTTTAGAACCTAAAGGCAAGATAAGAAGCAAGTATAAGGTATTCAACAAAATATTTATATTTCTTTTTTCGAAAATTTTATCGTGTATTAAAATCTAGCCAGCACAAGATTTAATTATTTTATTATAATACTTAATTTTATTTCAATTGTTTTTATTTTTCATTAGATAAATTTTGTTAAAGATCTAATAAAGAAAGTTATTAAAATGTAAAATGATATTTCTATACCGCATATATTTTTTTAAACTTGCCAATTTGTTTGCTCATTTAAGGGATTTTTTTATGATATACCTATTATTTAGAGGATTTAAATATCTTAATGTTTAACTATTAATTTTGTAAAAGGTTCGCTTATGACAATATGTCTATGGTATTCAATCAAATTTAATTAAAATTTTCGTTAAATATACTTTATAATAAATTGTAAATTCTTAAAATAGCCGGTTTTTTTCTGGAAAGGAAAAAGTCATTTTTATAAGTTATGAGTTATTATAAAATCAGTTTCTACTTATGTCAATAATTATATCAGTTTTATTTTATTTTATGAAGATTTTGTTTGAAATGCTTGACTATCCCTATGCATACAATATAACAGATATTATAGTTTTATGAGAACGGAAAAGTTATTAATTAAACCGATAAAAGAAAATTTAAATGTATTAAGGTAATATTACTTATAATGAATTCTATTTTTAG
This sequence comes from Euclidia mi, assembly GCA_944739405.2. NCBI lineage: Eukaryota > Metazoa > Arthropoda > Insecta > Lepidoptera > Erebidae > Euclidia > Euclidia mi. The sequence continues at coordinate 81,158,214 of OX123189.2, forward strand.
AATCAAGTTTAGAATCCAATAGATATGATGCAGGTGTGCCAGTATGCGATGCATTCTTAGGTCTCGAAATTCAACACCGTTCATTACTGAGAACGACACTTTGTTTATAATTAGATTATCTTGTAATGACTTGTTACAGTTTGAAGTACCTATATGATTAATGTTTTAATAAAAAGTTTTGATATTGTAATACGCATTTGATTTGACATTGTGGAATGGAAAGGATTAAGTGATGGAAAATGGATTTCGATAGGAGTAATTAGATGGTTTTGTTTGTATACAGGTATAGATTTATATTTAGTAAATAGGGAATGATTTTGTTTACAAGGTTCAAGTTCGCAAAGGACTGATCACCCAAAAGCGACAGAATTCTTTTAAACTTAATTATTCAATTTGATCGATGTTATTGTGTAGCGCTATTGAATGAATTAGGATTAATAAATTATAAAATAAGGTACACAATGAATAAGGGTACACAATTAAGAACAGTCCTTCATTTTGATCATGGCAGTAAGCGAGTTCTTCTCCGTGAGAATTGTTGGAGACGTTGAAATGTCTTAAATATGTTTCTTAAATATATGAGGTATAAGAGATTATATGATGAGTTGAATAAGATGATTTATATGTAATAAAGTGTACCTAAGTGAAATGTTATAAAATGGCCAGGCCTGGGTCTAAGATAAATAAAATACGAGTATGTGTACCAAATATATCTATGAAGTAGGTATTGGTATTGCTTATTGTGATGACGTGACTAAGTATACGAAAGATATGTAGATAATGAGATGTGGCCATGAAGAATATTATGTAGAAATTGTGATGGAATTAAATAACGATTTTTATCGTTGAAAAGATAGATGATGCCAGTGAAATATATAGGTATAATGTAATTTTGAAATAAAAGCTAAAGAAATGTAATAAGACCAATTAAAATGTATCAACTAAGTATGAATGACTAAGAATGCATAAGTAATCAATTGTGTGTTATAAATTCACATTGTACTAACAAATATAAATAACAAATCATAATACCATATTGTCAATAGGCGACCTATAGAATTTAAGAAAAGTTTATTTTGGTTTATATTCGTTTGTTTTATAACCATGTTTATTTTTTTGTAACAATTATGTAACCTACTTTTTTTAATGACTAATTTAATGGTAATGACTACATAGGTACGTTTATTTTTTGTTAAATATTTATAAATACTATTGTAAAATTGAATTCTTAAATTGGATTTGTGAAATTAATTATTATATTTGGAACACATTTTATTACAAAAAAGATATTATTATGTAATTTTGTTTACTATATTATCAAAAAAAATTGTTCTTATTTTTTTTCTTAATAAAGGGGGGAGGTGTAGTGTAGTGCACCTTCACCTTATTATAAGTACATAGTTTTAAGTACTATATTGTAGTTGGCACTCAATAAACGTCAGTCGAACCAATCACTTGTTTATATTGAACTCCCGTCGCCCATCGTTACATTGCAACAGGTACGGAGCCCACCTTCGTCACAAGACGTAGTCAGACAATTATCGACTTAACTCTCGCAACAGAAGGAGCGGCTGAACGCATCAAGGGATGGCACGTCTCGAAAGAGGCATCGTGCTCAGACCACAGATGGATCAGCTTCTCCATGGAAGTCGTTATACAACCCACACAGCCGCGTAGGAAACCACACAACACTGACAAAGTAAAGTATGTCCACTTACTTACAGAGAAACTTACCCTAACTGCTACGCCGACAGTACTGGGTAACAATGAACAGATCGACGAGCAGGTATGTACACTGACGCAGTCGATGTTAGACAGCTACCACGCAGCCTGCCCTGAAACCACTATACCATCAACCCCAGGCAAACAACCCTGGTGGGGCGCTGAGTTTGAACGCAAGCGGAAGAAGGTAAGAAGGGCTTTAAACAAGGCAATGAACACAAGCGCAGACGAAGATTGGGACGCTTATAAAGCGGCCAAATCAAGCTACAAGAAGTGCCTCAGATTCAGACGTACCATGGGATGGAGGAAATTCTGTGGGAGCATTGAATCTTGCCAACAAGCAAACCGGGTAAGGAAATTACTGGCTCAGCAACCAACGGTTGCACCAGGTACTCTCCGTAAACCGAATAACACATACACCACATCGGAGGAGGAGACAAGACGCGTCCTACTCGAAACACACTTCCCAGGCTGCGCCCTCACCCCGGTAATAACGTGACACGATACACAAACAGTGGCGACTGAACATGAGTGGAGACATGCAAATACCGTGGTCACAGAGGAAAAACTCCGATGGGCCATCGACAGCTTCCATCCCTTTAAAGCAGCCGGACTGGACGGCATCTTCCTAGGGTTATTACAATGGGGGGGTGAACCTGTGCGCAAAAGACTTCTGGCAATCATGAGGGCTAGCCTGGCCCTCAGATATGTACCGAAGAGATGGAGGGAAGTCAAACTAATTTTCATACCAAAACCAGGCAAAACAGACTATACCAATGCAAAGTCCTTCAGACCAATAAGCCTGACCTCCTTCATGCTTAAAGCCTTATAAAGGCTCTGCGAGAGGGAACAAAGAAGTGGGGCACTTAAACAGTTACCCCTACATGCCAATCAACATGCATACAGCTCAGGGAAATCGACGGAATCGGCCTTACATCAGGTCGTGAACCAGATAGAAGCTGCTATACAACAAAAATGCATCTGTCTGGGCACCTTCATTGACATAGAAGGAGCCTTCGACAAGACAAACTTTTCCAGCATAAGCAACGCCCTAGCCAGGCATGGTGTGGATCAGATGCTCATACAGTGGATCCAAAACATGCTCAGCAAAAGGGTAGTGCGCCTGCACGGCGACACTCAGACAGCCTTGATAACTAAAGGGTGCCCGCAGGGAGGTGTACTCTCCCCGCTATTGTGGAACTTAGTCATCAATGAACTCATAGACAAACTCAACGCGAGAGACTTCTACACAATAGGTTATGCAGATGATCTAACCATACTCACCTCAGGTAAGGTAACCAGTACAGTGTACGACCTAACCCAACAAGCCCTACGCATAGTAGAGTGGTGGTGTAATGAGTACGAATTATCTGTAAACCCGACCAAGACCGAACTAGTTATGTTCACACACAAACGCGCGCTGGGCACTTACCGACTGCCCAGGTTATTTAATACAGAGCTTAAGCTGTCTACCGAGGTCAAGTACCTAGGTGTCACTCTCGACAGCAAATTGACATGAAACAGCCACATGGAAAATAAGCTCAACAAAGCCAGCATTGTCTTCTGGCAGTGTAAGGAGATGATAGGCAAACGCTGGGGCATATCCCCCAAAATTGTCTTATGGCTTTATAAGACAATAATACGTCCGATGATAAGCTACGGCGCAGTAGTGTGGTGGCCTCGGACCAACCTAACAACGGCCGCCAACAAGCTCCAAAAGCTTCAAAGACTTGCATGCCTAGCGGCAACGGGCTGCATGAAAACTACACCTACAGCGGCACTCGAAGTGTTGCTGGACCTGCCTCCATTGCACCTGTTTATACAACAGGAAGCAACGATGACGGCGGTCCGGCTAAGAGCTCTGAAGCTCTGGAAAGACACCAACACACCGCACACTAGCAATTTAAATACACTCTTTAAAGAAGTTTCTCTCACACAAGCCATTGGCGACCAAATACCGAAACAATTTCTGTTCGACAAGAAGTACAAAATCCAACTGTACGAGGATCTACACGAAGGAGCGGTTAATCACAACGAGCTCACGATCTTCACAGATGGGTCTAAGACGGATACAGGTACGGGTTCAGGAGTATTCTCCGAGGACCTAAACATCAACATCGCAGCACCACTGGGAGCCTACAACACGGTCTACCAGGCCGAATGTTTTGGCATAATCCTAGCTGCCACAGCAATCATGGCACGTGAGGTAAGGGAACGATCCATTAGGATCCTCTCAGATAGTAAGGCGGTCCTCTCAGCCCTCAAAAGCCATACTATCATCTCGGCACTCACGCTTGAATGCCACCAGAAACTAACAGAGGTAGGTAAACAAAACAAATTAACACTGCAATGGATCAAGGGCCACAGTGGCTCAAGAGGGAATGACGCAGCCAACGTACTTGCCAGAAGAGGGGCCACTTTAGAGGTGGTGGGACCCGAGCCCATTCTTCCCCTCCCTTCTGGTTTTTATCGCAACCTGGTAAGAAATAGGACCAGGACCCAACACAACCAGTCCTGGATTGGTATTGAAACATGTAGGCAGGCCAAGGAGGCTCTTCCCGCAGTAGACGGTAAGATAGCCAAACAAATCCTCCGGCTGTCCAAACAACAACTGCGGACAGTCACGGCCGCCTACACAGGACACGGATTCTTTAATAAACACCTATTTACTATAGGTATCACCGACAGCCTGTGCAGGGCCTGTATGGCAGCAGACGAGACGGCAGCCCACCTGCTCCTCGACTGCCCTGAGGTCGCACAGTACAGACAGCAGTACCTGACGAGATACAGCACCCTGAGGGAGGCAGTGGGCCACATCAAGAGTCTGCTGGCCTTCCTCGAAGAGCTGGGGTGGCTCGAATGAAGACACCATTCCCACCCGCACGCAAAATACGCGCCAAGACGTGGAGTTGCGGAAACAGCCCGTGCAATCAAGTATCAAGTATCATCGGACCCAGCTGTCATGAAAATCTTTGACGGTCATTATAGAAATTCAATGTGCAAAGTTATAAAACGACGACCGTTTGGCGCAGCGGGAGTATAAGCGACTGCTACGCCGATGGTCGCGGGTTCGATTCACGCTCAAGTCGTGCGGATTTAGTCACCCGTGTAAACCCCCTATATAAGGGACGCACGCTGCGGCTTGAAGAATATCTGGCTCAACTAGAGAAAAAACTAAAATAAGTAAATAAGACGGCATGTCTTGAGAGTATGTGAAGTCCGAAAAGAGGAGAAGCATACCATAACCCTAGATTCAAACTATCTTATGTACTTCATAGGTGGAGGCTCAGTCATCACAAGGTGACATCGGCCTCTTGGCTATAAATAATTATTATGATAATTGCACTTACCCTATATCTTCACATGTATCCAAACCTAGTGGATCCTCGGGCGGCTCACTAATCACAGTGAACACAATGCAATCTCTAAAGTCACTGGACACCCTGCTAGCAGCACGGCACCGCGCCATGTGACCCAGGACTGTTACGTCTTCTTCTTCCACTTGGAATGCTGAAATAAAAAAAATTGAACTGGGTAGCAGCAGAAGGAGACAGAATCTTCGCGCGTGTGGTGATATTAAATATACAAAGTGTCATCACCCTAATTCATTCCGTATGTGTCGTAAGGGATGTCTGAGTTCACAGAGTAAAATAATATTAATATTTTTAAAAAGCTGAACACCAAACCCTATGCCAACCCAAACAGCAATGAGAGTCAAGTCATCTTATTGCTATCGTGACCAATAAGGAGAGGCCTTTGTGCAGCAGTGGACTGCAGATGGTAGGAAAGAGACAAAATCTCCCTGTGCACTTTGATGAATGTTTGAAATTGCTGGCAACAAAGCTTAAAACTGAATTACTTAAAATAAAACTAGGACTGCCTCGTTGGTCTCGCGGCATAAATGTGCGCGTAGGATTGGGAGGTCTCGGGTTCGATTCCCGGGTCGGGCAAAGTGTTATTGGGTTTTTCCGTTAGGAAATTCTTAGTAGCAATAAATGTTTGGCACTTACTCTTGTAGCAGTTATGCATACCAAACATGACGAAATGGCGCCACAAATCGTTCTAGATAATTACAAGTATACAGCAAAAGAAAAAAAACTTTATTTTTTTATAGACTCACGCCTGTATCTAGAGACTGCACGGAGTCTGGTAATGTGCCCGGTACGGCAATAGGCTCGCCCCCTATTACGTGGGACCAAAAATTCATGGTGAAATGTGGGTGTAATATTACGCCTCTGCCTTCCCCTTCGAAGATACAGGCGTGAGTCTATAAACAAAAAAATAAGAAGTAGGACTCGTTTATATGATCACTGTTGGGTACCAACAAGGTCAAAATGGAAACGGTTAGTGTTAGACCATAGTCTTTATTTATATTTCAGAATGAGTACTTAGTGTACTTACTTTTCTTAAAGTTAAAATAACATTTGTCCACGTGATGTTTTGGCTTGGGCAAACTGAAAGGTGTTTCAAATTCAGCTCCAGATCGTCCCAGGAAGCTGTACGCCACGTACACTCTCTGCACTCGAGGGTTACACATCGCCTCGCACTCCTCGTTCAAAGCCAACCAGAGAATTGTGATATCCACAGTCTGTTTCTCTTTAACGATATTTTCATCCGAATCATCCTAAAATGAACCGAATTGTACTTGCTGTAGCGAAAATATATCTTTTTAATTCATCCCTAAATATTTAAATTTTGCTATACATTTTCATTAGTCCCATCTATAATTTAGATTTTTCAGTATTTGAGTTAAATTATGTGGAGAGATAGATCCTCTTTACATAATTCTAATGCTATAATGTTTGTTATAAATATAGAAACTTTTTTATCAAAGCTTACCTTTTGTGGTTCTTCATGATCAACATATTTGTTTTCTGCGTTTATCGTAACTTGCTTTTTTATATCACTTTTTGAACCTGAAACAGACACGATACGGTAAAATGATGTTAAGCATAGACTAAAAAGTATCGGATCGTGAAAATAGCATGGCTTTTACTTTCTTAATGAAGTTGAACAATGTGATTTATTGATACCTACGTTCAAGGATATCCCGGTGAATTGCTATCGTCAATCACGGATAGTTAGGTATACAAAACATTGTGGCTCCTATATACAGGCTGTTGATTTGCATTTGCAAAATATTTTAAGGGGTGAATATACTGCTATAACTGAATAAAAATACATGAAAAAATAAGTCACTAAAAGTTAAAAAATAATTTTCACCACAGCAGCTCAAACATGCCGCTTTTGCTGCGAGACAACAGTGAACAAAACGCGATTTTGATTCGAGCGTGAGGCAAAGTAGCTTTTTAATTTTTCAATCTTCAGTGCCACGAATTGACATTATTCAGCAATTCAGCCATAAATTTGAAACATTCGAATTTTACTGTGCTCTGTCTCTTTCACATGCATATAAAAAAGCGATTGAAAAAAACAAACTCCTTCGAAATTCGATTTTGGAATTCGACCTCAAAGAAAACACGTTCGGAAACGCGTTATACCCTAAAATTTAAAGATATTTGTAATGAAGAAATTACGTTGTTTTTAAATGTTATTGTTTATATGTTTAATATATTATTGGCTTTTAATAAAATAAGTCTAATTAATACTATAAAATTGGTATTTAACCAATACATTTTTGTTTGGAATTTCAACAATGATACATTTGAAAAATAAACATCAGGGACGCGGTATCAAAACGCGATTTAAAAAAATAGCGCGAATAAAGTAAACATTTCGCTGATGCTGATAGCGTATAGCGTAAAGTGTTAATACAAAATACTTAATCTAAAAAGATGAGAGAAACTAGCGATGATGACTGTACTTTAACACCAGAAGAGTTAAAACAACAAGTGATTAAAGCAGAATTTTGTTTTCAATTTATTCCTGGTAATTTTTATGTCTCCTAAGTAATATGTGTTCTCACTGCTGAGGTGAAAAGTTACCTATGTGTGCTACACGAGAGCAAAGTTTTTTGCATCTCGTGCTGTTGAGTCCCTCACTACGCTCAGGATTCTAACTTTGATTCACTCGCTACGCTCGTGAATCAATCAAAGAATCCTTCGCTTGCTCGGGACTCAAAATCAGCACTCGAAACAAAAAACAACTTTGCTCTCTTGTTGCACAAATAACTATTTCGTCATCATACACTTTAAAAATTAACTCGGTGTATTGACCGCCGCCGCCGCTCAGCTGATCGCTATTGCAGCTGCCTAACAAACACAAGCACATGTACCTACAGTGACTGCGTGATACAGTCTTATTTTGCACGATTCAACGGTTTATTCTGATTTACTATCTAAGTAACATTTAATGAAAATAGGGTCTTATGTCATTGCTCTTTGAAATAATTTTAGGTTAATAAGTATACTCTCTATGTTGTACCTATAATTAAAATATTTTGCAAATTCAGACCAACATATTGTATGATGGCGCTTCGCAATATCCTATCACGATTGGATCATTGGACAATTACATAATTATGATATTCTTCATACAACACATTAAATAAAGGAGCTATTGAAAGACGCTACTAAAGTTTGCGTCAGCATGTATATTCCTCTCAAACTTCAGCTGTAGGTACTTGTATAATAACACTTACTGTATATTTTAGAGATATTGTCATATTTCCTGCATATAGACTCAGTGTCGCTAGGCTCCTCCGGCAACACCAGGGCTGGGTGAAAGTCGAGGTCACTATTATCTATTTATTCAACAAAATATTACTCTTATTAATGTTTACAAATTGTATCAAATGCTTTGACATATACATATATTACTGCGTAAGGACTGGGCGGACCGCATGTTACAATGACGCCTCGAAGTTGGTCCTAAAATGGTCTTCTCTTTAACGAAGTGAACTAGAACGCGATCAGCTGTCATCGGGAGCGGTCGTAAATTTTGCGAACAAAAATGCCAATTGTGCCGTGAAAGGTTGCGTGAACTACGACAAAAAACATAATAAAAAATATGATAACATTTCATGTCACCGGTAACTTAAAAATATGTCATTAAATCAACTTCTAACATTATTTAAAGCAATTTTCTTTCATAATGGTAAAAACGGCGCGAAGCCGTGTAAAAGTGCGACATAACTTTGAAGCGGCGGGCGTTGTACCCGATGAAATGAAAAGATTTATTATTATTACTATAAGCTTAAATAATGTTCCAACCTAAGACTACAGAACAAAAGGCAGACAGAGCGCGCGGAACACTTGCGTGAGGCCACTAAAGCAAATACAAAATTGAAAAGCGAATACAAACTCGGCTCAGTGCGCTGCGAAGCATCGCACAGTTCACACGCCACGATCAATCAAGCTTTTAAATTCATAAAATGCCGTCTTGCGTTATTAAACATTGTAAAAGTTGTTTCCAAAAGCAAAAACGGGAAGATGGTAATATATTTTTACAGATAACTATGGATTATTTGACTGTTTTATAATATTATTTCGATAAAATTCGTATTTCTGCAGAAAATATGTAAGTGTTGCCAGTTTACGTCGACGCCGTTCTCCCTGAATTAGGGAAAATGCACTTGTCAATTGATTATGTAATAATGATGGTCATGTTAATGAAAAATACATTAACGTAATGTTAAATTATATTGTAGATTATCTTTCTTCTTATAAAATATAGTAATAGAATTTCCATTAGTATATACATTGTTTTGAGTTCGATCCCCAAACGATCCAAATATTCGTGTACACATGGCTCCTCGTCGAGCTTTATATACTTTGACCTTTGTACCGTTCTTATGGCGTAGGGAATACGTATCAAAATCGTACTGCAACTGTTTAGCTTGACTTGGCGCCGTGTGTACATTAAGTACAGAAACAGAAATCATTGATTGCAGCCATTATTAATTTTTAATTGCAATTTTTTTTTGTTTTGATTTATGAATCATAATATTCATAATTTATTGTTTGCATGACAAAATGTTTATAGCTAATTAATATTTAGGACGCAAGCCTATTGCAATTAACCAAACATTTCCACATACTATACTGAGAATATACATATATATATATCTAAACAAAAAATAAACAACATATTCGCCGATCTAAGGTCTGAACCCCATGACTGGTATTCGTAAATATATGTAGTTGGTACCTATTATATAAGTATTTCTTCTGGATCGAGGGTATTAATCACAAAACATAATCAATTTATTTCTCAATTTACGAATAAAATTAGTTAAAACTTTACTCAGTATCTACATTTAAGAAATGTATTTATAAAAGCATACATTAATGGTTTCTTTTATTTGAATCATTTTCATAACAGCATTACATATTAAAAGCATTCATTAAATCCATGGTAAATTCTTCAAAACCGCAAACGAATATAAAATATGTAATATTTTTATATCCGTTTGCAAAACGTATATACAAGGTAGTGGGAGATTATTCATAATCTGGCAACTTTACACACACATAGGCGCGCGTGTCCGTACAGTGCCAGTCGCCAAATGTCACGCACACATAGCTGTCAACGTGCCTCACTTAGTCGGACGAATACGCTCCATCTGGTCTTAAATCTGTGGTTCCAACAAAATTATTTTTAATTGATTCTTAAAATTTAAAGATACACCAACGTTAAAAAACATTAGGTACGAATCCAAAATGAAAAAATATATATTTTTTGTACCTCGAAAAATACCTCACCCCGCTCTTATAGGTCGGTTCATGAAAGAAACCACTGCGCAGAAATCATTTTTTAGGTCCCCGTGGAGGTGCGAGGTGAGGCGCGGGTGGAATGCTAATGGCGTGGCTCCGTTCTTGACGCATTCCCTAAATGCGTCAAGAATGGAGCCAAGCCATTGGTGCACGAATGTACATATGCGCGACGGCCGCCATTTGTGGTCAACTTTCGTGAACCGATCTATACAAGGTTATGTCCAGGAGCAGACCATGCCGATTTACATCGTAGTTTATACTAGTTTTAATAGATGGCGTTATTTTTTTTGTAAGGTGACTGCGTCTGTCAAATGTTCGGTCGAACGCAAAGAGATTGGATATATAATACATAGAGGTAACCCTAGTACTGAAAAATTGAACACAGTCAACTGACGTGTAAGATACAATTTAGACAATTTAATGCCATCAAATTATATAACTTTAGTGATTCATCTTTTATGACAGATCTATCATGATTTTGAATTTAGCCGTATAATATTTATATCAACTTTTCAAGTGTTGTAAGAAATCTTATCGATATGTCTATCCACCGTATATTTTTATCTCGTTATCTTTGAGCACGTGATAAAGATTTATAAAATAAGTGGATTGCTGCAGTATGTCGTGGAGAAAATTGGGTGCCTAGAAAGCACCATAGAATTTGTTCCAAGCATTTTACTGCGGAATGTTTTTATAGTAATGACAGATGGCGCAGACTAAAAGAAAATTCTGTGCCAACATTACTCCTCCATTCTAAACGTATCAGTGTGAGTGTTTAAATAATTACTTGCTTTTACTTTTATTAGGGTAGCAGCGCCAAACAGGAGTCGGATCTTGGGCTCCATTCGATGTCTCGACCAAAGGAATAATTTAATTTTAATATTTTCTACAATTTTATTATCAGTGCATAGAGTTCCCACCAAGAACGTAGGGTCCCAAGCCAACCTGTAACTGCTTATCAACGGATGAGGCTCAGGCAAACAAAACATTAGGCTCGCCACCTATTACGTGGGATCAAAAGTCTGGCAAAAAGTGGGCGTTTAATATGCTTCTGTCTACCCCTTCGCGGAAACAGGCGTGAGCCTATGTATGTATGTTATAAACAATATTCAGCCAGCTACCTGCAGTTACACTGTTGCCACGAAAAGCCACGACACGCTAAGCGACAAGCGATTTCGATGTTTATTTGTGCAGTTTAGTTCTGAACTGAGGTGACAGCGCCAGCGGCAGAATAGAGAGCGGCATGAACATTGAAATCGCTTGTCGCTCAGCGTGTCGCGGCCGTTCGTGGCCAGGCTGTTAGACGACATCCACTCATTTCATAGTTTTACTATATCCTTACTAATACCTATTATAAATGTAAGTGAATTTATTTATTTGTTAAGCTTTCACATTTTGACTACTCAATCGATCATAAAAAGTTCAATGCACGTTGCTGGGAGTAATGGGAGTACAGAAAAAGGTGTAAGGTACTTTTTATCAATCGGCTTTGGCCTATAAATCAAGCTTCAGGTATCATCAGTGATTGCTAGGGTGGCAAACACAAAGTGTATGCTTATTTATTTTAATATACTGCTTTGCATTAAAACGTGGCTTTTTTCTTTCTTTAGTGTACGCGTGCGCCTTCCATAAATGAGACATCTTCTGTTTCTCCGACAACCAGCCCTAAAGCGCCTACGTTAGTTACAATTTCTCCGCCAGTAGGTACAGAAGCGATGAAAATCGTGTGCGCTAAACACTTACGTACAATAGAAAAACTACAAAAAGAAGTTTTTCACCTTGAGCAGCTTGTTAAAAGACGTTTTTTAAAAATTAATTACCTACTTAAGACAACGTTCTAAACGTCTGATGAAAAAGAACATTGCTATGAATTCACGTATATGTCTGCGATACGCCAGGGTTATCGTGTCCAGTCTAGACTCCATTATAATAAAAAGACTCACGTTACTTGGTTTATTTCAGACGATTTCTAGCACAGAATTGAATTAAAATGTGACCTACAATCCTTTTTATAAACTAACCGTCATTACACTTAATGTTAACAACTGCCACTTCCTTTTCAACATATAATTGAAATTACTGTACAATTAATAATCAAAAATCAACATTAATATTGTTATGAATATTGCACAACACCATATGATTTATTTTATACGAATAAAAAATCTATTGTAATAATCAAACGCTGCTTTACAACATTCGCAACAGATGGTGATGGGATGCTATCAACAGGATGTAAATATAAGCGCAGGTTATTTATTACCGTTAACATAAAAGTATCAGAATAATGTTATTTAATACTAATTGATTTTACTTTGAAAGTTTCTGGAGTTATCTTAATTATTAAGCGATAAATTAAATACCCAATATTTATAAAACAGTGAAGCAGTCAATACAGTGTCTAATATTCTAAAGTAGTGAAGTTCTCAGTTCTGTGTTCACAAATAGTTATTTAAATATCAATCTTAAATATTATTAACATTTTCGTAACAATACAATCATTATATATTAATTTGCGCCCATATATACTTGCTAGTTTGCAAAACGAAAATATCGTGAAGAAGGATTTGATAATTTTAGATCACGTGAAAAATAACAGTGTTATTAAAAAATACCTTTCACGCGCGGCTGGTGACAAAACACGTGAGATTAGCTTGAAGTTAAAAAAAATGCTGTGACGCTTCATTATTATGTGCTACTGAGTACCCATTTGAAACAAAACAATATAGATTCCGTTTAAAAATGCAAGTTTGTGTAATAATTATATAAATACTATCCATTAACTAGCGTTCTGTAACTCGCCGTGTGGTTGACGGCATAGAATACAAGTGTCACCACCCTCTATCTTCCCGTGGGTGTCGTAAGAGGCGACTAAGGGATAACACGATGCAAATACCATCTTTGCGTATAGATGGAAAGACTGCCTCGTTTGTCTCGCGGCATAAATGTGCGCGTGGGATCGGGAGGTCCCGGGGTCGATTCCTGGGTCGGGCAGTGTTATTGGGTTTTTCTGTCGCGATAATCTCAGTAGCAGCACGGAGTCTGGAAATGTGCCCGGTACGGCAATAGGCTCGCCCCTTATTACGTGGGACTAAAGTATATTTGGCGAATAGTGGGTGTAGAAATACACTTCTGCCTTCCCCTTCGGGGATAAAAGGCGTGACTTTATGTATGTATGTATGTAACTAGCGTTCTGACTGCTGTGGACACAAACTTACGGAATGTATAACATGTACATACTTACTTTTACAAGTCTGTTTGATTTTGAACCTATATTATTGAAACTTTGATCGATATCGATAGCGGATTTGCTCAATCACTAAAAAATTAAAAAGTTACGAAATTTGTGTTCAAATTGTCTTTAGCCCTAACTGACAAACATAGTGCCATCTTCTTCTGGCAACTCTAATTTGTCATATGAGTGAAGAGTGTAGCTATATTCAATTTGTTCATAAAAATATCGTTCATTCCATGCTTTAGTTATTCTTCCATGGTCGAACGTATCTTTAGTATTTAAATCAATGATCAAATGTCAGCAGGTTTCAGGGTGGAGCTGGAGGCTCATGTCTTTTTAAAAAGTATCAGTTTTCTCCCAGAGGCAAATTATATTTTTGTGTTTCCTGTGAAAAATCGTTCCTTTACCACGTCCAAGCTATGCCCAAAACAAATTTTTGCATCCGCAAAGAAAACAATATTACAAAATGAATGGTCATTCTCTATTGAGAAAATATGTAAAGAAGATCACCCAAATTGGCCAAATTTTTATTTTGCCGGCTAATGAATAAAATTGTGATATTTTGATCGAACACACTATTTTAAACATTTTTTACTATTACACCAAACTTCTAAATAAATTCTCTGAGACAATCAATACTTAGGTTTGAATGTACGTCTCAAAGTACCGTAGAGCAGTTTTGTTTTGTCAAAAGTGATAAATCAAAGAGGTGTAAAGGTGGTCAACTATAGGTTTTCAGCTTCACGTGAAATACGTGAGCCTTAAAATGCAGTGGACTCAAAAAAATTGAAAATATTTTTTCAAATTCTCCTGATCAAATATTAAAATATCGTCTAAGCCTTCAGTCAAGTGGGAACCTCTATGACAGGCAGATGTCTGTTCTCGACATGTGGTTAAAGAGATGCTGCGTCGCCGTCGCGGCGTTCTCACTTTCCATTGTTGTTTCGGCCGGTACTTATGGAGCAAAGGCCAGGAGGCAACGCTTATATATATGTCTCAATTGTGACAGCAGCCGCAACCCTGTCGATGAAACGGCTTTGCAAACGTTGGCGGAATGCCCCGCGTAGGCGTCCCAGCGCTGTGAACTCAATAATCTTAAGCCATTCTCGATATTTTGGTGGAGGCCTCTTCAACAACTTCCATTCCGTTCTGTTTTGGGCAGTCTTCAACCAATTACTGCCTTTTTTTTGTTTTACTAGGTGGAAATCCCTTCGGATCTCCGACTCTTGGGGAAATGAGAGCTGGAGTATGTGGTTTTACCACTAAAAACCACCTCGACTTTCTCATGTACCCGTGTGTCGGAGGGTCGGGTACCGCCGAAGCATTCGTCGCAGCCTCCCGAGGGGTATTGGTCCAGGCGGGCCCCGAACAAAACCCCCTTGGCGGCGGATGAAGGTGTTAGGCTCCGCCTCCAAAACACCCAGTGGCCGCAGAGGATAGGGAGGACGGCAACGCAACACCGCATCTCCTCTTCCTCTGCGGCCCACCGCGAAGCAACAATGTTGTGCCCTCATATTTTGGTCGCGACGGATAGGGCGCGCGGCAACGCAACACCGACACGCCTCTCCTCCCGCGACCGCACCCGACTGCGAGGGACAGACAGAACAGTCCCCGTGATCCCGCTTACCCTCACGGTTACTGAGCCCCCCCACCACGACAAGGTGGAGATCCCAATTACTGCCTGCTATCTTTATGATGTCATCTTTCCATCTCTTTCGTCAATTACAATCCAACGGTCTCCATTTCAATATATGCTTGCACCATGTTTCGGGTTTCTGGCTAGATATCCGGCCCACTACCACTTTAGCTTCGCAACTCTTTTGACAACATCTGATACTCGACTTTCTTGTCAAAGCCATTTATTAGTCTTTCGGTCTCTTAGTGTCAATCCTGCCAGTTTTCTCTCCATTGCCCTTTGAGCTACTTCAAGTTTCTGAAGAGCTTTGTAGTAACATAAGTTTCGGATTCGTAGGTAAGCACTGGCAGGGCGCACTGGTGAATATTCTTGCTTTTTATTGCTTCGCAATATTCATAGCAAAAGCAAATGCCAGTTTGTTGGTTAGCTTTGCCCATCTTTATCTCTTGCCCTAGGTATATACAGGGTGGCGCTTGCATAGCGGCACTTTTTGAACAAAGGCATAGCTTACAACATTCTTAAGCCTTGTACCAAAAATTAATTAAATCGGTGCAGTAGTTTAGCCACAATATCGATTTTAAGTTCCGCAATTTTTGCATACGCTTTGAGTTCCATACAGCTGATACAAAACGGTCAACGACCCTACATTGCGCGCCGCGACTCGCTAGGCTCAGCGCAGACAGAACGGAGCGCAGCGGAGAGGATTTTATCAACGCACTTAAAAATAAACTTTAATGTTTTTACAATAAAGTTCATAAATGCTTGAACCTGATAAAAAATATTCGCGAGTCCTCGAAGATACGCAGAAATCCCCGCGCAAAGTCGAGTCGGCGCCCGCGTCGTACGCGTGTTTTCAGGGTTTAACGAACTTTCGCGACAAAATATTTACTGTAGAGTGGTAACCCAGAACGTTTTACTCACGCAGGCTCGCGAGGTCGCGTGCTATCTTGAGCGTAAAGAAAATGCCCGAGACCGCGCGGGGATTATTCCTCCCTGTCTGCGTTGACCCTTCGACGACTTAGGACGATGACGTCTTCGTGCAACGTCGCTTCGCCTCGTCGTTGTACCTACCTAAGACTCGTCGTTGTAGGTTTTTGCGCCCAAGTTAATGCGTAACATTTTTAACAGAACAAAACTTTTTGAAACTTCCTAATTACCTTTTCAATAAAGTTACATAATAATAAAATGGATCGGTTCCGCAAGCACGAAAAAATCTGATTAGGTATGCACAGTAAATGCACTACGTATGACAAGGACAAACATAGTCGAGCCAAATAGAGTTGCCCAATAATTACGGACAAAATATTGTCAATAGTATCGATAAAAAATACGCACCGTAAAAGTTTGTTGTTTATTGTATCGACATTGATTGTATTTAACGTTAATGTAATCGTCTTATCAATGATAGTATCGATAAAAAATCCTACGCACCGTAAGTTTGTTGTTTATTGTATCGACATTGTTTTTATTTAACGTTAATGTAATCGTCTTATCAATGACTTTACGTTCGAAAATTTCAAAGTGTGGTACATATAAAGACGACGTTTTTTAATAGGTAAGCAATGATAAACATGTAAAGATATTCAATTATTTAATCACTTGAAATAAGTTAATAATTATTGACTATTTAGCTCTTTCCGTATGGTATTTTTAAATGGTCTAATGGGTTCAACAATCTACTTAAGAATTATAATAACTATGTACTAAAACTACTGAACTAATTGAAGTATGTGTATAGTATTTCATAAACTTGTTTAACTGTGTCGTATTAGCAACACAATTAAGCAATAGCATTATTGTTAATACAAGTAAGAATGCATAGTCCGTTGTATAAAAACATTTTGTGTTATTTTGTTGTTAACGTATTAACGTGTCAAAAATATCGACATTCATAGTACCTATTGCGCATCTCTATTTCCTATCCTAGACATGTCGGCGCCAGCGGCGCATCGGTGATCGGTGACTCATCAAAGGTTTGTTTAGTGCCGCAAAAACTATTGGATTAATAAGTGGACCAGATCGCGCGCGCGCTCCTAACTTTATGCGACAGTTGTTTTTGGTATTGAATTGTGTGATTGTATTTAGTTGTGTTATTTAATTGTGTTGTTGTTTAGTGAACTTTATCATTCGTCATTTTTGCATTATTTGTGTTAATAATGACAAACTTTATGTCGTCCGAATATGCGGATATGATTGTGTAACGTGGGTTCTTGTTGTGAAAAAGACACCAGTGCGTTCCTAATTACTGAACTTTCATTAGTGATTTGTAGAATTACTGAAATAGGTAATTCGTGATAACAATGGCGGCCATTTTGAGAATTTGAAAATTTTGTGCTACCTTTTACGTGGGTTTGTGTTAAGTGGGTTTTTGTTGATATGAAAAAGACACCAGTGCTTGCCTAATGAGTGACCAAACATTGGAGTGATGTGTAGAATTACTGAAATAGGTAATTCGTCAATAAATGTGAACTACCTCCGTGGCATTGTCTGCCGCATAGCACACGTTGCCGTTCTTACAAAGGTCAGTAACCTAATGTCATATTGGTCTAGTAGTTTATTTTGTTTGAAAATTTTATTATTTTATTTTGGCCCCATGACCTTTTTTGTTGATATAAAACATTTTATAGGCATTAATGCTACGTCCTTTTTAAATCAATGCCCCTATGCAAGCTCCACCCTGTATATTGATTGACAAATGCCAATGGGGTACCTCCTACTGCAATTGTTTATTCCGCTGGAGTTTTAACTGGCCACGCTTCGAGTTGGCCTTGAACTGGTCGCGGTCATTATTACAGTTTACCCTCGCTCCCTGCCCTATCCATGGTCCGGTGCGTGATGGCTTGAAACATTACCGTCTCTTTCTGTAAGGCAGTAATGCCAATCAAGAAGACGGCGAAGCAAGAGGGGGAGATGATGGCAGCCAAAGGGTCCGCTCCCCGTTCGCCAGTAGGCTAAGGCTATGGATTAGCAAATATGATATATGTGGTCCGCCAGCATCCAACGGCAAGCCGAACCCTGACTGGGTCACGGTGTACGACGCGATGCTAACCGCAATTCGCGTGGTCGCCGTCAAGGGACAAGAACTACCACGGTAGTTATAGCGAGTAGACCCAACCACGCACCAAAAAAGATGATTTGCATATTTATTGTACCACACAATATAAATTACATGGTACCATCAGCCGAAAACTCTTCTGCCATTAAGGCATACTGAATGAACAACAGAAAGCAAACAGCGCACGCTTGAATGCTTTCTGTTATTTTGCAGTGCAAATTAGAGCGAGACAGCGTGACAGATACTGCGTCTAATGCTATCTCGCTCTTGGCTTACTACCTGCCATTACCTGATGCCATTTAAATTGCAACTTGCACATTACTTTAGGCAAAATTTAACAATAAATTCGATTTATTTCACTAACAGGACAGATTGAGCTCGAATATTATCTCACAGACTACACTTAGAACTTCAGTAGTAATAAAGTGTTTTTATCGTACTATTCTATAATAATTTTAAGTTTATTTTAGTTGGCCGGCACTTTTAGAATTAGCCCAAATATGTATGGAGGCTGGGTGACCTCCTTTTAGTTCTTAGCATTTTTTTACTTATAATTATTACAGGTAGTAGAGTCTTCCAGATTTGACTATCATGAGGCGATCCCTTTGCTAGTTTGCCGCCTATTACATAAAAACATTGAACTTAGAAATAATTAATGCATGTTTAAAATAAACAGCACACGTATTTTGTATAGGTACTTACTAATCTTAGACGAACCGAGTGGTGTTGCATCTTTATTGCTCTGCAACGACGTAATAAGTGTATTAAAATCAATTAAGTGATTGTAGGTACCTAAATAATTAATCACAATAGGTAACTAAATACTACTCTGTCAAGTAAGTACCGGGAAAAGATCAATAATACACAAACTGTTTGTTATTCATCCAAATTTATTTTATGACCTTCAAAGTATGCTCGCTCCTTCAGAAACGATACACTTACGCCAACGAATAATCCAGTCATCAAATCATTTTTTTAAACGCTGTTTCTGGAATTGAGTTCAGTTCTCGCCACGAATTCTACTTTATGTCTTCTACCGATTGAAAACGGGTACCACGAAGTGGTCATTTGAGTTTAGGGAAAAGAAAGCAAGCGGCTGGATCCATGGGTCGGGTTTCGAAATGCGTCGCCCGAATTTGAGGGTATTGGTGGTGTAGGGGGCTTAAGGGAGTTGGTTTTAATCCCCTAAAAGTAATTTTGGCTGCCGGAGTTGCGTCTAAATATTTTTAAACAATTTCCAAAAATTCTTCATTCAAATATGCCAAACGGAACGTAATTTTAGGTTTTATGTGAAAGTAACTAAATAGGTTGTATTAGGTTCTCTTTTGACCCTTAACCCGAAAATAGGAGTTCGCAGGGCTCCGTCAACCTCAGTTTATTAAACTAGTGGAATCAATAAAAGCGATATTTACGTTTTATGTGAAAAACGTGAAACGAAACGCAACCGCCATCTTGTATGAATTATATTGACAGCTAATGTCAAATTTGTGCGTCATTGCCAAGGAGCAAGTATACATGGAGAGATAGTTTTAAGCATAAACAAGAAACCTATCATTATTACTTTTTACTTGTATAAAATTTCATGTGTGTAACCGAGACAGATGTATTGTATATATTTCCTCTTAAAATACTCATGTCGCAATTTTTTCAAAAGAAGAAATGACTGTCAATAGTGATGTACTCATGCATTAATCTTTGATTAGTATTGGTATATAATTCGGTATGTAGGAACAAGATAAGCATTTGATTAAGAAATATACCAGTAGTATATTATTTTACGAGCTTTTATTTAGAGTATAGTACTTAGGTGCCTACAAATAAACAAATACTGTAAAAAGAGAGGTAATAATAAGATATGATTACTATCTTGAGGAGACTTGTCTTTTAATCGATTTTAAACTTTCGCCATTTGTATCGAGAATAACAGAGGTATTTATGCCTTGAAATAAATAAATTATCGCGACTAAGACCCGCTAAATAATATTGTATGGCTTGTCTTATGTCCAGCAAAAATAGTATTTTGGCTGAAATAATAATGCAATATAAATTGTAAATTAAGATTTTCTCATAAAATTACGAAGACGGAAATCGAATTGACAATGTCCTTCGCGAAGCTCCTCTCCTACCGCTTATTTACATGAGGAATTCAAGTATCCACTTCGAACTGGTGGTCAGAGTATAATTTATCCACCTCTATGATGATTCGCAATTCAGAAATTTCCAAATAATATAAAGTACTTGCATTACAATAAAATGAAGTTTTGTCTTAACCGTACATTTGGTACAATAAGTAGGTTACTTGTTATTTGTAAATGAATCCTCCAGGTATGTGCAATCAAACCAGTTCAAAAAATGTCCCTTGGCTCGCTCATAGAGTCGAGGCACACCAGAAACTGGTTTTGTATATGAATGTCAATGTTTGTGTAAAGTAGCACTGGAAGCGATCCTGCTGAGCGATTCTCACCCTTATTGTGGTCTAGCAGAAAATTGTTCGACTTTACCTAGATAGGAACAGTATACAGCGCAGTTTAGCATTGCTCGGTATCACAATTTGACAATTTTCTTATAATCCGACAGAAAATAATTACTTTTAATTTCTCTTAAATTGACAATACTGAAACATAAATACAATTATTGAAGGAGTGAAAAACTGCGCTATTAGGTTTATTTAACTAATTGAATGTTGCAATACCGACTAGACAGTTAGACACAATTAAAAATTTATTATGTCTCGCAGTTCGCACTGATCAGTGTATTTGCAGTCAGCAAGTTATTTTATGTTCTCATTTTTTGTGACATTGTGGTACCTATTGGAAAATAATTGAAATAAAGTCAAAATAGTCAAAATCATTTATTTATTCCACAAAGTGACGCACACGATAACTGCCCGGCAGGTGTGATACTATATGTTATATACTACATAATAATATATATGTTACCAAAATGGGATGTACATGGATGGAAACAGTTAACATTTACGAACAATATTTTCATCCTGAGTTCCAGAAGTGCAAGCCATGTTCTCTCTTGAAGCTTTATTTTCGCTTCTAAAAATAGTCATTATTACGGACATTTCTGAAAATTATAACACAAATCTGTTTATGATATACATAAATGTATATATGATTACTATAGCATATTTTAAGTTGCAATGTTGGTATATATTGATTGATAAAAATATAAGTTAATAATAATAAAGTAGAAGTACAAACCTCAGTATTAGATATCTGGTTAGTAAAAATAGTAGGCACAGCATAAGAATGCAAAACTTTTCTTTGAAATCTTTCTTGATAACGAGCAGACATAAAATCAAGCGAACAAAGTTTAGAAGAATTGGACTGTTGCCATTCTCCCTTTCTCATATTTCGGACCCAATTTAGTTTCAAACCTTCATTCTTTGGAAATCTACAAAAAATCACAATTAATAACCAATTATTCAAATTATAATCTTTCAGAAACTGGTTTTCTAACTGACAATTGTATTACAACACTATCCTCATATTTTTTATCGAAATATTTCTATTATGTTTATTTCATTGTGACTAATGGAATAAAAATATGTGTCAACGGTGGTCATTATCTTTAAGTATAAGCTTTACAAATATCATTGTAGAATTACTACGGCAGATATCTACAATTTTACATATTATAACAATATTACGTGGTAAGATATTTTTTGACCATTTTCGGTCAATAGTCCCATTCGGCTTTTACATCCGACGGCATTACAAACTATAGTAATTTTTTAATGTTTAGAAGTGATAATATCTAGAATTTTAATATTTTGTAGCAATTAAAATTACAGTTTATTTCGAAACGGCTTTCACTCCAGCTGGACGAACATCGACATGACATAACATTTTTTTTGGCATATGCCATTCAAGGCTGCATAAAAGCTCTATGGCTATCACACTCGAACATATGCAGTTCTGTAATTAGAGAGAAAAGAGATGTATATACGATTTCTACTCGTTTTGAAATGCTCCCTCCATGTATACTTGCTCCTTGGTCATTGCTTTCGAGTACCTAGGGTAAGGTTAGGTTAGGTAGGTGTTATAAGTAACTAAATAGGTTATGTTAGGGTCTCTTCTGACCCTTAATCTAAAAATAGGATTCGCAGGGCTCCGTCAACCTTAGTTTATTAAACTAGTGTGAAGAATGTGGAAGTTGGCAGTGCCATACACACCGATGTTTAGAGAGAATTTTTTTTTCTAGAGAAAACCAAGTATTTCCGGCAAGTGAAAATGGTGAGGGGTGGTTCCGAGACCTCCCCTCCTCCCCCTCCAAACACTCACAACCCCTAAAAACGGCGACGTATTTCGAAACCTTAACCGGATCCATATCTGATGAATATGGTGGTTGCTCGATGGTATTTGTTGAGTGTTTGGTCAAATTTCACAATTATGGCCTTGTGCGAAGGCGCATTGTCGTGATGCAAAATTATTTTGGGACTAGATGAGCGGCAACATGTTTCATACCCAAATGATTAGTGAAAATGGTACGGATCGACTCGTGAGATACAGAAAGTACGGCGGATATCTCTCTCAAAGTTGAATGAGGATTTTCAGTCACTGTTTCCCTCACTTTTGCGATGTTAACTTTAGTTGCAGACGTTGATGGCCTACCAGAGCGAAGCAAATCTTCCATCACATCTCGATCGCTATTGAACGCTTCGTACTACTCATAAGCACGAGTTTTTAATAAAGTCGATTTACCGAAAGTTCTGTAACATTTTCATTGACTTCGAACACGAAATTCCAATGGCGATGCAAAATCTAAGAAAAACTCTTTGTTCGATGTTTTTGTCCATTATGAAATTCGCAATACACACTAAATATGATATAACTAAAAACAGCACTGTATTTAATATAGATGCAACTCAAACTCCGCGCCAAAATGGAAAACAGTTGTGCCAATCTAACAACAACAAAAAGAAATTGAATTTGGCACCATAAACGAATAAAATCCATTCCCGATACCTTTTTGACTGAATGTATACGACGTATAGGTAATAATTAAAAAAATGGGGATGTTTTTTTTCAATCAAAATGAGATTTCTAAAGCGGATAGCTGGTGGAAATTGTCTTTTACGAAACCAAAAAAGAACTACAAATATACAGATCATAATTATAACCCCTCGTTTTCACCAAGAAACATGTCCAATACATGTTTTATACAAAACTTGTAGACAACATAATTATTTGTTTTATACATGTATTGAAACTGTCTCAAACATTCTTTCGTTCACACCGTGTAGCCAACAAGTATCTATACAAGTATAAAACACATTTGCGTTTACACTGAAGTCTGTTACAGTTTAAAACATGTCTTATACATTGATAGCGTTCTCACCTACAAAATACAGTCGTGTTTTAGACAAGTATTGTTTATTTTATTGCAATTTCTGTATTAAACAAGTTTTAAACTTTATCCATGCTTGTTGGATAAAGTTTTTTTTTTTTACTGCACGGTTGGCGTATTGTGGTTTAAGCGGCCGCCTCATCGCTTGACATTGCGCTGAGCGTTGTGGGTTCGATTCCCACACGAGACAAAACTTTGTGTGATCCATAAATTGTGCCCGTATGTTGTATGTTTGTAAAGTCCCCCGCGACACAGAATTTAGTCCTAATGCGGGAGAAGTATTAAAAAAAAAATTAAGAAAAAAAAGTTTTCAACATACCGGACGAACCGCACTTTTTACTTCGTGAAAACGAAATAAGAAGAAGAATGGAGTGGTCAAAAAAACAAACTTTAGAACTCATTGAGCTTTTGCATGTGCAAGAATGCCTGAGGAATGTGAAAAATAAAATATATAAAGATCGTCAGAAGAAAAAAGACGCATTGGCAGCAATTGCTTCGCAAATGTACATTAATGTTTTTTATTTTTATTTATAGACTCACGCCTGTATCCCTGAAGGGGTAGGCAGAGTTGTAATATTACACCCACATTTCGCCATGAATTTTAAGGTCGCCACGTGATAAGGGGGGGGGGGCGCCTATTGCCGTACCGGGCACATTACCAGACTCCGTGCTGCCACTGAGAATTCGGAAAAACCCAGTAGGTAATACTTTTGCCCGACCCGGGAATCGAACCCGGGGCCTCTATTTTGCAGTCACATAAGCTATCGACTGGACCACGGAGGCAGTATTAAAGATGTTGATAAAATATTACGAACCAGTTTAATAGGGAAGTAAATAAATTAAAAACGGAGTCAGGTTCTTTCTTTTAAAATATAAAACTACTGCTTGAATTTGTCTCGAATTCTACAAGTTTAGCTACGACAAAAAAAAGAGATCATAAACATGCAGACAACTACAACTTTTCAACCAACAAGTTTCATACAAGTTTTGTATACGTGTCTACAACAAGTTACATACAAGTTTTGTATGCATGTCTACAACAAGTTACATACAAGTTTTGTATAACGTACAACAAGTTTTATACATGTGTATAGTTTTGTATACAACATGTTTTATACATGTATATGAGAAAAGAAAAAAATGTCAAAAACTTGTTAAATACATGTATTATACCTTGGTGAAAACGCGGGGTAAGAATTATCGTAGGTATACATAGACTGAACCAGATCTATTTATTTTTTAGTTATATGGAAGACATTAAGCGTTCATATATTATATATAGGTATTAAAGCGTTAAGCTTTTGTTCTTCACTTACCGATTTGTCTGGAGTTCTTTTATGTAACCAGGATCGTATAAAATTCTACAATGTAAAGAAACAAATACATTATAGAAATACCATATTTATGGAATATACTGCGTAAATATTTAAATATTATGTACTTACATATGACGAAGCGCTATGCGCTTGTGAAACTATATCCTGTAAAAAAGATCACATTGTAAACTCTGTTAGTATAAAATACCAATGAATATATCATAACAACTATAATAGAGTAACAAACTCCTACAATTGACGTTCCAAATAGCGTGGCGACTAGCCAAGATAGTCGACATAGCTTTGAAACTAATAAGCACCTTAGAAAAAACCTATATTCATCTCTTTCACTTATACAAAAATTACAAGTCAATACAACAAAAATGAAACAATAAAATATCCACACCACCCATTACAGGTCACGACATATTATTATTATTATGCGTTTTATGATTTAGTGGTTATTTTAAAGTTTCAGATATATGACTAATGATGACTTTTTTCAAGTGTGGCATGTGGATTAGGCCTACTGGGGATATCTCATAAAAAAAAACGCGCTTGATCTTTAACCTCTCTGGGTGGTGTGGAATAAAAGATTAAAAAAATTATTTCCGCCAAAACGCAAAAAACGCAGTTCGCGATATAGTGCATAAATAGCCAAAAAATATCTTCTATCATAAATTTTCATTGTTTTCTTGAGATAGTTTGAGAATTACGAACAATTCTCATTTTATTGTTTTCTGCCATACAAAAAATTCTTAAAAATTAAATAATTCAAAAAACACAGCGTTTAATCAAAAAAAATGTGTTTATAATTTTGAGTTGTATTTGATCATAGAATCCAAAAATGGAGTTCGTTTATTTAGATTCCACTTTAGTTTTTTTGAAATCCCTAAGTCCACTAGCGAACTTTTTCAGCCCACCGTGGCTTGCTTCGCTCGCTCGGCTCGTGCGTTGTGGTCGCAGTTCTAACCTAACCTAACCAGCCAATGTTTCAGTTGACCCTACACAAAGATCGTTGTATTAACGTAGATTTTGGTTAATAAAATATTTACCAAGCAATGCATTTTGTCAAATGTTATTTATGCTTTACGTTGTTTTGCCAACTAAAATGCTTAAAAAATCATCAATCTGTAAATTAATATTTTAGCATAATATTTTTTTTAAAGTAAATATATTGTGTAATGAGTAGTTTATTAAACAATAGTTTGTAAAATAATAAATTTATCAAGTATAATTTTGTCAAATGTTATTTTTCAAATGAAAATTTGTTATTTGTTTTTTTGTCAAATGATCGGACACCGTTCGTATCTATATGACTAGATATGACGTTTTGTGATTTCATTATGAATCAACATTACCATATCTGATAGGTACGTCACAACACAGCACATGTCTGATCTGTTATCATGCTCTCCACCGCGTC
Source organism: Euclidia mi (assembly GCA_944739405.2). Taxonomy (NCBI): domain Eukaryota; kingdom Metazoa; phylum Arthropoda; class Insecta; order Lepidoptera; family Erebidae; genus Euclidia; species Euclidia mi. The sequence goes on from OX123189.2 coordinate 81,184,640, forward strand.
GCCCTTTCTGACAAAGGCCAAGAACACAGCACAAACCGTCACAATATGTTGCATCAGCGAAATGTGAACATAACCCTATAAAAATGTGTGAAATCGACACTGTTCTGCGCGGTAAGACACGACACGTCAGAATAATGTAAACTTGGCAAAACAATTCGAGGAATTCAATAAAGCCATATATATGTAACACGCAGTAAAACAGGTGTTTAAGAAAAGAAATGTACTCTGCTCATCTAGGATTGCCGAGTTTGTTTTATATGGTTGTTTTCTGTTTTGAATGCACATTCACATGCATGCGATCGTTAGAATATTCACTGCGTATAGTAGGTACATTATTCCCACTGGCAGTGAAAAGACGAATAAAATTATAAAAAAAGTAAATACTCTAGGTCCAAGGGAGTTAGCATTAGGAAAAGCTGTGCACTTACGTCTACTGGCACTATGTGAACTTACGTCTTCGTTCCTGGGTAATCTTGACACGTGGTGCATACTGTTTCTCTGCGACAAGAGCAAAATACAAATTCAAGATCCATCTATCTTGGCTTTGGAAGGTTAAACACAGTATGAGTAATTTGTCTATGCAAGAATGCAAAAATCTCCTAATATTGACCGTTTGCACAACGAGGCTACAACTAACTCATTTGATTCGCTTAGTTTCCAATAATTGAAACACAAATATAGACTTAAGACGATGTGGGTATTGCTTTTATTTTTATTGACAGAGTAGATAATATTTGAAAATACCCTCTTATTAAAATTAACCTTGGGTTGGGTTTAGAAACGTGCTGCCTCGATGGACGAAAAGTGAGGATATTAGACAGTTCTAGGGGATCTTCTAATACCTTTGCATCATTATTTTCTTGCCGGAGATGCTATTTTATAAAAAAATAAACTACAACAAAATTCTTAATTTTTAGGTTAGGTTAGTGTAGGAACGCAAACGGAACGCAAATACTTTTTTTTAACGTTTCACATTATTGTTTACAAATAATCTGCGTTTTCAACCTAGAAATTCGAATTCTTGTTAATAATAATATTGTAAATTTATACTATATAAATCGTATTATAATTGAAAATCGTATTTTAACTCCAAAAAATATTTGCAGAAAAAAATAAATTTTAAGTTTTTCCAGTTAAGTTACGTGAAACGAAACGCATCGCACGCAATCACTCATTCCGTTTCCATCTGTGACATCATCTCGCCCGCACAGGGAGTGAGGCTGTTCCTGATCAAATGTTGATGAGCGAATAGCCATCTACATCGACGGGTCGCCGCGGCCGATCTGACGATGAGGCTGAGGAGCATCATCCTGCAACACGAGTGCTGCTAGCCAGTGAAATCTTATCTCACTGGAATTTGGAACTCGTATAATACGACAACTCGGTACAAGAGAGCAGTGTGTGTTTTTTGCTGAAGAGAACAGTCTCGTGGCTGGCGAGAAATCTAGCAGGACACATAGAGTGCCTATGAAATTAACCTTGGCCACCAACCAGAATTTAGGGTCATGGGTTTGCCACAAAGGCAATTGCAAAACGAAGTCCCGGACGGCAAGAACCATAGGCCTTTCTTGAAAATATTATAATAGACATGAGAATGGTGTTCTATTTAATATACGCCTATTCTCAAAATTGGTCATACGATCAAACAATCCACTAATGCCCATTGAATGAAGAATGAAATACCTGCCTGTCTCGGGCCACTATGGCAGACTGGTATAATTACTGCAGAGAAGTTATTGTATTATATTTCCTAGAGCAGCAAAAGCAATTGGGCAAAATTGGAGGAGTAGACCAGGGTACATAATTTTTGAAACGATAAAAAATTATAGTAGGATGAAACCCATTGGAAAAGAAAGAGAATATAGCAAAAATTTAAGGAAAAATAAATTACGGGCGATCTGAGGTCGGGAAGTGGATGGGGTTGCGATTTTAAGGGTAAAAAAGGGTTTATCTCGATTGCCAGCAAAACTACAAGTCCTACGGGAAAAACATCAATGGCAAAGTTGTAGGTAATAAAAAGATCTACAACTTTTGTATTTACACTTTATTCATACAACGTCATAATTTATGTGAAAAATTCAAATAAGTAACCAAGTTTTTGGTTTTTTATTTTTAACTATTACAATAGTTTTTTCTTTTACACGAAATTTGGTGAAAACTTGCCTTTTTATGTTCCAAATACACTGTAAATGTAAATATTTAAAATATTTATTTTTACGCCTTATTTTGACTTAATATCGAAATAAAACCCTAATTTTCAATTGAAAATTCTCTCTTTTTTTATTTTTTTATTTCTGCCGAACAAATTGACTCCATGCTGCCTGATGTTAAGCAGTCATAGAAGTCGAAGCTGGGATGATGTCCATCACTATGGGATGGCCATCATCCCAGCAGCCAGCATGGCATTATGACATGATGGCCCTCACCTTGACGGCCTTGAGTAAAGCTTTTTCACGCCCCGCTTAAAGGACCCGGGATCATAAGTGGAAGGAAACACGTGGACTGGTAAAGAGTTCCACATCTTAATGGTACGGCAGAGATAAGAGGCGCCGAACCGTTTGGTGCGTGACGGTATCTGTTCTACCGTGTAAGAGTGGCACCTCAACCCAGCACGTGTCGTTCGGGATAGGAAAGGAGAGGATGGGATTAGTTGAAAGAGCTCTTCGGAGCACTCACCGTGATAGATGCGGTAGAAGACAGCCATTGAGGCCACGTCTCTGCGTAATTGCAGTGACTCAAGGGTCTTAGAAGCCTCTGGATCCCCGATGATACGGACAGCACGCCGCTGCAACCTATCGAGGGCGTCCAATAAGCACTGAGCGGAGCCATTCCAAAGGTGAGAGCAGTATTCCACGCAGGAGCGAACCTGGGTCTTGTATAACAGACACAACTGCTCCGGCGCGAAAAACCTCCTCACCTTGTTCAGGACTCCAAGTTTCCGAGATGCGGATTTGATGACACCCTCGATGTAGGTAGTTCTTCTGGTTGAGATTTCTGCGTATGTCCATACCCAGGATATTGAGGCTGTCTTGAATCGGTAGTGGAGTGTCAAGAAGAGAGGGATGGGGAAGGAATGGCTGAGAATGCGCACACCTTGGCTGAGAATGCGCACACCTGTGTTTTCTTGGCGTTGAACTCGACCAGGTTCTCATCACCCCAATGCGAGATGCAATTCAGAACCCGGTCAAGCTCAGCAACAAGTGTTCGCCTATACTCCTCAGCATCGTCTTGCTTAGCCGCAGGGTGTCCGAGATATCGCCCATGTACAGTACTATCATCTGCATAGCAATGTATGCCCCCAAATGTGAGCATATCATTGATATGCAGAAGAAAAAGCGTGGGCGATAACACGGACCCCTGAGGCACACCAGCATTCACCTGGAGAAACTTCGATGACTCACCGTCACAAAGGACACGTATACGGCGCTCATACAGGAAGCTGGCAACCCAGTTGCACAATCGAGGCGGCAAGCCGTAGGCTGGAAGCTTGGAAAGAAGCGCACGATGCCAGACTCTATCGAAGGCTTTGGAGATGTCGAGACTAATAGCCAACGGCTCCCCATGCCTGTCCATCGCCTCACCCCAAAGGTGAGTGACATACGCTAGAAGATCACCCGTTGATCGTTTCGGTCTGAAGCCATACTGACGATCACTGATGAGAGAGTGATCTTCTAGGTAGCGAACGAGTTGGTTGTTGATTAAACGTTCAAACACCTTGCAGAGGATAGGGGTGATAGCAATAGGTCGATAGTTGCCCGGATCAGAACGATCCCCTTTCTTGGGAATCGGTTGTACGTTCGCCTCTTTCCAAGCCTGCGGCACTACGCCAGAGGCATATGATAGGCGATACAGGCGTGTAAGCATTGGAGACAACTCGGCTGCGCATTTCCTAAGCACAACCGCTGGAATTCTGCCAGGTCCACTGGCTTTCCGGACATCGAGAGATCGCAGTGTCCCCTGACAATGTGAGAAATGCTGAGGTTTTGGTGCCCCTAATACAAAAACATGTTGTAGTGGGCACCACCATACACACATATTTTTGGAGAGCATATGATTGTCTTTCGGAGCACGGGTACATCCATAAGAAAGTTAACCATTCAGACCCAGACAACCCGTTTGTGGCTGAAGATGGGACTCATACTTAAAGGATAGAGTCCCAGTGGAGAGCGGTGAAACGATTCTTCCGAAAAGAAAACTATAGTAACCCTAAAGATTTTGCCGACTTCATTATAGAGTATTTATGGCGAAGAAACATCTACAAAGAAAAAAAAGATTCGTTTTTAGATTTAATAGAATGAATCAAGTTTGTATATAAAATAAATTAATTTTTTTAAGTAAATTTTATTTTCTTTCTTTTTTACAAAATGTCCAATTCCAAAAAAATAATACCAACAAAATAATTTCCTATATGGAAAATGATGGGGGAGGCTTCCCCCATTCACCTATGACCTCCCCCTCCTCCCTGAACCTCAAAAACGCACATTTTCTATGACGAGATTACTGCATTAAAAAATTCATTAAAAAAAGCTACTAATATGTTGCCGGCGGCGGCAGTGGGGGGGTTGGCTTCCCCTCACCCCCCTCTACCTCCCCCAACCCATCAAGGCAGCACGTTTCTGAACTTTAACCGCTTTGTTGTGTGTGCTTATAAAATTCTGTTACTTATACTCTACTCACATATGCTTTATCCATAGCAATTTTCATATCTTCTGGCGTTTTTATATTTGCAATCTGAAAAGTGTTACGTATAAATAGTGAGAAAAGTGTTACGTATAAGAAGCGTTTTTCCTGAATGAAACGCATATTAAATAATTACCTTATTTGAAGCTTACTATTTGAGATAGGCCCTATCCATTTTCCGGTTATTTATGTCCTTCTCCTTTGCTCCTATATATCTGTCTCGCTCGCACACTCCCCACCAGGCAGGCCCGAGTGCAGTCGGAAGGCTCGTAGGCATTCTTGAACCATTGAGTCGAAAATAACCAGGCAGAAATTAATTGTAAGCTTCAAACAAGGTAAGTATTTAATATGCGTTTTATTTCAGGAAAAACGCTTCTATTAATTAAATCCATGACCGTTATTTGAAGCTTACTATTTGAGACGTGTTTGTTATCGCCTGGTGGTGGGGTCGCCAATGTGAATTAAGTTTGATTGACTTCAGGAAAATAATCTATACTATACCTATGGATAAAGCGATAGATATCCATTATTTGGGAGATAATATATTATTATATTAAAACAGCTTTGGAGTGTGCACGAAATAAATACAACAAAAACCAATCATTAACAATTCTGTAATCACAATAGTCACTATATTAGTATAATCTGTGTTCCAAAAGATTAATAAGGAAAATAAAAGTTTAATCAGCTGGGTTGAATATTCTAGTAATGCTGTTGCTAGCAGATGCTGGCAGTATCTCTCGTCTGTAGAAGCGTGTAAAAGTCTCTTTGGACTTCCAATTTCCTCTGGACAAAATTTCATCCAGAGGTAAGTTATCAGACCAATTTTTTTAAGATACTGCTGATCGTAGACTTCCAGGTGTAGCGGGTATACCAGCTTCGGTTAGTACAGTTTTAACCACAGAAATAAATAGTAATAGAACGGTGACATGGGCGTGGTGCGCGTGTCAAACTATTGCACTATAGCGCATGTGTTTACTCATGTTGTACAACATTATTCTGCCTGACAATCAGCAATGGTCAGTTTTTATATAAACAATAACATAATTTCATTTTCCACAGCTACATCACACACACACATCGATAATAATTCCTTAGTGTCCCCTCAATATCTATACGTCACTGTGGGCGGGGCTTGCTGAAATGTGGCACGCGCGAAATGTACGCGATGACGTGACATTCACCATTCTATTACTATTTATTTCTGTGGTTTTAACCCATCCCGCGATCACAGTGCGAGAGGCCGCCTTTGCTTGTCCTCTGATATCTATACTAATATAATAAAGCGGAAGAGTTTGTTTGTTTGTTTGTTTGTTTGAACGCGCTAATCTCAGGAACTACCGGTCGGATTTGAAAAATTCTTTTAGTATACGATAGCCCAGTTACTTCGGCAGGCTATAGGCTATATAACATAACGCTTCGACCATTTGGGGCCGGGCAAAAGGCTAAAAAAGCTAAAAGATAATGTTGGCTAATCTCAGGAACTAGCAGTCGGATTTTAAAAATTGTTATTGCCTATGATAGCCCAATTATTCCGAAAGGCTAGGCTATATAAAATTACGCCATAACTTTTAGGGGCCAGACAAAAATAGTAAAATGGTCAAACGGGAAGGGGGTGGGTTGGGTCAAAGGCAAAAAAAGGCTGAACGAATAGGATACAATCTACATATCGTTTTCAAGATTTTCGGGACGCTGATTAATAATATGAAATTTATTTAGTGATCCAAGATGGCTGACGGGAAATCAAAGATGGCGGATGAGAAAATTTTAAAAATCAATATGGGTATCGCCTTCGATATTTTAAGGGGTGGGGAATCGAAATACAACATCTATTTCTTGATCAAAGATGGCGGATGGGAAATCAAAGATGGCGGACGGAAAAATTTTAAAAAATCATCGTCTGCGATGTTAAAAGGGATAGGGATTCCAAACACAACGTCCGTTTCGTGATTCAAGATGGTGGATGGGAAATCAAAGATGGCGGATGGAAAAATTTTAAAAATCATTATGGGTATCGACTCTGAGGATTTAAGGGATGGAGAATTCAAATACAACATCTATTTCGTGATCAAAGATGGCGGATAGGAAATCAAAGATGGCGGACGGGATTTTTTTTAAAGTCGATATGGGTATCGTCTCCGATATTTTAAGGAGTGGGGTATTAAAAAATACCATCTATTTCGTGATTCAAGATGGCGGATGGGAAATTATTAATATTATCACTTTGACTCACTTTTAATTATTAATATTATTGTCTCTATCACTCATTTACTACATCCTCACTTACAATAAGATAGTTATTTTTCTACCCCAGAAATAATTTATATGGCAAAACAACTTTTTCTGCGTCACCTATCTATACGTATATATAATTTATTCATTTTGTTCATAAATGATATTGGAAATTGTTTCAGACACTCAAAATTTTTGCTCTATGCTGACGATCTAAAAATCTTTAAAGCTATAAGAAAACCAGCAGATTGTTTTCAGTTACAAGAAGACTTAAATCGACTCTCTGAATACTGTATTCAAAACAAACTTTACCTAAGTATTCCTAAATGTTTAACTATATCATTTACAAAGAACAAAAACGTTTTAAATCATAATTATAATCTAAACAACGTACCTCTATTGAGAGCTCTATCCGTGCGAGACCTAGGGGTACTGCTAGATAACAAACTTCACCTTGATCAACATATTGACAACATCATCAAAAAGGCTTATCGTATGTACGGGTTCGTTATGAGATCAGCTACTGAATTTAAACAGGCAAGCACTTATTGTCATCTCTATAAAGCACTAGTTAGATCTCAACTCGAATATGCGGTGGTGGTGTGGAACCCTTTTTTAATAAATACGTTGAGATGCTAGAAAGAGTGCAATGCCAATTCCTTAGATCGATGCACTATAGGTGCTGCCACAATTTCCCAACCAATTTCCCAACCTATAAAAATCTTCTTGATAATTACAATCTAATGAGCCTGAAGTCTAGACGTTTATATCTAGAAATTATGTTTCTTTTCGACTTATGCTATAACAGGTATAACTGTTCTGAGATTACTAATAAAATATGCTACTGTGTCCCAAGAACTGTTATTAGACGAGAGATGTGCGCACGTCCTCTTTTTGCTGTGTCCCATTGCCGCACCAATGCTGGTCTGCGGGCGCCTCTACGTCGCTTGTGCAAAAACTATAACGACTTTTGTTCAGAAACTACAGAATTAGATTTATTCTCAGTGTCAGCAAATAGATTTCGTTCTGCTTTGTTAAATAAACTTAAGGATTCCGATGTATAGTTATTTGAACATTCTGGTAGTCTTACTCGCATAGATTGTTCATTAGTATAGTATAATATAGTCATATGAATTGTATATGCTGTGGCTAACGGTGTGGGTTTCACATTTATAATAATATCTTTGTTTACATTATGTGCGCAGATATAATGTGTTACTGTTTGTTTGTCCCAAATAAATAAATAAATAAATAAATAAATAAAAATCAATGTTCGTTTGTTTGTATACCTCTATAAACTCTAAAATGTTTGATTAAGCACTGGTAGCCTTGGTAACTTTGTTCAGAATTTCATGGAAAAGTGGTTTGAGAAAAATAGGAATAAGAAAAAAGACCTTTAAAAAGCGATACGGAGTTCGCCGGGACAGCTAGTTTATAAATAAATTTGGACAATTACCCGAATCTCTTCTATCTTTAAGAAGATCAATGAATTTTTTGACCCAAAACACAGGATCCAGATTTTTATTGCTCGTATTAGGCAGTAACTTCCATCCCGATTGTCTATGAGTGTCACTATCTGTTTTAGAGCCAAATACTGGCTTTAAAATAATGTAACTGCCGTCATCGATGCAATGCTCTGAGTCCACTAGTAGCAATGTCAGATCGTGAACTCGTCTGCCTGAGCACAGGAGGAGGAGTGTCGCTGTGTGTCGAGAAGTGGCAAAAGGGTTATTTTCATCTATAGTGTATCATCATCATCATCATCATCAGCCTATATCAGTCCACTGCTGGACGTAGGCCTCTCCTATGGCGCGCCAATGAGCTCGGTCTTCAGCTTTCCTCTTCCAATCCCTGCCCGCTGCCTTTCGAATATCATCGCCCCACCTAGCTACAGGACAGTGTATGAACAGTATGAACTTAAAAAGGAGGTCAGGGCATCTATATTCCATACAGGAGGCTTATGGGCGACAGGCTTCTTTAAAGCAATAGACTTTAGGACGTGTTTTACTAATGTATGCGAACTTATTCGTCCAGCATCTTCGGCATTGCATAGAGTAGCCACCACCGATTTGTCGACTAGATGTAGGTCCGCTAGATATTTAGCAACGATGGGCCCTGTTGGGTGAAAAGGATCCAAATTATGGTTTTTAGACCAAGATACTCATCGATCCCATGCGACCTTATAGGTTTTGAGAGTTGAAGTACGCCACGAGGATTTAAGTAATTGTATTTGATCTTCATTCCAACCCGTCAAACTCTTCGACCACCCCCACACTTCCAGACTTCGAGCGCCATCTCTTGAACCTTGGGGGGTGGCATACCGGTCGTGGTGTCTATAAGATTCTCCCTGAGATTGGTGATCGACCACGGACCTGCTACTGCTCGAACTTTGAGATCGCCCCGCCAGAATACCCGACTCCACCGGGGGAAAATTGAAAGGTACAGCCCAGATGCCGAGTTGAGGTGGACCAGCACCTTGGGTATCAGGTATGGTAGTGGGAACACCCACGCAAGGTGGTAGTTCCACTGCCGGGAAAAGGCATTGTTGAATAACGCTTGGGTATCTGTCAAATCTAGAAACACGTAGTTGGCTACCACTTTTGCTCGGCTGGACGCAAAGATATCTACCACCGGAGTGCCAAACTTGTGAAATACCTTCTCCGTGCAAGGGGGCAGAAGATGCCATTCTGGTACTAGCTTGTATCTGGAGAGGTGATCCGCATGTCCGTTGTAAATGCCGGGTATATCATTCATTGTCAGATTTATTTGATGACAATCTAGTAAGCGGAACACTGTACGTTACTTCCATCAGAGGTGGCGATCTCGTGCCGCCCTCGTTCCGCAAGTGGGCCACAACTGTTCGATTGCCGCACTGGAACAGAGCAGTGGACTTGCACAGTAGAGGACCGTGGGTTTTGAGCACCTTTAAGATTGCCAGCATCTCTTTTACGTTGCAATGTAGATTTTGTTCTTGAGCAGTCCACATACCTGACACTGCGTAACCATCCACCTGAGCTCCCCAAGCCAGATCGGAGGCGTCTGTGGTCACAAAGTGAGTTGGTGGTGGTAGATGGATTGTAGATGATTGGTGGCAGTTGTGAAGCCACCACTGAAGATCTTCTAGGACTCATTTCTAATAGCTCCCCTTGGTAAATGAGGCGCAAAAATCTTCTGTGTGCCGGTGTTATTGGTAAATGAAAGTAGGCTTGCGAAAGGTCTACTTTGCAAAGCCAGTCGCCTGGCTGGAGGAACTCCGGTACACGAAATACATTTATCAGGCTGAAGGGCTCCTTGATTATATAGTCGTTTAAAGCTCTTAAGTTGAATACTGGGCGGGCGGAGCCATCGCTCTTTGGCACAAGAAACATTGTTGACAGGAAGCTCGGGGAACGTCGCACTGCTTCTAATACACCTTGGTGTTTCATCTGACTGATGAGTACCGACATCGATTCGGACTCCTGTGTGATGTAGGGCCCTTTCCTTAAATGTGGCAACATTACAGGTGGTTTTAGAAGAAAGGGTATGCGATACCCTGTTATTATGCACAACAGAAAGTTTGGAGCTCCCATTTCCTCCCATCGATTGTACAATAGTGCTAGTTGACCCGCCCTGAATTCTGCCGAGTCAGTACTTTCAGTTTTTGTTCCCAGAGTTGTAGTCTGAGGAGACTCCGGGGCGTTTACGATTTCCTTTGCCCTGACTCTGAGGCTTGTAGCTTTGGCGGCCACCCCGTGAGCGAAATGAACCTGTGTTGTTGCTTGTAGGCGCCGTGCGACGGTCACTCTGGTTGCTCTGACGCTGAGGACGTTCATGATAGCAGTCCTGCGAGGACTGCCGGTATTGATAATGTGAATGAGGCACAGAGACGCAGCATCCATGGCTGGTACCCTGCGAGGGTCCATGATAGTGAGCCGACCCCTGCGGGGGGTGTCGTAGAGCCTTGCTTGGTCCTGCTTGCGAAGCAGAGCCACTTGTAGGTTTAACTAAGGGCATGAATGTCTTCTTAACCCCACCCATTTTTTCAAGGGCAGCGGTAAACGATTCGCTTTCGAATAAGTGGCGGTCGGATGATGGGATCTTGCGTAGCGTTGCCTTTATTAAAGGATCACGAACGTGATTAGTTATTCCATCTCGGCGCATTTGTATAACTTCAGCCCTGTGCCCACAGATAAGCTGCAACAAATCTGAAGACGCTTTGCGGAAATCACCTTTAGAAAAAAAAAACCTCCGTGATCTTATCCTGCAAGCTATTAAAATTTAAACCCTGTTCTGCATGAGCCCAGGATAGTAGTTCTGTCAAAGTAGATGATAGTGTCTGCCTTTGTTTCAGCGCACAAAATGTAAGAGCGGTGTAAGCCTTGTCAGCATAAGCCAAATGGCGCAACTGATCATACGCACGAATCTCCTCAGTAGATGGCGTATGGCAATATATTTTTTGTACTTCACAGTACCTGACCAAATAAATAAATATTTTAATAAAAGTGAATGGAGTGATCCATTCACTTTTATTAAAATATTGTATATCCTGAAGGGCTTTCAATAAATTATCGGGTGCTTTAGGAACCGCAGGTTCTTTCAATTTTGTTTCAATATCGAAATTGAACGGCACTTGAACCTGAGTGGGCTCACTCGCGCACGCGTCACTACTCTCATTGTTCAAGATACCACTAACACTGTCATCAATCAACAAGTCGTTGTCTATAACTGACGCCGGCTCCGCACCGCCACATGGCACTGATGATGATAAAGCAATTTGATTACGTAATGCACTCACCTCTTGGAATAACTTGTGCATCTGCCGCTTGTCTTTACGTGATTTGCGACTATATTTGCCCCGTCTTCTTTTGTGGTCACGTCCACGTTTCCTCTTTCGGTCGGAAGAGCTCACGGATCCGTGGAATCACTTGACGAAGAAGGGCTGCTACTAGACGATGAACTACTTACTAGCTGAGCGCGCACGTTTCCGAGAACTGGACTGAGCCGGCTGTGGCACACGATCCCGCGATAAATCATGTCGCGGCTCCTCAAAACTCACGTTCACACATGTACTATTATTATCTAAATCATCCATCCTAAAAGTAGAACACTTCTTTTTTTATATAATAAAAAATGTAGGTATCTGTAAAACACAATAATTCACAACTAGGACACAGTATAATTATGACACTTTATACTGAGATTAGGAGAAAGGGCAATAGGTAAATGTTTCTAGAAGCAAAAAGAAACCAAGAAAAATAACGCTAAAAATACGTTACATACCTTCAATTTGTATTATGAACGTTAATATCAAATTGACTTGAAATACGAACGGTAACACCGTTTAAATATGAAATTAACTCACGCGCAGCTGATACTTCTATTTTACGGTTTAGTGAAGGTGAAGACAACCGTACTCGCCGGAAAACAAGACGCCAATGGTTCAAGAATGCCTACGAGCCTCCCGACTGCACTCGGGCCTGCCTGGTGGGGAGTGTGCGAGCGAGACAGATATATAGGAGCGAAGGAGAAGGACATAAATAACCGGAAAACGGATAGGACCTATCTCAAATAGTAAGCTTCAAATAACGGTCATGGATTTAATTAATGATTACTATGGCACTGTAACTATGAAAAGTGCACAGCTAAAGAATCAAGGCAACCATCATTTCAGCGATGCGGTGAATTGAATAAGTACATCTAATACATTGTACAATATATCAGAGTACACCAATTTTTTTGGCATTGTATTTAGATATTTTAGCTGCACTAATTTATATAATTGCTTCGACTGCTTTATCAACTTCGGGTTTGAAAAGTAAAATTAAAACTTATTTTCTATTGTAACATTTAACAAGGAAGGATTTTCAGTAATTTTTTACCAAGTCCAACTGTACAACACGGCAAAATACCCCTTAAATTGTCATTACTTAGAATACAATCCGACGGAAGTTTTATGCTAGTTAACATATTCAGAACTTAAAATCTTACCACTTCGTTAATCAAAATGCCTCCTGCACCTTCTTCCTGTAAAATAGAGTTTTACTTCAAAGGAGGACTTCTACTTTCTAAAAAATGCACTGGTTTAGTCCAAATACAGGAAAAGGCTTGGTAAACATTTAAAGCACCAATCAAACGCATATTTTTATTTATTTTATTATTTCTCACCTTATCCATATCTTCTCGTACTTTTCGTTTGTCATTTGGAAGTGGATATTTGCTGGGCTGAAATAGTAGCAAATTGCAAATAATATACCTAACAGTCGTGCAACGTAATTAATTATACAGTGGTAGTAATAAAACTATCCTTTTAAAATAAAAATAATATCCAAAATCCCTACGATTTTCAGCTTGAGCTTCCTAAATAGCTTTGAATGCCTGGATGATTGCATTGATACAGGGTGCTTCAGAGACATATTCTTGGCGCCAATACAGCGTAATTCATCTATTTGAAACCCATAAAAGTCAAATGAAATCTCGCAGTTTCGCGATCTTCAACCACGCAGCAGATCAGAAAGATCGAGCAGAATAAGGTTAGACTAAGATAATTACGCTATACGAGTGCGGTTCAATCAGGTACTAGCCACCGCAACCCAAAGATATTACGGACATCAGCACACACGGTACTAGTATGGAACTCTAACAGCCTAAAAATTACAAGGTACAGAGATACTTAGTGTAATTACAAAATAGATTCTGTGGCTTTGAAAGCTATTTAATTTCATTGCCTTCAAGAGAAAACGCGTAACACGAAAAAGTGACGCAGCTTTCGAAAATTCGGCAGTGCTGCTTTAGATGATATTTGGCTAAGCGAGAACATTGGCACTATGTTATGCGGTTAATTAATTAGACATATTTTTTACAGAATAATTTGCAATGATTGACGGTATAGAACATCTATACTGAAGTTGCGATACACCAAGCTTAGATGACTTTCCCATAAAATTATGTAATTGAAGAAGGGTCTTTATATTAATAACATAACTCTGGCCTCTAGAGTCATTCCATGAACACAATCATCGATTTCAGCCAAAATGCGTTCACGCTATTGTTACCTGTGCGTTTATCTTACTTACATCATATAAAGGAGATGCGCTTGAAATTGATAATTGCGTCCCAGCATCCATTGACGACTTTAATTCCTCCATCTGTAAACGGTTGCACAAATAAAATAGCCACCTCGCTATTGATAGCACGCATTTTTTTATCATTGATCCAAAGCTCAGCATATTCATCAAATTTTCAAATAATAAACTACGTTATTTTGAACCAGCCAGAATCAAGAAAATACTTACTATGATTAAACTTTGTAATCTGTTAACAGACGTTCACTATCACATATATAAAAAATTACTTGTCGTGATTGACACATCACCGCAGATGTTTACTGAAGGAAGAAATACATATAAAATTTGATCAGTGCTTTCCTTGTACGGCGTGGGTCTTCCCTCTGCCACTAAGGAAGGTATTTTTAAGTGAGCGTTAAAAGCTGAGCTGAGCTGTTTTGTTTGAAAATCTTCTGATTCTAAAGCAAGCACTCAAAAATTGCTTACCTGTTTTTTCGAGTAGGCCTTGAATGAGCTAGCGCTGTCCCGAAATTTTGATTCACCTGTTCTCCTACTATTCTTGCGGAATGCCTGTGCACCAAAGTACTAAAAATGACTACGTTTTCACAATTTGCATATTGTCATGCTGTGAACCTAAGGCCTGACTGTGGCATATTTTATCTACCTTATACAGTATAAGGTAGATAAAATATGCCACAGTTAGGCCAGATTTTAGACGGAATGATTTTAAAATCTTGCAATTGCCTAGTATTCCTGGTAAAATATATAGTTACTGCTCTATAGTATGTGGGAAGAGTTTGGAAAAATTATATATTTACCGCATGTCGGTCCTCAGTCTTGGCTTCACCCGGGGAATCGTCGCCCCATTCCCTTGACGGAAGCCTTAAAATGCTACTGCCCCAACGATGTAACTTTCTGGTTTCCCATTCCTTTAATCATACACGCTTATTAGTTTTAAATTATTACTATGACAATAAAATCTTCTCTTTTCATTAAAATGACTACTCCCGCATTAGGAGTAACTTCTGTGTTGCTATGTTTGCAAAGTCCTCCAGTTTACAAACATATAAGCAACGGATACAAAGAACACCCAGCCTTGAAACAACAGTTTATGGTTCACAAAAAGTGTAGGTATCGAACCCACAATACTAGGCGGAGGGTCAAGCGGCAAGGCAACCGCTTAGACCACCGTGCAGTAATCTCACAATACTGCTGCTTTTTAATTTTAGTTTACTTATACTTTGATCCAGTTACGCTTTAGTCGAAGGATGAACGCACATTTCAATAACCGGGTCTACAATGGACGACCCGTGATCCACACTCCACGATCCCTGTATCGCGGATCACAGGATGCCTGAGTATCAAGCAACGTCCAGTGTGGACTTGGCTGTTGAACCTTGTGATCCTGAAAATCGTTCCAATTGCTTGAGACGCTTTTAAGCAACGAACGGATCGGCCTTAGCAATGCAAGTGTTTTGATCGCACGCGACACGTCCACACCACATGCACTTTAAGCGTTTACAAATTACAAGAGCTCTTTACGGTGGTATTCTTATTTATCACATGGACACTAACTCTCATAGCCTGGTACGACTGATCGCCTGTATCCTGTGACTGCGGAGGCGTCATATCGTGTTCATCGTCATCGTCGTCATCAATGAGCTGTTCTATTACACGTGGTTCTACGTTTTTCACCTTCTTTGTTGCTACTGATGATGGCTAAAAAAGAAACTTAGCTACTTAATGCAGTACGCTATCCCTTGGGCATGATTTAGGGTTTACTGCAGTAAATGTATAATTTTAGTAGGATTTGGATGAATATAGAGTTTGATAGATACATTTGCAGGAACCCTGTTATGCTTTTACATGACCTTGAAAGCCGTTGCGTGCTGGATTATGGAATTGCATCTTTCCTCTCCCCGGATCCACTAGTAGTTAACAAACCAATTGGGCCACTGCTCAAAAGGTCCTTAGCTACAAATGCTATAAGGCTAGAAACCAACACTATGGTACATTCTGGTCCATCACGATTACCTATACTTTCAAAAGGTTATACAAGGAAGCTCAGCTTGATGAACTGGTATATTTTTGTTGAAGGAACTGTTTCGGCTTAAAATCTACCGCACTTTGTTCCAGTATCTGCAAAGCTTTATTTAGTAACGAATTAGTAACGTACCCTAGCTATAGCCGCATTGATCATGTGCATCATTTTAGCGTCCACCCGCAACAAACACCACAGGTCGATCACGCCGACTTCGTCACCGGTATCTAAAGAGTCTGAGGTGTGGTTCAAATCTCTGGCGTATATCATCAGTGGTCCAGCCACCTAGATAGAAATTAATAAACTAAATGTATTAAGAATTAATTATATTCGTTGGCAAATATTACTCAGAGAAAGTTTTTATAGAAACTAAAAAGATCTGGGTACGCCTCGGGCGGCTTAGTATTACTTGAAGTGTAAAAAAAGGACATTTTTGTTCGAAGAAACTAATTTGCCTTTACCAGTTCAAGTGACATGTCGGCGCGTCTGTTGGTGTGTAGTAATGCATCGCGCAGAGGCAATGCACAAGTAGCATACGGCTCTTCCTGGTTCTCGATATCGCAGATCGAAATAATCATCTCTTCCTGAATATCAAAATAACCGATGTAAGTTTCTTTTTGTTCAACTTTTCAAAAAAAAAATATAAGCAAACATAATGCAGGCAAGCTGCGTACCGTGAGTGTTACAAAAAAAGCATCACGATTTTTTTTGGGTAGTGGATTTAATGAAAACTTAATAGCTTTATAATTAACATATAAATAAGATAATTAATTTGAATTTCAGTGACCATTTTGATACTATATACTTACATGTTTCATATATTCCAGAAATTCCTCGGTCATTTGAATGTCGTATTCGGAAGCGAAGTCAAACAGCATTACCCTGCCAGCACTCATGCGAGCTATCGACGCATTCTGATTGTAAAACTTCCACATCAGGATCAGTGACTTGTCACGGGTGCTTAGAACCGCCTGGATGGTAAAGCAAACTACTAGCGAATTCTGTTATGACTTCAAAGTTTGGTCACTTTGAAGTCATAACAGAATTCGCTACTAGATTTATCATACAATCGTAGATTGTTATCTAATAAAAAAGCGATATTAGGTATGCCCGAAGAAAGCTCGGATCAACTGTAGAACCGCTTCTTCACAGCGTGCACAGCCAGTATGTAATCAATAAACGGGAATTTTACAATCTATATTCTTTTCTGCAGGTCTAAAAGCATATATGCAATTCATCATACTTGATGTACCTACTTAAGCCGTGAAAATGTAACAAGTAAACAAAATTCCCATGCACATGAATAGTTCGTAAAGCTTTATTTGCCACAAAGAACAAAATGCATTCACAAAACAGCAATAAAGCTCCTTTACAATGATGAGTACGATTAATGAATACCAACCTCGTCTGACAGTACAACAGTGCCTACGTGTAGAGTGAACACGCAGCGTGGCACGTATGTGTCGCCGATAGAAAGCCTGGCCACGCCACGTTTTAGCGCATGCTCTCTTTCTTCCTCGTCCATTTCGCTTAGAACACTTTTTGCATCTCTCTTTACAGTATCCTGAACAAAAAAATGCCATATAATTTGCTAAAGGCTTTTAGATTATAGAGGTAAATATAAAATATCTCTATATTCTTAAAGTTTTAATGTGAAAGAAATTGTGTCTATAAAGATAAGGTTGGCAACACATTTACATACATACATACATAGACTCACGCCTGTTTCCCGGAGGGGTAGGCAGAGACTACGGAGCGCCATTTGCAACGATCTTGACATATCTCTCTTGCTTCATTCACTCCCATCAGATTCCTCATGCATGCTCTTCTGTTCAGGGTGCTTCTAACCTGTCCTGTTTTTAGGATGTCTCCAATCTGGTCAGAGAACGTCCGCCTAGGTCTTCCCCTTCGTCCTGTCCCTTCCACACTTGCCTTATATATCTGCTTGGTCAGTCTTTCGTCATCCATCCTCTCCACGTGTCCAAACCATCTTAGCATACCTTTCTCGATGCTTGTCACTACATCTTCTTTTACCCCACAACACTCTCTTATCACACAATTCTTTACTCTGTCAGTCAACACATTTACTTTACGAATAAGAGATAATACATAGAACAATACCTACTACAGCATTAAGAGCTTACCACCGACGCAGTTTCTTGACTAAGAAGCATTTCTTTGTACATCGCCAATTCAGTAGTGAGCGCTTCTAGCCTTTCTTTCATCATTTGTATCGAATGTGCTTTTGATGCAGTTATACTAAAATACATAAAATAACATTCACGAAGATTATAGTCATTCAAAATCACTTTATAATAAAGATTTCATATATTTACACTTACCTGTCTGCTTTTGGTACATCTTTTGCATTCGTCTTCGTTCGGTCTGAAACAAGTTGGTCTTTGTTTTATAGTCTCAAATACAAATATTTCAAAACATTATTATACTTACACCGCCATATTATAAAACATGGGATAAGTACAGTTCAAAGTCTTGTCTTAGACTTATCTTCGTAAAAATTATTATATACAAAGACTCATATTGTGTTTGTGAAGCATCTATCTCAAAAATACGTTGAAAATAATAACTATCTTCTTTAATAAATGGTCTATCATATCTACCTCGAAAAAATAATTACTAATACTTCTCCATATAAATACTATAATGTAATACACTGCGACACCATGAGCCCACATTTTTAAAAGATCTTAACTACAAATTACTGGTCTAATACATGGTCAATGAAGATTAACTTGCAACTAAATATCGTGTGTACGGTAAGTATCTAATCCAGTGCTATTTTATGCAATTAATATAATATTTTGTGGCTTTACCGTCAGTAGATACACTTTTGCCAGCTTTGTTGGCATCAGCGCCAGAAGCAGAGCCCAATACTGACATTCTCCTAGTACCTGTGGCCTTATCTCCAACAGAGGTCACTGGCTTCTTTGGAACAGCTATAGCGATTATACAATGGTGTTATATTATAAAGAGCAAAGATTTGCATTTTTGTAGTAACGAATAAACTCAAAAATTACAGGACTGATTTAAAAAAATCTACATAGGATGTTATCAGTGGACTGTGAAGATAGGCTAGTGGATATACCTATCAACAGACTGCCATGCAGAGGGTAACGAGTTCGAATCCACGTGCCGCACCACACAACATCGTTTAGAATATTCGAGTCGATATCCGAGCTCTACCAATACAGGAATACAAAGCGAAGTAAAATGTATTTGGACGAAACAAGACATGTTTACCGTCTACAACTCTAAACTATATATATCTAATAATAATATCAAACTTGGGTTGCACTACCAGTAACTGTAGTTGTTGGTACTGCCCCTTGGTCGACCGTACTAGTGTCAGGTATATTCGTAGAAGTAGTTGCAGTTTTAACGCCCGTGCTTTCAGCAGAGACCGCAGTGGTTGCTGCATGAAAATAAACATGAATAATTAAAACATTTACCTATACTCTCAATAATTATTGATATTATATACTATGATTGCCGCGTGGTTGACGGCATAGAATACAAGTGTCACCACCCCCTATCTTCCCGTGGGTGTCGTAATAGGCGACTAAGGGATAACACGATGCAAATCCCATGTTTGCGTAGAGACGGAAAACTCGACATCAAACCCTATACGACTGCCTCGTTGGTCTCGCGGCATAAATGTGCGCGTGGGATCGGGACGTCCCGGGTTCGATTCCTGGGTCGGGCAGTGTTATTGGGTTTTTCTGTCACGAAATTCTCAGTAGAAGCACGGAGTCTGGAAATGTGCCCGGTACGGCAATAGGCTCGCCGCTTATTACGTGGGACTAAAATATATTTAGCGAAAAGTGGGTGTAGAAATACACCTCTGCCTAGCCCTTCAGGGATAAAAGGCGTGACGATATGTATGTATGTATGTATATACTATGGCAATATAATTATGTATGTAGATACCAGTAGCAGGCAACTTCTTCCCAAGGTCGATGACTTGTGTACAGGTTGAGGCTGTTGAAATCTTTCTAGTCTTGTCTTGATAAACGGACGCCAGACTGCCTGGCGGTGTCAAAGCTGCAAAAAACATTAACTCCTATCTATTTGCTTAAATAGATCAATTCCTATTCTGTAAAGTGTCTTTTTTTTATTAAAAAGTGCTCCTCATGTACCCATGTGTCGGAGGGTAGCGTTTCACCGAAGCATTCCTCGCTACCCCCCGACGGGTATTGGCCCGCCAGATGGTCTGGCGGGCCCCGAACGAAACCGCCTTGGCGGCGGATGAAGGTGTTTGGCTCCGCCGCCAAAACACCCAGCGGCCGCAGAGGATAGGGAGGACGGCAACGCAATACCGCATCTCCTCTTCCTCTGCGGCCTCACCGCGACGCAACGATGGTGCGCCCCCATTTGGTCGCGGGAGATAGGGCGCGCGGCAACGCAACACCGACACGCCTCTCCTCCCGCGACCGCACCCGACTGCGAGGGACAGACAAAACTGTCCCCCGCACCCGCACCTTGGGACGCATCCTACGCAGGCCACACCTAAGCCCACGTGGAGCGTCCCCTCCCGGGATCCCGCTTAGCTTCACCATGGGTGTACCTCAAACCTACGGTTACTGAGCCCCCACCACGACAAGGTGGAGATCCCACGGAGGGTCTGTAAAGTGTCAATTTTTTATTCGACTTTCTCATGTACCCGTGTGTCGGAGGGTAGAGTATCGCCTAAGCATTCGTCGCTACCCCCCGACGGGTATTGGCCCGCCAGATGGTCAGCCGGGCCCCGAACAAAACCCCCTTGGCGGCAGATTAAGGTGTTGGGCTCCGCCGCCAAAACGCCCAGCGGCCGCAGAGGATAGAGAGGACGGCAACGCAACACCGCATCTCCTCTTCCTCTGCGGCCCCACCGCGACGCATCGAATAGTGCGCCCCCATTTGGTCGCGGGAGATAGGGCGCGCGGCAACGCAACACCGACACGCCTCTCCTCCCGCGACCGCGCCCGACTGCGAGGGACAGACAGAACTGTCCCCCGCACCCGCACCGTTGGACGCATCCTGCGCAGGCCCCTCTAAGCGCACGCGGAGCGTCCTCTCCTATGATCTCTCTTAGCTTCACCGCCGGTGTCCAATCCACGGTTACTGAGCCCCCCACCACGACAAGGTGGAGATCCCACGGGGGGGTCTGTAAAGTGTCTAGCATGAGACAAACCTTTTTTATCTACTTTAATTGCACAAAATATGTAAGCATTTTTTTGTTTTCGTAGTGTAAATATTGGAAATATTTAATCATATTTCTGTACTTTTGCAACTAAACCTTTATAATGTGGTTTATTATTTTTAGTTGAAAAATAACTCTGCCAATATCATCACCAATATTTTCATTACTTTGATGTTGTTTTACATAAAATTATATTTAAGCATAATATACGAGTAGATAGGCGAACTTCATCTTCAAAATAAAGTTTCTTCGCCTAATCCTAATAGATATGATGCATGGATATTATATTTAATATCATTCTCTTGGACTTGGACCCAGTTATGGATATGTATATATCAACTACATATATTATATTTTCATTCAGAAGATTATTATCAGAAAAGTTTAATTTAAGTTTTATTTTACCAATCAGCTACATAACATTTGAAATACCCAATGTCGTTCAAAAGCTTTTATACCATGTCGAAATAAAAACTACGGAAAAGTGTCGTTTTGTCTGTTTCGTAGGGTTATAATAAGGATACGCTATTTAATAAACGTAGGTAATAATAAATTTATTCGAGCATAGACATATGTTATATTCTGATAATTTGAATACTAAGGGTGACTAAAGTTGGATACGTAACTAAAGTAGATATTGATCTAGAAGAAAGGCGAGGTTGATTCAAGTTTGCAAGTCCTTGCCCACCGGCAGTCGAAATAAAAATCTACAAAGATAAAAAAAATGATGAAAATGTTACAAACATACAAAACTAACTTAAATTGATTTACCATAATAATAAATACTTAAATTTCACGTTTGTAGAATTTAAATGAAACGGAGATTGTTGATCTGACAGAAATGTCAGCCGTAGCATCGCAACTTCGTCAGTTGTACCAAATAATAAAAGTTACCTACTACTTTTATTATTTGGCACAACTGACGATATACTATATCGTTACCTTATTGACAGTAAACTAATAAGTCAAGTTGAATTAATTACGGGTCTCAGCAGGCAAATCCTGTAATGCAGGTAGCAAATATCCCACTTTTTGGAATGCCACGCACTGTGTGCCCTCGCTATGAGCTGCTGTAGAAGTACTTTGTCCTTGTAAAATTGTATTTTGAGTGTTGTCTCCTGGTAACAAAATTTGTTTATCAACTAATTCTGATGGGTAAATAATAATAATGATTAAGCAAATATTTATTATATTTTTTTGATTAAAGGGAAGAAGAACAAATATTCAACATAAAAGGGGCAATTTAGCACATTTCTGTGTCCAGAGGTCACTGAAATACTCCCAAGACCTTTTCTTAGCCTGTCTGACTAGTTTATATTCAGCCACCTTAAAGTAGCTTGCTCCAGGCATCGCTGTGATTCCGAAATGTATATTGGCTGAATTTCCATATTTTATGTAATGACATGAAAATGTCAAACATTTGGATAATATATTGTATTAATTACTTAATAATCATTTTGAAAAAAAGTAAACATTGTATATTTAGGTATACCTTTAGTTATGTAATCTTCACAGTGAACGTTTTTGTCACATTGACAACAACGAGAGCGGTCCAAAATCGGTTTGGTTTCGAAACATAAAATACCATCTTTATTTCTGTATGTCTTCAGCTCACGTTGTATTGGCACTGTGACATCATTGGTTACGTCAACTGTTTGCTGAGCTGGTAGAAAATCATAAGTAGATATTGATTGTCTGTGTAAATAATGACAGTAAATAATGAGAAACACTTCCAAGCCATATAACATGGCAAAACAAACAAATATCTTTGATTTCTGGCCTTCAAAGTTTAACGTCAGGTTGGTCCTATAGAAATATCGTATTAATTAGAAACATAGTGTAAAGGCGTAAGAAACTGTAATTCTTCTGTTTAACAGAGCCATTTTTGCAAAATCTGTAAGTAATAAAATGTCAGACAATTGGTGTTGATGTTGCAGATGTTTGTCTTGGTCGAGTATGATATGTATGTATTGACAAAAATAAGAAGTATTAAGTTTATCCATTATGTAGTACCCATATTACAGGCTCTGCTTAGGTTGGGACTAGATGGTGCTGTGCGTATGTGGTAGAATATTATTAATAACAATTTTAATCTTAGCTGTAACACTCAAGTTGCTTCGTATTCATGCCCCATTTCAAATATTCACTCGGTATAGCACAATGCCTTATCTTAACGAATTTTAAAAGAAATTAGCGGCTGCGTATTTTTATTAAACAATACTTACCAATAGTTTCAGGCTTTGATTCGATTTCCGTGTCCGTTTCAACGGTTTCGGTCGCTTGTAACAAACTTAATTCCATACATTTAACCATCAAAGTACCCGGATCCACACTCTTTTTGCTATTTTCAGCTAGACTTACTGGAGTATTTAAACCATCTTGACGAGGGTATTTCTTTTTTAAAGTTGGTTTTATCACTTTTCCATTTTTCCTGACATTTGTATCTTTATCAGTTGCAAGGGGTTCTCCAACGGCCAATGTCCGAGTTTCAGCTAGTTCTTTATTTTTATCTATCTCAATGCCCGTGTTGCTCGACTTATCTTTGGTTGTTGGCTTAATTTCTTGAACATTACGCTTTTTAGAATGGCTAAAGCGTCTAAATACATTTGACTTCCAATTACTGGCAGATGATGTAGGTATAGGTCCAGGTATTTGTAGACTATTATGTCTATCGTCTTTAGGTGCCGATACTTTCGTCCCATTACTAGAAATTTTAAGCTGGTTATCCTTTATTAGTTTTTGTTTATTGACCCTTAAATGTTGTTATTTAAAATTATGACAATAAGTCACTTAAAATAACGTATTGCTGATTTTAAATAACAACATTTTAGGCTGCGATATTCCAGTAGAGATACCAACGGACCATATAGAGGTTATCGTGTTTGAAACCACGGCACGCATCAATGACTTTTCAAAGTTATATACGTATTTTATTGTATAATGACGCTAGCCCCGTGCTTCAGAGAGCACGTTAAGCCGTCGGTCCAGACTGTCATGAAGATCTTTGACAGTCGTTATAGGACTTCAGTTCCTATGATTACACTGACACTAGTCCAAGCCATGGAATATAGCTATCCCTTTGGGTAACGGAGGTCAGACAGGCAGTCGCTCTGTGTAAAACCTTATATTTGGTCAAATCCGATTAGACTAGAAAGCGGAACCCGGGTTCTAACTGGGATAACGCTAGGAGGATGACGATAAGTCATGGGAAATCTAGTAGCTATACAGAAATAGTACAGAAGCATATGCGAAACCACAAGGAGGATATAATATAGGCATATTATCAGTTCTTTCCTGGTTTCAAAAGTAGAGAGCATGACTAGCATGGCCGAGGGTTGTCACAAAACATCGTAACATAGACTGCACTTAGACTTACACTGCATCCAGAGACACTTACCTCTTACTATCCCGTGGCAACTGAGTAGGAAAATCGTCTGATGTTTCATTTGGAACTGGGAATTCAGTCGATACAACATTATGTTTTGCCCAATCTATATTTTTGTGGTATGGTACACTATCTAAATCAGCTTCATCCGAATTGAAATATTCTCCGAGACTTAAACGAATTTTATCGCTTTGTGTCTAAAACATAATTTTCAAATATCATTGAACTGAGACAAGTTTAGATTGGTAAATAAAAATGTACGGCAATAATATTTAAGCGATGAAATACTTTAATTTATAATTATATTATATAATTATAATAACAGAAACAATACCGGTGTAGATCTCTTAGCATGAAGCTGTCGTTCTAGTTCAGCAATTGTTTCTAGTTGCTCTTCACAAATATTAGTCAGATTCTGAAAGTTTTATTATTATTTTGGACATGATAATAAAGGCCTCCAAGTTAAGTAAAGGACTCAAAAGATTCAACAGGTTTGGCTTAAGAATCCATAAAATAACGAAATAAGTACTGAAATTAAGTAAATATCAAGCAAAATATTCAATTCAAAATATTTCGTTTTTACATAATAAACCACAAAATAAGTTTATAGGATAAAATAACTTTTCTTGTCGTTGATTTAATTAGTCGTTGCATTTGAGCAAAAATACTTATCTGATAATAGAGTAGTAATTTTATCTATTGTAATACCGATAATTACGTATACGCTATTATTATGAAAGACCCGTGATTTTTAGACAATTACGTTTAAACTAACCTCGGCCAGTCGACTGGGACTTGGACTGTAATGCTCAAGTAAACTTGATTTTCTCCTGCCGTCTGGATCACCTTCAATGAGTTTGTCCTCATTAGACTCAGTGATATCTTGGCTTTGATTAGCATTAGATATGTTTTGACTAACTTTAGGGAAATCTCGATGACGATTTGTTTCAGCATTACCTTCCGATGTACGTTTAGTTGAACTAAGCTCTTTCTCATCTTGGTATCCGCTATAATTTTCATTTGTCATATACTGGGTCTTGGTAGTACCCAATACATTTAGATTTCTGTTCTCATTGTGATTAGTTTGTGTTATATCTTTGTGTATCACAGAATCATTCGGACTAGCATTAGGTAAAATTTTACCACCAGCAGTGGAATGTGCATTAATGATTTTGTTTGGTTCAGTTCGACCTGCACGGTCATTAGTCTCCGATATATTCGAGTTGATGTTAGGATCTACTTGCGTATGAGTTTTATCTCTCTTTATGATATTCTCGTTAGTTTGACTTCGGACTTGACTGAAAGGCGAATCTTGACTGGTGTAATATGAATCCTGACCCCCATTGGCGCTAGCTATATTACCACCTTTCTTAGTACCAGGATGAGCCTGAGCAATATCTTTTCTTCTATTTGAATTTGTTTTACTGGCAATTCCGTTAGCATAAGGTAAACTATTGTTGTTATTATAATTATGTACATTAATACTACGGACCGTAGCTCCACTTTCACCTTCATTGTTGTCAGGTGAACCAGAATAATTTTTAGCACCAAGATCAATTTCAGCTTTATCATTCTTTAAATTAATGCTATTTTTATTTTGATCTCTGTTAGTATAAGGCACATCATTATTTTTACAATGAGTACGAATATTATGAATTACATCTCCAGTCACTAATTTTGGCGCCTCATAGGTATCATGCAATTTCAGACTTGTAATTGCAGTAGGTTGAATTTGGGCTTTATCATTGCTGTCATTATAAATAGCTTTATTTTGAAAATCGGCAGCATTAGGCGAATCTTGGGTGCTATTATTTCTGTTCATATCTATTAAACCTTGATTTTTATTTGTGTCGGGTAAGTCAGGCTTCCTACTATCAGGTAGCATTTGGCCTAAATCTTTACTCATATAAGAATCAGTAGTATCAGTAACTCTACTCGCTGCCCAACATCCACATTTATGATAGAACTGTATTCTATAACTTTCAGCACAGGGAAGGGGTTGACTCTTATTAGTCTCTGACAAATTTGCACTTATATTATTACTATGTTGAGCTTTATGCTTATAAGCACCTTTTGAATTTGTCAATACATTATTTATGTCTTGATCCCTGTTACTGTGAAGCTTTTTTCCGTCATATATTTCTTTACTTCTATCGACAGAGCTTTCACTTAAATTATCTGAATATTGGCGTCTATCGCCAACACGTTGACATTTATCATTAATAGGTTGACCTCGTTCATTAGTACGTTGATCCTTAGTAGGTCCTTGTTGCAATTGACTGTCAGCTTGAGATACATCTGTTTTTATACTTGGTTTAGCCACATGAGGATCAAGCGTTTCTTTGTTTTTCTTAACTGCTGTAGAGGTAGTCAGAACTTGTGGTTTATCGATATTTGATAAGTCTTGATCTTGAGGTTGATTTCGAAATGTCACAGTGCCTATAAGGTTTTCATCTTTGGTTACACTATTGCCTTCCAATATCGCAGTTTCTTTATAGTCATGCTGAGCAGAATCCTTGTTATCAATAAATGGCTTTTTCAGTATCGTTTCATCTGGTAAATCTTTATACTCAATGCCTGGCAATATTTTATAACTTTCATCACGAGACTCGTTTTCACTCCTATTCGCAACGTCTGGTTTCATAATTTTATGTTCATTGAGGCGTTTAATGTCACTGGGTAGACTTTTACTAGCAGTTTCGGGTAGATCTTTGTTCTCCCTAGGTGGATATTTACAGCTACTATTAGCAGATACATTTTGATACTCGAAGTTAGCTGAATTTTGACGGCTACCAATATTAAGTGCATTCTGTCTGCTAATGGTATCTTGATTCTCAGATGGGTTTTTATACACTGAGTCGCCCATATTATCAGGTTGTTTAACTTCTTCGGAACATCTATGCTTCGTTAAAGACAACAACCCGTTATTAAAAAGCCTTAACACCGTACACACAGGCTGGGAAACAAACAAAAAGCATTTCAAAATTTGTCAGTGCGAATAATGCTAACGAATTAGGTACATCGAAAGTCAACTTAATTATTTGCATTTTAACCACAAAATATAAAAAACAAATATCTTAGTACCTTTGAATGCGGGCACACTGGGGAGCAGTTGCAGTCCCAAGTAAAACCTTCTGGCTGTTTATTCTCTTCAGAGGATTCTTCCTGCTACATAGCATGAAGATAAATAATGGAGTCCTCAGTGGTTAATACTTTATGAATGCAACACAAAGCTGTTATAAATGCAAGACAAACGACTCACTAAAACTGGTTTTTAATCGGTATCGATAATAGATTTTAAGCTTCATGAACACGATAAGGAAACGGGCACTTCATACGTATACAAAAAGGGTATATAAACCCACTGCATTATTTTGACGTTCCTAAACTACTTAATTATATTGTTACGAATGAACGAAAAATGAATTTTTACGAAAAAACGGCGATATTTGTTGAGAATAACATCATTTATCGGCAAGAGAGAGAATTAGAAGAGAAGAGATTGCTCGATGGATTAAAAAAACGCCATCTATATAGTAGTAAGCAGAAGAAGTAACCTATTCCCTACTAGATGGCGTGGCTGTACCAGTAGAATGTTTGATTCTTTTTGCGAATGATGTGAGAACGGTCTAAGCTAGAACGTGATGTGAGAACTCATTCGCAATGGAACTTCTAGCAAAGACTGACACATACTAGAAACCTTATCTGGCCGATATAAAAGAGCTCAGGTGTGCGTCGTTGGTCAGTTCAGTTTAATAAACAGAGCGATCAACATCAGCGATCAGAGAAACAACTTGGATTTCGCCGTCGTGTTTCCTAGTGTGAAATAAGGATTTTATTCATGCGAATCATTGCCATAGCGAGTTGCATTTATCGTTGCTAACCCCAGCTCGTAACAATATCATAAAATATATAAGTATTAGCATATAATATACAAAATGACACAGGTACATGTAGGGTATCTAAGAATTTAGTTTCTGTAAATAGTTCCTATCCTTATAATTCTTCTATTGAGAATACTGACACAAGTTCTTTAAACTTAAGAACAGGACATAGGGTACACATATTGAACTGACTGTAGCACATCAAAACATACAAGGTCTATCTGGCAAGGATTTAGAATTAGGTTTATATTTAGAAAATCATAGTATTAAAGTTATGTGCATTACGGAACACTGGCTTAAAGAATATCAGATTAAATTCATAAATAACACACAATACACAGTGCCTTCTCTAGGAAACAAGCTATTCATGGTGGATCATTGATTATTGTTTCAAACAGTTAAACATGTAAAGAACGGAAAGACATAGCTAGCTTGTCTATAGAACGCACAGTGGAACTGTCATGCGTTGAGCTTGAGCAGCATATTATTATATGTGTATATCGTCCTCCATTAAGTGACTTTGTTTGAATCTGTTATGTAAGATGTAATTAGTAAAATTAGGAGCAATAAGAAAGGGATTATAGTTTGTGGTGATTTTCATGTTAATATTCTTGAAAATTCAGTAATGACTTTTAGATTTTTAAACCTTTTTAGATCATTTAATTAGAAAATTTTATTTCTTGAACCAACTAGAATCACAGTAACATCTTTCACCTGTCTTTATAACATATTTAGTAATTGTATTGTTTCAGATAGAGTAGTTACTTCTGAATTAACTTCGAATCACTGTGGTCTATTGGCTAGGTTTCCATATTACAATGATAGAGAAAGTTGGTTAGGCCATTACCTAGGCATAAGTTTAATGAATTTCGGAATAAAGTATTGATTGGAATGAATACTATGAATCCTGACTTAATAGAAATAGATTCGCCAAATATGAATTTTAACAATTTATTTAATATAGTTAATAACACGTTTCAGAATACTTTTAAGACTAAAGAGAAAGTATTTAAGGAATCTCGAGCTTTTAATGAGTGGGCTACTGCGGGTATTTACAAAAGCAGAGCACAAATGTATGAGTTGTACGGTATGAAAAAATGCAATTCTGATTTAAACTTCACTGAGTATGTTAGGAATTATTCTAAAATATTTAAAAGAGTGTGCAATACAGCTAAAACTATATTCGTTAGGAATAAAATTAAACAATCTTCGAATAAAAGTTAAGGCAACCTAGCGAGCTATTAATGAAGCAACAGGTAAGACAACATTAAGAAGTAATAGTTTTAGTCTTCTTGATAATGATAAATTAATTCATAATGACGAAGAAGTCGCACACACATTTAATAACTTTTTTGCTAGCATACCACTTACTACTACTAGAGAATTAAAATCATCAGCTATAGTCGCAGAAAACCTATTAGAGTCTAGTGTAGGAAAATGTGAAGTAATATTTAAATTCCATAGTATTAGTTCTAGTCTTTAGAGTCTAAAAATACAGGTGATCTCTGGGCATTTCTGTTAAGGTTTTGACAAGTATAATTGATGTAGTGGCTCCTTATTTAAGTAACTTATTCAATAAGTGTATTAAATCTGGCAGTTTTCCAGGTCTTATGAAACATAGTAGAATAATACCTCTGTTTAAATCCGGCAATAAGACTGATCCTAGTAATTATAGGCCAATATCGATACTAATCTGCTTTTAGTAAGATTTTTCAAAAGATCATACTCAAGCAACTACTAAGACATTTTAATCAAAACAGCCTCCTTCATGGTGAGCAAAATGGTTTTACCAAGGGACTCTCGACAACAGATGCAGGAGTAGCGTTACTCAA
The DNA here is from genome assembly GCA_944739405.2 of Euclidia mi. Lineage (NCBI taxonomy): Eukaryota > Metazoa > Arthropoda > Insecta > Lepidoptera > Erebidae > Euclidia > Euclidia mi. The sequence continues at coordinate 81,214,937 of OX123189.2, forward strand.
ACATATCTACAGTGCTTGGGAGAATTCCCAAAATGCTGTTGGTGTGTTTTGCGACCTTTCGAAAGCATTCGATGGGGTCTACCATGGACGCTCTTCTGCAAGCTTAGACATTACGGCGTCCAGACTAAAGCATTGGATGCCATTAAGTCGTACTTAAGTGACAGGACCCAATGTGTTGAAATAAATGGCTCAAAATCCAGTGGCATACCTGTTGATTTAGAGTGCCACAGGGCAGCATCCTAGGGCCTTTCTTGTTTACATAAACGATTTACCTTTTTACTTGAGAAACATTTGTGACGTTGTACTGTTTGCTGACGATACTTCTTTGATATTTAAAGAAGATAGAAATAAGACACTTCAAAGACATAAACAGTGCACTCATTCAAGTGACTAAATGGTTTAATGTAAACAATCTAGTACTGAACGCCAAAAAAAAACAAAATGTGTTAGTTTGCTCTGCCTAACGTCAGAACCCTTGGTCCTAACATAGTTTTAAATGACGATGTACTCGAAACAACTGAATCCACATTATTTCTAGGATTAACACTTGATTCGAAGTTACGATGGGGTGCGCATGTTACATATCTCTCAGGGAAACTTAGCTCAGCTGCTTATGCCGTTAAAAAGGTTCGTAGGTTGACCGATGTCGATACGGCTAGATTGCTTTATTTTAGTTATTTTCATAGTGTTATGTCATAGACTGCCTCGTTGGTCTCGCGGCATAAATGTGCGCGTGGGATCGGGAGGTCCCGGGTTCGATTCCTGGGTCGGGCAGTGTTATTGGGTTTTTCTGTCACGAAATTCTCAGTAGCAGCACGGAGTCTGGAAATGTGCCCGGTACGGCAATGGGCTCGCCCCTTATTACGTGGGACTAAAGTATATCTGGCGAAAAGTGGGTGTAGAAATACACCTCTGCCTACCCCTTCGGGGATAAAAGGCGTGAGGATATGTATGTATGTATGTATGTTATGTCATATGGCATATTGTTATGGGGTAGAGCTGCTGATATCGAAAATATTTTTATATTGCAGAAACGGGCAGTTAGGGCCATTTACCAGTTAAAGACAAGAGTCTCACTCAAAGAAAAATGTAAACCTATTGGTATTCTTACTGTAGCGTCACAATATATTTATGCCAGTGTTATGCATGTAAGACTAAATATAAATTCTTATAAAATGAATAGTGACATACACAATATCAATACCAGAAATAGACATAAATTATGTGTTCCGTATATTCGTTTGCACAAAACGCATAGCTCTTTTATTGGGCTCAGTATTCGCATATACAATAAAATACCAACTCATATTTTAGACTTGCCATTAAGTTTGTTTCAGGCAGAAGTTAAAAATAATCTTGTAAATACGGCATATTACAGTTTGAAGGATTATTTTGATGACAGGAGCGCTTGGAAGTAGTTGTTCGCTTTTGACTAGGTCAATAATTAGTAGTTTGATTTTATAGTGTAGTTAATTACGATACGGGCTAACTAATAGGTTGTCGATTGTTTTGGTTTCATATACCGTTACTTTCTGCTTCATTCACTTCTACCATAGTTCTGACCATGTTCGCGAGTTGCCTACATTAAAAAGACGTAAGTGAATGCTCCTGTTTCACCATATTTACTTTGGGAGGCTTACCATATGAACATCATTTACTGCTTGAGTATGATATCAATAGTTACTAAAAATTTTACTAGTGAAACAGTTGCAGCTCCTATACTATATACTTAATTAATTTTACCTCAGTGGGTGGCAAATGGTTTTCAGTCGCTTGAGCTTTTAATTGATTCTCCAATTCTATAACTTTTCTTTTCTCTATTGACAATTGCTTTTTAAGCTCAGCTGCAAAATGTTAGAAATAAAATAACTATTACTAGGTATTTTGCCATATCGGGAATTATTAAAGACAAGCACGTAATTTGATGTGTTCCGTGTGCTCCTCTCGTAGCGTTAGACTACGTCGTTTTTCCCCATTTGTAGTACGAACGGGACTGCACCGGCAGACTCTTTCTTCATTTGACCGAGACGCATTCATCCTCTAGAGTGCGTATGAAATCACTTGCCCAGTGCCTCGAGAAGCACATAATCCCTCGATTCCGGCTATCACGAACATCTTTAACAGTCGTTATGGGAGTCACTACCCTTGAATATTATCCTAAACTAAGCTCTTTGCTACCCGGAGGTCAAACGAAAGTCGCTCTGTGGCAAAGATACTATTCTGTCAAATCTGGATAAACTTTAAAATTGACTCTCCAGGCTGAAAATATTAGATGACGTCAGTAAAGTCTTAGATAGCAACCGGGATAACCTTAGTTCGATGATGAAGTATCATAGTTAAGTTCATATAGTAAGAAATATCTCACCAAGCTCATCATTAGTTGAAATATTGTCCCCAGGCATGTCCATATTCTGGGGTGGTTCCAGTTCTGTGGCAACAGATATGCTACGCGTGGATACATCTTTGTTACGACATTGCAAAATCTCAGTTTCGAGGCGATTCAAGCGGTTGGAATACTCGTTGTGCGTGCTGACAAGTTCCTATAAAGTTTATAGGAATTTGTTCATTATGGAAAACGGCGGATGGGATTTATAATTAGTGGGTAAGTGCGTACTAGTATACAGTGAGTGTATCGTAAATATCTACATTGTGACTTCTTCAAACAAAATATTATATTACGGTAAAACTTACATCCTCTAAATTGGCAATTTTTTGTTTCAGCTCGTCCATGAGAGTTCTACATTTATTTTCATCGCACACTTGAGAAATACTAAAATTAAAGCAAAACAGATATAGTCCATAATATACTTACCGTTTATTATTTGGTACATGCAAAATATCTAAATTTATTTACCTTGTCACATCAGTTTGAGTTTCAATAGGCTTGGTATTTGTATCTCTGAAATTATAGCATTATTATGATTAATGATGAAGAGAGTATGGATGCCTGGACCGCAAGTATTTGTCTTCGACATAGCTCTCCAAATAGCCAGGCTGAAGTGGCAATGGGCAGGGCACATAACTCGAAGAACCGTTGGGGCAGGAGGGTTCTGGAGTGGCGACCACGTAGGCATCCCACAAGGTGGACCGACGATCTGGTTAAAATCGCGGGAAGCGGTTGGATGCGTGCGGCCAGTGGCGTAGCTAGCTTGGGTGGCACCCGGGGCGGTAACTGGCGGATGACCTTTTTTTTTTTTTTTTTAGTCGACACACTTAAAAATTCCGTGCTAACTCTCGTAGTGCGGAGCTAGTGCCTATGTTTTTATACATTGTTCTTAGTTGAATTTTGGGTGTCACCCCTTTTTTTGGATGGGTGGCACCCCAAAAAGGGTGGCACCCGGGGCGGACCACCCCCACCGCCCCCCCCCCCTTCCTACGCCACTGCGTGCGGCTCAAGATCGGTCTGTGTGGAGAACCTTGGGGGAAACCTTTTTGTCCAGCAGTAGACGTCTCTAGGCTGACATCATGATGAAGTATTCGTCGCCGTATTTATTTTCATTAAAATCTTGAATTCTTTGCACCACGAAAATATGTAAGAAATTTTAAGCCGATGTCGGTAAATTCTAGTTTTCAATTTCAAAATGTCTTCAAAAAAATCGATTCAAAACTTCTTTTTTGTTAGCAGACATGGGATGTTGACGTCGAAACAGAGCCCTGAGTCTGCTTTTTTGCATTTTTTATTTTTATCGTTACGGCATGATTACAAGTTGTTATTAACAAATACCTAATGATAAAGAAGAAGCTTTGTTTCAGATACTAGGTGGTTGACTATTCACATTAATTACCTGATTGCTTTGGCAAAAATTACGACTGCGCTGGAAGTATCGTAGACATGTGACATGGGAGCTTATTTTGATTAATTCTATAGATATTAAACAAATTAAAATACAAAAACGTGAATTTCATAGTAGTAGGGGAGCCTGCGATGCTAAGGATTTACTCGAGCGTCATGGAGACCTATTGAGTTGAATAGCTTAGATGATAAATAGCTAAAAATGTAAATCCCTACTAATATTATAAAGTAATACTCGTATTATAAATTCGGAAGTGTGTATGTATGTATATTCCGTTTTCATGCTAAAACGGCTGAACCAATATTTTCGAAATTTAATATAGAGATATATTGGACCATGGAGACGGACATTGGCTACCATAAGTTGCACAAAGGACAATGGCAGATCTCCATACATCAAAATGTCTGAAATTAAAATGAAGCGCTCAGTAATAAAAAATATATCAAAAAATTCGGCGTAAGTAACAGAGTCTATAAATTATTCTATTTTCACTCGGGAAAGCCGGAAAAAGAAGATATCGGTGTTTAATGTTTATAAGAATGAACAATGTGGGTACGTTTGAATTATCAAAGGCATTATGTCAGACATCTAAACGCAGAACTATTCTGTAGCATCTACGTGTCACAGCCAAAGACAAAAGCAGAGCTGCACATTTTAAATCGATTTTATGTGAAATCGATATAACGTTAAAACGATGCTGTGACGTTTTTATTTGATTAAAAAGTTGTTTTGCTACAAAAGAATTAGCTTATTGATATAATCATCATCATCATCAGCCTTTATCAGTCCACTGCTGGACTAGGCCTCTCCTTTGAAAGGAGGAATTGGCCTACTATACCACGCTGGCCAAACGGGTTGGTATAGGGTTTGTATCAAGTTTTCCTTCTCTTACAGTGCTGTTTTCTGCATAATATGCTCCCTCTGTCGGCTCTTACGACACCCATGGGATGATATGGGGTGGTGACAATCCGTATTCTTAATCCGTCACCACACGGATATTATATGATATAATGTTGATTAACAATGAATTAACTGCATTTTAATTATTATATTTTAAACCAAACCAACCCTATAAAGGTCGATCATATCGATTACTTAACTTAATAATCGATACGCATCAATGTCAAACGTCTATTCCTGTCACACCATTGTCTATGGCAACAATCAAATAATAAAGTAAGCACCTAGTTCGTAATCAATTTGAATGCTTTTTATCATCATAAAATAATCCGGCTTTATCGAGATAAAGAGAAAATATAAAAAATATTAGAAAAAATAAACAATTTGTTTTGTTCATATGAAGTTTAAGCTCGCCACATCAAACCCAGACCTAATTCTGCCATTGTTCTTTAACTGGGAGGGATTTTAGGGAGGGTAGAAGTTTGTACCTACGGCACAAATTTACCTCTTTGAAGTAAGAACGCATGCGCTGTAAGTTGAGTGCTGCGCATTTGCTATCGTATATCTGTCAGTACTGTCACATCATACATATTGTCATATTGTGCACGGTGATTACATTATTCGCATATATAAACTTATAATTAGACTACGCTTAAACGGCTGAAACGATTTTCTCTACTAATATTATAAATGCGAAAGTGTTTATAGATATATATACGAGGGTCAAACTGAAAGTTCTTAGAAAATCAAAAACTGATTACATTAGCCAGTTATTAGTTTTATTATATCTTTTCAAAATATTGTCCATTGACGTCAATACACCGCTGCATGCGATGGAACCACTGGGAAAAGGACTTTGCCCACTCGTCCTTAGGGGTCTCTTCAATGGCATCGCGATACGCAGCCACCGCTTCTTCAGCATTCATAAACCGCTTTCCTTTAAGTTTTTCTATAATTTTTGGAAATAAATAAAAATCACAAGGCGCGAGGTCGGGGCTATACGGCGGGTGACCCAGTAATTCAACGTTTGATGTCGCCAAATAGTCGATCGTTCGCTTGGCGGTGTGCGACGAGGCGTTGTCGTGGTGAAGGAGGATCCTACTGCGAGGTCGTTTCTCTCGAACTTTTTCCAAGACAAGTGGCAAACAATTGGTAGTGTACCATTCTGCAGAAACTGTTTTTTGATCCTCTAACACAATTGTTGCGAAATGACCTATCCTTCCAAAGAACGAGGCCACCATTTTTTTTCCCGCACTTCGATCTCTCTTCACTTTAGTTGGCAACTCCTCGAAAGGAAACACCCACTGAGCAGATTGTCTTTTGGTTTCAGGATCATAACAGTAAATCCAGCTTTCGTCACCTGTTAGTATGTCGAACACAGCATTTGAGTCACCTCCGTTAAATCTTTCAATCATTTTACGGCACCAATCCACACGATGGAGTTTTTGAGCCTTAGTCAAATTATGAGGTATCCACCGGGCGCAAAGCTTCCTGACCGCTAAATGTTCGTGGAGGATTTTGTGCACTTGACTCATACCGATGCCTAAGCTTGTCCGAATCTGCTGATAGGTCACTCTTTTGTCAGTCTCTATCATACGCCGCACAACACAGATGTTATTTTCAGTCGTCGCCGTAGAAGGCCGTCCCTCACGTACATCATCAGTGAGATTAGTGCGACCACGTTTAAACTCATTAAACCAGTTGTAAACAGTCGCACGAGATGGGGCTTCATCGTGAAAGGCCAATCGTAGTCTATCATAACTTTCTTGTTGACTTAAATCACATCGAAAGTCATAAAAAATCATTGCACGAAAATTTTCTCGTGTTAAATTCATGTTGACGTGACACAGACAATTTTCAATTTGCTGCCAAATCGTAAAACAAATGACAAATGAATGAAATATATACTCAGTAATATTGGCAAAGAGTTCTATTTTCAAATTTTAGAATATTTTTTTTATTATATTGTTTATAAGTGGCCAGTTCTAAGAACTTTCAGTTTGACCCTCGTATTCGGTATATACACGGTGGAATTTTGTAATGCCACCTGAAGGGGAAGTACTCTTAATACTTTAGATAGAAAATTTTACTCAAAGAAAACATTCCTTTATTTTTGAAAAGAAAGAAAACGGCATTCAAAGATTTTTAAAAATTCGCTTGCCACACACGGTAATCGAACCGACTAAAATCTGTAAAAGTTGCACCTGTACTTTTATTGCATCGATCGTTAGGGTCAATACGGATGAAATCTCTTTAACAAACTTCATAAGTTCAATGAAAGGAAAACAATTAAATCTTAAATTATTAATTCAATGGGTCAAGTTAAAGCACTTTTACTCAAAGATCCATCTGTGTACTTATGTTATTAATTAATTATTATCATTGACGTCATTTATCCATTGAAATGACGAATTACTATTTAGATAAGACGATTCCAATTTGCACGTGTTTGTAATGCAGACTCCTTTCTTAGATGCGACATAACTGCGTGTGTGACGTAGTTTAAATATGGAATGTTACATTTAAAAATAGATTTTCATCTGTTATTCACATTTGATTGTTTTTACAAATCATTTCATATTTGTTTCCAAAGGTACTCTGTGTTTGTTTCACGGTAAAAATGGCTTATCAAGAACAATTTGATTTAATGGAAGCTTATTTTTTAAATAACAAAGATGTGAATCGTGCTCTGCGGTGGTATGGAGAGAGATATCGAGACCGTCAGGCACGAACTCGGTTTGTACTGAAAAGAATGGTAGAAAATTTAAAGAACACTGTTAGTTTCAAAAAGCGACGGCAAACTCTTCAGCAGAATAACTTCGATTTTGATCTAAATATTTTAACATACTTTGAAGCATTTCCGAAGGCTTCAAGCAGAGATGCTGCCGAAATAATTGGAACAACCCACACTCGCGTACTTAAAGTGCTGAAAAAGTATAAGTTTAAATGTTATCGTGATGGTCGGTTGGTACAAAAATTGCACCCTGGGGATTGTGAGAGACGACTACAATTTTGTCAAAACATGCTGAGAGAAATTGACCGTAACCCTAATTTTTTGAGTAACATTGTATGGTCTGACGAAACCAACTTCAGCAATAACGGCATGTACAATCGCCGCTATAATCACTATTGGTCTGGAGTGAATCCTCTTCGTGTTCATGAAACTAACAGTCAAGTAAGATTTTCTTTCAACGTTTGGTGCGGAATTATGAGAAATATGGTTGTGTTAGTCCATGTGTACGAAGGTCACTTAAACACTGTCAAGTATTTAGAAATACTGGATTTATTAAGACATTAGTTAAATGGTTTCCCCGAGGAAGAGCGAAACCAAATAATTCTACAGCAAGATGGTGCTCCAGTCCATAACAGCAGAATCACTACTGCCTACATTAATGACCATTTTAATACCTGGATTGGTACAAACGGCACAATCAGATGGCCTGCGAGATCACCAGATCTCACCCCTTTAGATGTTTTTTGTGGGATTATGTAAAAAATCAAATTTACATTGAATCTTATGAGAATGTAAACGAGTTGAGAGTTGAAGTTCAGGATACGATTTATAACATTCACCACAACACGTTATTAAAGGTTACTAGAAATTAATTCGTTAGAAGAATAAATTTGTGTATGCAAGAAAATGGAGCCCATTTCGAGCAATTAATTAGTTAGTTTACCATTTTTGTAAATAATCAAATTAATTTAAGATTTCATTGTTTTCATTTTATTCAATTTATGAAGTTTGTTAAAGAGATTTCATCCTTATTGACCCTAACATCGATGCAATAAAAGTACAGGGTGCAACTTTTACAGATTTTAGTCGGTTCGATTACCGTGTGTGGCCAGCGAATTTAAAAAAATCTTTGAATGCCATTTTCTTTCTTTTGAAAAATAAAGGAATGTTTTCTTTGTGTAAAATTTTCTATCTAAAGTATTAAGAGTACTTCCCCTTCAGGTGGCATTACAAAATTCCACCCTGTATAATGGTTGATAATGTCATGGGTACTGGCCGAATTACGTTGTACTCTATAGAGTTTCTGAACTCTTTAGACTAATTTACTTTTAAAAAATTTACTTTCAGAAAGTAAATTTATGTTACCCTCACTTCAACGCGCGCGAAACCGCGGGCAAAAGCTAGTCTTCTTTCTCTTAGCGTTATCCCAGTTTCAGTCTGGGGTCCGCTTTCTAGTCTAACCGGATGTGGCTGAATATTAGCTTTTCCACGGAGCGACTGCCTGTCTGACCTCCGCAACCCGAAGGGATAGCGATATTCCATGGTTTAGACTAGTGTCAGTTTATTTAGAAGGTACTGACGCCCTGTAACGGCTGTCAAAGATCTTCATGACAACCGGGACCGACGGCTTAACGTGCTCTCCGAGGCACGGGACAAGCGATAATTAACAATTCAATACGCACATAACTCCGAAAAGTCATTGGTGCGCGCCGTGGATTCGAACCTGATACCCTCTGCATGGCAGTCTGTTGGTATATCCACTCGGCTATCGCTGCCTCATTTGCCTTTTTTCTGCGGGCAAAAGCTAGTAATGTATATTTTTATCGGTGGGGGGAGCGGCTATAGACCTTTCAATTTTTTTTAAAGCGCTGTTGCCTTAATCCCTCCAAAATAATCGTCAGATTATGAGAAGGCACGTCTAGGACGTTAGGATGAAGCACATACAGGATGTAAAAAGACCCTTTACGAAAACTGAAACCCCATATTGTACCAATCATTACAATCATTTTTTACTTCGGCACCATACCTGGGAAATTCCTGGTTCAGGAGATATTGAGGCTCAAAGTGACGACATTTTTTTTTCGAATTATTCCAAAATCGTGTTTTGAATAATAAATATAAACTTTCTTCCAAACAAACTTAAACAAAATTTTCAATATTTCCCTATAATAAACGGCTTTAAAGTTCACTCCACGCAGTGGATGCGCTACTGCGCTATCAATCCGCTGGAGGGCATTACCCTCGGCCGCGCGACCACATGATCATAAACAGCCGCCGTTAGGGCGGTTTCAGATTAGAGTTTTATACAAAGTCAAAGTCAAATCATTTATTCGTTCGTAGGTTAATTACAAACACTTAAACAAAGTCATACTTAAAAAATAAAATTAAACTAGATGAGGCCGGTGTTTCCTAACTGACTGCCCTAAGAAGAAACATCCGAAACAAACTCAGAGGTCATAGTCTCTTTTAAAGTCCAGACAATATGATTAAAATTAATAATATATAAAATAATGTATAGAGCATAAATATGTGAGTACAATGTGAGACGACTATAAACTCCAATGTAGTTATCCTTTGACAGAATTTCGGCAGCAGTTCAGAGCCGACCAGTCCCGGCAGATGGCACCCGTTCACGAGTATGACGTGTGACTCAGCCATAGCTTAGCTCAACCATTTTTTAGGGAACCAAACCGCTACATGCGTGTATAGGCGCACCTTTTTGGCACACGCGCAATTCGTACGAGCGTTGATGCACTTCTAGGCTCGTATAAGCTTGAGCCGTCAGAGTCCATGTTGATACTGACACGATGTCACTACCATTTCAAGCGAACATTCCGAAATATGCCCGTATACGCGAGTTCGGTTTTTTGAAGCGTGTAATATAGCGCGCGTGTAAGCACGTATGCTGAAACGACCGTATACACGCAGAAAAATACGCTAATTTGAAACCGCCCTTAGGTACCAGCCGACGTTCACGATGTAGGCACACGGCCGGTGTAGGCACGATGCATTTCGCGCGCTATACATTGCGGCGTATAAAATGTGCCTATTATTTTAAGCTTAAAAAAAATTCGTTTCCATGTATTATTTTCGCGTAGTATGACTTGGCATGATGTGCAGAACGAGTAGACTTCGGCTTGGTGATGGGTCTTGTGACACCCTGTATATCTTAATCTGACGCGCCTGGGTATTTCAAAACGGCGAATTCACTCATTCACATTTGCAGCATTCAAATAATAGCCACGAGTTTGCGTGACACCTAAATCGTCAGATTATTTAATGAGAGCCTTTTTTTAGGTTCACTTTACATCCCCTTACAAAATCTGACACATGCGATTAATTTTCTTTTTTTTACATGTTGAAATCTTACCACCACTATGCAAAGGATCAGATTAACATTCCTACTTTTTTTTAAATACGTAGGACATGGATGCTATCAATATCTGACGCGCTCGAGAAAATCCCGAAATCCCTTCATGGCCTCCCCTACTATATAGGCAATCCACGAAATTTTCAATAAATATTTGTAACTTTTAGGAGAACTTAAAACAAAACGTTAAAAAATAACTTACTCAGCTGAAGGTGAAGTGGCATTTGCTTGTGAAGCCTTGGGGCACTTCGGGGTGTTTACCAGACGATTCTTGCTGATTTGTTTGGCTGATGTAAGCTGACCATTTAGATGACGTATTTTTTCAGCCATTCGCCCGTTGGTACGCTTCAAGTCCAATATTCTAGGAAGAAAAATTAGACTCGCTGATAATTTTAAAACTTGGCAACGAACACTAACATAGAGATAGCCCAAAGAATTAGAAAGCTGAATTCCCAGTGGGCTGATCACATTTGTAGCAGAACCGACAGTTACTGGAGTATACGTGTTCTCGGAGACAGCGTTTTAGCAAATGTACGCTACGTTAGGACTTCCTGCGAATAGGTGGAGTGACGATAAAAGAGCAGCTATCCAGCCACTGCTTTTATCGTTTATAACGAAGGGCAAAAGTCGTATACAGTGGTGTGCCATCATCATTCAGCCATTCGCAGTGCACTTCTAGAAATAGACTTCATATAATTTGCATGACAATTGTGATACAATACATCAAGATTAGATTAGAAGAGCATTATGTTCAGGGTTTGATGTCGAGCTTGCCGTCTCTTTCCAAAGATACTATTTGCTAAAAAAAATTGTTAATTAGAAACTCAAAAAGGGCTTCAGCAGTTCAGCTGAAAATCAGCTGTGCTTTCACTAGCGGCTTAAGCTGAGCTGTGGCCTTTTGGGTGCATTTTGGGTACCGCAAATGATAATAATGTATTATATCTATCACATATTTCATGCTTGTACCAACCTATTTGTGATACTCATTATGAATCCAATAAATGTATTTTCTTTCTGTCTACAAGTCTTTTCCTCTCACGACATCCATGGAATGAAATGAGATAGTGATACATACCACACGGATAACGACATGCCACCAAAGCGAACTTTATCTTGCAGTGGACTACAGCGAGCAGACAATGATGAAGATCATGATGACCAACTTTATTACTAGACAGCGATGTTGTCTCTGTAGTCAATAATTTAACTAAAAAGGTTGACATGAGGTAACGGTGTACATAACAGACTGCCGAGGCGAAGGTCTCGGGTTCGATCCCCAAGTAGCAGGGCTTTGGCTTTTCGAAGTTATGTGTGTATTAAAAAAACTTAATTATCGCTCGCTTTATAATGTGCCTGGTAGATGCCAATAGGCTCGCCTCCTATTACATTGGGACCGAAACATAAGTAGTGAAGTGTGGGTGTGTAATACGTCTCTGTCTACCCCTTCGTGGATAAAGGAGTGCAGTTATGATATGAGTTGTACTAACGATTGCCTGCGCTGGTCGTATCGGTTATTTACACAGTAGTCTTTCCGATCGTCAGCCTCGTGGACCTTCTGTGCAGAGAACATCCTCTGCACTTTAGTAGTTAGCTGCTTGATCCTGTCCTGTTGCCCAATGATCGTCTTTTTTTGTTCCATATTCTCATCAAGTACGGTAAAGTATAGGTCTTCTAACTCTCGTTTGGTTAACTTTGAAGGACATATGCGGTATGCGTCTGAAAGATTTTTGATGCATTTAAATATAGTAGATTAGAATCTGTGTATAAGAGATACATTAATTAGATAATATATAGTTAATTACTCTCCGTCAAGATCATTTATCAAACATAATACAGTTGTCTCTCCAAATAGTTAGGCTGAAGTGGCCTTGGGCAGGGCACATGGCCAGAAGAACCGCTGGCCGTTGGAGCAGAAAGGTTCTGGAGTGGCGGCCACGCACCGAAATAGCAGAAGTAGGCCTTCCGCGAGGTGGACTGACGATTTTGTGGGGATCGCGGGCAGCGGATGGATGCAGGTGGCACAGGATCGTCCCATATGGAGAGCCTCGGGGGAGACTTATGTCCAGTAGTGGACGTCTTTCGGCTGATATGATGATACAGTTGTCTTTACAGGTTTATACCCAATACGAGAATGTTTTTACATTAAAGATACGACTTTGTAACGATAACCGACTACCTATACCTACTTACAACGTGAGCGGAACTGCAGTCGAAGTCTAGTACTTCGTATTACTGTAACTACAAAGTACTTATTTGTTATATACTTACCGCGATCTGATCTCGTGGTGGCACTGGTATACATGAAATCAGGCTCAGTTTTATTTTTACTGGCATCCATGATTCACAAACGTACCAAACTTGCACTTTCACTTCGAAATATTAATTAGAAGATGACAAGTATTGTCGCTATGTTATCGCATTATTGATGATTTAATTTATTTGGCAAACACGCCATAAAATTTAACACCCGATAATCCATTGGTAATCGATGTAGTTTTACTTGATTAAATAATTTATCGCCAAAATGCCATAACTATTCGCGCCGAAACGTCATGCTAACAGAATTCCACAGAGAACAAGGTACGTCAAACTTTTTTCTTCTTTCCATTTATGATAGCCAGTATGAAATCACTGCATGCATGGCTATGGAAATAAGAATACAAAGTGTCACCACCTCATTTCATTCAGTGGTAGGTATCGCAAGAGACGAGTAGGTACGGAAAATACACTCAGCAAATGGTACCTACCTATTGTGGAGGATAAAGGAGTGGTGTTCCTCCAACTAGAGGGAGGAGCCTCTAACGAAGCTGGGTGGTCGTGCTTGGTGGCCTGCAGGCCGGCGTTCATACTTTTGAAGTTGTATATAATATGCCGCTTGGCTTGCGAAAGTTGCTTGCGCGGTTCAGGATCGTTTGAATATTTCCCGCGTTGTTAGGTGGCGAGTGTCAAGGTAGTTCTATCGTCATTCGCTAGATGGCGTTGTGCTGGTGTTATGTAGATGTTCTCTACACTATCCTTACGAAGAGACAGCCAACTCATAAAACTGGATACAAACTTGTCTGGCCAGCGTGGTAGTACTTACTGTTATGCCGAATAAGCCAAATCTTCATCATCCTCATCTTGTCAGCCTAGAGACTTCCACTGCTGGACGTAGGCCTCCCCCAAGGTTCTCCACACAGACCGATTTTGAGCCGCCCGCATCCAACCGCTTCCCGCGATCTTAACCAGATCGTCGGTCCACCTTGTGGGGCCTACCCCTGCTGTGTCGTCCGGTACGTGATCGCCACTCTAGAACCCGCCTACCCCAACGGCCATCGGGTTTTCGAGCTATGTGCCCCACTTCTTATATCTAGGGTCGGCAGACTAAAGAACATAAGTCAAATTTTTCATATTTTTTTTTATTACATATTCGGTGTTCCTTTTATTCCACTCGCAGTCTGACTAAAGCACATAAGTCAAGCTGAATTATTTAATGGCGTATTCAAGTGGTGGACCGTATCAACCTTATCCTATTCTAATATAGGTCGGACGCACAAAAAAACATAACTTGACTTATGTTATAAGGACTCACTCTTAAGTGTGAAGTTTTTGAGCCAAGAGGTCTGACTTATGTTATAAAGAACATCAATTGTGAAGTGTGTTTAGAGAATGTGGGTTTTAATTTAAGTGACATCTACTAGTTTACTTATTTTTTTATTCGTTTTACGTTTTTTTTTTATTTTCGTCAATGTTTTACTTTATTTTCTCATTTATTTTTTTATTTAAATTTTTAATTTATTTTTTTTTCATTTTTTTTCACATAAGTCATACTACTAACTGTGTCCTTATAACTTAAGTCATCTAAATATTAAACAACAAAAAAATTCTCCTAAAATATTGTATCGTAGTAATAAGTCATTATAATACAAATAAACTTAATAAAAACATTTTAAACTATCCAAATCAATGATTTTATAAACAGTTTTTTTTAATTCCTGTAAAGTAGGGTTTTTTGACTTATGTACTTTAGTCTGCTGACCCTAGATATATCTTGCAAATCTTCATATACCTAGACTTAATTATTATAGTGCAATGTTGTGTTAACTCGTAATTGGCATATGCATGGAAATTATATGTATAGGTACCTATCCTAGAAAACTTACCTAATGTAACATAAATATGTATGTGCTGTGAGTAGACCTAAATAAATACATAAATACTAGCTGACCCAGCGAACTCCGTATCGCCTTTTTAAGAGTTTTTATTAAATTCCCTTTTTTCCAAACTCCTTTTCCAAGGTTACCATTGACTTAGCGCTTAAGCTCTTATTATTTCAGAGTCTATAAATTATGAACAAACAAACATAGATTTTTATATAATTTTGAATTCCACATTCCTTAAAATATCGGAGACGATACCCATATTGATTTAATAAAAAATCCCATCAGCCATCTTTGATCACGAAATAGATGGTGTTTTTGAATTCCCCATTCCTTAAAATATCGGAGACGATACCAATATCGACTTTTAAAAAATCCCGTCCGCCATCTTTGATTTCCTTTCCGCCATCTTTGATCACGAAATAGATGTTGTATTTGGATTCTCCATCCCTTAAATCATCAGAGACGATACCAATATCGATTTTTTTAAATATTCCCATCCGCCATCTTTGATCACGAAATAGATGTTGTATTTCGATTCCCCAGCCCCTTAAAATATCGAAGGCGATTATATTGATTTTTTAAATTTTCTCATCAGCCATCTTTGATTTGCCGTCCGCCATCTTGGATCACTAAATAAATTTCGTATTATTAATCAGCGTCCCGAAAATCTCGAAAACGATACCCATATAGATTGTATCCTATTCGTTTAGCCTTTTTTTGCCTTTGACCCAACCCTCCCCTTCTCGTTTGACCATTTTATTATTTTTGTCTGGCCCCTAAAAGTTGTGGCGTAATTTTATATAGCCTATAACCTTGCGGAATAATTGGGCTATCATAGGCAATAACAATTTTTAAAATCAGACTGCTAGTTCCTGAGATTAGCCGACATTATCCTTTAGCCTTTTTAGCCTTTTGCCCGGCCCCAAAGGGTCGAAGCGTTATGTTATTATTATAGCCTATCCGGAATAACTGGGCTATCGTATACAAAAATATTTTTTCTGATCCGACCGGTAGTTCCTGAGATTAGCGCGTTCAAACAAACAAACAAACTCTTCCGCTTTATTATATTAGTATAGATGGCGTTTTAACTGTTTAAGAAATATAACTGAAAAAAGTATTTACACATACAAACTACTTAGTACTAAGACTTAGTAGTAGGCACTCAAAATTGCTCAAAATGTTATCCAATGAGAGGCCAATATGGCGACTGTGATTTGTCTGTCAGAACCATTAGAATTTAACAAAATACTAGACAATCCGAATTTTGCGAATATATGTTGTCGGCTCGAAATCTTTATTTTTTAATGTTTTATTATTCAGGTAAGGTTTCGATGTCTTCCTTGACGAAATAATTATTATAAGATTTGACACTGCGATAGCAGCGCAGTCCGTCGGTTCTAATGTGAAACATTCCAACATCCACAACTACATACAAATTAAAAATTAAGTACAATAAACATTTTCCAGTGGACTAATTTGTGAATCTAAACCATTCTCAAGTCCCCTTGAACACATACAAAAAGTTTCATCAAGATCGGTCCAGTCGTTTAGGAGTTCAATTACATACACACGCACACAAGAAATATATATATATACATAAATATAAATATATAGTGCTACTTGTGAAGTAAATTAAGAGAGACTAAGTTCAGCCACGGTAATAATATCTAACAGTATTGTAACTCCATACAAACGCACGAAACTCGAGTTATACCTACGCGCCTCGAGTAGAGTACCCATTAGACTGGGCGGACTGTGCCTACAGTACCCGCAGCCGCTATCGTGCCGCAGCTCGCATGCGGCTCGCCTGGTAGGTATATAACTCACGAAGACGGCCGAGTTACAATACTGTTAGATTATATTACCGTGGTTCAGCTGTGTACAGCCGTAAAGGAAATGTTAAATTATTGGAGCAACATAAGTACCTACTTGCGTCATAACTACCCCATTTTTAGAGTTCCTTAGTAAACTACAAGGAACCCTCTTCTATAATAGTTTCGCTATGACCGTCCGTCCGTCAGTACCTACGCAGTGTACCGTAGGTAAACAAATTCATTATTTTATTATTGGTCGCTGTTTTGTATGTAGGTAGGGGAGAAGGAGGTAAGACGGGGCAGCGGGTAAGACGGGGTACCCAGCTAAATTCACAGTTCAAACTGACCTATCACCATGGAAGAATAACTAAAGCATGGAATGAACGATATTTTTATGAACAAATTGAATATAGCTACACTCTTCACTCATATGACAAATTAGAGTTGCCAGAAGAAGATGGCACTATGTTTGTCAGTTAGGGCTAAAGACAATTTGAACACAAATTTCGTAACTTTTTAATTTTTTAGTGATTGAGCAAATCCGCTATCGATATCGATCAAAGTTTCAATAATATAGGTTCAAAATCAAACAGACTTGTAAAAGTAAGTATGTACATGTTATACATTCCGTAAGTTTGTGTCCACAGCAGTCAGAACGCTAGTTACATACATACATACATAACGTCACGCCTTTTATCCCCGAAGGGGTAGGCAGAGGTGTATTTCTACACCCACTTTTCGCCAGATATACTTTAGTCCCACGTAATAAGGGGCGAGCCTATTGCCGTACCGGGCACATTTCCAGCCTCCGTGCTGCTACTGAGAATTTCGTGACAGAAAAACCCAATAACACTGCCCGACCCAGGAATCGAACCCGGGACCTCCCGATCCCACGCGCACATTTATGCCGCGAGACCAACGAGGCAGTCGTATAGGGTTTGATGTCGAGTTTTCCGTCTATACGCAAAGATGGTATTTGCATCGTGTTATCCCTTAGTCGCCTCTTACGACACCCACGGGAAGATAGGGGGTGGTGACACTTGTATTCTATGCCGTCAACCACACGGCGGGTTACAGAACGCTAGTTAATGGATAGTATTTATATAATTATTACACAAACTTGCATTTTTAAACGGAATCTATATTTTTTTGTTTCAAATGGGTACTCAGTAGCACATAATAATGAAGCGTCACAGCATTTTTTTTAACTTCAAGCTAATCTCACGTGTTTTGTCACCAGCTGCGCGTGAAAGGAATTTTTTAATAACACTGTTATTTTTCACGTGATCTAAAATTATCAAATCCTTCTTCACGATATTTTCGTTTTGCAAACTATCAAGTATACATATATGGGCGCAAATTAATATATAATGATTATATTGTTACGAAAATGTTAATAATATTTAAGATTGATATTTAAATAACTATTTGTGAACACAGAACTGAGAACTTCACTACTTTAGAATATTAGACACTGTATTGACTGCTTCACTGTTTTATAAATATTGGGTATTTAATTTATCGCTTAATAATTAAGATAACTCCAGAAACTTTCAAAGTAAAATCAATTAGTATTAAATAACATTATTCTGATACTTTTATGTTAACGGTAATAAATAACCTGCGCATATATTTACATCCTGTTGATAGCGCCATCTGTTGCGAATGTTGTAAAGCAGCGTTTGATTATTACAATAGATTTGTTATTCGTATAAAATAAATCATATGGTGTGCACAACACCATATGATTTATAACAAATATTCATAACAATATTAATGTCGATTTTTGATAATTAATTGTACAGTAATTTCAATTATATGTTGAAAAGGAAGTGGCAGTTGTTAGCATTAAGTGTGATGACGGTTAGTTTATAAAAAGGACTGTAGGTCACATTTTAATTCAATTCTGTGCTAGAAATCGTCTGAAAATAAACCAAGTAATATTATGTGAGTCTTTTTATTATAATGGAGTCTGGACTGGACACGATAACCCTGGCGTATCGCCGACATATACGTGAATTCATAGCAATGTTCTTTTTCATCAGACGTTTAGAACGTTGTCTTAAATAGGTAATTAATTTTTAACAAACGTCTTTTAACAAGCTGCTCAAGGTGAAAAACTTCTTTTTGTAGTTTTTCTATTGTACGTAAGTGTTTAGCACACACGATTTACATCGCTTCTGTACCTACTGGCGGAGAAATTGTAACTAACGTAGGCGCTTTAGCGCTGGTTGTCGGAGAAACAGAAGATGTCTCATTTATGGAAGGCGCACGCGTACACTAAAGAAAGAAAAAAGCCACGTTTTAATGCAAAGCAGTATATTAAAATAAATAAGCATACCCTTTGTGTTTGCCACCCTAGCAATCACTGATGATACCTGAAGCTTGATTTATAGGCCAAAGCCGATTGATAAAAAGTACCTTACACCTTTTTCTGTACTCCCATTACTTCCAGCAACGTGCATTGAACTTTTTATGATCGATTGAGTAGTCAAAATGTGAAAGCTTAACAAATAAATAAATTCACTTACATTTATAATAGGTATTAGTAAGGATATAGTAAAATTATGAAATGAGTGGATGTCGTCTAACAGCCTGGCCACGAACGGCCGCGACACGCTGAGCTGCTATGGCTGGCACATGCGTCATACTCGTGAACGGGTGCTACTTGCGATGACTGGTCGATGGCGGTCTTATGGGCTGGTATAATTTTTTATTTATATTTAACTTCATCATTTCCATCATGGTTCTGAACATTTGCGCGGATTGCCTGCATTGTTAGGTGCATAATGTAAGTGGATGCTCCTGCTTCACCATGTCTATGTTCAGGAGGCTAACTAAATGAACATCAAAATTTAACTTGATTATGCTTGAGTATCATGTAAAGTAAATATATACAAGTAACATAGAAGGTATAACAGTTGCAGCACCTTACAAAAGTTTAATTGTTATGTATTATTAAAAACCTGGCGATGAAAAAGAGTGACCGTGAGTTTTATTGCCCGTTCTTTCTCATGGTTCTACCTATTGCATTGCGAACGTGGCAGTAAATGTAAATGTAGAAGCATACAGTAATAATGTTTAAATTTGACGTTCATAAGTGTCACTTTGTGATCTAAATGAATAAAGGATTTTGAGTTTGAGTTTTGAGTTTGAGCGACAAGCGATTTCAATGTTCATGCCGCTCTCTATTCTGCCGCCGGCGCTGTCACCTCAGTGCAGAACTAAACTGCACAAATAAACATCGAAATCGCTTGTCGCTTAGCGTGTCGTGGCTTTTCGTGGCAACAGTGTAACTGCAGGTAGCTGGCTGAATATTGTTTATAACATACATACATAGGCTCACGCCTGTTTCCCCGAAGGGGTAGACAGAGGCATATTAAACGCCCACTTTTTGCCAGACTTTTGATCCCACGTAATAGGTGGCGAGCCTAATGTTTTGTTTGCCAGAGCCTCATCCGTTGATCGGCAGGTACACCACTTGCAGGTGAGGTTGGCTTGGGACCCTACGTTCTTGGTGGGAACCCTATGCACTGATAATAAAATTGTAGAAAATATTAAAATTAAATTATTCCTTTGGTCGAGACATCGAATGGAGCCCAAGATCCGACTCCTGTTTGGCGCTGCTACCCTAATAAAAGTAAAAGCAAGTAATTATTTAAACACTCACACTGATACGTTTAGAATGGAGGAGTAATGTTGGCACAGAATTTTCTTTTAGTCTGCGCCATCTGTCATTACTATAAAAACATTCCGCAGTAAAATGCTTGGAACAAATTCTATGGTGCTTTCTAGGCACCCAATTTTCTCCACGACATACTGCAGCAATCCACTTATTTTATAAATCTTTATCACGTGCACAAAGAATCTAAAAAATAACGAGATAAAAATATACGGTGGATAGACATATCGATAAGATTTCTTACAACACTTGAAAAGTCGATATAAATATTATACGGCTAAATTCAAAATCATGATAGAACTGTCATAAAAGATGAATCACTAAAGTTATATAATTTGATGGCATTAAATTGTCTAAATTGTATCTTACACGTCAGATGACTGTGTTAAATTTTTCAGTACTAGGGCTACCTCTATGTATTATATATCCAATCTCTTTGCCTATCACGCTCGTTCATTCATCGTTCGATGCGCCACAATGGTACTTGTCAGTCACCCGGTGGTTAATGGTGCGCAAGTGCACACATGTCGAAAAAATTCAAAAAAAGTGTTTTACTGCAAGTTGTTTCTCTCATTTTCTTCTAGTTTGACACGTGATTGTCGTTTGTTAAATAACGCTAACTGGTGAGGTGTTTCTGTAATTGACGCTTAAACCACGGTAATATAATCTAACAGTATTGTAACTCGGCCGTCTTCGTGAGTTATATACCTACAGACGCGCCGTATGCAAACCAGCGGTAGGGCTGCCCGCCTCAAGTATTTTAATTACATCTACGTACTTGACTTTTTTTCTGGTTTTGTGATTGTTCATATTACTTATATTTTTATTCAAACAAATAAAAATCGAATGAATGAAATAGTAAACTGCAGTCGCCGAAGGTAACAAAACTTAATTTTTTACTTCAACACCTACCTTCTGAGCCAAAATGCAAGTACCTACGTCCTTAATAACTGACGAGTATAATAATAACTTTTTCATTTCGTAAATTGACGTCCCTATTACTATCAGCACAGAGCAACTTGAAATAACAGTTATTTGGTCACCCATCCGATGTCCAACCGCTTTGAACGTTACTTAACGTCAACCATTTAATTGTGTATGCGCTACTTACAGTAATATCTATTCATTGCCAACTTGTTCGATAACACTACATTCCATTCCATCTACCTTATCATTATAATTTCATAACGGTATTACGTTTAATTCAATATGTAACTATTTCCAAAAACCTATAACTCGGGGTGCTTTAAAATTAAGCGAAAAATTATGTACTTAGTTAAGTAAGTACCCTAAGAAATTACCTATTGGTTATGTAATAAGCAGTTTCCCATTGGCTTCCATTTTGAAAATTACCCTGTACTAATCATAGACAACAATGAAATAATACATTGTCCATAACGCAGGTAAAAGTATCCTGCTAGTATACATTATATTATAACCGCAATATGTTTTAAAAATAATAAACATAATAATACATTAAGCTTATCAATTTACGACTTTATCACGCTAAAGTTAATTACCGTGTCAGAAGGTAGGTATGAAAAGCGTAGTTATCATTTAAAATAAGGTAGGTAATAGTACTAGAACTAGCAGGAACCTTCGTAGTTTGTAACAAAAAAACAATGTATAAATAGTCTTATCTTACGGAGTTTACAGGTAATTAAAAAAAATATACAGTTGGTGAGTTATCGAAGAACTTAAACAACCAAAAACTGCACAATATAATCTATACATCTTCACCATAATAATTATTTGAATAACAAAACACTGGTACAAAAATCGTCACCGTCTGTTCATCACTGCGAGCTGCGGCACGATCGCGGCTGTGCGTACTTTAGGCACAGTCTATTAGACTGGGTACCCATTGGGTACCGGCGAGGAGGCGCGTAGGTATAACTCGAGTTTCGTGCGTTTGTATGGAGTTACAATACTGTTCGATATTATTACCGTGCTTAAACTAACCTATAATAAGGTAAGCATTTTGTTTCCTTAAGATTGTTAAGTGTTTATTTTGTTTTATTTTTATTGCTAGAAAATGGCTTTGCAGGCAAGATGGGGTAACTGGTAGTCCTTCTTGCCAATGAGTAAAAATTTGTTTTTGCTTGATTTTCGTAAAAATGCTTTTGTTTTTGTGTGCTTATTACAGTTTTTCTTTTTAGAATGGTTCGTAACTACAAACGCACCACTAACAGGGACACGCCATGTATGTTTTGTCAGTAAGTATATTCCGTTTCCATTGAAGGGTATATCATGCTCACTATGTGGAAGATGGTCTCATAATAGCTGCGCGGGAATAGATGATGATGATGATGACGAAGTCATCCATATCTGCGAGTTCTGCCGGCCCAAATAATCGTCTTTATCTGTAATCATTCTCATCACCCCATCTTACCTCAGGGGGGTGCCCCATCATACCACCACCATGGGGCAAGACGGGGCGAAATACCTTTTTTTTATTTTAATTTTTTTCTCTTAAATGTGTAACTAAAAGTGCGTAATGACACCAAATATTACATACATACATAGACTCACGCCTGTTTCCCCAAAGGGGTAGGCAGAGGCATATTAAACGCCCACTTTTCGCCAGTGTTTAGATCCCACGTAATAGGTGGCGAGCCTATTGCCGCTTATTTATTTATTTATTTTTTATTTAAAAACTTCCTGAAAAATACATTGCACAAGGCGGACTTAATGCCTATAGGCATTTTCTCCCAGTCAACCTTTAGGTGATGCAGAGATGATCATGGCAGGTGTGTACTACACATAAAGAGAAAAATTAAAGAGAATACGCAATATAATATATACTTATAATATTAATACATAACAAAATACATAAGTATACCTATACATATATATAAATAAATATATAAATACATATATAATATATACCTATACATGAAAATAAATATTTAAGAAGATAGATTACTAACAGTTAATAATATACAAACACATGAAAATAAATATCCCGATAATAGGTATCCCGATAATAATCACACCAAATATTAGAAAAGTAATAATAAGTTGTTAGTAAAAAAATTAATATAATTGGTTAACTATGTAATTTTTTATATTATTGACCTTTCAAGCTTAAGTACCCCATCTTGCCACCCTCTCCCCTACTTATTTATGTTCATTGCGGGCCGTAAGTGTGCACTAAGTAGGTAGGACTTCCCCTAAATACCCAGGGGATCGGACAGTATGCTTAGTGCGAGTTTTTTTAACTTCTCGAACGCGTTAACGTTAACTCTAATTTGTATGGCATTGGATCAGCGCCGTCTGGCGGGTAACTCGTGAACCATATTTAGCGAGTACGAGTTTGTTACATTAACTTCTTATTTTGTGACTATCGAATCACTTAGTGAAGTGAGCATGTAAACATGCATAATCTACATTTTTGTGAGTGTGAGTTGTCATAACAACAATTTTGACACTTCGTTCGTTAACTTTTTCACTTGCGAGTATGTTAACGCTGTCACTAAGCTTTTAGTAGTGAGAGAAAGATTTTTCTGTAATTTCGTTGTTTATGAGTTACAAAAAAATGGCATCACGACACTGTTTTGCGTGGAAAATGTTATCGACTGATAGAGAGAGAAAACAACGTAGGTAATATGATAAAAGTACGGGCAGAAGCTCGCAGTGTGTGTGCGATTTCACAGACGCGGAATTTAAAAGAAATTATCGCCTTTCTAAGGAAGCTTTTAAATTCTTGTGTGACGAACTACGAGAATTAACAGATTTGAGAAATTCGCAACGGGTCACATTAGAAGCAAAGGTAAAATCTTTAAACAAAACACCAAATATTTCACAAACTCACATCAACAAGAAACTAAGAATTTTGTAGCTTCGTTCACATCAACAAGAATGATCTTCTTTACTTACTGTTCCTTAAATGTTATCAATAAATCGAATTGATGCCAGCTTGTCTTCATTTTTATTTAAAGCGTTATATTATTATCAACAACTAAAAAAGTAAAAAAGTTGACATAAGATAAACGTAAATAGCAATATGCGTAAACAAACTACAACAAGTATGTTATCCTACTAAATTGGATACATACTACGTCTCCTTGCTCATAACGTTACAAAAGCGCATATGACATTTGGTTGGTTTATATCCGTGCTGCCAACATACGAAAAAAAACGAACGCGGCCCACGGTGAACAAACGTCAGTGATGCCAATTTAGCTCTTTTAGAGCTAAATTTGGCTCTATTTTCAAACAGTCAGCTCTAAAATAACGTGTTTAGCTCTTAAGCTCCCTTTTTTTTAAATGTTAGCTCTCTTTTAAAACTCGATATTTTTTAAAGTCTATTGTGTTGTGTAGCCAATTTTACTATGCAGACCAACGATAATACAGAGAGCTAACTAGTCTATGCTCTATGACTATGGTATGGGGAATCCATGTCTGTTGTGATCAATGCAATTTTAACAGTCTGATCTGGATTAAGACGGGAAATGCTGCCACAATTATAATGTGCCAAAAGAAATGCTAAATAAAATAGGTACCATGGCCACTTATGGTGATGATAACTCTGAAGCAAGAACAAGTGGAATAGAGTTGGTGAATTTGACACACAGTGTCGATAGTTCCAACGACGAATAATGGTAATTTAAATAACTTCCGTATTAGTCTAAGGTGTATTAGATATTTCTGTATAAAAATGAATAAATGTTGATTTCTTTGCCTTGTTTTCCTTTTAGCTCATTTTTCAAAAAATTTAGCTCTTTTTTAGCTCCTTTTTGATGGTGGTCTAGCTCTTTTTGAAAAATTAAGTTGGCAACACTGACAAACGTCGCGCGAGTAGAATAGTTAGCCCAAGTTAGCCGCTCACTCGCACTCTGTACTTTTCACTTTACGCCGTGAAAAAGTTTATTCACTTACAACGTTGTTAAGTTATTCGGTTTATTTTGTTGCAACTCGCACTACGCCTTCAGAACAGGAACGGTTGAATTAACATAAAACGTGCGGAACTGCCGGCATCCTCTAGGTATGCAGGTATAAATTGTACCAGTACGTATCTAGTTCCTAAAATTAGCGCGTTCAATCAAGCAAACGAACAAAACAAATAATAAAACTCTTCAGTCTTCAGCTTTCAAATAATAATATAAGTAGTTTATTACTTACCTAATGTAGTACCTATCTTACAATTACTTTCTGATAGGTATACTGGTTAAAATCACGCTGTAAAGACGCAGATGTATGCAATTTTTCCTCTTGTTCAGTGCGAGTTTAACGATAACATAAATTATGAAGAAAATATTAGTAAAATGTACATACCTACATACATACATAGACTCACGCATTCACGCCTGTTTCCTGAAGAGGTAGGCAGAGACTACGGAACGCCATTTGCAGCGATTCTGACAAACCTCTCTTGGTAATTGCTCATTCACTCCCATTAAGTTTCTCATGCATAGGTACTCTTCTGTTAGTAAAATGTGATTTACACAAAACAGCACAAAATATGGGACCGCTGACTCGCATAATATTTCACTCGTAAACATGTGAACATTCGTGACAATTTTGATAATGTGAATTGTGAACAACAAACTCTTGCCCTTTTGCATCTTCGCGCCAAAAACAACGTCACTTTAACACAAAAAAAAACCCTTTGAGTAAGGAATATACATGGAGAGGGCACATAGTACATATAGGAAACTTACATTATACAAATATATACGAAAACGACATAAAGCCACCAAACATAGTGTTGTCTCGTTTTGTCTTAGGGATATCTCTGTCAGAAAAAAGAGATAGCCATAGTTTACTGAATACATTCATCATGGCGACATTTTATTAGGAATGTCAATCGTGCCAGTATCGCCATATTTTTTCGCCAAGGTTTGTGGTACATCTGCTCTCAAATCGCTGTGTACCTATCGAACATAATTTCTTTTTTATGCATAAATATGTCTAAAAGCCAGTTAAATCAGTGCCTCAGGCTTTGCTAGGGATCGTAAAATCATGCCTAAGTGTTGAATTAAACTGTGCACTCAGATTGTGCAGTGCAAGATAAAGCTATAATCAACACAAATGTACTTACTCTTCACAAGTAAGTAACAAGTTTTGACTTATATTGTTGAATTGGATTAGTGTTTGTACAAAATATTGTTACAAGAGGTTCTTTTTATAGTTAATTTAACAGTTTTTAGCTTCGTTATGGCCTAAATGTTGTTATTTTCGTAGTTAAGAAATTTCCATGTTTATGTATTAGAGGTTAGTAGTGATGTTACTGGTAATGATGATATGGGTTATCCATAATTAATCATCCATAATACTTCCACAAACTATATTAATGTTAAAAATATCTCATGTCTGTAAACGGAAATAAATGAAACATTCCACCAATTGTGTCTGTACCTAGTTATGGCAAAGCCATATTTGACTGACTTACTTAGCCATGATTACATTGATTATATAAAACCCAAAACCTCTGCATCCTGCCCTATGTTGGGGAAAATGAGGCAGTTAAAATAATTATATTATGTTTTTTGCCAACAGATAACATGAACAGCAACTGTATTCGAGAATTCCTAGCAATGAAACGTTGAAAAAAGTAATTGTATTTATAAATAAAAACAAATAAATGAAATTTACAATCAATTTTGATTTTCCTAATGGTATTTCAATGTGGCTGTGTGTTTCATTACGGTATGTATGGCGCCATTTATGGCCGGTACTTTCTCAGCGACACAGTATTGATAATGGCTACCAGAGAATATTTTGTTACATGTTTGATACAAGGGACGTTTTTCGCTTTACCATGTTTGCCCGCATTTGCATTATGGAAAAACTAATCTGGCAAAAGATATAAAGTAACTTACTACAAATATCAATTAACATGTTTTTTCTCAATCTACAATAATGTATAATTTACCTCTAACCGTCTCAATGTCGATATCGATTATACACACATCAACAAAGTCTAGGGATATTTTATATTTCATCAAATATCTAAAAATCTATGAAGAATTTTCTGATACAGTAAATAGAAGAATCATAGATTATTTTAAGGTCTTTAATAAAAAAAAAAACATTTCGTGTTTTTTTTTGTTTTAAATAAAAAAAATATTTTTTTTAATCATCATGGAAAATTAGTATGATAACAACAAACATTTCTTCTTAAAAAACTATTAATTTTAATAAAAATGGAAAAAATCTTGTAAAATCTAATCATTAATAATCAGTGTTGCCACCTCTTACATTGATTACACATCGACATCGATTGTTAATACTTAAAATTAAATTGTCAATGTCTTGCTGCGGTATGAGGTCCCATGTCCTTTGCAAGTGTTCGTAAAGTTGTTGTTCAGTCGTCAAATTTGGTGGAAAATCTCTCAAAGCTTTTCGTTGTAACATGTCCCAGGCATGCTCGATAGGATTTAAGTCGGGCGACTGTGCAGGCCAATCCAAAACTTGAATATCGTGCTCTCGGAGAGCGGTCGATACCAGCCGCGCCGTATGGCAAGGAGCATTATCGTGCATGAGTAGAAATTCATGGCCTATTTGAGTTCTGTGTGGGACAATAACGGGCTCTACTACCTCCTCGTGGTATTTTTGTGCAGTCATGCTGCCTTGGATCCAAACGAGTTGGGTTCGTCCGCCAAGACGAATTCCTGCCCACACCATGATTGTCCCGCCTTGGTATGGGTGGACCTCCTGAGGGTGCCGTAGACGGCTAACTCTCCCTGGAGCTCTCCAAACGCGTGTTCTTCGTGAATCCGGGTGAAACCCAAACCGGGACTCATCGGTGAACAGCACCAAAGACCATTGTTCGTCACTCCATGGTAAATGCTCCCGAGCCCACGAAAGCCGCCGACCGCGATTGCCACGTCGCAATGCTGGAACACGCAATGGTCTTCGAGCATGAAGATCAACTTCATGTAACCTTCTTCGCACGGTTTGGTCGCTTACCAGCAGCTGGTGGTCCTCCTGGAGCCTTTGCACTAGTTGCAGCGCTGTGATATTGGGTTGTCTTCTGGCGGTCATTTGGAGAAATCGATCCTGTCTCTGCGTAGTAACACGATATCTACCTGTGTGCTGTTCGGCCACATCTCCAGTACTGCGATAACGTGACCACAACCTTGATATCACATTTTGACTGGTATGTAGGGCCTCAGCAACGACGCGTTGAATTGCACCATTTTCTAACATGCCCACGGCTCGTAACATTTCATCTCGACTCAAATGACGACGTGACATGACTTTTAAAGTTCGTACGTCACGTTAAATTAAAAAAGAAAAACAATTAAAAACCCTTTTCATTAATAATTATAATAAAACAGTTTTAACTTTCTTTAATGTAACGAATTACTAGCAATTTTGCCGCTATATTTTGTTTATTATTTTGTTTTTTTCTTTCCATGTTCAAATTTTGAAAATAGAATAAAAGAGGTTTTAATCTGTATATAAACTTTTTGTGGAAACTAACAAGGTTCTAAACTATAAACTCGTAAATAATTTAGGATTAAGATATCCCTAGACTTTGTTGATGTGTGTATCTATGAAACGTTGGGCGTATAAAATGGCTTCCGTTTGGGTTGTACTCCGGAATACACACATCAACAAAGTCTAGGGATATCTTAATCCTAAATTATTTACGAGTTTATAGTTTAGAACCTTGTTAGTTTCCACAAAAAGTTTATATACAGATTAAAACCTCTTTTATTCTATTTTCAAAATTTGAACATGGAAAGAAAAAAACAAAATAATAAACAAAATATGGCGGCAAAATTGCTAGTAATTCGTTACATTAAAGAAAGTTAAAACTGTTTTATTATAATTATTAATGAAAAGGGTTTTTAATTGTTTTTCTTTTTTAATTTAACGTGACGTACGAACTTTAAAAGTCATGTCACGTCGTCATTTGAGTCGAGATGAAATGTTACGAGCCGTGGGCATGTTAGAAAATGGTGCAATTCAACGCGTCGTTGCTGAGGCCCTACATACCAGTCAAAATGTGATATCAAGGTTGTGGTCACGTTATCGCAGTACTGGAGATGTGGCCGAACAGCACACAGGTAGATATCGTGTTACTACGCAGAGACAGGATCGATTTCTCCAAATGACCGCCAGAAGACAACCCAATATCACAGCGCTGCAACTAGTGCAAAGGCTCCAGGAGGACCACCAGCTGCTGGTAAGCGACCAAACCGTGCGAAGAAGGTTACATGAAGTTGATCTTCATGCTCGAAGACCATTGCGTGTTCCAGCATTGCGACGTGGCAATCGCGGTCGGCGGCTTTCGTGGGCTCGGGAGCATTTACCATGGAGTGACGAACAATGGTCTTTGGTGCTGTTCACCGATGAGTCCCGGTTTGGGTTTCACCCGGATTCACGAAGAACACGCGTTTGGAGAGCTCCAGGGAGAGTTAGCCGTCTACGGCACCCTCAGGAGGTCCACCCATACCAAGGCGGGACAATCATGGTGTGGGCAGGAATTCGTCTTGGCGGACGAACCCAACTCGTTTGGATCCAAGGCAGCATGACTGCACAAAAATACCACGAGGAGGTAGTAGAGCCCGTTATTGTCCCACACAGAACTCAAATAGGCCATGAATTTCTACTCATGCACGATAATGCTCCTTGCCATACGGCGCGGCTGGTATCGACCGCTCTCCGAGAGCACGATATTCAAGTTTTGGATTGGCCTGCACAGTCGCCCGACTTAAATCCTATCGAGCATGCCTGGGACATGTTACAACGAAAAGCTTTGAGAGATTTTCCACCAAATTTGACGACTGAACAACAACTTTACGAACACTTGCAAAGGACATGGGACCTCATACCGCAGCAAGACATTGACAATTTAATTTTAAGTATTAACAATCGATGTCGATGTGTAATCAATGTAAGAGGTGGCAACACTGATTATTAATGATTAGATTTTACAAGATTTTTTCCATTTTTATTAAAATTAATAGATTTTTAAGAAGAAATGTTTGTTGTTATCATACTAATTTTCCATGATGATTAAAAAAATTATTTTTTTTATTTAAAACAAAAAAAAAACACGAAATGTTTTTTATTTTTATTAAAGACCTTAAAATAATCTATGATTCTTCTATTTACTGTATCAGAAAATTCTTCATAGATTTTTAGAAATTTGATGAGATATAAAATATCCCTAGACTTTGTTGATGTGTGTATGCACGCTAATTTCGTAGGTATGTCCAATCCATGTTATTCCCAGATCGGTGAAAAAACCTGTCAAAAAATCCTTGCCATCCGCGATTTTATGCAAGTCCCTAAGTAGACATCTGCGATTTATATTCCAATAACTTAAATTTAGGTTAAGGTTTCGAAATACGTCGCCGTTTTTAGGGGTTGTGAGTGATTGGGGGGAAGGAGGGGAGGTCTCGGAACCACCCCTCACCATTTTCACTTGCCGGAAATACTTGGTTTCCTCTGGAAAAAAAAATTATCTCCGAACATCGGTGTGTATGGCACTGCCAACTTCCACATTCGTCACACTAGTTTAATAAACTAAGGTTGACGAAGACCTGCTTCGCAGGGCTCCTATTTTCGGATTGAGGGTCAAAAGAGAACCTAACATAACCTATTTAGTTACTTATTACAGTCGCACCTAGCCCTAGGTAGGTACTAGAAAGCATGAAGTTATAGATAAACATGGAGACCGCACTCCGAATACCTACTTGAAGCTCAAATGATGTATCGCTATCTCGCTCACTGTGGTCATACCATCTCTTTTCAACCAACCACTGCCATATTGACAAGATTTACTTGACATATGGTGGCCAATGTTGCCACATTACCAAATCCTTAGGAAATGGGATTATAATTCACTGTCTCGCCAACCATGATTATAAGCGTTCGAGACCTACAATATTGGGAGTTTTAACAAGTGATTGGATTTCAACTCTTGATTTAAATACACATTAATTGACCGTGTAAACTTCTGATTTGCTTAATATGTCGGCTCTTTTTAAGAGCTTACTCGGAGATTTTAATAAGAAGATAGCAATACTAAATCCACGCTAAAATGAGAGGTCAGACCACAGAGAGTGAGATAGAGAAATGTAGATATTTGACTCAAGGCTTTGTTCCAGCTGTGGCCTCCATGTTTATCTATACCTTCATGCTAGAAAGCAATGACGCACAAATTTGACGTTAGCTGTCAATATAATTTATACAAGATGGCAGTTGCGTTTCGTTTTCACATAAAACCTAAATATCGCTTTAATTGATTCCACTAGTTTAATAAACTGAGGTTGAAGGAGCCCTGCTTCGCAGGACTCCTATTTTCGGGTTAAATGTCAAAAGAGAACCTAACACAACCTATTTAGTTACTTTCACATAAAACCTAAAATTACGTTCCGTTTTGCATATTTGAATTAAGAATTTTTGGAAATTGTTTAAAAATATTTAGACGTAACTCCGGCAGCCAAAATTACTTTTACACCACCAATACCCTCAAATTCGGGCGACGCGTTTCGAAACCTGACCCTAAATTTATTTTAAAATATTGATTTATTTTCATACTGCTATTACTTGTCGCTATAAAAAAGGGAAGGTGAAGGGAAGCCTCTTTTTACGAGCTATTAAGTCAGGCTTTTAATTATTGCAATTTCGGGTTCGGGTAGAATCTTGCAACTCAATTTTGAAGCAGATGGAGCTGTTCGTATTTAGGTATTTGGTTTATTTGTACAGCACAGCTGTACAGTTGCCTCATTGATCAAAACACGGAACAGAAAAACAGTTTTTCTGTTCTGTTGTAAATACGTCATGTTTTGTTGATCCACGGACCAATATATAATATAGTCTAAGCACGGACCCAAGGCAAGGTGCTCCTTGGGTGCCTTGGGTCCGTGGATCAAAAGTTCAAAACATGACGTTTACTGGGCGCCCTTTATTTGGGTTCTGTCGCGTCAGAATTTAGACCTTATTACGATGTAACAAGGCATACTTTCTTTTGTTAGCCTTTTTTTCTTTTGACAGGTTGCTTTGTTGACATTTCACAGCGAGTTGCTATGGCGGCATTTTCATAATACGAATGATGTCGATTTTTCCTTGTGACTAATATGAGTTCATTTCATCAAAAATACATAGTTTACCGAAAGAAATAATGTGTCGTGACATGTTCAAATATAGAGGGTGAATAAGAAACGAGGAAATAACGATAAGGTTTCTTAGACTTAGTTTATGTTATTCTTGTCGTACGATAGTTTCATTTTAGTGCTTGAAAATATATTGTCATCAGTATGGATAAGGTGGGATGTGATTTGATATGCAAAAACCACTCAGCTAGATCTGATCGAGGTAAATAATATGATTTGTAGTTATTTATCTTTCGAAGAATGTTATGAGTTTAGGTAAAAGTTGTGACGTTGGACACCGCATTTTACCGCATTATTCATCTAATACCTCATCAACAACTACATTAAGTTTACAATAATAATTTAGCTCCCGCCCGCTCTCATTGTCCGTGTGGTGACGGATTAAGAATACGGAATGTCACCACCCCATATCATCCCATGGGTGTCGTAAGAGCCGACAAAGGGAGCATATTATGCAGAGAACAGCACTGTAAGAGAAGTAAAACTTGATACAAACCCTATACCAACCCATTTGGCCAGCGTGGTATAGTAGGCTAATTCCTACTTTCAAAGGAGGGGCCTAGTCCAGTAGTGAACTGTTAATGGCTGACTATGATGATTATGATGAATAATTTTGCTTCGCCAATAATTAAATTTGGTAAGGCCTTTTTCAGCAAATAGGTACTTATCAACTTTCTCAAATCGTTTATTTATCAATGAATTCTCATATTATCTATTTATCTAATATATTTAATTATCTAAATTTTATACTAACATTAATGTTATATCAAAAATAAATGCACCATGTTAGGGTTATAGCAGTTGCAACCTGAATCCTCTAACTAATCTAGCCGGGTTTGACTGAATATCAGAGCGACCCAGGAGCTGGCCAGGCAGGCCTGCTTCAAGCATGAGAATGTCTATTTCTAGATTATGTGCCTGCCTGAAGATAAATCATTTTATGTACAATGGCATATCATTTTCCATAATATCATAGAATATTAGCTTATTATCATTCATAGAATATTAGCTGCCTCTTTGATTATCCCTTTGTGATTGTCATAGATACTCATTATGACTATGACTTTGTTTTAGAATTCTCTCTGAGTTAAGTAGGTATGAAGACCTATTACTTGTTGTGTTACTGTGATTATTTATCTTTAAACCAGATGATGATGCAAGTCTTACACAATACTAATTCATAACTATAAGATACTTTAAATTGTATGCTCATATTTTCATGCACTGTACAATGTATTGTACCTACTTATCTCAATTAGCCATTGCTAATATTCTGGATGCCTTGCTGTGATTCCCCAAAATGGCATAAAATATTATGAGTACTAACTTAAAAAAAAACATTTTGTTCTAGTCTGTTCCATTTTACATTACTTCCTCTCTAAATTATGTTACCATACAATGAATCACATAAATATTTGCATATTTAGAAAATTTATTTTTCCAGATCAATACCGGATATGTCCAACAAAACTATCAAAACAAGAACTCGAGCAGCTATACTATACTTTACTTGAGAACAACTTGGAACTAAAGAAGACTGTCAATGTGCAAGAGGATAGGATCAAAGTCCTCTCTACCAAAGTGCAGAGGATGGTCTCCGCACAGAAAGTGGTCAGAGCTGAAGAGAGAAAAGACTGCTGTATGGCTGTAAAGGCTGTTGTTAATCAGCAGAAAGAAATGTTAGTAGAGAGAATATTGAGTTAGTAGTTGAGAAAGTTGCCAGTATGCAGTTGTGACATGACTGCACGGTTGGTGTAGTAGGAAGTGGTGGAGGTAAGCAGCTGCCTCACCACTTATCACTGTGCCAACTGTTGTGGATGTGATCCCCATATGAGCCAACACTTATTGTGGTGTGAGAAAACACTTGTGTTATCCATAAATTGTTGTTTCGAGCCTAGATGTTCATTGTGTCAGTTAGCTGTATGTTTGTTAAGTCCCCCACAGCACCGGATTTAGTCCTGATGCGAAAGTTGTCTTTTTTAATATAAAGTAATAAATAAATAATAATTCCCCAGTTTGACCAGGGTAATTCCTAGATCCCTTCACTAACTGATGTGTGGTGTATGAGTCTCACGTTATCTGTAATTACTTGAATATCTATATTTCCTACTGCTTTGTTTCTGAGAAACTGTCCTTTTAGAAAAAAAAAGATCTTCAGTCAGAAGTAGCTTAAGCACAGACAGATCTACATAGATAACGCAAATGCATGCACTTCGCGTGTCTGAACTCCGACCAAGCGTCGAGCTTGGTCGCCACTAACTTCAGTCCCCGCGCGTCCGTTTTACCGTTAAGTAAACTTTATTCACATTACGTTGCCGCGTTTGCTTCGGACGTTTGATCTGACGTTGTGTATTAGGAGACGATGAATATCGCACAAGCGATACTGTCGCGCATCGCTTCGACTTCGTGATACAGGCAACGTCACAGTAGGTATTAAAAAGTCGGCACGCTTGGTTTCAATACAAATCGTGATAATTGCGTTATCTATGTAGATCTATATCTGTGAGCTTAAGCCATATCGCCTACTTTACAATACTTGTCTATATACAAAGATCGCCTATTTAAATTATTAGAGCATTATTAAATATGTTGCTCTAATGTTTTTATTAGGCGTCTTTATTCTAGTATGCTCTTGAAAATTACATTGAATCCCAGTGTGAAAACTGATATTTATCAAACTTTACAGGATAACAGAGTTGAAGCGCTCTAATGAGCGAATGGCAGATAGAATCCGCAAGTTGAACATGAGGCTGTGTTCTGCCAAACAGTTCTGCAAGTCATCCACACCACGCTGCCTTAGATGTTCTACTGCCACAAGCCCATATTTAATCAAGTAAGATGCCTAACTCTAGCATTAAAATAACTGAACATACTTAATTGGTTTTGACTTACGTCAATATGGTAGTCATGGAATATCGCTATCCCTATGAATTCGTAGGTCAGACAGCAGTCGCTCATTGAAAAAGCTAATATTATCCATACTGACGACCTATGTTTTTATATTATGTTACGTTTGTTTGTTGGCAGTCGTGATTTTTATTTCCAAATATTCTATTTGAACCATTTATTTGAAATTAATGTTAAGTAAGTAAATTATAACATACTTTTATTTATGTTTCCAGACATTCACCAACCAGCTACAAACATCAAAGTCAATCAACTCTCAAGTTTGCCATATCTTGTCAAAACTTATCCAGGTATATTTTATTGCTGTTAGAACAATGCATGCCTCGATTCGCATACGTGGCAATTCGTTGGTTTGTCACTTGGCGACAAGACCGCGGACAAATATCAGTATAATATACACTAGTACTATCAGTACTAGTTGAGCCCTCAGTTACACCCACTTTATACAGGTGATTCGTAATTGCTCGTATTCCCTTCGGTGATTCTAGGGCCATAAATGAGTATTTTACCCCCTACATAATTATGGGGGTCCAAAATACACCATTTTGGAATAAAATGTTTTTTAAGATTTTTTTAACAAATTCCTATTTTATTAAGTATATAAACAGCTTCTAAAAAAATTTATTTACTATTACTGGTTGCAGATTTGGTTTTATTCAATAAACAATTAAGTAGTCCATCTTTTAAAATAAAGCTTCTAACTCAACTTGGAATCGGAAAATATAGCCAAAAAACACAGATTTTTTTTTTCGAATTACTTAAATAAAATGCCGCCACAAAAACACGCCGTTCTGAATATTGTTAGGTGCATAATGTAAGTGGATGCTCCTGTTTCACCGTTTCTATGTTCAGGAGGCTAACTAAATGAACATCAAAATTTGACTTGATTATGGTTGAGTATTATGTACAGTAAATATATAAGTAAGTAAAAGTAACAGATGAAGCACCTTACAAAAGTTTAATTGTTATGTATTATTAAAAACCTGGCGATGAAAAAGAGTGACCGTGAGTTTTATTGCCCGTTCTTTCTCATGGTTCTACGCCCTTGCTTTGCGAACGTGGCAACAAATGTAAATGTAGAAGCTTAAGCGTAATAATGTTTTAAATAAATGACGTTCATAAATGTCACTGTGTGATCTAAATGAATAAAGAATTTTGACTTTGACTTTAGAATGCAGTGGGATATTTTATGGTTTTATTTAGTGTCACAGTATTTTTCTTTTAATTATTTATTTATTTGAGGTTTTTGACTCCCCTAAAATAGTTTCCAAGATAATCATGACGTCCGATACCAACTGGCTGAACATGCTCTTCGAGTCACGGAACAGGTGAGAATTAAAACCTTAAAATGCATTTAACGTACAAAATACAGTGATTTACGCTAAGGATTCGAACCCAAGACTCTATGCATTTCGGTATACTATTTGCGCTGTAGCATGGTGCAGGTAGGTGGCAGTTTCAGTAACGTTTCATTTCACTCTTGAAAGTTGCTGCGATTTACAAATTACGAGTTAGTATTTCAGCAGTAACACATTCATAATAAATTAAATCATAATTTACTGTAGTAAATAAAAGTAAACCCAACCAGAATGTCCTAGTCTACAAATAAAATCTAATGGAAAGAAAAATTAAGCAAAGTGTCATGCGTATAACGTAACGTCATACACGTTTTTTTTTTTTTTTTGGGATTTTATGACCTGGTAACTGGACCTTTAGGTCATACGTATTTACATGCACGTATTTAGTGATGGGATGTACTGCTACGATGCATAGTCGATGTTTTTTATAACAAAAAACGTATATTTGGCGTAGTTCAATTATTATTGTAAAAAGCCTATAGTTATAGTAATAAAATAATGGAACATATCGACTGTGAACTGGCAACACGTCCTATCTCATTTTTTTGCAGATTTCACTTTTTAATGCCAATTTATACCATTCAATACTCCACATCGTTGGAAGAAACCCTAACTTAAATACATTTCAATTTAGCGCCAGAATTCGCTTTATTCAACTTGTACTAACTGCAACACGCAGTGACTGCGAGCATTTTATGCTATCTCGCCAAAAATGTAGGTATGGACATGAACGCGATTTCGCGCACTCTTAAAACAAACAACTGTTTTATGTGGATTCATTAGGTTTCGGTGCCCTAAGCTATAAAGAGATATTATTGAGGGCTTTTAGAAGCTAAGATGGTAGGTTTTGTTATACATTTATTATTAATATTTAAGATTTCTACGTTAATAATTTGTAAGTCGAGATAGTACATTATGCATTGCCGTTGATTGCCGTTCAAACTTTTGGCAGATTGGAATTATTCAGAGATAGTACTTCTTGGTTGCATTGAACTAAGCATAACATCAACCGAAAATACCTTTCATTAGGTTATTCAATACATACTTACGATGAAATACATGCTTTTAAGTTGCACGATTCCGCTTTAAGTTGTATTGACGCATTATTCAAGTGTTAGCCGCATTTAATAATGTGCGCAGTAGATGGCAATGGACTCGCCCCCTATTACATTGGGACCGAAATACAACTGGCGAAAAGTGGGTGTGTAATACACTTCTGCCTACCCCTTCGGGGATAAAAGGCTCACACCTTTTACCCCCTTTAGTTATCATAATTTACGACCTGATGCTCTAGCCCATCGAGTCACACAGGCTTGCTGTGCGATATCCGCCGGTACAACATCAAATGTGTTCATGAGGCGATCGTGCGGAACAAAGGCTCTAATGTATTCCAGAGAGATCTGTCTATCGATTAAAATCAGCTAACAAAGCTGAAGACGGAGGATGGCAGTGTTGTGTCATCCAGACCTCAGTTCTTGAAGGAGATCGAATGGTTCTATGCCATGGAAAGTTATAAACGACTCCGCGACCACACGCGACCCTAGAGCTAGATTGACCCGACACCATACCGAAGACATCCCGGACATCAGCATGCACGAGATTAGTGTGGCCCTAAAACAGCTCATAAACAACAAGGCTAGGCGGTGATGACAAAATTACAACAGAGCTTTTAAAAGCTGGCGGTATACCCGCTTTTGAAATGCTTCGTAACCTTTTTAATTCCGTCATACACGAGAGTAAAACGCCACAGGTGTGGCACGGAAGTGTGGTTGTGCTGTTCTTCAAAAAGTTCGACAAAATTCTTTTAAAGAATTACAGGCCCATCTCACTTCTGAGCCATATCTATAAGCTGTTTTCACGGTTCATCACAAATCGTCTCGCTTGCAAGCTACACGACTTCCAGTCTTCCGAATAAGCCAGTTTCCGAAAAGGCTAATAAGTAGTACTATAGACCACATACTGAACACATATAGAAGCCCGACAAGTATAACCAGCCTCTATGCTTGGCGTTTGTAGACTATGAGAAAGCCTTCGATTCGATCGAAACCTGGGCAGTGCTGCTGTCTCTCCAACGGTGCCAGATCGACTATCGATACGTCGAAGTGCTGAGGCGTTTGTACGAAAACACCACCATGTCAGTCCGCCTCTAGGACCAGAGCTCGAAATCTATTCAACTACAGCGAGGGATGAGGCAGGGAGATGTTATATCTCCAAAAATATTCACCGCTGCGCTTGAAGAAATCTTCAAGCCTCTGGACTGGGAAAGACTCGGTATCAACATCAACGGTGACTACTGTATCACTCGCCAAAGAGGTTGAGACCATGGAAGACCTCGGTACAATGCTCGGTGGCGTCTGTAGAGTCTCCCAACAAGTAGGTCGAACAAGACGAAAATCATGTATAACGTCCATGTCCTACCTGCTCCTATAGATATTTTCACGTCCGATATCCCGTAGTGTCTCAAGACGAAAGCCTTGACCAGTGTGTGTAGCCAGTGTCGTCACAAATGAGGAATGAATCAGGAATGAGGAGATCCGCAGGCGAACCAGAGTCACCGACATAGTTCTCCGAATAGTCAGGCTGAAGTGGCCATCGGTTCTTCTGGCTATGTACCCTACGTACATAGCCAGAAGAACCGATGGCCGTTGCAACAGAAAGGTTCTGGAGTTGCGGCCACGCATCAGACGTCATAGCAGAGCTAGGCCTCCTGGAAGGTGGACTGACAATCTTGTTGGGATCGCCCATAATGTTCCAAGTAAAATGTCCTATGTTTGTTCTTGTGTTGATTTATATTGTCCTATCTCGATTTTATATTGGAAGGAAGCATATAATGTAACTTTTGTTTTTAAATACATGTGCAATGAAAAAAAATATTAACTACGTATTTTTTTTAACATACGAGATGTTGTATATATGATGCAAACATGTTTTTTCTTCCTCCTCTAAAGTTGTCAAAATTGAGATATTACCGGTTGCCAGTTCACAGTCGATATATTTAAAAAAATATTTTATTCGTCTAAACTCATATCAGAGTCAGAAACAAACATAATGTCCCTTTTTGTTTTATTCACAAACATCGACCAGTCTTCAGGTTGAAGTTTGAACATTGTTGATGGCCTCCTGTAATGGGGCCAATATTTTATTTTCCGTAAATGGCGGCGAAGTATTACTTCTTGTGACGTGACCTTTTATTTGGGCCCAAATCAGCTCAACAGCGTTATACTGGTAATTGTAGGATGGTAATCGAAGGACCTGGTGGCCTTTTTCTTTTGCCATTTCATTCAGAGCATAGGTAGGAATTGGTGGCTTATGACGCCGTACTAAGGTTTAATAATCTGCTATAACTCCGTTTTTATTCAGCCACTTTACCAACTCGTTTTTTTCACACTATTAATGAGAACTAGATTTATGCTGCGAGTATCGTTAGATCGATAAAAATGAATTGCATAACGTCACTTGCATAGTCATGTGGTACTGACAGATGTCAACGTCATATATGCAACTATTATCCGCACCATGCTACAGCGTAAATAGTATAGGTTGGTCTCCCTACTAGTAAATCACTACTGATTGAAAAGCTTAACCCATTCATTGCCACCAACGCACCGTTTGCGTTGAACGATAATTTGACGCCATGCCACCAACGCACCGTTTGCGTTCAGGTAGTCGCCCTCTCTTTTAAAGAATTACTAAAAATTGTAGTATTTCTTTTAATTTTTCTGGTATCCCCCGGCAACTAAATGTTGTTTTACGTGTAGAAACACAGATGGTTCATAACTGTCAAATTCATATCAAGTGTAAAACCGGTAAATGCGTACGGTGGTTATAACTAAAAATTGTTGGACGTTTTACTTGTTAAATACTCAAATTGTAAGCAAAGGTAAGGTAAATTATTTATTGTACTATTATATTTAAATAAGTTGTTAAGTTATTTTATTGTATTATTATATTTAAATAGAAATATATCATATGAACGCAAACCGTGCGTTCAGTGGCACAGGAGTGCGGATCTTGGTTGGATGGATTTATGCATGACTTACGAAAGAAAATACAACATTTGAATATTCTTGCAGAGGACGTCTGCTATTATAATATAGTATTTATTATAACTGCAATCATATTTTTCTACGCCCTTTTTTTGCTGAACGTGGCAATTAAATGTAAATTCAAAGTATAACTTTGACGTTCATAAGAATCATAAGTGTTACCTTTGAGACCTAATGGGACAAATGCTTTTGATTTTGACTTTAGGAGCCCCGCGAATGGTTTTTTATACATATAGTTGATACTTCTTAGAAAGATAATAGCTTTTGTTCTTGATTTTAACAATCAAGAATTTGATAATGTATTGTTATAATTAAAGTTAAGTACCTTATATAAATAAAAACTAATATGTACATTAGAATAGTTTTATTTAAAAAACAGACTGAAGCTTATAACAGTACAACGGGCTCAATACAGCTACGCTACCATTAGAATATTGCATAACACCTTTCAAACGCCGACGCAAACGGTGCGTTGATGGCACTCGCGTGTAACTTTTCTCTCAGAGTGCCACCGACGCACTTGGTGCGTTTACCATTTATAAAGAGTTTTTACTATAATTATTGTTATTTTGAATTAAAATAATGATAAAATATATAATTTCTAATAATATTCTGCGATAGTAAAAAGTGACACCCAGAACGTGTTTAGAAAATATTAAGTGGCAATGAATGGGTTAAGCATAAGTACAGGAAAAATGTTCTGCCGAGCGAGTCATCCAAAAGCAGTTTTTTTAACAAAAGCGGCTATTACTCCAAATTCACACCAACTGGCTAAGAGTATTATATCTTTTTGGATAGCAGGTAATTGAGTTAAGAGCTTTATTTTATTTTAATAGATGGATTATTTACTTGTTTATTGAATAAAACCAAATTTACAACCAGTAATCGACAAAATATTTTTTTAGAAGCTGTTTATATCAAAAATCAGTTTTATTCCAATATGGTGCATTCTGCACCTGTTACATGAGATATGTAGAGGGGATCTCTGCCTTTTCGCCGAAAATTGTTCAGCCGATTATCACTTGCCAACTAACGTTTCGCAGAATTTTATTTCGCAGAATAATCATTTGCCAACTTGTGATATAATTTTGTTTTTATTTCCCAACCTCATAGTTGCCAACTTTACGTTTGGTCTTCCTTTTATTGTCGCAGTTCTAACCTACCCGATGTAGCATATTTAAATGCCCTGTGTAGTGAAATAAAAGCGATTTGGTTCTGGCACTTCGCCGGCCGCTGCCGCGGCACGCTCGCTTCGCTCGCTCGGCTCGTGCGTTGTGGTCGCAGTTCTAACCAGCCATTGTTTCAGTTGACGTGCATTGTTTATCAGCATACTAACCTAACCTAACCGATTCCTTTCGATTTCACCTGAACTTCCCGAAACATCACTTGAACAGACGAAACGTTATTCGTCTAAAAGTTGTCTGGCCTAATAATTTGACAAAAGATAAATGCCCCAAACGTTTTTTTGTCATTACAATAATCAGCTTAACAATAATTCTACCAAATGAAACGTTGTCATACAAAAATTTGACAATCGTTAGTCGTCAAAGTGAAAAATAGGCGAAACGTTGGTTGGCAAGTGATAATCGGCCACACAATATTCGGCGAAAAGGCAGGATCCCATGTAGAGGGTATACGAAGGGAATACGAGCAATTTCAAATCATTCTGTATAAGTCTGTGGAGAAATGCGAGTGTATACTGTATTCTGTTTCTATGTATAATATGTATGTATTTACAAAAAAAGTATATATGTATGTTTATCCATTGTCTAGTACCCATAGTACAAGCTCTGCTTAGTTTGGGACTAGATGGTGTTGTGTGAATGTGGTAGAATATTATATTAATATTATTATCTCCTTTATTTATTACTTTTCTAATTAAAATTACATTTTTAAATATATAATTTACCAAAAAAAAAACACATTTAAAGATATAAAAATAACCGTGGGGTCCCACCAGCATCG
The DNA here is from genome assembly GCA_944739405.2 of Euclidia mi. Classification (NCBI taxonomy): domain Eukaryota; kingdom Metazoa; phylum Arthropoda; class Insecta; order Lepidoptera; family Erebidae; genus Euclidia; species Euclidia mi. The sequence goes on from OX123189.2 coordinate 81,257,726, forward strand.
GGCACAGGGTCCAAGCTGCCGGTGGTTAGGGCTCCAGAGACAGGAACTTCCTCACAATACGTGCCGTGTCCAGAAGTACTGCCTTCTGCATCAGGCCCTTGACCCGAGCACCCAACGCGAGCCTCTTAAGGTGACGGTCGAGGCTCTTGGCTATTAGACCATTAACGGTCACGACTATCGGCACAATAATTGCTGAGTTCACATCCCACATGTCGACAATCTCGTGAGCCAAGTCGAGATATTTAATCTGTTTTTCCTTTTCGGCTTTCACGAGATTCTCGTCATGAGGAATAGTGACATCAACAATTATTGCGAGGCGCTCTGATCGATCTATCAACACGATATCAGGCTTGTTGGCAACAACAGTCCTGTCCGTGATGATAGATCGATCCCAGTACAATGTGACATGGCCATTTTCGAGAACTGGCTCTGCAAAATTTTTTAAGAAGAGCCCTTGTCGCTTTTGCTTTTATGGAAATGTCTTGTAAATAATGTAATAGAATGTAATAGCTATCTCATTTTATTTAATTTTTATTTCCTTTATTATTGTTGCGAATGACGTTATTTGAGAATAACGCCATCTATCGGTGAATGAGAGAACTAGAAGAGAACTGATATATCGGTGTTTCATCTATCCTCTAATAGATGGCGTTGCTGTTGATTACTAGAACAATTCCACAACGCTAAAATGTTTCGACTGTGGCGAGAATGTTCGGGAATACGCAAGAATGAACTAGTTTGTTATCCGGCCGGTATAAATACCGCGCAGACGAGCGAGTTCACACAGTTACAATTGAATATCGGAGCGATAAGGACCAAGCGAAGGGAAGTAAGTCTGAAGTGTTTAGTGGTGTTATTAGTAGTGTGAAATAAGTGTGGTTTTATTAGTGTTGAGAAATAAGTGTGTATAGTGTTTGTGTTAGTAAATAAAGTACAGTTTAGTGGCATAGTGAGTATTAATTCATCCGTTCATCGTCGAACCCTAGCTCGTAACATTATTTTAATATGTGCCTATTATGTCATAATCTCATAATAATTGTTCCTACTAATTAAGCGAATTTTTATTACTACATTTGCATGCCTGTACAATAGGTGAAATATGTATAGCTCTTTAAATCCATTGTAACAACTGTTTATGTACCATATTTCCAGGAAATAAATAAATGATTTGATTTGATTTACATACCTGTAGTACGGTACCTCTATGTCTACAAGTTTGTACTTCAGAGCAAGTTGCTGGTGAATAATTCTGGCTACTTGGTTATGTCTGTGCAAGTACTCGCCGTTAGCAAGACGTGAATAACCGGAAACAATATACCTGAGGGATTCACCAGGTTGGTGACAGGCACGGCAAATATCAGTAGTTAGCACTCCTGATATTTACCGTGGATGGCTCCCTCAAGATATATTTCCGGTAGTTATTCGTCTTGATAACTTCGTCAGCAATTGCACAAACAAATCCTTCGCTTTCCCCAAAGAGGTCACCGAAGCGTAGCCAGTTCACCGAGGCTAATAGGTCTACATCTGGTCCATACAGAGCCTGATGGAACCTGCCATGAAGCTCCTTGCTCGGCCATACACGCTTGCGATCATCAGTACTAAGTACTACAGGCATGCGCCAGTTTTCCTTAGCTAACCTGAGCGGGGTGAGCCCATTGTCTACTGCGACAACATCTCGATGCATATCCACGTTCGCCCGGAGAAAATATTCTCTGAGATTGCACACCTCGCGATTGTGCAGGGTCTTGACATTCAGAAAGCCGCGACCCACGCACTTTCGCAGGATGTACAATCTCATCACGGATGCACGTGGATGATGCATACGATATGCCGTCAACAATGTGCGAACTCTTCTGTCCAGGGCGTCGAATTCAGACTGAGTCCACTTGAGTATGCCAAAGGAGTATACAAGAAGTGGCATGACCCAACCGTTGCAAGCACAAACCTTGTTGCCACCTGGTAAAAGACTTTTCAGTACTTTTTTCAGGCGGCCAAAGAAACGCTCTTGCAACGATTGCTTCATGACGGCTTCATTGATACTTAAAGCCTGTGACATACCCAAGTACTTATAGGTATCAGTTAAGAGAAGCGTTCTTAGGTTAATGGAATCTGAGAGTTGGATCCCCTCAGATTCCACCATCTTTCCCTTCTTCACATGAATAACAGCACATTTATCCACATCGAAGTCCATATTGATAGATTTACGTTGCATCAGAGTGGGCAAATAACTTCAGGTCATCCATGAACTGCTGTTCATGGATGACCTGAAGGTGAGATATGACCTGACCACTTCTCTGTAACCTGTAACCTAACCTTGAACCCTCCAGTAAAGTACTGAGAGGGTTCATGGCTAAGCAAAACCAAAGGGGACTCAGACTGTCGCCCTGAAAAATCCCCCGCTCAATTTTAATACGTTCGCCGTCCTCCTGGATCCTTCGGCATGCTGGATAGCAAAGAGTCGTATTCTATTGCCCCATACATGACTTTAAGAAGGTGCGTAGAGTTGTATTTACTTTATACAACTCTAACACCCTCAAAAGCCATGTATGCGGCACGGAGACATACGCTTTCTTATAATCTATCCAACATGCCGCCAGATCCTTTCGGTTACGGCGAACTTGTTCGCTAATGGCCATGTCAATGAGGAGGAGCTCCTTAGTACCACGAGCCCCCTTCCTACATCCATTCTGAGAGGCTGACATAATTGAATAGTCTTCAACATGTTTAGTTATTTTAGCTCTCAGAATATTTTTATTATTGTTTGCGCCTTTCGAATCTCGTCGTCCAATATATCACGCTAGTAACCACTGAAGAGAGTGTTGAGCAAGAAACTGTTATTCAACCGTCTTGCAAATATTTCTCACAAAACATGTAGGTACCTGCATCAATAAGGTATCCTCCCATTTGCATCTTGAACAAAAACCTCCTTCTATCTTTAATGATGAGAAAACGTCTACCATCATGAACTGCGTAATTTTGATGGACTCTTCATTAAGATTGTTGCAAGATCTCTCATTCAATTTTGATAAGTTATTAAATGTTTTGAGATTCCAACATGACGACAAATACTTACCTTAAAAAGTTATTGTAAATAAAATTATGTTGCAGAGAGGCTATGATCACGAAATGCGTGCAAACGGATTCCTGTGATACAGCTAAGTAAGTACAACGGTAAATTAGATGTTTGTACATTAATTTAAAAGATTTCGAATTTGTTTCTATATTTCTGATTAAAATTTTAAGTTCTGATTAATTTATAAAGGCTGTAAATTTAATATTACTTTTAGGCACAAAGGCGACAAACAGTGTGAAGATAATAAATGCAGGACGCTTTTGGACGAGTTAAAACAGAAGATTCTGAATTTACAAGAGGTTTGTTTGTTGTTGTTTGTTTGTTTTTCGTGTGAGTGTGTGGCCAACTCTAGTGTCCGAGTTTTCAGACCGCCCGAAGGCCTCCGACGTGGCCTAACGACTCTTATCCTAAGACAAGAACCGGGACCGACAGCTTTACGTGCCCTCCGAAGCACGGTAGCGCTCAGATGTAACTTTGCCGATCTGTTACGAACGACAAGCTAAGTCTCGCTATGAGCGCTACATAAATAGTTGAACCCTTACCTCTTGTTACCTTACAAGAGGTAAGGTTTCAACTATTAAAAGTGTCTTCATTATCATCACCATTAGCCTGCCGAAATCCACTGCTGTATATACGCCTCTCCAATGGCATGCCACTGAGCCCGATTTTCGGCTTTTCGTGTCCAGCCGCTGTGTGTGTGTCTTAACTGACTGTAAACCTAAATTAATTTATCAAAAAATATTTTTCTAACATTTTTTTTCTCAATTTGACAGTTATTTGCAAACGCTTTACAGAGTAAAAACGGCTTAGTAAGCTAATTGTTGTGCTATTTAAAATATTGACCCTGTATGTTATGGGCACTAAAGCCCAATACTGATCCTTCGTTTTATACCTAGGAGCTATCCCGAACACAAACAGAGAACGCCTCCCGTGTGAATACTATTGAGAGTGAGCTGCAACAAGCTCGCGAAGATACAGTACGTGTCCGCGCCGAACGTGTGGCGGCGGAACACGACCTCAGCAACAAGGAGAAGAGGATCGCGCACCTTGTTACCAGCCTCAGAGCTGCCGAGGGTCTCTGCAGTAAGTGACGTTGAACCTTATAATACAGCTTTTAGCACACACAATAAGGGTTGGTTTCGCGTGAACGTGCTCCGACTGTTGTCGAGATAAAACAAGCTGGCGAAGACCGTAGGAACGCGTCTGCGCCGAACGTGTGGTGACGGAACACGAGCTCAGCAACAAAGAGAAGAGGATTGCAAACCTCGTCACCAGCCTTAGGGCTGCTGAGGGACTCGGCAGTAAGTGACTTTGGACCTTATATGACAGCGATGAATGATGATATGATTAATGCAACGATAATACTCCGCCGGTCAAATCGGTCAATCTTGTGCAGTCTTACTGAAGGTTTTTTTTTATTATTTAGAGCTGGGTGCCCATTCGCAAGCTATATCTGTAACCAAATAGATACTAATTGTGCTCATTACATTTGCAATAATATTTCAGCGGAGCTGAGAACGCAGCTATCAATAGAGAAGCGGAAGGTAGCTGAACTGGAGACTCGGTTGAAAGCCGCTACCATATCCAACAGGATGACCCAGACTATTGAAGACACCCTAACTAGCATACAGGTAAACATATACATCGTCTTCCTAGTACTAAATTGCTGCAGAGCTTAAGCGTAGTGACACACCTGCTTAGGTTGGCTGTGATGCTAAATGGTCTTCAAATATACTGTGCTAGACGTCGCCAGCTGTTTCGCCCGCGTCAATTATACATATAAACCTTCCTCTTGAATCATTCTATCTAATAAACAAACCGCATTAAAATCCGTTGCGTAGTTTTTAAGATTTAAGCATACATAGGGACAGACAGACAGAAAACAGACTTTGTTTTATACTATTTAGTGATGTACAATTCTTATATAGGCAGCGATAACCTAGTGGAGATACCAACAGACTTTTCGGAGTTATATCCGTATTGAATTGTTAATTATCGCTTGTCCCGTGCCTCGGAGAGCATGTTAAGCTGTCGGTCCCGGTTGTCATGAAGATCTTTGACAGTCGTTATAGGGCGTCAGTACCTTCTAAATAAACTGACACTAGTCTAAACCATGGAATATCGCTATCCCTTCGGGTTGCAGAGGACAGACAGGCAGTCGCTCTGTGGAAAAACTAATATTCAGCCAAATTCGGTTAGACTAGTAATCGGACCCCAGGTTGAAACTGGGATAACGCTAGGAGGATGATGACAATTCTAATATATCACATAATAACATTTTGTCGATCAATATTTTTATATACCTAGATAACTTAATTTCGTTTTATAACTCTTTGAACGCACTTACTTTTGATAGACAGTTGGCATAAGATCGATGTTTTATTTAAATATACAAATGATATTGTTATTTTCAAAATTTACCTTAATTTGAGGCTGTCTTCCTACTCATAGTCGTATTTCATGCGTAGATATAGTCAATAGAAAATATATAACAATTTTTTTTTTGCTGTTCTACAGGAATCTAACAAGTCGACGGCGACAGATGTGACACTGACATGTTCATGTTCACCGCGGCATCACATTGCCGAAAATACACAAGTATGATTTTTTTTATATTTATAGACTCACGCCTGTATCCCCGAAGGGGTAGGCAGAGGTGTAATATCACACCCACATTTTGCCATGAATTTTTAGGTCCCACGTAATAGAGGGCGAGCCTATTGCCGTACCGGGCACATTACCAGACTCCGTGCTGCCACTGAGAATTTCCTAACGGCAAAACCCAATAACACTTTGCCCGACCCGGGAGTCGAACCCGAGATCTCCCAATCCCACGCGCACATTTATGCCGCGAGACCAACGAGGCTGCCTGAAGTATGATTTTACTTTATATTAAACTAGAGGACGCCAGCAGCTACGCCTGCTTTTTTTTAAATTTACCCGTTTTGGCGGATCCCGTGGGAACTTCGGGAAATCCCTTCTTAGTGCACCCCTACGGCCTCCAAGGAACATACATGCCAAATTTCAGCTTCCTGCGCCCTATAGTTTCGGCTGTAGCGTGTCTGTCAGTCAGTCAGTAACGCAAGGATTTTATATATTAAGATAGCTGCTTGGAAATGTGGTCTTATTATATGTTATTCTTTGTAAAAATAACTTTTATAGATTATATACGGCAAAATCAATTTGTTACGATTTTGATGCCAATTAATAATTACACCAAAAACCAATTTGAAACATTTTCAATTCGATATACGTGGCCATCGGGCTACAGTAGGTCTGATGGACACCTCGATTGAATTGAAAATAAGTCCTCTTACTCCCCATTCTCTTGCCTGCCGTAGTAGAGAGATGATGGGAAAGGAAGACAAGAGTGGAGGAGAAAAAGAGGAGCAACAACAAGTGGAATATGGACGGCAGATTAACGTAGATTTAAACTCCGTGATAAAGAGATACTCCCTCGAACTTCGGCTTATTCAACTAGCGCATAACATTTTATTAAGTGACAGTGTTAAGTTCTGGTAACATGGTCAAATATTTTTCATGTTTCATTGCAGCAAACCAAGGACAGTATTTATGGCGACGAGAATAAACTGTCCAAGTGTACGGATGACTCTGGATATATAGATACCAGTAGGAGTCAGAATCTTTTGGACGACCAAGTAAGTCAAATTAATTTCATGTTTTTGAATTCATGTAAGTCACAGTGTCTAGAATGGCTACCAAAAGTCACCGCACCTACGTCGCTGGAAGTGTTGCATATTCATTTCATTATCAAACTATGAGCCAGTGTTCAATGAGTCTTGTGTTAGTTATTTCAACTTTTCAATTAGGACAATGTTTTCATGAGTCACCGAGAAGCCTGACCTTCTTAAAGAAGGCTTCGTGCCATTCAATTGTTATAAACAAAATTACTATTAATACTGTACCGTAATATAAGCGAGTGTATTTTCAGAGTCTGAACAAAATAATTGAAGAGTTGACGAATAGAATACTTGTATTGCAAACTCAAGTGGATGCGCTGACGATATCGCCGGTAGGTATTGTATTTATAAAGAACTACCTAATTGACTCTGCTTGCGAAAGCACGCTTACTATAAATTAATTAATGAATAATTTTAGCCGGAAGTTAACACGCAAGAATCAAGATCAAAAACAACGCAAGAGAATACGACAACAGATGATCATTCTAATATATTAACTGAAGTAGAATCGACAAAAGTCGCCTCAAAAACGGCCGTACAGACCCCTCCGGATACAGTAATTCAACAAAGTAACGATACAACTGAAAGCCAAGTCGTTCTAAGTACTGATAGCAAACCTATTGTTGATGACAAAAAAGTAATAATCCATAAATCTGACCAACAAGATAAAACATTAAGTAGTCCTACGCCTATAATTGAAACTGGTCAAGAGAATGCTAGTTGGAAGGCAGGGGTAGCCAAATTGACTATTGTCACTAAAATTACAAATGAAAAGGATGCTAATACTGAAGGAAATATCAACAAAAGAAGTGATAGTATTAAAGGAAATATCGATAAAGACAATGATAATACTAACACCGAAAAATCAAAGGTTAAGGTAAACGATAAAGATCATTGTGAAAATATAAAAGAGAAATCAATATCAATAGAAGAGAAAACATATAATGTACCCGAAAAGGATAAAAATTTTACTAAAGCGGATAAAAATCCTGTAGTCGAAGAAAAGGGGAATGTTGAAGTGGATAAAAAAATGCCTGATAATGGCATTAATGTTGCTGCAAATATGGATAAGAATGTTCCAGAAACAGACAATGATAGGGATAATATTCATAAAAATGTAAGCGAAAAGGTTAAAAATGGTAAAAAGCGAGAGAAAAGTGTTGACAAAAAAGATCACTTTGTTAGAAAAGATAGCAATAAATCGAAGAATAAAGAAAAAGCTGCTGGTCAAAAGAATAATGATAGCCCAAAGCGATCTCTGAAAGAAAGGGTTGATATTGAGGACAAATCAAATGAGGAATTTGTTGCTAAGAACAAAGTGAAAATGTTCAAAAGTACCGATCAAAAGGCACCAATAACGCGGAGTAAAACATTAGGTAAGTCACATAAAATTATCGCGTTTGTTTGTGGAAAGAGTAATTAGTAAACTCCAGTCTTAATCCTTCAAAATTATAACAAGTTCCATTACTTGATATCATTTTTAATATTAGGTTATTTATCCAAATTTTCTTCTGACTTAATTCAAGTTACAAAAAAAATCTGTGAATTTTCTATTTTGGGCTAGTTTTATTTGCCTAAGGTAAAGCTTAAGCTGTGAATAGGTACGATTTCTATGTCAAATCAAGCGGAAAATATTGTGTCAAAAGGTCTAGAACTACAGAGGATCATTCTATTAGGCAAACTGAAATAGTGGCCTCAATAACTATGACATGTATAAATTTTTGTGGTTAATTTTTTTGTATTTGTTTTTTTGTAGTTCGAGCTCAAACTGAATTCCAAGATGAGACAACAGGCGAAGAAGCCACTTACACGGTGGACTGTGATAAAACCATGGGCGACAGTTCGCCATATAACACCGACTACGAGATCTCGTCTATGACGGACTTGCCAGAGGAGAAGGAACGTGAGTACCCAGATTTAAGGTATTACACTACTACCATATACAATACAAGAACGAATATAACGACTGACTTAGATTTGACCTCTTTTAGATCATCTTTCCAACAAGCTAAATTAAATTTAACATTTGGTTCATATTTTAGAGGAAAGTGCTTGCAAAAGAGAGTGCCGGAGGCCCATCTCCTATTCCTTCTCCCTCATCCCATTCCTCCTCCTATCCCTTTTCCCAACCCCAAGGGGCGTCAACGCACTTGTGACTCCTGTGGTGTTGCTTGTGTCCATGGGCAGCGGTAATTGCTTACCATCAGGCAATCCGTCTGCTCGTTTGCCGCCTAATTTTACATAAAAAAAAATAACATTAGCCTACACTACGGCCGACGAATCATGGCGGGTCTGAAGCTAGCCTTTGCGAATTACCGCGCATGATATTCGTGTAGAAAACTGTTATTGCCAGACTTTATATAATTTATATACAAGTAGTACAGTACGGCCGTTTATCGATGGCGAGTCTGAAGTTCGCGCAGAAGGCGGCGCAGTAATCCTTTTTAGGAACAACGCGGTGGCAAGAAGCGGGGGAGCGGGGCGGTAGTCTAGGCCAGTGATGCACGTTATGTAAATACAAATTAATAGTTTATTCAATCAAACATTTTAATCGATTAGTTTTATAATTGATTATGAATTAATTCATTTTTGTTATAATAATAAAAGTATTATAAGGTATAAAATGAAATAGATTTATTAAACCAAGCAATATAGTGAGTTTTTGTTTTTAGTAAAAAACAAATCTAATAAAATTTATTTTCTACGTTTAAAGATCAGATTTACTTATATCAGTTATCTATTAACGATGACATAAATGAAAAGAGTTGGAACACATTTTAAATCTTTATTTGTAATTGAATAAGTACACGTATATTCTTTCTAATTAATTTTAATCGATATCAATAAAAATCGATTAAATTGAGCGCCAAACACGTGCATTGGACATCTCTTTTTTACTTTTGAAGTTTTCGGTGAGATATAATGTGTCTCTGTCACACCTTAGTGTTCGTTTTACTATCTTTGTCTTGAGTACAGACGATGACAAAAGTATTTATAGTCCATTGAAAAGTTACATTTGGGGTTGCATTTATCAGACGATGCAATTTTATTTTACAGATGTGTGGGAAGGGCTATTGTAAAGCTTGATTCGAATTTATGGGGACGTACTCTTGTCCCTCGGCCGCCATCTTGGAAAGAGTGCAGAAGCAGATAGTTTTTATTGATTATCTGGCAAACTATTGGCCGCACAAAGAATATGTGAACGAGATTTTTTTGCAAATTAAATTCTCTACAACTTTAGTCACGAAACTTTAATCATAATACAAATATATAAAACATATATCTTTAGATAATGATCTATAGAGGTCCCATGCACCCATGGATACTTATTCATGGGAATCATGGGTGCATACCGTGCGTGCCATGTTCCAAATACCTACTTTTTGGAATACAATATGCGCGCATTCTTAATTGCGTCTTAAAAGATGTGTACCTAAAGAAAAATCCTTTCGATCTATGTTTGTCAACGCAATTTTCGAAAAAAAAATACTGCATCATTTAGGCATGTTTCTAATTTTGGTATTATGCAGGGAGTAGTTCCCACGGAATTAAAGAGGACCATAATAAAACGGCTCTTTAAGAAACATGATAAACATGATATGACTAGTTTCAGACCTATAGCATTAATTCCAGTCATATCAAAAATATTTTAGAAGGTTATCCATAAGCCTGTTAAACAATCGGAAACAAAAGAAACATACCTGAATGCTGCCGTATTTCTTTTTTTGAAAATTGCATTGACAAACTGGAACGGATTTTTCTTTAGGTAGACACATTTTTTCAGCCGCAATTAAGAATGCGTGCGTGTTGCACTCCAAATAAGTAGGTATTTGTGTTCCAAATACCTACTTGGCACGCATGGTATGCACCCATGAATAAGTATCTATGGGAGCATAGGACCTCTATAGATCATTATCTAAAGATATATGTTTTATATATTTGCATTATTATAAAAGTTTTATGACTAAAGTTGTAGAGAATTTAATTTGCAACAAAAATCTCGTTCACATATTCTTTGTGCGGCCAATAGTTTACCAGATAGGTAATCAAGAAAAACTATCTGCATTTTCACTCTTTCCAATATGGCAGACGAGGGACAAGAGGTACGTCCCAATAAATTTGAATCAAGCTTTACAATAGCCCTTCCCACACATCTGTAAAATAAAATTGCATCGTCTGATAAATGCAACCCCAAATGTAACTTTTCAATGGACTATAAATACTTTTGTCATCGTCTGTACTCTAGACAGAGATAGTAAAACGAATACTAAGGTGTGACGGAGATACATTATATCGCACCGAAAACTTCAAAAGTAAAAAAGAGATGTCCAATGTACGTGTTTGACGCTCAATTTAATCGATTTTTATTTATATCGATTAAAATTAATTAGAATGTACGTGTATTCAACTATATACATATAAAGATTGAAAATGTGTCCAACTCTTTTCATTTATGTCATCGTTAATAGATAACTGATATAAGTAAATCTGGTCTTTAAACCGAAAAAATAAATTTTATTAGATTTGTGTTTTTACTAAAAACAAAATCTCAGTATATTGCTTGGTTTAATAAATCTATTTCATTTTATATCTTGTAGTACTTTTATTATTATAACAAAAATAAATTAAAACAAAATCAATTATAAAACTAATCGATTTAAATTTTTGATTGAATAAACTATTAATTTGAATTTACATAAAGGCCTATCCACACGACACGATTTTACGTCCAACTTGACTAAATCACTTGATGAAATCGTGACGTCTAGACGCCAGTCGTCCAACTCAAGTTCATCGGGTGGGCAGTACCACCAGATTTTAACCAAACGGGTGGACGGAATGAAAATCTGTGATTTGATTGTGTCGTGTAAACGGACAAAGCGAACTCGATTGAAAATTTGATCAGTGTTAAAATTGTGCCGTGTGGATGGGCCTTAACGTGCATCACTGGTCTAGACTACCGCCCCGCTCCCCCGCTTCTTGCCACCGCGTTGTTCCTAAAAAGGATTACTGCGCCGTCTTCTGCGCGAACTTCAGACTCGCCATCGTAAAACGGCCGTACTGTATTTATTGATCTTATGTTACACAGATAAGGCGTATTTAGTTAATAACTAAGCCAGCATTATCTGATTATATCTGTCTACGCTGCTTTGCGAAGTAATTACAATTATTTGCAAGCTGCTATTGTCTGAGTAATCATGTCGTTATAATATTCATTTTGCGTTCTAGCTAAAAGTCCGACGAAGAATCGTTTGTCCCCTGGCGAGCAGAAACACACGAGTACTGTAACAGATTCAATTGCATCGCCGTCCACTAACTACTCGCTCAGCGAAGGAGAAATACCCATCACTAGTGGTAAGTATTATAACGGAGAAATTTTAATTTATTTAACATCAATTTATTATCTTCATAAAACTCTGTAGGTACTTAATGATGGTAGCGGTGATACACTTTAACTTCAAGCCTAAGCTTCTGTTCATAGGAAGCCATCGTATCGTTATCATACAATGTTTCGCTGGCACACTGCAGGACATAGGTCATATAGGCATCTAATAATTTGCGTTATATTGTGAGTTAATTGGACGATTTGGTCTTCTATACCACGCTGACCAGTGGGTAGATATAGGGTTTGATATTGAGTTTGATATTGGGTTTTACAGAGATACTATTGTTCGTGAAATTGCCTTAGTGTTTTACGCCACCCACGGAATAATACGAAGTGATACTTTACATTAACCCGTCTTATACAGACTTGAATCACGTCATGCACAGACATGAATAAAACATATTTAGGTTATTGATGATTCTAAAAAAGAAAAACTAACTATCTTATGCCGATAATTCATATGAAAACATGTTTTGTTTCAGTGAAAAGAAGGACTAATGAAGAGAAACTAAGAACAGACACTGGGTAAGCATAATATTTCAGATGTACTGTCTACATATTTTCGATCAGTACCGGCGTTCACTTCAATGGAGTAATTATACGAAAATACCTTGTATTTTGCTATGTTAGTCTTCCCGTGACAACAACTAAAGTAACGCAAGTCAAAGCGCTGAAATAAATACATATATGGTGTTTTAAATATTGTTACTCTTTACTATGGTTAATGAATAACTATCTCAACCGGAATAGCTCTTTTGACATTGGATTAAAAACATTGGCTGAGCCCAGACTAATGATCTTACTAGGGCCCTAAATTATGTAGCAAGAACGTCTGACTCAATCAATCCTTTTTTTTATTCTAGCCCTAAAACAAGTGTTCCAAAGATGGACGAAACTCTGCAAGCCATCACCAACGAGCTGGCGCTCTGCAAGCGACTGTTGTTCAGCCAACGATCTCACGACAGCGCTGTTCCGTCAACTATGAGAAACGACAATATATCACCTAGTCATTCTTCCTCTGTCCCACGGAGGTGGGCAAGCACGAGTTAGGTTTCGGACCACTACAGCCCACTAGTGACAAAATTATGCATTACTAGCTGACCCGGCAAACTACGATATATTTTTTAAATATTTGCTATGAATTATTTCAATATTTTTATATACATACAAACCTTCTGACAATAAGACATAAAATAAAGATTTATCCAATTCCGTGCAGTAATTTGGAAGTTATGCGCGTACAAACATTCCGGTGATTCATTTTATTTATATAGATTTATGCAAATCTATATTTCTTGAGAAAAATTAGGGGGCTTTAGCAGAGATCGTCTCTGGCTTTAGGTATAACGCAATTTTGTACTGTGTTAATATTGTTGTTACTATACATGGAATTGATCGAATATGATTTAAGTTTTTTCGGGCCTTATTAAATAAGTAAGCTTTTATCAGGAAAACATTAAATAGTCATTTGTCTTTGTAAGCAAGCAAGCAGATCATTTTTGGCTTCAATCTCCTAGCTTCCTTCCCGATTTAAGATGAACTAATTACATATAATTTTATGTTTTAATACATACATACATAGACTCACGCCTGTTTCCCCGAAGGGGTAGGCAGAGGCATATTAAACGCCCACTTTTCGCCAGTGTTTTGATCCCACGTAATAGGTGGCGAGCCTATTGCCGCTTATTGGGACATTTTGTTTTTATGTTTTAATGTTTGTACCTATTCATTTGAATAATGTGTTATATTTTTATATTGGCCAACAGCCATTCTAATGAATAATAAATAAAAAGAATGATGATCTCGGTGTGTGAGAAGATGAATTGGTAAATAATATTTTAATAAAATTAATTAAGGTACTGATTTGAAATAGTAGTTATGTTATCTGCTATACAGGTTGTCACAAGACCCATCACCAAGCCGAAGTCTACTCGTTGTGGACATCATGCCAAGTCATACTAACCAAAAATAATACCTGGGAAACGATTTTTTTAAAAAGTTTTCACATTTTTTAAACCGCAACTAAAAGCGCGCGCGTGCAATGCTCGAAATACCTACTTATTCATAAGGTCATGGGGCATCTAAAGAACATATTGGCGGGGTAAATGCATAGATTTTGTACTTAATTAGAAAAATTCTATACTAACTTTGAGACTCAATATCTCCTGAACCAGTAATTTCCCAGGTATGGTGGCGAAGTAAAAAATGTTCGTAGTGATTGGTACAACATGGGATTTCAGTTTTCATTAAGGGTCTTTTTACACCCTGTACCTATTGGGTACTACTGATTGGCCATAATGTTTTGTTTTTGTTTTGCTATATCTAGACAAGTGATTTTTTATAATGTGTTGGAAATATACCTACTTTTGTATAACCTTGCAAGAAGCTGCTTAACACACATCCAGAATGTAAGTATGCATAGGCTTTTTTATAGGTAGGTACAGAATTTAGGCTTTGTTACTTAAGTTGGATATTAGTAATTTTGCAACTCAAATTGTTATGAGGGTAGAAATCGTGTGGCAAGATAATAATAGAGATAGAAAGGTGCAATATTTTGAATTTATGTGTAGATGGTGTTGACATAATAATAATATGTATAAAGTAAGATTTCCTTATTAGTTGGTATTTTATAAAAGTAAAACCATACTGTATACTGAGGTTATATTTATAAGGTACCTAATAGAGAGAGAGAAATAAATGTTTATATAAATCAATAATGTCGTTTTTTAATCACTTGCCGTAACTATTTACAATGATTTTGGTGAGTGAGAGTGCCGGAGGCCCCTTTTGGCTTTTCCCTCATCCCGCTCTTCCTCCTACCACTAAGGTCGGCAACGAATTTCGGACTCCTCTGATGTAACGAGTGTCCATTGTTGGCGGCAATAGCTCGTCTGCCACCTACTTATCACATAAAAAACCGTTTACACAAAGTCGCAAAAAAGCTCGCTGTAGCCTTCTATTTTTTTATCTCTTTGGGTAAATATTATTTATTTAATAGAATTATAGAAATAATAGCATATTTAATGGAATTTTATTACATTAAGGGTTGAGCTACACCTGCGCGCGCGGCGGTGTGCTGCCGCGTGCTGGTGCCGATTCGTATAGATTTTTCGAATTCTTTTCTTTTTAGTCTTGTTATTTTTAGCATTTCTTGCAAAATGCACGCTATTACTACTGCTCTCTTTTCAGCTGTGCTATCCATTTCGAACTTGAAGCTATACTGTGTGACCAAAACAAATGTCAAAAGAACGCGGCGGAATGCTTCAGCACTTCACGATTCCGTGCTGACAGATGTAGCTCATTCGCTCTTAGGTATACTTACCGTCTGTATATTAAAAGATCTAAATAAATATTTAGATGTTTATTGCGCTACTGTTGCGCGGTTAATCTTACAATTTTATTCAATTTTATAATAGTCAAAGGGCTTTTAGACTATTAATAACAGAAAATTAATAAGTTAAATAACTAAAGGGATTCTAAATACGCCGTCTAATTGTAAAAAGAATCTCTCCGGCGGGGAATCGAACCCCGGTCTCCCGCGTGACAGGCGGGGATACTGACCACTATACTACCGAAGACTTGTATGTTTTAAGCGAAATTATTATTCGTTTATCTATCAACTAAATCATCATCATCATCAGCCTTTAATTACAGTCCACTCCTGGACTAGGCCTCTCCTTTGAAAGGAGGAATTGGCCTACTATACCACGCTGGCCAAACGGGTTGGTATAGGGTTTTTATCAAGTTTTCCTTCTCTTGCAGTGTTGTTCTCTGCATAATATGCTCCCTCTGTCGGCTCTTACGACACCCATGGGATGATATGGGGTGGTGACATTTCGTATTCTTAATCCGTCACCACACGGACTATCAACTAAATACTTACAAGAAAAAAATTATTACTGAAACTTTCATCCGAATATACCTATAGTAGGTAATTATTAGGTACGTACAGGTCTATCTTATTATTGTTACAAGCGCGATAATCACGAATGCATGAATGATTCACATTCACCAGTACCTACATAAGTAGGTAAGTAAAACAGTTTGTCTCTACGGACTCCCAAGTCATATTTTGCTTGAAACCGGGTGTGTACCTATAACATTGCAGCTGTGGGAGTTCTAGAAGTACAAACTGATAAACAGACTGTTTCATGACACCTCAATGAACACACCGCGGCGATCAAAACCAAAGTAGCCTCCTCCCCCTCAAAAGAGAACCTTAGATCCGCGACTGTTCCTTGTCTTCCTTTCGATTGGCTGTTTGTCCTGTTGCTTATGGTCCACCGCAACCAACAAAGTTATTTAAAGATACTGAACAAAAATAGGTAAATATGTATTATACATTCTAATGTAGGTACCTATAGCAATGACGCTGAATTAGTTAATCATAATCTTACTGATTACTTTTCATGTAATTTAGCAAAAGGAATCTCTCCGGCGGGGAATCGAACCCCGGTCTCCCGCGTGACAGGCGGGGATACTGACCACTATACTACCGAAGACTTGTTCTCTCCGTCTGAAATGCATAATTATAAGTTTAGTAGTGATAAGAACCTACCTACTTATCACACCAAAAATACTTAATTAGATATTGTATATTTTGTATCGGTACCTACAGTTACAGTCGATACGAATACGAATAAACAATCTGATCTGATGGCCTAGCCAAATGGCATGAATGCTAGACGAATAGAATAGAATACGATAACCAATTTATGGGAGGCGTCGTAAGCTTATGTCAATTCCATCCCGCCCTCTGAGCATGCTACAAAAGCAATCTGATTGTATGCGGTTGTGCTTGGAATAGTTAAGCGTAGGTAAACTTATACCGGTTGGGACCCTTACACTCTACCTTTCGTAGCCCTACTACCTAACCATGCGGCTTTAATCTCAAGAGGCGTGCACAATACAACATCGAGCCTTTAGAGACGGCTTGGGAATTAGGTACATCATTATATCTTTAATTGTCACTGCGCTTGTAAAATACAACTTTTACGACGGGTAGAGCCACTGACTAGTAAGTACCTAGTATTCCTTGCAAGGATAGCGTTTCTTCGTGAGTGAGGGATGCCACTTCGATCACTTTCTTCATGATCCCAAAGGATAGGAAAGCGACAGTGTCAAAAAAATGAGGCTTTGCAAGAAGAGCGCTGGTTCCCTATGCCTTCTATTTCGGAGGACACACACCTAGTGAGAATCTAAACGAGATATCGTAAGTGGACAAGGGTAACTTCATCTTCTATTCTGTGGCAGTGAGCGAGTGATCGGTTGGCATCAGTTGTGGGTGTCTTAAACTTGCTTATTTCATAATAAAACAACTATAATAATCGCAACCATAATAGGTAATCTCCAGGTTGTCTGAAGGATGATAATATAACGCGAGAGCGTACAATTTCACTACATTAATATGAGTACTTAATCGTTTTTTTATTCCCGTACTTATAAGTCACAACATGACGCAACAAGCACTGCTGCCAAGATTATTAGAAGGTACAAAACTGTAGTGTCTGAAGACAGGGTTGACCCAACCCAAGTCAGCACCTTGTGTGCAAAATCTATGAAGCGCGCGCCTTTATTGTCGTCCTATTTCGACGCATATTTCTTTATTATGTTTTAAAATGTTGACTGAAATATTATGTTCTTCAGTTTTATCATCCTCCTAGAGTCCCAGTTGCAACCCGAACTCCACTAGTTTAATTGGATTTGACTGAATATTAGGTTTGCTACATAGCGAATTGCTGTCTAAACTTCGCTACCCAACGGCATAGCGATATTCCATGGTTTAAACTAGAGAGCGGCGCGCGGCCGCCTCAGAGTAATCGCGCCATGTACACCGTCCCTGCCGCTCTGCTCGCCGCTTAGACCGTTCTCGTGACCAGGCCCTTAGCACGGTCAGGTTAGCTTAGTTAGGAGCACTGAGATAGGGCTGTGCTCCATACACACATCAACAAAGTCTAGGGATATTTTATATTTCATCAAATATCTAAAAATCTATGAAGAATTTTCTGATACAGTAAATAGAAGAATCATAGATTATTTTAAGGTCTTTAATAAAAATAAAAAACATTTCGTGTTTTTTTTTTGTTTTAAATAAAAAAAATAATTTTTTTAATCATCATGGAAAATTAGTATGATAACAACAAACATTTCTTCTTAAAAAACTATTAATTTTAATAAAAATGGAAAAAATCTTGTAAAATCTAATCATTAATAATCAGTGTTGCCACCTCTTACATTGATTACACATCGACATCGATTGTTAATACTTAAAATTAAATTGTCAATGTCTTGCTGCGGTATGAGGTCCCATGTCCTTTGCAAGTGTTCGTAAAGTTGTTGTTCAGTCGTCAAATTTGGTGGAAAATCTCTCAAAGCTTTTCGTTGTAACATGTCCCAGGCATGCTCGATAGGATTTAAGTCGGGCGACTGTGCAGGCCAATCCAAAACTTGAATATCGTGCTCTCGGAGAGCGGTCGATACCAGCCGCGCCGTATGGCAAGGAGCATTATCGTGCATGAGTAGAAATTCATGGCCTATTTGAGTTCTGTGTGGGACGATAACGGGCTCTACTACCTCCTCGTGGTATTTTTGTGCAGTCATGCTGCCTTGGATCCAAACGAGTTGGGTTCGTCCGCCAAGACGAATTCCTGCCCACACCATGATTGTCCCGCCTTGGTATGGGTGGACCTCCTGAGGGTGCCGTAGACGGCTAACTCTCCCTGGAGCTCTCCAAACGCGTGTTCTTTGTGAATCCGGGTGAAACCCAAACCGGGACTCATCGGTGAACAGCACCAAAGACCATTGTTCGTCACTCCATGGTAAATGCTCCCGAGCCCATGAAAGCCGCCGACCGCGATTGCCACGTCGCAATGCTGGAACACGCAATGGTCTTCGAGCATGAAGATCAACTTCATGTAACCTTCTTCGCACGGTTTGGTCGCTTACCAGCAGCTGGTGGTCCTCCTGGAGCCTTTGCACTAGTTGCAGCGCTGTGATATTGGGTTGTCTTCTGGCGGTCATTTGGAGAAATCGATCCTGTCTCTGCGTAGTAACACGATATCTACCTGTGTGCTGTTCGGCCACATCTCCAGTACTGCGATAACGTGACCACAACCTTGATATCACATTTTGACTGGTATGTAGGGCCTCAGCAGGTAACCTTAAACCTGACCACAACCTTGATATCACATTTTGACTGGTATGTAGGGCCTCAGCAGGTAAACCCGGGGCGGAAGCCCGTGCAGTTCAATTCGTTTCCATTTCCACTGAACTGCACTGACTTCTACTCCCTGCACCTGAGTCCGGTGCAGGGAGTGGCGAATGGTCTCAGGGGTAGCGCAGGTCGTGTAGATCCCTAAGGCAAGGCTGGTGGACTATCCTTCTCGAGGTTGCCGCCCGTTCTTGGTCCAGTTCCTTCAGAAATGGATGCAACCAAAACCTCCAGCCGAAACACAAATAACAGGCACTTTACACACGCATACACACACACGTACACACATGCGCGCACACACACACATTCACTTACACATCTCTTCACCACGCCCCCTCGTGGCCAGGTGGGCTTGGGCCCGTAGTAAACAGTCACGGGTAAGAGAAGTTGACCACCTGCGCTAGGACCTGCGCAGTCGAGCACCGTACGCGGGGATGACGGAGTCCTGGGGGGTTGAGCCGAGCGGCGCTGGCGGTAATGTGACCGTGAGGCAACACGCCCTCTTTGGTCCCGATTTCACGCTAAACGGTAGCCCCCGCTGTGAGCCGCAGCGGGGGAAATGGCCATCGTGTCCCGTCAGAGGGCCACGGGCTAGGGACGTAGGGTCCACATCAACAGTCGGAATTTATTTCGGCTGTTGACGTGGTTGGTGAAGGCTATACTGAGGGCGCAAGCGAGGGTGGACGGCTAGAGTTGGTAACTCGGCTCAGGCCGTTAACCCAAGCGGGCGCCCGATGTCGTGCTGTAAGCCAGCCCCGCGTTCCTATATCCCTCTGGTAATCCTAACGTCCGGTATGACGTTCCCTGTCGCGGGCTCCATGGAGGGTGGGAAGCCAGAGGGATGAAGTCTTGTAAAAACATTTATGGATACCGTTATCCCTTTCACTACCCCAACCGCGACGGTGGCAGCGACAGCCGTTCCCGCCGCAAAACCAAAACAGATGGTTGACGCTGTGGCCTCGGCTGCAGAGGTTATATCATCCCCCAAGGACGGGACTTCAGCGCTGGCTAGCACTAGTACTGGTCCCGTCCTTACAATCGTCAGCCCGTTCGAGATCAAGCGGGAAGACGACTCCTCCTTCGCGGGCTGGCAATTGGTTGGCCACAAGAAGGGCAAGGGTAAGGGCAAGACCACCAATCCTGTTCAGCGCCCGCCCACTAGTGGCCCCGCCACTGTCGGCCCGTCGAAGAAGAGGAAAAACCTTAACAAGAGACAGCGCAGGGCGTCCAAGCAGAAGGCTGCACAAACCGCTGCTGCTGCCGGTGCTGCCTCTACAAAAGCAGCTGAGCAGGCTGCTGTCGCAGGTCCCAGCAATGTGACCAGTGCGCAGCCCACACTCAGCAGTGAGGGATGCAAGAAGGCCGGAAGCAGTACAAGGAAGCCGGCTGCCGCCAAGCGGCGAGCTGGCCACCCTGGACGGCAACCAGCCGCTGCACCACCGAGCAACACAGCAGGTAAAACTGCCGGAAACAAGGACAGAGGTGAGGCCAAACGTGCTCTCAACGAGACCAGTTCGCCTCGGGGAGACCACAAGAAGCCCCGCCTCGAATCCTCCAGGACGACAGTAGGTAAGTCCTACGCACAGGCCTCCAAGGCGTCCCTGGGTGTTGCAGTAACATGCAAACGCACAGGGAACTTGCCGAAGGAGTTGGTGGACCAGGTACTCCGGGAGCTCCAGAGGAAGATCCTGAGAGACGCCTGGTCGAACAAAACCCCCAAACGCCCCGCTCCAGCGTTCACCGGGAAACCCGTGCATGCGGACGGGGTCCTCAAACTTTGGTGCGCCGACGAGGCAACGCGCACCTGGCTGACGGAGGCAGTCTCTCTCCTGGTCCCACCACCGGGCTTCGAACTGGAGGTCAGGGGCCAGGAAGAGACCCCGAAGAGAGTGCGGTGCGGCATTGTCGTGCCCGACGAACAGGGGGTCTGGGACGACGTGCGTGACGTGGGTCGCGCTCTGGAGTTCCAGAACCCCTGGTTGGAGGTTGACAAATGGTCGATGCTGCACTCCGAAAGGCAGTCAGGTGGGTGGTTCCTGGTGGTGGGCGTCCCAGAGGAACAGGTCCCGATCCTGTTGAAGAACGAGCGCCGCCTCGCGTTGGGGGTGGGTGCCGTCTACGTCAGGTTCCGGGACCCCTCAGGTAAGTTTGTCGACCATCCTCCGGGATGCGACGACAACTCCATACGAGTCAAGCAGGACTCTAACACCAAGCCAGGGTGCGACGCAGAATCCGGCCCGTCAGAGCCGGCCGCGTCTGGCTCGGGGGCTGGCCCATCAGCCGAGGGTAACTCGGAAGATGAAGGCCTGCTCCTGAGTCCGGTGCGGCGGGATGACGGGGTGGAGGCTGGCGACATCCTGGCCGGCCTGACGCAGCTGACGTTTGGGGAGGAGGGGACATCATCCAAAGATGAACCCTCCGCCTAGTAACGTCAACTGCCTTCAAACCAACCTCCACCACAGCCAAACAGCTACTGCGCAACTGCGCAAATGGATGGAGGTCCAACATTCAGCCATCGTGCTCATCCAGGAACCTTGGATAAGGGGTGGCCTCATTAGAGGCCTCTCCAGCCTGGGAGGTAAGATTTATTATTCAACTGACCACACACATCCAAGAACCTGTATACTAACTACTAAAAACATCAGAGCCCAAGTTCTAACGGAGTTCTGTTCCAGAGACATCACAGCGATACAAATTGAAATAACACAGCAGCCTAGGAGTATAGCGGTTGTTTTCGCATCGGTCTACATGCCCGAGGCCGAAGACCCGCCTCCGTTCGACCTCACGCGTCTGGTTAACCAGTGCGAGAGAACCAATACGGAGGTTGTAATAGGAACGGACTCCAATGCCCACCACCAAATGTGGGGCATGAACTGCAATAACAACAGAGGTAAATCACTGGTTGAATACCTATTCACCACCAATCTTACCCTATTAAACACAGGTACGGAGCCCACCTTCGTCACAAGACGTAGTCAGACAATTATCGACTTAACTCTCGCAACAGAAGGAGCGGCTGAACGCATCAAGGGATGGCACGTCTCGAAAGAGGCATCGTGCTCAGACCACAGATGGATCAGCTTCTCCATGGAAGTCGTTATACAACCCACACAGCCACGTAGGAAACCACACAACACTGACAAAGTAAAGTATGTCCACTTACTTACAGAGAAACTTACCCTGACTGCTACGCCGACAGTACTGGGTAACAATGAACAGATCGACGAGCAGGTATGTACACTGACGCAGTCGATGTTAGACAGCTACCACGCAGCCTGCCCTGAAACCACTATACCATCAACCCCAGGCAAACAACCCTGGTGGGGCGCTGAACTTGAACGCAAGCGCAAGAAGGTAAGAAGGGCTTTAAACAGGGCAATGAACACAAGCGCAGACGAAGATTGGGACGCTTATAAAGCGGCCAAATCAAGCTACAAGAAGTGCCTCAGATTCAGACGTACCATGGGATGGAGGAAATTCTGTGGGAGCATTGAATCTTGCCAACAAGCAAACCGGGTAAGGAAATTACTGGCTCAGCAACCAACGGTTGCACCAGGTACTCTCCGTAAACCGGATAACACATACACCACATCGGAGGAGGAGACAAGACGCGTCCTACTCGAAACACACTTCCCAGGCTGCGTCCTCACCCCGGTAATAACGTGGCACGATACACAAACAGTGGCGACCGAACATGAGTGGAGACATGCGAATACCGTGGTCACAGAGGAAAAACTCCGATGGGCCATCGACAGCTTCCATCCCTTCAAAGCAGCCGGACTGGACGGCATCTTCCCAGGGTTATTACAATGGGGGGGTGAACCTGTCCGCAAAAGACTTCTGGCAATCATGAGGGCTAGCCTGGCCCTCAGATATGTACCGAAGAGATGGAGGGAAGTCAAACTAATTTTCATACCAAAACCAGGCAAAACAGACTATACCAATGCAAAGTCCTTCAGACCAATAAGCCTGACCTCCTTCATGCTTAAAGCCTTGGAAAGGCTCTGCGAGAGGGAACTAAGAAGTGGGGCACTTAAACACTTACCCCTTCATGCCAATCAACATGCATACAGCTCAGGGAAATCGACGGAATCGGCCTTACATCAGGTCGTGAACCAGATAGAAGCTGCTATACAACAAAAATGCATCTGTCTGGGCACCTTCATTGACATAGAAGGAGCCTTCGACAAGACAAACTTTTCCAGCATAAGCAACGCCCTAGCCAGGCATGGTGTGGATCAGATGCTCATACAGTGGATCCAAAACATGCTCAGCAAAAGGGTAGTGCGCCTGCACGGCGACACTCAGACAGCCTTGATAACTAAAGGGTGCCCGCAGGGAGGTGTACTTTCCCCGCTATTGTGGAACTTAGTCATCAATGAACTCATAGACAAACTCAACGCGAGAGACTTCTACACAATAGGTTATGCAGATGATCTAACCATACTCACCTCAGGTAAGGTAACCAGTACAGTGTACGACCTAACCCAACAAGCCCTACGCATAGTAGAGTGGTGGTGTAATGAGTACGAATTATCTGTAAACCCGACCAAGACCGAACTAGTTATGTTCACACACAAACGCGCGCTAGGCACTTACCGACTGCCCAGGTTATTTAATACAGAGCTTAAGCTGTCTACCGAGGTCAAGTACCTAGGTGTCACTCTCGACAGCAAATTGACATGGAACAGCCACATGGAAAATAAGCTCAACAAAGCCAGCATTGTCTTCTGGCAGTGTAAGAAGATGATAGGCAAACGCTGGGGCATATCCCCCAAAATTGTCTTATGGCTTTATAAGACAATAATACGTCCGATGATAAGCTACGGCGCAGTAGTGTGGTGGCCTCGGACCAACCTAACAACGGCCGCCAACAAGCTTCAAAAGCTTCAAAGACTTGCATGCCTAGCGGCAACGGGCTGCATGAAAACTACACCTACAGCGGCACTCGAAGTGTTGCTGGACCTGCCTCCATTGCACCTGTTTATACAACAGGAAGCAACGATGACGGCGGTCCGGCTAAGAGCTCTGAAGCTCTGGAAAGACACCAACACACCGCACACTAGCAATTTAAATACACTCTTTAAAGAAGTTCCTCTCACACAAGCCATCGGCGACCAAATACCGAAACAATTTGTGTTCGACAAGAAGTACAAAATCCAACTGTACGAGGATCTACACGAAGGAGCGGTTAATCACAACGAGCTCACGATCTTCACAGATGGGTCTAAGACGGATACAGGTACGGGTTCAGGAGTATTCTCCGAGGACCTAAACATCAACATCGCAGCACCACTGGGAGCCTACAACACGGTCTACCAGGCCGAATGTTTTGGCATAATCCTGGCTGCCACAGCAATCATGGCACGTGAGGTAAGGGAACGATCCACTAGGATCCTCTCAGATAGTAAGGCGGTCCTCTCAGCCCTCAAAAGCCATACTATCACCTCGGCACTCACGCTTGAATGCCACCAGAAACTAACAGAGGTAGGTAAACAAAACAAATTAACACTGCAATGGATCAAGGGCCACAGTGGCTCAAGAGGGAATGACGCAGCCGACGTACTTGCCAGAAGAGGGGCCACTTTAGAGGTGGTGGGACCCGAGCCCATCATTCCCCTCCCTTCTGGTTTTTATCGCAACCTGGTAAGAAATAGGACCAGGACCCAACACAACCAGTCCTGGATTGGTATTGAAACATGTAGGCAGGCCAAGGAGGCTCTTCCCGCAGTAGACGGTAAGATAGCCAAACAAATCCTCCGGCTGTCCAAACAACAACTGCGGACAGTCACGGCCGCCTACACAGGACACGGATTCTTTAATAAACACCTATTTACTATAGGTATCACCGACAGCCCGCTGTGCAGGGCCTGTATGGCAGCAGACGAGACGGCAGCCCACCTGCTCCTCGACTGCCCTGAGGTCGCACAGTACAGGCAGCAGTACCTGACGAGATACAGCACCCTGAGGGAGGCTGTGGGCCACATCAAGAGTCTGCTGGCCTTCCTCGTAGAGCTGGGGTGGCTCGAATGAAGACACCATTCCCACCCGCACGCAAAATACGCGCCAAGACGTGGAGTTGCGGAAACAGCCCGTGCAATCAAGTATCAAGTAGTATCAAGTAGGGCCTCAGCAACGACGCGTTGAATTGCACCATTTTCTAACATGCCCACGGCTCGTAACATTTCATCTCGACTTAAATGACGACGTGACATGACTTTTAAAGTTCGTACGTCACGTTAAATTAAAAAAGAAAAACAATTAAAAACCCTTTTCATTAATAATTATAATAAAACAGTTTTAACTTTCTTTAATGTAACGAATTACTAGCAAATTTGCCGCCATATTTTGTTTATTATTTTGTTTTTTTTCTTTCCATGTTCAAATTTTGAAAATAGAATAAAAGAGGTTTTAATCTGTATATAAACTTTTTGTGGAAACTAACAAGGTTCTAAACTATAAACTCGTAAATAATTTAGGATTAAGATATCCCTAGACTTTGTTGATGTGTGTATTCCGATTACACTTATACCAATACTCTCCAAGGTATTCGAGAAAGCAATATTAAAACGACTCGATTTTGATGATTTCGTTACAAAATTATATTAAAAGAAGAACAATTTGGTTTTCGGCGAAATAGTTCCACATCGTTAGCATGCTTTGATCTCATTAAAGAAATAACTGAAGCTATCAATAAAAACAAACCAGTAAGTGCAATATTTCTTCACTTGAGCAAAGCTTTTGATTTCGTTCATCATGAGATACTTCTACATAAATTAAATGAAGAATGAAGAAGCTGATACAGCTAAGTTCCTAGGTATTATGCTGGATATAAATTGTAGTTGGAAGGCACATATTGAGTACATCTGTGACAAGCTTAATTCATTTGTATAAGCTATAAAAAAGCTTCGGACTACAGTATCAACAGAAGCAGCACTTAGTGCATATCATGGGTATGTCTCATCTGTTCTTGCGTATGGTCTCTTGTTGTGGGGAAATTCGGTCGAATTTGAAAAAGTATTCCGTGTACAAAAAAAATGCGTAAGAGCTATTATCGGGGCATGGTTTATGGATAGCTGTAACTGTAAACCCATATTTAAAAAATTACGTATTTTACCACTAGCTTGTATGTATACTAAAGAAGTTTGCATATTTGTTAAACAACATTCGGAATACTGTGAACTTCAATCACAAGTGTCAAAAAGAAATGTAATCCCTAGAAATAAGCATAAATTGTACCAACCCCACTGTAATCTAGAATTTTTTTTAAGGAATTCATATATAAATGCTATCAAAATTTATAACAAATTACCGAATGTATTCAAAGAGCTTCCTTTGACAATATTTAAGACTAGACTCACGAAATGGCTTCTGGATAAATGTTTTTATGACCTCAACGAATATATGACATTCAAATAATAATATACAGTGTAATATAATATTATTGTGACGTATTATAGTTTTAGTTTAGTTTGATTTTAATTTAATTATAATTTAGATTTAATTTAATTTAATTTTAATTTGAATTTGGTTTAATTTTTGATTTAATATTAATTTAATTTTAATTATCAATTTTATTAATCAGCACATATCGTAATGGAAACAGGCCTATATGGAATGAAATAAAGCCTTATTGTTATTATTATACTTTATGATGTTCATCGTTGACACAATTTAATCAATAATTTCTGTTTTCTATATTAGCAACTCCAATATCGGCAATTTTGTATTTGTTTATTGTTATACCTAAGTAATTATTGTCAATCTATAATTTTCTAATACTAATAAATTGTTTGATGTAAAATTATATAATAAGAGCCTTTTGCACACCATTGTTAAGGTAGGATGTACAGAACCATTAATGTAATTACTAACATCTATTGTATGTACTACATTCTGGCAAATAAACGAATTCTAATTCTAATTCCAATGCATCAGTATTGTTAATTTGTTATCAGTGCGCGACCAGAGTGAAATACAGTATGCATCGTGCACCCACATTCATTAAAATGTTTTTTTATTGTTTATCTATTGGTTTAGACACTCTTGGCTAATATAAGAAATTCTCGGATAATGATTATTATAAAAATTGTTGTAGTTTGTAGGTACTAATATCAAAAATAATTTCAATACCTACTTAACATTGGCATTTCATCAAGCGTGCGGCGCCCCTACAATCTTGGCGCCTGTATGCGCCGGACTTACCGACCACAGGGGCGGCTCGGCCCTTTCTGTAGATAGTAGGAGGGTATAAGCAGAAATGACACAAACAGGTTTCCATCAACAAATTTTATTGAACAATTGTTTATTCAACATTTTACAATCACATACGAGCACATCGACTTACAGCTACCGCTATATCTATGGTACGACAGAAAGTTTGGGTACGTAGGTACAACAATAACTCCTAACAGTAACTGAGAACGAAAGCTCCCGCCATATTAATTAGAAGCTTTGTAAACGCGAACTATTGCAATAATTCTTAAGCTTGTATTGTTATGCATACAATGCATATCCCTAAGTGATCAACAATTTGATAAAGACTAAATTTTCAAGATCACTTTTGTACTGACTTAGGGTAGGTACAGTACAATTTTGATTTTACAGCAATCACATTGTCAGTTGTTAAACTTTAAGTCTTGCTTTTAGTGAAGATTTTATAACAACAAGAACGTTAGAACGCATTTAGCCACAGCAGAAGCAAGAGCAAGTCAGTTGTGTGGCGAAGTTCACTTAGCCCAGGCGCGCACTGGCGACCAGGTCGCAGCGGCCAGGTCGCGGCGGCCAGCGAAATACATACGTAGCGGCTGCTGGCGTTTGCGGCCATGTGCGCGCACTGATGCTTATTTCCATACAATACATGTATTTGACTGGCCACCGCGACCTGGCCAGCAGTGTGCGCCTGGGCTTAGCCACAATATAACAATTTTGGTGCTCTTGAGCAATATCAATCCCCTGTTTTTTTACAATAAAGGCGGCATTCTAGCTAAAAGCTGCTTGTTTTGAAAGGAGACAAACAATAGGTATTTGTGACTAAGAATTATTTACGTATTCTTTGCCTGACTGTAGAAGTAGGTCATTGATCAAGGAAAAAATGTAGATAGAGCACGGTCTACATGAAACCCTACACAGGTACACACAAATAAACGTATGAGTTTCATGGTCAGTAGGGTCCTAAGACGGCAGACACATCGTCTACCCGAGTCATGACGATCGGAGTCGTTCGGTGTTCCACAGGGATGGTTTATAGGTCCCTTCCTGTGGAACAGGACACAATAGGGTGCGTGGTAGGCTACTCGCTAGCGTGGGTGTCGTATGTTAGGTCGATGAAACAGTCGTCACTGCGAGGGATCAAATGCACCAATAAAAGCAACTACTGCGGCACAATTCGTTAGAGGGATCCAGTGAGTAGATTCTTTTGATACAGACTTACTAGAGGTCTTCCTATTTTTGGCTTCACTTCTAAGAATAGTTCGTGCTGTAGGTATCTACATTTCTTACTTGAGTGCCTAAGAAGGTATAATATTGTGACCTTTGAATTGGAGCCGATACTTTATCAAGATTATTAAGTCAAATATTTCTATTGTACATGTAGTAGAACAAATACATTATATTGACTCTACGTTTACAATCACACGGCTAACACAGAGCTATGAAAATATTTTATTACAAGCTACTTTTGTAAATATTTTTTTTATTGTCATATGGTTTACACATTCAGACAAGGGTTTCATTTAGGCTACACACAAGAATAATATTATTCTATTATACGTAAAACATAAAATTTTCATATAATACTTATAATTTTGTAAAGATGAAATTTCCGTTGGGTACTTAATGACCGTTTTTAAATGACAAGGTTGCCGAAAACGTTTCAAATATACCTACAATAATATAGGACACATGTCAAAATTTGGTATGTAACTTAAAGCAATTGGGTATACACAGGGTCATTTGTAAAACACCGTTAACCTCTCAGGACTACAACATCATAATCAACAGCTTCTGTTCTATGACTTTTTACAAAACATAATACATTTACCAAAAACAAACCTTCAAGATTTCGTTGTCTTATCTAACATATTTCAACTCGCGTCTTTTGCTGTACCTACGCCTGCGCGCCCCCGCGCCCGCCGCCTGCACCCCTCGCTATTGTTCTATCGCATAAACTTCGCAACATTTAGAGCGTTCAATATAAATATTTTTATTTTTGTATGAAAATCTGATGAACTAAAATATGATGAATTTTGAAAAGTATAGAACAAAAGTTGTTGATTTTGATGTTAGTAACATAGTGCTGAGAGGTTAACGGTGTTTTACAAATAACCCTGTATAAGCAAAAATTGGCAATATGGGCTCAAAGTTTCTGGTCCAAAGATGTACATACAGCTTGGCTGAATGATCGATGGTAGAATTTAAAACTACTTTTCAAACTAGGTAAATGTCTCAACAACAAAAAATACAGCTACGCTATTTACCACGCTCAGCGTGTTATACATTATATTTGTGCTCAAAAATAACAAAACATTCAACATAAAAATAACTACATTACTATTATATCAAACAAATACTAAATATTGAGATAATCATGAACTGCTAGCAATACTGCAAATACTACAGCTCAAACGCCTCTTATACATTTTATATTTCATTGCATTCGTAAAAATACTTTCAATGCCAAGCAATATTCCCTTTAAGTTTACAGCAAATAAATAAATAGACAGAGACTTAATTTACAACAATAAAAGCAATATAACATTCGACAGCATTGCTCGTTTTACAGCCTGGGTAATAAACCATAGATATAAAGACATAGACTAAGCCTTCTCTTGACAGCTGTCAAAATAAGATCAAAAACGTTCGAAAGAGACACTTGTATAAGTGGGTATTGTTCTCTCTCTCTTTAAAATTCTTGAAATCGTAGTTTATACGCCTCTATAAAAAGAGGCAGCACGCCAAATTATTTTCTTTGTCTCTTTCTAAAAAATGATCAAGTTCCTAAAGAAAACATGTAGTCCATGTCTCTACATCCATGAATAAAACTAATGTATAGTTAGACCTAGTAATAAATTAATAATAACCTCAAAGTAATAGTGTATGGCGAAACGTAGTTATTCCCTCAGTGGCAATGCCATCGTTACTAATTGTCACTGAACATGAGGTAGTGAACAGACAACACAACATTCAAAATAAACCAACAGTAGGTCTCATGATCGCCTTGCCTTCGTATAAACGTGTAACATGTAAGTAATAAGAGGAATAAAAGAAGTGCAGATTCATGACCAATTTTTATTCGACTACAATTTACTTATACGTCTCAAGTACGGTCATTACTTCTTACTTTGCTATGTTGGTAGGAAGGTATGCAAATTGATCTGCCTGTCTTCAGATCTAGACAAAGGTTATACATAATATATGTATAGTAAGAAGCATTTTCATCCTTGGACGGGCCAAATAAAGTGTGGTACGACTACGAGCCCCTATAAACGACTGCAGTAGGATGACTTCTAGAGTAGGGGATGGCGTGCTGTCGTAAAGCAAATCACATCTGCCCATACCAGACCTACTTATAACATGACGACCACGACCGCTCTGTCAAGAGCGTAACAAATAAGAAGAAAAAGAAGAAGTGCACTTTATGCACCTAATATTTTGTGTAGCGTCACCTTAAAATAAAATCTACGAATCAACATAATACGTCTATATAATTACATGTGATGTAGAAGAAATGCTGCTATAACGTCACCATGCACAATTACTCCGAGCAACTTATAGACTAAAATAACATTATACGTATAAAACGATCATTTAAATCTAAAATATTAATACTGCGTAACTCACAACGTAATCACATAGCATAGGTCTTTAGTACCTATCCTACTAACTAATAGTACACATTTGTTGGCA
Source organism: Euclidia mi (assembly GCA_944739405.2). NCBI lineage: Eukaryota > Metazoa > Arthropoda > Insecta > Lepidoptera > Erebidae > Euclidia > Euclidia mi. The sequence continues at coordinate 81,289,003 of OX123189.2, forward strand.
CTCATACAAGTCATACATCAAACCGACTTTTTGAAATGCTAGCAAGCAATAATCCTTCCGTATACTCAACGTAACTAACTTAAATTAATAATAATATTGGATTTCGTCACAGTTATTTTACATTGTTTGGCTTCTACGAAATTATGTTTTGAAGTTCGTATTTTGGGTAAATGAAATAATAAATGCTTGTAATGTTCGTACCCCTTCGTGTTTGTCTATATCACGTACCACCTGAATCACGGGATGGCAGATCATTTTACAATCCATGCCGAAACCGCGAAACGTCAGGAAAACGGAAACTAATTCAAATAAAATACTTATCAAGTAATTACGTGATAGAGACCCGTAACATTATATGAATATAATGCCTTAGACTGTTAGGAAAATAGCACGTTTCTCAAATTAATGCTATATTATAATTAAAGCTTACTTGCATTATAACTTTTGACTTCAAATCAACAATACCTTTATTTAGATTTAATAAGAGATTATACGTAATAGTTTTGATTAATAAACTAATAAATCACATAAGATACAGGGATTTACAATCCCAACATAAATTCAATTTCTTCTTTGTAGAATAGAATCATTATCGTCATCCTATATTGTCATGCACAACTTGTGCATGAAGTATTTCATACAATATCATATAGTTAGAACACTTTACAATCTAATATACTTACTAAATGCACAACATACAAATTATTTCTAGGATTATTGTGACCTTTTAGGCCATTCTTTGTTTTTTTTTGTACCAAATCTATTTTTTTGGTAGTACACTGGGGCTACATTGAATATTAACAGCTTTGTAAAAATAAATATACCTAAGTATAAGCGTAAAGTCTGGCTATGCCCTGGATATCAGAATAGAAAACAAACGAAACGACAGACAAAAAATAAAATTGCATTATTGTAATAGATATTACCTAGTACCTAGTATTTATATAGGTACTTTCGTATTAATGCATTAAAATTTGTTTGTAAAGGTAAGTTTTTCCGAACTACGAGAATTGTAATCAATCAGTATATATAGCATAGTCTAAAATTTGCCATATTTTGTAATAAAATGTCACTACTTTTTCGATACTTAACTGATCTTGATGCGGCGTAACAAGATCTTGAAATGCATACGGTGGAATGTAGTACGTATAAGTACCAAAGTTTTGACATGTTTTAATCAAGAGCATACTTTTGGCGAAACATTTTTAGATACAGATAAATTGGAAATATACATATTTCTCTTTTCTCTCATGTAGATTATATAAACATTTAAAAATTTCTTCTACCAAAGATTCATTTTCATAAATATATAATATTTTATACCATTCTTAACATATATTGTTTCCATATTATATTCTAGGATTGTGGCAATACTACCTTATATAGTACACTCACACAATTATTGTCGTGTTTCCAAGTTACTAGCTCTATATATAATACCAAATAGGTTAAATACATACAATTTTAATCCAAGTTGAAAAGTTGTATAGTAAAGACAAACATAGAAGAAATTTTTGGGATTTGAGCTTGCGTTGGTAACTAAAAATAAGTAGGTAAGACTAAAATTGAAGGTCATTTTATAAATTTTCCGTAAATTAGTTTATCGGAATAAATATCATCATTATCATTCGCCCTAGTGTCTTTGTCTTTAAGTAATTATTTTAGTAATTTATTATTTTGACGTTCATAAGCGTCACATTGTGACCTAAATGAATAAAGGATTTTGACTTTGGCTAGTGTTTGCCTGGTTGCATCCAAAACATTCGCTCGGAATCTTTAGCTTACCTACTGGTCTATCCAGATTTGGCAGAGTATTCGCTTGTCGGCATAAATACTCCCTGCCTATACAAGAGTTGTGGAACGTTAGTATTAAGACCTTATTAAAACGATATCTTTCCAAGTATTCCACGTTAATCCGTAAAAATTTATGACATTGCATTATTTTCAAGTTACAACAACGCAATCTCAATAAAATTTTCAATTTCAAATAGTCATAATATTTTCAATATTGAACATTCATCGAGTCAAATTCTACAGTAGGTACATTTATAAAGAATCTGTTAGATTCTATAAAAATATCCATACATGCAATTAGATTATTATCTCCGTTTTTGCTTAGGCCTATTTATGATTTGTCCCTAACAGGTCTAATTGAAGTCCAAAAAGGTTGTGTAATTCAAGACAATCACACCAAGTAGCTGATTGTTCTATATAAATATTAACATGATAATGAACGATAGTCTGCAGCAAGATATTGGCAAGAACATTGGTAATGCACCATAGTCACTACAAAATTTAGTTTCTCAAACAATAGCTGTTCAAGAAAGGGCGAAGGTAAATCATTATCTAAGTTTGGAGAGACAACTTTTTTTGCTTTTACGATTAATTTGGAATTCGCACTCTTCGTATGCTTCTGTATATTGTAATAGGAACGGATGATATGATCAGTGGAATGTTCAATTATGTACCTATTTCTGGAATGTTTATTACGATTAATGAAGAAGAAAGACATTATAGACTTAGATACTACTTATAGTATTAGGTACCTATGATCCAGCTGCTCCTGATTACGGTCCATGGGTAAGAGTCTATGGAGTAGGCGCTTTACGGCCCATGGGGAGGAACAGTGCCTAGAGCCCGGTGGGCGGAATGTACTACAAGTACTCGTACGTATAATTGGAATGGTTTTTACGATAGAAGTATCTGTAGGCCTAAAGCCCTAAGACCCGACGGGTCTGCTTACGATCCATGGGAAAGAGAAGGTATATGGAGTAGGTGTATGTTTACGGCCCACCGGAAGGAATAGGGCCTAAGGTCCGGCACTCCCACGCAGTTGATATCAATGGAATGTTCTACAAGTATGTAATATTAAAATGCTTTTTACGATCCAGATCCATGGGAAAGAGTACCAGTTGGCGCAGGATCTTAGGCCTAACTGCACATGCTTACGGTTCATGTGGAGGTATAGTGCTCCCGGCAGAATATAGATACGACAAGCAGGTATTATTGGAATGGTTTTTACGATAGTAGGATCAGTAGGCTTAGGACCTAGGGCAGGCCGGCGACGCTAGCCTGCTGCGCGGCCTGCCTGCGCAGGTCGGCGCGGATGAGCGCGGTGATGACGGTGCCGAGCGCCAGCAGCGAGCACAGCACGAGGTTCGCCCAGCGGTCGTCGATCACACCCAGCATGTACTCGTACAACAGCGTCGTACATATGCCGAACACCTGGACAGTATCACGATCATGTTATGTTTGATAATATGCAAAACAATGTACAACATATTCGATAAAACCTTTTACTCGGGGACTGTCGATGCACAGATCAGTGCGAGACATAACAGATTTTTATTGTATCTGGTATTGCGGAATTCAAGAGCTTTATATTCACGAATTAGTATGAATTGACACTATTATTGCCAGTTTCTCCGCTGTCTAATAAGTAACCGTTACTTAAACTAATTTGAAAGATATCTCATAAAATTTTGTTCTATTTGAATTCATTTGGAAGATAAGACCAAGGTGGTGAAACTGGGACTATGTTTTGTAGAGATTTCTTTTAGAAAATAATTTATCTCTTCTTACGTTTTAAAGTTTGATGGAAGGTCAAAAGAATGCTAAATTGATTCAAGATTATTTATATCTAAAACAATCCCTCGATAATAATATTTTCAAAAATTATCAACCGCTAGGATAGCGTGATTGGTTAAATTGATGTTTTGAATTTATTTCCTCATTAATAGGTAATAAAATTATTGATCTTACCTGAACGCAAGCATTCAAAATGCCAGATGTGGTGCCTTCTGGTTCTGGGTATGTCACTTCAGAGGCGAACTCGAAGCCTACCGGTAAGTAGCCAGTCATGAAAAATCTGTAAATTGAAGAAAGTTTTGATAAGAAAATTTATAAAATGGTTGTGATTTTGTACTACCTAATTAAGGTTTTATATAAACAAATTATATATTTAAGCATTGATTTAACTGATTAGCAAGTATCCGATAAAGTACCAGGACAGTACTTTCAATTAGACGGTAAAAAACACGGTTATATTTTGTATTACAGAGAGTGGTTCTACTCTTATAATTCATTCCAAAGTTGTAGGTACTTGTAGCAAGTCGTTTTGCAGAGATATCCTTACGAGCCACAGGATACCTTCAACGTCGACGAAGCGGGCGTCACTACGGTCCAAAGACCTGATAAAGTCGTTGCAAGGCGTATACGGCATACGGTATATTTAGTAGGTATACGGCAAGTGGGAGCCGTTACGTCTGCTGAATGGGGCACATTAGTCACAGTAACTTTTGCAGTGAATGCTTTGGGAAATAGCATGCCTCTTTTTTTATTTTGCCCCGTATACGGTACTTTGACCTCTTTTTGAGGGACGGACCAGTCGGAGCTGTTAGGGTTGCAAACCCTGCGCTGCAAGATGCTGCGCTTGCGCTGGATGCAAGATGGATCCTTCTTACAATTCCTTAAACACTTTAAAAAAAAATCTAACGCTTCTCTAAGTCACAAAGTTTTACTGGTGCACATCATTCATCGCACATCCATATTACATTAGATTTCTGCAAAGAAAATGGGATCACATTGCTTTTATTTCCTCCACATTGCTCTCATAAGCTTCAGCCTCACGACCGGTCTGGTCTTCGGACCGTTAAAAAAGCTATAAACACTGCTTGCGACGGATAGATGAGAAGCCATTCTGGTAAAACAATGACAATCTACGATATACCAGGTATCATCAGAACTGCTATGCCTTTGGCTCTCACACAGGTGAGCATTTAGTCTGGCTTTATCAGAACTGGGATTTATCCATATAATCATAATCTATTTGGAGAATATGGTTTTGCACCATCTTTCGTAACCGATCGACCGAATCCTAGCACCAACGAAGAACGATCTTGCAACGTCATCTCCCTTAACAAGCAGACCAGACGCTGAAGAGAATTCTCCTGGAGCACCATCACCTATAATAAGCAGACCAATCCCCGACAATCAAGACGATTCTCACGCAGAATCTTCTGTAATCGATACGCCCAACGTTGACGACACTCGTAGAGATAATTTTACAGCGGACAATTTTGAATCTAATAATGAAAGATGATGATGAATAAAACACCACCACAGTCACCTTCTTTATTGGACAATACATCATGCCATAGCAATGTTCAACCATCTTCTTCTGCCACAGAAAAACGCGAGGACCCAGAACCAAGAAGTCAACAATTTACACGGATACGCCTGAAAAAGAGGTAGTCAGGCAAGAATATGAAGCAAAAGAAAAACGATTGAAGGCAAAACAAATCAAGAAAAATCTTAATGAGCCGAAAGGAATAGGAAAAGACAAGTCAATGAAAAGGAAAGCATTGCCATCAATATCGTCAGATGAAGAAGAATATTTTTGTTTGGTGTGTCTTGGTCCATATTCTGAAAGTAGGCCTGGCGAAAAGTGGATTAAATGGCAAGGGAAGTGTCGACACCTTTGGGCCCACGTAGACTGTACAGAAGGCAGTCGGTATTATTTTTGTCACAACTGTGATGAGACGGATTAGATTAGTTGTAAAATTTATTTTGATAGACTTTTGCATAGCTACTATTTTATCATGAGAATATTTTTGTTTTTTAACCGACTTCAAAAAAAAAGGAGGTTCTCAGTTTGACCTGTATGTATGTATGTATGTTTGTCCGCGATTATCTCACGTTTGGCTGAACCGATTTTGATGCGGTTTTCAGAAAAGTATTTGTTATACTTAGGAGAAGTTTTAGGCTCTTAACCGACTTCAAAAAAATAAGGTTCTGAGTTTGACCCGTATATGGAAGTTTGTCCACGATTAACTCGAGTTTGGCTGAACCGATTTCTATGCGGTTTTCAGAAAAAAAGTATTTGTTACACTTAGGACAAAGTTTTAGTATTTTAACCGACTTCAAAAAAAGAAGGTTCTCAGTTTGACCCGTATCCATATATTGGTTCTTAGTATGTTTGTATGTATTATGTGTGTGTTTGTACGTGTGTGCGCGCGCGCGCTTTTGTGTATTTGTATGTGTACGTGTGTGTGTGTACGTGTGTACGTGTCTATGTCTCTGCGATTAACAAAAATCAAAGAATGTTGGTGAAAGAATCTAATGCGAGAGCATATTTCTTATTCTTGTCATTTCGGATAAGGCTCTGTTGTCATGGGGATGGTTGAGTAATTTGTTCGAGTCAATATCACTTAAAGCCATGCCTTTTAGGGATTTGACCCGCCTCAAGGCAACATAGAATTGGCCTATAGTAAAGATTTTAGGCCCTAGGTCCGCGGAACTAAGTATACATCCTTGCAATTTGTGTACCGTCACAGCCCAACTCAATATGACTGGCAACATCCGCCTCTCGATATCCCCATAACCGCGATTGCCTTGATAGGTCGCTGGCACTGGAGCTATGGAAATGTATCCATCATCATCTTTAAGACGCAATGCTATGGATGGATCATCAAATAATATCAAAATGGCATCAGGCAGTTCACCTGGCTCAAGTTGATCTCTTCTTAGTGCCGGCCATTTAAATCCTTTAGGAACACCCATTGCCCCATTCGCTAAGCCATCCGTTATTGACATATTTCGCCGGAGCATAATACGAGAGCTCACAGCCAATTCAATAGTATGTACAAGTCCACCGCATTTGTTTGGATCAGCCGGAGCAGCATTTGCGGAGGGCGTCCTTCCGTATGTGGCTGATTCCATAGACTCATCTCTCTCTTCCAGCTTCAAGCCTAAGTCCAAAGGCACACAGAATAAAAGTAGGTACCTATGTCAAAGTCATGATTACAGACTGATACTAGCAGAAAACTTATCACTAAAATAATTGAATCTAACTATAAACAAACTATTAATTAGCCCAAAACTTAAAGTAAATGGAGTATCTATCACTAAAAAGTATGAAATAAATAAAAGAGTAGTTAACACAAAACCTGAAGTAAACGAACGAAGTACCTAACACTAAAAAGTATGAAATAAAAATAATAAGAAAAAAAAAACAAAACGAAAATGAAAACTTAAAAATCGCAACAAAAATGTTAACTAGGTATTTAGTTTCTTTTTTGAAAAAAGAGAACCGCCTTCAAAAAGCGACCCACTGAAAAGTACGAAATAATTTTTACATACGCTAATACATAGTATATAACTTATACAATATACTTCGTTTTTGAAGTCGGTGCCAAACCATCAAAAACAAAAAAGAATACTGACAAACAGAAAATAATATCAAATCAAAAAAGCCTCAAAAAATATATAAATTAATAAAATCTGAAATAATCTACCTATATACTCTAAAAAGCAACAAATATATAAAATATATAAAAAGTATGAAATAAATGCTTAATTATAAAATAATTATACTTCTTAGCTATTTTGGGCTGTAAGTACTATGTAGATTGAATGCGCTGGTTTGGAAAGGATGACGCCAAACAATAGGGTTTTAGAGGGATTTGGTTTGGCACCGACTTCAAAAACTAAGTATATTGTATAAGTTATATACTATGTATTAGCGTATGTAAAAATTATTTCGTACTTCTCAGTGGGTCGCTTTTTGAAGGCGGTTCTCTTTTTTTTAAAAGTAACTAAATACCTAGTTAACATTTTTGTTGCGATTTTTAAGTTTTCATTTTCGTTTTGTTTTTTTTTTTGTTTGAAAGATACCATGAGAATATTTTTGTTTTTGTTTGAAAAATGAGCACTTTTGTTACGTTTGGATTTTGTTTCAAAGTAAAGTAGAGTTCCTAGAAACATAAGTTTTATTGTGATTATGAATGAGATTGACATTTCTTTGATAAGTATTGTAATTGTTACTAATTTTTAATGAAGACTGTTATAAAAAGAAGTGTTAATGGAGACTGATAATGTATCTAAAGATACTACAGGGCCCTAAAAGTTGTAAATTAAACTGTTACAAGATTTTATCATTTTTGTAAAGAAAGTAATTTTTGTTAATAAGTCATATTATAAACTAGGTGTTTCCCGCGGTTTCACCCGCGTCCTGAGGAAACTACTGCGCGTACCCGGTTAATTTATAGCCTTGGTACATCAGCTATCCGCCAGTGAACATCCCGTCAAAATCGGTCCAGCCGTTCCACATAAGCCAAAACAAACAGACAGACAAAAATTGTAAAGAATGTCATTTCAGTATTATGAACCGTGTATGCATCCATATGCATTTAGTAAAATGCGGGTTTTTTAATATTACATATCGACACTCTTATTTTATTTTTGGACATTCATTGCAATTTACATCAACTTAATATTAAAGGACTACATTAAAACTTGAACTCGGTATTAAATAATGATTATAGCTAATTAAAATTTGTATTCCGTATCAAATAGTATTTCTATCACAATATATGTTTAATAAATATCCAATAACTTTGCATAATTTAATTTAATTATTGAATAATTAATTTTGATCTATGCAGTATGGTCTTGATATGTGTACTTAATACTTTTTATTGAAAATTAATGTAATGTACAGTTTTGGAAAATTTGAATAATTAATCTTGATTAATGCAGTATAGTTTGATATGTATACATAAAGGATATATCGAATTTAACGTAATGTACTTAAACATAGTTTTAAGAAATTCAGACACAATGTAAAATTGTTATTGAATAAATTAAATTGAAATATTTATATGTACCTATAGATGTATAAATAAATAAATATTTCTTGTAAAAAAAGTGTTTTGTTATCATGTAAGAGCATTTCTATCCTGTTGTGTAATCATTCCACACAATTTTCATACTGTCACTATTGACCCCCAGTACTGTCACAACCGCCGCTGGGATGTGGTCGATTGTGACAATTTCGCTTTGTTTAAATAATAATACTTTAAATCATACAATAAATACATTTCAAGATTTAAATATTTCATGTAGACCTAAAATTTTAATGTTTAAGTCTTTAACGACAATGAATAAACTACAATATGATACAGTTTTTGTTCAGATTATTAGCATAATTTAAAAAATATAGGCCGACAAACTAAAATAGGCTTGTGTCCTAAAATGTAATTAGCGATTGATTCGTTCCTTTATTAGATGTTAAACTGAAATACATGATTTTTTCTTCAAAAATCGATCAGCAACATTACTAATTACGGCTTTTTAAAAACCTTTTTGAATTTGACACGAAAACGCTGTAAACCATCATGGCGGTTGAGTGATACCTATCACAAAGTGGAAAACAAAACAAACCGTGAATGAAGTCTGGTCTGATGTACCCACTTTTATTTTGTTATATTCGATTTGACTTTTTGACAGGTAGAAAGTTTGACGTTTTAGTTGTATATACTTACTACTAAAACGTCAACAACATGAATGGCGGACCCGCGGACGTACTGTTTGACGTAATGCTCTCTGACTGGTGTTCACTGTCACATGAATAAATACATTATTTTTAGTTTTTGAATCCTAAAAATAACATTAATCTTACCTTTTTATAATAAATAATAAACTTTATTGACATCTTAAAATCATAATGAATCTATAGATACCTACTACAATCAAACCGCTTTATTCTTAGTGGACACAAGCCTATTGTCACTACCGTACCCTGTCTACCCTACTACCGTATCACAAAAGAATCCTTATTTTTTGTAGCAGTGTGATTACTAAAGTGGTATACACAAATATGCCGTAATACTAAAAATATTAAGGTAATTACTCACCCCAAAATAATAGCGGCAAGATACACAACTCCGATATTCCCGCAGTCGAGAGTGAAGGTGAAGATGAGCATGCCTACGACGGAGGAAGAGTACACGGCCAGCGTGGTCTCCTTGAAGCGATGCGTCTTGTCCAGCACCATGCCACTGACCAGCGAGCCCGCCATGCCAGCCACCACGATCGACAGGCCGATACGACCGGCGTCCACGTTCGCAGTCTGCAAGCCAATATAATATAGATACTTTGTATTAAAAAAAGTTATAACAAAGTCAAAATCATTTACCTATTCATCTAGATCATAAGGTAACGCTTATGAACGACAAATTTTTAAAGAAAATTACCTAATGCATCTACATTTATATTTACTGCCTTGTTCGCAAAGCAATAGGTGGAACTACGAGAAAGAACGGGCAATAAAACTCGTGGCAACCTACAATGTCTCTTTTGCCCTGGTATGAGTTTTGCGTAGGGGTGCATAGGGTTTACACCAAGAACTTAGAGTCCCGCACCAACCTCACCTGCAAGTGGTGCAACTGCCGATCAACGGACGAGGCTCTGGCAAACAAAATATCCCGATAAGCGGCAATAGGCTCGCCACCTATTACGTGGGATCAAAACACAGGCGAAAAGTGGGCGTTTAATATGCCTCTGCCTACCCCTTCGGGGAAACAGGCGTGAGTCTATGTATGTATGTATGTGTATGAGTTTTGCGTGTGTACGTCACAGGTCTAGATAATGATGTACAATTAGATAAATTGTACATCACCATCAGCCTGCCGTAGTCCACTGCTGGATTTAGGCCTCTCCAATGGTACGCCACTGAGCTCGGTTTCTGGCTCTGTGTCCAGCCGGCTTAAGCTATGTCGATTACTTTGGTTATTTTCATCATCATCATCATCCCTTTATGCTGTCCCACTGCTGGGCACGGGCCTCTTCTCACTATGAGGAGGGTAAGGCCATAGTCCACCACGCTGGCCAAGTGCGGGTTGGCAGACTTCACATGTCTTTCGAGAACACTATGGAGAACTCTAAGACATGCAGGTTTCCTCACGATGTTTTCCTTCACCGATTAGCAAGCGATAATTAACAATTTAATACGCACTTAACTCCGAAAAGTCATTGGTGCGCGCCGTGGATTCGAACTCGAGACCCTCTGCGTAGCAGTTTATCGGTCCTCCACTCAGCTATCGCTTGGTTATTTTATCATTATCAATTTGACGAAATTCACCTAGCAAGTGAATTCAATTATAACGAAAAATTTATTGCCAGAATGTATTTCCTTCTCTTGTTCAAAAAAAAGCTCTGTTTGTTGATCCATGGATAATGTACCTACTCGTAGTAACATTGTGAACAACTGTTTGTGATCTAGCTTGATTGGGTATGTAAGAAACTTAAAAAATGCAAACAAAACAAGAGCATTTGAGTTAATAGCCTATTTGAAAAATGCGCATCTACGTTAGGTATGTGTATTATTTACTGACTGCCTCGTTGGTCTCACGGTATAAATATGCGCGTGGGATTGGGAGGTCTCGGGTTCGATTCCCGGGTCGGGCAAAGTGTTATTGGGTTTTTCCGTTAGGAAATTCTCAGTAGCGGCACGGAGTCTGGTAATGTGCCCGGTACGGCAATAGGCTCGCCCCCTATTACGTGGGATCTAAAAAATCATGGCGAAATGTGGGTGTAATATGACACCTCTGCCTACACAGGCGTGAGTCTATAAATAAAAAATAAAAAATTACTTACCGGAAAGTAGGAAAGTATAACTTGATTGAGCAGCGTGGATATCGCGTAGAAGACGCCCACGTTCAGTCCGTACGAGATGAGAAGCAGCACGTAGTTACGGTTCGTCAACAGCCTTTTCACCGACGCGAAGAAATCTGAGTCCAGACTGTGGCCCAAGTCAGCTGCCGCCGACGGCGGGGTGGGAGGCGACGCTTTGAAGACTTGGAAAGGAAATCAAATAATTATTTAAATATGAATACAATTGTTTTCTTGATCATTTTACAGTAGTGACATCTCGCTCATAGCAAGACATGGCATACCGTTCGTAATATTTCAAGCAATGCTTGTATAAGACGATACGACCAGAGTTTGTAGGCACACTCACACGAAAAAGCTTGTTCACAACTGGCCAAAATACGCGAGTGCAAATTCTCCCAAGGAAACAATTTCGAAATAAGTTCTAAAGATATATAGCACCCGGTGTAAATATCAAAGTCCTTGTCCAAAATCCTTTAAGTAGTGAATCCTAGTTCATTTTTGAATAACTTTAAAAGCTTAGGTGCGAGGTGCTACTTTATCACAATTGTCGCTATAAAGTGCAAGCAAACTTTGTTACCTACATGTGTAAAGTAAAGCTCGGGACACACGGGGACTTAGGACTTATTGTGTTACAGTGCTAGCCTAAAACGGTCTTTGTCGTCAATTAGGTAGGTATAAAAAGGTGCAGATATGAGATATCAAGGTGCGTTTCTACGACTTGCGTTAGTAGAATTGTTTTGGTTTCTATCCATAAGTATAGTAAAATTGTGATGGAGCATTAAAATAAGAGTTACAGAATTTGACAAAAGTTTGCAATTATGTCTGTTATGAGTTCAGTTAGATGAATTTGCATCGTCATAACTATCTTGGTCTCCGCGAAGATGTGATGGACTTATCTTCAATCACTTTCTAGCTTTTATCACCAGCACACCAATCATTGAAGACGCTTGATTATACATTGTCAGTTCGATTGGCGATACAGTATAGAGCAACTTTATATTATGCATTAAAATCACTTTCACATAATACGAACATCTACACTAATACTATAAAGAGGATTTTTTTTTATTTTTCTTTGTAATGGATAAACTCAAAAACTACTGGACCGATTTTAAAAATTCTTTCACCATTAGAAAGCTATATTATCTGCGAGTACCTAACATAGGCTATATTTTATAGAAAATAGGAGTCCGTAAGATATTTGGGTTTTTCGGGTACGCGAAGTAGTTCCCTCAGGACGCGGGTGAAACCGCGGGAAACGGCTAGTCAATCGATATAAAAGACATCTTACACGCTACAGAAATCCGTTCCAGTTGTACTAGTGTAGTTCTGGCCTTAAGAGTGAGGAAATTAGTTTAGTTAGCACAAGAGATGATCTTGCAAACTGTCACTAGTTGCGCCGTATGTTATGAAGTTACGTGCACATCCAGAAGTTTGAAATGGATATTACCGACGTCGACGTTTATTGTGTCATGTTCAAGTGGTTATGTCAGTAACTTTAGAACTTTATTTCATAATAATTTTAGCAGCAGTATGTAGCGTTAGTAGAAAGTGTGTTAGAAAATTTGATCTTGTAATTGAAATACCAATGCGATTATTTCATATATAGGTAATACGATGCGGTTATTTTACATATAGGTATATGCGTTGATAATAACCTATAAAATGTAGGTTCTTAAGATAAAAAGTCAATAATGGGAAGGGTATTGCTGCAGGAGGAGTAAAGACAACTATTTCCTTTCCTCGTCAAAAACCCTCATGGCAGTCACAAAGTAAAATCATTTCTCAGGTTGCGTAAACCAATCTTATTTTATGGACTTTGATATTTGACGTGTAGATACTGTAGGTATATGTGATGAAGTATCAACACATTCGAGGATACACTACTTTTAGTCGATGAGCCTATGTCATTCTTTAATCGCGTTGTTTAACGTAGCGGGTCAGATTTCGATAGTTTCCTCAACACCCGACGGCGATGTATACAAATATCAGCACTGTTTTGTACGTCAGTTTGGTAAATTGGTTATATATTAGGTATGTATATTTAGCAGCTTGATAAGGGTTTCTTTGTGCTATTCGTTTAACGAAGAATAGTGCATTGTTCTAGATCACACAACACGACACTTAGTGCATTTATAGTCGTTTTAATGTTTGATATGCTATTGCTTGCCCCCGCAAGATAGATAAAAAAATAGGTACTCAAACCGACATATTTGTAGCAATTACTGTTTTTATGTAAACATCTCTGACACAATATCCATTTCGTTGATCCAAATGCCAAACTTTGCGAAATAGCCAGAAGAAGAGTAGCAACTCACAGAGCAGTATGAAGACAAACAGCACGCTGGTGAAGCCGGCCACCAGGTAGAACATCATCTTGAAGTCTGCCGCCAGCTCGGGGATGGTGCCCTGTGCGCGGACCAGCATCGGCGGCAGGAAGAAACCCATCGCCACGCCCAGCTGTGGGATAAAACAAATATCCATGATAAATATTTTAATTATTCTATATATTTACGCCTGTATCTCCGAGGGGATACGCAGAGGTATAATGTTACATCCATTTTTTGGCTATGTTATGTTTTTGTTCCTAGCTAATAGGAGGCGAGCCTATTGCCATTACTTTGTGCTACTGAGAATTCGAAAAACTCAGTAACACTTTTGCCCGACCTGGGAAACGAACCCGGCACCGCCGGATCAGCAGACGCATACGCTATACACTAGTTCTGTGCCATTGGATATGGCAGTTTGAATTACTGTCTGAATCAAAAGCTTGACCATACTTTTATTAGGTATCTATACCCCTCGATTAAGGTACCTGACACAGCCAAGGGAAGAAGATGACTATTTCCTTCGTGAGCTTTCAGTAAAATTGGTGGCTCGGTCCCGTGGTTCTGTTGTACAAAAGATGCTTATACAGATAATTAATTCTGTGTATTTTAATGAATCGTCAATACAGTTCTTTAACGTATGTAAAGGTTATATTTCATCATAGCCTAATTTTGAAGCAAATTTAAATAAAAAATATTTTGCTATCAAATATTTTTGGGTGGGTCAGTAAAAAAGTTGAGATTGAAAACTTCCTGATTGCAAACACTCCAACGGCTACAGATAAATATTAAGTACCTACGTATGAAAAACTTTTTGCCAAACTGTAACATGCAACAACTTAATGTTTACTTAGTTCCGAATTTGGCAGAAACTTGATACAAACATTGCTTTACGATTAAACACCGTGGCTACGGACACATCCCCTCGGAAACCCATTAATTTGTGCCTGGCTATGTTTGAGTTGGCAATTTTGTTAAGTACTTATAATACCGTTGCCGATATTTCTTTGGAACTGACTTTTGCGAATTAATATCTAAAGCTAGGGCAGACACCTCGGAGATGTTTAGGGATTGGATTTTCTATGCGGCTTTGCTCGCAGGGTAAGTCGGAAAAAGTATTCTATCTGAAGACCCATAAATTGGTAGGAACCGATTTCAGCCCCTATTCGGCATATTTTTTTTGGAAAATAAAGTAACATCTTTGACAACAGGTTAGCAACTATCCAACTATTACCATGATAAATATGGAACGATGTTGTGTAATTTTGTTTGTATTTAAATGTTCAACACAAATAAATTTTGTTAAGAATAAATGAATAAAAAAATTTGCAAAAATGTAGTTTCAGCCGTAAAAGGGTTACAGACAGATTTTCGGATTTATAACATTAGTAATCAGTAGGTATGGGTAGTTTGAAATTATGGATATTTAAATAAACAAAGGATCGTTGTTACATAAGACCCGCTTATTTTCTAGTCACCAGGCATCTGAATACTTATCTTAGTTATATTTACGCTTTCACATCCATATTTATTTTTAACGCTGAAAGCATTTTCTGCTTGTCAATCTTCGCCCACGTCAATGTTCTGTTCGTGAATAATAAGATTTTTGCGTTACAGCGTCTGTTTTACATTTATGTTTACGTTACTGAATATTAGCGAATACTACATACATACATACATACATAACGTCACGCCTTTTATCCCCGAAGGTATAGGCAGAGGTGTATTTCTACACCCACTTTTCGCCAGATATACTTTAGTCCCACGTAATAAGGGGCGAGCCTATTGCCGTACCGAGCACATTTCCAGACTCCGTGCGGCTACTGAGAATTTCGTGACAGAAAAACCCAATAACACTGCCCAACCCAGGAATCGAACCCGGGAACCCGATCCCACGCGCACATTTATGCCGCGAGACCAACGAGGCAGTCGTATAGGGTTTGATGTCGAGATTTCCGTCTCTACGCAAAGATGGTATTTGCATCGTGTTATCCCTTAGTCGCCTCTTACGACACCCACGGGAAGATAGGGGGTGGTGACACTTGTATTCTATGCCGTCAACCACACGGCATAGCGAATACTACTCAATACTATTAGCATATAATTTATGCAACAGTTAAGTTGCCATTAACATTATTTGCAATAATTGGATTTCTTTGATATGTTGAAATTCGAACAAGTCTGATTAGTTGATTACCAAATCATCATTAAATATCTGTATATATGAAATTCTTACGTTACTGACTGACTGACATACAACGCACCGCAGGAACCACTGGGCACTAGATCTGATATTTAGCATGTAGGTACCTACATATGTTTCTCTGACAGCGTAGCGGTGCATTAAGAAGGGATTGCCCTAAATTCCCACAGCATCCGAAAAATACGTTTTAGAGCCAAAACCACGGAAAATAAATAAAAATAATGCCCGAGCGTAGCTGCGGGAATTATTCCTCCTTTACTCCATTCTTATCACCATCCTCTAGTCTTATATGTTTATCTAGTACTCGCAATACCACACGGGTGCCGGTTATCGCGACATAATTCAGAATAACTGTTTTATAGAACGGTTATGTTACTTTAGGTACTGCAAAGTTTCATCAATACCGTTCAGTAGCATACGCGTGAAACAGTATATCATAATCATACAAAATAATTTAGCAGGTCTTAATCGCGCAAAAATATTTTGAATTATGTATATAAATCGCGAAAGTTTAATATCCAGTATCATAATGTCAAGTTTATTGTAAGTCTGTAGTTTATCCTTTCGTGTACACTACAAATCGATGTATTGAACTGCGTTTTAATGTCTTTTGGTCTATTCTAGTGCTAGGAAACTATTAAATTCTTATGTAAGATTATAAACTTAAAGATCACGGCCTGGAACGCGTTTAATCTGAATTGCAATCTGTAATCTTATTATTTCTTTCGTTTGTCAATAAGTGTTTAATCACTTTTATTTTCGCTCAACAAAGAAAAATATAATCTCTAACAATATAGACAAAGATTAACAAAGCAAAAAACATGTATACATTGTTGAAGTAAATCCGTCATATTTTGCACGATCTGTTTATAGTTAGATTGTTCAGTACTTATAGTTTAATTATAAGATTATAATTGTAATCAGGTAACAACAGCTCTGTCAAGGCCTCGTTAATTGTTTTACGTCCATTTACTCGTACTTATTTATCGAACGCTTATGATTTTCTGAGGAATTCTTAAGGATTTTATTTGTGTTTGTCTTTATGGCATATCGTGATAGCGGATTTCTAGTAATATTATATCCAATCAAAACAATATTTTATTTGGCTACTAGCGATCTGGCCAGCGTGCTATATAGTAGGCTAAATTCTCCTGTAAATTAGGAGAGATCTATGTCAAGCAGCGATAGCTGAGTGGAGAGGCCGACAGACTGCTACGCAGAGGGTGTCGGGTTTGAATTCACGGCACGCACCAATGACTTTTCGGAGTTAAGTGCGTATTAAATTGTTAATAATCGCTTCCTAAACGGTGAAGGAAAACATTGTGGTGAAACCTGCAGGTCTGAGAGTTCTCCATAATGTTCTCGAAAGACATGTGAAGTCTGCCAACTCGCACTTGGCCAGCGTGGTGGACTATGGCCTTACCCATCTCATAGTGAGAAGAGGCCCGTGCCCAGCAGTGGGACAGTATAATGGGCTGATGATGATGTCAAGCAGTGGTCGACGAAAGGCTGTATGTTAATTATTATTTATAACATGGACAAACTAGGTTCAGTCCTGCCCATTCCTGTATACCTACTCATAACTTAGTATAAATAGGCTATTGAGTATTGCTTCATCTTTGTCGAGTATCTGTTTCTTAAATTAGTTGTAAAATATGAAGTTGACAGAATATGCCTCTTTGAAAATCTAGGTCTATGCTTGTTTTAATATTTAGTTCTTGTTTTGTAACAAGGCCTATAGTTATATCAATTTCAGTAGATACCTATTAAAAATGCAAATTTAATCATGGAGAACATGTCAATTTAAGAACGTAGTTGAATATTTTGCTAGTACTTTATATCATGCCACGTAGCTAACATGCTGTAACTCACCCGCTGAAGTATGTATATTATCACCATTAGGCTTTGTTTGATGGTATTATAAACGTTATACAGTTTATATTATTTATATCCGTGTGGTAACGGATTAAGCATACGCAATGTCACCACCCCATATCATCCCATGGGTGTCGTAAGAGCCGACAGAGGGAGCATATTATATTATGCAGAGAACAGCACTGTAAGAGAAGGAAAACTTGATACAAACCCTATACCAACCCGTTTGGCCAGCGTGGTATAGTAGGCCAATTCCTCCTTTTAAAGGAGAGGCCTAGTCCAGCAGTGGACTCTTAAAGGCTGATGATGATTATGGCATTATGAACGTTATACAGTTTATTTTGATGGTTATTACGCTTTTCAAATAGCTTCAGTACCTACTGTAATAGACACTTCGTCAAAGCAGCTGAAACGCTAGAGCTTTAAAGTTTGGTCAGGCTAACAAGACGTTTTATTAATACGAGTAGCCAGCCGTAATCATATGTTGGATTAGGTTTGTTAAGTTTATTGTACATACATACATACATAGTCTCACGCCTATAACCACGCAGAGGTAGGCAGAGGTGTATTTCTACACCCACTTTCCGCCAGATATACTTTAGTCCCACGTAATAAGGGGCGAGCCTATTGCCGTACCGGACACATTTGCAGACTCCGTGCTGCTACTGAGAATTTCGTGACAGAAAACCCAATAACACTGCCCAACCCAGGAATCGAACCCGGGACATCCCGATCCCACGCGCACATTTATGCCGCGAGACCAACGAGGCAGAAGTTTATTGTGATTCTAAATAAAAATACAGACTAGAGTCTTGTCGACATTGTTTTGTCTCAACATCAACAAAGAGCCACCTCGATCTCGGCTTCGCGGCCTGACTAGCCCAAGCTAAAAATGCATTTGACTGTAACACGTAAACGTTACATACGTGACTGCACGGTTGGCGTAGTGGTTTAAGCGGCAACCTCGCCGCTTGACACTGCGTGCGTGTTGTGGGTTCGATTCCTACACAAGACAACACTTTGTGTGATTCATAAATTGTTGTTTCGAGTCTGGGTGTTCATTGTGTCCGTTCGTTGTATGTTTGTAAAGTCCCCCGCGACACAGGATTTAGTCCTAGTGCGGGAGTTGTTAAAAAAAGAAAACGTAATAAGTAATATATATTTAGACTCGTTTTGTCATATCGCTTGCTCACAATGGTGAATATTTTGGTTACGGAAAAGTGAGAGAACTGTCCGTAAATATTCAGGTCAAAAATAATGATAACAAACCTTTCGTATTATTAACAAGATAAAAGTAAGGCTGCCTTATAGACAAGCACCAATATGAAATAATTGACATTTGTCAAATCCAATACTACTAACAAAAGTTGTTAATAAACGGTCGTTTAAGATAGAATCAATTGCGGATCCTAAAGTACGTATTATTATTATATTTCAATTCCGATATTCCTTCACATAAGAATTAAACAGGCTCATATAGTTCTGAAAAGAGGTAAGAAATACAAAACAAAAATCTTAAGCGAGATTAAGATATTTGAGATAAGATACAAAATAATAACCAACCAAGAAAAAGAAAATCAATGAGAACGATTTTCTAATGCAGGGAAGACTTGCAGTGGTTAATTGTGCTGAGAAAATTTCTACAAAATGTAGCTGCTCTACGACAGCAGTTAACAATGCAAGTTGGTTCTTAGTAAGTGAAGAAGAATTACAAAAAAAGAAAATTGAATATAAAATCTTAATATATAAAATCCTTGCGTTACTGACTGACTGACAGACACGCTACAGCCGAAACTATTGGGCGCAGGAAGCTGAAATTTGGCATGTATGTTGCTTAGGAAACGTAGGGGTGCACTAAGAAGGGATTTCCCGAAATTCCCAAGGGATCGGCCAAAACGGGTAAATTAAAAAAAATGCAGGCGTAGCTGCTGGCGTCCTCTAGTATTAAATAAACAGGATGCTCCCTTGCTACTACTTATCACTCTATTAATCACTTAGGTAGTCGAGAACGATTTAAAATAAAATACTTATTATGAGATCCATTGTTATTGCACACATTCTTAGTGTTCAATAATAGTGACTGTGTTTCATTAATGTTCTTATTAGTTTTAACTTTCAATGTTTTTGAACTTCCAGAACTACTTTTCGCTCCTTACTGTACTGTACTCATACAGTATATATTTTGTCGTCCGAAGTACGGTAGCGCCCTAATATAAAATGCTACAACTAGCGGTCACCCATCCATGTGATGGCCTCTGTAAACTTTGCTTAACTTTGTCGATCTATTACGAACGGCAAATAGATCAACGGCAAAGTCAATACTCAAGACACGCTATGAGCGTTATTGCACGTATTTCTATATCGAAATAGTCTATAAACGGTGGATTTGTTAAAATACCAACTTTCCAAACTGCAATGTGTAGTAGCGCATTCTAACATTTGAACAGTTTATACGTAGTAACGAGGTTACGTTTCCGGACCAAATAACTTACTTACATAAAAAAATATTTTCGTGCAAATTCATATGACTTTAAAAAATTGGCGAGAACGTTGTCAAAGGGATTTTAATAACGTCAGTTGGCGTTTGGCGAGGTCGTTTATCACTGCAGTCTGTGTACCTGGTGGTCAAAAGCCTATTATTTGTGATTTATAAGGCTGTATGTCATCAGCCCGTGCCTCGATGTTGAATAAAAGTTATCTGCTTAGCTTTGATGTCATGTGGTATTATGTCATTAGAGGTAGGTATTCCATTTTTAAATTGTGTGACAAATTGGCTTTCATCTCTCTATTAGTACTGACAAAAAGTTGATTATAAATATGAAGAATGAGCCTTTATTATATTTTTATAGTTGGAGGCATGTACCAAATCTTTTTTTAGTCTGAGTTTAGTAGAAAAAAATGAAGGACGACATCATCATCGTCATTAAAATCGTTTGTTCTGACTAACTTATCATTGTAGCGCCTAAAGCACTGTAGGATACTGAGTCCCTTTTAAGATAGGTATAGGTACCGCCTAAGGAAGGATGTTTCAATATTTCACCGTTAATGAGGCAAAGGAGGTGCGGAAATGTTCTCTGTGTAAATTCGGGCAAAAGGTTTACCTTAACATGACCCCTAACTCATAAGTATAACATTCGCTAATAAGCTACACGTGTCCTTAAAACCCTGAATTCAATATTTCATTCAATATACAGGTCGATCTGCACTCGGCTTTATAACGCCCGCTGCTGTCTGTATACTGTATATTTAATTACATCAGTTTGCATGAGTGTGTTTTTGTGTTAATTTAATTCATTTTGCTGTTGAGTAAAATTTTGATAAGTGCCATCCATCCGCTCAGCAAATGTAAATATTATTATGGCGATATTATGATAGAAAAATTTACTACAAAATGGAGTTTGAGAGCTGCCTGACCGACAATGCAAATGATGGATGAAAGGAACAAATGAACTCACACATTTTTCTAATTGAGAAATTTCTTCGCAAAATGAACACTGAGCAAAAAGGCCGCGATGTAAATCTTCTAACTTATATAAGACGCTATCAATCTCTGGAGTACCGTCAAAAGTTTTAATTCAGTGGTGATCGATGAATTCTAAAGCCAATCTACTGCCGATTTTTTTGTTTTTTTAGAGTGCTCGTATTTTCGGGTGCTCTTCTGGAGAGTATTGTTACGGAGAAATCCGACAGTTTTTTACCAATCCCGAGTAGGGAGGAACACTGTCAACTATGTTTTATGTTGTGTATTAATTTTATAAATTTGTTAATGTTAATTTAATATCCTTTTTCTATTTCATTAATTTGATTTCATAGCCAATTTATTTATTTTAAGTTTTTGTTATATTGCCATAATTTTCTTGGTTTTTAAAAGAACTTACTTACTCACATATTTACTAGTTTGTTTATTTTGTTATATTAAAATAATAAATAAAATATAATGCTTTTATTTTTTCACATACATAAAAAAAGAAAAATGTGAAGACTGTAGGTACTATAATAACGTAGATATTATTTTAGGTAAATAAACTTGAATCGTTATTACAATAAACAAATTTATTCTATCGAGAATAATTTGCATTTAGATAAAACATTAATTTTATATAATCATCGCGAGTAAAAGCTACCGTTTCACCGAGTAGAAAATTATAAAAACAAAATATTCTGCTCAGTAAACAAATTGCCCTTTCACGATTTGCCTGCCGTGTCCGATAAAATGTTGGCTCCAATAAAATCGGGATTGTCGCCATCAGAGGCACGTTCGTTGTTCAGTACGACCAACTGTGCACACTGTTATATTTTTTTACTTCAAATGAAATATACGAGTTGTACAGTTCACCGTACTCAACACAAATGTAGTGTTTTTATCTATAACGTTTGTAAATTAGGGACCGTATTTTAGACCTTTTAGAGCCTATTTAATTTTGAAAATAAATGTTTTAATTAAAATGGTACCTACGTGAGATATTCCGTACTCCTAATTGTGTTAGAAATAAAAACCTATTTTATGGTTACACAGAAATTCTGGGCCGCGTACCAACTTATCACCATTCAAAAATAGGTCTGCAAAAAAGTAGCTACTTACAGTAACCATCTGTGACTTTAGAGATTATGTTGGAAATTAAACGCTTTTTCGGGATGAAAATAAACTACAGGACTTTTATTTTGGAAGTAAAAATTCTGTTAGAGAATAATTCAATGTTTTATGCTGAGTATGTTACGCATCTGTCCACTCACAAACTAATTATACAATGTATTTCACTATTTCAGTAGATGTAAGCTACCTGACCTAACCTTCACTGTTACATATTTCCCTTGAGTTAGTGAGGCATCTCAAATATTCGGGTGACAAGCGTAGCATTTGCGTCTCCATCGTCCTAACGCAAATATCTGTGAGATCGGGGGCGGGACATGAATACCTCCGGCATTACTGAAGCTTAGCTCGGTGACGGTTTAATACACTTTGACGAGATGAGGGAAACTTTTGTCTTACTTATAACGTCTTTACATTAATTACTCAGTTATACAACCTTAACTTTCTGTGAACGTACGTACAGCGTTCTAACAATGTCTGTCAGCGTCAGCGTTCAAATCTTTTGTGCAGGAACACACATTAACTTTTGAAGGCTGTCGTAAAAT
Organism: Euclidia mi; assembly: GCA_944739405.2. NCBI lineage: Eukaryota > Metazoa > Arthropoda > Insecta > Lepidoptera > Erebidae > Euclidia > Euclidia mi. The sequence continues at coordinate 81,311,998 of OX123189.2, forward strand.
TCGTCTCAAACTAGGAAATCATCTTTCAATGTGTTTTAGATTTTTAAAATTCGCTTACATCTTAACCTGAGTAAGATTTGGCCACTGATGATGCAATATGTGCAGAATGAATATTCCTACATCGCCTAGATCCCAAATTAAACAATTGTAATCTTTGAATCAAACAATCGCGATCTCGGAGTCAAATTTACGCCTTTCATCATACCTTAGCCACTGTATGGTGGATAAATGTACTCTATAGACAGCAACATTCTCAGTATATTGACAAATTAATGCCGGTTCATGAGATGCAGACAGCGTATGTCTTCTTAGAACGCCTTTAATTTAATCGCAAGCGTTCAATCAAACGCTGCTTTAGACTGAAGGTAAGCAAATGACTGATAGATTCATTAGCAAACTTCTAGTTTTCAGGGCAACGTCTCTATGTTATGTTTGAAGTCTTAATTAAAATATAATAACAGTTATGAACCCCGATGTCAGACATCGGGGTACGTGGTTACATACAACGAACCCTTGTTTCGAATATCGGATGTTATGAGATTGTTGCAAAGGTACCCTTTCCAAGAATCTGGTGTATATCTGTACTGTACCATAAAACATTACAGTCCAATAATAAGCAACTATCAATGTTCTTTTTCAGCCTTTCTTATTAGAAGTAGATTTACTAAGAAACTTTTATTCAAGCCAAGAGTCCGGAAGTCAGCCCACCTGACCTTTCCAAGCTCTGGAGATTTGTGGCAGTTGTTGTTATAAATATACTATGGGCATGATGATCTGACGTCAGCATCCCCCAAAATATTCAGACTACTGGTTTTAGAATCAGGTCGCTAAAAGATGAGAAAGTCTAACTACTAGTTTAGTTACGAATCTGGTTAGTTGCAAAGCAATAAAATATCATAATAAAAAAAATCATAGTATGTTTTGATTAATTTGTTTGAGACATACAACCAACCGACACAGAACGTACATCCAGACACTAAACAATAAAATCTATGGATCATAATATAAAGTGTGGCGATGGAACATTCGGCACAATGTCAAACAACGAGCTACGCTACGATTAGTATTGTACATTAGATATTTTATGATTTTTAACCTCCTTATTTAAAATTCTTCAGTACGGACTAACTACGTGTAAACAATATATGGAGATTTAAGCGGGTTCCTTAATGGTGTAGATCTAGATACACATTTACCTACTAAGGTGGCGTTACGAATCAGTCCTAGGCATTTCCAACGTTCATTTTTCAGGCCCGCTAGAAAGTAATTAAAAACGTGGTCGGATTCCTAATTTAGAATAGAAACTTTGTTCAACATCGAAAAAATTCTCAATTTAATCTGCCTTTTATTAAAAGACATTTACATCTAAAGCGAAATTCTTCGACGAAATCGAAAACTGCATACACTCAACATGTTTGAAGAGGATCACGTTACTTTCTTTTTGGTGGAGCGAGCTTCAAAAGGCTCGCAATGTGAAATGTTTTCACACCAATATTCCAATATTGGTTTATACATTTGAATAGTCAAGAAAATGTTTTGAAGTATACCTACTGTAAACTGAAAATGCTATGCTTCAAACTTTATTTGTGTGAAATGCCTATTGTCCTTTGTAATTTTTGTTGTTGTTCTTCTTGTAAGTTGAATGTTTGGATACAAACAGTAAATACTGACTTTTTGTAAGATTTATTTTAGTAAACGGGCTAATGAGAGGTATATAAGGAGTAGTGCCTTGCTGATTGGCAAATAAAAGGAGAAAACGAGGAGAGACGGAACGCCTCGTGGTGAGCTATTTCCACCGCAACACCAAAGGAGTCACAAGTGCGTCGCCGATCAGGAGAGAAAAAGGATAGCGAGGAAGAGCGGGATGAGGGAGAAGGAAAAGCAGATGAAGTTTCCTTCAGCGTTCTCACTTACTGAACGAAACGCAACAGTAGGTATACATACTGATACTTTACGGCGAAATTCTGTGATAGATTAGTAACTCCCTGGTAGAGCATGCCCATTCATGCTGAAATCAGCAAGGCACCACTACCTTCGAATAGGAACGTACTATAAAAACAAGTCCCCACCATCAACACCGTCCCTTCACACACGAATTGAACAGATAACGAGTAGTACCAGCATCAAAACAAACAGACACAGTTACATAAGAGTATAATGTGCATACAATTGCACAAGTTATGTTCAATTTGATGAATGATAGTTGAACGCCGCCGGGGGGACCACTCCGCCAGATTGGATGATCGTTTCCGAGTGCTGGGATCACGTGAACATTAGTCTGCCACATGTTATTTGTAGCACAACTGTTATTTATATAAAACTATGGGAACGCTGGACGCATTTATTTTTGCTATCTACTCGCAATATATTTAAAAACTGCCAGAAGTGAAAATTTTAATCTAAACGTTACTAACAATAATACACCAGTTCAACAGGTTCGAAATGCTAAGTTATTGGGAATAACTTTAGACTCGCACTTTAAATGGAACGACCATATTGATAATATTTGTACAAAAATAAATAGATTCGTTTTTGCACTACGTAAAATAAAAAATATAACATCCACAGACACTTCACTTATGGTCTACCATGCATACGTTTGTGCAGTTATACATTACGGCATAGTTGTATGGGGGAACTCGTCTGACATAATGAGAGTTTTTATTGCGCAAAAAAGTGCATTCGTGCTATCTTCGGTATGAATTGGTGCGACTCATGCAAGCCAGTGTTCAAGGAAAATAAACTCTTAACTGGCCCTTGCATTTATATTTACGAAGTCGCAAACTTTATTAAATGCTATAAAAATCTTTTTGAAACTTGTGACAATACAGACAAGCGTAAGGTCTCCCATATGTCAATGAAAATGCCAATTCCTAGGCTGGAACTTTTTAGAAAGAGCTGTGTGTATATGGCACCCTTAAGTTTTAACTCCTTGCCAAAGGGGATGGCGGACTTGCCATATAATAGTTTCTGTAAGACTTTGCAGGAGTGGCTGATTCAGAAGAGTTTTTATTCAGTTAAAGAATTCTTAGACCATGGTTCTTGTCGACGTTTTTTTATTATGTAGCATTTTTTTTAATTTGGCATTGAATTTAATTTGTCATTATAATTTCAGCTACCTATGTAATTTTTTTTTGTTTGACATTTAATTTAATTTGACATTATAATCTCAATTTTGTAATTAATTCTTTTTAATTTAACATTTAATTTAATTCAATAGTATGCAAATTACAAAGTTGAAATTAAACTTTGTAATTTGCATACCAATCTTGTTGGTGAAATATGTCCTGTAACTTTTAAATTATGTAACACCTTGTGTACCATATTTAAAGCAAATAAATATATTATTATTATTATTATTGGCAAGTTTTCACAAAGTTATAAGAAAATACTCTGCAATGCTTAGGATCTAAATGATCTAATCTGGTCTGATCTAAATCGGAAAAGCAAGAAATTAATAGGTATTCTGTCAAATGTGGTTAGGCTTGTAAGCGGCCTAGGGCTTCAAGGCGAAAAGTCTGGATGTAACTGGGATAACGCTATGATGATGATGATGACATAGATCAAGAAAGCTGATCTTTTGCCTAATTTCACCAATCTTGCGATATGATGAAGAACCAGTGCAAAACTGGTTTGATTTGAGTTGATCAGAACAACGAACAGTGGTTGATAGAATCGTAATAATTATGCCTAATGATAAACTTAAGATGGTTATGACATAAACGGGCTCAAAGAGCGGGGTAGTTTCACTGATTAGTATAATACCGACATTAAACAGCGGTGATGGGAATAACGTTTTCCCACAACGTTTTCACTGGATTCAATTGGGACTTTACAAAAACAACAAATTTTGTTCAATAAACTTATTTAACTCAAACCATATGAAGTCTTAAATTACTTTAATAGAACTCATTTTGTGTGATAAAATACAATTTTATTGGTTAAAGTCGTTTCTATGGCTGTTAGTACGAGAAAATTCTGTCTAAGCAGTGACAAGCGTAGTTTAAATAGATTTAGGGCATATCGGACTGCACCTGCATCTTCTTAGTTTCGATTGGTTTGGATTGATAACATCTTCTTTTTCCATTTTTAGGGGTCCGTAGTCCACAAGGAACCCTTATAGTTTCGTCATGTCCGTCCGTCTGTCCGTCCGCAGCCTAGCTCAAAGACGCCTGGTGCTAGAAAGCTGATATTTGATATGAATATAGACATAAGATATTGCAACAAAACTGTAGAATAAAATTTAGGAAAATATTTTTTTCAAGGGTATCTCCCCTACATATATAGCGGTGTTGAATTTTTTTTTGGTTGAGTACCCCATCATGTGGAGTATCATTGGATAGGTTTAAAAAAAATATTATTAGATTGATCAAATCATTTTTAGATCAAGTGATTGGTTTGTCAAATATCAAGCTTTGAAGTGAAAAAAATTGTTAGACTCAAGTGTCCCTTGAGTCTAACAATTTTTTTACCCCCCCCTCTGCCGGCTAAACTATTAATTTGGCAGAGGTGAAAAAAATCACAAATGTAGTACATATAACGAATTTAAAAGGAAAACTATCACGGCTAAGTAGATATTACTAGTTTACGAGTAATCGCCGGTTAACTTATAAATACCTATTACTGTGAGTTTACATTGGGCGGCATTGGCATTATACACACATCAACAAAGTCTAGGGATATCTTAATCCTAAATTATTTACGAGTTTATAGTTTAGAACCTTGTTAGTTTCCACAAAAAGTTTATATACAGATTAAAACCTCTTTTATTCTATTTTCAAAATTTGAACATGGAAAGAAAAAAAACAAAATAATAAACAAAATATGGCGGCAAATTTGCTAGTAATTCGTTACATTAAAGAAAGTTAAAACTGTTTTATTATAATTATTAATGAAAAGGGTTTTTAATTGTTTTTCTTTTTTAATTTAACGTGACGTACGAACTTTAAAAGTCATGTCACGTCGTCATTTGAGTCGAGATGAAATGTTACGAGCCGTGGGCATGTTAGAAAATGGTGCAATTCAACGCGTCGTTGCTGAGGCCCTACATACCAGTCAAAATGTGATATCAAGGTTGTGGTCACGTTATCGCAGTACTGGAGATGTGGCCGAACAGCACACAGGTAGATATCGTGTTACTACGCAGAGACAGGATCGATTTCTCCAAATGACCGCCAGAAGACAACCCAATATCACAGCGCTGCAACTAGTGCAAAGGCTCCAGGAGGACCACCAGCTGCTGGTAAGCGACCAAACCGTGCGAAGAAGGTTACATGAAGTTGATCTTCATGCTCGAAGACCATTGCGTGTTCCAGCATTGCGACGTGGCAATCGCGGTCGGCGGCTTTCGTGGGCTCGGGAGCATTTACCATGGAGTGACGAACAATGGTCTTTGGTGCTGTTCACCGATGAGTCCCGGTTTGGGTTTCACCCGGATTCACGAAGAACACGCGTTTGGAGAGCTCCAGGGAGAGTTAGCCGTCTACGGCACCCTCAGGAGGTCCACCCATACCAAGGCGGGACAATCATGGTGTGGGCAGGAATTCGTCTTGGCGGACGAACCCAACTCGTTTGGATCCAAGGCAGCATGACTGCACAAAAATACCACGAGGAGGTAGTAGAGCCCGTTATTGTCCCACACAGAACTCAAATAGGCCATGAATTTCTACTCATGCACGATAATGCTCCTTGCCATACGGCGCGGCTGGTATCGACCGCTCTCCGAGAGCACGATATTCAAGTTTTGGATTGGCCTGCACAGTCGCCCGACTTAAATCCTATCGAGCATGCCTGGGACATGTTACAACGAAAAGCTTTGAGAGATTTTCCACCAAATTTGACGACTGAACAACAACTTTACGAACACTTGCAAAGGACATGAGACCTCATACCGCAGCAAGACATTGACAATTTAATTTTAAGTATTAACAATCGATGTCGATGTGTAATCAATGTAAGAGGTGGCAACACTGATTATTAATGATTAGATTTTACAAGATTTTTTCCATTTTTATTAAAATTAATAGTTTTTTAAGAAGAAATGTTTGTTGTTATCATACTAATTTTCCATGATGATTAAAAAAATTAATTTTTTTATTTAAAACAAAAAAAAACACGAAATGTTTTTTATTTTTATTAAAGACCTTAAAATAATCTATGATTCTTCTATTTACTGTATCAGAAAATTCTTCATAGATTTTTAGATATTTGATGAAATATAAAATATCCCTAGACTTTGTTGATGTGTGTACGTACTTTGGTATGTAATATACTACGGTACTACGTATGTATATTTGTAGTATATCTTGGAACCACATTTTATGTTTACAATACATAACTGGATACATACCTAGTATTTTTCTAAGCAAAACTTAGGTTCTTATAATAGTGTTATTAAAATTATTTTTTCAGCAAAATAAACAGTCGGATTTGTTGTTCATTAATACCCTTTGCAGCAAGTCATTATGGGCAACTACGGAACCCTACATTGCGCGTGGCCCGACACGCACTTGGCCGGTTTTTTATATATCAACACTAATTACATTTAAATAAAGTCCCCTTTTTGTCCTGTCAGTCTGAAGGCAATGAACTCAAAACAATCGAACGGATTTCTAAACGGTTTTCACCAATAGATAAGTTTGAAAAGTTTACACAATTAGGGCTTAAAGTAAGAGACAATGAGGGTGTTTGAAATTTTTCCTGCCACCAGACGGCGTTTCATATGCGTCAGGTCCAAACGCTGTCAGCTAGCTGTGGATATAGGTACAGACGCGTACACACACACATGCAACAAGCAAACACAGATGTGCAAAGTTATAGGCGCTCTGACACTTGTGACAGTTTTCTAGACCTGACGTCTCAGTGCTGCCGCCTAGTGGGCATCATTTCAGAAAGCTCTCACTCAAGCGAGCCGGGCCGCGTGTAAAAACAAATTAGGTACTAATGACCTAAACCTTTGGTATCGTCTTGGTTGATTTGGTTTTTCATTGACAGGTTAGTGAGACGACTTTGAAGAGAAATCGTGTGTGCGGTTAGGGTCAAGGGTGGACGCCTAGTGGCGTATACACTTACTTTTGTATGTTTTTGAATAATAATATAATATTGGAAGCCATGGCATACTGGCATCTGTGAATGAGTAGCAATACATATAAAATACTAAATAAATGAGAAAAAAGACCGGTTTGCACGGTTGGTTAGAATTTGACTTGAACTTGAGATCGGTGTTATGCAGTGCTGCTGTTTGCTATGATGAATAATGATGGCCAAGATAAATATATCGGCTTAAAAGACTACCTTTCAAGAGTTGTCTGTTGTTGAGTCCCGTAATGTGGGTAAATCTAAGAAAATAACGTAATGTATATAATTTCACGCTTCTGTACGTCCATTGAATAGAGTAGTAGTAATATTTATTATTCAGTAATGCTACCAAACACGCAAATATCCATGTTAGTAAACATTGTTTGAAGGACAAGGTTACGTCGCGAGAGGCAATTTATTTCAGAGCCTGCCATTGGTGATAAATAAACACATATAAAATATTATATGAAGAGAAGTCGAAAACATTGCCAAATGGAATAAGTGGACCCCGGCACGGCCGTAAGTACCCCGCACTGCTGTACAGAATATCAATAAGTTATTTATTTCATTTTCGTGTTGTGATTTATTACTCACGTCATGAAAATGTCAGTTTAGCTCGACATAGGTACTATTCTTTATTGAAATATTTATATCAAGAAATAAGCATAATTTGAATTTAATGACACACCGACTGCAGCGCCACCAACCATGTCTATTGTATTTACAAACCATCCAAGACCTATTGAAATTTACACAGAATTCATCTAATTGGTCTAGCCGTCTAGGAGGACTAAGGTGACAATTATCTCACGTAGAACAAAATCATACATTATAATAATACTAGATGAGCCCGCGGTTACATCCGCGTTATTGAAGGCTGCTGATCCGCTCCCCTGGCTCATACCGTGATGTTATGTAGCCTATAGCGTTCCTCGATAAATGGGCTATCTAACCCTGATTTATATACGATACAATTTTTTATATCGGTCTAGTAGTTCCTGAGATTAGCGCGTTCAACCAAACAAACAAAACTAGCTGAGCCCGTGGTTACACCTACGCTATTCAGCCTACTGCTCAGCAGCCGTTGCTCATAGCGTGATTTTATATAGCTTTCCTTGATAAATGGGCTTTATCACACAAAAAGAATTGTTCAAATCAAGCCAGAGTATTTCTGGACAAATAAACTTTTTAGCTTTTTAATATTAGTATAGAACTATAGATGATGAAGAGCACACGTATTAAATCGGTCTGTGTAAGCACAAATTGTAACAGTGAAATTGTAATTTACAACAGTGCCACAGAATAAAGAATAGTACTAACGTACAGAACATTCACTTGTCAAACCAATTTATTGAATTTGCGACTTTTGCTACTAAGCAACAAAGTGCAATTCAACTCGCATAAGCACTCAGTGCCTAATGCGATATTAACCTAACCGTTCCCTTTCTTTTCTAACACATAACGCTGTCACTGTCTGGCGCGGAGTGGCGCGCTAGGGTTGTTGACTTGCCACTGCTACTATAATATTTATTCATCGTCTATCTACCTACTTGACCACAGTACCTAATAATAAATAATTATCATATAAGTATCCTATCCCACTATTTGAGCTCGTAGAACAAATACCACAAAAATTCTGGTTGTTTACATTTTTACTATACTGATTCTTAGTTATTTCCTAAACGCGTGGACCGATTTACATGATTCAAACAGATAAAATGGTTTTTGAACTAGATCTTTAATTTGACACCATAATCGTTAAGATATCTCAACAAACAAAAAATCAAATTTTCAAGTTGCTCTCGTAATATAAATAAAATAAAATCAAATTTTCAAGTCGTTTTCGACACACAGTTAATTGAGCAATACTTTGCATTAGACTTGTGATGATACATTTTCGTTGTTAAAGGCGTTTAGGTATATAATTTGAACAGTGTATAAACACGGCGCGTGAGAATACGGAGCGGTCGCACTCGTTGCGTTGCGTGACGTCTAATGTGAGCGGCGCGCGGCAACCCACTAAATCCAACCACGTCGACGCGGTCGGCCGAGGTACTTGTAAGTTTGTACCTAAAATGCGAAGTGCGCCAGGCCTGACAGTGCTAAGATATTGTTGAAGTTAAAATACATTGCCATTAAAGTGCGCTGAGTGCGAACTCTGAAACTGACTTTAATCTTACTTTATTTGTTTTTTGACACGTAAAGAGAAATACAATTTATAGAACTGTATTGCCACGATAATGTTGGTTATCGTAAACTGTGGACATTTCTACTTCAGAAGATCGATCGAAAAGAAGTTTCTCTGTAAGGTTTCTAAAAAGCGTCGTATCTAATATGGACGTAGGTAACATTTTTATTTCAGTTATTTTGCAATCATGGACCTTTTGAGCACGACACAGTGTATTTGAGAATATTAGAACACTTAATAGGTATTGCATCAGTTTGTTTGTCATCATCATCATCATCATCATCAGCCTTTAACAGTCCACTGCTGGACTAGGCCTCTCCTTTGAATGGAGGAATCGGCCTACTATACCACGCTGGCCTAACGGGTTGTTATAGGGTTTGTATCAAGTTTTCCTTCTCTTACAGTGTTGTTCTCTGCATAATATGGTCCCTCTGTCGGCTCTTACGACACCCATGGGATGATATGGGGTGGTGACATTCCGTATTCTTAATCCGTCACCACACAGAGTTTGTTTGTAATAATATAAAAATAATTACTTAGTACAAACTATACTATTTGCGCTGTAACATGATGCGGGTGGCAGTTTCAGTAACGTTTCATTTCACTCTTGAAAGTTGCCGCAATTTACAAATTATGACTTAGTATTTCAGCAGTACCACATTCGTTATTAAATAAATCATTGATCAGTCATACATATTATGTAGTAAATTAAATTAAACTAACCAGATTATTCTAGTCTACAAATGAAATCTAATGAAAAGAAAAATTAAGCAAAGTGTCATGCGTATAACGTAACGCCATAGTACATCTATAGCGTTACGTTATATATTTAGTGATGGGATGTACTACTACGATGCATAGTCGATGTTTTTTATAATAAAAAAACGTATATTGGGCGTAATTCAATTATTATTGTAAAAATTCTATTATAATTTGTAATGAAACAATAGAACATACATAAAAATAGATTTTATTCGTCTAAACTCATATCAGAGTCAGGAACAAACATAATATCCCTTTCGGTTTAATTGACAACTTCGACCAGTCTTTAGGTAGAACATTTTTGATGACCTTATGTAATAGGGCCAGCATGTCATTTGCCTTAAATGGCGGCGAAGTATTATTTCTTGTGGCGTGACCTTTTATTTGGGTCCAAATTAGCTCAATAGCGTTATATTGGCAACGGTAGGATGGTAGTCGAAGGACCTGGTGGCCTTATTCTTTTGCACTTTTGCCATTTCGTTCAGAGCATAGGTAGGAGTTGGTGGCTTATGCGGCGTACCACTATTAATGAGAACTAGATTTATGCTGCGAATATCGTTAGATGGATAAAAATGAATAGGGTATTTGACTAAAAAAATCTAATTAGTCCGTCAGTTAGATTATCGAAAAATATTGGATACGTATTTTTTCTTTAGTCACGTAAACAAAAAATGAAGACTACACACTTCGCTGAAAACTCGTGTGACGTCACTTGCCAGTACACTTTTTACTGGCAAGTGACGTTACAAGCCCCCACTCCTAGACGTTTCTCCATCATTGATGCGTTTTATCTTCGTAATTTTTTACTGATTTGAAAAAACAAAAAATACGTATCCAATATTTTTTGATAATCTAACTGACGGACTAATTCGATTTTTTTAGTCAAATACCCTATTGCATAACGTCATATCCCTAGTCATGTAGTACTGACAGATGTCAACGTCATTTAGGCAATTATCATCCGCACCATGCTACAGCGCAAATAGTATAACTAATGCAGAAAAACGTACATACAAAAACATACAGAGTAACTAATAAAAATACATGTACCTCATTACAATTGGCCGCTACATCTTGACGGATAATTGTTGCAGTGTTGAGATTAGTTCTTACGAGTGTTTTTCTCCTATGGCTAAACAATCCTATGGGAATCCAGCACTATTTCTTTTTATGTAGTTTTTGGCGCTGCATCGAATGAGATCGTTCTCATACCGATAGGGTCAATATTTTGCTAGATAAACATGGTTCTTGCTGGAAAAATTAAAAAAGCCTAAACATTCAAATCAAAAGATAAATTAAATTAACAGAAGAATGAAACTTTTTACCGCGTTAAACTCGACTTTTACGCAGGTGAACCTGCGAGCAAAGCCTAGTATTGATTAAGTCTAAAGATAAAAGCAAATCCGTGTTGTAAAGCCAGATCTGCTATAAATACAGTCACTGCCAATGCTCTTACACCTGTAAGGCTTCAATACGATTGATTACGATGCAGCCGGTGTCACGGCAATGCTATTAGATCTACTAATCATGCCTTACAACACCCTCGTTGTAAACAGGTTTATTAGGTAACGCTATGTCGGTACGCCGTTGGCAGGTTTGTATTGCTATGTCTACTTCTGTGAGATCTCCTTTATTTGAAGTTTGCTCTTAGTTTGTATGAATTGAGGTAATAAAGACTCTCTGTCACATCTTTTTTTGTATACCTACTCATGTTTTGCAAAATAAAGATTGATTTAATTTGATTTGATCTAATTGGAATCATGAGTCAAAAATTTTGTATAGGTGCTAAAATTATTAAAGTCAAAACTCGTCATCAAAACCGAAGGGAGTCAACACATCAATCGAGTCTTTCCAAATTTAAGACTTTTTTTTTCATAACCTAACCTAGATATGCAGTTAAACAGATAGAATTTGAATTATCGAACGCAATAAGACTAATTTGTCACTAACGATATGCATTGCTATGTCAGTTTTATTAAATTGAGAACCTAGTGCGTAAATCGGCAATCAACGCAAATGCTGGCTTACGTAACAAAATAAAAGTTGACACCTTCGAAAAACAAGTTATCAAGACTGGAATCTGTTTAAGGATACAAACAAGGAAAACCTAGCTCAACTTAGACAGGTCGTCGACCTTGTGTGACTTAAACCAGATACTATTGTAATTAGAATCAAGATCTCTCAATTTCAGACGTAACGAAGATTCTATATGAAAGCATCAAGAGTATTATACTATTCACATTGTTTGTTCCATGGCCTTTTGTCTGTTATAGAAATAAATGCTTTTTCATTCTTCTTTCTATTACAATACATATACTTTATATTACAATAACTAAGTATATTCAGTTTTCTCGAATTTTAATTGAATTAATTAATGGCTTATGTTTAACTTACCACCATAGTATAACAAACACACCATAGTATGACAAAAATAGTAAATGATAACCAAAATAAAACCCGCATTTTAATGTAAAATTATAACCAAAGCTTTAACATTTCGCTATACTATTTAAGCAAAAGGACTCCAAATAAATCATTGTCAACCCAAAAGTAGTAAAGAAGTCGGTTAATGATCACAAAAATTAAACAAGCATTTTTGTAGGTTGAATGAAATACCAACACCTAAATTGGGTTCGGTTACATCACCTACTTAAGTTGACGGAGTCCTGCTTCGCTGGGCTCCTATTTTTGAATTAAGGGCCAAAAGAGAACCTAATATAACCTATTCATTTGGTGATCATTTACTATATTTGGTGTTCGAATACAATTTGAAGTGCAGTCGTGACTAAAATAGTATTGTAATTTTAGACTTTATTTTTCTGGTGTTAAGTATATATTCTTGGTTAAAGAACTAAGGGTATCAAAGCATTTTATGGTGGTCATTATATTTAACGTCCATCTGGTGACGGATTAAGAATACGGAATGTCACTACCCCATATCATCCCATGGGTGTCGTAAGAGCCGACAGAGGAACTACATATATTATGCAGAGAACAACACTGTAAGAGAAGGAAAACTTAATACAAACGTGGTTTCACGTGGCGCCCGCGCCGTCTTGTTGGTACCAAATGTCCTGGAGATCACGGGCTTCAATTTCAGGAAACAAATAGCCTGTCAGCTTGGTACGATAACGGTCGCCGTTGACAGTTACGTTCTGGCCGGCCTCGTTTTTGAAGATATATGGACCGAGGAATAAATACCGACCGCTGCACGGGGCTAAGTCTTTCCATGACGAAAAGTCAAACTGTACTGAACAAATTACCATAAAATATTAACACGATACACCCTTCATCTGTCAAAAAATCCATAGACAAAAAGTATCTCTAAATGAATCACCTGTTAGTAAGAAAGAAAGAAAAGAAAGAAAGAAAGAAAGATAAAATTTATTCAGACAGCAGAAAGGACACAAACAACAACAAGTTAAAATAGGTACTTACATAAAACAACACTTAGGTAATATTAAAAAAATATGATTAAATTTTATAGATGTTATGGGGTAGGTGTCCCAAGGCTGACCGAACAGGTTGCCAGATCAGCATTTAGCCTAGTAAAGCCAAAACATTCCTAAGCGACTGATTTTCATCCGGCACCTTTGTGACAACACACACATTTTTACATTACATTACATTGCATTTAAGTATGTGTTAGTGTGTTATGAGTAGTGGTAAAATGTGTCTAAAACTAAACAAAATAAATATTATCCATGTATAAATTAATCAGTGGGTGATGTCATAAAATAATAATGATAATATTAAAATAACATCAAATTAATTAAAATATTGACAATACAATTAATCTTAACCTCCTGACCTGATACAGCCAAGTATAGGATTAGGAATATAGACGTAAAGTAACTGTATCTATACTGTTGTGTTTGGTTTGGTAAGTGAGAGTACCGGATGTCTGATCCTCTTTCTATTAATCTTAATATATAAAATCCTTGCGTTATTGACTGACTGACAGACAAGCTACAGCCGAAACTACTCGACGCAAGAAGCTGAAATTTAGCATGTATGTTCCTTGGGGACCGTAGGGGTGCACTAAGACGGGATTTCCCGAAATACCCACGGGATCGGGCAAAACGGGAAATTCTAAAATATATGCGTGCGAAGCCGCTGGCGGCGTCGACTAGTTAAATATAAAATTAATGAAAAATAAAAATGAAATATGTATAAATTTAAAATTCAATAGCTAATATTAATGATAACATAGAATTGCACGGGAATAAAACAATAAAATAAAATACATGTCAGTAATTACGTTACCCAGCTTACATTGTGATTCCAAGAGATATTCTCTAAGTCACTTCTTAAATGTGACTGTACTCTTTATTTGTCTTATCGGGGGCGGTAAGTTATTCATAGTTAGTTGGTTCTTTGTACCGAGTTGAGCTTTATTTGAAGACTAAAAACAGCTGGACTGACTAAGAAGATGCATATTACACTCCTTCAAAGTCCGCTTATTAATTGTTTGAAGTATTTTTATATAATTTTAATTAAAATTCTGCTCTTAAATAGTAATTATATATATTTCTTGCTTTGAGGCCAATGATAGTGTGCAACTGCTGATCATATCATCGGTCTTGGGTTAGATGCCCGAATTAAGCAAAACGTTCAAATCGAGTTTCCAAAATGCTTAATGCAATACCGCCTACGATTGAATATTTTTCTATGCAAAAAGATACGAAACCAGGCTATCCGTGTAAGGATCAGTGTTCACATAGAGATTGTAGTCAGCAAATTAAAGTGGGGCAGTAGGGTGAGGTAGTAAAACTGGACATTTGAGGAAACCATTCGCTTTTTTATGCTTCGATCTTAGTCCATAATATTGATGGTTGTGAATTTTAATCTTTGTTGCTGGAATTTGATCGGCAGGCAGTTAGGAGACGTCAACTAAGAGCATATTGCAATAGAGTTATGCTTTGCGCAGAATTGACTAGCCATTTAGCATAGCGCAAACATTAGCTCTGTATATAAACAAGAGAGATAAAAACGTTAAAACAGTTCGATACTTCACCAATTGCAATTTATGACCACAGATTCGCAAGAATCGGATAAAATCATTACAGCAGCACCCAAAACCATAAAACCGGCAATTTTCATCACCCTATATAAATTACTGAACGTTCCTTTAATATCTCGAAGTATACAATAAAATTTAACTAGGGTCAACGCTTGTAGAAGATTTCGCTCTCTTATCAAACAGGAGACACGCAAGCTGAGGAATTTCTCATCATTCGTTTGAACCATCTTCATTAATTTAAGGACTGTATTATGATGTGGCAAGGTTTCTTTTTGAATGGCATTTTCCATTGATGGAGGTCGAGTCCTTAGGCCCTCGTGCGACGATTTTATTACCATTTCCTTCTACTTTATTGTCTTGTATTAAGAGGTGACTACTATTATTGGACATGTGTATTACTTTCTAGGCGTGTGCACACACATCATATGATGTCATACAAGTTATTCAGAATATTATACACTTCTGGTGAATGTGAAAATCAGTGGTATATATCTGCGTGTACGCAGAATATATTTTAACGATGTTCATACGTTTTTGCTATATTTTGTCTGCTCCAGAGGCGCTAATATTCTCGAAGTTTTGTTTGCTTGCCTTTTTATGCATTATTTGAGTAGATAGTATCCTGTTGGCCTAAAAGTGAAGTGATAGTGAAACTGATTGCTTTAGAGGTGGTGGGCTATCTGGCCACGGTGGTACGGGTTCCGCTTAGCTAGAGACCAGATGACTATACGTTTGGTTTGTCCTGTTATTACTGGTGACACACATCCTCAACGTTATATTCTCGAAGGAGATGTTGTGTGAATAAGCTCATGAAGAAAGTGTGTAAATACGGTTTTGACGATGTAAAAATGAGTTTTTCGCTTCTAAATTGGCTAATGTTATGCAATTACATAACCTACCAATCCAATATTATTTTTATTTTTTTTATAGACTCACGCTTGTATCCCCGAACGTAAATAAAGTAAATACTACACTCACATTTCGCCATGAATTTTAGGTCCCACGTAATAGGGGGCGAGCCTATTCCCGTTACCGGGGACATCACCAGACTCCGTGCTGCTACTGAGAATTCGGAAAAACCCAGTAACACTTTTGCCCGACCCGAAAATCGAAACCTATCCTATCAGCAGTCGCATACGCTGGACCACGGAGGCAGACCAGTAACACATTTCATCACACAACCCAATAACACATTGTATAAATTAGGCGTCAAACACGGTATCACGAAACAATAAAATACGTAAATTTAAACTGCCTACAAACTCAAACTCTCAAACGTAATGGAATTTCGCCAATAAAACACGATTTAAACGACGAACAAATTTATGGCACAATTTTTATTAAAACTTTGATGGGTAATCCCTGACAGATTTGGAAAAGTTTATGTTTCTTGTTCAAACTCGTGCTAATCGTAATTAATTGAATAATTAAATATAATTATGTTAAACTAATTGAAACTCCTTAAGTAAGTATTTCCAGTGAAACTTATTTGCCACGACAAAACCGAATTTGAAATTTGATCACATTTGGCAAAGTTAATAATCATAAGATCATTCATGCAAATACGGGCCATAGCGCTCTCTTGCTTATTTTTTTTAACAATGTACCTTTTCCACCTCTAATTGCCATTAATATTATAATAGTTCTTTAAAATATTTCCATTACAACTAACGATAGAAAAAGATCCATGCCTGTCATAACACTCATACTTACAATTAGATTCAATCTTCATTGAGTTACTCAAACATTTATATCGTATCAAATCAATTCCTTGCAGCAACAAAGCTCAAGGAGCCTTTTGTGGGTCCTTCATTAAAAATGCCATTATCGGTCGATTAGGGAGCTAACAGGATCCATTAGCTGCAGTGAAGTGGATCCACAATCCGAGCTTGTTGTATACAATTATAAACCTCTAGACGTCGGAGATGGAAGGGTGCAGGATCGATGCCTTATTAGGTAATACGTTTCAATAAGGAAGTATAAAATGAACGTTCACATTTATTTCATGTTTGGAAGAAGTATTAGGCGAACCGCAAGGTTAGGCAAAATGGTTTCAAATTCATTCAGCCAAGCTTAATTTTATTGCAGAAACTTTAACAATTTCTCTCGAAAATATGAACGGCAATAGATATTTTATGCGGATTCATGTAGAATGTAGATCTATGAGGTAAAGGAAAGCAGAGCAAACAGATATCTTTTAATTTATAATTTGAATCGCCAAATTGCTTCAGCTGTACGATTTTACGTGCGATTTAATTTTAAGCTTAAAAACTAGACGGCTTTATGTGTTCATGAACAAAATATGTGTTGACTATACCAAGTAAAATATTGCCAAAATATTTCATGAATGTCTTTAAACTAAAAATAACAATTAAATAATGTGAATATTTACAGTTGCTTCATTGATTCTGCTTTATTTACATAAAGGTATGTATAATTCGTTACAAATTTGTGGCTTTACTGAAATACGTACTTATTCAAAAATTGGTTGATTCGCTTGAATAACTCCGCAGTAATATATTGCACACAGACCACCGATCATTCATTATGGTGGGCTGCCGACAACATCCAATTTTGGTTTAATAATCCATTACTGAAACAAAATTGGACCTTTCCCAAATACTTTGTTGTCATATAAAGAGCTGTTTCAGGTCAAATTTGATTAATTAAGGCTACGTTACTCGCATGGATAAACATAGTAGAGTGGCAGAGAGAAAATTTGAGAGACATATACTGAAATATTTACTGAGAGTCCCGAGAGAGAAGTTAAAATAATAATGAAAACAGCGAATGCTCAAAGAGTTTTTTTTTGGGTTAGAGGTACACATTACATATTCAGTGAACCGAGAGAAGATTTAGAGCCATATATAGCCAAAGTAAATGATGTGATATTCAGTTACATTCCATAAACTTTTGAGAATTCGCGATTCGTACACAGTAGGTATCTGTACTTAAAATATCAAGAGTTTGTTTGTTTGTTTGATTGAACTCTGGAACTACTGGTCCGATTTGACGCAGATAATTTATCTATAGCATGTATTTATTTAAGAATATTTAAGTATGTTTATCAGTTCTTTGATTACCATAGCAAGGCTCTGCCTTGTTTACATTAGATGGCCATACATGATTTGTGCGAGGATATAACATTAAAATGTATAAAAAAATTAACAAATATACCTATTATTATAACTGCCATTGAAATATAATCTATTTTATTATCTCGAGGAGACATCCTTCAAGCTAATCTCCTTAAATACGATTACCTTCGTTCGGTGTAGTGGCCTACGGATTTTAAGTGGTTATTACAGATAACACTCAAGAGCCCTCACTGTTCTTACTATCATGCTATCAGTTTATGACAATACTAGGCAGACCTCTGGGTTTTCTTCGGATGTTTCTTCTCAGGGTAGTCATGTAGGAAACATTAAGATTTTACATGGACCTATGAACAAATATGTGATCTGACTTTGACTGCCTCGTTGGTCTCGCGGCATAAATGTGCACGTGGGATTGGGAGGTCTCGGGTACGATTCCCGGGTCGGGCAAAGTGTTATTGGGTTTTTCCGTTAGGAAATTCTCAGTAGCAGCACGGAGTCTGGTAATGTGCCCGGTGCGGCAATAGGCTCGCTCCCTCTTACGTGGGACTAAAATAAATCTGGCGAAAAGTGGGTGTAGCAATATACCTCTGCCTACCTCTTCGGGGATATAGACGTGATACTATGTATGTACGTAGGTACTTTGACTTGAGACATGCGGCTCCGATCGCTTCGTAATTTGTCAAGCCCATAAAGTACTTCTGAAAATATTTCCAAAAATCCTCTCTTAGTGATCTCCTACACTTCCCAAGGAATACATAGGTATGCCAAATTTCAGCTTCTTGCGCCAAATAATTTCGACTGAGCGTTGTGTGTCAGTCAGTCAGTAAAGGAAGTATCTTATAAATATAGGTAGGTACAAATGATACAATAGAAATTTACCCAAGCTACGAGTCAAGTCCAAACAGTAAAATTCGACCACGACACCACTGAGTTTACGTCAGTAAACAGGCTATGCAACTAAATCAGGGATTTTACTTCACGTTAGATTTTAATAAACCCAGACAGGCAACATCATTCATTGATTGGTTTTCCCTCAATGCTTATGTTTTATGCTTGAAATGCCGATCATTATGACTAAAGCGTAGAAACGCACATAAAGTGTTTCAATCTTTCTTCTGCATTTACAAGAAGGTAGGTAGATACTTGCAAGGATATGCACTGAAGCAATACAAGCTGTACCCGTACTGCGCCGAGTGTTGCAGATTTGATCTCAACAGAAGTCATACTTACTGCGGTCCTTAAATGGTTTGTAACGAGACTGAGGGACTTCCTTCTTTTTATTATTTTCATAATAGATAATTTGTTAAATCCCCAAATATAATTTCTGCACTACATAAGTGCCATGTGCATTTATTTATAGTGCAGAAATGATATTTTTAAAACTAAAAATATATTATACAATACATATTATTTAACGAAATGTCCCGGCTGCGTTCAGTCTTTTATTTTATTTTCTACTTATTTATATTTACTGATGCGATAAACTTAAAACTACCGAACAGATTTTTGAACGGCTTTCCCCATTAGATAATGTGATTTCTGAGAAAGTTATAGGAGTACAATTTACACAGGCAGGGCCGCGAGCGAAGTCTAATCAGCAATTAAACAAAGGCAAAGTTGACAAAGAATATAACAGACGCACATATTTGCTGACGCAACCTAATTCGAAACATACCTGTTATCACAACAGAATTTACCTTAAATCAATAACGCGAGTTCTTATTAATCTTCAGACAAAGAAAAATAGCAAAAGTTTGTTATACCTACTACCTTAATTACCGTCAAACATTTGTATAAATCGGATAACAGCTTGGAGTGACAACATTCTGATGAGAAGGGAACTCGAGAATCGTAACTCGTTCCCAACTTCCCCAACTTGTAATATATTATTGTGATTAATCTTCTTCGTTACTTAATGAAACGTAAAACAAGCTTATGGGAATTGTTTATTAAGAAAGCAAAAGTAACGTCGTTGCCTAAAATTCTATTATCATTGCTTCCACCTGTTGTGTTTATAACTTAAAGTTCAAATACAAAACCTTATTAGTCTTCAAATTGGAAATTTTGACTTTCCTATTATAAAACTTATAAAACAACTAAATATAGCACCAGACTTAGTCGTTAATTAATTCTATTTTAGGCGTTCCATCCAAAGGAGGCAGATATTTAGATGGTTTGTTTTCATTGACGTCCTTTATATAAAATAAGTACTAAATATCTATTCTCTATTTTGGTATACCAATATAGAGAATGGATATTTAGTCCTGCTTATAAACGTTTCGTATCTTCTATGAAACAAGAAAGGTAGAATTTACATTCGTAAGTATTAAAGCTCCACATACCTGGTTCCCAAACACTCCAATACTGCAAGCCGACGAGACCTGGTCCGGTCCGAACCACACAGCCGCCAGTCTCGGAGGCACGTTCAATATGAAGACCTGGGACATGGCTACGACCGTCTGGCCCGTGAACCCGAGCCAGAACATGTCCTGAGGCACAGAGAACACTTTCAGCCATGCTCCTGCGCATGTTCCGAACGATCCGATGATTGTGGTCACACGGAGATTCTGAAACAAGACAAAGAATAGATTAATTTCATGAAAAAAGTATTTAAATTGAGATTCGGTGATATACCTAATATACATATGTGTAATTTTTAATTGAGGGTATGGAGCCGGTCAGTATATGGTTATCCTAGGTAATATAAATGTAATTTTTTTCTTGAATTACAGAAGCAATGAAGGGGAAATGTCTAAGTCACTGTCTGTCGTTAGGAATGAAGAATATATGGAGTCAGTAGCAGATGGAAAGGCTGCAACGGTTGTGATTGTTGCCCTGCCTGGTCTCACTTATCAGAAAATCAGAGTACGAGTTACGCTACATTACATCTATATTTTATAAAAAGTAACACTGCTATGCACCCATCACATGTTTACGATTGTCCTGTGTTATTAGTCCGCATACATAATGCTACCACTGAAGAAGCTTAAATCTCAGTTCACAAGTTCACTTTATTGTATGTGTTCTTATTATCAAACTACCTACATATGTATGTGTAATCGAAGAAACAATTAGCTCAGAAATATAAAATATATTACTCATCACAATGATAAATAGTAATTACTAACTGTATGAGTACACATACGAATAAAGATAATAATTATTTTTATGAACTGGCCATTATATCATTGTACCCACATCGCACGAGGTGAATGAATAGGTATTCATTATCAATTTGAAATTTGTAATTAAAATTAATTATGAAACATAAGACACTCTGTCTACATCTGTCTGTTAATTATTTTGATAAACATGAGAGCGTTTATTCTTAGAACGGATTTCGGTATAAATTTTGAAGACCATTATTTAATAAAACATTCATTTTGTTTTGATTTAAAATAGTGTACTTACTTTGAAATTTTTATGTACAACTGTGAGGAATAAAATCATGTGACTAGAAAGGTGATGAACATGAGAGTTGAGGGATATAAGGCAAGAGGAAGACCAAAGAAAGGATGGATGGATTGTGTGAAGGGTGACTTGAATGAAAATGGAGTGAATGATGAGATGACGTGTGATAGGAGAGAATGGGAGAGAAAGACATTCTGCGCCGACCCCAAGTAATATGGGAACAGGGCAGGCAGAAGAAGAAGAAAAAATATGAAAAAATAACAATGCCACTATAGGCAAGTTTTGGTCTGAAAATGCTTTTCGTATGTAGGTTAAACTAAATACATTATACCTCACTAACCTCACACACATGTGAGGTTTTAAGCTGCGTCGCTAGAGAATAGCAAGCGGCTATCCGAGGATACATCATAGGTTTCCCGTACGAGGAGTAACTTTACTTTATAAAAGTACTAGAGGATGCCGGCAGCTACGTATGCTCTTAATTTACTGCGTCTTGAAGATCCCTTGAGAATTTCGAGAAACCCCTTCTTTGTGCACTCCGATTATATGTCCAGACATAGATACTAAATTTCTTTTCAATTTTAGCTTTTTGCTCCCAGTCGATTTTTATATGATTCATCATCAGCCCTATATGTACAGTCAGTGTATCAGCCTTATATGAATGATAATTATGTATAGCTTTTTGAGAATATCTTTATATTTTCAAAAATCTATACATGATTACGTACTTATATGATAGAGGAAACGCTTTCAATTTTATACGATTGCTAAGATTTAACCTAAAGATCCATCTCTACAGTGTATTGAGTAAATGTTATTGTATACAGTAGATGAAGTCACTATAGGTACTACGCAGTAACAAGCTGTTCAGTATAATCAGCCCTGGGCCGTTTTTGGCAGAATTATGTCATTGTCACACCGAGAAGATTTGCTCTATCTGTGTAATTATTTATTTTGCTCAACCTTAGCACAACTAATTATGATTATATATTAAGTAAGTATAACTGCAAGGCTGTAACAGTTTTGGATAAGACTTTTTAAATATAATAAACTACGTTGACCGTATTTTATTCGACAGTTGTAAAACATATATATTGTTTCTTCTTCGCAGTTAGCTAGCGTTATATCTTGCTACAAAACAACTGTTTCATGTGAAGTATGGCGTAGTTTTGCCATGGTTGACTTTAACAAAAAGGGATTTAATTAAGGCAAAAGAATACTCCCTAAAAATCAATCAAAGTAAAATCAGGAAACTCGTCGGCGGGAACTTTCACGCTACAGAAGTATGATATCCAAGTTTACAATAGAGACAGTGTTTTGTCATAGGACCGTAGAATCTTTCATCAGAGATTCTCTTTTTTTTTTTACTTCTGGAAGCTATGGTAACAGTTATCTGCAAGTTAATAATTGTTAAATAGTCTAAGCTTACAAGCTTAATATTTAGAAATGCGTCATTGCTAAACGTATGTATAGAGTATATTTGCAACATTAACGACTATGTGATTTTTTATCTACCAATGGTTTACGGAGTTTACGCAAAGATTACAAAAAAAGGATTATGAAGATGTTTCAACAAGATTTTGCATTTTAATCTGCTCAAACAGGCAAATATCTTCAAGGCCGAAATTCACAAGTCTTAAACTTTAAATAGCTATTTTAAAATAATCTGTTATATGCATAATTGTGACAAGTTTAAGAAAATGGCACAAATTATTTAATAAGCCAGGCAGAGACATTTTAAACACAAATAAAATAAGATACTGTTTATTGTACATTTAGTCAAAAAAGTATCGGGCATGGATTATTTGTTTATCCTCCCGTGGGATCTCCACCTTGTCGTGGTGGGGGGGCTCAGTAACCGTGGGTTTCAGATACACCCACGGTAAAGCTAAGCGAGATCCCGGGAGGAGGACGCTCTACGTGGGCTTGGGTGAGGCCTGCGTAGGATGCGTCCCAGGGTGCGGGTGCGGGGGACAGTTCTGTCTGTCCCTCGCAGTCGGCTGCGGTCGCGGAAGGAGAGGCGTGTCGATGTTGCGTTGCCGCGCGCTCCATCGCCCGCGACCAAATGAGGGCGCACCATCGTTGCGTCGCGGTGGGGCCGCAGAGGAAGAGGAGATCCGGTGTTGCGTTGCCGTCCTCCCTATCCTCTGCGGCCGCTGGGTGTTTTGGCGGCAGAGCCAACACCTTCATCCGCCGCCAAGGGGCTTTTGTTCGGGGCCCGCCTGACCATCTGGCGAGCCAATACCCGTCCTGCGAGGAATTCTTCGGTGATACCCGACCCTCCGACACATGGGTACATGAGGAACACGGGTTGGTTTTTAGTCAGTAAGAGTCTGACAGTCCCAGGCACAACTATTTTCCATTGTGGTGCGGAGTTTGAGTTGCATCTGTTATTTATATTAAATACAGGGCTGCTTTTAGTTATATAACGAATTTCATAATGGAAAAAACATAGAACAAAGAGTTTGTATTCAATTTTGCATCGCCAATGGAATTTCGTGTTCAGAGTCAATGAAAATGTTACAGAAGGCTTACGGTGAATCGACGTTATCAGAAACTCGTCCTTATGAGTGGTTCAAAGCGTTCAAAAGGGGTCGAGTTGTGATGGAAGATTTGCCTCGCTCTGGTAGGCCATCAACGTCTGCAACTGAAGTTAGCATCGCAAAAATGAAGAAAACAGTGACTGAAAAGCCTCATTCAACTTTGGAGAGAAACTTTCTGTATCTCACGAGTCGATCCGTACCATTCAACTAATCAATTGGGTATGAAACATATTGCTGCTCGGCCACATTTTTCACCACGATAATGCGCCTTCGCACAAGGCCATATCATTGTGAACGAATCCTTGACAACACATTCAACAAACACCATTGAGCAACCACCATATTCACCAGATATGGCTCCAGCTGACTTTTTTCTTTTTCCTAATCTCAAAATCCACTTCGTGGCACCCGTTTTCAATTGGTAAAAGACATAAAGGAGAATTCGCGGCGAGAACTGAATTCAATTCCGGAATTAGCAGTTAAAAATGTTTTGATGATTAGATTATTCGTTGGCGTAAGTGTATCGGTTCTGAAGGAGCATACTTTGAAGGTGATCAATATTATGATAAATTTGGATGAAACAGTAGGAGAGAGTTTGGAGAAAACAAACAGTTTGTGTATTATTGATATTTTCCCGATACTTTCTTGACGTAGTAGTATGAATCTTTTGAACAGGAGCATTTTCTGCATGGCACCCAAAATATATAATAAAGAATCTTAATGTAAATTTATTTAAGCGTAATTTAAGGAATCTTTTATTGCATAAATACTATTATAATGTCAATGGTTTTTTATGTGACAAAATTAATTTTCTTTAAACTATTAAATAATTTAAATGACAAAGCAGAATCTAATTTAATTGACATTATTTTTATATTTAATTATTTGACATTTCTAATTAATTATATTTTATTTTACTGAATGGATTTAAATAAGTAGATTTGAATAGTAATAAACGCATTCGTAATTGAGATGGTCATAATTATATTAGATCCAGATCACCACATATGTATTTATATAAATTTGCATGTCTAGACAGACAGAACATGTTGAAACGAAAAAATACTGTAACACCTGATTGTTGAGACGAATAAATTAATCTTTATCTGTATGTTAGTGAGTAAGTATATTTTTCTGCTGGTCATATAATAAATGACTGTCAATAATACGTTTCATAATAATTCCAATATCAATTGACAGAGTTTAAATTATTAATATATTAAACGAGATATATTTACTGTATACGACATTTCTGCAACATCGATTTAACCTTTTAGTCTTGCAAACAAACCAAAAAAATTGTTTGAAGAGCTAATACTACCAACATACATACATGGTGAACACATTGTATGCCTAATTCTAGTACTTACTTGATGTTTGAAATGTGCTATTACAGTTGAGTGCGGACATTGATGACCACAAACTACGTTATTCCATTGTGTAAACCGTACAGTTAGTTCGTCAATAACCCTATTGTCTCGTGTGAACTTCAATATGTATGACACATATTGGTAGAAAAAAATGCGAATCTAGACTGTTTCTATAGAGGTTTGGAATTGAATCTTTCTGTCGTTTTACTGATTGCAGCAACCGTGTAAGCCAACACAGAATTCTGAAGGCTTTGATACAAAACAAGGATTAGTTCGCAGTTTAGTTCGTAAGCTATGTAGAATATAATATATATAGACTAATGCTACGGTTTTCTGAAGCGATTACTTTCGAAATTCTATAATTTAAATAGGAAACGAAATATTTTTAATTTTAAAGTAGTTAAAACGTCTTAATGTGAGGCATAGTTTTATTTCGATTTCATTGCTAGCTTTACCATGACTGTTTAGGTCTACTAAATCGGTGAAGAATTAAAATAATAGTCCGGAATCGATAAGTGTGCGGTATGGTACATGAACCTAATACATAACTGCCTCTAGAGATACGTAGGTGTTACTTTATGTATATATTTACAAATGTTATCAACCTGTTTCCCTTTAGTGATAACCCTTGGTTCAACGAAATTATCACACTGATAACCTAGACCCCTGAGATTTTACAGATTGCATACGATACTAAACGTAACACTAGGTATGTGAAAGCGTGCAAACATCATATACCTACCAGTCTACAGATACTTCGCTCTTGATGCAATTTTGTAAATTAATTGGCGAAATGATTTTACCTTCAATAGTGGTAAGATCTATGGTAGGTATACAATAAAATACTTATCTTCTATCAATTGTGTTAATTAAATGGCCAATTACTTTTGTCAATAGATACATTGCTAAAAGAGAAAGCATATCGTAATTTTACGAGGATATGTATCCCTGTGTACCATATCTGTGGCTTCAGTGCATTTTCTTTAGAAATGTAACGGCTTTCTACTGGTCTTTTGGCGATTATTTGAAAGTTTTCAACGTCACCCTTGCTCAAATTACGAAACTGTCTGTGCTTTTGACACACAAAATCCCAGCTGTTACACCCGTCACACAAAGTAAAACTAGATCAACATAAATTCAGTGCACTCATTTCTCCATGTTTCCCATACATATTACACAGTAAGTTCAAAAAACAAATTTAATTAAAAGCTCGAGCAAGTTGTGGGGCACAAAAACACGGGTACTGTCGCACAAAACACTCGCAAACAACGTTACATGTACGTTTTAATTAAACGCCCACGATTTGTGGCCGGATATCTCACTGTATGCTTTTGGATACCTTTGAAATGTAAATAGTTGCCAACTGTAATGGGGTAAGTGTCTCTGTTTGTTCTACGGGAGCAAGGCACAGTATTGACGAAGTTTTATGACTCTATAATACGCGTTTTTGTGGAGAAGAATAAAATAGGTAGATCGACATGGCGATTTTTCTCTTAGAAGACATAACATAAGACTTCACGCACTCTAAGTGTATAGTGAAGCGTTCTGCTTCCTGATAGTTTTCCTGTTATGATCACAATAAATTGAAAACCTTTCACTGTGTGGTGATTTATGTATATAAGGGTTGAGAGCTTAGCCTTACCCTGTTACAAAACAGTTTTGCTAACAGTGCTATATACCTAGTGCTGAACTGTGACAGAGTGACGAAAGATTAGTTCGATCTGCGTTTAGACACTGATTAGCTCGTTTCGAGTTCTACAACGATCTAACCTTGAAGTAGTCCTATGGTAAACGCAAGGCTGTCTCGACTTCAAATTCATCTTAGCAACAAGTATGTACATACTTTGGTGAAGAGCATAGTTGTGTATATGTCACCGGAAAATAACAAGAACCGTAAATTTATAAATTTCATTATCACCGACCGACCAAAATTCTTCATTACCACCGACCGACTTATAAGAGAGCAGTGTGTGATTTGCCGTATTTTAAAGAAGCGTAAAATTAAAAGAACTTCTGTAATTGGTCGAACCGTGTAGAATCTAACCAATGGATTTCCGTCCGTTTATACATTTACGACGAGACTTCGCAAATTGATAAATTTACGGAAATGTTTGCGTAAAGTAATACCTACAATTTATCTCTCGTTTAGAATCCTACGAAAGTTTATAAATTTCCTAGGAAATTTATAAATTAACGGTTCTTATTATTTTCCGTTGACATATACATATATTAAGTAATGTGTAAAATAACAGACTTTACGTTATTACTCATTATCAGGCAGTTATTGCATCGTCATCTTCACCGCTTGGGTACGCCTGACGGCAGTATTCTCACATGAGTTGTCAACGCTAAGCTTAATTTTGCTAATTCTGCTCAACAGCGAGACAAGAGCATACACTTCCAATGTTATTTGGTCTAGCTTTCCAAAAGAAATCTATACTGACACAGATCAGTTTATACTGGAGTGTTTCGTTTGATGTGTATTCCCATATACATTATGTCGCTGTTCTGTGTTTAATTCACTTATAATTGTAAGGATTACAGCGTTGGCAGAAACACAGTGTCGGGATGACATTATTAATGATCGCATTACGGCGTACTGTCTAGTATTAATTATAGGCTGCTTTGAAATACACACTAGGATAAATTATGGGTATGTGGAACTAACGATCATGAGAGAGGCTGTTTGAACTATAATGATGGAGAGGCTTAGGTATATGATGTATTGCACGCGACCGCGACGCAAGAGCAAAAATCTGGATTCAAATCTCGCGTCTTTTGGAATTACAATTAAAGAAATAATGGATTGTTTGTTGACTAGCAATTCAGTGACGGGAAGTAAGAAGTTTGCTGATAAGGTTTTAGACACATTATTTCACTTTTTTTACACAGAAAACTCCGTGTGATCCCAAGGAGATGTACCATTTGGCCATAAGTACATTATGGGCTTGGCAAGGACAAACACGAAACCATGTGTGTTTTGAAGATAAATGACTACTCTATTACCCTGTATATTTTTTTTTAAACTAACACTTGGTGGAAATAAGATACGAGATATTTGAAATGGAAATAATTCCACAACTAAAAATACCTCAAAATTGAATTTTAGCATAAATTTTATACTTAGATGTAAATAAAGGAATGTCTTTGTGTCTAGAACAAATCTACATAAAGAGAAGCCAATAATAATGAATAATCACCTGCGTAGGTACTAGGGAACCTCGTACTATACTCGTCCAAAAAAACTAACCACAAAGACCGCTGCATAGTCTTAGCAAGGGTAGAAGGTAGTGATCATACTGATCATTATTATTGAATTTACATTCAATTACATTACAAATAAAACCGCACGAAGACACCAATAAATCAGAGCAAAACATTAACGATGCGCAGTAGCAACACGAATGACATGACAGATAATGTGTTGCATATGGTTTGAAAAAATATTTATAGTATCGATTAAAAAACAAAACGATTTTTACCAAATAATTATGGAATATATAATAAATTACAAATTTCTTGATCCTTTTTACAAATATATTTATAAAGTAAATAAAAGATATTGTTTTCTAATATAATGATAAATATATTATTTCCTTAAAAACAATTTCTGCCTACCATACTTCATTTTATTTTTAATGTTGGCAACATAAGATATTCATCCGCTATTACCATATCCTATAATTCAAAACAATAATCTTTAAAAACTAAAACCTTTTACTGAAGTTCGACCAAGAAACGAAAACGATGTATAGGTACATTTTAAAAATTATTTGTTTAATTTCAACGATTCACAACTTTCTGACCGCTACTTTATAGTTTAAGGTGTGGTTGTTCGTTGCGTCCGTTGATTGAAATTTGAATGTTTACTAAAAAAAGTAGTTCCTGAAATTAGAGCGTTTAATTAAACAAACATACAAAAAAGCAAACTCTTCAGCTTTATAATCTAAGTATAGTTTTACATTATTTTATAGATTTTGCATCCTAAGCATGAAGTATGTGTTTATTTACACAAAATTGTAATTAATTTTATTTGTTTGTGTAAACAAATGTAATAGGTACTTATCGTTATAGGTATTACATGACTACACGTGATCTAAATAAGACATATAAATCAAGTGATTACTACATTGTGTTACTAGTTCCATGTGGATGTAATAAAGGAAACTAAAACGATTGAAAATCTGTGTGTTCTAGAGCTTACATGTCGATATAAATATGTATTAACGACAAAATATATTAAAATGTTAGTTCAGTTATTTGGTACTACTTATTATTTATTCCTACGAAAAGTACGAAGCTAAACACAATTTATATACAGCTATTTGACAGTATTATTCTTTACGAAATGACAAAACTAAAGGCAGTGTGATTGAAAGAGCTATAGCACCTATTATATTGCCTTTTATACCGTCTAACCACAGACCACATTTGACGCCCGACGCGCCATAGAGCATTTTGGACTGGGAAACACTTGGTCCAAAGCGCGGTGTACGATATTAAAATCCTTGTGAGTACTTAGATTATCAATTGAAGAAGGGTCTACAAAATTAGGGACAGTGTATCCTTACATTTGAAGTTATATAAGAATGAATGCACCAATTTCTCAGGGTAGATGAATGACAAAAGGGCTACAAACATAATGTACGCACAAGGTCACGTCTGACAAAAATATACGCGGATGTAATTTGCCGCGATTTTTATGTGGGAAATAAATTTCCCTACACCAGTAGGTACTCTACGAATAAGGCGTGGGAAAATTATTTTATCAAATATAATTTAAGGGAAAAAATATAGTAGATTGGTCTATTTTAATTTAAAGTTACTTGCCCGCATATTTTAGAACCTATTTCAAACGAAATATTAAATATCTAGAATAATATCATAAAATTATATTTTAATTTTCATGAAAATTTTCATGAAATAATTTTGGCGAAATGGACGCCGGGCATAAACCGAAAGTTTCATTTACAGAAACATCTTTTGCAAAGTGGGACCAGGCCACGTTTTAAACATAAAGTGGGGCGAAAATCCAGGCAAATGTTTTGCCGTAATAAGCCGTCCCTACATTATATTGAAATGAAGAGAGTTTCCGCTCCCTGA
This sequence comes from Euclidia mi, assembly GCA_944739405.2. Lineage (NCBI taxonomy): Eukaryota > Metazoa > Arthropoda > Insecta > Lepidoptera > Erebidae > Euclidia > Euclidia mi. Next base: position 81,342,573 of record OX123189.2, read on the forward strand.
TCCTGAAAATAATTCAATTTACATACAACATTTGTATGATTTATATTCAAGGATATGCAGAATTAAGGCTTATTGTAGATATGATTGTAATATTTTATTAACCTGTCTTCTGTATTTATCGCTGTGCCGATCCGATGTTAGAAAAACCGGTAAGTAATTCGGTTTTCGGGTCAAGTAGGTATGTAAATAATCAGACTTTTTTTGTAGCTAAAATCTAAAATATATTATGGATTAAACCTATATTTAAGTATTATAATATACACCGTGTTTTTAAGTGAGTGTTTTCTCGAAAAGTATGTACTCAGACTATAGACCCATGATATAGAAGCTACCTTTAATATTTATTAAACAAAATGTACGTTTTTTTAGTCTATAAAAAAAAATCTTTAAAATCAGCGTTTAATGGACTAAATGTGTCGTGAACCAAGGGTAAGCTACTTTTTAGGTTATAAATAAAGTACCTACATTGACCTTACGCATCGAACGCCACGTTGTTATGCTATGAAAAAATAATTTTAGCGAAAGAAAAACGTTTTTTTTTTCTAATTTTGTAAAATAAATGTTATAAGTCAATGACGTATAATAAAATAGACGTGCCATACTCCCAAAAAGCGTCTCTTAAAAATGGCTACAAATACCAAGTAATATCTTGTATGAATAAAGAAAGAGAATATAAATAAATACTTCTATAGGGGACACCTGTTGTTAGAGAGAGATAATTTTAGTTGTTTTTTAAATTCTTACACACAAATTATTGTTACGGAGCGTACTATCACAACACAGGCTCGCGCGTAACTAAACGGAATGGCGGCAATTGCCTCCATTCCAGTTTGCCATTTCAGTGTGCGGGCACCGCATCTATAGTTTTTATATATCTTTGTTATAAGTAGCTTCTATATAATGGACTGAGTACATACTTTTCGGGAAAACACTGAATTAAGTAATAAACACGGTGTATAATTGTGCAAATACAAACACATTTTCTTTACATTATACAATACGCTTGAGTTAACGCATTATTGTAATATATAAAGCCTTAACAAATAAAGTTAATATAATAATATTGCGTAAAATATACGTGTAATATATCATTTCTGTCCACAAAATTAGTATAACAATATTTATAGACACAAAATATAACTTTCTTATACAGTAAGAGTACCTTCCTAAGTACATACCTACCCACAGTTTTTTTTTTCAAATGTTTTTCGTACCTATCAGTATTCAATGAGATTTTCTCTAATGGAAAGTCTGATTCCACATACTACGTACTAAAACTTATGTGCTAATAATAATATGTAAGTATATAATATAGTTGTTCCTATTCTATTAAACCTGACATTGCTAGTTCATCTGCAGCAAATAGTGAAACGTATTTGTATCCTGCAATCCCTATGCTAGAACAAAATCGTTCTATCTCCATTGAATGAAAACACCTTGACGTTCCATTCTGCATCGCATACATTTCACGCGGCGCCGGCGAGGGGCGCGCGCCGGATACGCGTAGTCATTCGTTACTACACTACGATTTATCGGAATTGGATTCTGTAGGATTACTGTTTGCTGGTGAAACAATGGAACGCTTTCCGCGGGATCACTTCGAGGTAGAAATAAAAGATAGAGGTCTATTAAACTAAAAAGACCGAGGAGTTCAAAAATCCAAAATAATCAGTGTGCAGCCAGTTCATCAGCATTACTATAACTTTGACAAACTTGACGGCTGAGAAAAAATTAAATTATCTAAGAATATGCAGAGGATTTTATCAGAAAAGAGTATATTAAAGAACACGTCTTTTTAAATAGGAGCTGCTGCTCATCTTCTTATCGCACTTTATCAACGCAGTCAGCGCCATGTTGAATAACTACCAACCATATTAATAAAAGTTCTTAAATCATATTGCAGCACGATTTTATTTTATGAGAGATTACTCCAAAGGTTTCTGCTTTGCAGGAATTTTATTAAATTCAAAGTACATGCGATGCATTATGCGGGCGGAAACGTCGCGGAAAGTAATATCCTACTTTATTAATACTTAGTAGAAGATTGGAGGTGCACAGATAATAAGAATCAGTTCTTAGTTATTTAGATTATCACGATAATACCTACTATGGCATAAGTCTTAGCAATTTTTAAGGATGGTCGTCTCCCAGAGATTTTAGAAAAGGAATAGGTACCTATAGTAGCTACCTTTCGCAGCTTTTGAGTCAGAAAGCATCTGCCTCTTTCCACGTGAATCTATTTCTACTGAAACCTCAAAAGTTTCTGCTACTCGTAATATAAACAAAGGCGGCATAATTATAACCAGTTATTGGATGTTAGAAGATTGAATTCCGTGGGCATATAGGTAAAGTTTCAAAGTAAATATCCCACCGCAGCCAACACCGCGTATTCTAAACTTTTGATCGAGTATATTATTAAGTAAACTTGACTTAGTAACTCGCATAGTTTGTACACTTGCCTATCGGTAAATCGCGGCAAAGTGGAACTTACTGAAGTATTGTAGCCATCAAAGAGCAGAACACCTCTAAAGGCATTGAGTCAATATTAAGCAACTTAAGATCATCATCATTTCCTTTCACTCCCTATTCACGTCCACTGCTGGACATAGGCCTCTCGTAATTTGCGTCACAATAGTATTGTGAGCAAATTAGGAGGGCTTGGCCTACTATACCACGCTGGCCAGACGGGTTGGTATAGGGTTTGATGTCGAGTTTTCCGTCTCTACAAAGACGATATTTGCATCGTTTTATCCCTTTGCGCCTCTTACGACACCCACGGGAAGATAGGGGGTGGCGACACTTGTATTCTATGCCGTCAACCACACGGCAACTTAAGATACCTACTGGATTTGAATACACGAGCGTAGCAAAGGTGCTAATCTCTTACCAACTGCATTACCTGTTTTAGAACCAGCCTTTCGTATTAATGTTTGGTTATCACACTTATCACCATTTTAGGCTAAAATACATCTATACCGTCTGCAAATCTTATTGTCATTACAGCATTAAGAACTATTATTTTTTTCATTATACATAAATAAAACTATATTGGTAATATGGCATAGTGCAAGAGTTTGACAAAATCTGACGTAGGTTGCCAAGGTTCTAGATTTGAGTCCTATTTCACGTTGCGAATTCTTTCTGGTTTATAATTGACATTCTTGTTGATATGCTTAATTCCCGCAACTTTGCTCATATACTAATACCTTTTACTCTCATATACATATTAGTAAATATATTATAGATTTCATACGCGTTGTGCGTAAGAAGTTACTTATGAAAGCAAAGGTCATCATTCACTCACTGAATAAACACGAAAAACTACTTTAGCTGAAGATTGGCAGGTTGGTAGTTTATAGGTAGAAATGTTAGCTTATAGTTAGTTTATAGCTAAGAAAATTCTTAAGTTGAAGGGGTTTAAAAGAATGGGTGTAAAGTTATATGTGGTTCAACGCAATTGAAATTATTTAAAAAGATATGACATTGAGTGCGTTTGACTGCCTCGTTGGTTTCGCAGCATAAATGTGCGCGTGTGATTGGAGGTCTCGGGTTCCATTCCCGGGTCGGGAAAAAGTGTTGTTGGATTTTTCGTTAGGAAATTCTCACGAAAGTCTGGTAATGTGCCCGGTACGACAATAGGCTCGCCCCCTATTACGTGGGACCTAAAAAATTCATGGCGAAATGTGGGTGTAATATTACACCTCTGCCTACCCCTTCGGGGATACAGGCGTGAGTCTATTGAGTGCGTTATTCCTAGACTTAGCTGTCTAATAGAATTTCGCAATGGAAATAAATAAATATCGTTTTTCATATGCGCTAATCATATAGGATCAAAGTACCTACTCGTCAATACGATTGATAATTTATTTCAAAAGCGGAATCTTGGTTACATTCAAGGAAGAGCAACCTCCTAACTGAAAGATAACAAGAATACATCAACACCACACTGACTATAGATCGAGTTATTCCGGGTCACGGCAAATGCCCCGAACTTAATTGTTTGTTACTAATATGCGACGGAACCTCTCATGGCTGTATTTCAGGCTCATATTTTCCAAGTCGCCATTAACATCAAGTACGCTTAAAAATAACGATTTATTTCCGTTGAGTTGGATATTTATGGCGTATTACAATTTCGTTGCTTTGGGACATGTTATGCGAAGAAATGATTTGTATATTGTGGTGGTTATGCAGGTAGAGTGACGAAAATAAAGAAGTATGTCACCGAAAAGGAAGATGGACTGTGTGAGGCCTGATATGAAAGTGAAAGAGGTAAATGATCGGATGACGGCTGACAGTGAAGTATGCAAGAGGAGGATACTAAGCCCGTAAGCCGACCCCAAATAAATTGGGATCAGAGCGATAAAAAAGTCCAAGCTTCAAAATTGTAAGATTATCGTCATCCTCTGATGACGATAATCTTACAATTATGAAGCTTGCATTTTTTATCGCTTGATATTGTGTGAGATCTCATTTTATTTGTGAATTGAATTCCTCTTTCCTTCCATTACGTTACAATGAAGTTCCGCCAAGTAACGCCTGATTCAATCAACTATATCACATAAATTGTAAATGTAGAATAAACGTCACATTATTTTATACACTTAGGTCACACCGTAAGTTAATAAATGATTTTGGCACTCAATGTAAACAAAACATCACAGGTTCTTTAGGTGCCATCTTTCTCAACCACAGAATTGTAAACTTGTAATACTTATGTGTTCCCAACACATCAAAAATACGTTTCCAAAATATAAACTGCTGCAATATGGTTTTTTAAGGTAAAATGTATATAACATTTTCAAGTGTAAATGTCATTTATGTAAGACTTAAGGCTTCTTGCTATTTGACCCGCGGCACTCCGTTTGTGCAATCAAATTGCCTAGCATAGTCAAACACGAAAAATAGACAAAAATAAATAAGTCATTTACGCGCTCGCCTAGATTATTCTGCTATTGTTAATTATAGATATAACAATCGCAGAAAATAATATGACCAGAATTCAATATTTGTAGATACTAATAAGACACTGCTCTAACCAGGCAGTCGGATTATTTGCATCCATTAACATCTTCTTTGGGTTTTCACATTAATAAAACTATAGATTTACCAGCTATAGTTGTTTGGTATATATTGTTTCAAATTCTTTATACAGGTAATATCTTCTACACAAATTACCAATCGTTAATCCTGTGAGAAAAACATCACAACTTCTTATTGATATTGCTTATGTTTATCGCTATGCTTGTTGGAAGTCGATAATCGGCAAGCGAAGTCATCTTTTATGTAGAGAATTCAGAATAATCCTTAATTTTAAGTAGGTAGCAGTTTTAATAGGTAGATATATACTTCTTCTTATTAAAAAAGGCTGCTAGAGCCTAGCGGAGATCCCAACAGGCTGCCAAGGATATCGGGTCGGAATCCACGGCGCGTACCAGTGACTTATGTGAGTTTGTGTGTATTGAATAATTAATTATCGTTGACCCCATGCCTCGGACAGCATGTTAAACCGTCGGTAATGGCTGTCATGAAAATCTTTGTCAATGTTTATGGAGAGTTAGTACCTATCCCTTAGGGTCGCGGAGGTCTGACAGGCAATCGCTCTGTGGAAAAGCTAATATTCGGTCAAATCCCATTAGAATAGTAAGCGGACTTTGGGTTGCCCCTAGCAGAATGCTAGGGGATAAGAAAGTAGATTATTCTTTAAGCCATGCTATAGAGCTTTGTAGATTCTATTCACATAAATATTGTTATCTTAATACATAACTAAGAAGCAAATGGCTTGTCCACGAATCCGATTCAAAGTATCAAACAATAATCAGATACTTTGTATTGTCCTCAGGATTTGTTTACAATCAAGGAAAAGATACCGCAACGCACAATTCACACACAGACACAAAAACAACACAAATATACACAAAACGTAAGGGAAATGAAACACACAGCGTTTAGTTGGAAAACAGCGAGAACAATAAAAGTGTCCATAAATCAATGAACACACGGCTAACCGTCAAGCCTTTGACATTTGTACTGTTCTTATTGCGTAGGGAATAAGGTTTAAAATCGTACTTCAACAGTTAAGCTTGACTTTTGTTATGTATACATGTTTATAAATACGTTATTTTGTAAACACATTGTTGGGAATGTCCGACGTGCGGAGATAACACGTGGAAAGTTTTACGAGTCGATGAGCGGTCAATGTGTACGCTTGACACGGGACGTGACTAAGAAATAACTTGTATTAATATTTATAGAGTGAGATATTGAAATTATTTGAGAAGTTTTAATCAGTTCACCTGATTTAAAATATTTTGTGACTCTTACTCGTAGATACATTTTTGATGATGGACAGACATACAAAATCATAATCTTATAATAATATTGTGTAAAAGCATGCGCGGCTTAATTGCCGATAAGTATTCAATTCTGCCGGAATTCTGACCTAATAGGTATTTCTACCAATTCACAAAGTATTAAAATGTATCTTGTCGGTTAAAATAAAAATTAATTTACAAAATTAAGCACTTTGAATTTTTACTAACATATCTGAGAATAACACAAGATAGTACGCATAAACCTGAATATAAATTCAGTTTCGCAGGCGTTTACCAAACACACTTAAATGAAAAGGTGACAAGTCGTTCCTTATAATCCCATTTTTATCCTCTCATATCAGGCAAACTTTCGTCCATCTCTCATGTAACGCGGAAGGAATCGGCAGAAGATCCGTGCCAATCTCGTATGACGAAGTTGTATCGTAAGAAAAATAATAAATAACTAAGTTGGTTATGTATAGCAGGCAATTTCGCGTGTTTTTCTGGAACATGCATCCTCTTACATATAAAACTTACTATACAAATGTCTCGGCTTGTTTGGATGGGGTGATATTTATGCCCATGACGTACTGCCTTTGTTAGTGGTGGAAGACAATGTTGTCTTTGGATTAAATGTGTGTTTGTTATAAACCTAAAAAGGTCAGGCTACAGTTTTATATCGGCCCCTTATAAAATCAAACTTGTAAGTCACACTGCAAATGAAATTTTGTGAAAGAAAACAGCAATTGATTCTTTTCGATGTAGCATAAAATACAGTTTGTGGTAATAAGTAAATCGACTGATATAAGTAGTAAACAATATGGAGTTAAAAACTAAAACTAAAACAGCCCAACTTAAGGTATTCAAAATATTGATTTGCACCTTTAACAATTAAGAAATTACATAACAAAAATAGACAATGTATAATGAATTAGAGTTTATTAGAGTATTATTTGTTTTAATCAGTTATTCTCAATGAAGAAAGTAAGCGCCGAACTATGTTACGAACGTCCAGACCCTTTGATTGGTTTAACAATAACTACGAGGCAACAAATTAAATCCAAGACGAACTTCAAAACGAGGTCACTACAGACCTTGACCCTGTCGCGAGTATCCCTCTAACGCTTCCGAAGTGAAAGCAGACGTGCGAGCGATGCATTTCCCTGCACAAAGTGCCGACAGGATGTCCGCATTCAGTCGCTCATTCACGTGCACATATGAGAAACCTTGGGGAACAATCACGGCTTAGCAACGGATACATACATATGAACTTGCTTTGTTTTGAATATGAAACAATCTGCGAAGTAACAATATGCTGGTATATTTCTTAAAGGTATGGTCTATAGACAGCGATAGCCTAGTGAAGATACCAACAGACTGCCCTGCAGAGGGTATCGGGTTCGAATTCACAGCGCGCACCACTGACTTTTTGGACTTATGTGTGTAATGAATGGTTAATTATCGCTTGTTCCATGCGTCAAAGACAAAGGCAAAGACAAGAAATTTATTACTGAAATTGTGTGCATACATAGGTGTTTACATAAAATATATAGTTTCAACAGCCTACCCAATCGGGCATTGTAATATTATTCTTATAAATAATTACATACTACTACTACTTAAGACTAACATTTATTTTGAAAATATTCATTCATATTGTAAAAAGCTTTTTTAATTAGCCAACGTTTTAAGGCCCCTTTAAACAATTGTCCTTCTAGTTGCTTAATATCTACGGGCAAGTGGTTAAAAACTCGGATTGCAGTTACATACGTGCTTTTGTAATATATAACATTGTTTATCTTTGGTAAGTTTAAATTGTATTTATATTTATTTCGCACGTTAGGCTTAGAAGTACACTTAAGATTAAAAAAATGGATATTATTTTTAACAAATAAACATAATTCTAATATATAGATACCGGTAAGTGTAAGGAATCCCTTTTCACTAAAGACAGATCTAAGAGAGTCCATACTTTGCATATTATAAATAATGCGGAGACACTTTTTTGTAGAACAAATGTAGATTGTACATCACATGAGTTGCCCCAGTATGTTACTCCGTAGGTTAACAATGGATATACATAACCAAAATAAGCTAATTTCGCAGTATTGACAGAAGTTGTTTCGACAAGTATAGATAGGGTATAACTGTATTTCGATAACCTTTTGTTTATTTTTTCAATGTGATGTTTCCAATTTAAGTTATGGTCTATTGTAACTCCAAGGAAATCTATTTGCTTTACCTCTTCTATAAATGTATCCGATTTACATTATATTAAACGATGATGGCTTATTTTTATAATTTTGAAATTGCATCAATTTTGTTTTTGTCAAATTTGCTTTTAAGTTTATTGATTTTAGCCAGCTAGTAAAGCTATTTAATGTATTATTTATTTCAATTTCATATTCAGTGTCATTTAAGTTATCATTACATATAAAAATTGTAGCATCATCTGCATACATAATGCATAGATGGTTAGTTAAGTTAGGCAGGTTATTTACGTAAATTAAAAATAACAATGTGCCCAATATGCTGCCTTGTGAAACACCTAGTAATACCTTTTCGAACCTTGATTGAATAGGCACTAATGTTTTAGTGGTCCGATCGAAAGTTTCGATGACAGTGGCTTGCTTCCTATGTTCTAGATATGATTTTATTAGCTCTTTCGCCACGCCTCTAATATCTATATTTTCTAATTGGTTTAATAAAATATCAAAATGCACACAGTCAAAAGCTTTTGACATGTCGAGAAGAAAAGTAGTGCATCTCTTCTTTTTGTTCATATTTTCCCAAATACTTTGGAATAGTTTAAATATGGCCAATGATGTAGTTTTATTTTGTTGAAAACCAAATTGATTTGCACTCAGTATATTATAATGATCCAGAAATTTTGTAAACCTAGTATGTCTAACGTTTTCAAATATTTTGTCGGCGAGCATGTCAGTCCTGGCTGTCATGAAGATCTTTCATGATCTCATTAAGGCGTTAGTACCTTTTAAACAAACTGACACTAGTTTAAGCCATGGAATATCGCTACCCCTTTGAGTTGCGGAGATCAGTTACGCTAGTAAGCAGACCTCGGGATGCAAGTGGGATAACGCTAGGAGGATGATATCCTAAATATACACAGTCATCTTTCCCAGTGCGATAAATTGACTTTGAAAATCTGTATATATAAAATCCTTGCGTTACTGACTGACTGACAGACAAGCTACAGCCAAAACTATTGGGCACAAGAAGCTGAAATTTGGCATGTATGTTTTTTGGGGACCGTACGGGTCAAGTACGGGTGCACTAAGAAGGGATTTCCTGAAATACCCACGGGATCGGGCAAAACGGGTAAATTAAAAAATATGTATGTGCAGGCGTAGCCATGGGCATCCCCTAGTCTGTCAAAAGTAGGTCATTAATCTAAAAGTAGAATTAAATGGAATCTATGTGAGCTTATAATTCCCAGCATAGTTAGCCAACTAAGTTTTATTAGCTTAGTCCCAACCGCACGAAAAATGTCGACTAAAATAGTTTCCAATTTCATGAAAATTCGCGTATCGGCAGGAACATACTGAAACATTGAATCCCCTATTCGAGGCTTTACGACTTTAAGTAGGCTGCGTGTTTTTGCGAGATAATTCAAATGTTCCCAGCTCTTTCACACATTTTGTCATTTCAATGAGGAGAAAATAGTTTCATAACATAAAACGGATTTACTTTATGAGTTAGGAGTTATAGTTCCAAACATAATATTATTGCTGAAACAGTTAATAGGTATGTTAATTCTAAATTAGAATATTCAATCTTACATCAAGTTGGTAGTCGTAAGCTATTTGTACCAAATATTTTCACTTCTATTTATTGGAACATTTGTAGGTAGGTACATATATTCTGTTTGTAATTTAGTTAGCATGCCTTCGGTTTTCCAGCACATTTCACTTGAAATATTACAAGTCCAATATACCTAATGTAGAAAAAGTAAGCTAAAAAAATAAAGCAAGTTAATACATAGATTATTGGAGTCGGAAGCTATTTATGCGATGATATATAACAATCATAAAACCAAATTGCTTGTATCATATACAGTACGACATTTTCAGACTGGCTTTTTATGCTTTGGTGGTCCTTCATTATTTTTTATGGACTGGCTGACAAACCGACAACGCACAACCAAAATAATTGGGCGCATGAAGCTGCAGTTTGAAATGTATGTTCCTTGGGGACCGTAGGGGTGCACTTAGAAAGATTTCCGAAATTCCCACGGGATCGGGAAGAACTTGAAGGTTAAATTAAAATAAAATGCAAGTAGTTGCGAGCATCGACTAATATTTAATAAAAATAAATATCATAGACGGCAACATCTAAATATGAGATGATGTAAAGTACTGCGTATACTGGTAAGTAAATAATGCCTCAAAGGCATCAAAACAAATCTTATGACCGTAGTTACCAAACGTCATATCTAAATTTTACACGAAATAAATCATGTTGGAATCTTAATTGTAGCTACTACTCACGTTAATCTTGATGGTCTCCTGAAACTTCTTAGCATAATTTGTAAAGGTATCTGTTTACAATGTAAATTGAGCTACTGACTTGGGTCGGCATCGGCATTTATATTACATGGCTTTAAGTTATTTGCGTGAAGGTATTTATCAACCGCCCCATCCAATTTGAAGCGGTCATAAGATGCCAAAATAAATAAATTCGAGATTCAAACATTCTTTCGATTTGTTTTGATATTAATTTCGTCACAATAATCAGCAAGAATTTTCGGTATGAACGAGATCTGAATTAATATAATCTTCGATCGCAAAATTTGCATGCTGAATACATTCAAAATTGTGTTTTTATTTCTCGACGAGGTCGAAAAACAGGGCAAATTAATTTTATATTTTCGCTTGTTTCTTTTTGCTGCCAAATATTCGCAAATAAGCGCACGGTTCGGCGGATAGTAAGTAATGGGATGTAGTTACGAAAGTTGTCGGTCGCTTGCAATAAACCGTCTTATCACTTGCACAATATATAAGTTGTTCTTTTAATATTTGTGGTTTTCTATGCGTACTACCAGGCAGCGTATAGGAAGAAATATTGCTATCACATAATATCTAGAAATTGTTATGTAGCGTATATTATTTTATTTCAGTTAGCATTGACGATCAACTCTGTATCTATCTCAATCTAAGGTAAATTTTGCTGTACTGTTTAGTTTTTAAGATCTTTGTAATACCACAATTTGAGCAATAAAGATGATTTGATTAGTTGTTTACTTTGAATGAGACTATTAGGCACTGAAACCCATGACCCTTGATGAACAAAGAAGCTAAGTGTTTGGTGCGAAGAAACCGGACGAAATATTTGTTAACATTTATTTTCATACAAGCAAACTTATTCTAATCGCCATCATTTGTAGAAACACACAACTCGAATTCATTCAAACTTTATCTTTAGTGTGATTCAAACCCGGAACATCTTGTTACAACATAAGTACTGTCTCTGCACAGTAATAAATTTGGTACAACATGAACAAAATACCGTCAAGGATTACTATTTTAACTGAATATATTTTCTACACAATACATATAATCTCTACGACAGCAGTTCTATAATATTTACATCGTTTGTTAAGTATCCAATATTGATGTAGTTTCGTATATTTATTGAATGATACACAGAGAGATCAAGGGAATATTTTCCATCTACATTTTCCTTTGGGACATAGCTGAATGTTAGGCTCTATATCCATTAGCATGCAAAGGATGTCGTGGTATTCTGTCGAGAACTGTGATATTAATAGTATTACGTACATAAAATAGACTACGTAAGTATTAAGATAAGTTTTATCATACATTTTATTTATGCATTTTATAATACAAATATAAATATTTTATTATTTAATAGACTTAATGTAAATATAAAGGTAAGAATTGTTGGTTTGCCTTGAAAGACTTCAATGGCGGCTATATTTTTTTTGAAATGTTTGAGGTCTAAAACATAATAATCTAAGTAGGTAATGAAGTGGCAGTATAGATTGCTCTCAATTTACTTTAATATTTATGATCGATACAATAAATATTTGTGATCGTGATTAGTTACGAAACTGTCTGGCTGTTCTGATTATGAATCAAATTTTTAAACGCCGTAGTTTCTTTATCCGGTTATTATGAAGTAGCAACGTTTCCCTAATTAGAACCTACAAGGGACTACCAGTAACTTTCAATACAGCGCGAGCCCAGAACGATCATAATCGTTGTTCGTGATCACAGCGGTATTTTCACGGAGCATGTTCGCGAGGCTAGTGAATAGTCACCTTTACATATTGTAGCGAACATAATACTTTGTGTGACGCGTTTATTGGTTCTCGTGGAGACGTAAAAAGTACATATATTGCGTACACTGTTTGTTCTTATCTTCGACAGAGTTTTGGAACGGGTAAGATTTGCCGCGAATGTTGGCCAATAGTTTCCTATAAACATAGTGAAGTTTTTTTTGCTTTGTTATTATTATATAATCGATTTATGTAATAAATTTCAATTCAATATGATACTTTTGTATAGTCACAAAGCGTAAGAGTACTTGAGATAGAAAATAAGATGTATTGTCTTAATTAAATTAGTTTTGATCACTTTGCAAGACGTCAGGCAACAGCAACCTTTACTATTTTAAAATAATCCCATAAAAAACAATACTTGTTAAAAAAAGCAAATCTTGTAACTCAGTTCTTCTACTTTAGTAGTCGGTAGTTAATACGTTTTAAATAAATAGATTGACTCGGCCATCGCATGAAAACACAATATATATATAAATTAGATTGTTTAGTGAGATTGCCAAGTCAATAAATTTATTTAAAACGTATTAATTACCGACTTGGTATTACATGGATCTCATAACTTTTTACAGTAGAAGAACTGAGTTGCGGGACTTGCTTTTTTCAAAAGATTTTTTTTTATGGGATCTCATTTATTTTTGTAGATTGTCCTACATTTTTGCCTTGCTTCTACGGTACCTTCTACTTCTTGTATACCAACAACGAATTCTCTTAAAGCCCTAGCTGCAAATGTAACTTTGTAATCTTATATATTTATTGGGGATTACAAAGTTATTTATGCAGTTAATTTATCTCGAAAATGGACCTAAATTGGAAAATATTTTAGTTTTTCCTTGATTACAATTTGACACTAAACACTAATTGTATTCTAAATTTGAAGCTTCTATGTCTGCTAGAAGTGCCTTAGACTTTTGATGATCGGTCAGTGAGTGACAAAATTAAGAAATTTGACTCTTTATAATTCTGATTCTACAGAATTATAAGATCTTTGTTTTTTGAATGTAATTTGAAATATACTATGTTTATACAATGCCTGCTTGATTACTCAAAATGTAGGGTTCTAGTTTTATCCAAAACAAAGTTATAAGGGGTCGAAAATGGCCTGAATTCCTTCAAGAAAAGGATGGTACGGCTGTGCCGCTTTTTGCTCGACTTGGCGGGGGCACTGCCGTGCCCTCAGATCTGGGAAATGCTTTATATAAATCTATTCTTAAGGAGCAGCAAATGGAGTTATAAGTCAAAACTATACTGTCTGTGTTTTCAATAAAGTCAGAGATTATAACTATAGTAAAATGCAAAATGTTTTCCAAATACAATTTGAGTAACACAGCCTTCAAATATCACCAGCAATGTTTATTTTAAAATAAATCCATGCAAACGAGCATTTAGAGCAAATCTAGTAAAGTTTGTATGTCAAAAGCAAAAGCCACTCCGGTAATACATTAAACACTCTAACTAAAACGTTAGTGAAGTTAGCAACGATCTGTACTCCGCCGTTTAAACAACATATGAAACTATTACCGCTAATGGCACTTAGTGAACAATTGTTGTTTGCAAGCCATAAAGCAACTCCATAACAGCACGTGATGGGAACAATACTACCATATAGTTTAGAAGATTTATATACTGAACTTGCCACTTAACATATTGTACCTACATTATATTGGATACCCCGCAGCGATTAGCACATTCTTCTTTAATTTAACCGTTTCTCACCGATCCCTTTGGAATTCCAAGAAATCCGTTCAGCGGTCCTCGAGAAACATATATGCCAAATTTCAGCTTCTTGCGCCAAGTGGTTTTGGGTGTGGCTTGTCTGTAATGTAAGACAAGCCACAGCTGTTAGTTACTCAGTAATGCAAGAATTGATATGATACCGTCCCGTCTTCTCCACTGCTACAATCAGCCAATACTTTTTCTATAAGTTATGGACAGTTAAAAAACCCATCAGGTACGGTACCTGGAGTCTTCGTTAATTGGCAGCCTCTTACGACTCATTATGATAGGACTGATCATATATGGCTAAGTCACGGGAAAAGACCTCTAAGCCGCAGGAAAAGTTGTGGCTAAGAAATTTAATATTGGGTAATGGACGAGTGCCGCTTTTAAACATTTCAGTGCAATTATTTTGAATTAGTTGCGAATGTTCATTCAGCGAGATATACTTAGAGGAAACTTTACTAATTTGGCATCGGATTATTTACGCTTCTACGAAGCTGGCTTGGTGGAGCCATAAACTATAAGAATGTTATGGAGTTCTTTCTATAAGGACTATTAAGGACATACGAGCTCGGTTTATTACTGTATAAACAATAAAATGAAATACTCAGCAGATGTGATGCAATGTACCTACTTGAAAGATAATAGAAAATATAAAAAGTGTAATTCGTTAGTGAAATACGAGATAAAATTAATATGAATCATCAAGTGACTAGCGTGATCACTACAGAGTTTATTACTTAACCCTATCATCTGTGTAATATAAAATTCTTGAGTTACTGACTGACTGACAGACAATGCAGACCCAAAACGATTAAGCGCAAGAAGCTGAAATTCGGCACGCAAGTTCTTTGGGCACCGTTATCGTAGAGGTGCACTGAGAAGGAATATCCTGAAATTCAAACCGGATCCCGCAGGAACGGTTAAATTAAAATAAAAAATGTGGGCTAGCTGCGAGCGTCTTCTAGTAATAAAATAAATTAAATTGGTAATATTGTACAGCCAACAGGACAGAAAATAAATCAGTTTCTCGTAACCACGGCATTGATTGGTGTCATTCAACCAAAACGTTCGGGCAATATTTTTATCCTCTGTTTAATATAATAACTATATGTATTTATGCGAATACTATTATATTCTCCAAATACTATAATTTAATACGGTTCATAAGTATGTGCATACATATAGCAAAAGTTTAAGGTCGTTCTAAAAATCTGACGAGATTATGCTAAATTGGTGATTTCATAAAGTAATGAAACTAGATCAACTTCTGGGCAGCGAATTAAACATAATTTGACTGGTTGAAATTTGCTTAGTTTGACAAATTAAATCTGGTTTGTCCTCTATAGCTTTGATATGTGCAATACCTACTTAAATTTGTGCAAGTAACTTGATCGTTCTGAACTTTAGAAACTAGTAGAAAGAAGTAGTATCGTCCAGGGCCAAAACCGTTTTCAGTGCTTAAATCAAACAATAATCGACTACCTTCCTTACCTATTCGGCTATTCACGGACGGGACGTTTCACACAAACTGTGTAACTTACAAAGTGTATAACGGCATGCGTGTAAATCACTTGAAGCGTGTGCGCGACAGGTGTGATTACCGTTCGCAAATGTCAAGACATTAAGCCATTAGCGCCATTCTTCTTAGCAGTTCAACTAATGTTTAATTATCACTTGCGCTGACACCGCGAGTTACATGAATGAATGTGGTACCTACTTAAACGATAATCTGTGTAGAGGGATTAAGAATACAAAATGTCATTACTTACCTCATTTAGTCCCTTGGTGTTGTAAGAGGCGACTAAGGATGGTACAAAGTTAATATCTTGCGGAAGATATGGAAAACTAGAAATCAAATCTATGCTAACCCGTCTGGGCAGCGTAGATGAAGACGGCCAGATTTTAAATTCAAATGTTTAATTTTATTTGATTTCTGGTTTTGCCTCACAATGTTATTGAGACGCAAATTAAAAGAGGCCAGGTTTAACACTGCCTCGTTGGTCTCGCGGCATAAATGTGCGCGTGGGATTGGGAGGTCTCGGGTTCGATTCCCGGGTCGGGCCAAGTGATATTGGGTTTTCCCATTACGAAATTCTCAGTAGCAGCACGGAGTCTGGTAATGTGCCCGGTACGGCAATAGGCTCGCACCCTATTACGTGGGACCTAAATATTCGTGGCGAAATGTGGGTGTAATATTTCACCTCTGCCTACCCCTTCGGGGATACAAGCGTGAGTCTATAAAAAAATATAAATAAATATATAAATAAAAAAGGTTTAACACAGCTACAATAGGTTTATACGTCAATCTATATAAATCCAAATGTTCTCCAGTCATGCATGTGCCCGCACATAACATCACATCGACTGCACAAATTTAGTTCATTCTGTTTTAGTTACGGTTTGTATGAAATAAAATTAAAAAATACCTTTATACAGTCACACGTTAATAACGGTGTTATTTGTTTCACTATCAGTGCAAAGCCAGGATAGACTCCTAAATTTGTGGTAAATATAGAGCCGGTTTTCGAAACTGGTTCCAAAATAGGTATCTGCTTTTATAGTTTTATTTTGAGTTGGTAGAATCATTTTATTTCGGAAGATCTCAAATTTGGCGACTCGGAGGATATGGATTTTGGATTCCGTTGAGAGCCTATGAATCTTTATTAGGTTGCTAAATAACTTTGCATGGTTTTCTCTTTGAGGAGATAATGTATTTTTGGCCAGAAATCAGAACCTAATCACTGTCTATTGCTGCCAGCTTAGTCTGCCTTTTATAAGAGTCAGCCACGCGGTGTTGATGGAAGTGACAACAAAATATGATAATCTGCCATTACAACAGTGAACGTACTCATTTACAATTCAATTCAGTAGGGTAAAAAAAAAAAAAAATAACTATAAAAAATTGGGCAAGTGCGAGTCGGACTCGCGCACGAAGGGTTCCGTACCATCATCTATAAAAGAAAATCACGTTCGTTGTATGTATACTTAAATACTTTATAAGTTTCTACCTGTTTATTAAGATCGAGTAACAAATTGCTTAAAAATTACGTTTGTTGTATGGGAGCCCCCCTTTATTATTTACTTTTTTTTAATTTAATTATTTATTTTGAAAGGTAATATACAACTACATATTCTGTGAAAATTTAAAGCGTCTACCTGTTACAGTTAGTAATTTTGAGCAAAAAATACGAAAAAAAACACGGTTTTTGTATGGGACCCCACCTTAATATTTTCATTTTTTTATTTTTAGTATTTGTTGTTATAGCGGCAACCGAAATACATAATTTGTGAAAATTTCAGCTTTCTAGCTATCATGGTTTATGAGATACAGCCTGGTGACAGACAGACGGACAGACAGCGGAGGCTTAGTAATAGGGTTCCGTTTTTTACCTTTTAGGTACGGAACCCTAAAAAATTAGAGTTATCTTACTTACTATAGGTACTTACTTATCATGCGAGATCTTGACTTTATTAATATTTATATACGTAAAACACGCTTCTAATAATATTTTGTATCCAAATCAAGATAACCAACAGGATACAACTTAGGTATGTAATTTAACATCACAATTTCCTTGTTATTAGCACTAATGCTACAACAATTTAAACACACGTTGTCTAGATGCCATTATGGTCGTAAAATTCACACGTTATTATCACATCTTGAAAATCCGAGCGTTACTCTGTAGGCAGTTATCTTCAGCACTTAGATACTGAGAAATACGACATCGCGTTACATACAGTTATAGCTAAAATTATTTGATAGTTTGGATTTACACATCTATGCTAATATTTTAAAGTTCAAGTTTGTTTGCCAAAGCACTTAAAAAACGATTGTAAAATCTATTTGCGTCTGATCTTTTTACGGCACCTTTATACCCTGGAAACTTTATAGTGATAAACTATATTAATGGGCAGCGGTTCAGCAGCATATGCATTGCTTAACATCGGCGATAGTACAGGACAGTTCAGAAGATAATCTAAGTACTTTATCTTTACAAAAGTTATTAAACGATCACATAAAGGCATAGTCTATTGACAGCGGCATTTACCCTTCGCAGTGACGATATATCTATGTAGTTGTCATATTATTATGTATAAAATACCTTTACCTAAGAATTATGGGTAAAGGCCGAATACTGGAAGTCAGTGTTAACATAAAATTAGCCAGCTCAAATTGGTTTATAATCTATAACAAAATCATTCCCTCATTCCCTCATGCCACCAATGCTGTGGAATATTAATAAACTCGAATCAACATCTGAATCAACTATAAAATATTGAAGGAGAGTATTAACGCATAAAATTATAGTCAAAACCAAATGGCATTCACCTGTCTCGAAGTTGTCTCAATATAACATCGAAGAGAATAAAAAACTGCCTTTACCATTGCTCTTCAAGGTGAATTATGAACGATCATCTATATAGACACCGTAAATATGACAAAGAAAACCATAACAATAGTGTTTTAAGATCAATGTTTCATTAAGTTCTCTTTGACAATCGGTCATTGTCGTGACGAGAACACCAATGAATAAGTGACCTTGTAAAAAATTGAGGAAAACACTAAAAATATGAATTAATTATAGCGACGAAAGAACATCTTTGTGGCCAAGGAATAAAAACCTTCGTTAGACAATAATTAGACTGTACCTACCTTGTCAAATAAAATAATTATTGTTATGTAGCAACAAGCTTCTGTAAGTACCAAACTTCTCATTATAATGAAACCACACTACCACAAATGAAAATATTATTATATAAAGACTCTCTCACTCACGCTTGCATCCCCGAAGGGTTAGGCAGAGGTGTTACAACCAAATACATTCAGATTTTTAAAGCTAATAAAAATAAGGACCTCAAATATAGGCCGAGACACTTCAGGTTGAAGTTGACAATATTTTTTCAGCTGTATTTGGCTGTCACGCATTCGTTACTAAAAAGTTTCCTTGTAAAAGAACCCAAAATATATTTCGATAATTTGTGTTTGGGTAAAATATATTTCGACAATTTGCACTTGGATGAATACATTTTCACGACCAGTGGCTGTGTACATTCTACTGTTGTCCTTCTATAATATCAAGCAGTCAAAACTTCGAAGCCAATCAAAATGTTATTGAATTTCATAGTAGCGCTGTAAATTGACTATCGCATGTTAACCAAAAATGTACACCAAGAAAATCTAAAACCGTCTGCTGCTTTTACTTGTATTTAATTATTCACGACCCTGCTCCACGAGTAGAAATCTCTGTTCGTATAATATTTATATTATTTTGGGTTGATTTGACCCTAAAAATTCCATAAATAGCACTATGAAAATGTTTTGTATCAGAAAACGACTGAAAAATGGCTTTATCAGCTAACATAGAACAAGTGCAATTCGCTTTTTATTACAAACTTATTATTGTTAATGATTCTGCCAAAACCAAAAAATAATATATATGGTTGAACACTAGTTGCGTAATTACACTACACTCGCTAGTATATATACTACAACGGTAAGAGGAAAAAAGTAACTGACAATAATTGCAAATAATTGAGGAAAATTTGATTATATTTCTGACGATAGAATCTGTAAGGAAAAGTGTTTCACGCTGCAGCTCAAGGAGAAGACGAAGGTTGTATCGTACTAAAACGTTAAGATAAAGGCGGAAAATAGAAAACGACAGAAATAGCATCCTCAACAAGAGCAATGGTTTTAAATGGGAAAGAGCCTGCAATCTAGTAAATACTTTTAAATCAGCCCTTAAAGAACAAAGCAGCTCTATAAAATAACCTAGCGCCTATTAAAGGCTGAGATGGCGCTTGAAGAAGAATAAGACGAATATTCATGGCTTCATTCGAACTAATTGTTATTGCTAGGTCCTTATTACTAACGCAGTTTACTCAGAATATCTTGGTAGTGTTGGCTTTAATCACCAATTAAAGCTCTTGGATCTTAGCAATCTGAAGTTAATTGTTTTCATTGAAATCACCCGCGACTTGTACTTACGAGAGCTCAGCGTAGATAAAATGCCTGACATATCTCATTTTAGATAAGTAGGTATTTGTGTATTTTGGTGCGGAGTGTTAGAATTCACAAATACGTTCACAAGTTTTGTTATCTATTCTGTTGGAGACGTTAGATATTGTTGATTGTATTTGCTTAGATACCTCTTATAACTTTGAATAAAAACAATTAACAAGGAAAATATACTACTAAGATTAATACATATTAGAATCAGATATTAGTCTTTTCGTATGGTCCATTGCTGCCATAAATGCAGACAAATGTATTATTAACATGATACATATAAAGATTCCTTATACGGGCAATAAATTCTGATGACATGTTTTCGGTCACGTTCTAAGCTCTGTTGATGAGATATGTCATCAATTGATAGAATATTCATTATTACCTACTATAGCATCTTGTACCTACACACGATTGTATGCCAGCGTGGAAGCGTGAATCCGCTTTAGATAAGTGAAGTATGAGCTATTTTAATTGCACTGATAAGAATTTATCGAATTCTTTATCCTACACACATCAATGAAAGTAAGTCTATAGTACCCGAACGTTATCAACTTGATATAAATGAAGGCTAAAATAATCTGTGACTGTAGTAAAAAGAAATAAGTAAGAAAGAAAATACAATAGATTAAAGTAATAATAGATAGGATTTGGTGGTAAGAGAAAATGACAACAGAAGGCGACGTTATAAGTAATAAGTTAAAACAATACTATGAGAGAGAAAAATAGCTATTTATTTCTTGCTGCCTGATGCAGCTGAATCTCTCAGAAAAACCGTCTTGTTTGTAGTGTGTGATTAAAAGAGTAAAGAGCAATAATACTACAGGCAGCAATAATAATATTGCAAATACCATCGACGTCTTGCAGCAGCATCCTTTCATTTCCGTCTGGATTTCAAAAAAAATTATAGATGTTCAAAATTTGGGCTGACTATAACTATGCATATATTTACATCCCCAGCGTATGTAACCATCAAAAGATCATCGCAAAGTTCTTAACACGCATACCTTTCAAACCAACTTCTCTTAGTGGCACGTAGTTAAACCATTATTCACAAAAGAATTCATGCGACTGTTACGCAAGGGATGAGGAAGATGAACGCTTCTAAAATCAGGACGCTCAAAAAATATTGTGTGAATGTTTCAAGTTGAACTTGAACAAGTGGAATAACTTAAAAACCTTCTAATCTAAAAAGCCAATTCTCAAATTTCTTCAAAATGCAGTTTCGATTTAGTCTTGGCGTCATTATCGTCAAATTCGATTCAGTGTCGATGTCAGATAAATACGAGAATTGGCCTTCTGGAAACTGTATATACATACTTCTTTACATTGTTTCAATACGAGAAACTCTTCATATATTTAAAGTAAACTAAATTATTTGCAGATGTTTTTTTGGATATAGTGTGTCAGGTATTTGCATATGTACTGACATAGAGCATAGATATTGTACTGAGCAAAGAATACTTGTAAAGTTATTGCTCCGTTTTCTTCAATACAACGATGTCATGTCTCATTGTAGACTCTTTGTATATATTTAACATCTTCTTTTATTATTCAGTTTCACGCACGAGTTTACAATTTCAAGCAGATAAAATGCCTTTTGCAAACAGGGCTAAGAAAACAACAATGTTGGCAAACAAAAGTAAAACGTTTTTATGTTGTTTGGAGTTTTTTTACCGTTGTAGTAGACGTATTACAATATTTCAATTATTGATCCATTGGCCAATCTGTTTATCATGGTAAACAGAGAAATAACTACATTTTCTTATTATATGACACTTGGCTGATTGACAACACAGGCTGTGCCTGTATCAATTATATTAAAAGTTTTACTTGTAATGTTATAGGATTTTATAGCATGCTTGCTTAAATCTCTTTAATATACAGAAATAAGCCAAGTGAAAAATATACTTTGAACTTTTCGTACACTCACGTTGTATACAAAGAAAAGATTTTCAGTTACATAAAATCCATATAACATTATTTTCTACAAATAATTCGTTTTGGAGTCAATTTGCCACAGTCGCAAATTCTCAGATTACAGCCTTTAATTAAATCATTTCTCGCAATTGAGCTAAAGGTTCTTATGAAAATAAATTGTCCGTGCAAACCCTTCAAAAGGAAAATGCCAATTCAAAGAAAAAGGTTTTTGTATATTTAATAAAAATAATTATTCTGTTTGCGGTTGACTTGTTTGACTTGTATAATCCTATTAACATTTCGTCGAATTATTAATTATTTAGTTTTTATATCTGTATTTTTATAAGATTATCTGTAAGTTAGTTTTGTTTAAAAAAAATTAAACCGACTTCAAGAAAAGGAGTTTCTCAGTTGGACCTGCATGTATGTATTAAAAGATTTGCAATAGGATGTTATTAAATAGGGTAGAATACTTATATTAGGAGCTTCTCAATCTATGAAGACAACAATCAATATGAAACTGACAAAATCAATAGTGAACCATGACCAATGCATATATGAACACGAAATTATACTGTACCGCGTTAGCATGGCCGTGTAACGAGATGACAAACAACCGAAAATTAAGAAATAGATTAAACCAAAGGACAAACAAAGGGATTATAAGATAAAGCAGAATTATGTTTGTTTTGCCAATTTGTCTCAAACAAGCTAAGTAAGATCATTAATATATATATAGCCATTACCGTAATACTCTTAGAAGATTATGTGGATATTGTTCAGCATATAATGTAGGGATATTTGCAATACAAATAATTAACGTTAAACTTTAAATATCTCATCATCAGCCTTTAACAGCCCACTGCTGGACTAGGCCTCTCCTTTGAAAGGAGGAATTGTCCTACTATACCACGCTGACCAAACGGGTTGGTATAGGGTTTGTATCAAGTTTTCCTTCTCTTACAGTGCTGTTCTCTGCATAGTGGTCCCTCTGTCGGCTCTTACGACACCCATGGGATGATATGGGGTGGTGACATTCCGTATTCTTAATCCGTCACCACGCGGATCCGTCACACCTTTAAATATAACAAATACAAAATATGTCGACTTATCTTTACGTGTCAGTCTTTCTACCAATGTAATATACTATAAAGCTAAAATGTATTATAAAGTATAATATAATATATAAATACATATAAATAAAATGTAATAAAAGCTGCAGCTTATATTAATATTCACCTTTAAAAATATCAAATCAATCCTTTAGTTCGCTTCACATATAGGGCGGTTTCAGATCAGCCTATTTTTCTGTGTGTATACGGTCGTTTCAGCATACGCGCTTACACGCGCACTACCTTACGCACTTCAAAAAACCGGTCTCGCGTAAACGCGCATATTACGGCGTGCTCGCTCGAAACGTTAGTGACATCGTGTCAGTGTCAACATCGATTCTGATGGCTCGCGCTTATACGAGATTAGAAGCGCGTCTACGCTCGTACGAGTTGCGCGTGTGCGCTTATACGCGCCTACATGCGCTTCCAAAAACGAGCTTATACGCGCGTATGAAACGCTAATCTGAAACCGCCCATAATGTTCAGTTTTACATAGATGTCAATTGTCTCTTCATTTCGACATAAATTGGTTGGAACACAATTTGACGAAAGGGGCCTGGATGAAATGTAATCAAATTGGTAATCCTAACTAGTTTATGTATATCTCAAGGACTCGTATGAGACACGCCTCGACGCCTGACAATACGGGCTGATACAAATACATACACCAGCATTTGTGTGTGCCTGTCTAATTGGCAAATGCCTAATCAGATTCCAATATTGGATCTATCTATGAATCTGGAGATTTGAGATAGATATTTGACATAGGCTGTTTATCATTGCTCACATATTGTATCACAGCATGGGGTGGTGCTCATAGGTGTCATCTTTTACCACTGGAGCGAGCGCAGAGGGCACGCACGCACGCACGCACGCACGCACGAACGCACGCACCCACGCACACACGCACGCACGCACGCACGCACGCACGCACCCACGCACCCACGCACACACGCACGCACGCACGCACGCACACACGCACGCACGCACGCACGCACGCACGCACGCACGCACGCACGCACGCACGCACACACGCACGAACGCACGCACGCACGCACACACACAAACACACACACGTAGTCGTACATTATGTCACTAATGTATTACATAATATATCATTACTGTTGTACCAACAAATGGAGATAAATGAATTTAATTATTTTAATTTAATACACATTATGTCAAACATGTATCTCAAATCTAAAAAATCCATGAATTAATCGGATATTGAATCGCTTAATTGTCTACTTCTTCATTTTGTAGGTAATGTTTGTGCTGCCATCTATATACAATTTAAATGTCATGTCAAAAAGTGTTCGTTTAAAATGGTAACAAATTATCCACAAATCAATTAAATTAAGCAAATAAATGGTTGGTGTCTTCACGAAAATGTTTTTTGCTCATTCTAGCGTTCGTTTCTTTTCAATACAGTTTACAAACTGCATTTATGCAAATAAAGGCTAAGTATTCATCACGAAAATACTTTTTGTTTGGTCTTGTGTTTGTTTTTTCTTCTAAGTTTTTATTGTAAGCACGATCACTATTTATATCGTCTGTTTGTTTATTTTGTATTATTGTAACAATATTAAACAATGACTAAAAGGTTGCTTTGCGGAAATGTAATAATAAATTATCACAGAGCATTCTTCTTCCCAATGACTTTGTAAAGCATGACGGTACTTTGAATTGCCAATATTGTTAATTGCTGAAGATAAGGATTAGCAATACTAATTAGTTGCCGACTACATTGTTATCGGCGGAACATGATTATGGCACTGAATTACAATTTTCCAATTCGATAATAATTTAAACGCATTCTGATTATTATCTATAACCAAGCTTCTGAAGAATTTAGGTGTAAAATTGGCTGCAAGATAAGTTTAGTACAGTGTGATTTTTAGCATTCGCTGCAATGCTTTGCCAGAATGAAGGCCTAGTTTCCACCAAAGCAAAGACGAGCGGAATTGCAATTAGAAAAGTGAATCTGGAACGAAAAATATCCCATACAGATCGATGGTGAAATAATTGTGTTATAATTAAATGGTTTGCTATTTAAATAATAACAATTAACATTAATGAAGTAATAAAGTATGACCATATATTTATTTACGTATTTGTCAGTAGTGATGCCCCAACATCAAAACATATGAATAGGTATCAATAAGATAATGAAAACTGAAATTCAAAGTATTGCCCAATGATGTACATATTAATAATTATTATCAGAGTAATTAGTTTATGTACCTACAACAAACAGTCGATAGATTATTTTACAGCTAATCAAATTGACCAAGTCATACGTTACTGGACTTTGATCCTAAGACGTGTTAGGGGTCCACGATCGGAGAATAGTAATCATGATGATAAGATTAAGATTAGTGATAAGACATAAGGCGATGCTGATTTTTTATTGCCAACTCTGACAAGCGGGGGCGGTCCATTTGATGATAAGCGCCTGGCGCGAACATAGCTATGTTCCTTTATCATTACGGCAACAAAGCAAGTTTAGTATCCACGTTGCCTATCTTACGAAATGAAAATCATTCAACCGAGTCGCTTTCTACTCATCCCATCGTACATAATATAACATTATATATGAACGTTATAAATACTTATTTTAAATAAATATTTTGCATGACAGTCATTTCTAATTGGAAATACATTATTGTAGTGTAGCGTAGTGTAGTTGTAGCGCTCATAGCGAGATTTAGCTTGTCGTTCGTAACAGATCGGCAAAGTTAAGCAACTCTTGCACAGGTGCCACTTGGATGGGTGACTAAGTGTGGCATTCACATCTGAGCGCTACCGTGCTTCGGAAGGCACGTAAAGCTGTCGGTCCCGGTTCTTGTCTTAGGATAAGAGTCGTTAGGCCACGTCGGAGGCCTTCGGGCGGTCTGAAAAACTCCGACACTAGAGTTAGGGCGGTTTCAGATTAGCGTATTTTTCTGCGCGTATACGGTCGTTTTAGCATACGCGCTTACACGCGCGCTACATTACACGCTTCAAAAAACCGGACTCGCGTAAACGGGCACATTTCGGCGTGTTCGCTCGTAACGGTAGTGACATCTTGTCAGTGTCAACATGGATTCTGACGGCTAAGCGCGTCATCGCTCGTACGAGTTGCGCGTGTGCCTAAGGGCGTGCCAATACGCGCTTGCATGCGCTTCTACAAACGAGCTTATACGCGCGTATAAAACGCTAATCTGAAACCGCCCTTAGCCACACGAAAAACAAACAAAACAAACAATTTGTGATTTCAGTTTTCTACCCTGTGTTTTTAAGAATATTAACATATTATACAGGCTGCTAACAGACTTATGGCAAAATAGCGGTGACTAAGTAGGTATGTGGTCCTCTCGGTAACCTTTTGATAAAAGAAGGGTACAATAATGGCCGGGAAGAAGAAATTTAAGTCTTTTTCTTGTCAATAGCGATTTAAATAGTGTGCGACCAAAAATTAAGGTCTGGAAGCGCTAATTGCTCTCACTCACTGAACATAACCTTACAATACAAATGATAATTGATAGTATTCCTGTAAGTGAGCAATTCTTCCTAGACTGAAACCCGCAATAGTTAATTCCAAATCAACAAAGTCACACAGGTAATATTTAATTATTAATCGTCATCAGTGGTACGACATGACCATAAAACAATGAAATCATGTCGTTCAGTTAGCCACTGACATCTACACGTGATTGACAGTGGTTGTAAAACTGTATGCCTGTTTATAGGTGTGTTATTAATCATCGAGCAATCTTTATAGCTCTTATACTTTACAATATGTATTTATTTGTTGATTAGAAACTACAGATAAATGAAAAATGCCAATGCAAGGAACTGAAAATTAACAGGGCACGCTATTAAAGTTTCATCAGGCCTTATATAAACTGGTCCACTGCTGGACACGGAACTTTAATCACTATGAGAAGGGTGATGAAGGTTTGGTAATAGACCATAAATCTGGCCAAGTACATGGCCGACTTTACACGTCTTACGAGAACAGTATGGATATCACAGTTAGGTATGCCGAATTTTTCCTCTGCCGTTTAGCAAGCGATAATTAACAATTTAATTTACACATGCCTACGTAAAGTCTGTGTTGTACGCTTTTTACGCTACCGAGACTCGTTGCGTTGAAATATTAGTGTTTGCAATTTAGGTTAATCCCTATACAATTGGAACAATAGGTATTTATCAACACAAAATACTGTACAAATCCGGTTATCAAACGACTTCAGTAGTAGCTATAACCTGTTTAAACCGATGGCAGAGGCTAATTAGGTATTTTAATTAAAATCGAATGAATATACGAGTGCGGTTAACTCTGTTAGTTGCAAATTGAAAATAGTCAAAGCAATATATAAACTTTGAAAAATATTGTGTTTATTTTTTTGGCTTCACAGTGAATCAGAATTACGGACTTCTATCCTCCGCCTCTTGAGCTTGGCTATGAGGTGGAGGTGTGCGTGACCATCCGTTAATGGCGTTTGGAGCAGCCTACTTAAGGAAATCACCACGGATTCTGTCGACGTCCCGTAGCGGCGAGGTGACGCGAATTGTGGCTAGTGTACTTTGCCCGCCGGATACTATCGCTCAGAGAGATACAACGCCATATACTGTAAATTTCTCGGCAACAGAAGATTTATCTCGGAATTTATTTCATTATCTGATGCCTTTTTATTATTAAAAAAGTGTCTTTTCTTCATAGCAGGTGTACTAAATATTACGTTAAACGGTTGCTCTTTCCTGAACTATTCAACTCTCAAAATCATAATTTTACAAATAACATCGCTTAGCCTAACGCGTAAGTATAACAGTATTTAAAAAAATACTCAAACGTTCGTTGTGGTTATAATATTAAAAAGACATTAATGGCACATCCAAAATGCCTCACTAGCGGTTCTCCGCGGTCCCGCGTTTTCAATAAGAAAATAAAAGAAATATAACATACTTGCAGACAAATTGTATGATGAATCATCATCATCTCAGATCAGTGAAGTTCACTGATCTGAGATGTATACAAATCGCGAAAGTTTAAAATCGGTTAATTACGAGATGTCTTGTAACTCATTAAGTCGATACAGAATACTAGATTATGATAATATTTATTATGGACCGTCACAGATTCTTTAGCTTCTAATTTTGTGCAAGAGGTACACAATCTAAATAAGAATAGGCTTAGTGGCATCTTTGGCTTAGTCTGGTTTCACGTAAACTGAAATACACATACACATATTTGAACGTAATGTGATTCGATTTTGATTTACTCACAATTGGTACTCTGCAAATTTTGGTCAATATCGTCTTATTTGACGTATATTTACATACATACATACATAGTCTCACGCCTATAACCCCGAAGAGGTAGGCAGAGGTGTATTTCTACACCCACTTTTTCCAGATATACTTTAGTCCCACGTAATAAGGGGCGAGCCTATTGCCGTACCGGGCACATTTCCAGACTCCGTGCTACTACTGAGAATTTCGTGACAGAAAAACCCAATAACACTGCCCGACCCAGGAATCGAACCCGGGACCCGATCCCACGCGCACATTTATGCCGCGAGACCAACGAGGCAGTGGTATAGGGTTTGATGTCGAGTTTTCCGTCTCTATGCAAAGATGGTATTTGCATCGTGTTATCCCTTAGTCGCCTCTTACGACACCCACGGGAAGATATGACGTATATTTAATTTTATTTCGAGATCGTCGTTGACACCTAATTTGACACATTGTAAAATTTACGATCCAGTCGCGATATCATTATCACTTAATTTAGGAGAATACCATTTATGACATAAGACTGACACTGACATTACATCGAAACTGCATTTTGAACAAACTGATTTACGAGAATTGACCCTGGTCTGAAACCGCTTTAAAAGGTTGTCAACCCAACCCCCGCTTGGCTGTCGAGGTGGACAGTAACGTAACTCTTGTCATGATGAGAAAAAGCAGCAGAGGGACACAGACCATATACAGGACTGATAATGTAATATCAAAAATATATTATAGTAGACTGCTTCCTTGGTCCAGTGGATAGCGTATGCGACTGTTGATCGGAGGTCCTGGGTTCGATTCCCGGGTAGGCAAAAGTGTTACCGGGTTTTTCCGAATTCTCAGTAGCAGCACGGAGTCTGGTGATGTGCCCGGTAACGGCAATAGGCTCGCCACCTATTACGTGGGACTTAAATTCTTGGCGAAATGTGGGTGTAATATTACGCCTCTGGCTACCCCTTCGGGGATACAGGCGTTAGACTATATATATAATCAAAAATATATAATCGCAGCTATCTTTTATAACGAGATTCTGAGCAAATAATCTTGTCGTCGAGAGAGCCGACAAATCATCTTCCCTTGAGATTAGCCAGTCAACTCAAATGATAACGTAGCTTATTCGCGAGGAAATCGATAATAAACATAATCGTAGGCTTAGTAATATATTATCATTTGATTGCAACTTCATGAGCGGCAATTTCAAGAGAATTATGAAGAATGTAACACATATTTTTATACGTTTTCATGGTGAATGCGCAAAACCTTTAAAACCAAAATAATGTACGATGAAAATAAATAAAAATGCTAGATGGCCCATACAATACATGGGCACGACCAGTAAAAGTTGAATGCCAGCCGATAATACGATATAAATATAATTAATATGTAAAGATGATCAGTTTCAATAAGAATTGCTATGTACGGATGGTTGTCGAGGCTTATTTTATGGGTTTTAATTATAAATGTAAACTGAATAGGACCAAATTTCTAAACGAATCTTTGTGTCTTCTACATTTGTGACCACAGTTCTTTTTCCAATCCAGTCTAGTCTCCAGCAACCGATTACCGAATCGCAGATAAAAGCCTAATAGCACAGTATGTTGTTAGACTTATCTCCTTACAATGATTATTCAATTTTTATTATTAATAGAATATTTTGATTATACGAATGCCGAGTAAGTGACGATAAATCCGATTACGACCCTTATAATTATGAGACTATGATTCGTCGATGCAACTGTAAAAAGATATCAACATTATTGCTCAAAATAAATGACAAAACCTCTTAATATGTGTCATGTCCATAAAATTTGCCTTTCCTTTGCAATTTCTCGCAGTCCACAGCTGAGCTTAAGCCTCTCCTAATTGACTTCACAGTACCACTGTGAGTTAATTGGAGGATTTCGCTTAGGAATAGTAGGTATGTCATCTAGACTGATTGATAGAATTCCGAATGCAGTAATACGAGAGCGATGTGGCCTGAAAGAAGATGTTGTGACGAGAATTGAAAAAGGAATGCTGAGATGGTTTGGACACGTGGAGCGAATGAGTGAAGACAGAATGACTCACCAAATATATAAGGCAAACGTGTATGGGCAAGCCGGTCGCGGCCGACCTCGTAGGACATTCGTCAACCAAATTCGGACGTTCTGAAAAACGGTAAGGTCCGAAGCACCCGGAACCGGCGAGCATGTATGAAAAGAGTAATGAATGTAGAGGAAGCGCGTGAGGTTTGTAAGGATAGAAGCATGTGGCGTTCCGTTGTCTCTGCCTACCCCGTCGGGAAAAAGGCGTGAGTATATGTATGTATGTATGTGTCATCTAGCATTTGGAAGCCACGCTGGTCACAAGGGTGGGTAAAGGATCTAATATCGAGTTTTCCGTGTCTTCGTAAACATTTTGCTTCGTGTATTTTCACTAGTCGCCTGTCGAAATGAAAACTGACATTTTGTATTCCGACTATGTTAAATATGAATACATTAAAAATATTTTCGTCCAAATAATAAACAGTAAATCATTTGTATTGTTGGGAAAGAAAATAAACCTGGTATGAGAGAACAAAATAATTGGGTGTCCCTTCCCAATTTTTGGGCCAATTGGGATTTCGGTCCATAGGCTTACGGTATGTGAGGATTATTTGATAAAACAATTGCCTTGTTACCGTATTGATAAGATTTTATTTATAGCCCATTCCCGGTTTGCTGTAGCCCTTCTTACGTTGTTTTGGCTAAACCATTCTCGTTTTATCACCGAGCCGCGGTTCTGTTCACATTTCAATGTCGAGGCCCGCATCCACCGATTTATCAGTTGCTAAATTGCTTCTACCTACAAGCTGATTATTTTGAACTAGCTCATGTTTATCAAGACTTATAAACAAGACACTCATCAGTATCTAGTAGTCGCAAATTGTACTCATGCGCATTTAAAGTATGTATTTGAGGCATTTTTGTAACAATGAAATTCATGTAACTACCTACTCGTTATCGTATAGACAACATTCAACAAGGTTAACAGGTTTTTAGCATTACAGTACGGTCAGATATTTTAATTGACAATATATGCATCAGCTGTTACTTGGTTGAGGATCGATATAATGATCCTGATTGGAGGTGAGCAACTTACCGTTTTATCCAAGAGCCAGCTAGCAGGAAAGATCAGTGGTATGTAAGTTACCATGTAGATCATCGAGGTCCAGTACACCACGATGCTGGACACGCCGTAATACTTCACAACCGCATCCTGAATGATCGTATATTGCACCCATTGGAACGCATTCGACGCCGAATAGAACACGAATACGGACAGAACCAGCCATCGAATAGGCATCACATGGTATTCCTGAATGGGCGCCTTCTTATTAGGCGATTCCAACACCCCTCCCTTTTCCGCGACCCCGTCCATAACACTTCCGCAAACTTCCATATTCTTCAAATCTGTCATCTCTAATATAAATATCTGAATATTTTATAGTAAAATATATTTAAATTATTGTCGTATTATTGTCAGAGTGTGGCATCTAATTGGCACTATAATCTAATAGAATTTGTAAGCAATAACAATGTTATTGTAGATTTTCCCGCGCGCGCGTTTTTCGTTGTTTGCGGAGTACAGGCGTGTACGTCGCGCGGCGGTCGGCCGATGACTGTTTTCCGTATACTGAGAGCCCTCAGAGGCTGGATGTTTCTCATAGGCTATAAATATTATACATATATTTCCTGTGCATCCTTCGCTTATTGTGGCGAGGGAAACGTGGCCGACAGTCTGCTGAGTGTACAAACGGCTACATCATAATGATTGTTAGGGGATAGACATAGATTACGCACAAGTGTTTACACGTTTTATTTGAGTTAATTCGTTGTTTTATGAGCGTTATCTGCGCGGCGCTTGTCTGATAGTGTTGTAGTGTATGTTTATAATAGATTCGTCGGTAAATGATAGATAGCGATATCGGTGGATGATTCCTGAATTTTTTTGTACATTTTTTTATCGTATTAAATACATGATTTTGAGGCAGTACCTATTTGTTCTATCATTCCCAAAATAGCTTTAATTTTCTCGAATACTACTTTAACAAAATTAGTAAAAGATAATAGCTGTGTTTATCTAACTCCATTGATATAATAATTATATCTACTACGTACTACATAGGGACCCCTTACATAAATATATAGGTAAAATAGATTACCTCTAGCTAACCTAATTGAAACGAAATATTTCGCAAGTACAAAATAGATCATTTTCCAGGGAACCCAACAGACCTATATAACGTTTTTTAAGTACCTAATTTTGTAGATTTATGCTAAAATGGTAGTTATACACAAAATATAAAAAAATAAGTTTGGACGTGGTCGAAATATATTTAAAAGGCATATAAATATAGATATATAAATAGCTGTTTCCTTATAATTCAATATTGCACGACGTATTAAACGTGTATTAATGCATAAATGTCCCTGTCACCTGTCCTTAATTATTCTATGATTAATTAATTATTGCCATTGTCAATGGCAAATTAACATTAAACGCTATTAAGAGCGTTTACGCCTTACGACTTTTCATACAAACTTTCAAGTCCTTATTTTTCGAAATGAATGAACCGATTTTAATGAAACTTCATACACATAAGCAGAAGAAAATATTTTCGAAATATCTTATTTAAAAAAGATAATTGAAAATATATGTTTCTATGGCAAATTTAAAATCTGTCTAATTTAGCTGTACTTAACACTTTTTTTCGAAAATCTGTCCTGCAATTGAAATTTATCCTGCTTATGTGTATGAAGTTTCATTAAAATCGGTTCATTCATTTCGAAAAATAAGGACTTGGAAATTTGTATGAAAAGCCTACGGCGTAAACGCTCTTCATATTTATTTCTACTTGGTAACTACCCAACATTGCTCCGATACGTTTCAATTAATCAATAAGCCTAAGTATTTATTTAATTGCAGTCCATTGAAACATCATGTTTGGTTTACAATTTTACATGCCCATCAAAATCCGATGCATTACAATAAAATTGGAGGCAATTGCATGAGTCTAGTAAATATATGAACAATCCATTAAGTTTATTGAAATGTTAGAAGAACATAATAATGAGGTCGCAGTAGAAGTAGACCCTCCATCGCACGTCCAAAGGACCGCCGATCTTGTTGGGAATGTTGGGATTGCAGGAAGCGGTTGGATGCGGGCGGCTCAAGAGCGGTCTACGTGAAGAGCCTTAGGGGAGGCCGATGTTTAACAGTATACATACATATGTCAGCTGTGATGATGATATGAAATTATTTTGGTTTATATATCTATTTTTACCAACCCTCCTTAGACGACGAAAGTTAGTAAACCAGTAATAGGGGACAGTATTATTTGTTATCGTTTCACAAGTTTTATTTGCAACGATATTTTCTCATTTCTTTAAAGCCATTAGATGATTAGAATAATCTCTGTTCATGAAATGTCATGCTAGTTTTAAAAAGAAGCACTGTCTCTTAGTCTCAAAGCCGAAAGTCTTAGATCGCAACCACGACAAGTGTTGATGATGATGTATTTTTATCAGATGACGGCGCTCGGCTTATTAATAGGTACGGATAAAATAAGCAAAAATTTTTTTTTTATAGTAATAGGCGGCAAACGAGCAGACGAATTGCCTGATGGTAAGCAATTACCGCCGCCCATGGACACAAGCAACACCACAGGAGTCACAAGTGCGTTGCCGCCCCTTGGGGTTGGGCAAAGGGATAGGATGAGTAGTGGGATCAGGGAGAAGGGATAGGGCCTCCGATTTTTTAAAACAACATTTTATTCAGATTTTCAGATCCATTTCCAAGAAAAATAATACCTATACATTTTTGGCATACACGATTTGATAGACAAATTATATTAGTACAAATTAAAACATTATAGTCGGAAAAGCAGATAAAATAAAAACATGTTAATTGAATTTAGTACTGCGTGATTGAAATTCTGCGAAAGGCATAATTTCATTGAGAAAAAAATTGTTTATGTTTGCAAAGCCTTGTATAAGATATTTGCGAGTGTTCATGAATATCAAAAATTATAACTGATATTATAAATGAAAAATTAGACTACTTAAAATATGTAAACAAAAAAATAAGATTTATTTTTATTATATATTCCAAGTGCATAGGATTCCCATGAAGAACTTAGGGTCCCAAGTCAACCTCACCTGCAAGTGGTGCACCTGCCGATCAACGGACGAGGCTCTGGCAAACAAAATATCCCGATGAGCGGCAATAGGCTCGCCACCTATTACGTGGGATCAAAACACTGGCGAAATGTGGGCGTTTAATATGCCTCTGCCTACCCCTTCGGGGTAAAACAGGCGTGAGTCTATGTATGTATGTATATTCCAAGTCATCAAGAGCATTTCATCTGAGAGCATGAGCTGCGCTTACTAACCAGATTCTACATTAAAGATTAAACTATGAAGTGCTATGAAGTATCTGTTGTTTCCCGTCAAAGCGTTTCATTAATATATGCCATTATCATTATCAGCCATATGGAAGTATATGTACTATTTTAACCAAGTATACCTAAGATTAACCGACGTTTGAAAGTGTGTTTTAGAAATTCATATAGGTATTCTACACCGATCGGATTCTTTCTTAGACAATGAAGTGTTACTGGGATATATCTACAATTCGCAAAGATACCGCGTAAAATATACATTAAATATTTATTCGAACTGAAAAGATCCCTCTTAGGAATGAGATCTCCTCCTGAAGAGGTTTATGAAATAAACTAAAGTTGACGCAATAAATTATATTATAACTAAATAAAAGTTCTAAGAAACAATTGAAGAATAAAAGTTGCCGGTTCGTTAGTGATAACTGATAATACAGACTGCTTTTCACAGAAAGAGTAAAAAATGGCGCCATTAGACCGGCTTCTAATTGAAGCATTACCGACAGATTCTAATAGCCCGCGACTAATTGGCAGGCAAGAAATCTTTCTCTTTCTCGTATATTATGTAAGCATTTCGTCTCTCTTTACAAGGTTAAGTAGATAGGTATCTATTATTAAGGAAGTACAAGCTATTCCTGATTTATCATGCTAATAAAGTAAGTAATAACTAATGATATTATTAACACGTAATATTTGTGAGTTTGTATGCAGCATATTATCTCAAGAAACACTGATCAGTCATTGTTCCTAGTCGCGACAAACGGCACTAATTTCAACCGTCGTCGGGTACAAAAGAGTGTTTCTGACTTTTATATTCCTAAATTGCCGGATTCATTATGCTGCGAAAAACTTACGACTTGCGTGGAAGACTTGCGTTAATTGTAATGAAATTAGAGATGAAAAATATTTTTTTATGTATAAATTATATGACAAATTTATATTTTATGTCACACATTTAAGAGGACAATATAAAACAGGTATACCATGGTTAATATTGTCTCAAATATTTACTAAAGAAGAACTCTAATTAAGTGCAAACTTAATATAACACTGGACCAAAGAGACAACCGTTTAAAATAAAGGATACGTAGAACAATATTGTTGACATTCAGTTTTGTATTAAACATTTATGCATTACCTATGTAAAATGCATTGTTAATCTCGTTATTGACACATTTGCAACGCCATTGAAGCGGACAATGGTATTTTTGTGCAATTCAAAACACCTTTTTGAAATCCATGAATAAGATTGAAACCGAATAAATCTGGGTTTTCCACAAATGTGTGCATATTTCCAAATTATGTCGCTTTAATCCGAAAAGAGAGATTTTAAATTATTGACGCTTAAATCAATTTATTGGGTTTTTACGCTTTTCTGATTGTCATGCCAAAATTGTCCTTTAAATATGTTATTTTTCTTATCGCATACAACTTTTTCATGGCTAATCAAAATTCTACAGAATCCGGAGGCGCAAGTGCACGCGGTGCCGTATTCTCGGCCTGTTACTAGATGGACGGCGAGAGAACCCTTGTGCATGTCGCCCACCGTATATCCCTTACAGGAATCTTTATGGGCTTTCTTCCAGAAGCTGCGGTTCAGAAGAGGAATGCGAGTCTCCTTCTCTCGTTTCACTGTACTGACGACAGCTTTTTTTTATAGTAATAGGCGGCAAACGAGCTTACGGATCGCCTGTTGGTAAGCAATTGCGCCGCCCATGCACACAAGCAACACCGCAGGAGTCACAAGTGCGTTGCCGCCCCTTGGGGTTGGGAAAGGGGATAGGATGAGGAGTGGGATAAGGGAGAAGGAATAGGAGATAGAGCCTCCGGCACTCTCACTCACCGAACGAAAGGCAAGAGTTTAGGTACTGTTACTGTGAGAGGGTAGTACTTCCCCGGTCGAGCCGGCCCATTCGGCAAATCAGCAAGGCTCTACTAGCTGTTCGTTTGGATGTTACCTTTAGTTCAGTCTTGTGCTGAATCTGACAAAACTAGCAGAGGTCGGTCGGTCACTTGAACACTTGGTCAACCTACCGGTGGACACATGTCGCCCAGGTGAAGAACGGCGTGATGTCTCTCCAGTCAGTAATTACGCCACGAAAACGGCTCCGACTATCACTTCCCTGAGGGATCCGAGGGTAGAGTAGTGCTACTTCTTCAGCCGTCCGTTCAACGTCAAACTTAGCCTAGGTTTGAGCGAGCATCACTTCTGACACTCTCCAGCTGTCACAAAAAAAATATTTGGCGATATTCATATTAATTACATGGCTGGACACAACAGCATCAACATGTTCGGAGTGTGATACTTGACTGTCTATGACTGCATCTTTAGTATATTTTCAGACAGGCAGCTGTAAATATGCGGTAAAATACAGTCTAGCATCACGCTCATAACATGCCAATGAGTCAGACGACATTGTATATAGATTGTATGCAATTAGTACCCGGTTAGCAAGATAATCAGAGGACTTTCTGTATTTACATAATTCACCCACAAAACAATGAAATTCTAGACACGGCTGTGACTCATGTTCTTGACTGAGGAAGATAAAACGTGGAACTGCTATAAAAGTATTAAGTACGTCACTTTATTGTACTTTCTATTGCATTGTTGGTCCTTTGATAAGCTTGCAATCGTGGGGACCTGTGTCTGTATCGTGATAACTGTTATCATCTGGTCGTATAACTTTAGTGGTACCAAGTTATGACTTTGTACTACCTATGGGCAAGAGGTATGATTTTTTACCACCAGGTAACAGGTATGTATGGTTACTAGGTATGTCAAATATACATAATGTAGTAACAGATCTGTATTCTGTAATTTCAGTCCTGCCAGTACTACATGGATTAAAGACTTAAAGATTACAGGCTCAACCTTAACATTTTATTTAGATAAAGGTACTCATCACAGTATCATTCGAAAAGCATTGAATAAATAAAGGATCTTATCTTAATATATAAAATACTTGCGTTACTGACTGACTGACAGACACACTACAGCCGAAACTATTGGGCGCAGGAAGCTGAAATTTGGCATGTATGTTCCTTGGGGACCGTAGGGGTGCACTAAGAAGGGATTTCCCGAAATTCCCACGGGATCGGCCAAAACGGATAAATTTAAAAAAAATGCAGGCGTAGCTGCTGGCGTCCTCTAGTTTACTATTATAACTCAAGTCTAAGACTCCATTCACACGCATTTTCCCAATGTAGTACGCCGCGCTAGCTTAGCTTTCAACTGAGTGCAAAGAAAACTCGCCCTGAAAATGCTGGTTAAACGCACCGCCTGCGACTAGTGTGTTACGTTACGAACATAGAGCGCTAAGACTGGGCTAGTAAATATAAGTGTAAAGTCAGCTTTTACGATTTGGATGTGGGACTAACATATTTTCATATTTTAGTAGCGCAGTTTCCAACTTGAATCAAATCCGCAATGTGATAAAAAAGAACAGTTCTGGATGATGATTGTAGTCGAGAACTTTAACCGTTTCACTGTGTTCTTGCATTCAATAAATAAATACAGTGGTAAGATGGAAGAAAATATGAAAAGAAAGATTGCCTATAAAAGGGCAGTAACGAATCCAAAAGTCTAATTTGTGAAGCTTGACTTTAGGAGTTAAACTTAAGTTAGCATGCTTTTGCAAGAAATAAGAAAGGGACCTTGAGACCTCTAGTCCTTCGTCCCCTTCAGTAGTCTGATCAAATTTCCAGTACCGCAATTTAAATCCATCTGACAAACGTTTTTGCAAATCCGCTTTTGCCCTACGCACTTATCGAAGTACGCGGCAATATTGTAATATCATTACTATCTCGGGTCTTAATTAGATAAACCTTAGACAGTCTAGTGATAATATACATCACTATCTAGACATCAGACTACTAAATGAGAATGACTCAGTGATAAGAAAACGCACGAGTAGTACATTTTACGTTAACGTGAATTAACACTTTGTATACTTTTCTGTTTAAGTGTAGATAATGATTTGTAAACAAAAATAAATCTTGATAAAATTCATTAGTTTACTATTATCATTTTCCTCGTAGAATTAGCGTGAAAATATTTTTCCACGCATGATTTGTTAATGAGTTGTAAACAACACTAACTTTAATTATTTTTGTCAAAGTAGTTTCAATATCTACTGTCCCACTGCTGGGCACGGGCCATGAGCCGACGCAGTAGACGAAGTAAGGCCATAGTCAATATCATTTATTGCGATAAATATTACTAAAATTAGGTCAAGAACGTGTGGTGACGGATTAAGAATACGGATTGTCACCACCCCATATCATCCCATGGGTGTCGTAAGAGTGGACAGAGGGAGGATATTATGCAGAGAACAGCACTGTAAGAGAAGGAAAACTTGATACAAACCCTATACCAACCCGTTTGGCCAGCGTGGTATAGTAGGCCAATTCCTCCGTTCAAAGGAGAGGCCTAGACCAGCAGTCGACTGTTAAAGGCTGATGATATAGGTCAAGTCTATAGAACATATTATCGACGTTTTGGCTTATGAGGACAACGTCTTAAGATAATTTACTATTAAGAGGAAATAATACCCACGGTTTGAGTATGTAAGCAATCTATTTACAGAATAGCCTAATCTTCTTTGATGTACTGTCCGCTCCATTCATCTACAAATAATAAATAGAATATGCCAGATATTTTTTTCCGTTTATAAGAGGCATTCAATAACGTTTGGATAATGGCTGGATAACATCAACAAAAGGATGATTCCGATATATGGCAGTCCGCTTTACCCAAAACAGACACAAAAGAATCTCAAGTAAAAACGTAGGTGACAACGGTATAATCCGTTGGTAAATAAAGTTTTCAAGGCATAATCCTAAAGTTGACAAATATCATCCTAAAATATACTGGTGCAAATCAATCTGTCCTTGTGCCGTCATGCATTCAAACGATGAATACGAGCAAATCTGGACTTGAAGCAACTTGTTGATTTCACTATATTTTTTTTGTTATATATCTCGAAATTTGTCAATAAAATTCATATAAACAACCATGCATTAACTACCGCGTCGTTGGCGCGAAACTCTTCGCACTATGAGAAAGGTCAGGCCAGAGTCCACCACGCTAGCCGAATGCGTCTAGCACATACTTCGAAATCAACGATATACGCACTGGGCTTTGCCTCTATTGCTGCTAGATTGTAAAAATCATCATCCTCCTAGCGTTATCCCGCGAGTCAACACACAAATAAACATACAAACACACACACTTAAAAATACAACCCGGGGTCCACTTACTAGTCTATCAAGATTTTGGTGAACATTTACCTGTCTGACCTCCGCAACCCGAAGGGATAGCGATATTCCATGGTTTAGACTTCAGTTTATGAAGTGGTACCGACTCCCTATAACAAAGATCCATATGACAGCCGGGACCAACGGCATAACGTGCTCTTCGAGGCACACATTCGAACCACGATACCTTCTGCATATCACTCTTTGGGTATATTTTATTTTTATTTATTTATTTATAAACTTTGTGACTTAATGCCGTAGGCATTATCTACCAGTCAACCTTTAGGTGATGCAGAGATACATGTAATAGGTGCAATTCATAAATTTACATAAACTTACAATTCATAATATACATAGGGTTACCACCAAGAACTAAGGGTCCCAAGCCAACCTCACCTGCAAGTGGTGCAACTGCCGATCAACGGACGAGGCTCTGGCAAACAAAATATCCCGATAAGCGGCAATAGGCTCGCCATCGCCACCTATTACGTGGGATCAAAACACTGGCGAAAAGTGGGCGTTTAATATGCCTCTGCCTACCCCTTCGGGGAAGCAGGCGTGAGTCTATGTATGTATGTATGTCATAAATTTACATTAAAAGCAAGACAGAAACCTGATTAATACACATATAAATATATATATATATATATATATATATATATATATATATACATTAATATATAACATACATAGTACTTAAATACCTTATATACATATAAATAATATATATAAACCTATATAATACATTATAAATATATATTACATATATACATTACAATTATATACGTGCAAAATAGATAAATTATAATCCTATGATGATTCAGTTTGTTCGTCTATATAAGTCTGGCGAACTCTGGTTTTATTGGCTAGTGGACAACCTGATATCGAGAGGGAGAGCATTCCAGAAACGGATAGATTGTATATTAAACGAAGAATGTGCAAGGCTAGAACTCTGAGAAGGACAAAGGAGAAGAAGGTTGTTTGAGGAACGAAGATTTTTCTCATGTGTATTACAAAGAAATTGAAAATGAGGAGTTAAATACACAGGCGCATTTGGGGAGTGCAATAAAGAATAAAGAGTACACAGAGTACGTAGGCTACGGCGTTGGCGAATGGGTAACCATCGTAGCTATAACCGGTACTCTGTAATATGATCATATTTGCGGAGATTGAAAACGAATCTAATGTAATTATTGAGAAGGCGGTCGAGCTTCTTGAGCTGATCTGCATTAAGGTCGAGATAGCACACATCACCAAAGTCAATTATAGGAAATATTGAAGTCTGTACTAACATTGTCTTAGTCTTGACCGGTAGAAAGTTCTTCAAACGATAGAGAGACCGTGAGGCACCAAAGACTTTACGACTGAAATTTGCCACTTGAGTCTGCCAATTAAGGTGGGCGTCAATATATAAACCAAGATCCTGGACGCTAGAACTAAACGGGATAATTTGCCCGTCAAAAATGACAGCTGGTAGTGCCTGCAAGTCAACCCTGTTCAATATACGGGAACTGTCAACTAGAATAGCCTGACATTTAGCAGGATTCACTGCCAATCCAAACCATTTCGACCAATCCTTGATAGCATTAAGATCTTGGTTTATTGCCCCTATTGCAGAATGTAGATTTTCCGCCTTGGATTGTGTGTAAAGCTGCAGATCATCGACATACAGATGATACGCACAATGAAGTTCATGGGTAAGGAGATAAATAAATAATGAGAACAAAAGAGGAGAAAGTATTCCGCCTTGAGGAACACCAGAGTACAAATCACACCATATTGATGAGGTTTCATCAACCCGTACTGACTGCTGGTGTCCACGAAGATAAGAAGAGAACCATTCCAGTGCCATAGGTGAGATCATTAGATGGGAAAGGATTGAAAGAAGAAGGTCGTGACTGACGTTGTTGAAGGCGTTTGAGAAGTCCACCAAGATCAAAAGTGTAACCTTGGTATCCTCCACCCCCGCCCTCACATCTCCAGTCACCTTGAGCAATGCGGAGAGAGTACTATGTCCAGGTCTGAATCCAGATTGAAGTGGTGACAGCATGTTGTTGTGGTAAACAAACCCGGACAACTGTCTCTGGACGCATGACTCAAGTACCTTGGATAGAAAAGGAAGAATGGATATGGGCCGGAAATGTGTTAGCAGAGTGGGATTGGATATTTTAGGTAAAGTACGCACATAAGCTTTACGCCATAAGTAGGGAAATTTACCTGTATCAAGGGAAAAATTCAGGATATGGGTATTTACAGGTAAAATTTGCTCAAGGATAACCGTGATCATGCGACGACTAATGTCATCGCAAGTCGCAACCCACGGCTTTGGACTTAATAGAAAGGATAGTGTTTTTGACCTCACCTGATGATAAAGGAGAAAAGGAGAAAGAGTTTATGTTCGGACGAGGTAAACCGTCCAAGTGGGCCATGGCTTGACATTTAGTTTGGTCGTCTAAAGTGATAGTGGTGGTAAAGTGACGATTAATGTCATCCAAACCAATAGTCGCCGGCAGAACTACTTGGCCGTGAGGTTTACCAATTCCTAGTGATCTTAAAAACTGCCATTACATTGGCGGGGGATGAGTTAGTAATGTTTTCGTGAATATGTCGGCGTTTAGTGTAGTAACTATTTAGTAATCTGTGGTTTAGCATTGCGTACCATCTGATTGCACCTGTTCCTTGCTGTCTTGAAGAGAGACCAATTGTCATCACACCGATCCTTTTTATATCTACGAAATGCTCGGTCTCTGCTAAGGCTTTCAGTCTCGATACATTTTCGAATCCCGGGACAAAAATTTTGAGACTCAGCCCGGTCTCGGGATTCCCGGAAAAATGAGACTTTCGAGACTGTTTCGAAAAAAACTTTCTTTCTGTTTCTTTTTTTCGTCTTTCATGTACCAACATGGTACATGAAAGACATGAAACCTTTAGATAGAACTTTAAAATACTTTGAGGTCCCTAATACCATTGTTTCTCAAGTGAATCTTTTGAAAGATCGAAGATGACAAAGTGGTAAAACGTAAAAACGTAATGTTTAAAGGAAGAGTGGGAATCTGCAGAAAAAATATACTATAGATTGTAATAAAAACTTCCAACGAAAATTCGTTTGAACGAGATGTGGTCAGCAATTTTTGATATATATAGCATACATTAAAAAATCGCAAATATATCTTTGTCGTTTATGCAAACACAATGGAAAACAAAGTCACGTTTGCTGGTGAAAAAGTGATAGTTATATTTGCTTTGGTGGTATGTTAAGTGGATACTTCTACCACGGAACCCTTTATGAGTGGGGCCGCAACGCACTTGACAGTTTAAATTTCAATAGCCTCACAGATCATCATTGGACATTCTTTTGGGAGTCTCTTTGTAAAGTAAAACTATCGGTTGGTTCCTTGTTATAAATGTTCACAGGACAGGGTTTAGGAGGTTTCAAGACATACGAGAGGAAGACAAGGTCATGACGGGAGAAGCCAGGAGCAGGATGCTGACCATGAAAGCGGACCAGAGTAGGAGTAGAGGTGAGGATTAAGTCAGTCCTCCCCGTTAGGGTTGTGATGAGTGGCATTTAGAGGCAAAACATGGAGGGTGGCAGACTCGATGATGTGGGTAAGCTTGAGGGAGCGAGATGTAAGATGGGACAGAAGGTCGGTGTTGAAATCGCCGCATGGAGCAGGGCGAGAGACCAGCGCCTCACGATATTGAGGCGCGACGTTCCGAGCTCCACCAGATCCTAGTGGCGGAGTGGAAAGCACCACCTGTTCAACCAAGTGCAGGGCATGCACCATTGTAATTGTGGCGATAAGTCCCATTATCGACGAGTGGTTGGAGAGACGTCACGGCGTCCTCACCTTTCGGCTTACGCAAATTCTCACCGGCCACGGTTGTTTTGGCCGGTACTTGTGGAGGATACGCCGGGAGGAAACGCCCGGATGCCACCATTGTGGAAACTGTCGCGACCCAGTTGAAGACACGGCGCTGCACACGCTATCGGAATGCCCAGCCTGGGCAACACGGCGTCGTGAATTAGTCGCGGCAGTCTGTACGGTCACCCTCTCTCTCCCGACCCTAGGTTCT
Source organism: Euclidia mi (assembly GCA_944739405.2). Lineage (NCBI taxonomy): Eukaryota > Metazoa > Arthropoda > Insecta > Lepidoptera > Erebidae > Euclidia > Euclidia mi. The sequence goes on from OX123189.2 coordinate 81,387,007, forward strand.
GTCTATGGTCCGCTTGGAACGCTGCCGTCTCCTTCTGCGAAGCAGTCATGCTGATCAAGAAGATGGCGGAGAGGGAGAGGAAAATACACCGTCCTCTACCCAACCGTAGGTCTGGGCGTCCGGGACGTCGTACGACACGTGACGATCTCGGACCACCGTAACTTGTGAGCCTGTGGACGGTGAGCTCTAGGGGCTGCTCCCCGTCCGCCACAAAGGCTGAGGAGGCGGCGCCGTGTCCACGTGCGCCTCCACAAGTAGTATCCAATTTCTACTTCTATTGACGGGGCTCGCCAGCTGGCGGGCCGAATCCCTGGGGGGTCACGGTAAAGTATGTTATCCGCGATTTGCGTGACTCCGCCACAACACGGGACCGTAGTAGACACCGCGGAGGTTTTAGTGAGTACGCCTTTAGAGGAGAGCCTCACTCCTCCGCCAGCCCCAACTCGATCGTACGATATGATCGAGTGGCGGCGTCGAGACGGCTTTTATGGAGTTTCCACCGCGCAACGAAAAAAAAGGCTATGGTTGGTTATAGAAACATAGAAAAAAGAGAACCATACAAGGTGAACTTCCTCGGGTGTCCTGGTTTGATAACACGGCAAGTGCAGACTGCTAGTGTAAAAGAACTTATAACAGATTTATTTATTTATAGTCTCACGCCTGTATCCCCAAAGGGGTAGGCAGAGGGGTAAACTTTTAATAGATATTTTTTCATAACTGTTGCTTACAGCGTACTGTACGATAGTGTTGATTTAAGCTGCGCTTGGAAAATGCGTTTGCGGCGGTTTGTCATTGTAGCAATGGTAGCGAGTTAGCGACATACGTTTTCGGCGAACTACGCTCGTAGCGGACTACATTTGTAGCGATATGCGTTTGTACCGAACTTTCTTTGTAGCAAATTGCGTTTGCAACAACTGGTACGATCTAATATTTAGCCAAAGACTACCCGCAAACTACGAAATTTTATCTGAAAAATATAACGTTGATAAAATAATAGTACAAGTGACTTACCGTCTTATCCAAAAGCCAGCTAGCAGGAAAGATGAGTGGAATGTACGTTATCATATAGATCATCGACGTCATGTACACCTGAATGCTGGTTATTCCATAATACTTCACAACCGCATCCTGAATGATCGAGTATTCAACCCATTGAAACGAATTCGATGCCGAGTAGAAAACAAATATGAATAGAACCAGCCATCGAACGGGCAACACTACGTATTCTTGCTGAAAATCTCTTTTACTAGGCGATTCCAACACGCCTCCTTTCTCTGCCACCTGATCCACAACACTATCAGAAAAATCTATGTTCTTCTTATCCGTCATTTTTAAATCGACGACTATTTTTTAATGAATAAAAAATATATTATCTACCTATATTATTGTCGTGTTAATGTCAAAATTTGGCATATAAATGGCACTGGAATTATTAAAATCTAATAGATTTTTCTAGCGATACCTTTGTATATTTCCCGCGCGAATTTATTTAGCGAGTCACATATACGTGCATCTCACACGGCGGTCGGCTGATGACTGTTTTCTATTTTCCTAGAGGCTGAATGGATGTTTCCTGTTGCTGTGCACCCTCCGTCCAGCGTGACGAGTACAATGTTGCCCACAGTCGTCAGTGTGTCTATAAACACAATCAGTGTTTGCGAGGATAAAGATTGTACCTAGAGTACCACCTATTACAACAGAACTATGATAGTTACGTGCACATAGGCGTTATGTCTTGTCTAACCTATTATTACATGTGCTACTCAACTATTCTGCGGCTCAAAGTCTTGTAGTATCTGCCTCAATTGCTTCAAATTTAAAAGAAATGAACATGATGGTCACAAAGTTATTTATTAATTTAAACATAACACAGAAATTAATTCGTCACAGGTGGATCCAGAATAAAAGTTTCTGTATAACGGGTCCCGTCGGGCACTTGAGCATCAAGCATATCGCGTCCGTTGCTGCCAAAATGTTTCGCTGGTTTGTTCCTCGTTAACACAATCTCGTGGGAAATCAACAATTAACCCGTATGTAGGACTGGAACAAAAGCACAGATTAATTTTACTTATTTATGGAACAAAACTGCAGTTCATCATACATTTTCCATCAAGCGGCTAAGCAACGTAGGTATGTATAATAATCGTGATTATGCTAGCTATCTTAGTGTCAGCGCACACCGAACTGCAAAATGCTCGCGCATGGTCGAGCAAACTTTTGATTACTCGACCATGCAGGCGGCATGCTCGCCCTTCCGTAAGCAAGCTTCGTTGAAATGCTCTGGGTTGCCAGGCGGGAGTGTATGGTCAACTTTTCTTCGTCCATGATTTCCAACTGACGCCGGCCGCGCTATAAGTAGTAAACGTACGTCCACACAGTCTTCTCGCTGTGGCATACTGAGCGCGGGTGACACGCGGCGGCGCCGGCGGCTCGAGCACGCTCGCGCATGTAGAACGCATACTCGAACATTTACTTGCAAGATCAAGCGTGGTCGAGCATCAAGTTTGGTTGTGTATTCAATTTTGAAATGTATGAAATTATCAATTTCACAAAATGATCTGCTCTGCTCTGCTCTTGATGTGCGCTGACGCTTAAGAGTAACTTCCAAGATATCAACACTTAACGATAAAAGCGTGCTGTTTTTTTGCTCCTTTCAAAACTACTAAGGTTGAAGAACAAGCCAGGCTTAAGATAGCGTTTCGTCTTCTTTTATGTCCAAAATTGATATTTCACTCATTTGAAAATCCATCATGCACACATTTATGATAATTACTTATTCTTTAGTAATATTTTGTTGAAATTAGTTTTGTATTCACAAAATTTTATCTGAGTTCAATGACGTTTGCAAATTGAAGGGGCATAAAAAAATTATAAAAATGACATCCGGAATATCCGATCCTGTATTCGAAAATCGAAATAAGAAGGAATATTATAAGTAGCCAGATGCATTTTTCAATAAAATGTAAACGAAGGAGACTTTCAATAAAATTTGTAAACTGGCGACCGTGAGCTGGAAAGAACGGAGTCGACTGGACGTTGCCCCAGCTAGGCACCGCAGTTTATTTGACTGTTTCTATATAAAGGGGAGGATAGCGTGCCTCACCGCCACGCTACCTTGGTACCTGGGTGGCTGGGTGTTCATTGTGTCCGTTACTTGTATGTTTTTAAAGTCCATGATTGAGTCCTTGTGCGGGAATTGTAAAAAAAGAAAATAAAGTGCCACCAGGTAGGTTAGACTATGTAGATTAAATTCGACTGATTGGAACACGGCTAAATTTAGCTTTGATCTGCTTAGATCAGTTCCACTACTTCCACTCCACTCCAATTCGAATTGCCAAATTAGTGCTAATTTTATTTGTTGTATTCCGTAGACCAGCAAAGCGGACAAATATGTTTTGTAAACAAACATGTCTGATGCATCTTCAATTACCAATGACAAGTTTTATAGGGCCGATAAATCATCATCAATATCATTATGACTATGAGGAAGCAGCGCGGAACCCACAAATGATTTTATGATTGACTAAAATATTTAGGTACTTGCAGTTGTATACCTTCCGAATTTATATTGAGATTTTTCTGTTTGTTATATTTAAGAACATTCCTTATTTTTTATAGACTCACGCTTGTATCCCCGAAGGGGTAAGCAGAGGTGTAATACTACACCCACATTTCGCCATGAATTTTGAGGTCCTACGTAATAGGGGGCGAGCCTATTGCCGTTACCGGGCACATCATCAGACTCCGTGCTGCTACTGAGAATTCGGAAAAACCCAGTAACACTTTTGCCCGATCAGCAGTCGCATACGCTATCCACTGGACCACGGAGGCAGTCATTCCGAGAGGCAGTCAGAGAAAAAATGTCTCTCACGATACGGTACTTCAAGTCATATTGAAAAATGGATTAATTGTACACATAGCTTTATAGCCCGTTCATTGACGTATCAAGCGGTCAGAGAACGGGCACAAAGCTTTTAATACACATAAAACTTAAAGTTAGTGGTGTGTGCCCGGGGAACTTGGGGATCGAACACAAGATGATCGTCTCGACAGTCCGTTACGTACACCACTGGCTTACAAAAATTGAAACAACACAAAATTGATTTTTACTAGCAAAAGATTGATAAATAATCTACCTGATATACTATAACTAGAGGACGCCAGCAGCTACGCCCGATTTTTTTTTAATTTACCTGTTTTGGCCGATCCCGTGGGAATTTCGAGAAATCCCTTCTTAGTGAACCCCTACGGTCCCCAAGGAACATACATGCCAAATTTCAGCCTCCTGCGCCCAATAGCTTCGGCTGTAGCGTGTCTGTCAGTTAGTCAGTAACGCAAGGACGAAACCTGATGCGTCCTCTACACTACTCGCGAAGTTGAACGAAGTTAGACGAATACAATAGTGTAGACAGGCACTTCGGCTTACCTCGTCAAACTTTACCTCGCCTCGGCCAACTTCCATTTGTTGTCGGTTTTTGCGCCCGAGTCAAAGGGCCCGAAGTTGCACGAAGTGCGTTTACGAAGTGTCTCTCTACACTACTCGGCCGACTTCGTTAGAACAGGGCGTGTAATACGATTATGAGCAATATAAAGTGCTCACAGGAGCAAATTATGTTGTTCCTCGAAATTCTGCAAACAGAGACAGTTATTTGGGACCCCAATGACAAATGTCATAAAGATAATCATAGAGATAATGTCATAAGAAAATAATTTATCATCCATCACAAACGTGCGCAGGCTATCGGCACCACAGAGCGAATGAGCTCCTCGCGAAGTTGAACGAGTGTGTAGTGACCCATTTCGGACTTCGGCCAAAGTTTCTCGAGTACTTCGCCGAGGAACTTCGCGAGTAGTGTAGAGGAAGCATGAGAAATCATTACAAGACAAGATTTGAACAAATACTACTTATAGTTTAATATCCGTAGAAAGGCGACCTTCACCGATCTGATAATTTGATGAAAAGTATTTTATGGGTAGTTCTTCGAAATTTCATTCTGTGACTGATTCATCTGGCCAAAATTTAATTTCACTTTCAGCTCTGTAATGCATGTTCATATGAAAATAGGTATACCAAAGAACGTATATTTGAATGAGGGACTCGTTTTTATAAAGTAGTTTTCAAGATATCGACGTTCAAATATTTTGTGCCCAGATGAATCAGAAACAGAAATTAAAATGAGAAACTTTATTAAGAAAACAATAATATTTAAACAATTACAATAATCTTTTTTATAAAAATAGTTATCACTTATCAGTGACCATATCACGTAGAAAGGCACTTGTAAAAACTCTAAAAAGATGTATTTTATGGGCAAGCGAGAATATTGTAATATAACAAAAAAAAAATACTTTTGCTAATATTTGTAATACAATCAATTCTTTTAGGTACAAAAAATATTATACTTAATTTCTACAATATATTCTTCTCTCTGTTTATTTTTTTCCGTGTAAAACTCAATAGTCATATCATCATATGATACACTAGACGATGCCCGCGGTTACACCCGCGTTATTTAGGGCTACTGCTCTGCTCCCGTCGCTCATAGCGTGATGTTAAATAACCTATAGCCTTCTTCGATAAATGGGCTATCTAACACTGAAAGAATTTTTCAAATCGGACCAGTAGTTCCTGAGATTAGCGCGTTCAACCAAACAACCAAAGAAACAAACTCTTCAGCTTTATATATTAGTACTAGATGAGCCCGCGGTTAAACCCGCGCTATTTAAGGCTACTGCTCGGCTCCCGTGGCTTATAGCGTGATGTTATATAGCCTATAACCTTCCTCGATAAATGGGCTATCTAACACTAAAAGAATATTTCGAATCGGACCAGTAGTTCCTGAGATTAGCGCGATCAACCAACCAAACAAACAATGTCTTCAGCTTTATATTATATTAGTATAAGATAAGTCTATAAGATATGCTGTTTTGACCATACGAATCAGGTACAGTTGAATCAGGATTTTGTCTTCAATCACGCATAACTCATCATACATGCATACTTTAGTATTGACACTTTTCTACACGAATCTATAACTTAAAAGCGTCTCTCGACACGCAGACTGAAGTTGCAAAATAATAAAATAAAGTTTATAAAGTAGGCATTATAATCAGTATGCCACCAGAACCAAGCACAGATGAATCAGCTATTTACCTTCGTAACACCGGGACCGTACACCTTCTAGCTCGTCCGTAGCACGACTGGCTTCTCCCGCACGGGAAACCAGACTCTCATTATCATTACCCGACCAAGTACGGTCAAGAACAGCTTACGCCATATTAATCAGTATTACACGCCGGACACTTCTTATTTATAAACAAATTAAGGTATTTATAACTAATACATTTTTTTTAAAGAGGGCTATTCATTTTCTCTCGATAATATATAAATCTCTAAGTATTTATTTATCAAAGTGAAAATGCAACATCGACTATTTTATGCCGAAAAATGGCAGACGGACACGTCATATGAATCAGAAGAACGAGGTTCAAATACTGCAATTAATCCAAATATATCATTTGGCCAATATATGGATAAAGCTTAGCTATACAACAAAAAAAAACAGATTGTATTGTTAGTTGGTTACAGAAATATTCTCATAGACATCGAAAATTTTGCCTGTGAAGAATTACCCTTATATCAATTTTTGCATGTTAAAAAAATATATCGCAAATAGGTTGTTATAGACTAAAATAATTTACTACCGCTTTTCCTGACAGGCTTTTCGTAGGCAACCCAATATCATCGTGTTTGCAGTGAAGTAGCGGTAATCTGTCTGAATATATAAAATCCTTGCGTTACTGACTGACTGACAGACAAGCTACAGCCGAAACTACTCGGCGCAAGAAGCTGAAATTTGGCATGTATGTTTCTCGGGGACCGTAGGGGTGCACTAAGACGGGATTTCCCGAAATTCCTACGGGATCGGGCAAACCGGGTAATTCGAAAATATATGCGTGTAAAGCTGCTGGCGTCGACTAGTTTTTATATAAGATTTGTCTATAAAACAAGTTGATAAATATAACTAGTGTCAACTTAACAGTCGAAGTGTTTATACCTGGCAACCCTTGTTTTTCTCTCGCTGTGGAAATGACTTTACGCATACCCCCGCAGAAGGAAAAGCGGTTGTATGTGGGACTCGACGGCTGGAGTGCAAGGCCGTAATACCCACTAAAACCACAGCGCATACGTCCACGCCATTTTAGGGCGCCAGGGGGTCGCGTTAGCATTCTACACTGGCACCCCGGCGGATAGCCCCGAAGGCCACCTCCTCCTTGGCGGCGGATGAAGGTGTCGGGCTCCGCCGCCAACACACCCAGCGGTCGCAGAAGATATGGAGGACGGCAACCTGACAACACCGCATCTCCTCTTCCTCTGCGGCCTCACCGCAACACATCTAATGGTGCGCCCCCATTTGGTCACGGGAGATAGGGCGCACGGCAACGCCACCCCGACAAGCCTCTCCTCCCGCGATCACACCCGACTGCGAGGGACAGACAGAACTGTCCCCCGCACCCGCACCCTTGGACGCATCCTGCGCAGGCCCTTCAAGCCCACGCGGAGCGTCCACGCCCGGGATCCCGCTTAGCTTCACCGTGGGTGTGCAGCCCACGGTTACTGAGCCCTCCACCACGACAAGGTAGAGATCCCACAGGGGGGATACCTGGCAACTCTACTAATACGCCAGGAAACATTTACAACCCAATGTTTACCGTAACCTTTAGGGTTCATACATTCGGTTAGTACTAAATTTATTCATTAAACGCGTAAATGCAGTGTTAAATGAAAAGCCAAACATATATTTTTCTCTGTTTTCCTATGCTGGATAATTTTTACCAACCCTTTAGCGATATATTTTTTAATATGCCATGCAACCTTGAACTCCGACCTTTGTTGCATATTGGTTTATGTATATTAAGAGGTCTCGTTGTGATTGCAGATCCGGTATTCAGCGTGACGGGGAACCCAGCGGTTAAATGAATGACGGATTTAGTGACTCGTGACCCAGTTTGTGTAGAGAGGGCGCGGTAAATCACTGCGCTGTCACAAAGTACAAACAAGGACGGTTTATCTGCACGCTGTGGCTATTCAACCGTTTTAATTTAAACGCAGCACACACTCCAGACGAGATGCACGCTCTTAACCGTTAATGATGTTAGAACTACCCGCACCGTTGAAATTAAAGTGGTTCTCGTTATAAATTCGTAGGACAAAAAGGTCTTTTGCAATTAATAACCGAAGTCCCTTTGTTTTGTTTGCATCAAAATTCGCGGTCGTTCTCGCTTTTCATTCAAATTTATTTCAGGCACAATAATATGATTAATTTGCGGTCTATACAGATCGAGCCTTTTGAATATTGTGTTTCAAGTTTTTGTTTTATTTGCTGACTCTACATTATCCTGTTTGGACGGTCTTTGAAACATCATTTTATGACTTCAGTTGCCTTTCGATACAAATTATGTAACGACTCAATTTAAACTTATATAAACTTTTAAAGAAGGTTTAATCTGTGTTTTAAACTTTATTAGTGTTTGATGACTTTGTTTGATCACATGAGTAGATAGTCAATTAAATAAAGTGATCTCCTGGATTCAACTTTTAATTAACAGTTACTTGTTAAAAAATACGTATGATAAGATAGAATAAATCCTGTCCTACAATTATCAAACATGTGACTCGTCTCTCCAATTATTATCAAAAAGAGAATAAGAAAGATAGATACCTACATTTTAATCTGATCTTAACAAAACCACGCGCGTGCGCTATATTATGTACATTACATACGTTTACTTAGACGAATAAAAAGTAAATAAGTGTTAATAAATAACATTATTTAGAATCGTGTAAAGAGTTGAAAGGTTTACAGCTGTAATAAAACAGTGGACCTATAAATACGAATTCCTATAAAATCAGACAGTTTTATGTTTTGAGAGAAAAGTTTTATTTGCAAAGGAAATCTTCATTTATCGAGTATATTATGAGCATGTTAATGTAGTGAGGCAGATTTTACCTTCGTGAAAGCAGACTATAACTTTAAAATAGAGGCGGCGATTGCCCAGTGGTGTACGTAACGGACTGCCGAGACGATGGTCTCGGGTTCGATCCCCAGTTACCCCGGGCACACACCTATGACTTTTCGAAGTTATGTGTGTATTAAAATAAAAATATTAATTATCGCTCGCTTAAAAATGTGCCCGGTAGATGGCAATAGGCTCGCCCCCTATTACATTGGGACCGAAACATATCTGGCGAAGTGTGGGTGTGTAATACACCTCTGCCTACCCCTTCGGGGATAAAAGGCGTGAAGATATGTTATGTTATGTTATAAAATAGAATAAATGTAAACTCTAAAATATGTTATATATTTAGTATGTTAGTATATTTTTAGCGAAGCGACATCAAAATTAATCGGACGCGGCACTTGATGCAACGACAATAAGCTGGTACTTTATGACGCTCGCTTTTCTTCACATAATGTGGTCACCACGTAAATATAGTAAGCAACAGCCGAACGTCTAGTAAATAATGATTTTCTATTAAGAGACAGGTAGGTCCTATTCGGAGTGCTAAAAGTTACAACTTAGAATCTATTTCTATCTTATAAAAGTAATTTCAATTAAATACGTTGAGTAATTTTTCGTAAGGTCGCCTAATAGCCATCGTTCGATATGATATCGATTTCAAATTGTACATCTCATTTAAAGTTATCAAGTTTAAACTATTCAGATAATTCAACCAAATATCTAGATTCTCCATTCAGCAATCAACTCCCTACATTTTCCATTCGTAATCATATAGCCAAATCCTCTACACATTCAACCGATCTGTACCCATTATCGCATTTAAAACGGGTCTGATTAATGAAAGCCGGGCTATAGGGACCTCAGATAGATCGACCACCACTAACCTTTAATTGGATTGGACGAGCAAAAACTTGACGTCGAAAGCATCCAGTCCGACCATTAATTTGCTTACAATAGCCTCTATAGTGAAAGTGAAGATAATGCTACCTAGCTCACTATAGTGAAAACTTGTTAGTCTTATCTTCTTAATATATAAAATCCTTGCGTTACTGACTGACTGACAGACATGCTACAGCCGAAACTATTGGGCGCAGGAAGCTGAAATTTGGCATGTATGTTCCTTGGGGAACGTAGAGGTGCACTAAGAAGGGATTGCCCGAAATTCCCACGGGATCGGCCAAAACGGGTAAATTTTTAAAAAATGCAGCCGTAGCTGCTGGCGTCCTCTAGTGAATTCATAAGACTTATAAGTTTGACTCCGTCTTTTAATAAGCCGTATCTATTGTTTTGGCTTATTATTAGTACTAACCCTGAGGTTCAGGTCTAGACCAGTAAACCCTCGCAGCCGGCTTGCCTCCTCCACTTAACCGCCTGAAAGGAGTTCAGCACAGCTGTGGTATAAGCACCCGTGGCCATGTAACGACTTGGTTGGTCTACTCATACTGTAATGCGAGAACATACCGAATGTAAAAAAGGTTCTGAGAGCTTTGTGCCGGAATACATTTTCAATAGAATCAGAGTACGGTCGGGAGCATTTATCAATGTGCCCACAAAATCAATTAATGTTCCCATAAGCCAAGGGAAGAATTTATGTTATTTAACGCATCAATTCTTCTTTTAGCATTTATAATGGCACATTTATTTTTCTTGTCCCGTTTTCTGCTATAATATATTTTAGACTACATTTACCTACGTAATCGTCAAAGATTTCAAAAACGTTTCTTGATAGGGTTTTGCGACTGTAGCTAAGGTTAGTAAAATGCATATTTAATGAGAGATACTACAGACAGTAGTTACTTTAGGTAATTCCCTATCGGTATCTAAATCCATAAAAATGGCAGGAAAGAACCGAAATTCTGTTAGGTAGGTTCACTCTTCTCTTAACTAATATTACAAATACAAAAGTGTGTTTCTATGTTTGCTTTTTCTTCATTCACGCTGTAATGGTGTTATTTTATGATTTTTGTTTGTGAAGACAGAGGAGGCTGTAGAGTGATATAAGCTACTGTTAACCAGGATAACCGGCTTGCATGAGGGCGGAGTTGAGGGTGAAGCCAAGTTTTGTTTAAATTTCATCAAGACATCAACGACATACATGACATCGAACATCCAAAACACAGGAACTAACTGAAAGCATAACTTCGAACGTGAATTACGGATCCAATGAGGCGAGTGAAAACTACAAGAGTGTAGGTAATGTGCACAGCAAGATACATCTGACAATTTGCTGTATAAAGTTGGCAAGGCGTTTCTCTTTAGTGAATTTATACCGTGACCGTAATAAGAAGCAAGTCATTATTAGTTTTATATTTATCTCGTAGATTTATCATAGCTATCAAGACGATCTGGTCAATAATCTTTACGCATCGCCTCACTTGATGTAGCTTATAAAAAGTTAGGTTTGTAAATGAATACAGGTAAAGGCAAAAAGTTCGACAATGCTCTGTTTGCGTAAAAAGTTTACTTCTGAACGAGACTTTAGAATAGAATTTGTTTAGGAACATATAAACTGGATATTTATTTACTGATAAGTAGATTTAGTTTGTTTGTTGTAGGTCGTGTGGTGACGGATTAAGAATACGGCATGTTACCACCCTATATCATCCCATGGGTGTCGTAAGAGCCGACAGAGGGAGCATATTATGCAGAGAACATCACTGTAAGAGAAGGAAAACTTGATACAAACCCTATACCGACCCGTTTGGCCAGCATAGTAAAGTAGGTTAATTCCTCCTTTCAAAGGAGAGACCTAGTCCAGCAGTGGACTGTTAAAGGCTGATGATGAGATTTCGTTTTCCTATTTTTTAAGTTTTAAGAAAGCTAGGATTCAAAACTTACATAACAAAGTAAATTAATATAATTCACAGTTTTCGGTTCATTCACCTCTCTCTTCCTAAAGCCTTATAAAGATGGTCTAGTCATTTCAAAAATTACATACGCGTTTATTACATTGCACCTGGAAGCTCAGAGCTGCAATATGCATAATAATATAATAATAATTATATTCACTGCTAGACCGCGCAAAGTGACTATTGTCCCTTTTTTTGGAAAAACAAATGAGCGCGTAAACTGTAATTTTTCCCACGCTTTTCCACTGCGCACTTATCCGTTTGTGGAACTCGGATAACTTAACCGATTGCGGTATGTTGCTTATCAATAGACGTGTAATTAAATGAGCTTTCCAATGATATAAATTAAAATCATATAATATGGTTGAAGCCAACGCAAGGGCAGTATGAAGTAAAAATTAGAAATTCTTCCCGCCATTTTTGAGCGCGATTTTATATTTCTGACATATTCCTTTTTCTCGTCGTTTTTTAGTATGGGAGGTATATAAGTATTATACACGGTTAGATAGGTTATTTAATTTACTTTTAGAGGAAATAAATATAATGAAAAGAAACATTTTAATATTAAACATAAAAAAATAAAATATTTTTTTTTTATCCGCGCCAATTTTCATATTTTATTTCTTAAAATACCGTTTTATGTTATATATCAGATTCAAACCTAGATAACTTTCTTTACCACTAGATTTCCAAGTATAAAAACCAATCCTGATAAGAATCTGATAAGAATTATTTTTATCGGAATCTGCACAGTTGTTTACTTTTTCCCGCCAAAAAAGAACTGAAGTTCCCGCCAAAATTTTCGATAACTAATATCTCATAAATAATATGAGTACTTATTATATATTTTATCAAAGGTTTATTTATATACTCATAATAAAAAATAATACAACGCATAAATGTAACCTTTAGTCCGGTCAATCTAGACATCCAAGGTTACAAAAATTCCCACTTGGCTGAATTTTGGTAGGATTGTTCAATACACTATTATAAAGGAAATGTGAAAAGTCCTCATCGATCCGGCACGTGCAAAAAAATTTACTCTGGGTCAAAGGTCACAAAAACGGGTTTTTCGCGAATTTCAGCAAAATGGTAAGTTTTATCATAAAATTAGCTCAGACAAAAATTGTAGATCAGATAATCTTAATATATAAAAATCCTTGCGTTACTGACTGACTGACAGACACGCTACAGCCAAAACTATTGGGCGCAGGAAGCTGAAATTTGGCATGTATGTTTCTTGGGGACCGTAGGGGTGCAGTAAGAAGGGATTTCCCGAAATTCCCACGGGATCGACCAAAACGGGTAAATGAACAAAAAATGCAAGCGTAGCTGCTGGCGTCCTCTGGTTATCTATAAAAATGTCAAAATTATTTTTTTCCTAAGAGCCACCGTTTTTGAGATATAACGATTCAAAAAGTTGAAAGAGTTGTAATCGTACTATGTACACGCCTACTTCTACGCCACCTTTGAGGTAGTGTACTTAGCACATTTTTTTTAATGTGGTTTCTCCGGTAGGCCTATTCCACTGATCTTTTATGATTCTGTTTAATTTGAAACTATTGAATAACTGTAGGTAGTAGAGCCTTGCTGATTCCAGCGTGAATGGGACCGGCTCGACCGGAGAAGTACTACCCTCTCGCAGAAGATCGACGTAAAGTAACAGTACCTAAACTGTTGCGTTTTGGTGAGTGAGAGTGCCGGAGGCCCTATCCCCTATCCCTTCTCCCTGATCCCATTCTTCATCCTATCCCTTTTCCCAACCCCAAGGGGCGGCAACGCACTTGTGACTCCTGTGGTGTTACTTGTGTCCATGGGCGGCGGTAATTGCTTACCATCACGCAATCCGTCTGCTCGTTTGCCGCCTATTACCATAAAAAAAAGATATTGACAAGGGTTGAAAATGATGAAAGGGGTGTCAATTAAAAAAAAAAAAGAAAATTTATCCATCTGAATCTAAATTATCATTAACTTCTGCTTTCTCTTGTTCTTGTTCTTCTTCTTCTCCTTCTCTGATTATTACGTGTTTTCACTCCAGAGCGGCAATCGAGACTAATAGCATTGAATGTATTGGGCATAGTAAAATAAAGCAGGTATACGACCCTAGCCACGCAGACAATTGAATGGGAGACAGATGTTGCTGAAGGTTACACTGGCGTAGAAAATAAGGGACTGGTTTTTTTTTTACCCGAAATTTTCATATTTTATATGTGTAAGTCACACTGACCGATAGAACGATATTTTTGTTTGTATTACGGCTTCAGTGATGTATACAGGATGATTTGTAATTGCTCGTATTCCCTTCGGGTGTGTGTATGCATTTAACTAACAAAAGACAGTAATTTACGCTGAGGATTCGAACCCAAGACCCTACGTTTTGCTAGGTTGGTCTCCCTACTAGTAAATCACTGCTGATTGCAGAGCTTAAGAATAAATACAGGAAAAAATGTTCTGGCGAGTGAGTCATCCAGAAGCACTTTTTTGAACAAAAGTGGCTATTACACGAAATTTGGACCAATTGTCTAAAACTATTATTCCTTTTTGGATAGCAGGTAATACCAGGAAGTTATTCCAAAATTTCACATAACATGCCACATATTATTTTTTTCAAATAATTGCATTTTTGTGGCGTCATATATTTATTCGAACATTTTTTGCGTGTTTATTGGGTCTATTTTCAAATTCCACGTTGAGCTTGTAGATTTATTTTAATTTAAAAGATGAGCCATTTAATTGTCCATTAAATAAGACCCAATTTGCCACCAAGAATAGTCAAAATTTTTTTTACAAGATGTTTATTACACATTACAAATTAGAATTTTCTCAAAAAATCTTAAAAACCGTTTCATTCCAAAATGGTGCAAGTTGGACCCCCCATATGTAGGGAGTAAAAATACTCTATTTTGGCCCTAGAATCACCTCCCGGTGGGAATACGAGCAATTACAAATCAACCTGTATACGTGGTGAACTTATACATATTATGACGATTACAACTCTTTCAACTTTTTGAATCGTTATATCTCAAAAACGGTAGCTCTTAGGAAAAAAAGTATTTAGACATTTTTTATAGAGAATTATCTAATCTACAATTTTTGTCTGAGTTATTTTATAATAAAACTTACCATTTTGTTGAAAATCGTGAAAATCCCGTTTTAGTGACCTTTGACCCCGAGTAAATCTTTTTGCACGTGCCGGATCGATGAGGACTTTTCACATTTCCTTTATAATAGTGTATTGAACAATCCTACCAAAATTCAGCCAAGTGGGAATTTTTGCTGTAACTTCATATTTGATCAGTTAATTTACAATAAAAACACAAAAGTATGATATATAATTACATAATTTGTTTACGATGATGTTTTTAATCCATAATTACGCCCCGCGCGCGGAATGCAAAGTTAGCGAAATATATATGTTTTTTCAAATGCTTACATCTAAATAATTTTCTGCAAGTATTGCTATAACCTTTTATTACATAGATAATATCACCAGGTATATGAAAAAACAACAGACAAACAAACATTTCATTCAAACGTAATTTGTTTTGTACCAAGTGGCGGCGCGCACTTGAAATTTATCGATGCTGAGTAAGCACTTTAAAAGGGTGCGCGGGCAAGCGCCGATATGCCGCCTGATCGCCCATAACGCACGCCTAACCTTACTCTAGAGTACTAAGTTGTACTTAAACCATATCTTAGACATATCTTCAACTAGATCTTGATTGCCAGGTATCCATCTGTTAATGGTCTGCCTCGATGCCCTCATATACCTTGTAGAGCTGCTGCTGCACTACTTAATAGAACTTGCTTGAGGTGTTGGCTTCCTGGTCAGACCATCTGGCTGGCGAAAGACCTAGAGCTCTCCAAACTTCGATTTAGTCAACCACGATATATTTTTTAGGATTTTTATCTCCTTCATGCAATGAATGTCCAGAGTGTTGTAAAGTTGCCTTTCATAAGTCATCATCCTCTTAGCGTTATCCCAGTTTCAATCTGCCGCTTCCTGGTCTAACCGGATTTAGCTGAATATTAGCTTTTCCTCAGAGTAACTGCCTGTCTGACCTCTGCAACCCGAAGAGATAGCGATATTCCATAAAGTTGCTTTTCATAAGTGTTGCTTTGTAACCCAAATGAATATTTGAAAGTATAACAAAACTCGGCTCATACAGTAGGTAGGTTAGGTATTTTGACACCAAATCGGGAAAGAATATACACATTTGTGTTCTCCTTGGAATCTAGAACAAATCAATATACCTATTGCAAAATTATTTTAAATATTAATAAAATATATCTTACCGAAAAATATAGAGTAAATCAGTTTATTTTTACACAACAATCGTTTACTTGTCACAATTCTCACGTTCCGTTTCGCATGACAAGACATAAATACAAACATTATGTTTTTTTTACATAATGTTGTCAATAAACGTTTACTTTTTGTGTGACATGTAGATAAAAATATGTACGTAATGTCAATGGGAATATGGTTTAAACGTAATAATTTCGTAGTTTTTGCAATATTAAAAAAGTCAGTACTTGGATTTTTGGTCGAATGTTATCCTTGAAAGTAAACAGTTGCTAAATCGTTTCTTTTTTTGTAATTATTTTATATAATTCCAGGATACGTTTAAATAAATACCTATCTCCTTTATTTTTTTAGCAGCCTACCCTGTCCCACTGCTGGGCAAAGGCCTCCCCCAAATCTTTCCAGGCTTGCTTGTCGCACGCAATCTCAGTCCAGTTCTTGTGGTAGGCGTCTAAGTCATCCCGCCACCTCTTTCGGGGCCGGCCTCGGCGACGATCTACTTATGGTTTTATAAAAAAAACGTTAGTTTCGATGATACAACAGACTTTTAACCTTTTAAAACGTTGGCAAAGAACCACGCATTTCCACTTATAGTACGTAATAAGGATAAGGATTATTTTAATATTTTATTCAGTAGGTATATTTCTGATTGAATGTATGCTACTGATATTAATCAACAGCATTTATTCAACCAGAAACATACTTACTTACTTTAAGTATACTTCTACAAAAGGAACAGATGATATACCTAGATGTATATTACAAACATTAAAATAATACCCATAATTGGATCAACCGTTCCTACCTGCGCCGTCAAAACATGTAAATATTTTTACGAGCAGGCCAGATGACGCCACGAGGCGATTAATTCCCATAACGTTATATGTACGTGTTTATAGAACACGGGCCCGACAATTTTACGTGCACGCGACAAACCAAGGTAAGGGATTTCTGCTGATAATTCGCTAAGATTGACCGCAGTGCTTTTGTTAAAGGTATAATTTAAATTTTACATTTTAACGCAAACTGTTACAAGTATTAATAAGGTTTCTTAAATGAAGCTTTTTATTAGAAATAACTCTTTAATATCCTAATGAACGAATAAACATTCATTCATTCATAAAGTAATTTACTCTGGTAAAGACCTAGACATTAAAATCAACAAGCTTAAGCAACAGCTAGCCTATAAACAACTACCTGTGGAACACAGATTCATTTCTTGGCGCAGAATTGCAATTTCAAGCCCCGATGACACGCCGAAACGACTATGCAAACAGCAGACACCACACACAAAGACAAATTCACTGACTCGCTTGAAGCTCTACAAAATCTAAATCTTGTAGCGAGACTCAACTACGAGCAACACTTTGCGTAGGTACAGCAGTAATTATGTCATTAAACGACTATTCCCCGAAACACACATTACCTAGATCAATTCATATTCCTTGCAGAACGTATTCAAAACGGCCAAACTATATAGATATGACAAAAAAATGAAATACTCGACCCTTCATAGCTCAATGAATAAGCCGATCGGAGCAGGGTCACAAGAAGATACATCAATACTGAAAGGATATCCGTATCAATCGGGGGGTTAGTCCAGAGCTACGACGTGCCCACCGCCATTTGTCTTGCGATAGCCCCGTGACTACGAATTAGGTCACCAGTACGCTTAGAGAATAGATGCACTGTTAACTGGATGTGACATCGAAGAATGAATGACAGGATTTGTGATGGGTTTAAGTATAGAGCGGAATGATGCAGAGGAACGAATGAAGCATAAAAAATAGATGAATCTTTTCATGACTTTTGTTACAGCAAGCAACGCGTAAGTCATCTTCATGGACACGGGCTCGACAATTTTACGTGCACTCGACAAACCAAGGTAAGGGATTTCTGCTGATAATTCGCTAAGATTGACCACAGTGGCTTTTGCACAAGGTATAATTTATATATTTTACATTTGAATGCAAACTGTTGCAAGTATTAATAAGGTTTCTTAAATGCAGCTTTTTACCAGAATAAACTCTTTAATATCCTAATGTTTTTTTTATATTACACCTGCCTACCCCTTTGGAGATGTAGGCGTGAGTCTATAAATATATATATTTTTTAAAGACAATTCAACTAAAGAGGAATAAGTCGTTTCATAACTATTGCCTTTTGTTACAGCCAGAAACGCGTAAGTCATCTTCATCATCAGTCTGCTGTAGCTGGATGAGGCCTCTCCAATGGCACGTCACTGTATCAGATTTCTACATCTTCATGTCCAGCTGCTGCCAGCCACTGGGTATAAATCACAGGCTTAGGTAAGGTGTTGGCTGGTCGAAGGACGTTCTACGCTACATTTGCCAAGACGCGGCCTCCACTCTGGACCAGAACACAAATGAGTCCAACCCACTGCCACTTCAGCTTGCTAATTCCAACGCGTGATGACCGTGATAAGAATATTTCGTCATTATTTACGCGGTTGCTTGCTTGCAATGGAAATAATAGTGTACACACATCCTAGTTCACCTATCTACTAAATTGCTTATTTATAACTTGGCTTCAATATTTTAAAACCAATTTGATTACATTACAACAAATAAGTCAAGCTACGACGACGATCGACACCTCGGCAATTTAGTGTCGTTGTTTGCTTCAATGTCGTGAATACCGTGCGGCAAAATGAAATATAAATAAAAGATTTTACTGTTATATGCGCATAAGTATATGTAGTCATACAATGTTCACAGGGCCACCGAGTTCAACGCAGCCAGTGAAGCGTGAAAATATGAGATATATTAAACGTCAGGTGACGTAGAAATGTGTTTTGTGGCGTAAATCAAATGTGAAGGAGAAGAATACATGATGTGGGTTATGTCAAGGTGAATCTAAGTTACATACAAATTACTTTCCTAAAATAAACCTCCACACTGCTTCAGCCACTACACATGTTATCTTTCTATTTGTTTGAAAAGAACTGCTAACCGATATACTACTAAGTTTACTCAGCGTTTTAGAAGTTGAGACTCGAGACCTTACGAATAGTACATATATATCAATGGTATAAGATATGAAATGAAACTAGGTATATTGTATTCGCAAAAGAAGTCTTCTCCCTAAAAACTTTGTAGGTATTTCCATCGCGGTTGATAACTTCTCAATACAGTTGGCGAAGTGTAAAAAGATCCTTTCTTTGTTCCTTCGCCGGCGCACCTGTCACAACTTCGCCCCAAACGATAACATCTCAAAGGAATTTTTCTGAAAACAACAGCTGACATTTCAAAATTGACTTCGTGTAGATGAAAATGAAAGCGCCATTTTAGCTGTAAGAATTGGTGTAATTATTTTAACGAAAAATGGTTAGTTAGGCATAGTAATAATTAAGTCTTAGAAAATATGTACGGAAAGAATTTTAGACCACAGTTCACCACGTCTGGATTCGCTCAGGTTTTTTTTTTATAGACTCACGCCTGTATCCCCGAAGGGGTAGGCAGAATTGTAATATTACACCAACATTTCGCTATGGATTTTTAGGTCCCACGTAATAGGGGGCGAGCCTATTGCCGTTACCGGGCACATCACTAGACTCCGTGCTTGTACTGAGAATTTGGAAAAACCCAGTAACACTTTGCCCAACTCGGGAATCAAACCCGGGACCTCCGATCAGCAGTCGCATACGCTATCCACTAGACCACGGAGGCAGTCAATTTCTCAGTATGTAGGCAAGTAACAGGTAGGTATAGCAATAATTTTAAATATATATCTAACATACCTACGACCTATTGTATTTATTAAAAACAATTACCACACAAGCGTCGAACTTTACACCATACATATCAGAAACTAAGAGCCTTCAGATATCCTAAACTTGCCAGACCCGTGCTGCTACTGAGAATTCGGAAAATCCGGTAACACTTTTGCCCGACCCGGCAATCAAACCCGGGACCTCCTGATCAGCAGACGGACCACGCAGGCATTTTAAAATTTTTATTAGTTTAGAAATCATAGATCGCCTTCTCTTCGTTACAGTTGAGAATTAGAGTGACGCCGATATTCAACGGGCGCGTATCGTATTTGGCTGCTAAGCAACTCTATGAAACGGTGTCGTATAGGAGCCAAAATCGACACGTTCAATAAAAAGTGCACGTTTACGCGGTACACCAGCAAGACATATTATTATGCTCATAATATGATATTCGTGTCTTAGGTATATACATGTACAGGCTAAGACGTCCTATCCCTTCTAGACCATAGCTTCTGTCGTAGTGCCAGTATGTAGCGAGCGTACCCTGATTCAGCGTTTATCATCATCGACAGATAATATAGCTTCTTCTGTGAACTATTGATTTATTCACCCCGTATTTATGCAACAGGGGCACGGAAAAAGTGTTTGCCTTCTATGAACGGGCATAACAGGTGGAAAAATAGACTTTAATGAAAATATATAATAGGGTGATTTTTCAGGTGGAGATTCCGTTGACTTGCTTCTAATAACTTTATAATTTAGATGAAAATACTTACTGTTTGATGCTACTGTAAGGATGGTAATTATCGCAAGTTAATTTTGCTATTAAGACTCAAATCCATTTGTTTGTTGCCAGATCCTGTTCCTGCTCCTGGCAAAGGAATAAAACCACTACACCAAGACCTGCAGACAATGTCACGGTTTAAAATTTTCTACTAAAATCTCATCTTCATCAAAACAAATCATATAATATTGTCTTTTGGGTATTTCCTAACGAGTCATAAATAAAACATTGCGCATCTACTTCTTAATGTTAAGGGTTTAATAGATAAGTAATTATAAGTGAAGCCGTATTGAGTTGTAGGCAATCTGCGCCAATGAGTGACGTCGTTAGCGGCACAGCCGGCTCGGGCCTTATTGCTGAACAGACGGCTGATGAGAATCGGATCAAAAGAGGATCGAAGTTTGACGTCGATTGTCTTTGGTCAACTATAGTTAGAACTCTTAAGTGACTTCCAAATTGTACTTAATACTTGTTATAATTGGCTGTTATAAGTATCCTTATCACTATCTCACGCTGAAACCGAAAATTATTTAAGCTACTTATTGCACATTTATCATAGAATTATCGTAGTCAGTATTTTAACTGGCTCTGAAGCTAAGTACCCATAATTTATTAAATTGAAACATCTAGCTGCGAACGACTATATAAAGTGATACCGAATAAAATCAATTTCTGCAGATTTACCGACGGCTCTTTACCTCGCAGCCATTAATCAAGTTCCATTCCGGTGCTTTTAGAACCAAATAATAACTAATTCAATTTCGTCCGCCGCCGAAAAAACTGAATTCCTTAAGAAAACAATGGTATCCGTAAACCGCGCCCACTTAGAACAAAGTACAAAAAACAGCCTTTTAAATGATGAAAGATATACGCAATTAAAGTTAGGACAAGAATTTCGTTTTAGGCCTCTCTCAACAATCCAAACGCTGGCCATTTACGACGCACTAAAATATGTAAATTGTTTCAGCTGTGAGGCGGAGCTTAGTTGTCAGTCGAGCATGAACATTGAATTCCTTTGGAACTTCAAGTTTAACCAATTGAAGTTAAACTGTCACATTAATATGCCCCACACGAAGAGGACGCGGGCTTCATGCCCGAGATATACGGCGCTGCGCATGCTATAAATCCTCGGACGATCTTGACTGTTCCCTAAAGCGTCAGAGCCTTAACCGCACGACTGAACCTTCAACTCCGACCTTTGTTGCATATTGGTTTATGTATATTAAGAGGTCTCGTTGTGATTGCAGATCCGGTATTCAGCTTGACGGGGAACCCAGCGGTTAAATGAATGACAGATTTAGTGACTCGTGACCCAGTTTGTGTAGAGAGGGCGCGGTAAATCACTGCGCTGTCACAAAGTACAAACAAGGACGGTTTAACTGCGCGCTGTGGCTATTCAACCGTTTTTGATTTGAACGCAGCACACACTCCAGACGAGATGCACGCTCTTAACCGTAAAGCCAGGACCAAACCAACGCGTTCAGCTGGCGTCCTCGGTGGCGTACGCGGTGGCGATCAGATGTTGTGTACGAACTTATAGCGCGGTGTTCACATCTACGCGTTCTCGGATTGCACGCGGCGTCCGGTGCAGCGTCTGCACGCGGCGGTGGCGATCAGATCGCGCTTGTTGCGTTAGGACGCTGCACGCAGCTATTATTTGTTGAGGAAACTGTGTTTTTGTAGATTTTAAGTATGGTGGAAACGGAAGAAATTATAAATGAATTCCACAAATACCCATTGTTGCATGATACGTCTCATTCTGATAAGGCGTTATCGAATGATGGTAGGTATTTGCTTCACTGGCACTGTATATCATACCCACCTCAAGTTCAGTTCTTGTTCTTCTTCGTCTTCAATAATAGCAGACAGAAGTAAAACATCTTCAATTTCACGATCTGTATCAGACAGCATTTTAGTGACGCGACTACAGCCTGGTGAACACCTGAACGAACGCGACAGTGTGCACAACTTTTGCACGCGCAATAATCGCCACCGCGCACGCCACCGCGGACGTGAGCTGAACGCGCTGGCTTTAATGATTTTAGAACTACCCGCACCGTTGAAATTAAAGAGGTTCTCGTTATAAATTCGTAGTGGACAAAAAGGTCTTTTGCAATTAATAACCGAAGTCCCTTTGTTTTGTTTGCATCAAAATTCGCGGTCGTTCTCGCTTTTCATACAGATTTATTTCAGGGACAATATGATTAATTTGCGGTCTATACAGATCGAGCCTTTTGAATATTGTGTTACAAGTTTTTGTTTTATTTGCTGCCTCTACATTATCCTGTTTGGACGATCGTTTGAAACATCATTTTATGACTTCAGTTGCCTTTCGATACAAATTATGTAACGACTCAATTTAAACTTATATACACTTTTAAAGAAGGTTTAATCTGTGTACTACTTTATTAGTGTTTGATAACTTTGTTTGATGGCGTGAAGTCGAAAATCAAAAGCGTTTATTAAGTAAAGTGTGAGCTCCTGGATTCAACTTTTAATTAAGAGTTACTTGTTAAAAATAAGGATGATTGGATAGGATAAGTCCTGTCCTACAATTATCAAACACGTGACTCGTCTCTGCCATTACCTATTATGAAAAAGATAATGAATAAGATAATCCGATCTTAACAAAACTACGCACATTATGTATTTTGCATAGTTTTGTTAAGATCGGATGTTGCGTATATTATGTACCTACATTATGGTTACTTAGACGAATAAAAAGTAAATAAGTGTACCTAAATAAATAACATTATTTAGAATCATGTTAAGAGTTGGAAGGTTTACAGCTGTAATAAAACAGTGGGCCAATAAATACGAATTCCTATAAAATCAGACAGGTTTATATTATAAGATAAAAGTTTTATTTGCGAAGAAAATCATCATTTATCGAGTATATTATGAGCATGTTAATATAGTGAGGCAGATTTTACCTTAGCGAAAGCAGACTATAACTTTCAATATAAAATAGAATAAATGTAAACTGATGTTTACGGCCCGTTGCCTACGTGCGTTGACCACCTAGGTGGACCACGGAGTATAAACAGATTGCGATTATGTAATCCAGGCAATTTTCCCTATGAATATGTTGGGGCCAACCCGGAGCAGCTTGGACGGAACTTATTAATCAGCACAGAACCATGATTTGTAAAAACGTCGACATGAAGTAGTATACGGTTATTGGAGCAGTTAGCTCATTTAGAGAGAGCACCAACAGCACAAGACTCCTTGGCATCTTTGTAATCCCTATAGACAGTAAAGGAAGATTAAGATAATAATATGATGTGGATTTATTTTTAATGGACGACGTTCATATAGGAATGGAAGGAAGATTAAGAAGGCATGGTATGGTATGGTAGCACGGGCTGTTTCCGTAACTCAACGTCCTGGCGTGTATTTTGCGTTTGGGTAGGAATAAGTGTTGTCACTGGAGTGACCCCAGCTCTTCGAGGAAGGCCAGCAGACTCTTGATGTGGTCCACTGCTTCTCTCAATCTTCCTTCCATTCTTGTATATAGGTCTCTCCCTTTATGAAGAAAGGGGAAGATGATTTTACTTCTTCTTTTCCTTTCACCCAATATGAGTATTACTGGTACCTACTTATGGGTTCCGTTTAGTCAAGTGTATAACTAGGCTAAACTGAGAGAACGCGAAAAGGAGAACTTTCAGGTAGATATCAATATACAATATTTATTCAGACATTGTCATTCGACGGTATTCATTGACCCTGTCTCTCTCCAACACTGTATAACCTTATTCAACAACAAGCCAACTCAATGGCTTTTTATTGTTCAGTGAATTTTAGATATGTATTACCATACGCTTCAAATAATAGCAGTATGTTAGTATATTTTCAGCGAAGCGACATCAAAATTAATCGGACGCGGCACTTGATGCAACGACAATAAGCTGGTACTTTATGACGCTCGCTTTTCTTCACATAATGTGCTCACCACGTAAATATAGTAAGCAGCAGCCAAACGTCTAGTAAATAATAATTTTCTATTAAGAGATAGGTAAGTCCTGTTCGGAGTGCTAAAAGTTACAACTTAGAATCAATTTCTATCTTATAAAAGTAATTTCAATTAAATACGTTGAGTAATTTTTGGTAAGGTCGCCTAATAGCCATCGTTCGATATGATATCGATTTCAAATTGTACATCTCATTTAAAGTTATCAAGTTTAAACTATTGTTACGAGCTGGGGTTCGTGATAAATTATATACACTATGCCAGAAAAACTGCACTTTATTTACTGACACAATAACACCAGATACACACACTTAATTTTCACTTCACTAATAAAACACACTATTCACACCACTAGAACAACACTAAACACTTCCGACTTATTTTCTCCTTTGCTTGATGTTGATCGCTTTCCGTATTCAATTGAACTGTCCTGTCTCGCGCGCTCTCGCTCTATTTATACTGGCCGGATAACATCACTAGGCTTTTCGAGACGACTCACGATATTTCTGGAAACGTGTAAGGTGTTTCTAGAATTGCGTAAATGTTCTATTTACACCTACGCCATCTATTAGAGGATAGATGAAACAGCCTTAACAACTGATACATCTAATCTCATGTAGTTCTCCCATTCACTGATAGATGGCGTTATTTTCAATTCGTAACATGGCCTCCCTCTTAAACGTGTTCGTCTCGAACATCGTTAGACCCATAGTAACGAGCCAACCGGTCCACATGAACTATCTTCGGTGCACCTCGCGACCCCTTCTGGATTCGATAGGTGACGTCGTTCATCCTGGTAATTATGCGATATGGCCCGTCCCATCTGGCTTGTAACTTAGGCGATTTTCCTTTGCTTCGTACTGGGTTATGAAGCCACACCAATGATCCCTCATCGAAGCCTGTGTTGTTTGCCTTCCGGTCGTAGCGAGTCTTCATCTTCTCAGACATCTGTTGTCCAGATTCCCTGATGTGTTCGTATACGTCGTTCATCCTGTTGCGTAGCTCGGTTGCGTAATCCGTTATATTGCGTGGAGATTCTGGTGGAATACCGGTGATAAGGTCTGCAGGTAATCGGAGCTCTCTACCGAAATTGGCAAAAGCTGGTGTTACTCCTGTAGTTTCGTGGACCGCACTGCGATATGACAGGAGAAATGGTTGGATGTGCTTGTCCCAATCTCTTTGCTTGCTCTCCACGACCTTCGCCAGGTACCTTTCCAGTGATTGGTTAAACCGTTCAACCATGCCATCTGATTGCGGATGATAAGCCGTGGTCCTGGTTTTATGCGCACCCATTACGCGACAAGTCTCCTTGAACACCTCAGATTCAAAGTTCCGGCCTTGATCGCTGTGGATTTCCAAGGGCACCCCGAACCGACAAAAGACTTCATGCACCAGCTTATCGGCCACTGTGGTAGCTTCTTGATTTGGGATTGCAAACACTTCAGGCCACTTCGTGAAGTAATCCATCACAACCAAGAAGTATTTGTTTCCATCCTGGCTCTCGGGAAACGGCCCAGCGACATCCAAGGCTATGCGCTCCCATGGGGCTCCCACATTGTACACCTTTAATGCACCTCTGCTTCGAGTATGTGGCCCCTTGACAGCCGCACAACTTGTGCATTTGCGGCACCAATCCTCGACGTCATCCCGACAGTGGAGCCAATAAAACCGCTCCCGGATCTTAGTAAGGGTCTTCTTAACTCCCATGTGACCCCCCGAAGCACCATTGTGATAGAGCTGCAAGACTTCCGGCACCTTAGTTTTGGGCACTACCATTTGCAAATGGCACTGGTTACCGCGAGCGTTTTCCCATTTGCGGCACAGAACTCCATCCTGGACGACCAAGCTTTCCCACTGTGCCCAATAACTTTTGGTGATAGGGCTCATTGCTGCGATATCACTCCATTTGGGCCTAGGAGCGCCTGATTTCTTCCATTCAAGAATCGGCTGTACATCCTTGTCATCTTGCTGAGCACTCTGCAAAGCTTCTCTCCATTCGTCGCTTAGATCCGTCTTTAACATCCTCACTAGCGCTGCCTGCTTTGCTTCCTGTCGGCTACAGTGCTTGCACTGGTCGGGACACGGCCTACGCGATAGGGCATCTGCGTTACCATGGGACTTGCCGCTGCGATGTTGTATTACAAAATCAAACTCTTGCGGTAGTTCAATCCATCTGGCTACTTGTCCTTCTGGGTCCTTAAATTGAAGTAGCCATTTTAGCGCAGCGTGGTCGGTTCGCAGGTGGAATTTACGCCCCAACAAATATTTGTTGAAATGCTGCAATGTCTTTACTACAGCCAAGAGTTCCCGCCGGGTGACGCAGTAGTTTCTTTCGGGTTTGGATAAGGCCTTGCTGAAGTATGCTATAACAACTTCTTGGTTACCCTTTCTCTGTGACAGCACGCCGCCAATTCCGGTGTTACTGGCATCTGTGTCAACTATGAATTCATGCTCATTGTCAGGGTAGCCTAGAATAGGTGCAGTACACAGATGTTCCTTGAGCTTCTGGAATGCAACGTCACAGCTCTCATTCCAACAGAACTGTACTCTGTCTTCGGTGAGCTTATGAAGAGGTCGAGCAATGTCAGCAAAGTTCTTCACAAACCGCCTATAGTAGGAGCATAATCCGAGGAATGCTCTGACCTGCGTTTTGTTCTCTGGAACTGGCCATTCCTTCACGGCAATGATCTTATCTGGGTCGGTTTGAATACCGTTCTCCGAGACTACATGTCCTAGAAAGTTCACTTGCCGTCTGAATAACGCGCATTTCTTCGGACTCAGCTTCAAATTAGCTCCTCGTATCTTTGACAGCACTTGCTCCAAGTTTCGAAGGTGATCCTGGAAGGTGCGCCCCACGATGATGATGTCATCCAAGTAGACCAGGCAGGCGTCTCCAATCAGTCCCATGAGCACTCGCTCCATCAGTCTCTCAAAAGTAGCCGGAGCGTTGCACAATCCAAAGGGCATGACGTTAAATTGCCATAATCCTTTCCCTGTGGAGAATGCCGTCTTCTCCTTGTCTCGAGGATCTATTTCCACCTGCCAGTAGCCACTTTTTAGGTCTAAGGTAGAAAACCACTTCATCCCCGTCAGCGTATCCAGTGTGTCATCGATCCTTGGCAGCGGGTAGCTGTCCTTCTTTGTGATGTCGTTTAATCGGCGGTAATCTACACAGAAGCGCATGCTGCCATCTTTCTTCTTAACAAGCACCACCGGCGAACACCACGGGCTGGATGAAGGCTCGATTACGCCTTCCTTCACCATACCGTCGATCATAGCTTCCACTTCACGTTCCCGTGCCACTGGCACACGTCTTGGTCGCTGGCGAATTGGAGCTTCACTTCCCGTGTTTATTTTGTGCTGGACTAGTGCTGTCTTCCCTATGTCGGCATCACTGGTCGAGAAAATATCGGCGAACCGGTTCAACATCTTCTTAGCCTTGGTCTTCTCTTCTTCTGACAGGGTACTTTGGCAGTCCTCCAAAAGTGAAGACACGTCGAATCGTGCAGCCTGAACCTTGGCGCTGGTAGGTTGCTCCTGACATCTACGCATCCAAGCCGCTCCTTCATAGGTGCCCAATTCCGTCCCTTTCTTGAGCAACACTTTCTTGTCACTTGCATTTAGTGCGCGTACTGATGAAACTTTGGTACCCCTTACCAAGGTTCGTGCAATCTTCCACGATGCCTCTTTCTCTAGGCCTTCGATAAGTACGCAGCGGTTCCCTCGACCAGAACTCCCGGGTAAACAAACCGGTACAACCGTTTCCGACCGCGGTTGAAGCGTGACATTCTTCAGGCAGTACACTTTTCCTGAAGTTGCACCTTCCATGAAGACTTCTTCCGAGCCACATTTCAACACTCCTTGGTTAACATCGATCTCGCAGCGATACTTCCGCATGAAGTCTAGGCCCAAGATGCAGTCGTCCACTATATCGGCCACGATGACTTTGTGACAGTAAACTTTGTTGCCTAGCTTCAGATCCACCTCCATTTCACCTCGGACGGTTATGTGCTGACCGGTAGCTGTTCTCAGATTCACACATTCATTGTTCCTGAAGCAGCCCCGAAGAACCCGTCTTGCCAGATGGAAACCGACGATTGTCCGAGAAGCACCCGTGTCGAATGTCAGCTTGCATGGTGTTCTGTTAATTTCGCCTTCGATGATCAGGCTGTTCCCGTCGCATGATTGCGAGATCGAGATACTTGGGGCTCTTCTATTACCAGCCAGCACCCGCCCCGCAGTCCTGGCTTCTACTCGTTTCCCTGCTCTCGCTGCCTGGCAGGCACATCAGGCGACCCCTTTGGTGGAGACAGGGTGTCACCAGGCTGCCTACGCTTTGGGCAGCTCAAGCGGATATGGCCTCTTTCTCCGCAGTTGTAGCACCGAGGTGACGACACAACTTCCCTGATGCGGTGACCTCGGTCGTCGCATCGCACTGCTTCCACCTCCAGAGCGTGGGCTAAGGCGTCCTTGAGGTCCTTGAAGTGCCCAAGCCTCACTGCTGCCCTTACCTCCAGGTCCCGGATCCCATCCGTAAACGCCTGTACGAGGTTCCCATCAATAAGCGCAGGGGACGACTGGTATGCCTTCCTGACCAGCTTTTCTACCTCTAGAGCCCACTGCTGCAGAGTTTCTCCGGTGCGTTGCGTCCTGTCCTTCAGCTGAGCACGATACACATGTTCGAGGTGCGCGTCTCCGTACCTCGCCTCCAACGCCTCCAGAAGCTTCTCGTAGGTGACGTCTTGTCCGAGTGCCTCCAACACTGTCAAGGCCCGGCCGCGGAGGCCCAAGGTTAGGGCGGTTAAGGCCTGTTCTTTATTCCACCCATTTGATCGCATCACAGCCTCGAACTGGATCTTATATGCAGACCATGATGACGAGCCATCAAATGGTGGAACCTTAAATCCACGAGGTGAGGGCGCTACAGCCGCTGGTGTTACTTCGAGCCCACGCAATTTCTTCTCCACTTCAGCAACACAGGTCTCGTGGTGGTCATGTACACGCTTCTCTATAGATGCGACGCGAGTCTCAAGCTTGTCGTGCACGAGCATCTCTACGTCGCTGATACGGGCCTCGTGCTGCTGAAGTTCCTCCTTGACCGCCTTCAAATCCTTCCCCACAGCGGCGCTGAGGTCCTTCATAAGCACCACCTGCTCTTCTAGGCGGCGCGCGTGCTCCTCTTGACGGCGAGCCTGCTCCTCCTTGTCGCGCTGAAGCTGTTCCTCCAGGCGGCGCGCGTGCTCCTCTTGACGGCGAGCCTGCTCCTCCTTGTCACGCTGAAGCTGTTCCTCCGGGCGGCGCGCGTGCTCCTCTTGACGGCGAGCCTGCTCCTCCTTGTCGCGCTGAAGCTGTTCCTCCATGCGGCGCGCGTGCTCCTCTTGACGGCGAGCCTGCTCCTGTTGACGGCGAGCCTGCTCCTCCTTGTCGCGCTGTAGCTGTTCCTCCAGGCGGCGCGCGTGCTCCTCGTGACGGCGGGCCTGCTCCTGCATGAACGCCATCAGAGCCGCGATGTCGGGCACCGTCACGGAGTGTGTGGCGCTTGCAGGCTCTACTGCAGCCGCGGAGTCGCCTGGTCCACCAGGCGATGGAGAAGGAACGTCTCCGAAGCGTCTCTGGTCCAGGTCTTGCTGGCGCTGGTTCCTGGTACGTACTCCGTCAGTTTCTTCCTTCGGCATAACCGGCATAATTTATCCCTTTCTTCTGACACCAATTTGTTACGAGCTGGGGTTCGTGATAAATTATATACACTATGCCAGAAAAACTGCACTTTATTTACTGACACAATAACACCAGATACACACACTTAATTTTCACTTCACTAATAAAACACACTATTCACACCACTAGAACAACACTAAACACTTCCGACTTATTTTCTCCTTGGCTTGATGTTGATCGCTTTCCGTATTCAATTGAACTGTCCTGTCTCGCGCGCTCTCGCTCTATTTATACTGGCCGGATAACATCACTAGGCTTTTCGAGACGACTCACGATATTTCTGGAAACGTGTAAGGTGTTTCTAGAATTGCGTAAATGTTCTATTTACACCTACGCCATCTATTAGAGGATAGATGAAACAGCCTTAACAACTGATACATCTAATCTCATGTAGTTCTCCCATTCACTGATAGATGGCGTTATTTTCAATTCGTAACACTATTCAGATTAATTCAACCAAATATCTAGATTCTCCATTCAGCAATCAACTCCCTACATTTTCCATTCGTAATCATATAGCCAAATCCTCTACACATTCAACCGATCTGTACCCATTATCGCATTTAAAACGGGTCTGATTAATGAAAGCCGGGCTATGGGGACCTCAGATCGATGGACCACTACTAACCTTTAATTGGATTGGACGAGCAAGAACTTGACGTCGAAAGCATCCAGTCCGACCATTAATTTGCTTACAATGGTCTCTATACAGAAAGTAAAGATAATGCTACCTAGCTCACTATAGTGAAAACTTGTTAGTCTTATGAATTCATAAGACTTTTAGTTTGACTCTGTCTTGTAATAAGCCGTATATATCTATTGTTTTGGCTTTTTATGATTACTAAACTTGAGGTCCAGGATTGACTTTTGAGTTTGGCAACATAGCGCAGCAGTAAACCCTCGCAGCCGGCTGGCCTCCTCCACTTAACCGCCTGAAAGAAGTTCAGCACAGCTGTGGCACAAGCACCCGTGACCATGTAACGACTTGGTCTACCGTAATGCGAGAACATACCGAATGTAAAAAAGTTCTGAGAGCTTTGTGCCGGAATACATTTCCAATAGAATCAGACTACGGTTAGGAGCATTTATCAATGCGCTTACAAAATCAATTAATGTTCCCACAAGTCAAGGGAAGGATTTATGTTATTTAACGCATCAATTCTTCTTTTAGCATTCGTAATGGCATGAACATTTATTTTTCTTGTCCCGTTTTCTGCTATAATATATTTTAGACTACATTTACGTAATCGTCAAAGATTTCAAAAACGTTTCTTGATAGGGTTTTGCGACTGTAGCTAAGGTTAGTAAAATGCATATTTAATGAGAGATACTACAGACAGTAGTTACTTTAGGTAATTCTCTATCGGTAACTAAATTCATAAAAATGGTAGGAAAGAAACGAAATTCTGTATGTTAGGTACACTCTTCTCCAAACAAATATTACAAATAAGTAGAAAAGTGTGTTTCTATGTTTGCTTTTTCTTCATTCACGCTGTAATGGTTTTATTTTATGATTTTTGTTTGTGAAGACAGAGGAGGCTGTAGAGTGATATAAGGTACTGTTAACCACGATAACCTACTTGCATGAGGGCGGAGTTGAGGGTGAAGCCATGTTTTGTTTAAATTTTATCAAGACATCAACGACATACATGTCATCGAACATCCATAACACAGGAACTAACTGAAAGCATAACTTCGAACGTGAATTACGGATTCAATTAGGCGAGTGAAAACTACAAGAGTGTAATGTGCACAGCAAGATTATACATCTGACAATTTGCTGTATAAAGTTGGCAAGGCGTTTCTCTTTAGTGAATTTATACCGTGACCGTATTACGCAGCGAGTCATTATTAGTTTTATATTTATCTCCTCGTAGATTTATCATCGCTATCAAGACCATCTGGTCAATAATCTTTACGCATCGCCTCACTTGATGTAGCTTATAAAAAGTTAGGTTTGTAAATGAATACAGGCAAATAGTTCGACAATGATCTGTTTGCGTAAAAAGTTTACTTCTGAACGTGACTTTAGAATAGAATTTTTTTAGGAACATATAAGCTGGATATTTATGTATTTACGGATAAGTAGATTTAGTTTTGCTATTTTCTAAGTTTTATGAAATTTAGGATTCAAAACTTACACAAAACCTAAATTATTGTAATTCACAGTTTTCGGTTCATTTACCTCTCTCTTCCTAAGGCCATATAAGATGCTCTAGTCATTTAAAAAAATACATACACGTTTATTACATTGCGCTTGCGGTGAGTGTTTTGCATAATTATATATATGCATAAGCATAGAGCTGCAACATGCATAATTATATAATGTATACTAATATAATAAAGCGGAAGAGTTTGTTTGTTTGTTTGTTTGTTTATTTGTTTGTTTGTTTGTTTGAACGCGCTAATCTCAGGAACTACCGGTCGGATCTGGAAAATTCTTTTTGTATACGATAGCCCAGTTATTCCGGAAGGCTATAGGCTATATAACATAACGCTTCGACCCTTTGGGGCCGGGCAAAAGGCTAAAAAGGCTAAAACATAATGTCGGCTTATCTCAGGAACTAGCAGTCGGATTTTAAAAATTGTTATTGCCTATGATAGCCCAATTATTCCGAAAGGCTATAGGCTATATAAAATTACGCCACAACTTTTAGGGGCCGGACAAAAATAATAAAATGGTCAAACGAGAAGGGGGAGGGTTGGGTCAAAGGCAAAAAAAAAGGCTAAACGAATAGGATACAATCTATATGGGTATCGTTTTTGAGATTTTCGGGACGCTGATTAATAATATGAAATTTATTTAGTGATCCAAGATGGCGGACGGGAAATCAAAGATGGCGGATGAGAAAATTTTAAATATCAATATGGGTATCGCCTTCGATATTTTAAGGGGTGGAGAATCGAAATACAACATCTATTTCGTGATCAAAGATGGCGGATGGGCAATCAAAGATGGTGGATGGGAAAATTTAAAAAAATCAGTATTGGTATCGTCTCCGATGTTTAAAGGGATGGGGAATCCAAATACAACATCTATTTCGTGATTCAAGATGGCGGATAGGAAATCAAAAATGGCGGATGGCAAAATTTTTAAAAATCAATATGGGTATCGTCTCTGATGACTTAAGGGATGGTGAATCCAAATACAACATCTATTTCGTGATCAAAGATGGCGGATAGGAAATCAAAGATGGTGGATGGGATTTTTTTTAAAGTCGATATGGGTATCGTCGCCGATATTTAAAGGGATGGGGAATCCAAATCCGACATCTATTTCGTGATCAAAGATGGCGGATGAGAAATCAAAGATGACGGATGAGAAAGTTTAAAAAAATCAATATGGTTATCGTCTCCGATGTTTTAAGGGATGGCGAATCTAAATACAACATCTATTTCGTGATCAAAGATGGCGGATATGAAATCAAAGATGGCGGACGGGATTTTTTTAAAGTCGATATGGGTATCGTCTCCGATATTTTAAGGAATGGGGCATTCAAAAATACCATCTATTTCGTGATCAAAGATGGCGGATGGGATATTTTTAAAAAAATCAATATGGGTATCGTCTCCGGTGTTTGAAGGGATGGGGAATCCAAATACAACATCTATTTCGTGATTCAAGATGGCGGATGGGAAATCGTGATCAAAGATGGCGGATAGGAAATCAAAGATGGCGGATGGGATTTTTTTAAAAGTCGATATGGGTATCGTCGCCGATATTTAAAGGGATGGGGAATCCAAATCCGACATCTATTTCGTGATCAAAGATGGCGGATGAGAAATCAAAGATGGCGGATGAGAAAGTTTTAAAAAATCAATATGGTTATCGTCTCCGATGTTTTAAGGGATGGCGAATCTAAATACAACATCTATTTCGTGATCAAAGATGGCGGATATGAAATCAAAGATGGCGGACGGGATTTTTTTAAAGTCGATATGGGTATCGTCTTCGATATTTTTAGGAATGGGGAATTCAAAATTACCATCTATTTCGTGATCAAAGATGGCGGATGGGATATTTTTTTAAAAATCAATATGGGTATCGTCTCCGATGTTTGAAGGGATGGTGAATCCAAATACAACATCTATTTCGTGATCAAAGATGGCGGATAGGAAATCAAATATGGCGGATGAGAAAGTTTAAAAAAACAATATGGTTATCGTCTCCGATGTTTTAAGGGATGGCGAATCTAAATACAACATCTATTTCGTGATCAAAGATGGCGGACGGGATTTTTTTAAAGTCGATATGGGTATCGTCGCCGATATTTAAAGGGATGGGGAATCCAAATCCGACATCTATTTCGTGATCAAAGATGGCGGATGAGAAATCAAAGATGGCGGATGAGAAAGTTTTAAAAAATCGATATGGTTATCGTCTCCGATGTTTTAAGGGATGGCGAATCTAAATACAACATCTATTTCGTGATCAAAGATGGCGGATATGAAATCAAAGATGGCGGACGGGATTTTTTTAAAGTCGATATGGGTATCGTCTTCGATATTTTTAGGAATGGGGAATTCAAAATTACCATCTATTTCGTGATCAAAGATGGCGGATGGGATATTTTTTTAAAAATCAATATGGGTATCGTCTCCGATGTTTGAAGGGATGGTGAATCCAAATACAACATCTATTTCGTGATCAAAGATGGCGGATAGGAAATCAAAGATGGTGGACGGGTTTTTTTTTTAAGTCGATATGGGTATCGTCTCCGATATTTTAAGGAATTGGGAATCCAATATTATATAAAAATCTATGTTTGTTTTTGCATCATTTATAGACCCTGGAATGATAAGAGATTAAGCGCTAAGTCAATGGTTACTTTGGAAAAGGGGCTTGGAAAAAAGGGAATCAAATAAAAACTCTTAAAAAGGCGATACGGAGTTCGCTGGGTCAGCTAGTAATAATTATATTCATTATGATTGCCCGTAACATACGCCTAACCTTACTCTATATTAGGTACTAAGTTGGACTTAAACCATATCTCAGACATATCTTCAACAAGATCTTGATCGCCAGTTGTCCATCTGTTAATTGTCTGCTTCAATGCCCTTATAAAGTGGAGCTGCTGCTGCACTACCTAATAAAACTTGGTTGAGGAGTTGGCTTCCTGGTCAGACCATCTGGCTGGCGAAAGACCTAGAGCTCTCCTACCTTCGATTTAGTGAACCACGATATTTTTTTCAGGATTCTAATCTCCTTTATGCAATGAATGTCCAGAGTGTTGTAAAGTTGCCTTTCATAAGTCATTATCCTCTCAGCGTTCCCTAGCGTTATCCCAGTTTCAATCTTGAGTCCGCTGCCTAGTCTAACCGGATTTGGCTGAATATTAGCTTTTCCTCAGAGCAACTGCCTGTCTATTCTCTGCAACCCGAAGGGATAGCTATATTCCATAAAGTTGCCTTTCATAAGTGTTGCTTTGTAACCTAAATGAATATTTGAAAGTATAACAAAACTCGACTCATACAGTAGGTAAGTTAGGTATTTTGACACCAAATTGGGAAAGAATCGTCAATGGAAAGAATAGACACATTTGTGTTCTCCTTGGAATCTAGAACAAATCAATACATTGCAACATTATTTTAAATATTAATACACATCATAGCGTAAATCAGTTTATTTTTACACAACAATCGTTTACTTGCCACAATTCTCACGTTCCGTTTCGCATGACAAGACATAAATACAAACATTATGTTTTTCTTACATAATGTTGTCAATAAACGTTTACTTTTTGTGTGACGTGTAGATAAAAATAAGTGCGTGATATAAATGGAAATATGGTTGAAATGTAATAATTTCGTAGTTTTTGCAATATTAAAAAAGTCAATAATTGGATTTTTGGTCGAATGTTATCCTTGAAAGTAAACAGTTGCTAAGTAAATCGTTTCTTTTTTTGTAATTCTTTTATATATTCCAGGATATGTTCCTATTTATGGGTTAATAAAAAAAACGTTAGTTTCGATGATACAACAGACTTGTAAACTTTTAAAACGTTGGCAAAGAACCACGCATTTTCACTTATGTAATAAGGATAAGGATTACATATTTTAATATTTTATTCAGTATATTTCTAGTTAGATGTATGCTGATATTAATCAGCAGCAATACCTTCAACCAGAAACATACTTACTTACTTAAAGTATACTTCTACAAAAGGAAGATACCTAGATGGATATTATAAACATTAAATTAATACCCATGATTGGATCAACCGTTTGTAAACGCACCATGTGGTGAGTGAACACAAAACACTCACCGCAGTTAAATCGCGAAGCACCCTCCATACAATCGCGAATTTTAGGCAAGTCTTTTACAAAACACGCTCTTGCCTACCTTCGCCGTCAAAACATGTAAATATTTTTACGAGCAAGCCAGATGACGCCACGGGGCGATTAATTCCCATAACATTATATGTACGTGTTTATAGAACACGGGCCCGACAATTTTACGTGCACGCGACAAACCAAGGTAAGGGATTTCTGCTGATAATTCGCTAAGATTGACCGCAGTGCTTTTGTACAAGGTATAATTCAAATTTTACATTTGAATGCAAACTGTTACAAGTATTAATAAGGTTTCTTAAATTCAGCTTTTTACTAGAATAAACTCTTTAATATCCTAATGAATGAATAAACATTCATTCATTCATAAAGTAATTTACTCTGGCAAAGACCTAGACATAAAAATCAACAAACTTAAGCAACAGCTAGCCTATAAATAACTACCTGTGGAACACACATTCATTACTTGGCGCAGAATCGCACTTTTAAGCTCCGATGACACGCCGAAACGACTATGCAAACAGCAGACACCACACACAAAGACAAATTCATTGACTCGCTTGCAGCTCTACAAAATCTAAATCTTACTAGTTACGGTGCAAGTTTGACTCAACTACGAGCAACACTTTGCGTAGGTATAGCAGTAATTATGTCATTAAGCGACTATTCCCCGAAACACATATTACCATACCTAGATCAATTCATATTCCTTGCAGAACGTATTCAAAACGGCCAAACTATATAAATATGACAAAAAGAAATACTCGACCCTTCACAGCTCAATGAATAAGCCGATCGGAGCAGGGTCACAAGAAGATACATCAATACTGAAAGGATATCCGTATCAATCGGGGGGTTAGTCCAGAGCTACTACGCGCCCACCGCCATTTGTCTTGCGATAGCCCTGTGACTACGAATTAGGTCACCAGTACGCTCAGAGAATAGATGCACGGTTAACTGGATGTGATATCAAAGCATGAATGAGAGGATTTGTGATGGGTTTAAGTATAGAGCGGAATGATGCAGAGGAACTATAAAAATAGATGTGGCTTTTCATGACTAATGCCTTTTATTACAGACAGCAACGCGTAAGTCATCTTCATCATCAGCCTGCTGTAGCTGGAGGAGGCCTCTCCAAAGGCGCGTCACTGTATCAGATTTCTACATCTTCATGTCCAGCAGTAAATCTTAGGTTTAGGTAAAGGTGCTGGCTGGTCCAAGGACGTTCTACGCTACATTTGCCATAACGCGGCCTCCACTCCGGACCAGAACACAAATGAGTCCAACCCACTTCAGCTTGCTAATTCCAACGCGTAAGTGATGACTGATGACCAGTTATAAGAATATTTCGTCATTATTTACGCGGTTGCTTGCTTGCAATGGCAAAAATAGTGTACACACATCCTAGTTCACCTGTCTACTAAATTGCTTACTTATAACTTGGCTTCAAGCTTTGAAAACCACTTTAATTACGTTAAAGCTACGACGACGATCGACACCTCGACAATTTAGTATCATCATCATCAGCCTTTAACAGTCCACTGCTGGACTAGGCCTCTCCTTTGAAAGGAGGAATTTGCCGACTATACCACGCTGGCCAAACGGGTTGGTGTTGGGTTTGTATCAAGTTTTCCTTTTCTTACAGAGCTGTTCTCTGCATAATAGGCTCCCTCTGTCGGCTCTTACTACACCCATGGTATGATATGGGGTGGTGACATTCCGTATTCTTAATCGGTCACCACACGGATAATATTTTTTTTCAATTTAGTATACTTGCTTCAATATCGTGAATACCGTGCGGCAAAATGAAATATAAATAAAAGATTTTACTGTTAACTATATGCGCATAAGTATATCGATTATACAATGTTCACAGGGCCACCGAGTTCGACGGAGCCAGTGAAGCGTGAAAATATGAGATATATTAACGTCAGGTGACGTAGAAATGTGTGTTCTGGCGTGAATCAAATGTGAAGGAGAAGAATACATGATGTGGGTTATGTCAAGGTGAATCTAAGTTACATACAAATTACTTTTCTAAAATAAACACCCACACTGCTTCAGAAAGATATAACATATGTAGTGGCACACATGTTATCTTTCTATTTGTTTGAAAAGAACTGCTAACCGATATACTACTATGTTTACTAAGCGTTTTAGAAGTCGGGACTCCAGAACTTACGAATTATAATTTATAATGCATGAAATGAAACTAGGTACAATGAAACAAGTCGGCACTGGACCAATTTGAATAAAAATCCCGTAGCTCGCTCATAGAGTCGAGCCACACTAGAAACTGGTTTTATTTACGAGTGTCAATGTGCGTGTTCACAGTGCTACACTGAAAGCGATGATGTCTTGCTGAGCGATTCTCGCGCTTATGGTGGTCTATGGTGGACGGGAAGTTGTTCGACTGTACATAGTATTATGACATATACTTGTACTACTCACTATATCATCCAGAATACTTGTTTAGCTAGTTCAATAGTTACAAAAGTTCGATGACGATAATGATGAGATAAGACAGCTTAGACGATTGATATGACTTAATTAAGAAAAAGCTTAATATCTAGTTGACATATTGAAAAAAAAAAGTTTTTGATGCATTAATTATATTGTTTACTTTCAAAGTTTTTCTTTTATTGTATTCGTAAAAGAACTGTTCTTCCTAAAGACTTTGTAGGTATTTCCATCCATCACGGTTGATAACTTCTCAAAACAGTTGGCGAAGTGTAAAAAGATCCTTTTTTTGTTCCTTCGCAGGTGCACCTGTCACAACTTCGCCCCAAACGATAACATCTCAAAGGGATTTTTGTGAAAACAACAGCTGACATTTTAAAATTGACTTCGTGTAGATGAAAATGATAGCGCCATTTTCAAAGCTGTAAGAATTGCTGTAATATTTTTTTTTTATTTATAGACTCACGCCTGTATCCCCGAAGGGGAAGACAGAGGTGTAATATTACACCCACATTTCGCCATGAATTTTTAGGTTCCACGTAATAGGGGACGAGCCTATTGCAGTTACCAGGCACATCACCAGACTCCGTGCTGCTACTGAGAATTTGGAAAAACCCAGTAACACTTTGCCTGACCCGGGAATGGAACCCGGGACCTCCGATCAGTAGTCGCATACGCTATCCACTGGACCACGGAAGCAGTCAATTTCTCAGGATGTAGGGAAGTAACAGTAGGTATAGCAATAATTTTAAATATTTATATATATATATATATATATATCTAACTAGCATTTGCCCGCGGCTTCGCTCGCGAAAATTCGGGGTTCTCTATTATATCATCTATGTTCGGAGTAACATAAATCTCTTTTTTTGGGCGCATACATCCATAATTGTCGTTTTAACTGTTTACAGCCGGTTGCAGAAAGCTTCAAATTAATTCTTTATTACTTAAAGGGAGATTATCGCTAATGTGTGTCATAATTTAATGGCGTTGCACAAACACATTTTACGCTTGATTAAACATCATTTAACTAATGAATAACTAATGCCTACAAGTGAACGAAAAGAGTGAACATTTCCGTTTAGTTATATGCACAATAATCTATGAAATGTACTATGAGTAAAAATTTCACTAAACAAAACGTAATGGTCACATATATCAAAGAGGTGTAATTCTAAAAATACATATTTAGTAAATCTGTGGTCAAGACTTGATCAAGACTATCAAAACTTTTGTCAAAAATTGACATGTTTATGTTATTGTTGTATTGAATCATTTTTACGATTTTAATTAAAATTGTTACGTTTTGAGCTGAAAAGCCGAGAAAATTCATACAAAGAGGGAGCCTGGCGCTTATTATAATGATTGACCATATAATGCAGTTAATACCATTCATGAATGATGATTTTCTATAACCTGAATACATACGCTTTTCCAGGTATAATATATTAGTCTATGCATACGCTACTATTGTATTTTGTATTAACATAAAATCAAGTATGAAAATGCCCAGTTATTTCATTTATGTGGAAGTCACAAAATGAGAGAAGAGAGAAGGAAATAAGCTGTTTATTCAACGTGTACTATTCAAGACATATTGGTTAAATTGCATACGATAAAGAAATATTTTTATATATTTTGTTTTTAATGTGTTTTGTTGTGATAATTCAATTAGATAAAGACAATTATTTTTACACTTATGGAGAAGTATCTCTTCTTGCACTGGTATCTATAGCTTGGATGATGACCTCCTCTGCTAATAGGTAATAATGTTAACATGAGTACAATCCAAAGCGCCTACGACACGTGGAAATCCATCAATTTCTAGCTGCAACTCGCCGTAGACCTTAAATGTAGACGTAGAACTTTCCTGTTTGGCAATTTAATACATTTTGAGCTCAATTTTGCTAGGGCTTGAGAACTCTGCACTAATCTACACACTGGATTTGTGTTTATTTGATAATCACCCAA
This sequence comes from Euclidia mi, assembly GCA_944739405.2. NCBI lineage: Eukaryota > Metazoa > Arthropoda > Insecta > Lepidoptera > Erebidae > Euclidia > Euclidia mi. The sequence continues at coordinate 81,428,113 of OX123189.2, forward strand.
GACCTGTTCAGTTGATAAGCTCCTGTGGCAAAAACCCTCAAACAAATTAAAAACTGTGTCCGACCATCAACATAATTATTTATTTCTTTGAGACATGGGTTCCTTTTTTTTATAGTAATAGGCGGCAAACGAGCAGACGGGTTACCTGATGGTAAGCAATTACCACCGCCCATGGACACAACCAACACCACAGGAGTCACAAGTCCGTTGCCACCCCTTAGGGTTGGGAAAAGGTATAGGATAAGGAGTGGGATAGGGGAGAAGGAATAGGGGCTAGGGCCTCCGGCACTCTCACTCACTGAACGAAACGCAACAGTTTAGGTACTGTTACTTTACGTCCATTTTCTGTGAGAGGGTAGTACTTCCCCGGTCGAGCCGGCCTATTCATGCTGAAATCAGCAAAGCTCTACCACCTAAAGCCTTCTAAAACCACCTAAAACCTCCTAATCTACAAAGTTTCGTATTTGGTCATCTGCTTCTATGGGTACCCTGTATGTAATACGTAATTCTCCGCCGTCATCCCTTGAAAATATATTCGCCTTGCCGGAATTTGACCGCGAGGAAAATCTTCTTCGGGATCAGACAAAGATGAAAGACTAGTTAAGACATAACTTAGGTATTCATTGTAAGCCACTTCGATACCGTAAAACACTACAATGCATTTGAAATATATTATTTAATAGAGCTATATTTGGCAACAAACACTTCAATGTACAATAAGATATTATGGAACAGAGATAAATTCAACAACAATAGAGCTTTAATACCTCACTGAGCTCACATTAGATTTTAAAATTCACATCTGTCATATTTAAAATTCTCACGTGTCAATTCACGCTAATGGCTGTTTGTGCAACGTAAAACGCGCTTTAATGTAGGCTTTGACTCTTCTTAAATTAAATTTAATAAAGGATTAAATTTTACAAGAATTTGGCTTTGTGCAACGACTTAATATGTAATAGATTAGGGTTTAATCTCGTTTTAAAATTTTAAATATCGTTTCTGCAACCGGCTGTAAGAAATTTAACTGCAAAAAGTATTTACACATACAAACTACATAGTAGGTAGACTTCCTTAGTAACTAAAAATTTTATCCTGTATAATATGTGACGTTTCGCTAGAGTGGCCAATATGGCGACTGTGATTTGTCTGTCAGAAATATTAGAATTTAACAAAATACTCGACAATCCGAATTTTGCGGATATATGTTGTCGACTCTAAATCTTTATTTTTAATGTATTATTATTCAGATAATATTAAAACGTTAAAAAAAAATCAAGATTTCGAGTTTCAGTTAGACTGACTCCGTGGTCCAGTGGATAGCGTATGCGACTGCTGATCAAAGGTCCCGGGTTTGATTCCCGGGTCGGGCAAAAGTGTTACTGGAATTTTCCGAATTCTCAGTAGCAGCACGGGTCTGGCAAGTCAAGTCAAGTCAAAATCCTTTATTCATTTAAATCACAAAGTGACACTTATGAACGTCAATTTAAAAAAATAATTACTTAAAGCTTCTACATTTACATTTACTGCCACGTTCGCAAAGCAATAGGTAGAACCATGAGAAAGAACGGGCAATAAAACTCAAGGTCACTCTTTTTCATCGCCAGGTTTTGCATAATACATACAAATTTAAATTTTGTAAGGTGCTGCAACTGTTTCACCTTCTATGTCATTTGTATATATTTACTCTACTTAATACTCAAGCATAATGTAGTAAAATTTTGATGTTCATTTAATTAGCCTCCTGAGAATTGACATGGTGAAACAGGAGCATCCACTTACATTAAGTACCTAACAATGCAGGCAATCCGCGCAAATGTTCAGAACCATGATAGAAATGATACAGTTTAATATTAAAAATGTAATACCAGCCCGTAAGACCGACATCGACCAGTCATCGCAAGTAGCACCCGTTCACGAGTATGACGCATGGGCCAGCCATCATCCCTCTCGCCATATCAGAGGGACAGGGATGACCCGACACACGACGCCACCACAAGAAATGACATTTTAGTGAGCATGACGACAACGGTACACGAACCGGCAGTAATTAACAATCTGTTGGTATACTGACCATGAACACGAATTACCTGCATTTTCCAGATCGTTAATATTATCATAAATATGTGGAACGCGTGCAAAATGCAAATGTAGTACCTATATTTGATTGATTGACATGATACTTTTTGAAATAATATAACCACCGATCGAACTGATTGGCTACACGATTATAATACATTATAAAAAAAATAACAAATAAAAGTATCTAACGAGATGAGTGACATTTAGTAATGTGGTGGCGATTCCAAAAACTATCATTTACATGATTTTAATTGGAATGGAATAATATTTAATTACATGTCAAGAAACTTATCATCTACCTATTTACTGTATAATATATGAATTATGAAACATTATTTCCAAGCGCATTTGTCATTCAGATATTCATTTAAATTATAATATGCCTTTTGCATTAGGTCATTTTTAATCTTTATCTGAAATGCGTTAAAAGGCAGGTCCAAAATACTTATCGGTATCTTGTTGTAGATACGTATACTAAGTCCTATAAAAGAACTATGAGTTTTGCACAAACGAAAATACGGAACACATAATTTATGTCTATTTCTTGTATTTATAGAGTGTATATCACTATTCTTTGAATATGAATTTATATTTTTACGTACATGCATAACACTAGCATAAATATACTGAGGCAAATCATGGCATGGCAAAATGTGGATGTAATTTTACACCTCTGCCTCAACTATCTAAAATACAGCCGTGAGACTATAAAAAATGGAAATTGTGCCAATATCACAAAAATTGTTTAGGATATCTGAAGGCTCTTAGTTTCTGATCTATAAAGTGTAAGGTTCTACGCTTGTGTGGCAATTGTTTTGAATAAAAACAATTGGTCGTATATCTTAATATATATATTTCTTGTGTGCGTGTGTATGTCACTGAACTCCTCCTAAACGACTGGACCGATCTTGATGAATTTTTTTTTGTGTGTTCAAGAGGACTTCAGAATGGTTTAGATTCACAATTTAGTCCAGGGGACCTCCTGATCAGCAGACGCGTACGCTACCCACTGGAACACGCTGGCAGTTTAAAATTTTATGAGTTTAAAAATCATAGATCGCCTTCTCCCCGTTACAGTTGAGAATTAGGGTGACGCCGATATTGAAGGGGCGCGTAACGTATTTGGCTGCTAGGCAACTCTATAAAACGGTGGCATATACGAGCCAAAAGCACGTTTACGCGGTACACCAGCAAGACATATTATTATGCTCATAATATAATATTCGTGTCTTAGGCTAAGACGTCCTATCCCTTCCATATCCATAGCTTCTGTCGTAGTGCCAGTGTGTAACGAGCGTACCCTGATTCAGCGTTTATCATCATCGACAGATAATAGCTTCTTCTGTGAACTATTGATTTATTCACCCCTTATTTATGCAACTGGGGCACGGAAAAAGTGTTTGCTTTCTACGAACGGGCATAACAGGTGGTAAAAAAGTATTTAATGAAAATATATAGTAGGGTGATTTTTCAGGTGGAGATACCGTTGACTTGCTTCTAATAACTTTATAATTTAGATGAAAATACTTACTGTTGGATGCTAATGTAAGGATGGTAATTATCGCAAGTTCATTTTGCTATTTAGACTCAAAGTACTTTCCATTTGTTAGTTGCCAGATCCTGCTCCTGCTCCTGGCAAAAGAAAAAAAAACACTATACCAAGACCTCCAGACAATGTCACGGTTTAAAATTTTCTACTAAAACCCATCTTCATCAAAACAAATCATATCATTTTGTCTTTTGGGTATTTCCTAACGAGTCATAAATAAAAGATTGCGCATCTACTTCTTAATGGCGTACAAGTTAAGGGTTTAATTGATAAGTAATTATAAGTGAAGCCGTAATGAGTTGTAGGCAATCTGCGCAAATGAGTGGCGTCGTTAGCGGCACAGCCGGCTCGGGCCTTATTGGTGAACAGACGGCTGATGAGAAGCGGATCAAAAGAGGATCGAAGTTTGACGTCGATTTTCTTTGGTCAACTATAGATAGTCCAAATTGTAATACTTGTTATAATTGGCTGTTTTAAGTATCCTTATCTCTATCACACGAAGGACACGCTAAAACTGAAAATTATTTAAGCTACCTATTGCACGATTATCATAGAATTATCGTAGTCAGTATTTTAACTGGCGCTGAAGTTAAGTACCCATGATTTATTAAATTGAAATACCTAGCTGCAAACGACTATTTAAAGTAATACCGAATAAAATCAATTTCTGCAGATTTACCGACCGCTCTTCACCTCGCAGCCATTAATCAAATTCCATTCCGGTGCTATTAGAATCAAATAATAATTCAATTTCAGCCACCGCCGAAAAAACTGAATTCCTTAAGAAAACAATGGTATTCGTAGACTGCGCTAACTTAGAACAGAGGACTAAAAACAACCTTCCAAATGATGAAAGATATACGCAATTAAAGTTAGGAATGAATTTCGTTTTAGGCCTCTCTCAACAATCCTAACGCTGGCCATTTACGATGCACTAAAATATGTAAATTGTTTCAGCTGTAAGGCGGAGCTTAGTTGCCAGTCGAGCATGAACATTGAATTCCTTTGGAACTTCAAGTTAAACCAATTGAAGTTAAACTGTCACATTAACATGCCCCACACGGAGTCGAGGCGGGCTTCATGCCCGAAATATACGGCTCTGCGCATACTATAAATCCTCGGACGATCCTGCATGTTCCCTAAAGCGTCCGAGCCTTAACCGCACGACTGAACCTTGAACTCCGAACTTTGTTGCATATTGGTTTATGTATATTAAGAGGTCTCGTTGTGATTGCAGATCCGGTATTCAGACTGACGGGGAAACCAGCGGTTAAATGAATGACAGATTTAGTGACTCGTGACCCAGTTTATGTAGAGAGGGCGCGGTAAATCACTGCGCTGTCACAAAGTACAAACAAGGACGGTTATTCTGCACGCTGTGGCTATTCAAGCGTTTTCAATTTGAACGTAGCACACTCCAGACGAGATGCACGCTATCAACCGTAAATGACTTTAGAACTACCCGCACCGCTGAAATTAAAGTGGATCTCGTTAAAGTATCATTCACTGTGGACAAAAAGGTCTTTTGCAATTAATAACCAAAGTCCCTTTGTTTTGTTTGCATCAAAATTCGCGGTCGTTCTCGCTTTTCATACAAATTTATTTCAGGGACAATATGATTAATTTGCGGTCTATACAGATCGAGCCTTTTGAATATTGTGTTTCAAGTTTTTGTTTTATTTGCCGACTCTACATTATTCTGTTTGGACGGTCGTTTGAAACATCATTTTATGACTTCAGTTGCCTTTCGATAGAAATTATGTAACGACTCAATTTAAACTTATATAAACTTGTACCACTTTATTAGTGTTTGATAACTTTGTTTGATGGTGTGAAGTTGAAAGTTCAAAGGGTAGTTAAGTCAATTAAATAAAGTGATCTCCTGGATTCAACTTTGAATTAAGAGTTACTTGTTAAAAATAAGTATGATAAGATAGAATAAGTCCTGTCCTACAATCATCAAACACGTGACTCGTCTCTCCAATCATTATCAAAAAGAGAATAAGAAAGATGGATACCTACATTTTAATCAGATAGTAACAAAACTACGCGCGTGCGCTATATGTTGTACATTACATACGTTTACTTAGACGAATAAAAAGTAAGTAAGTGTTAATAAATACATAATATTATTTAGAATCGTGTAAAGAGTTGAAAGGTTTACAGCTGTAATAAAACAGTGGGCCTATAAATACGAATTCCTATAAAATCAGACAGTTTTATGTTATAACAGAAAAGTTTTATTTGCGAAGGAAAGGCAGATTTTACCTTCGTGAAAGCATATATATATATATATATATATATATATATATATATATTATAACTTTCAATATAAAATAGAATAAATGTAAACTAATGTTTACGGCCTGTTGCCTACGTGCGTTGACCACCTAGGTGGAGCAGCTTGGACGGAACTTTTTAATCAGCACAGCACCAGGATTTGTAAAAAGGTCGACATAAAGTAGTATACGGTTATTGGAGCAGTTAGCTCATTTAGAGAGAGCGCCAAAAGCACAATACTCCTTGGCATCCTTGTAATCCCTATAGAACATGAAGGAAGATTAAGATATGATGTGGATTTATTTTAAGTGGACGACCGACGTTCATATAGGAATGGAAGGAAGATTAAGAAGGCATCGTATGATATGGTAGCACGGGCTGTTTCCGCAACTCAACGTCCTGGCGTGTATTTTGCGTATGGGTGGGAATAAGTGTTGTCACTCGAGTCACCCCAGCTCTTCGAGGAAGGTCAGCAGACTCTTGATGTGGTCCACTGCTTCTCTCATTCTTCCTTCCATTCTTGTACGTAGGTCTCTCCCTTTATGAAAAAAGGGGAAGATGATTTTACTTCTTCTTTTCCGTTGTTTTTGATTCCGTTTAGTCAAGTGTACTTGGCTAAACTGAGAGAACACGAAAAGGAGAACTTTCAGGTAGATATGAATATACTATGTTTATTCAGACATTGTCATTCAACGGTATTCATTGACCCTGTCTCTCTCCAACACTATACAATATAACTCAATGGCCTTTTATTGTTCAGTGAATATTAGATATGTATTACCATAGCCTATAATACAATAAAGATCTTCGAATGAGGTGTACGCCTGATAGTTCGGTTTTTCATCAGGATTGATAGAAAGTAATCTTGCGTTATAATCGTCTAACAACTTATGAAAATCTGTTCGAATACTATCTACTGTCATACAATAACTGAGAAATGCTTCGCTATTACTGTCAGACATAGAAGCGGTTTTTGAACGCTCGTATATATTTTGAATGCGCTCAAATAAAATATTGCGTTTTGCTTCTAAGATTGTCATCTCTTTGTCTTCCGACACGCGTGACTTCTTTTGTTGTGACATGCTTACGTAAGTATAAGCTAATGAGAACGAAACAAAATAAGAATATCTAATGTACCTATTATTTTATCTAAGTAGGCTAAGTAGGCAACACTTTAGAGCTGTGGAATTAAAAGTTGCTTGAAATATGAGATTTATAAGACAACTATGATAGTTCCAGAATTAATAATTTAGTAAGTAGGTAGCTACATAAAAGTTTACCTACTGATGCGGGCGGAAACAACCATGTGACGGTTATGTGAATATATTAGGAGTAAAGCTAGGTGCTATAACTGCCTAGGTATAGCGATATAACGTATAAAAACGTAAATGAATCCGACTCGTATGGATCAAAAAAGTATTGCAGGGGTTCCGTAGATATTAAAATACATTAGCGTTTTGATAGGAATATTAATTTTAACATTTCTTCTCTTATCGTGGAGCGTATCACGGACGCATTGCCGAACGCTAATGTAGACGTAGCATCACTCACTCACCTCGAGTCATTGCCGCTAGCAGACGCGGAGTTTGCGAATCCGGCAGGCATTGATCTTTTGATCGGAGCTTCAATATTTCCGCACTTGCTACTAACTAAAATAGTACGTAGTGAGCGATATGATTTACACTATTGAGACGGTACTTGGGTATGTGATTATGGGTACCGTACCTACGTTACATACTTCTCATTGTATTACGTCTTGTTGTTGTTCTGCTCTTCAAGAGATCAAGGTGGGTGCTAAAACTGTGTGTAAGATAAAGCACTAATTAGCTATGCTATGCTATGCTATGCTATGCAATGCTATGCTACGCCATGCTATGCTACGCTATGCTACGCTATGCTATGCTATGCTAGGCTATGCTACGCTATGCTATGCTAAGCTACGCTACGCTACACTATACTATACTACACTTCCGCTTTGTATATGGATGACCTTGCCTGTAGTGTCATACCCGCTCCGCTAGCAATTTCGCTTTGTGAAGAGCTCATTCAGCTTTTCAAGCGAGGCCAGTTTGATCTTGTCAAATGGACAAGCAACTCTAAGGAGGTTCTCGCACGCATACCAGATTCTCATAAAGCTTCTCCAGACATTGAGTTTGAGAAGTCTGTACCGCATAAAGTTCTCGGTTCACGCTGGGACAAATCCTGTGATAGTTTTCGGTTTGACGTCTCACCACCAGATGATAAGTGCACCAAACGCACTATGCTGTCCACAGTGGCTCGACTATGGGGCATAATGGGTTTTGTGGCTCCCACAATTTTGTACGCCAAGCTTTTGATCAAAGAGCTTTGGCTATCAAAGTGTGAGTGGGATGAAACACCCCCTGACCATATTGTCGCCGCTTGGGGCCAGTTTTGTATTGAGCTTACCGCGCTCAATCAAATTACTATTCCGCGTCACCTTGGGTTGGTATATGGATGTACCATCAACTTAACAGGTTTCGCTGACGCCAGCGAGCGTGCTTACGGAGTCGTATATCTGCAAGTCCGCATTGGTTCTAACTACTCGGTGCAGTTAGTTTGTACCAAGTCTAAGGTCTCGCCTGTTAAAACCATTTCGGTTGCGAGACTGGAGTTGTGCGCGGCCCTTCTGCTGTCTCAGTTGCTCCGCAAGGTTCAAGACACAGTTTTGCCCCACTACTCTATTAATAATATATCATCACCTTATTGAAGGTGACCGACCCAGACGACGTGCCTACTTTTGTGGCGAAGGATCTGCACAAGCTGCCGCCCGTCACATTCGACCACGTCGACGTAACCAGGCTACTGAAGGACATCACATCCTTGAAATCCAGCCTGGCCGAAGTTCAATCCAAGTTGAAGACATCAGATAACACCATAACTGAACTACGTGCAGAGGTAATGTTATTACAAAACGCTATATCTGCAAGTAGGTCACCGCATGCGTCCAATGTAAACACACGACGCGGGGCTCAAATTGCATCTGAATGCAGTTTCGAGTCAGCGAATTTACTTGGATCGCCTATCGCCGCGAGTAATGCAAGCGGTGTGACGTCTGCTGTTGCTGACCTCGGGTCATCGACACCGGTCAAGGTTTTGTCGCAAAAGGATGCGTCAATCCCTAAGCGCAACTATGCAGCTGTTGCCGCTGACAGCAAAGCGGCCATGCCAGCAAATCGCCAGGATAAAAAAGGGAGCCCCCCCGTAACAAGAACATGGAACGGACAGTCAAAGAAAAGGCAACGTGTGACAAGGACGGCTTCATCAAGGTGGAGAAAAAGAAGAAGAAGCCATCGTGCCGTAACCTTTGTGGTACCGGGATAGCAGGGTCTAATATGCTGCTACGTCCCGCAGTACCAACCACACAGTTGTACGTATCCCGGTTGCATCACTCCACAAAGGAAGAGGAGGTCGTGGAGTATTTGCGCCTGAAAACCAACTGGACTTTGAGAGTCGAGAGATTGGAGTCACTCCATAACACGAACTTTAAGTCATACGTGGTACGGGTGCCGACTCAACATCTCCAGACGTTCCTCAAAGAAGAGTTTTGGCCGAATGGTGTTGTCTATCGGCGTTTTTATGGACGATTACGCAACAAGACACAGCGAAACACGCCACTGTAAACAACACCTGTGCGTTGTATTATTAGAAATTAGATATTTTATTATATGTATGTTAGCCTGTAAGGTATATATCTGTATGGGTTTTTATTACCTGAATTAAACGATTATTATTATTATTATTCTCTTTATTTTCATATTTATCCTATATTTTACATTTTTAAATATAACACTCTAAAAAGTAAAAATGATATTTAAAAATATAAAAATAGATTCCCACCGACGACGGGAATAGGATCCAAGTCACCGGTGGTTAGGGCTCCAGAGCCAGAAATTTCCTCATAATGCGTGCCGTTTGCAGAAGAACTGCCTTTTGCATCAAACTCTTGACCCAGCTGCCTAGTTTCAACCTCTCTAGATGGCGTTCGAGGGTTTTGGCTATAAGTCCATTAACGGACACAACTATCGGAACAATGATTGCTGAATCAATATCCCACATATCGACAATCTCGTGAGCCAAGTCCAAATATTTCTCTTGTTTGTCTTTTTCTGCTTTCACGAGATTCTCGTCATGTGGGATAGTAATGTCAACAATCATTGCGCGGCGCTCTGATCGATCTATTATCACAATATCAGGCCTGTTGCAAACAACGGTCCTATCTGTGACAATAGATCGATCCCAGTACAATGTTGCATGACCATTCTCGAGAACTGGCTCAGGGCTGTACCTGTAATATGGCAACTCGACGTCTACAAGCCCGTATCGCAGAGCCAGTTGCTGATGTATGATCCTGGCTACTTGGTTGTGTCTGTGCAAGTACTCGCTATTAGCAAGACGAGAACAACCGGAGACTATATGCCTGAGGGACTCACCAGGTCGGTTGCAAGCTCGACACATATTTACTGTGCCGTCCCTCATGATATACCTCCGGTAATTTCTCGTCTTGATAACTTCATCTGCAATTGCACAGACAAAACCTTCGGTTTCTCCGAAGAGATTACCAAAACGTAGCCAGGCCACAGAAGCTAGTTGATCTACATCAGGTCCGTGAAGGGCCCGGTAGAATCTACCATGCAGCTCCTTGCTCTGCCACACAAGCCTGCGGTCGTCGACGCCTAAAGCTACAGGCCTGCGCCAGTTCTCTTACGCCAAAGAGAGCGGGGTTAGGCCACCGTCAACTGCAACCACATCCCGATGCACATCCACACTGCCCTTAAGAAAATATTCCCTAAGGTTGTACACCTCGCGGTTGTGTAGGGTCTTAGCGTTTAGAAACCCTCGGCCCCCGCACTTCCGCGGGATGTACAACCTCATTACAGACGAACGTGGGTGATGCATTCGATATGTGGTCAACAGTGAACGGACTCGCCTATCAATCTCGTCCAGTTCAGTCTGAGTCCACTTGAGTATGCCGAAAGAGTACATCAAGAGTGGCATGACCCAACCGTTACAGGCTCGCACCTTGTTGCCGCCTGAAAGAAGACTCTTCAGGACTTTTTTCAGGCGACCAAAGAAGCGCTCCCGCAACGCTTGTTTCATGTCTGTCTCGTTGATGCCCAAAGCTTGCGACATACCCAAGTATTTATAGGTATCAGTTGAGGATTGATCTAAACTGAGTGAAATCTGATAGATGTACACCATCAGATTGCACTACCCTACCTTGTTTTACATGCATAACTGCACATTTATCTACACCAAATTCCATTCTGATAGAGCTACTGAAGTTTTCAGTGACCCTCAGTAGCGCTGTCAGTTGGGATTCTCTGCAGGCAAATAATTTCAGATCATCCATGAATAACAAGTGGGATATAGCTTGACCATTCCTGCGCAACTTGTAACCTAACCTTGAATCTCCCAGCAATGTGCTAAGGGGATTCAAGGCTAGGCAAAACCACAAGGGACTCAGGCTGTCACCTTGAAAGATACCCCGCTCTATCTTAATAAGTTCGCCGTTACCAAGACCCTGTCGACACCCTGGATAGTGAAGAACCGTCCTCCACTGCCCCATACATGACCTCAGGAAGGCGCATAGATTTGCATCTACTCTATACAATTCCAGCACCCTCAGAAGCCATGAATGAGGCACAGAGTCGTAGGCCTTCTTGTAGTCTATCCAGCATGTGGACAGACTCTTTCGGTTACGGCGAGCCTGTTGGCTAATGGCCATGTCTATGAGGAGTAGCTCCTTAGTACCGCGGCCCCACTCTTACATCCATTCTGACATACCGACATGATGTTATTGTCTGATATATGTAAATTAATTTTCTTTGTTAGAATGGATGTAAGTAATTTATATATTGTTGGTAGGCACGTGATTGGCCTATAATTGGTGGGATCCGCGGTGCTACCCGACTTGTGGAGCAAGTGGGTAATGCCTTTAGTCATAAAACTTGGTAACAAACCAGACTCTAAGGATGATTGAAACTGTGAAGCCAAGCAAGCATATGAACTACGTAGCCATTTGAACCAAAAGTTATGTAAGCCGTCCGGTCCCGGTGACTTCCAGTTCGATGCTGTACGGATGGCATTGGCTACGTCTGCAGTTTCAATATTTACATCTGGCATCCTCTCAATAGGTTCACATGCTTGCTCTACTTGACATATCCAATCATCCTCAGTATGAGTGACAGGCCTTGACCAGATTTTACGCCAGAAGGCTATAACCTCGGCATCCTCTGGCTGATCACTATCACTCACACACTGGTCTGATTGTTCCCAAGTTCTATAAACAGACTTCTGATCGCTTTGGAACATACGATTCTGGGTATACCTTTCCACACGCTTTTTGTATCTGCGAAGACGACTTGCCCACGCATAAACTTTCTGCTTCAGAAAGTCGATGCGCTCCGCGACACGTGTAATATATTCTTGAGGATTAATACCAGTCCCCAAAAACGCACGTCTCACGAAACGCATCACCCGCGGGCGTTGATTTCCCGATCTGAAGCAGACCAACTTGCCGATGAGCACCCTAGTCTCATTAATACGTCTTTCAATTCTGCACTGCCATGCTGGTATTTTCGGTTTTGGGCGCGCAACAGAATCATGTTAATTATTATTATTATTATTAATAAATATACGCATTTTCCGACTCCAAGGTAGTGCTCGCTTGGATTTATTCTTCTCCTCACCGCTGGCAGACTTTGTCGCCAACCGCGTTAGTAAATTGATTGAACTTGTTCCCGCCACTTGTTTCAATCACGTCGCGAGTTATCGTACTCGTCTTGAGGAAGAACTTTCCATAGATCATATTGACTGGAAGTTTATTCCGCCAGCATCTCCACATTTCGGTGGATGTTGGGAAAGCATGGTCGAAGTAATTAAGGCGCGTCTCTTCAAAGTTATAGGTCAACAGATCCTATCTTACGAAGAGCTTTTAACTGTCCTTGCACAAGTTGAGGCACTGATCAACTGGCGTCCGCTCACGGCATTGAGTAGTGACCCTGCAGAACCATCCGCGTTAAGCCCTGCACATTTTCTGAACACAGTGCCATTATCGTCACTTCCGGCTCTCATGGCCGTTAGCCATCGTAGAGAAATTGCATACTTCCAAGGACGGTACGACCCGCGTTGTTACCGTGAAACCGCTAAAGGGAGTTACGTGCGCCCTGTTGTACGTCTCTGTCCGCTTCCAACTCAGTGAGATCTAGCCTGAAGTTGGACCTACCTCTTAGTTTAAGTATTTAGTTAGTAGTTTTCGCTATTATTGCGTTTGTAGTTTTCGCTAAAGTTAATTTAGATTAATTTTATTGTCATATCGCTGTCTTAGCCTATTGATGGGTTATGCGGTAGTACACCCAACATAGCTAAGTTCAATTCTATTTTTTTAAAGGCAACCATTTATGGCCGGGGGGATATGGTAGCGCCATCTACCTTCCTATCTATAACTAATCGCATCAACGTCAATCGTTCCATGCTGGTCTAGTGCGAGCGATATCATATTTCCGTCCCTGTCTCCCATTCCCGAAGAAGGGGCACTGCCTTTCGCGGATTGGTCGCCGCGAAACGTCGACGCGAGAGACAGTCCAGAACTTTCGAGAACATTCGATTCGCTAGATACGCGTCCGCTATACCGTATCACCGCGCCGCTCCCGCTATAGTTATTACCTCTTATAAAACCGCTCGCAAGTGGAAGTGACTGTGTAGTGAAGTGAATCAAGCAGCTGCATCACGAAACCACCAGCAGACTGCCCTTCGGAAACGAAGAAGATTGCCGTATAAGGTAAGTGCCCTCCATCCTTGGAATATCCTATACCCACTCACAATCATCTCTCCCATTCCAATCCTACATCCTCTTCCTTTAGATACAGTCCATTTTCTCCAAATCGTTTAGAACCTACGGTTTCGGTGTATCGCCGAACCATATTTTTGGTCCTTCGAGCCGGATATGCTGCTTTGGCGCTCTCTCTAAATGAGCAGTTAGCTCATTTAGAGAGAGCGCCAAAAGTACAATACTCCTTGGCATCCTTGTAATCCCTATAGAAAGTGAAGGAAGATTAAGATATGATGTGGATTTATTTTAAATGGACGACGTTCATATAGGAATGGAAGGAAGATTAAGAAGGCATCGTATGGTATGGTAGCACGGGCTGTTTCCGCAACTCAACGTCCTGGCGTGTATTTTGCGTATGGGTGGGAATAAGTGTTGTCACTCGAGTCACCCCAGCTCTTTGAGGAAGGTCAGCAGACTCTTGATGTGGTCCACTGCTTCTCTCATTCTTCCTTCCATTCTTGTACGTAGGTCTCTCCCTTTATGAAAAAAGGGGAAGATGATTTTACTTCTTCTTTTCCGTTGTTTTTGGTTCCGTTTAGTCAAGTGTACTTGGCTAAACTGAGAGAACGCGAAAAGGAGAACTTTCAGGTAGATATCCATATACTATGTTTATTCAGACATTGTCATTCGACGGTATTCATTGACCCTGTCTCTCTCCAACACTATACAGCCTTAGTCAACAACTCAATGGCCTTTTATTGTTCAGTGAATATTAGATAATGTATTACCATACGCTACAAATAATATCAGTATGTTAGTATATTTTCAGCGAAGCGACATCAACATTTATCGGACGCGGCACAAGATGCAACGGTAATAAGCTGGTACTTTATGACGCTCGCTTGTATTCACATAATGTGGTCACCACGTAAATAAAATAAGCAACAGCGAACGTCGAAGAGATAGGAAGGTCCTTTTCGGGTTGCTAAAAGTTACAACTTAGAATCTATCTTATAAAAGTAATTTCAATTAAATACGTTGAGTAATTTTTCGTAAGGTCGCCTAATAGACATCGTTCGATATGATATTGATTCCAAATTGTACATCTCATTTAAAGTTATCAAGTTTAAACTATTCAGATTAATTCAACCAAATATCTAGATTCTCCATTCAGCAATCAACTCCCTAAATTTTCCATTCGTAATCATATAGCCAAATCCTCTACTCATTCAACCGATCTGTACCCACTATCGCATTTAAAACGGGTCTGATTAATGAAGGCCGGGCTATGGGGACCTCAGATCGATCGACCTGCACCGCTACTAACCTTTAATTGAATTGGACGAGCAAGAACTTGACGTCGAAAGCAACCAGTCCGACCATTAAATTGCTTACAATGGTCTCTATAGAGAAAGTAAAGATAATGCTACCTAGCTCACTGTAGTGAAAACTTGTTAGTCTTTTGAATTCATAAGACTTTAAGTTTGACTCTGTCTTGTAATAAGCCGTATCTATTGTTTTGGCTTATTATGAGTACTAGACCTGAGGTTCAGGTCTAGACGTTTGAGATTGGCAACATAGCGTAAACCCTCGCAGCCGGCTTGCCTCCTCTACTTAACCGCCTGAAAGAAGTTCAGCACAGCTGTGGCACAAGCACCCGTGACCATGTAACGACTTGGTCTACCGTAATGCGAGAACATACCGAATGTAAAAAAGTTCTGAGAGCTTTGTGCCGGAATACATTTTCAATAGAATCAGAGTACGGTTGGGATTCAATGTGCTTACAAAATCAATTAATGTTCCCACAAGTCAAGGGAAGGATTTATGTTATTTAACGAATCAATTCATCTTTTAGCTTTCATAATGACATGAACATTTATTTTTCTTGTCCTGTTTTCTTCTATTAATATATTTGACGACCGGTTGGCGCCGCGGGAGTGTAAGCGACTGCTACGCCGAAGGTCGCGGGTTCGATTCCCGCTCAAGTCAAACATTTGTATGCATGAACATGGATGTTTGTCTTGGTCTGGGTGTTTCTATGTATAATATGTATGTATTTACAAAAAAAAAGTATATAAGTATGTTTATCCATTATCTAGTACCCATAGTACAAGCTTCTGCTTAGTTTGGGACTAGGTGGTGTTGTGTGAATGTAGTGGCATATTATTATTATTATTATTATTATTTTAGACTACATTTACGTACTTAATCGTCAAAGATTTAGAAAAAGGTTTCTTGATAGGGTTTGGCGACTGTAGCTAAGGTTAGTAAAACACTTATTTAATTAGAGATACTACAGACAGTAGTTACTTTAGGTAATATCCTATTGGTATCTAAATCCATAAAAATGGCTGGAAAGATCCGAAATTCTGTTAGGTAGGTACACTCTTCTCCAAACTAATATTACAAATACAAAAGTGTGTTTCTATGTTTGCTTTTTCTTCATTCACGCTGTAACGTGTTATTTTATGATTTTTGTTTGTGAAGACTGTAGAGTAATATAAGCTACTGTTAACCACGATAACCGACTTGCATGAGGGCGGAGTTGAGGGTCAAGCCAAGTTTTGTTTAAATTTTATCAAGACGTCAACAACATACATGTCATCGAACATGAAAGTAAACAGTTACTAAATCGTTTCTTTTTTTGTAATTCTTTTATATAATTCCAGGACATGTTTAAATACATACTTATCTATTTATAGTTTTATAAAAAAAACGTTAGTTTCGATGATACAACAGACTAGTAACCTTTTAAAACGTTGGCAAAGAACCACGCATTTTCACTTAAGGTCAATGGGGCAAAGACCGTCTGTCGGGGAAGACCGTATAGTAACAATTGCGACGACTTCTGAATAGATACATAGATGGCAGCCCGGTGTAGTCAAATGTAAAACGATTTTACCTGTTATGAATCAACATAAATGTCGTTGTACTTAATACAAAAACAAAAAAATGACATTTGAAATTTAGTCGGTTTTTCTACTTGCATTGCGAAAATACCGTGCTGTAAAAAATGGTGTAAAATAACTTCTTCTGTACTTTTTACGTGGATCTGTTCAGGTAAGTGCTTAGATTATGACTTTCTTTACGTGATTATTTAGTTACATTGTAATAAAACACATATTCCTCGAAATTACAATAATTGAATTAAATATAACCTCAAAATGTAATAGTGGCGAAGTCCCTCTAGTCTTTGGAGGCAAAGATCGGCGTATGCCGGTCTTCGCCGTTTTCAGAAATCGTGAACATTTTCGCTTTAACCTATGTTTTGGCATACTATAGATGAAAATATATAATTATGTCGGAGTGTGAGATTCCTTGTTGCTTATTTGATTACCTGAATTATTATTTTATTTTCGTGTTATTAGAAAATCGATTACAATTATTACGTTTAGAAACGTCTAGCGGTTAGCTTGAGTGGGGTCGTTGCAGGGCTGGTTTTGCTTTTTTTTAACTTTTAGTTTGAAACAAAACACTTTAAAAAAGCGATTAGAACTGAGAAACATAATTTATATTTTATTTCGTTTTTAGAAACAGGCCGTTGATTGAAATGTTGGCTACCATCCATCGTCAAAATATGACCTGAAGAATATTTCTCATATTTGGCTTTATTTGATATGCAAATAGATTACAAAAAAAATTGTACCTAATTCTTGCGAAACATAAGATGATTAATAAGAAATATTAAATTAAGTGCAAATACGAATGACTTGTTATGTACCTAAAATTATAATCTCTAAATAGTAATAATTACTAAAATTATAAATATTATTAGGTATATTTACGTACTAATTTTTGTATAAATTCGTTTTGATCTCATAACGACCTTATATTAAAAATAATAACGTCGCCAATAACTTTGGCCTAATACAGAATAGGCTAAAGCTATTACCGAACATACATTTTAATTACTTAGTTTAGTCACAGATAACACAATACTATACAGTAGTTTAGTTTTATGATATCATGTTTTATAACGAATTAAAACCTGATTAGCCTAAGAATGTGTTTTTATTTAAGCGAAAATAACCGACCGAAATGTTTTCTACCCCTGAATGGTGAAGTATGCCGAACTTACCCGACAACCATTTTTTTATAAGATAGGGGCCACTCAAAGAAATTGGATATACCTATACCTGTGCCTATACATAGAAGTAGTCCTAGTACTTACAAATTGAACACAGTCAACTGACGTGTAAGATACAATTTAGACAATAATTATTATGTCATCAAATTATATAACCTTAGTGATTTCTCTGTTATGACAGTTCTGTCATGATTTTGAATTTAGCTGTATAATATTTATATCGACATTGTCAAGTGTTGTAAAAAATCTTACCGATGTGTCTATCCCCCGTATTTTTTTACCTCGTTATTTTTTAGATTTCCACCATTAAGTGGATTGTTGCGGTACGTGGAGAAAATTGGGTGTCTAGAAAGTACCATAGAATTTGTTCCAAGCATTTTATTTAATTTTTTTCGAAAAATATACAGTGCTTTTTAACAAATGTTACTTACAAATTTTACTGCGGAATGTTTTTATAGTAATGACAGATGGCGCAGACTAAAAGAAAATTCTGTGCCAACATTACTCCTCCCTTCTAAACGAATCAGTGTGAGTGTTTAAATAATTACTTGCTAATAATTAAAATATCAGCAACAGTATTAAATTCCGAAGCTTTTTCAATTTGGTTGAACATTCTCTCGAAAATACATTGTTTGATGATCACAGATTTTTATTCTTATTGATAAAGTGCATTAGTCAAACATATTTGAAAATTAGAATCCATCATATTACAAAAAAAAATAATGCACCTATAGAAAAAAATCAGATCTTTCTTTACAAAGACTTTAAATATTTAAAGGACGGTAATTTGAAGGTTTAATAAGAACTGTCTGCATTTCATACTCACGACTACTGAGTGTATATGCATCAAATTAAGGGAATCTTCATTTGAAAGAAAGTTTGTTAAATGTCATCTACCCAGAGACCAAAACTTTGTTGTTCTTGTTCGACTAGTAGACTAATAATGTAATCCCAAGATAAAATCGACAGTGTGTCACATGTATGATTGAAAAGTGTCCGATCCCGCACATACATTTTTTACACATAGATTTGTATTACCTACACTATGTAATGAGAAAATGTCAATTAAAAGTGATTATTGTTAATAACAAACTTTTGGGGACTATTCAATCTAGATTTATCTATTTTAAGTTAATTTTTTGCCATTTTCAGTTATCATAATGCTATGAGTTTTGCTTTTTTCTTAATTATTTGCTTACTCTAATAAAAATATGTTATTTGGGGGTGACGATTTATTTATTTAATATTTATTTATCCCACTTACAGCTATCATTACAGGTGAAAATAACTATAAGTTAGTATAAATAAACATTTATGCCGAGGGTGTCATATGAGGCGACTAAGAGAAACACAAGAAAAGGAAATCTCGAAATAAACCCTATACGAATACGTCTAGCTAGTGTGGTATAATAGTAGGCCAAAACCTCCACCACGGAAGGTTTAAGACCAGCAGTGGACTGGAAAAGGCTGTTGATGCGTAAAGAAAAATACCATAAAAATTAGAAAATAACGCCTCGAAAGATTATGTGCTACTGAGTACCCCTTTGAAACAAAAATATATAAGTTCAGTTTAAAAATGCAAGTTTGTGTAATAATTATTTAAAGACTGTCCATCAACTAGCGTTCTGACTGCTGTGGATACAAAGTTACGGAATTTAAAATGTATAACATGTACAAAATATACTTTACAAGTCTGTTTGATTTTGAACCTATATTGAAACTTTGATCGATATCGCTAGCGTATTTGCTCAATCACTATTAAATTAAAAAGTTAGTAGGTAGTGTCTTTAGCCCTAACTGACAAATATAGTGCCATCTTCTTCTGGCAACTCTAATTTGTCATATGAGTGAAGAGTGTAGCTATATTCAATTTGTTCTTAAAAATATCGTTCCTTCAATGCTTTACGGCCCTGTCACGACCTTGCCGCTCTGAGCGGCGGCTTAGCGCGGGGCGGCTAGCGGCAAGATCAAATGTATGAAGACGTTCGAAGCACGCCACGAGCCGCCGCGCACAGCGATAACGCGCGCGTTTTTTTTGGCGTGATTGGCTGCGCGGCGAGCGGCGCGGCGTGCGGTGCGGCGAGCGGCGGGAACAAATGTACTGCGACCGAGTCCGACGCCACGACTCCGAGCGGCACAGACAGCGTTACGCGAGGGACGAACTAGGCGGTTAAACTATTTGTTAAATATTTTGTGGCGGTAATGAATACGGAGACATTTAAAGTCGAAATTTTTAAACGTTCGCGTGTGTGGATAGCAACACATCCGCTGTATAAATACAAAAATGTTAATAAAACGTTGCGAGATGTAATGAAACAATGTTTTACAGAATGTAATGGTAGGTTTTAATATAAATCGCAAACATTAAAACATTGTGTAATGTACATATGTACCTATTTAGGTATAGACACAGCTACTATGAAAGTTAAAAGGTGATTTACCTACCTACTTAACGTAATCTACGTTGTGTAGGTACCTATTCAACGCCTCATTAATTGCGAATATGTATTATTCCTTTGATATAAAATACTTGTAAGAAATGAAGATCCAATGTCGACAATTTTGTAGGTATACCGTATAGTTACACAAAGATATTTTGGTTATCGCCATATTTATGGGTAACTCCTTTGGCCCAAATACGTCCACATTTGCCGCTGCGTTTACCGCTGCTGTAGGGTCGTGGCGTGCACGACGCTCTGCCGCGCCGCCCGCCGCGACGCGCGCCGCTTAGACCGATCTCGTGAACAGGCCCTTAGTTATTCTTCTGTGGGGCCACTAGGAAAGTTTTATTTAAATTTGAAAGCATTGAGTGAATTGTTGATGAATGATACACACACGCAATGTCCACATTCGTGTAAACAGGTTTATTCTATTTTTTTGGTATTAGACGATCTTACCCGACATGGCAGAGAAATCCGTCTACTTGGCGGTTTTTTACAAAATTGGTGTTTGTTTTATAACCTTATGACTTATCGTGTTTTGGGTACTTTTATTTAAGAGTCGACTTAATATTTGAACTCATAGATTAATACTACTCCTATAAAACACAAAAGAAACATCCAAAATTTGCCATCGAAAATGGAAATCAATGACCTCTTTGCCGAGTTGACCTTATAGTATGTAATAAGGATAAGGATTATATATTTTAATACTTTGTTCAGTATATTTCTGGTTGAATGTATGCTGCTCATATTCATCAGCAGCATACATTCAACCAGAAATATACTCAATTAGTTTAAATAGCCTTCTACAAAAGAAACAGATGATATACCTAGATGGATATTACAAACATTAAAATAATACACATAATTGGTTCAACCGTTTGTAAACGCACCATGTTGTGAGAGAACCCAAAAAACTCACCGCAGCTAAATCGCGAGGCACTCTCCATACAATCGTGAATTTCAGGCAAGTCTTTTACAAAATACGCTCTTGCCTACCTTCGCCGTCAAAACATGTAAATATGTTTACGAGCAGGCCAGATGACGCCACGGGACTATTAATTCCCATAACGTTATATGTATGTGTTTATAGGAAACGGGCCCGACAATTTTACGTGCACGCGACAAACCAAGGTAAGGGATTTCTGCTGATAATTCGCTAAGATTAACCGCAGTGCTTTATACAAGGTATAATTTAAATTTTACATTTGAATGCAAATGTTACAAGTATTAATAAGGTTTCTTAAATTCAGCTTTTTACTAGAATAAACTCTTTAATATCCTAATGAATGAATAAACATTCATTCATTCATAAAGTTATTTACTCTGGCAAAGACCTAGACATAAAAATCAACAAACTTAAGCAACAGCTAGCCTATAAATAACTACATGTAGAACACACATTCATTTCTTGGCGCAGAATTGCAATTTCGAGCCCCGATGACACGCCGAAACGACTATGCAAACAGCAGACACCACACACAAAGACAAATTCATTGACTCGGTTGTAGTCGCTTTGAGCTAATCGGCGCAAAGTTGACTCAGCTACGAGCAACACTTTGCGTCGGTACAGCAGTAATTATGTCATTAAGCGTCTATTCCCCGAAACACACATTACCATACCTAGATCAATTCATATTCCTTGCAGAACGTATTTCAAACGGCCAAACTATATAGATATGACAAAAAAATAAAATACTCGACCGTTCATGGCTCAATGAATAAGCCGATCGGAGCAGGGTCACAAGAAGATACATCAATACTGAAACGATATCCGTATGAATCACAGCTACTACGCGCCCACCGCCATTTGTCTTGCGATAGCCCTGTGAGTCTTGTGACTACGAATTAGGTCACCAGTACGCTCAGAGAATAGATGCACGGTTAACTGGATGTGACATCGAAGCATGAATGAGAGGATTTGTGATGGGTTTAAGTATAGAGCGGAATGATGCAGAGGAACTATAAAAAATAGATAAGTCGTTTCATGACTAATGCCTTTGTTACAGCCAGCAACGCGTAAGTCATCTTCATCATCAGTCTGCTGTAGCTGGATGAGGCCTCTCCAATGGCACATCACTGTATCAGATTTCTACATCTTCATGTCCAGCAGTAAATCTTAGGTTTAGGTAAAGGTGCTGGCTGGTCGAAGGACGTTCTACGCTACATTTGCCAAGACGCGGCCTCCACTCTGGACCAGAACACAAATGAGTCCAACACATTGCCACTTCAGCTTCCTAATTCCAACGCGTAAGTGATGACAAATCATAAGAATATTTTGTAATTATTTACGCGTTTGCTTGCTTGCAGTGGCAAGAATAGTGTACACACATCCTAGTTAACCTGTCTACTAAATTGCTTACTTATAACTTGGCTTCAAGCTTTGAAAACCACTTTGATTACAACAAATGAGTCAAGCTACGACGACGATCGACACCTCGGCAATTTAGTGTCGCTCTCTTGCTTCAATCTCGTGAATACCGTGCGGCAAAATGAAATATAAATAAAAGATTTTACTGTTATATACGCATAAGTATATCGAGTTGAACAATGTTCACAGAGCCACGGAGTTCGACGCAGCCAGTGAAGCGAGAAAATATGAGATATATAAACGTCAGGTGACGTAGAAATGTGTATTGTGGCGTGAATTAAATGTGACGGAGAGGAATAATACATGATGTGGGTTATGTCAAGGTGAATCTAAGTTACACACAAATAACATTTCTTAAATAAAAACCCCACACTGCTTCAGCCACTACACATGTTATCCTTCTATTTGTTTGAAAAGAACTGCTAACCGATATACTTCTATGTTTACTAAGCGTTTTAGAAGTCGAGACTCGAGACCTTACGAATTATAATGCATGAAATGAAACTAGGTACAATGAAACAAGTCGGCGCTGGACCAGTTTGAAAAAAAATCCCGTAGCTCGCTCATAGAGTCGAGCCACACTAGAAACTGGTTTTGTTTACGAGTGTCAATGTGCGTGTACACAGTGCTACACTGAAAGCGATGATGTCTTGCTGAGCGATTCTCGCGCTTATGGTGTTCTATGGTGGGCGTGAAGTTCTTCGACTGTACATAGTATTATTACATATACTTGTACTACTCACTATATCATTCAGTATACTTGTTTAGCTAGTTCAATAGTTACAAAAGTTCGATGACGATGACAATGAGATACGACAGACGACTGATATGACATAATTAACAAAAAGCTAATTAACAAAAATCTAGTTGACTTATTGAAAAAAAAATTGTTGATGCTTTAATTATATTGTTTTCTTTCAAAGTTTTTCTCTTATTGTATTCGTAAAAAAAGTCTTCTCCTTAAAAACTTTGTAGGTATTTTCATCGCGGCTGATAACTTATCAAAACAGTTGGCGAAGTGTAAAAAGATCCTTTCTTTGTTCCTTCGCCGGTGCACCTGTCACAACTTCGCCCCAAACGATAACATCTCAAAGGGAATTTTGTGAAAACAACAGCTGACATTTTAAAATTGACTTCGTGTAGATGAAAATGATAGCGCCATTTTCAAAGCTGTAGAGATTGGTGTAATTATTTTAACGAAAAATAGTTAGTTAGGCATAGTACCTAATAATATGTAATAAAATCCTAGAAAACATGTACAGAAAGAATTTTAGACCACAGTTCACCACATCTGGATTCGCTTAACAGGTCAAATTATTTCGCAGGATGTAGGCAAGTAACCGGTATAGCAATAATTTTAAATATATATCTAATATACGACCTATTGTATTTATTAAAAACAATTACCACACAAGCGTAGAACTTTACACCATATCTATCAGAAACTAACAGCCTTCAGATATCCTAAACTATTTTTGTGATATTGACACATATTCCATTTTTTTACAGTCTCACGGCTGTATCTTCGATAGTTGAGGCAGAGGTGTAAAATTAAATCCACATTTCACCATGCCATGGTTTGCCAGACCCGTGCTGCTACTGAGAATTCGGAAAATTAAGTAACACTTTTTCCCGACCCGGGAATCAAACCCGGAGCCACCTGATCAGCAGACGCGTATGCTATCCACTGGACAACGTAGGCAGTTTAAAATTTTTATTAGTTTACGGCCATTTTCAATATTCGATCCATACATGGATTTTGAGATTCGAGATTCATGTTTGACATATTTTGTATGGAGCCTATGTCAAAAACGAATCTAAAATCTACAGATCTATCTATAGATTGAATATTGAATTTCGTAGTTAGAAATCATAGATCGCCTCCTCTTCGTTACAGTTGAGAATTAGAGTGACGCCGATATTGAAGGGGCGCCTAACGTACATATTTGGCTGCTAGGCAACTCTATAAAACGGTGGCGTATAGGATCCAAAATCGGCACGTTAAATAAAAAGTTCACATTTACGCGGTACACCAGCAAGACATATTATTATGCTCATAATATGATATTCGTGTCTTAGTTATATACATGTACAGGCTAAGACGTCCTATCGCTTCCATATCCATAGCTTCTGTCGTAGTGCCAGTGTGTAACGAGCGTACCCCGATTTAACGTTTATCATCATCCACAGTTAATAGCTTCTTCTATGAACTATTGATTTATTCACCCCGTATTTATGCAACTGCGGCACGGAAAAAGTGTTTGCTTTCTACGAACACAGGTGGAAAAAAAGTCTTTAATTAAAATATATAGTAGGGTGATTTTTCAGGTAGAGATTGCGTTGACTTGCTTCTAATAACTTTATAATTTAGATGAAAATACTTACTGTTACATGCTAATGTAAGGATGGTAATTATCGCAAGTTCATTTTGCTATTTAGACTCAAAGTACTTTCCATCTGTTTGTTGCCAGATCCTGAACCTGCTCCTGGCATCCTGCTCCTGCCAAAAGAATATTTTTTCTGTAAATGAGTCAGGTCAAAATGTAGGCTGTATGATTGTTGTAGTATAAAGGTAAGTGTAATTACTTCGCTGTTGATATTCAATAAAATAAACTCAAATATTTTTATAAATAAAATGTTTTATTGGTTGATTTTTTTTTATTTTTTTTTTAAAGACAACTCCCCGCATTAGGACTAAATCCTGTGTCGCGGGGGACTTTACAAACATACAACTAATGAGGACAAAGAACACGCAGCAATTAATAGTAGAGTTTTATAATACTAGTAAAGTAATCAAAATCTTCATGCATTCCCATCAAAGGAAGAGCTATTTATTTAGCCATTCAAAATATATTTAAACAAATTTTGCCATATAATCCCACTGAAAGATATCCGACCACCGGAACTTACATCTTTTATACAGTAAGCATAGCGCAGACGCTGTTTCACATAAAGGGTAACGACAATACACACTTTACGTGCACACCTGCCTATCACCTTACAAGGTTACCTTTATTTTCCTGCACACGACAGGAAAATACACCTCTTAATATTTCTATCAGCAGCCTTTCTTTGCCATAAGGCGCATGCTCCAGAATCCTTTGTCTGATATTTTATAGTGCGATATTTTTTAAGCCTTATAAAGTAGCGCTGAGGATCTGTGGGATATTTCACATTTTTACATCCTTTGGTAGAAGCTTATATTTTATGAGATAGATATCTAATGATTTATTGCGCTTGGTATGGTAAAAAGCTGTTGTGTATCTAAAGAATATCAATGAGTTTGGAGTTCAACAACATCAGATCTAGGTTGGTATGGATCGATATCGCAGAGTATGAACCACCCTTAAAGTTGTGTAGATCAGGCAACAGTCTCTCTGTAGATTTATTCGTCGTATTTTACACTTTAAGGTGAAAGTCAGGGATGCACATGTATGGTATAACGTTTGAGAGATAATGACGATGATCCAATCTATATAAATAAAAATGAATCACTGAAATGTATGTACGCGCATAACTTCCAAATTACTGCACCAAATTGGATAAATCTTTGTTCTATGTGTTCGTTACGTCCAGGGGAAGGTTTAAATAAAAAAATGCAAGTATAGATATATCATGGCGGTACAAAGTTCACCGGGCCAGCTAGTTATATAATAAATAATTTGACACTTATACATCTTGTTACGATGTAAAGCCAAATAACAAACAAAAGTTATTATCAATATTAGATTTTTGAGTAAGCCCACAAAAATTAAATAATGTATACCAATCACTGGTACTACGAACATAAAGCCTAAATAGAGTATCTTTTTGAAAGTGATCGTACAAATATAGAAAAATCGCCGTGTAATAAATTTTGCTTCAGCACTGCCTCACTAGGCCTCTATTGCTAAGCAACGGGAGATTGTCCACGAGGAAGATAAATTCGTATATAATAAATCGGTTCACTGGCTTCCCGCGGTTCCCGCCATAATGTTTTTAGCAACAAACTTGGAGAAACCATAAAAAGTCGCAAACGATTCCCATCACAACATGACATTACAGAAGTTTGGTAAACATAATGAAACTTTCTACAACTAAGACAAAGGACCCTCTCAGTGAAAGTGTTTTCAATGACATAAAGACATAAAGACATATTTATTTCTGCATTTTGGTTGTTTACAACACTTATACATGTCAAAACCCTATTCTAGATGAGGCCGGCTTTTCCTAGCTAAATGACTTCTTGAGAAGAAAAGCCGAAACAAACTCAGAGTCATTATTTTTTTTTGTCACTTCAATTTCTTTAGTCTTTTCTTGATCTTTTAAAGTCCAGACAAAAAAAAGGGTTTAGTATGCAAGTACAATGCAGGAAATCATCTGACGCTTTTGACTGACTCGGCCCACTGATGGCCCGCATTCAACAGCAATCGTACGGCTCAACCTTGATTGAGGGAGCCAGCACGATCTGTATCACTATGCCTCCACGCCATCAGAAGGTGTATGCATAAGCATGTCAGCCTAAGCCATCAGACAGGTTGCCACAACTATTTGCTTATATGTTTAATAATGCCCACATCGTACTCAATATTTCAAATCTTCCATAAAATGTTTAACTTATCGGCCACCTTGTTGATTGATTAAATAATAACAATCGGATTGTTTGTCCTAAAAAAAGGACAGGTCAGCTGAAGTACCCTAAACAAGAGCATGAGAAACTTGATGGGAGTGAATAAATCAAGAGAGGTATGTCAGGATCGTTGCAAATGGCGTTCCGTAGTGTCTGTCTACCCCTCTAGAAAACAGGCGTGAGACTATGTATGTATGTTGTTTGTCTATGGCAGCCACCCACCACCTTCGTTTGCGCGGTATCCAAAGACGTGTTGTACACGTGGCTGTGGTTGGTTGCCCATTTGTGCAGAGCTTTAGTGTAAAGCATTAAAATCTACGGTTCTGTCGTACTGGATTTACTGACTTCTTCACGAAAAAGACAGTATGATGATAGAGAAAGGAATATCAGTTATAACGTACCTACTCTTTTTATGTAGTAGTTAGTACTACGAGTGCCTTCATCTTGATGGTGATCAGTTATCGAAATAAAAGGTAACCATGTTGCTGCAATGTTCAACCAAATCTTTCTAGTTTTGGCGGGAAAGAGAAACAAACGTCTATAAATCTATCATCAGAAACTTTCACAATTTCATTATTAGTAAGAAATTAGATCAAAATTCTACAAAGAATACATCCAAGTAACTAATTAGATTATTTGCCAATTTTCACGCTGTTGTCTGAACGGTTCGCCATGCATGCATAATGTGTGTGCTTCGTCAAGGTTACATTATGCATGCGGACCCTAATGGGGGACCTAATTAGACCAAACACATTTATCTTCTAAGGGAGGTTGTATTCAGTTGCCGTGCGCACGACCACGATTCTGTATCGCTACTAACGCAATGTTTTACATTAATTGCGACATTAATTCTCATAGGCTTGTACGAGAAGAAGAAAAGTGTTGCTCCTTTTACGGCAGTAGCTATAACGTGTACTTACGGTATGAGACAATTTCAAAGGAACTTCCAAATGTTCTTTTTTTTTCTAAAACTAGTGCCCGCTAATACGATATAGCTACGTTCGCACATATTTTTAATTTAACTGTTCTTGCCCGATCTCGTGGGAATTTCGGGAAATTCCTTCTTTTTGCACCTCTATGGTCCCCAAGGAACATAAATGCCCACATACAATTTCAGCTTCTTGAGCCTATTTTGGCTGTAGCTTGTCTGTCAGTAAGTCAGTAACGCAAGAATTTAATGTAAACAGAAAGATATGTGAAATATCGTCGTGTGCAACGCAGTCGTGCGTTTGTATCGATACAGTAGTAATGCTGTTGCGCCTTTGTATAATTTCGACGCGTTTGCACGGTAGCACCGAAACAGTATCGCATTCACGAAAAACACGGCCGTTTCACAGCAAATAATAATAGTTGTTCAACCTCCCAACTTATACAATGGACACAATGCCCTGAAAAGTAAACATTTACTATCTCCCCACTTTAAAACGCAGTCCATTACCCGTAGTCAATAAGCCGGACACCGATCGTTGGCAATTCACCCTCTATAGACTATCATCTATCTTCCACAATCCATCATAACAAGACCTTTGGTATCTCACAACACTATTCATAAATAAATGAACTTACAAAGAAACGTGGTTCGCTTCGCAGGTCTTGTTAACTGGTTGTGTTAGGTCATGTAATTAAGTTTAGCTGCGTTCTGTTGTCCGTTATGATAAGAGTTTGTATTGATGGTAAACATTGAGTCGTCTTACAATGGTTATCGCAATTTGGATATACCTACTGTATTTTTATATCTTTGACTGCATGAATTGTTGTTTGACATAATCGTTACGTTCAGTGTTGTGGTTTTCTTTACGAGAGAACACTTTATAGTTTCGAGACACGGTGATCTTTGTGGCTGTTCAATGCATGTTTAGAAAATTCTTTGCGCTAGGTGATTTACCCCTACCGCGGTCATGAAAATAAGTTAAGAAAGATTTTTATAACTTAGTTTCAATAGTTGATTTAAATTTAAGTTAATTAGATTGCCTTTAGAGTATGTAGAAGACCGGGCAAAATGGAGAAAATTGAGTAGCAAGGTGGACCCTGGTATAGACGGGCTTAATAATCACCAGGCAGAAGAAGAAGTGTTAATAGAAACTAAATGGCAATGTGTTAAGTAGTGAATATGAAACAGATAAACAAAATTGAATTTTATAATGCACTGGCGATGGAAAAATATAAACCATTAAACACTCCAAAATTAGGCTGGCTTACTATAGATGATTTTAAGTAAACTTTAAGGTAGACAAGAAAAGCAAAACAAATTCACACACCCTTTTGTTTTATATGTGTGTCCTCTTCTCATTAAGTGTCGTGTAGGGCAACACAATTAGTATGGTAATTCTGCGCACTCACCCCTTGCACGTAATTTGCGGTGAACAAAAAACCACGTTGTTTACAACACGCGAGCGCATGCGAGACACATATTTCGGTGACGAAGTGGATTCCATTCAATGTACTCAGGCGTACGAACATAATACGTTTATACATGAATATATACAGTAAAGCCTGTTTACTAGAGGTGTGAGAAAACTACACGTTTTGGCTGACTATGGTTAAAATAGAACAATTTTATTATGCAAAAACTGTCAGGTGCGGGTTTGTATCGCGTTTTGTGCGGTTCCTACAATTTATAGAAAACTAGATGTCGCCAGCGGCTTCGCCCGCGTCAATTATACATACAAACCTACATCTTCTTCTTGAATCATTCCATCTATTAAAAAAAACCGCATTAAAATCCGTTGCGTAGTTTTTTAAGATTTAAGCATACATAAGGGCAGAGAGACAGAAGGCAGATTTTGTTTTATACTATGTAGTGATGATGTTCTTCTATACAAAAATAAATTCATATCCATTTAGTTGTTAACCAACTCGGCTATTAGGTATAGTGTCGAGAATATCCTAGTAAGACTTGGATGCAACCGGGATAACGCTAGGACGAAACTGAGTGGCGAGAATATCCATTTGAGGGACGGGTCGGCGATCATAACCTGATCCTGCATTATTGAGAAAATAGAAAAATGAGACTGATATTAAAATCTTGTCTAATATCCTTTTTTTCTTTTTAGTATTTTCTCAAGCTGTGAAGCCGGCATTACACAGCCCAAAATATAAATATATTATAGATAAACTCATCGATATAGTATAAATAGTTATGCGCATCAAGAAAGCTTTTCCTGGGTGAAAAGAAAATACACGGTTAGGTAGTAGGTTCACGCACTAACTACTACCTAAAGGGATCAGTTAAAATTAAATATTTAAATCCAATTTCACTGTAAAAGAATCAAGAGAGAAAATTCTATTTTTATTATGAAACTACTTAGTCATCATTTAGAATTACAAACTCTATAAAAATATTTTCATGATATACAGATCGTTTATATACAAACAGCGGACTCTTGTTATGGGGTATTGTTGGCACATTCCGGTACAAAACTCTAAACATATTAATACTAAAAGCCCTCACCCAACACTCGAAGCAGATTTATCCTGAAAACATAACTCATGTACGCGAATATTTTATCACCAGAGTTCACTCATGCGAATACGCTTTTAAAGCCGTGTGGAACGATTTTTTTAAAATACGCAGATATTTTTAAAAGTCTGAATCAACGGCCATTTCCATGCGTATGTAAATTTGGAAGCGGAACACACAACTGCGTACTCAGCTGTACCTACGGTTATATAGGTATGTGCACAGAGCATGCATTTTTAAAACTGTGTATTGGATTAAAAACTACGTGCGCAGAACAGGCTAGCTGCGCTACTACGTTATCAATTCAATGTATCGGAACTATATTTGATACGTATGGTACTTTAGATCTTCGATACTGAAATATCTTTTAAGTTATGTTTTTTTTTACTGTCTTACCCGAGCGACTTTACAAACTTTCAAACAAATACAAGAACACCTAGACTCGAAAAAACGATTTACCGATCACACACAGTGTTATTCAGTTTGGGACCCACTGTTATAGGTATCACTGAGTGTTCGCGGCGCAGTGATTACGCGGCGTCCTACGTGAGCGGCTCAACGCGAACGCCATTGCGGATCGGTCAGATGCGGTTTCTACGCAGTGCGGTTGGACGCGGAGACTCTTTATTCCATCCTACCAAAGAGCTCAGATATTTACACAGGGGCGCATTACTTATGGGCGCTCTGAATACAAACTTTCTGAGACCCAAATTGCCGCTTGGCGACGTGGCAGTCGCGCTGTGACAGCTGTCTCTACGAGAGCAAGAGACGCGAACGGTCCACCGGTGTATCTTAACTACGAGAGCAAGAGAGACGAAGGACGACGCCAGCGCCGCCAACAACGCCAACTACGAACTAAACTGGAGACAGTCCCCACTTGGAATCGGAACACGAAATCCTTAAGAACTGCGCTTCTGCGGCGTTCATTCGACATTAACAATTTGACATGGACATGACAGCTCATTTATTGGATAATTCATATCATAAGTATCAAATACTCAAGAATTATGTACCACAGGGAGAAGTGTAACTAATTATAGCGTTAATTAAAACGTCTACTTCCGACATTACAATATTTATTTGTAATAAAATGGTGACACGTATCCAGATCGCTCACGTAGGACGCCGCGTTAGCGGCGAAGAGACCTCTTAAACCACTTTTCCTTATTACAGCCTAATTATCTTAAATTAATGTAGCGATAGCTGAATAATTCAGAGTAGGTTACATAGATAATTTAATTTATCCAAGGGAGTTTTGTAGGCTGATAGCATGAAACCAGCTGGTGATTATCCAGTTGTGAAGTAGAACATGGCTGATGAATGAGTTTATGATATGATAAAACTTCTGGCAGAGATTCTCCTTGTTTTTATTTGCTTATCAATAACAGATGAGACATAATATGGCCCGAGCCCCTGAAACAAGCTCTACTAAATTAGTCATATTTTATTTGATTTACGCGAATGTTACACATTGAAATTAAACTACAGTTTACGGATTTAATCGCGTTATATTGGTTTCACTTGTTA
This sequence comes from Euclidia mi, assembly GCA_944739405.2. Lineage (NCBI taxonomy): Eukaryota > Metazoa > Arthropoda > Insecta > Lepidoptera > Erebidae > Euclidia > Euclidia mi. The sequence continues at coordinate 81,460,311 of OX123189.2, forward strand.
TTACATTTAAACCGAATGATCTAGAAACTACATTTTCACCACTGCAGCTCAAACATGCCGCTTTTGCTGCGAGACAACGGTGAACAAAACGCGATTTTGATTCGAGCGTGAGTAAAAGTAGCTTTTTAATTTTTCAATCTTGACATTGTCACGAATTGACATTGTTCAGCCATAAATTTGAAACATTCGAATTTTACTGTGCGCTGTCTCTTTCACATGCATATAAAAAGTGAGTGAAAAAACAAACCTCTTCGAATTCGAAATTCGATTTTGGAATTCGACCTCAAAGAAAACACCTACGGCAACGCAAAAAAAAAAGATATTTGTAATAAAGAAATTACTTTTTTTTATATATGTTATTGTTTACATGTTTAATTTATTATTGGATTTTAATAAAAATAAGTCTAATTAACAGTATAAAATTAGTATTTAACCAATACATTTTTATTTAGAATTACAACAATGATACATTTGAAAAATAAACATCAGGGACGCGGTATTAAAACGTGATTAAAAAAAGTAGCGGGAATAAAAATTTTGCTGATGCTGATACAGTAGGTATAGCGTAACGTTTTTAATTATATTGATATATAAAATAATCTAAAAAGATGAGTGAAACTAGCGATGATGACTGTACTTTAACACCAGAAGAGTTAAATCAACAAGTGATTATGCAGAATTCAATCTATTCCTGTTCATTTCTATGTTTCCTAAGTAATATACATAGGTAGGTGTGTTCTCACTGCTGTGGTGAAAAGTTATGTGTGCTACACGAGAGCAAAGTTTTTTGTATCTCGTGCTGTTGAGTCCCTCACCACGCTCAGGATTCTAACTTTGATTCACTCGCTACGCTCGTGAATCAATCATAGAATCCTTCGCTTGCTCGGGACTCAAAATCAGCACTCGAAACAAAAAACAACTTTGCTCTCTTGTTGCACAAATAACTATTTTATTACTAGCTGACGTTTCGAATTCTTTACAGGATTCATGTGAACGGCAGACTGAGGTGTTTTTTGTATTTATTTCTTGAATGTATAAGTTATCTCAAAGTACCCGAACATTTTTTAACTATTGGTGTTACTATTTACGCAGAATGAGTCTTCTGGTGACTTTGTCCTTCTTGGGTTTCATTAGCCTTATGACAGGGTCCCAAGCTGGAGGAACATTTCAACCGACTTCCCTATTGAAATTAGGGTGTTTTTAATTTCAATAGCTTCACGTATCATCCTTGGTGTCTTCTAGTGACTTTGTCCTTCTTGGGTTTCATTAGCCTTATGACAAGGTCCCAAGCTGGAGGAACATTTCAACCGACTTCCCTATTGAAATTAGGGTGTTTTTACTTTCAATAGCTTCACGTATCATCCTTGGAAGAAAACGGTGTTCTTTTGCGAGTATTTGTGGTTCATCAAATCGCAGGTAGTGGTTGGGTCCACATGTTCACACACAGCAGATTTTAGTCATGTTTTTATCGCCTTTCTTCGCAAGCGTTAATAAATTCTAAAATAATTTCTAATCGATATCATTGCATATTGGATAACAACTATCTACCTTGAACGACTGAATGAGAACGAATGTAAGAGCTAATTGAATGGAAATATCGGCGGGTTAGCGTCGCTTCATTAGGTGCAGGAACTTTAACTTATCGCTACGTAGACACCTCCGCTTAAATTTACTTGAACAACCAAGAAAAGAGCTGAAGTAAAACAGTAAAAGGAATAATCGAGAGAACACTGATGTAATAAACAACAAAGAGTGCTTTAATTCTTTCATTTTACGACCTTTATATTCTACTGGATAATTCTTTTTAGCTTTTTGGAGAGCATAAACTTGTCAGGTAGAGAATCAACCTGCTTATTACTGCTCTGGCTAAAGGACTGAATTCTTGAATCTACGATACCATGCACACTGTTTCATTCGTGCCATCGCTGTTTTATTTTTTAGCTTCTATCTTTCATTACCGGCTGTTTCAGTCCAGCCTGTTTGTTGACTCTAGACGAGTTGGTAGAGTATGAAAGTACATACATGAATATTTCAATGTAATGTAACATTGTTACCTGCGGTACAATACAGGGAAAAACTCAGTTTAAAAATACATTACCAAGTATTGTAACGTTTTTCCAAATGGTTGACTCTGCGTTTGACGTTAGCTCACGGTGGAATATTTTTTTGTATATGTCTGTCTATTTTGGTTTAAGTGTACGTGACATTTCAACCAAAATAGAAAGAAATATAACAAATATTATTACACACATCAAGCATCAACCAAATAATTCGTATACGCCTACGCTAAGGTAAGGCCTTTGACTGTATTGACCTGATAATATCAAAAGGCTTTCATTAAAAACATCTTCATGATGTTTTTGTAAAACGATTTTGAACATGAGCTGCCACAGACTACATTTTCTACGGTCTGTTTAATTTGATAATAATGAATGAGTACGAAGGAAAATTGGAGACAGGCGGCGATAGCCTAGTATGTATGTATGGAGATACCATGCAGAGGGTACCTATCGGTATCGAATCCACAACGCGCATCGCAATACTTTTCGGAGTTGTGTGTGTATCGAATTATTAATTATCGCTTGCCCTGTGCCGAGAGAACGCTTTCGCTTTGTGCCGACTTGCAGGACTGTCAACTGCTGAATATGCAAAGCATGCGACCCGATCAATTGTTGGCCGTGGTCTGCTGGGTCCGCAAGCATATATGTCGCACATGACTCTAACCTTTATAACAAGTTAAGTAAGTACCTAGTTGCCATGTAGCCTTGTCTGTCGTCTTCATACTTTACTACAAAGCGAGTGCCATTGAAAGATATTATCAAACATAAAGTATGTTTAAACATACATTAATAAAAAAGGCAAAGGTCTCAGTGTCAAATTTATTATGAATGGAACCTTTTTAGTCTTTTTGGGTAAAAGGTTAAATAAAATTATATTTATGTGTTCCGATAAAACGATGTGACGATCACTGTATCGTAAAATACTAAACTCTATAACAAAATTAAACCAAGATTGGGTACACATATTTATATCGACAGTTTTGCGTCTCTACACAAGACCGCACTTACGACATTGAACATGGTCCTTGCGAGTAATAAAATATTTTAAATATTATTTGCTTACAAACACTTTTGTGTATGGTACTTACATTCGTGTAGTACTTACTTTTTTATATATCTTTTGGTACCTACTTAAATTGGGTACACACGGACGAAACAATTACTTAGACATTAATTTTACCGAGTTTACTCTTATACCTGAACTGTTTTACTTAGTAATTAGCTGCCCCTAAATAATGACACATCTTAAAAGTTTTCTGCAACGTATTAGGTTAAGGAATAATATTTGAATGAGTTACAGTACACCGGCGTCGGCCATTGCCCTAGCTGTACAATTCTACTGGACAAAAAATATTTTGTATGAAATAATTTTAAATTAACGCGACCAAGACTGCGTTAACAGACGAATGGTCTTGCGTTATAAGAATCGCATACGTTTTACATGAAATTAAATGTTTGTTTATAAGATCACAAAAAAACAATCATAGTCCTACATTTAAGAAAAGATAATATTAATGCTACATTGTGCTTCACTTATGAAAATAATAAATTGTAACACACAATATAAAAAAAGAACCAAACAAACGCAAATGAAACACAGATGTATATCGCAAAGTTCGGTACAGTATTGGGTCTAATAGGCCACAGCTCAGCTTATGTTACAATGGGGAATTGCAAGGCTGATTTTCAGCTGCAGCCTTGGTGGCTAGGCATACTTAATTATAATTATAGGGAAAAATAAAATGCAGTCGAAGTAACATGAATAATAAATATTAAAAAAGTCCAAGCAGATTCATTTAAAAGATGTCAAATATTAAATTAATTATAGTATAGTATAATATATAATGGTTGTAATAATAAATTTAATACAGTTAGGTCATAGATAGAACAAAAAGAAATATCTTTACAAAATGTCATATAGATAGGTGTGATGTTGAATATAAATATAGTATGTATAAAAGAAAATGCAGTTATTAATCATTAGAATTAAAACTATGTAACTTAAATACGCAAAATAATAAAATATGATAGGCAAAATGTCATTGTAATCAAGTATAAATAAAGTAATGTCAGGTTTGTTCGATGTATATAATATATGTATGTTTTTAAGTATTATTACGAGCTGGGGTTCGTGATAAATTATATACACTATGCCAGAAAACTGCACTTTATTCACTAACACAATAACACTTGATACACACACTTAATTTTCACTCCACTAATAAAACACACTATTCACACCACTAGAACAACACTAAACACTTCCGACTTATTTCTCTTCGCTTCTTGATCGCTGTCGATTCTTCCAATTGTAACTGTGTCCGTTCCGTTCGCTCGTGCTCTATTTATACTGGCCGGATAACATCACTAGCGCATTCTAGATGCTTCTACAAAACTGTCAAAATAATCTCGAACAGTCGATTACTCGATACAGCAACGCCATCTAGTACAGAGTAGCTGAATTACCTTTAAACCACCGATACATTCAATCTCTTCTAGTACAATTCACCGATAGATGGCGTAACAGTATAATATGCATAAGTTATTATGATAAATACCGTTAAGCGCTGGTTTTTTGTTTACCTAATAGATTGCTTTTCACTTTAACCTTAAAAGCATGTGCACGGATAACTTTGCGCAAAGGAGGGGGAAGCTCATTCCAGCACTTAGAGGCACTGTATTTAAAACTACCTCTAAACGCAGTAGATTTGTGTGGTAGAATGCGTAACGGTGGGCATATCTCTCGTGTAGGAAACTTACGATTAAGTCTTGTAGACACTAGTTTTTCATTAAGATATTTAGGTTTTTTATGTTTCAAAACACCGAACAATAGGGTCGCTAAATGTTATTGCCGTTTAAATTTCATCTTTAAAATATTATGTTTGTTTATATAAGGAGTTAGGTACGTGACTTCTGGGAGAGATGTCGTAACAAAGGCGGGCGCACGCATTTTACACTTTTTGTACAATATTGGCCGTCTTTGCTAACAGTCTTGGTCCATAAACCGTGTCCAAGTAATTAAACTTAGACAGGACAAGTGAAGCCACCAATTGCTCGCGCAGAGTTATGGACATGTGCCGACGTATATTGTACAGAAGTTTTTGGCGGTAAAAACAGGTCTTTACAGATTCAGCTACATGTTTTTCAAAACGCAGGTTGCAGTCCATCACTAGACCCAGATTACGAGCTTCGTATACTCGTTCAACGTATTCTCCGCCCAAACATATACATACCTAGTGGGATTGCAACTATCAATTTTTGAAACTTGCGTGGGACACCAGTCCCAAACAGTAAGTATTTCGTTTTGCGGGCATTTAGAACTAAGGAGTTATTGCAGGCCCACTTATATTTGTTCGCTAAGTCCTCATTAATTCGCTCAACTGGCTCATGAGTACCTACTGTTTGGATGGAATGACAAATATGTATATCTGTATATCGTCCGAGTATATCTGGTATTAGCAATGTTTGATAACATTAACAATGTCTGCACTATACAAAATAATAGCAATGGCCCAATTACCGATCCCTGGGGAACACCTCTATTAACAGTTTTAGGGTTGGAAATAAGGACTGTGCCATCATCATTACGCAGCTCAACATACTGAGAACGGCCACATAGGTAAGAGTTAAACCATTTGATTGTGTCGTTGTCAAAGCCGTAATATCTCATCTTAGAAAGAAGAAGGGGAATATTTATGCAGTCGAAAGCCCTGGAAAAATCCAGCAAAACGAGCAACGTACCCTTACCGTCATCTTGAGCTGACAAAATATTGTCCACAACATCCAAAAGCGCGGTTTGGGTGCTACGATTTTTCCTGAACCAAGAAAATTTTTTCAAGCACTTTTGACAGGCATGGTGAAATAATAATAGGCCTTAGATCCTTAAGAGTACTGACACTGGAGCTCTTAGGTATGGGCCTAACTACCGCCGTTTTCCAACACGATGGGAATTTTGAAGTTGTGATGGATGTATTTACAATAGTAGTAATAACTCCTAATGTATACGGGATCAACTTGGTAACCATATTCAAAGTAATTCCGTCAACGCCCGAGGCATTGGATTTGAGCTCATTCAAAACTTTAAGAGTACTTTTACAGTCAACGGTCTTTAAACTAAATGTGGCTGAACCAAATCTGCCGAATTCATAAAACGTCAAACAGGAAAAAACGTGTTGCCCGGACCATCCAAAAAGTGAGAATTCATAATGCTTGGGTCATTAAGATGCAAAGGAAGTTCCGTTGATTTTTGAGGTAATATTTTAGACTTTAAATTTTTGTATAGTTCTTTAGGCTTATTACATTTTTTTGTTATATGACATTCAAAATACACTCGTTTTTCATTGTACATAGCTATTTCCACTTGCTTTTTTAAATCCTTATAGTATTGCTTATTTACATCTGCACCCGTGCGCCTGAAGTTATTGAGTGCAGTGTCCCGCAACCGCATCATAAATCTTACGTTAGTAGTAAGCCATGGGGCAGGCAGTTCCCTTATAACATAACATTTTGTGGGCGCATGAAAATCATACAATAGCTTTACCGCATTGACGAACTCGGAGACCATGGGGTCGATATCCTCCATAGTGCATATACAGTGCCATTTTATACTCTGTGCATGACTATTGAATATTTAATTATCAATGTCAGTCAGAGGTCTATAGATAATAGTTTTGGGCTTAATTTTGGGTCTTTTGAACGCAAAATCACACGTTACAAACGCGTGACCATTTGTAATGCCTAAATGCAAATGCTGTAACTAGGAATGTTGTCGTGGACTCTCCACGACAACATTCCTAGTTACAGCATTTGTGCAGATAATGTCTATAAGTGATGAAGAGCTCGGTGTAAAATGAGTTGCGGTAGTGACCACTTGTGTAAGTCACGACATGAAAGTATTCAAGATTCTTTGAGTCTGAGGCGTCAAGCACATTTATATTAAAATCTCCCAGGAGTATAATATAGTCATATTCAGCTAATGTACTGACTGTGTCCAAAATATATCTAATTCTTTTAAAGAGGTATGTAGTGTTTTAGGTATGAGTCCTATGGAAGAGATTATTATTGGTATTATTTTGACGGTGTTTTGTTGCCACATTTGGCGAATTTCGTCTGCTAAGGGTATGTATTTCTGTATTTTCTCAGTGTATTTCTTCTTAATATTTTCTGAATTGAGTATGGATATGTCTATTAGTTGTTCGCTATGTCTATTAGGTATGTTACTTTTTGTTCTTTGATAGTAAGTGTAATATCTGGTCTATTGTTTTGTGTTGTTTTATCAGTGATAATATCCCGATCCCAGTATAGTTTGGCTATTTCATTATTTAATACTGGTTTTGGTTTATATTTATAGTATGGGTCTATTTTATCGTTATACCGTATTTTTTATTATTATTATTATTATTATTATCTAAGGTTGAAACCAAACGAGCGTAATTTTGTCAGTCGTGAGTCGCAGAATTTCGGATGCGGACGCGCCGCGTTGTCGCGGCGTCTGCGCTGCGCATACGTTCATAGAACGCCTACGCTGGACAAACGCTAGTGTGAAGGCAGCCTTATGTGTAACGATATAGGTATAGATAAGTAATCATAATTAGTGTTTTGTTTTACACGTCACAGTAAGGGTTGGAAATAAAGTATTTTCATATACTTTATTTGTATACAAAAGTATAAAGTATAATTTCCAAAAATAAAGTAGGGTACTTTATTATAAAGTATGGTTGGCAAACCTAATAGAACGACCACACACAAGTAGCAAGAGGCAACCCGCGGCCGGCCGGCGGCCTACCCGCGCGGCCATGCCGCCGGCACTGTGTGTGCCTTTACGCGATCGAAGTTCGGCACGATTACGCCTGCAATGCTATTTGAATTACTGACGACACACTATGACGAACTTACGTTGCGTTATAGCGTACGGCGTAACTTCAGTCGGGCGTAACTGCGTAAGTTCGGCGGTAACTTTTCTAGAAGTAGAGCACACATTATACGCGACCGAAGTTCGGTTCAATTGTCGACGAAGATACTACATAAAGTTGCGCAACGGAATTTCGGTCGCGTAAGTTCGGCACTTATGGTGTGTCATATCAGCCGAATTTACGTCGTAACGTAAATTCGGCTGCGTAACTTCGGTCGCGTAAATTCGTCATAGTGTGTTTAGACACTCACATTCAACATAGCCAGCTTGCCCACCAGAGCGGACAGGGGCACAGTTTTTATGGATTATTATTTGGGTGGTATTGGTTGTACCACCATCGCTTCACTCCGCTTTGGTGGACAGGCTGCCTAAGTTGTTGTCTTATCCAAATAATATCAAGTCACTCACCGTTTTACTCAGCAAGAAGCTCGCCGGCATTATCAAAGGCACATACGTGAGCATATACACCATGCTAGTCCACGACACACTGTTTCCACTCACACCATAATACTTTGTCACTACGTCTTGTATGATCGTATATTGCGTCCACTGTAGAGAGTTCGCGGCAGAGTAAGACACAAATAGCAATAGGATCACCCATCTCCTTCTTGTCACGTCGTATGGAGTCTTCATGTGTTCTACATCTAAGCCGTCCATCACACTGCCAGATATTGAGTTGGTGATCATGGTCTGTTTGATACAGGTCTTAGTTGAACTCCAAATTCAGTTTAATGCCATATAGTCACTTATTGGAGATTTTTGTAAAGTTTATGTAAAAGTTGATATAATGAGGATACTTTTTTATTTTAGTTCAGTCAATCAGTCGTTTCTGGTTTTATAGCTAACCTTTTACTATCAATAACTTATATCACATTTTTAGACTCACAATTAGGTATTTAGTTTGTTGTAGTAGTGACTAAAACACTGCGTACCTCAGTTACATATTAGTTTTGGTCCCGATATCGTTAGATATTATTATTTAAGTTCTTTTACTGTGAGGGCACTTATTTCCTGCGCTTCATAGGGTTTTGTAAACATTGAAAGCGAATATAAACCCAGTCTTGTTATACTGATCTGTTGATATTTAAGTTTAATATGTCACGTAAAATAAGACAAGTTAAATTGTCAAATGAATTCTGTACATGCAATATCAGTTTAGTTTGAAAATAATCTTACAGTATTTTTCTTACCATTATTGTAGAGGTAATTTTGATCACTAGCTATTTAAACGGCATAACATTTCAGCCTATGGTCTGCCAGGCTGTAATGATTCAGCTTAACAAAAATCGTTTTCCATATTTTTTTGGACAGAGGACATGACACCTCAAAAATTCCCCCTTTAAAATGTTTAAAACAAAACCCATAATTGATGGTTGAAAATAGGGGAATGGGAACCAAAATCACAGAGTTTCACTGATTGGACAGTATTTCGTGTCGAAAAAAATTGACTGTTTTTTCAGTGCCGATGCCATCAGTTTTGCGTTGCCTGTATAAGTTTATTTTTAGCGCAAGTATATACTAAGTACCTAGATTAAAATGGTTTATTTTTCACTTTTCTGTTTCGGTATCGGTCGGCTCATTTTTTGTTAAAAGCTTTTTCAGTAATGGATTCTAGTTAGTTTCAGTGTGAATGAGCCAGCTCATAAACTAACGGGATCTGTACTGTTATGTTTTGTTTGAAGAGTGAGTGCACTGTTCTTTTTCTCTCTTTAGCGATAAAATTATTTCTTTATGTCCAAATAATTTTAAACGAAAAGCGAGACTTATAAGTAAGTGCTTGTATTCTATTCAGTTTTTTTTTAAGCGGTTGATCGACATCTTTCTTGTCAGAGGGCTGGTTTATTCTATGTTAAAATAAACAATCAGCATTGCCATACAGTATGGCAAAGAAGGACCACGTACCGGACAAAGCAGCAGGGGCAGGACTCCCACAAGGTGGACCGACGATCTGTTTAAGATCCTGGGAAGCGGTTGGATGCGGGCGGCTCAAGAGCGGTCTGTGTGGAGAACCTAGAGGGAGGCCTACGTCCAGCAGCAGACGTTTCTAGGCTGACATGATGATGGCAATAATGTCAGCCATCTAGACACGTTACCCCATGACATTGATGTGGAGGCATTCCTTGTAAATATGTGTGAACAATTTGGTTTTTAGTTTATATACAAAAAGGTACTTCGGTATTATAGTAAATAGATTAAGCATTTTGGTTGGAGTTGAATGTGTTACATTTTGTAACCGATACCAAAATTAATATGCAGAAAAGGATTACCGCATACGACTAAACTGGCAGCTTGTCAGCTACAAAGAGCAATTATAAAGACTCTATTAACCTCTTGTAGCTTGAGCTAATACAAAGCTGAGAGAGAATGTAGCACGAAATATAATTTTTGTTTCTTTGGCATTAAAGAAACATAATTCTATAAGTGAAGCTTAATCTAATCTATTTACAAAAACCATAAAAACAAATTTTAAAAGTAAATAAATATTATTTTATTCGCTTCATCATTAGAAGATGAAAAGAAAACGAACAGAAAGATTTTTTAATCAGCGCAAGTTCCGTCCACCATATTTTTATGCAAAAGCTATTCTTAAATCAATTCAATTCAATGAAAATACGAAGGAGAAAACTTTAATTTTCGTTGTTCTATTTGACTCCTTTGGGGTGAAATATTTAAAAGCCTCCATTAGTGAATAACTAAGTTATATATTTGTTGTCTTTTTATGTTTCTAGATATAATAATTTAGACTTCGCGATGATAGGTAGTCAGGACAAAGGATAAAGTATGGCATTGTTTAAATTTATTCGCTTATGAAATTTCCTAAAGCTCACAATTTTTTATACGTACCAAAATTACATTTAAACTTTGATACTTGTATCGAAAGCCGGGAGGAAAGGAATTTTGGTTGTGATCGACTGTTTTGTTAGTCTAATAAAAGGTTTTACATTACAGGTTACCGATATGGTATATCATAAATAACGACAACTTATTTTAAAAAATTGTTTTCAAATGCCAGAATTCAGAAGTAACTCAAGTTTCAGAACTCGCAATCATTCAAGTGAAAGATAATTAAACAATTATAATGAATAACAATTTATGAATTTCTCACCCTGCTTGTTCTGCTATTAAAAAGGATCGATAACAATTATGTTGCGGAATATAAACCAGCTACGTCTCTATAATGGCACCCGACTGACCCGACTTGCAGTGAAGAAGTTAATGAACGAAAAATAGATGCTATAATAGATCTACCACATTCACACAACACCATCTAGTCCCAAACTAAGCTGAGCTTGTACTATGGGTACTAGACAATGGATGAACATACATATATACTTTTTTTTGTAAATACGTTCATATTATACATAGAAACACCCAGACCAAGACAAACATCCATGTTCATGCACACAAATGTTTGACTTCAGCGGGAATCGATCTGCGACCTTCGACGTAGCAGTTGCTTACACTCCCGCTACGCCAACCGGACAAAATGTAATGCTGATAGTAGTGTTTTGATTTCACAGACCCTTTTGATTATAAATTTAAATCTACACACATCAACAAAGTCTAGGGATATCTTAATCCTAAATTATTTACGAGTTTATAGTTTAGAACCTTGTTAGTTTCCACAAAAAGTTTATATACAGATTAAAACCTCTTTTATTCTATTTTCAAAATTTGAACATGGAAAGAAAAAAAAACAAAATAATAAACAAAATATGGCGGCAAATTTGCTAGTAATTCGTTACATTAAAGAAAGTTAAAACTGTTTTATTATAATTATTAATGAAAAGGGTTTTTAATTGTTTTTCTTTTTTAATTTAACGTGACGTACGAACTTTAAAAGTCATGTCACGTCGTCATTTGAGTCGAGATGAAATGTTACGAGCCGTGGGCATGTTAGAAAATGGTGCAATTCAACGCGTCGTTGCTGAGGCCCTACATACCAGTCAAAATGTGATATCAAGGTTGTGGTCACGTTATCGCAGTACTGGAGATGTGGCCGAACAGCACACAGGTAGATATCGTGTTACTACGCAGAGACAGGATCGATTTCTCCAAATGACCGCCAGAAGACAACCCAATATCACAGCGCTGCAACTAGTGCAAAGGCTCCAGGAGGACCACCAGCTGCTGGTAAGCGACCAAACCGTGCGAAGAAGGTTACATGAAGTTGATCTTCATGCTCGAAGACCATTGCGTGTTCCAGCATTGCGACGTGGCAATCGCGGTCGGCGGCTTTCGTGGGCTCGGGAGCATTTACCATGGAGTGACGAACAATGGTCTTTGGTGCTGTTCACCGATGAGTCCCGGTTTGGGTTTCACCCGGATTCACGAAGAACACGCGTTTGGAGAGCTCCAGGGAGAGTTAGCCGTCTACGGCACCCTCAGGAGGTCCACCCATACCAAGGCGGGACAATCATGGTGTGGGCAGGAATTCGTCTTGGCGGACGAACCCAACTCGTTTGGATCCAAGGCAGCATGACTGCACAAAAATACCACGAGGAGGTAGTAGAGCCCGTTATTGTCCCACACAGAACTCAAATAGGCCATGAATTTCTACTCATGCACGATAATGCTCCTTGCCATTCGGCGCGGCTGGTATCGACCGCTCTCCGAGAGCACGATATTCAAGTTTTGGATTGGCCTGCACAGTCGCCCGACTTAAATCCTATCGAGCATGCCTGGGACATGTTACAACGAAAAGCTTTGAGAGATTTTCCACCAAATTTGACGACTGAACAACAACTTTACGAACACTTGCAAAGGACATGGGACCTCATACCGCAGCAAGACATTGACAATTTAATTTTAAGTATTAACAATCGATGTCGATGTGTAATCAATGTAAGAGGTGGCAACACTGATTATTAATGATTAGATTTTACAAGATTTTTTCCATTTTCATTAAAATTAATAGTTTTTAAGAAGAAATGTTTGTTGTTATCATACTAATTTTCCATGATGATTAAAAAAATTAATTTTTTTATTTAAAACAAAAAAAAACACGAAATGTTTTTTATTTTTATTAAAGACCTTAAAATAATCTATGATTCTTCTATTTACTGTATCAGAAAATTCTTCATAGATTTTTAGATATTTGATGAAATATAAAATATCCCTAGACTTTGTTGATGTGTGTATACTAATATAATAAAGCGTATTTTCAGAGATTAGCGCATTCGACCAAATAACTATATTTGGTCGAATGCGCTAATCTCTGAAAATACTGGTCCGATTTGAATAATAATTTTTGTGTTGGATAGCCCATTTATCGAAGAAAGCCCGTATAATATCACGCTATCAGCCACAAGAGCGCAGCAGTGGCCCTAAACAACGCAGGTGCAGCCGTGGGCTCCTCTATTACAGATTTAAAAGTTAGTAGAGCCTGGCTGATTTTAGCATGAATGGGCCGGATCAAAAGGGTGAGTACTAACCGTGCTCTCACAGAAAATCTACGTAAAGTAACAGTACCTATATTGTTGCGTTTCGTTCGGTGAGTGAGAATGCTGGAGGCCTCATCCCCTATTGCTTCTCCCTCATCCCACTCCTCCTCCCATCACTTTTCCCAAGCCCAAGGGACGGCAACGCACTTGTGACTCCTCTGATGTTGCTTATGGGTGATGGTAAGTAATAGGGAATATGCGAGTGATTCAGATATAAGCGAATATATTTTTATGACATTCTTTATCGGTAAAGAAAGACACTTCTAACATTATTTTATATTTAAACACTCTAAAATCGTGCATATTAATTAATAAAAGGTGGAAAATTTACGAGCGAAATTTAAAAGGTCGAAGCTCAACGCTATTGCCTGGACACCAACGTGACGACAGGGTTCGCAGAGGATATATCAAAAGTGTCAAAACTGTACCAAACATTTAACAGAGATGTCGAAACATTTGACAGAGTTGACGACTCAAACGTTGAGAACGACCAAGAACGACGTTGAGAATGCTGACGTAATCACAAAGCGCGCTGAAATGGGGGTGTTTAAACCAACGTTATGTCGTTGCAATTTTCAACATTTAATTTAAAATAAATGTTGACTTCTCTACGACTAATTTTTTTTACGGTACCATATTAACATAAATAAACAATAGCTGAAATAAAAAAAAAACATGCATATTTCCTATTGCTTACCATCAGGAGATCCGTCTGCTCGTTTGCCGCTTATGACATAAAAAAAACTAGTAGTTAAATAACAAAATAAAATAAGGGAGCTCACTAAGTGAAAGTTTGTGACATCAATCTTGAAAATCTCAATTTTCATATTGGCCAATTGTATGTCGTTTGTTCTCGTGTCGGAACATCAACAAAACTATTCATACACGGACGATAAACTAAAACTACGAATGTTGCGTGTCATTCAGAATATCGTATATATGTCTATGTTTAGGATCTTTTATATTAATTAACACGCTTTTATTAGGTCGTCGTGTATGTAACTAACTATGTAATGGAATCTAAGCTAACTGATTTAACTATCTTCCAAGGGTCTTAGCGTAATAAAAATTGGCAGCTGTATGTAGTTCTGATGACAATACAATAATATGATACTGTTAAACTGATCTGATGATGGAGTCGAAAGATATGAACTGGAACTCAACATGTACATATGTAACTATGTAATGGAATCTAAGGTAACTAATTTAACCATCTTCCAAGGGTCGTAGCGTAATGAAAATTGGCAGTTGTATGTAATTCTGATGACAATACAATAATATGGTACTGTCAAACTGATCTGATGATGGAGCTGGAAGACATGAACTGGAATTTCATGATAGCTATGGAGCTAAACATAACCAAATCTCATCACATAAAGTTTTCGAGGAAACGGCGAAAAATGATAACGTCCTACACTATGAAGGACGAAACTTTGAAGAGCGTAACCGAGGTTAAGGATTTAGGAATACATATTGACACTGAAATGCCGTTTTTAAAACACATTGACTATGTGGTCAATAAAAGCAAAAAGATGTTAGCCTTTATAAACCGTAACACACGAAATTTTAAATGTATTAGAGCTCTGAAAACGTTATATTTCGCTTTGGTACGCAGTAACATCGAATGTTGCTCAATTACAATTTACATCCAGCGTTTGGAAAATATTCAAAAGAAGTTCGTAAGGAGGCTCTCCATATTTTCTGGTATACGACACTCAGTTAAAGATTATGGCGATCGACTTCACTACTTTAAAATGAAACCATTGTACTGGCGTAGAGATTATCTCGGTATCTTATTCCTTCACAAAATAATGAGCCAAGGGGTAGATTGCCCACAATTGCTATCGCTAATTAATATAAATGTGCCCAGGTCGTCGGCAAGGTTGGTTAACTATAAACCGTTTGTGATCAAGAAGAGTCGGAATAATTATGGTAGTAATGCACCTCTCTCTTACATCCTCCGCAAGTGCAACTCAATTTTCTTCTAATTAAATATCGACATATTTGCAGCAAAAATTAGCTTGTTAAAGAAAGCCTTGAACACTATGTCAATTTAAAACTGAAGTTCATACAAGTGCTGACAACTTTTCATTTAAGTATACCTATTTAAGAAAATTGTCCGTGTGGTGACGGATTAAGAATACGGAATGTCACCACCCCATATCATCCCATGGGTGTCGTAAGAGCCGACAGAGGGAGCATATTATACAGAGAACAGCACTGTAAGAGAAGGAAAACTTGATACAAACCCTATACCAACCCGTTTGGCCAGCGTGGTATAGTAGGCCAATTCCTCCTTTCAAAGGAGAGGCCTAGTCCAGCAGTGGACTGTTGAAGGGCTGATGATGAAGAAAATTTTATAAAAAAAATGTGATTTTGATCTCTAACTCTAACTCTGTTCACAGCTTTTAATAAGGTAGTTCTCACATTGTTTTGTTTGTATAATGCTTTGTTTATAGTTGGATAATTTTAGATAATTTTAGTAATAGTATAGAGTGAATATTGTGAGACTCACTTTAGATTGGTTATAATGTTGTGCCTACCTTTAATTTAAAAGCATACAATATGAATGATGTGTATTTTGTATTTTCTTAAGGCAATGCTCTGTATGTTTTTTAGTTGGTAAGCCTTAACTTAAATAAATAAATAGAAAATCTTATCATAGCTGTTTTGGATTTCTTAGAAAAGTCTTGTAATGAACTTTGGCCACGATTAGATTTCAAGGTCTGATGATGAAGCCGGAAGATAGGCACTGGCATTCCATGATGGAATATCGTATCATAGTCGTGTTTGCACTTGTGAGAAAGGCCATGTAATGGACATTGAACACGATCAGGTTTCAAGGTTATAACAAACCAATTATATAATGTAGATCACGCAGTGGTGTAGCTAGGGTCCCGTACTTTTGCGGCTGGATAGGCGTATGTGGCCCTGAGTAGAGTAAAATCACTTAGTGGTCTCCTGATTGAAGAGCTAGATTGTTATAAGCTGACAGATAAAACACCATGTAATACAGACGCACAGGCGGAGATGGAAAGGATGCGGGCTCATTCGCCTACTTAAAATAAATGTATAAATGTTAAAAATATTTCGTTATCAAAGACCAAAAATTATAAAATAAATTAATATTTTAAAAAAGACTAGAAAAACACGCTTTTATAGCACATAAAAACAAAAAAGAAAATATGGATCGTTCAAGTTGTCTCTATTTCTGGGCTGAAGTGTAAACTATGTGCATTTAAATATAATAGGCATTTGATTGTAAAAGCGTGGGGCGCTGAAACAGGAAAGTCTTTATTGTTAACAAATACTTATACTACCTTCCTGGCGCAAGCTGCACGAGGTTGCACAAGAGCATAGCATTTAGGCCGCCAAAGGGCTACCAAACGGAACCAAAGATATCTCGTCCACGAGCAAGAACTCTACATTTTACCACTGTTGACGCATTACTCTTATGTGCTTAATTTCCTGAAAGAAGAGGCGTTAAAAATGTCGGTGAATGTCGTCTTGCTCGCTGATGGCGCATGTTCGTCAAACAATTTTCTGAGTTCGATAAACTGGTACTTCGAACAGACTGTTTAATGTAGAGGCACTTACTACTCGTGCTGCAACTCCAGTTAGAGCGCCAATCTGCGTAACCTGCTTCCCGTAACATTTGTTCACTTGATTTTTGAACAAGTTAAACAAGAACGTCTTTCCTGTTCCAGCACTCCACGCTTTTACAATCAAATATTATATTTAAAAGCACATAGTTTACACTTCAGCCCAGAAATAGAGACAACTTGTGACGTGGGAGTCGTCGCGGTACCCCCCACTACTTCTGACTGGCCGCGTCGCTTACCTGCGGCACATAAATACCGCGGCGCGACAGCGAATCGCCTCTCTTGGATCCTGGACGCTGCCAAAGTTAAGTGCTGCCTTCTCTTCTGGAGGACCGAAGTCTCGTCAGCCTGCCTGCCTACCCTGCCCTGAGTCTTAACTCTTGCCACTAGCTACCGGGTTTATATTGTGTAACGCTTCCGAATATAATATCTTTTAACCAACAAATAGTATTTAATTTCTCTCCATTACACATATCTACTACGTAACTCTACAGGCATATAGGTACCCACACCTAACAAACGTTACAAACTTGAACGATCGATATTTTCTTTTTTTGTTTTTATGTGCATTTATAAAAGCGTGTTTTTCTAGTAGTTTTTAAACTATTAATTTATTATTCTACTAACAAGTATTGATTAAACCTGCAGCTATAGACTCATCAGACTAACTTAGTGCATGTCTAAATGATCCGCCAGCAGTGCGTACTGTGGCTATAAGATATTATCAAAGATATAGAACATACACTCACTAATGAAATTTGCTGGCGACTGAATGCCCGTGGGTAGTAAACACTCCGTGTGAGTAACGTTGCATCATCCACTTTAATTGAACAGGCCACTTATTATCTTACTTTTTTTCATACTAGGGATTAAAGAAGATTGCCAACAATAAGTGCAGCATCACTGATTGGTGGCAATTTTGGGACGCACTATTTAAAGATTTCTGAAGTATTTTGCTGGAAGTGGAACACGCAAAATATCAACATTTAGTAACAATATTTACCCTGCTACATTGATTGGGAAAAGAGATCATGTGATCCAATCATCTCTTCTAGCCAAGATAGCTATTTGTGGGCTCTAGCAAGGTATCAAGAATTTCTATTAATTATTTTTCTGAGAGAAACAGATCTGCATCGCAGAGGGTGTTATTCAACCAACATAAGGAACGTCTGGAAACAATATGATTTTAGAATATTCATCGAAATTACAACAACGATACAGTATCATACGACAAGAAAGTCGTTTAAACCAATACAACCGTATATTCATAAAATGTTATCTTAATATATAAAATTCTTGCGTTACTTACTGAAACGCTATAGCCGAAACTATTGGGCGCAGGAAGCTGAAATTTGGCATATAGGTATGTTCCTTGAGGACCGTAGCGGTGCACTAAGAAGGGATTTCCCGAAATTCCCTCGGGATCGGCCAAAACGGGTCATCATCATCAGCCTTTAACAGTCCACTGCTGGACTAGGCTTCTCCTTTGAAAGGAGGAATTGGCCTACCATACCACGCTGGCCAAACGGGTTGGTATAGGGTTTGTATCAAGTTTTCCTTCTCTTACAGTGCTGTTCTCTGCATAATATGCTCCCTCTGTCGGCTCTTACGACACCCATGGGATGAGATGGGTTGGTGACATTACGTATTCTTAATCAAAATTTTAAAAAAATGCAGGCGTAGCTGCTGGCGTCCTCTAGTCTAGCTATAAATATTATGTTCTCTACTTTCTCTATGGTGTTCTGTCCTCTCAGATTAATAGTCTAATAATCGGTCCTCGGGCTCAAATGCGTAAGTCTCGGATAACGGCAGGACAATGATTATTATACGAACTCTACCTAACAAACTACAAAACTTGCAGTAGATATGTATATTCTCAATTCTGGTAATAATTATAATAATTCTCTCAATCCTTGAATCTTGATAAAAAAACAACATTTGTAACTGAATAAGGAGAATCTCGTTCTAATATGCAATGTAAAGCAGTAGAGTAAATAGAGTAGTCAATTGAGTTCATTAATTTTGACTGGACGCTGGCCTATCGATTGAACATTGACACGCAATATTTAATACATTGATTGGAATCGGGACATCTAATGTAAGTACATATAAGATTATAAAACTATGTCTACATTTCAGCAATAGTTTCAATTCGATAAAAGTCAAATACCTAGGTAAGTAGAGTAATTTATCCTGCTCCGCCGATTTTTTTCTGTATTGTATAATTGTTATCAAAAACTAGTGAATAAATTTTCAAGCTAAATGAAACTGAACTAGGCGATACCGAGAAAAAAAAGAAAACGTACCTATATCTGAGAGTTCTCAAATGCAATTTCGCTGACTCCGCAGACATAATTAATACCTACATCGTGGGGTGGGAAGCCTGCATTTGGCCATGTTGGACTATGTACCTAAACTTAAACTAAGACTGAACTGTTCTGTTTCTTTTTGTTAAGGTTTAGCTTAATAATCAGGTCTTTTTTATCAAATATAAAATAGTAATTATAAGTCATTTTTCAATTGAGCTAAGGGTTCCTGTTACCTATCACTTCGTTCAAGCAGATCACGTGGATCCAAATAATGACACGACTTAAATATCACCCTGTATAGTTTTAATTAAGCACATAATCTGCCAGTTGTTTATAAAAAATTGGGCAAGTGCGAGTCGGACTCGTGCACGAAGGGTTCCGTACCATCATCTATAAAAGAAAATCACGTTCGTTGTATGTATACTTAAATACTTTATAAGTTTCTACCTGTTTATTAAGATCGAGTAACAAATTGCTTAAAAATTACGTTTGTTGTATGGGAGCCCCCCTTTATTATTTACTTTTTTTAAATTTAATTATTTATTTTGAAAGGTAATATACAACTACATATTCTGTGAAAATTTAAAGCGTCTACCTGTTACAGTTAGTAATTTTGAGCAAAAAATAAGAGGAAAAACACGTTTTTCGTATGGGACCCCTCCTTAATATTTTCATTATTTTTATTTTTTGTATTTGTTGTTATAGCGGCAACCGAAATACATAATATGTGAAAATTTCAGCTTTCTAGCTATCATGGTTTATGAGATACAGCCTGGTGACAGACAGACAGACAGACAGACAGACAGACAGACAGACAGCGGAGGCTTAGTAATAGGGTTCCGTTTTTTACCTTTTAGGTACGGAACCCTAAAAATAATGTTCGTAAGTAAGTGTCAAAAACACGTGTGCCAATTACGTATTACCGACACCTGACACCGGCCATACGTAAAAAAATATTCTAATAGAAAATCTGCTTTAAATATTGAAAACTATAGACCCACTTCTTACAGATAGTTTCATATTTGGAATATCTAAATTCTGGCAATACTATCATGACTGCCTGTTGATTATCCAACTGTTATGATCCCGTTATCATTTTCCCTAAAATATTTTACCGAAATTGGATTACATTTGAATTAATATTCTAAATATCGCCTTTACTTTTGTATTATTAAAATGTAGGTACAGAATCTTTTGACAGTTTAACTTAATACCCTGTCTTTATAACAAAAAAATACGCATTGTCAAAATTGTAAACACCGCAACAGGGATAAAAAATAACCTCCAAATATACATCACAACACCGCAAAATTATCACCATATTATCACTGTATAAAACTTTTATTTATTTGCAAAGTCACTGACACATCACTGTTTATTTTTAATTATTCACGTCACTATTATCACAGTGTTTTTGTTATTCTTACGTCGTCAACAGTCCGGCCAAAGATTCACGCTCGCATTCGGACTGTTTCTTCAAGACTACTTCTTAATTGCGAGGCAATGGTCCGATGTCTACAGCCAATAGAAAAGCCGGTACACACGCGCAGACATTTAATATTATTATTTACAATACGGTATGAAATGTTTTGAGGACCCTTTTAGGTTATGTATGGCATGACAGGGGAGAAATACCGCGCATGCGTACCTACTCGATGTTTTAAATTCATGTCTGACTTTCCGTAAAGTGAATCGTGGCTTACTCACAATAGGTATATTGTTTCCTTGTCTGGGTGCAATGTACTATGAGTATGTTGTAATACATTATTAAGGCTTTTTTGTGATCGTCATGTACAGTCGCTCACAGATACTTGTAATATTTCTCTACATGACAAAAAATATTGATGTTGTTATTTAATACGGTTTGTTAGTGTGCTAATTAATGGGCGATCGCGATAAAGTTAACGATGTTTTAATGCGTTTGCGCTAATTAACTAGGAGTACCTTAAGCAATTATTAAGCATAATACAAATTCAAGGGCACCGCGCTTTTTATTTGCTAATGGTCAGGCAGATGTGTAGGTGTAGAAGTATATAATGTCTCTACTATGTTACACTGTTATATCGTAAGAAACAATTTTACTATTTTTAATACTACTGTATATATTTAAAGCCTGTGTCTAAGAATTGACTTAAGAAATTGGTTGGCATATCCTAGGGCCCGAGGATTGATTTGACGATTTGTGCAAGTATTCACAGTTTTAGTGTTTTACACATGTACGATGTTTTTTAGTATATATTTGTTAAGTTCCCTTCATTATAAACACCAATAAATATGTTTGTTAAATTCCAGACGTAACTTAGTCTTAAATCTGGAATTTATTGTCATTTCTAGTAATACTTACTTTTTGTTCATGGATATTTCATGCTATCATTTGCATTGAAAAATATACTTTACACTAAACACTTAACGTGTTAATTTGGTTTGTATCCATGGATGTAAGCGTGAAGTGTCTGAAGTATTTGTAGAGCCCACATTCGTCGAAACCATTGATAAAATCAATGATTTTATTGAATGGTATATTATCTTATACTAGTATATTAAAGCTAAAGAGCTTGTTTGTTTGTTTGAACGCGCTAATCTCAGGAACTACTGGTCCGATTTGGAAAATTCTTTCAGTGTTAGATAGCCCATTTATCGAGGAAGGCTATACGCTTTATAACATCGCGCTATCAGCGGGTGTAACTGCGGGCATCGTCTAGTATTATATATATTAAAACGACGACGCGTGACATGGCACGTGCATTATTTTTCGGAACTTAATATTTAATTTATAGTAGCTATCAACCAAATAAACGAATCAGACTGCACGTATGGTATAGTGGGTTAGCCGGTCGCCTCGCCGTATGTCACTGCACCAAGAGTCGTGGGTTCGACTCTTCAAACAACACTGTGTGCTCGATAAGTTGTTGTTTTGAGTCTGTGATCATTGGATTATTGTGAAGTCCCCACTATACAGGATTTCCTCCTAGTGCATGACTTGTCATAAAGAAAACAAACTTTAAATTTGCGACGACAGTTTGAATATTATGTTGAGAACACAAGCTCGATAAACATTTAAGTATTTTATTTAATTAAACTTTAATACAAATTGCATAAGGTGGACTTACCGCCGAAGCTTTTCTCTGAGACAACCTTTAGGTGATGCAGAGATAATCGTGGTAGATAATAATGTACTAGAGACAAAATTAGAAAAGTACTAGAACATCACAAGTTCTTAACAGGGTTGGAGCAGAGGTATTGGAAACAAGAACAAATAAGGCAAGCCGGGGCATTAGCAGAATGGAGAGAAGGGTAGGTACAATATCGTGAGCGTGCGCAAAGTTCGTTGCCGATCATGGTAACCACTTAATTCACTACGGAATTAAGCCGAACTTACGAAGATTTAAAACGGACTGAATGTAATGATTGAGAAGTCGGTCAAGTTTGTAGCGCAGGTGAATATTCAGGTCAAGATAACACATCACATGGTAATCATCATCAGCCCATTATACTGTCCCACTGCTGGGCACGGGCATCTTCTCACTATGAGAAGGTTTAGGCCATAGTCCACCACGCTGGCCATGTGCGGGTTGGCAGACTTCACATGTCTTTCGAGAACGTTATGGAGAACTCTCAGACATGCAGGTTTCCTCACGATGTTTTCCTTCAGCGATGGTAAATTATTGGGAAAATTTAATATTGCTTACTGTTACTTTTTTATTATAATCAACTAGAACTATGTATCTACTAATCAGATTATAACTACGAGAACTGGTATTCACATTCACTTGCTTTTGGGAGGGAAATGACTCTCAACATACAGCACGCGCTAGTTTGGAAGTCCGGACTACACACAATTTGTAATTACCTTGTTGTTGCAATCAAGATTTATTATTATAATTATTAATGTGCTTTTGGAAGGGAGAATATTCTTCAAACACTATTGAGAGCGAAGAGTCCTGAGAACTTTATTGATATTTAAGTTAATACCTGATCAAGCCTAGGCTTAGGATAGAAGTTATTTAAACCTTCATAAAGTCGAGTGGCTTTCTTGACACTAAAATATTGACTGTTTTTCGAAAGTCCTAAGTTGGTACCTACTCTGTGTAAAACGTGGGAAACATACCTACCTATCATTTAGTTATGAAAGCGTAGGTACATGTTCGTCGTCAGTTCATCAGAAAAGGATAACAGTAAGAACATTAACGTTAAGAACGGATGACGTAAGAGCAATAAACGTCAATTTAGCTTAATCTGTGCGATTAATCGAAGACGATAAATCGTTTGTTTAAAAAGAGTGATTGAATTAGACCTGAATATGTCTGATTCAATCAATCGACTATCAGTTTTTTAAACTCGTACTTTATCGTTATCCTTTCTTCTCCTATTTCACTTGCTGCATTGCTTTGTTGTGTTGAAGTTTTGCATCTCAATGGATACTTATTGAGATTAACATTTAGGAACCTTATGTTTTAAAGCTTATGTAGCTAAACTGAAAGTGAAAACACGTGCAATAAAATATCTTAACTTTAAATTAATGTTCTTATTAACTTCGTTCTTGTGCAAGAGTTTGCACAAACGAATTTACCCCTTGCTCTAAATAAAACTGGTTTTGTATTTTTGCTGTTCTTCGCTCCAACAAAAGCGGTGCCCTTTAGTGTCGACCTAAAAAACTGAACATCTTTAAATACTGGTATCTTCGTAAGGTAGCGCAAGTTTAAAGGACTTAATTGTAAAAAAGTGATAAAATACGATTAATCTTTTACTTTCTTTAAAGTTAAATAAAATTGTTGAAAAACATTTAATTATATGGATTGTAAAAGCATCTGTCTTTCTATGAGTCTAGGCCCACCCTAGGAATAAATTCTATGTCCCCTGCAACAAAGGGTTTATTCTTAGTGCGAGAGTTGTCTTTTCATAACAAAATACTAATCTGTGAACACTCTAGTAACGCACATAAATGACACCCAGACTGCAAACAACAATTTGCGGATCAAACCTAATATTGCCCCGGGATCATACCTAATTAATTTATTAACTAGATGAGTGAGGTTACACCCGGGTTATTCAAGGCTACTGCTCCGCTCCCGTATCTCATAGCGTATGTTATATAACCTATAGCCTTCCTCGGCAAATGGGCTATCTAACACTGAAAGAATTTTTCAAATCGGACCAGTAGTTTCTGAGATTAGCGCGTTCAACCAAACAAACAAACTCTTCAGCTTTATATATTAGTATAAGATTGGAAGACCAACAGCGTTTACAATGTATATTAGTCATAGTCTCGGAATATAGTCTCGGAGTAATACTTATAGTCTCGGAATCAATCCTAGTATTGTCTTGGGATCATACCTAATATTGTCTCGCCTTATAGTTGCACCCAGTGTCGAGGGTTCGTACCCACAACACTGGGTGCAATTATAAAAGCGATGCCACCACTTTAGGCACTACACCACATCTTCTGTTAATTAAGACACTAATCGTGTCATATATCTTAAGTTAACCAGACACTAATCGTGTCATATATCTTAAGTTAACCGGCTTTGATTGCGTCACCAAAATCATTTAGGTTTTATTAGCCTGAACGTAGATCACAGTTATAGAACTATATACATGATGTTCTTATTAAAAGTGTCTAAAATATAGCTGCGAGTACGTTCTACAAGTGGCTCGGAGCGCTGCCAATAAAACCATACGACCAGTAAACCTCTATTTTTAAGCGAACTTTTATTGTAAAAATGTTATTAAGATAAGTTCGGTACTCATAACCTATTAACATTTTTTAGCGCCTGCCCGATAAGACTCCGCAAAAATTTAGAGCAACTTTACGTAATTTCACACTTTACAATTTTTTATAAGCATAAGAACACTAAAAGTCGTTAAATAATCCGTGATCGAGTGGATAGCGTATGCGACTGCTGATCGG
Source organism: Euclidia mi (assembly GCA_944739405.2). Taxonomy (NCBI): domain Eukaryota; kingdom Metazoa; phylum Arthropoda; class Insecta; order Lepidoptera; family Erebidae; genus Euclidia; species Euclidia mi. Next base: position 81,485,545 of record OX123189.2, read on the forward strand.
ATCCCGGGTTTGATTCGTGACTCAGGAAAAAGTGTTACTGGGTTTTTCCGAATTCTCAGTAGCAGCACGGAGTCTGGTGATGTGCCCGGTAACGGCAATAGGCTCTCCCCCTATTACGTGGGACCTAAAAATTCATGACATGGGTGTAATATTACACCTTTGCCTAACCGTTCAGGGATACAGGCATGAATGTCACGTCTATAAAAAAAAATTGTGACGACCAAAATAATGCGAATAAGATACACATTAGTCGGTGTTGTGCTCTCTTTCTAGACTTATTTAAATTACTGAACTTTTTTATTTCTATAGAATCATGAATTCAGTGAAAGCATATCGCTATTAGAATCCGTAAACCGTAGTTCGATTTCAACAAATTCAATGTTTAAATTTCTACATCATAATGATCATTAGCGATAGCTGAGCGGAGAGACCGACGGATTGCTACGCAGAGGGTCTGGGGTTCGAATCCACGGCGCGCACCAATGACTTTTCGAAGTTATGTGCGTATTAAATTGTTAATTATCGCTTGCTGAAGGGTGAAGGAAAACATCGTGAGAAAACCTGCATATCTGAGAGTTCTCCATAATGTTCTCGAAAGACATGTGAAGTCTGCCAACCCGCACTTGGCCAGCGTGATGGACTACGACCTTACACTTCTCATAATAAGAAGAGGCCCGTGCCCAGCAGTGGGACAGTATAAAGGGCTGATGATGATGATGAATGATCACTATATCTGCCGACAGACATCCACTGCTGGACATAGGCCTTCTCCCACAAGGCTGTCCACAAAGAGTGATCTTGAAATTTCTTTGTAAGTTACTAGCTGAGCATGCGGTTACGGTTACACCCGCGTTATTTAGAGCAACTGCCGGACCCGTGGATGTTAAATAATAGTAGTGTCCGACCGAAACTGGTTTTTCAGCCGAAACCGAAACCGAACTTTCGGCCTCGCTCTTAGTTTCGGCCGAAACCGAAACCGAAACTTACCTAAACATGTCACAAATTTTATTGTTACTAAAATCTAGTTTAAAGTACACTAGATTTTAGTATCAATATTCTAAATATCCATTAATTTTCATAATCATACGTAGATATAGTTACATAGGTAACTACTAGTGTTACATGAATGAAAAATAAAAAGACATGCATCCAGAATAAGAAGAAGCTCTTGAAGGGCGAAAGAGTCGATCGTGACATCGGAGGGACAGCTCTAACGTTGGCAGGAGCGCTTTGATGTAATCTTCCGAGTTTCGAACGACCCTGTCTTTCCGACCACTTCCGAAAGTCTGCCCACACATATATCCACATTGATGTTTCTCCGCTCGCGGAAGTGAAGAGGAAGTAGTGAAAACCATCAAATCACTCAAGCATGGTAAAGCACCAGGAATCGACCTCATCACGAAGGAAATGCTAAAAGTGGACGTTTCTACCACTACGAACGCGCTGCGGAACATCTGGCCAGCCGAGGAGTTACCCGACAATTGGAACAAAGGTCTCCTCACACATATTATCGAAGGCTGTTGAACCTCTCCTTCGCAAAGAGCAGGCTGGTTTCCCAGCAGAGCGTGCACGGACCAGATCAATACCTTGCGTATAATCCCATAGCAGGCATCAGAATGGCAAAGGATTATGTATTTGACCTCGGTGGATATCGAAAAAGCCTGCGATACGCTGAGGTGGACTTGTATCTGGGACCGGCTACGTGAAATCAGGGTCCCCAAAAAGATTACAAACCTAAATAAAGCCATCTACAGGAAGTACTCTTGCAGAGTGACTTACGACAGTCTTGTTTCGGGGGTCATACCAGTTCTCGCGGATGTGCGCCAAGGGAGTATCGTCTCATCTATCCTCTTCCTTGTCATCCACGATGGCGTCATGCTCTCGTTCTCTTACTGAAGACGGACGGAGAGAGGACTGAAAATCAACACCAGAAAGACTTAGGAAATGAGGTGCGGCGCAAGAAGCTCTTTGCCGTTGCTCATTGGCACAGTGGCTGTAGAAAGGGTTCACAAATTCATTCATTTTGGAAGCGTAGTGTCAGACACTAGAGAGACCGAAGAGAGGACATCCCCTCAAGAATCGTTAAAGCGATAGCACCTTCACAAGGGTCCGTACTTTGTGGCAATCGCGGAAATTGACTAAAAGCGTTAAGCTCAAGATATTCCGGTCCAAAGTTAGAACGGTGTTGCTGTACGGATGTGAGACGTGGAAGCTCACAAAAGACATCGTCTTTAGGTTGTCGTCAACTGCTGCCATAGCCGTATTTTTGGTGTTTACTGGCTCGAAAAAATGTCAAAAATAAAGCTGTGGGAACGCTGCTGTGAGTCTTTGGTCGATTAAGGCAAGTGGAAGTGAATCGACCACACGTTCCGAAAGGATCCTGAATATATACCAAAACAAGCCCTAGACTGGCATCCCTAAAGAAAGCTAAAAGAAGAAAGTGGCCGCCCTTAACAGAACTGGCGGCGGACAATCGTTGCAGAGGCGAAAAACATAGGTAAGACCTGGAGCAAAATTAAGCGAGAAGCTCAAGACTGAACGAGATGGTACTGGAAATGACCTCTGCCCCATTTAGGAGACATAGGATCTTAAGTTAGGTTAAAATCAATCATAGTATCTACTTAATTGTATAGGCAGTAAAAATATTTAAAATAAGATAAAAGAATTTAAACCAAAGACTTTTTTGCACTTGACGCTTAAAAATAAAACTTCATAACAATGAATTTCATGTTAACGATTGACGGCGGAGCTGTCAGCGCGAGCGAGCGAGTACCAGTTAGCGGTGAAATTTCCCGAACCACGCACGAAAATTCACGAACACAGGAGTTTCGGTGCGGCCGAAAGTTTCGGCCAGTTTTTGGCCGAAACCGAAACTAGATTTTTAGCCAAAACTGGCCGAAACCGAAACCGAAACCGAAACTTTCGGTCGGTCACTAAATAATAGCCATCCCCGATACATTACCTATCCAACAATAATACTTATTTAAATCGGACCAGGAGAGCGCGTTCAACCAAACAAACAAACTCTTCAGCTTTATGGCTTTTTTTTTTTGTTTTTCGTGTGAGCGTGTGGCCAACTCTGGTGTCGGAATTTTCAGACCGCCCGAAGGCCTCCGACATGGCCTAACGATCCTTATCCTTGGACAAGAACCGGGACCGACAGCTTTACGTGGCCTCCGAAGCACGGTAGCGCTCAGATGTAAATGCCACACACGGTCACCCATTCAAGTGGTGACCTGTGCAAGCGTTGCTTAACTTTGCCGATCTGTTACGAACTGCAAGCCAAGTCTCGCTACGAGCGCTTCAGCTTTATTATATGAGTATACATTCCAAGTAAGTACTGAACCGCTGAGTTTACAACCATAAAGAACGCCTGTGGAAAGTTTAACACTTTTGTTGCGCCGCCGGTTTTAACGGCGTATTCTCTGTCTCAGTAAGTCATGTCGATGTAAGACATGTCGATGTAAGACATGTAAGACATGTCGATTTTAAATATACCTAAGTATCCTAAAAATATGCCTGATACTCATTTGGTATCCTGGTATGGAGGGTAACAAGTGGCTGGTTTTGCCACATATCATCATCATCATCGTCCAAGAGTTATCCCGGTTGCACTAAGATCTTACACGCCTTGGAGCACGGGGTCCGCTTATTTGTCTAACCAGATATGACAGAATATCAACTTTTCCACAGAGCGACTGCCGTCTGAACTCCGTAATCCAAATGAATTCGGCGTTCCATGGTTTAGAACAGTACTTATCAGTTTATTTAAGGACTCCCCGTAACGACAGCCGGGACCGATGATGGTTTAACGTGCTCTCTGAGGCACGGGACAAGCGATAATTAACAATTTAATACGCACATAACCTCGAAAAGTCAGCGGTGCGCACAGAACAGTTAAGAAGGGGGTGCGCGCCGTGGATTCGAACCCGATACTGCAAGGCAGTCCGTTAGTATCTTCACTATTGCTGCCTGTGGTTTTGCCACATTTAATATACCTAATAGTATACTACTTAGTAGTTTTACTTGAGGTACGTTTTACTCATTAATTGTTCTGTGGTTTTACTAGATCTGTCCAAATAAATAATTTAATTAAAATCAAAAATATTTTAGGCACTCGTCGCAGAGTTGAAGACGTATGACTCGAAAATGCTATCGGCATCTTACAAACATCTGCAAATAGACATCTTAATCGTTGGATGTGCCCGGCGTTTCCAAAAACTGTCCAGATTATAAGTCAATCTAACAATGCACCCGAAGTACTTATTAGGTATGCAAGATACCTTCTACGACGGGAAAAGTGAACATACTATTCACAACGACGACACGTTTTCGTACGCCTTATGTATGGTATGCGCACGATTTAAATTTCTGCCTGCAAATCGAATTCAACCATAGACCACGGGACTTCAGCAGCCATCATCAAGGTAATTTATTCCCGTCATTTTTTATTCAACTTAGGCTGCTCGACTACCAGAGTGGTGAACAGCGGACCTGAGTTAGACAACAAGTAGAAACGCGTAAGAACTCCGCTGACAAGTTTTTATCGATTATTATTTGGGCGATATTGATAGTATTGACACAGCTCCGCTCCACTCCACTTTGGTAGACAGGCTGTCTTATTCAGCTAAAATAATATCTAGTCACTCACCGTTTTACTCAGCAAGAAGCTTGCCGGCATTATCAAAGGCACATACGTGAGCATATACACCATGCTAGTCCACGACACACTGTTTCCACTCACACCATAATACTTTGTCACTACGTCTTGTATGATCGTATATTGCGTCCACTGTAGAGAGTTCGCGGCAGAGTAAGACACAAATAGCAATAGGATCACCCATCTCCTTCTTGTCACGTCGTATGGAGTCTTCATGTGTTCCACATCTAAGCCGTCCATCACACTGCCAGATATTGAGTTGGTGATCATGGTCTGTTTGATACAGGTCTTAGTTAAACTCCAAATTCAGTTTAATGTCATATACTCACTTATTGGCGATTTTTGTAAAGTTTATGTAAAAGTTGGAATAATGAGGATACTTTTTTTATTTTAGTTCAGTCTATCAGTCGTTTAGTTGTTATAGCTAACCTTTTACTATCAATAACTTATATCACATTTTTTGACTCACAATTAGGTATTTAGTTTCTTGTAGTAGTGACTAAAACACTGCGTACCTCAGTTACATATTAGTTTTGGTCCCGATATCGTTGTATATTATTATTTAAGTTCTTTTACTGTTAGGGAACTTATTTTCTGCGCTTCATAGGGTTTGTAAACATTAAAAGAGCGAATATAAACCCAGTCTTGTTATTTTGATCTGTTAATATTAAGTTTAACATGTCACTTAAAATAAGGCAAGTTAAATTGTCAAATGAATTCTGTACATGCAATATCAGTTTAGTTTGAAAATAACCTCACAGTATTTTTCTGACCATTATTATAGAGGTAATTGATCACTAGTTATTTAAACGGCATAACATTTCAGCCTATGGTCTGCCAGGCTGTAATGATTCAGCTTAACAAAAATCGTTTTCTATATTTTTTTGGACAGAGGACACCTCAAATATTACCCCTTTTAAATTTTTTAAATACAACCCATCATTTATGGCTTAAAATAGGAGAATGGGAACCAAAATCACAGAGTTTCACTGATTGGACCGTATTCCGTGCCGAACAAACTGGTAAATTGATTCCTTTAGTAAAATAAAATTGACAGTTTTTTCAGTGCCGATGCCACCACTCCGAAGTGCGTTGTCTGTATAAGTTTATTTTTAGCTCAGGTATATACCTAGATTAAAATGTTTTATTTTTCACTTTTCTGTTTCGGTATCGGTCGGCTCATTTTTTGTTAAAAGCTCTTTCAGTAATAGATTCTAGTTGGTTTCAGTGTGAATGAGTCGGCTCTATAAACTAACGGGATTTGTACTGTTATGTTTTGTTCGAAGAGTGAGTGCACTGATCTTTTTCTCTCTTTAGCGATAAAATTATTTCTTTATGTCCGAATCATTTTAAACGAAAAGCGAGACTTATGGGGTTCAAGTGCTTGTATTCTATTCAGATTTTTTTAAGCGGTTGATCGACATCTTTCTTGTCAGAGGGCTGCTTTATTCTATGCTAAAATAAACATTCAGCGTTGCCATACTGTATGGCAAAAAAAGACCACGTACCGGACAACGCAGCAGGGGCAGGCCTCCCACAAGGTAGACCGACGATCTGGTTAAGATCGCGGGAAGCAGTTGGATGCGGGCGGCTCAAGACCGGTCTGTGTGGAGAACCTTGGGGGAGGCCTACGTTCAGCAGCAGACGCCTCTAGGCTGACATGATGATGGCAGTAATGTCAGCCTTCTAGGCAATAATGACATTGATGTGGAGGCATTCCTTGTAAATATGTGTGAACGATTTGGTTTTTAGTCTGTTTACAAAAAGGTACTTAGGTATTATAGTAAGCAGATTAAGCATTTTAATTGGAGTTGAATGTGTTAGGTACATTTTTTAACCGATACCAAAATTAATATGCTGAAAAGGATTGCCCCATACGACTAAACTGCCAGCTTGTCAGCTACAAAGAGCAGTTATAAAGACTCTATTTATTAAACCTCTTGTTAACGAGCTAATACAAAGCTGAGAGAGAATGTAGCACGAAATATAATTTTTGTTTCTTTGTCATTAAAGAAACATAATTGTATAAGTGAAGCTTAATCTAATCTAATACAAAAACCATAAAAACAAATTTAAAAAGTAAATAAATATTTTTTTATTCGCTTCATCATTAGAAGATGAAAAGAAAACGAACAGAAAGATTTTTTAATCAGCGCAAGTTCCGTCCACCATATTTTTTTGCAAAAGCTATTCTTAATTCTTAAATGCAATTCAATTCAATGAAAATACGAAATAGAACATTTTAATTTCCGTTGTTCTATTTGACCCCTAGGGGTGAAACATATAAAAGCCTCCATTAGTGAATGACTAAGTTATATATTTGTTGTCTTTTTATGTTTCTGGATACAATAATTTAGACTTTGCGATGATAGGTTAGTCAGGCAAATTATAAAATATGGAATTGTTCTATTTATTCGCTTATGAAATTTCCTAAAGCTCACAATTTTTTATAAGTACCAAAATTACATTTAAACTTTGACACTTGTATCGAAAGCCATGAGGAATCAACGCTCTTAACGAGGAATTTTGGTTGTGATCGACTGTTTTGTTAGTCTAACAAAAGGTTTTACATTACAGGTCATAGACATGGTATACCATGTCATAAAAATAAACGATAACATATTTTAAAATTTTAGAATTTTGTTTTCAAATGCCCGAATTCAAAAGTAACTTTAGTTTCAGAACTCGCAATCATTCAAGTGAAAGATAATTAAACAATTATAATGAATAATTATTGATGAATTTCAACCCGCATGTTCTGCTATTAAAAAGGATCGATAACAATTAATTATGTTGCGGAATATAAACCAGCTACTTTATAATGGCACTCGACTGACCCGACTTGCAGTGAAGAAGTTAATGAACGAAAAGTAGATGCTTTAATATAATATTCTACCACATTCACACCACACCATCTAGTCCCAAACGAAGCAGAGCTTGTACTATGGGTACTAGACAATGGATGAACATACATATATATATATATATATATATATATATATATATATATACCTTTTTTTGTAAATACATGCATATTATACATAGAAACACCCAGACCAAAACAAACATCCATGTTCATGCACACAAATGTTTGACTTGAGCGGGAATCGAACCCACGACCTTCGACGTAGCAGTCGCTTACACTCCCGCTGCGCCAACCGGACAAAATGTAATGCTGATAGTAGTGTTTTGATTTCACAGACCCTTTTGAATATAAATTTAAATCTATATACTAATATAATAAAATGCATTCGAACAAATAACTATATTTGGTCGAATGCGCTAATCTCTGGAAATACTGGTCCGATTTGAATAATCATTTTTGTTTTGGATAACCCATTTATCGAGGAAGGCCTATATAATATCTAACTATCAACCACAAGAGCGCAGCAGTGGCCCTAAACAACGCGGGTGCAGCCGCGGGCTCCTTTATTACAGATTTAAAAGTTAGTAGAGCCTGGCTGATTTTAGCATGAATGGGCCGGCTCAAAAGGGTGAGTACTAACCGTGCTCTCACAGAAAATCTACGTAAAGTAACAGTATCTATATTGTTGCGATTCGTTCGGTGAGTGAGAGTGCCGGAGGCATCATCCCCTATTGCTTCTCCCTCATCCCACTCCTCCTCCCATCCCTTTTCCCAACCCCAAGGGACGGCATCGCACTTGTGACTCCTCTGGTGTTGCTTATGGGTGACGGTAAGTGATAGGGAATATGCGTGTGTTTCAGATATAAGCGAATATATTTTTATGACATTCTTTATCGGTAAAGAAAGACACTTCTAACATTATTTTATATTTAAACACTCTAAAATCGCGCATATTAATTAATAAAAGGTGGAAAATTTACGAGCGAAATTTAAAAGGTCGAAGCTCAACGCTATTGCCTGGACACCAACGTGACGACACGGTTCGCAGAGGATATGTCAAATGTGTCAAAACTGTACCAAACATTTAACAGAGATGTCGAAACATTTGACAGAGTTGACGACTTAAACGTTGAGAACGACCAAGAACGACGTTGAGAATGCTGACGTAATCACAAAGCGCGCTGAAATGGGGGTGTTTAAACCAACGTTATGTCTTTGCAATTTTCAACATTTAATTTAAAATAAATGTTGACTTCTCTACGACTAATATTTTTTACGGTACCATATTAACATAAATAAACAATAGCTGAAATTAAAAAAAAACATGCATATTTCCTATTGCTTACCATCAGGCGATCCATATGCTCGTTTGCCGCTTATGACATAAAAAAGAAACTAGTAGGTAAATAACAAAATAAAATAAGGGAGGTCACTAAATGTTTGTGACATCAATCTTGAAAATCTAAATTTTCATAATGGCCAATTGTATGTCGTTTGTTCTCGTGTCGGAACATCAACAAAACTATTTATATACGGACGATAAAGTAAAACTACGAATGCTGCGTATCACTCAGAATATCGTATGTCTATGTTTAGGATATTTTTTATTAATTTTACTACTAACAAGTATTGATTATACCTGCAGCTCTAGACCCATGAGACTAACTTAGTGCATGTCTTAAAGATCCGCCAGCGGTGCGTACTGTGGCTATAAGATATTATCTAAGATAAAGAACATACGCTCACTAATGAAATGTCCTGGCGTATGAATGCGCGTGGGTAGTAAACGCTCCGTGTGAGTAACGTTGCATCATCTACTTTAATTGTACAGGCCACTTATTATCTTACTTTTTATCATACTAGGGATTAAAGAAGATTGCAACCATAAGTGCTGCATCACTGATTGGTGGCAATTTTGGGACGCACTCTTTAAAGATTTCTGAAGTCTTTTGCTGGAAATGGAACACGCAAAATATCAACATTCAGTAACAATATTTACCCTGCTACATTGATTGGGAAAAGAGATTATGTGATCCAATCTTCTCTTCTAGCCAAGATAGCTATTTGTGGGCTCTAGCAAGGTATCAAGAATTTCTATTAATTATTTTTCTGAGAGAAACATCTGGATCGCAGAGGGTGTTATTCAACCAACATAAGGAACGTCTGGAAACAATATGATTTTAGAATATTCATAGAAATTACAACAACGATACAGTATCATACGACAAGAAGGTCGCTTAAACCAATACAACCGTACATTCATAAAATGTTATCTTAATATATAAAATTCTTGCGTTACTTACTGAAACGCTATAGCCGAAACTATTGGGCGCAGGAAGCTGAAATTTGACATATATGTTCCTTGAGGACCGTAGTGGTGCACTAAGAAGGGATTTCCCGAAATTCCTTCGGGAGCGGCCAAAACGCGTCATCATCATCAGCCTTTAAGAGTCCACTGGTGGACTAGGCTTCTCCTTTGAAAGGAGGAATTGGCCTACTATACCACGCTGGCCAAACGGGTTGGTATAGGGTTTTTATAAAGTTTTCCTTCTCTTACAGTGCTGTTCTCTGCATAATATGCTCCCTCTGTCGGCTCTTACGACACCCATGGGATGAGATGGGTTGGTGACATTACGTATTCTTAATCAAAATTTAAAAAAAATGCAAGCGTAGCTGCTGGCGTCCTCTAGTCTAGCTATAAATATTATGTTCTCTACTGTGTCTATGGTGTTCTGTCCTATCAGATTAATTAGCCTAGTAATCGGTCCTCGGGCTCAAAGGCGTAAGTCTCGGATAACGGCAAGAAAATGATTATTATACGAACTCTACCTAACAAACTACAAAACTTGCAGTAGATATGTATATTCTCAATTCTGGTAATAATTATAATAATTCTCTCAATCCTTGAATCTTGATAAAAAACAACATTTGTAACTGAATAAGGAGAATCTCGTTCTAATATGCAATGTAAACCGGTAGTGTAAATAGAGTACCTAGTCAATTGGGTTCATTAATTTTGACTGGACGCTGGCCTATCGATTGAACATTGACACACGCGATATTTAATACATTGATTGGAATCGGGACATCCTATGTAAGTATACGATTATAAAACTATGTCTACATTTCAGCAATAGTTTGAATTCTATAAAAGATAAATAGGTAAGTAGAGTAATTTATCCTGCTCCGCCGATTTTTTCCTGTATTGTATAATTGTTATCAAAACCAGTGAATTAATTTTCAAGCCAAATTAAATTGAACTGAGGCGATACCGTGAAAAAAAAGAAAACGTATCTATATCTGAGAGTTCTCAAATGCAATTTCGCAGACTCTGGAGACATAATTAATACCTACATCATGGGAAGCCTGTATTTGGCCATGTTGGACTATGTACCTAAACTTAAACTAAGACTGAAAAGTGGCTCCTGGATCCTGTGATCATGTCAACGTTTTAACTGGTTTCTTCTGGTTCTGTTTCTTTTTGTTAAGGTTTAGCTTAATAATCAGTTCTTTTTTATCAAATATAAAATAGTAATTATAAGTATTTTTTCAATTGAGTTAAGGGTTCTTGTTACTTAATACTTCGTTCAAGCAGATCACGTGGATCTAAATAACTACACGACTAAAATATCACCCTGTATAGTTTTAATTAAGCACATAATCTGCCAATTGTTTATAAAAAATTATGTTCGTAAGTAAGTGTCATAAACACGTGTGCCAATTACGTATTACCGACACCTGAAACCGGCCATACGTAAATAAAAAATCTAATAGAAAATCTGCTTTAAATAATGAATGAACCTATAGAAGTATAGACCCACTTCTTACAGATAGTTTCATATTTGGAATATCTAATTTCTGGCAATACTATACTGACTGCCTGTTGATTATCCAACTGTTATGATCCCGTTATCATTTTCCCTAAAATATTTTACCGAAATTGGATTACATTTGAATTAATATTCTAAATATCGCCTTTACTTTTGTATTATTAAAATGTAGGTACAGAATCTTTTGACAATTTAACTTAATACCCTGTCTTAATAACAAAAAAATACGCATTGTCAAAATTGTAAACACCGCAACAGGGATAAAAAATAACCTCCAAATATACATCACAACACCGCAAAATTATCACCATATTATCACTGTATAAAACTTTTATTTATTTACAAAGTCACTGACACATCACTGTTTATTTTTAATTATTCACGTCACTATTATCACAGTGTTTTTGTTATTCTTACGTATTCGTCAACAGTCCGGCCAAAGATTCACGCTCGCATACGGACTGTTTCTTCAAGACTACTTTTTAATTGCGAGCCAATGGTCCGATGTCTACAGCCAATAGAAAAGCCGGTACACACGCGCAGACATTTAATATTATTATTTACAATACGGTATGAAATGTTTTGAGGACCCTTTTAGGTTATGTATGGCATGACAGGGGAGAAATACCGCGCATGCGTACCTACTCGATGTTTTAAATTCATGTCTGACTTTCCGTAAAGTGAATCGGGGCTTACTCACAATAGGTATAGGTATTGTTTCCTTGTCTGGGTGCAATGTACTATGAGTAGGTACCTATGTTGTTATACATTTTATTAAGGCTTTTTTGTGATCGTCATGTACAGTCGCTCACAGATACTTGTAATATTTCTCTACATGACAAAAAATGTTGATGTTGTTATTTAATACGGTTTGTGAGTGTGTGTTAATTAATGGGCGATCGCGATAAGCTTAACGATGTTTTAATGCGTTTGCGCTAATTAACTAGGTGTACCTTAAGCAATTATTAAGCATCATTTCAAGGGCACCACGCTTTTTATTTGCAAATGGACAGGCAGATGTGTAGGTGTAGAAGTATATAATATCTCTATTATGTTAGACTGTTATATCGTAAGAATCAATTTTACTATTATTAATACTACCGTATATATTTAAGGCCTGTGTCTAAGTACCTATAGACTTTTAGGAAATTAGTTGGCAGATCCTGGTGCCCTAGGATAGATTTGACGATTTGTCCAAGTAGGCACAGTTTTACTCATGTACCTTCGATGTTTTTTTTGTTACCTCTTTGTTAACTCCCTTTCATTATAAACACCATTAAATATATTTAATAAATGCCAGATGTACGTTAGTCTTACGTGTATAATTTATTAAAAATATTTACTGTCATTTCTGGTAATACTTATTTTTTGTTCATGGATATTTCATGCACTATCATTTACATTGAAAAATATAATTTACACTGAACACTTTACGTGTTAATTTGTTTTGTATCCATGGCCGTAAGCGTGAAGTGTTTGAAGTATTTGTAGAACCCACATTCGTTGAAGCCACTGATAAAATCAATGATTTTATTGAATGGTATATTAAATATATTAAAACGACGACGCGTGACATGGCACGTGAGTTATTTTTCGGAACTTAATATTTAATTTATAGTAGCTATCAACCAAATAAACGGATCAGACTGCACGTATGGTATAGTGGCACGTATGGTTAGCCGGTCGCCTCGCCGTATGTCACTGCACCAAGTGTCGTGGGTTCGACTCTTCAAACAACACTGTGTGCTCGATAAGTTGTTGTTTTGAGTCTGTGATCATTGGATTATTGTGAAGTCCCCACGATACAGGGTTTCCGCCTAGTGCGAGACTTGTCATAAAAAAAACAAACTTTAAATTTGCGACGACAGTTTGAATATTATGTAGAGAACACAAGCTCGATAAACATTTAAGTATTTTATTTAATTAAACTTTAATACAAATTGCATAAGGTGGACTTAACGCCGAAGCTTTTCTCTGAGACAACCTTTAGGTGATGCAGAGATGATCGTCGCAGGCATGTCCTAGAGACAAAATTAGAAAAGTACTAGAAGATCACAAGATCTTAACAGGGTTGGAGCAGAGGTATTGGAAACAAGAACTAATAAGGCAAGCCGGGGCATTAGCAGATTGGAGAAAAGGGTAGGTAGAATATCGTGAACGTGCGCAAAGTTCGTTGCCGATCATGGTAACCACTTAATTCACTACGGATTTAAGTCGAACTTACGAAGATTTAAAACGGACTGAATGTTATAATTGAGAAGTCGGTCAAGTTTATAGAGCAGGTGAATATTCAGGTCAAGATAACATATCACATGTTAATCATCATCAGCCCATTATACTGTCCCACTGCTAGGCACGGGCCTCTTCTCACCATGAGAAGGTTTAGGCCATAGTCCACCACGCTGGCCAAGTGCGGGTTGGCAGACTTCAGATGTCTTTCAAGAACGTTATGGAGAACTCACAGACATCCTGGTTTCCTCACGATGTTTTCCTTCACCGACGGTAAATTATTAGCAAAATAAATATTGCTTACTGTTACTTTTTATTATAATCAACTAGAACTATGTATCTACTAATCAGATTATAACTACGAGAATTGGGATTCACTTGCTTTTGGGAGGCAACTGACTCTCAACATACAGCTCACGCTAGTTTGGAAGTTCGGTACTATATATATATATATACACAATTTGTAATTACCTTGTTGTTGCAATCAAGATTTATTATTATAATTACTACTGTGGTTTTGGAAAGGAGGAAATTCTTCAAACTCTATTGAGAGTGAAGAGTCCTGGGAACTTTACTGATAAGTAAATACTTGATCAAGCCTGGGCTTAGGATAAAACGTATTTAAACCTTCATAAAGTCGGGTGGCTTTCTTGACACTAAAATAAACAACGCAAACTTGAGGTAGATATATGGTCTGTTTTCCGAAAATCCTAAGGACTCTGTGTAAAATTTGGGCAACATCCAACACCTATGATTTAGTAATGGGAGCGTACATGTTCGTCGTCAGTTCATCAGAAAAGGATAAAAACAGTACGAACATTAACGTTAAGAACGGATAACGTAAGAGCAATAAACGTCAATTTAGCTTAACCTGTTCGATTAATCGAAGACGATAAATCGTCTGTCTGTTTAAAAAGAGTGATTGAAATCTGAATATGTCTGATTCAATCAATCGACTATCAGTTTTTTAAACTCGTACTTCATCGTTGTCCTTTCTTCTCCTATTTCACTTGATGCATTGCCGATTTGTTGTGTTGAAGTTTTGCATCTCAATGCATACCTACTTATTGAGATTAACATATAGGAACCTTATGTTTTAAAGCTTATGTAGCTAAACTGAAAGTGAAAACACGTGCAATAAAATGGCTTACCTTTTAATTTATGTACCTATAGCTGTTTCCCGCGTTTTCACCCGCGTCCTGAGGGAACTACTTCGCGTACCCGGTTAATTTATAGCCTAAGTTACTCCTTGGTACATCAGCTATCCGCCAGTGAAAGTCCCGTCAAAATCGGTGCAGCCGTTCCAGAGATTAGCGAGAACAAACAGACTGACAGACAGACAGAGCGACAGACAGACAGACAAAAGTTGTAAAAATGTCAAGTCGGTATATGTACCGTGTACCTATACGTCCACATACTTGATGGCACGGGGTGTTTTCCGCAACTCCACGTCTTCGCGTGTATTTTGCACATCCATATACATTTAGTAAAAAGCGGTTATTTTAATATTACAAACAGACACTCCAATTTTATTTATATGTAATGTAATGTATATAAGATTAACTTCGTTTTTATGCAAGATTTGCACAAATGAATTTACCCCTTGCTCTAAATAAAACTGGTTTTGTATTTTTGCTGTCCTTCGCTCCATCAAAAGCGGTGGTTTAGTGTCGACAAAAAAACTGAACATCTTTAAATACTGGTATCTTCGTAAGGTAGACCAAGTTTGAAGGACTTTATGGTAAAAAAGTGATAAAATACGATTAATCTTTTACTTTCTTTTAAGTTAAATAAAATTGGTGAAAAACAGTTAATTATATAAGTAAGTTATATAAGTATCGTAAAAGCATCTGTCTTTCTATGAGTCTAGGCCCGCCCTAGGAATAAATCCTATGTCCCCTGCAACAAAGGGTTTATTCTTAGTGCGAGAGTTGTCTCTTCATAACAAAATACTAATCTGTGAACACTCTAGTAACGCATAAAAATAACACCCAGACTGCAAACAACAATTTGCGGATCAAACCTAATATTGCCCCGGGATCATACCTAATACTTATAGTCTCAGAATGAATCCTAATTTTGTCTCGCCTTTTATAGTGTTGTGGGTTCGTACCCACCACCACCACCAATTATGGGTTCGATTCCCGCTCAAGTCAAACATTTGTGTGCGCAAACATGGATATTTGTCTTGGTCTGGGTGTTTCTATGTACCTATAATATGTATGTATTGACAAAAAAAATGGGATATATGTATGTTTATCCATTATCTAGTACCCATAGTACAAGCATCTGCTTAGTTTGGGACAAGATGGTGTTGTGTGAATGTGGTAGAATATTATTATTATCTTCTAAAATATAAAATTCTCGTGTCACAGTTTTCGTTCCCATACTCCTCCGAAACGGCTTGACCGATTTTGATGAAATTTTTTGTGCTTATCCGGTATCTATGAGAATCGGCCAACATCTATTTTTCAAAAAAAAATAATAATTTTGCAAAACAACGTTTGCCGGGTCAGCTAGTAATATATAAAATCCTTGCGTTACTGACTGACTGACAGACACGCTACAGCCGAAACTATTGGGCGCAGGAAGCTGAAATTTGGCATGTATGTTCCTTGGGGACCGTAGGGGTGCACTAAGAAGGGATTTCCCGAAATTCCCACGGGATCGGCCAAAGCGCGTAAATAAAAAAAAAAGCAGGCATAGCTGCTGGCGTCCTCTAGTTATATTATAAAAGGCGAGGCGACCGCTTAAGGCACTACACTATAATATGTTCTGTTAATTAAGACATTAATCGTGTCATATAACTTAAGTTAACTGGCTCTGATTGTGTCACCAAATCCTTTAGGTTTTATTAGTCTAAACATAGATCACAGTTATAAAACTATTTACATGATGTTCTTATTGAAAGTGTCTAAAATTTAGCTGCAAGTACGTTCTACAAGTGGCTCGGAGCGCTGCCAATAAAACTATACGACCAGTAAATCTCTATTATTAGTGAACTTTTGTTGTAAACATGTTATTAAGATAAGTTCGGTACTCATAACCTATTAACATTTTATAGCGCCTGCCCGATAAGACTCCGCAAAACATTAGAGCAACTCTACGTAATTTCACACTTTATAGTTTTCTACAAGCATAGGAACATTAAAAGCCGCTAACCCTTCGGGGATACAGGCGTGAGTATATAAAAAAATAATTGTGATGACCAAAATGTATATATTATTATTATAAAATATTATATATATTGTTTAAATGAAATAAATAAATAAATAAATAAATGCGAATAAGGTAGGTACAATTATTAGTCGGTGTTGTGCTCTCTTTCTAGACTTATTTAAATTACTGAACTTTTTTCTTTCTGTAGAATCATAAATTCAGTGAAAGTATATATCGCTATAGGATCCGTAAACCGTAGTTCTATTTCAGCAAATTCAATGTTTAAACCATTTATTAGCTCACAAAATATGGGTATATACAGACAGTAGGGTACATGTTAAACTAGTAGCCACATATTCACAATTTCTGGCATGTGAGACATAATTATATTTACCTACATAACATACAGCAATTATTATAATATTGTATTAACATAAAAAAATATGACTAGTTGTTTTTCGTTTATTATTTACTATTATTTGGCATACATATTTACAAAGTGTTATGCCTTATTAGCTACTAATTAATTATTTACATCATCGGAATACATAATAACTACGGTACATCTTAGGGCCTGTGCAAACCACGTTTTTTAAACGCGCCGTCGACGGCGCGCTTTTATCCTACAGAGCAGTTTGTTGTCGTTTGTATAGCGTTTGCTCAGATTATCAGAACAAAAGGCAGATGGAGCGCATTCATCAAAGTGAGGCACGTTGACAGCTATGTGTGCGTACGGTACAGGTCACGCCTAGGGGTCTGCCAAACGGCCATAGAGCGCTGCATCCTGGATCTTAAACTTAAAGACAGGATACGGAACACCGAGCTGCGTTCTAGAACAGGCATCAAAGACGTGGGAAGAAAGGCTGCCAGTCTCAAATGGAACTCGGTGAGCAGCATCAGCCGTATGTACGAGGGCAAGAGTATCAACACTGTGGGTACCAGAGGATAGACGACGTCGCCGAGGCCGGCCACGAAACAGGTGGTGAAATGACCTAGACGCCTACCACAAGAGCTGGCTTGAGATTACGTGCGACAAGCATACCTGGAAAGATTTTGGGCAAACCTTTGCCCAGGAGTGGGCCAGCGTAAGCTATTAAAAAAATGAATGCCTGCAATCAATTATTTCTGTTTCTACACATTAAGTACATGAATATTTAGATCGTATAGGGATCGAACCCAAAACAATGTATACATATTGGAAAGCCTATAACAATATTTGCTAATAAAGATATATCTAAAATATACTTTTATAATATGTTAATATATTATCATTAACATGACAATTCTTATTACATATTACATAAATCAATTGACAAGTGCATTATCCATAATACAGGGAAAACGACGTCGACGTAAACTGGCAACACTTACACATTTTTTGCAGAAATGCGAATTTTATCGAAATTAAATTATGAAACAGTCAAATTATCCATAGAAAACTGTAAAAAGATATTCTATCTTTCTGTTTTTGCTTTTAAAAACAACTTTTACAATGTTTAAAAACGCATGACGGCATTTTATGAATTTAAAAGTTGAGTTGATCGGGGCGCGTGAACTGTACGATGCTTCGTTTCGCACTGAGCCGGATTTGTATTCGCTTTTCAATTTGTATTTGCTTTAGTCGCCTCACGTAACTGTTCCGCGCGCTCCATCTGATTCTTGTTCTATAATCTGAGAGCGTCTGTATCGCTACACACGCGCCTGTGCATCGCGTCTGTATCGCTACACACGCGCGTTTGAATTTATACAGGTGTGCAATGGTCTACAGGCTGCGTCTGACTTGCGTGCGTATCGTATCGGTATCGCTACAAACGCGCGTCGATGGCGCGTTTAAAATACGTGGTTTGCATAGGCCCTTATACCACTACGAATCCTTATAGTTAAAATACACTTGGGTGCTGTAGAAACACTAGTCTACTAGCCAATTAAACTATGTTTTACGAAATATACATATAGGTAGATCTTTCAGATCTTTTGGTAGATTATTAAATATTTTGATATACATAGGATAACAGTTTCTATTGTTTTGTTCGGAACTTAAGATTAGTTTGTGTTTAAATTTAGTATCTATTTTTCTTCATCATATAATAATGATCATTATATCAGCCGACAGACATCCACTGCTGGACATAGGTCTTCTCCCACAAGGCTCTCGACAAAGAGTCATCTTGAAGTTTCTTTATTAGTCTCTAACTAGCTGAGCCCGCGATTTCACCCACGTTATTTAGAGCAACTGCCGGACCCGTGGATGTTAAATAATAGCCATCCCCGATACATTACCTATCCAACAATAATTCTTATATAAATCGGACCAGGAGTTCTTGTGATCAGCGCGTTCAAACAATCAAATTAACTCTTCAGCTTTATTATATGAGTATACATACCAAAGAAGTACTGAACCGCTGAGCTTACAGGCATAAAGAACGCCTGTGGAAAATTTAGCACTTTTTGATAGGTACACTGGTTTTAACGGCGTATTCTCTGTCTCAGAAAGTCAAAGAATTATTATAAGGTTTATTAGGTACTAGGTAAGATAAGCTTAATGTTAAATAATCGAGTAAGTACAGAAATTATACATTTTACGATGAAGATGACTGGTGACTTTATGCTTAATGCATTTAACTAGCTTTCGCCCGCGGCTTCGCCAGCATGAAATTTTATTAAATAGTAGCCTATGTACTTCCCCGGGTTTCAGACTATCCATGTCAAATTTCATTACAAACGGCTCTGCCGATTAGCCGTATAGCATACATATTAACAGATAATACTTAAAAATTACTTTTGTTTTCATAATCGTCGGACTTCAGGTAAAGATTAGTATGTAGGTATATTATTGAAGTTATGAAGAGCTTATATACATACTGAATATAATAGCAGCAAAAATAAAAACTGAAAGCATTACCACAAAGTACATATCAGACCGTCCCTCCGCCCCGCTGTATGTTATACTGTTTTATTACAATAAAAATTATGTAGTTAGGTTATGTACTAAAAGCTAAAAAGTAATTCGATAAGTCCTAGCTACTAGATCGCACCAATCTTCTCATCAATCTGGGGTATTGATCAGGCAAATATAAAATCGTTGGGCAAGTAAAATTTCTATCATAATGTTTACTCTGGATACGCTACGCCCAAAATATTTTTTTTCTTTATTAATTTTATTTTCAAGTTTTTAGTTTTGTTGTTAGTTGATACTTCTCATTCTATTTTCATAGTGAGCCCTTTTCTACCAATCAAGCCCTGTCATTCGATACCCATATTGAGGTATTTGTGGAAAATATGTAATCCGCCATTCTGTGGCGGCGGCCATCTTGGATTTTTCATAGTGAGCTCTATTCTACCGATCAAGCCCTTTCATTTGATACCCATATTGAGGTATTTGTGGAAAATATGTAATTCGCCAGTTTGTAGCGGCAGCCATCTTGGATTTTTCATAGTGAGCCCTATTCTACCAATCAAGCCCTTTCATTCGATACCCATATTGAGGTATTTGTGGAAAATATGTAATCCACCATCTTGTGGCGGCAGACATCTTCGATCTGATCCTAGTAATTATAGGCCAATATCGATACTACCTGCTTTTAGTAAGATTTTAAAAAAAGATCATACTCAAGTAACTACTGCAGCTTCTTACAAAAATCAAAACAGCCTCCTTCATAGTGAGCAATATGGTTTTACTAAGATTCTCTCGACAACAGATGCAGGAGTAGCGTTACTCAAACATATCTACAGTGCTTGGGAGAGTTCCCAAAATGCTGTTGGTGTGTTTTGCGACCTTTCGAAAGCATTCGATTGTGTCTGCCATGAGACGCTCTTGTGCAAGCTTAGACATTACGGCGTCCAGACCAAAGCATTGGATGCCATTAAGTCGTACTTAAGTGCTACAATTTATATACTGACTTGATTATAAGACTAAATGCTAAACTGCTAAAGTCGTTTCTTATAGCAATATTCATAGTAATGGCAATTTTTATGATCTCAAAGATATTAATGGGTTATTCGATATATGTACCTTCTTAGTTTCAACATTTTACGTACCTAAAAAAATATTATTGCGTGAAGACAACCCCGATTTATTAGAAGCAGAATGAAGGTAACAACGCTTATTTATTAATCTATAAATGAGCCTTGTAACCTTAATTCCTAAGCCCGCATTTTGAATTACACTAAATGAATCAACCTAGATGAAAAAGCAGCAATGAGACTAGCATTGATTCGCCGGAGAGCATGGACCTTTTCCTTCCTCAAGCTCATTCTCTTACTACTTTTTTCTTTTGCGCTGCATCAGGCGATCCTTCAACTCGCTGTCCTGTTATAACATAAGAAGATGCATGCACAGTAGATTTTAATTATATATTTACTTAAGCTAGTAAGGCTTATGTAAACTTCAAAGATAAATTTCTAATCTGTCTAAACATTTAAGTGGCCGGCGCCTTAAGGAATGTGTTGAAATAAATGGCTCAAAATCCAGTGGCTTACCTGTTAATTTAGGAGTGCCACAGGGCAGCTTCCTAGGGCCTTTCTTTTTCTTGTTTACATAAACGATTTACCGTTTTACTTGAGAAACATATGTGACGTTGTATTGTTTGCTGACGATACTTCTTTGATTTTTAAAGAAGATAGAAATAAGGAACACTTTAACGAAATAAACAGTGCACTCTTTAAAGTGACTGACGGCCAGTTTCTGAATTGAGAATTTCAGCTTTCATCAGTTGAAAATTTCTGAACTAGTTGAAGTCAACATAAGTTTTTTCTGTTTCACAGTTCAGAGTGATATTTTTTCAAAGCACTTTCAACTGAGTTTTCTTCAAATCATGAATAACTTAAACCGAACAACACTAGTACGTTCCAATACAAGTAAAAAAACCGGTACTAACCATAAATTCGTATTAATTAACATTTTACAAAGAAGTACACTTGTCAGTTAATTATTTTTATACGGAAATAAATAAAAAGTCGAAATAAAGTTGTATTTAAAATTATTTCAACGATTATTTTATTTTAATGAACAGTTTGTTGAATTTGTTCAATTCGGTATCTTAGTGAAAACGGAACGTGTATGTTATGTCAAAGTCATTTTATTTTATTTTTAATACGAAATATTTGTGGCCAGGTATATTTGAGGTATAATCTATATTATTATACCTCCACGGTGGCCACCATGGAGGTATATAGAATTATACCTCCATGGAGGCCACAGCGTAATTGTTTGGATTGATTTAACACGAAAATCTCTTATTTATATTTTCTATCCCTTCGATTTGTTCCTAATAATGTTGTAATCTATTGTTTTGTTCCAAATATTGAATAGTCTTTGAACCTTTTTTCTATAAATTCTGTTTAACGACTTTCTTGTTGTGTAGACGTCAGTGTGACGTAACTGCTGCTTGGCACTCTATGTTGGCAACGGTAGTGTGGACAGTTTGACATACTGGCTGTCATATTACTCGTGATCATGGGTTAAAAGACCAAAGTTGTTTATTTAATTCTTTCTCAATTTATCAGTGCTAAGTGAGGTTTGACAAATGTCAAATGTTTTCAGAAACGCGAATATAGAGTTGATATGGAGTTGATCATGAGTTGATCATATGTTGTGTCAAATTTTAGATTTTACAAGCACAAATACTCAAAATGTGTCAAAACAATTTTTTGTGAAACAGAAAATTGATTTAGTAGTATATAATTAGTGTTTAAATTGTTCTCAACGTGAAATTCTCAATGCAGAAACCGGCCGTTTATGGTTTAATGTAAACAATCTAGTACTGAACGCCAGAAAAACAAAATGTGTTAAGTTTGCTCTGCCTAATGTCAGAAACCTTGGTCCTAACATAGTTTTAAATGACGATGTACTCGAAACAACTGAATCCACATTATTTCTAGGATTAACACTTGATTCGAAGTTACAATGGGGTGCGCATGTTACATATCTCTCAGCGAAACTTAGCTCAGCTGCTTATGCCGTTAAGAAGGTTCGTAGGTTGACCGATGTCGATACGGCTAGATTGGTTTATTTTAGTTATTTTCATAGTGTTATGTCATATGGCATATTGTTATGGGGTAGAGCTGCTGATATAGAAAATATTTTTATATGGCAGTTAGGGCCATTTACCAGTTAAAGACAAGAGTCTCACTCAAAGAAAAATTTAAAACTATTGGTATTCTTACTGTAGCGTCACAACATATTTATATTATGCCAATGTTATGCATGTAAGACTAAATATAAATTCTTATAAAATGAATAGTGACATACACAATATCAATACTAGAAATATACATAAATTATGTGTTCCGTATTTTCGTTTGCACAAAACGCGTAGCTCTTGTATTGGACTCAGTATTTGCATTCGCATATACAATAAAATACCAACCGTTTCAGGCAGAAGTTAAAAATAATCTTATAAATAAGGCATATTACAGTTTCAAGGATTATTTTGATGACAGGTGCGCTAGGAAGTAGTTGTTCGCTTTTGACGAGGTCAATAATTAGTAGTTTTATTTTATAGTGTAGTTAATTACGATATACGATCCCACTTTCATTATAACTTTGCGGATTTGTAAAATGTGGGTAACTCGTGGTCATGGGCTAACTAATAGGTTTTCAATTGCTTTGGTTTCATATACCGTTACTTTCTGCTTCATTCACTTCCACCATAGTTCTGACCATGTTCGCGAATTGCCTAGGTACATTAAAAAAGACGTAAGTGGATGCTCCTGTTTCACTATATTTACTTTGGGAGGCTTACCATATGAACATCATTTACTGCTGGAGTATGATATCATCAATAGTTACTAAAAATGTTACTAGTAGATGTCTACAATGTGAAACAGTTGCAGCTCCTTACAAAAATAAAATGTACAACCATTATATTTGTTTGAAAAGAGTGGCCATGAGTTTTATTGCCCGTTCTTTCTCGTGGTTCTACCTATTGTATTGCGATCGTGGAAGTAAATGTAAATGTAGAACCATTATGTAATTAACTTAAATTTTGACGTTCATAAGCGTCACTTTGTGGCCTAGATGAATAAATTATTTTGAATTTGACTTTGACACGCGAAGATAGCTTTCAGAGCTCAGGATTTTTGCCGACTTAGCTGATACTTTTCCTTATATTATGGCAATATTATACAAAATGTTTATAAATTGTAGCCTTTGTATTATTCTGATGTATAAACTATATTACTGTAAAGTTTTATCCAAATCCGTTTAGTAGTTTTCATCCATCCATCTATACATACATCTTCACAAACTTTCACATTTATAATATTAGTAGGATAGGATAAGCTGAGTATTACGTCTTTAGATCGTCGTTACGCTTAACTTCACATTGCTCTTCATATTCACTTAGGGGTAGAGTCATTCAGTAATTATGTCCATATGAAAATTTTGTTTATTAATTGTTTGCTTTTTAGTATAGTAAATCATTTTCAGCGGTTCCAAGACAATAAGACGCTAGAGTTGCTGTATTTTTTTTCGGAGAATATCAAGTTGCCTGTATGTAACGTGTTTTTATTATATACATAATTTGTAGTGTTCTTCGACCCGCCAGTGAAAAAGTTATTATCAGTTTAAAAATTGTTTATTCACTTAGCGCTATAATGCCTACAGCTTAAAATAAAATATAAATTTCCCCAGCAGTGGTAACTATTGAAACAAAAGCTATAATGATTCATCGAACGAATTGCAAATGAGTTGGAAGAGCTTTTACCGAGACCATTTAATCGGAAAACTAATCTAGAGCTCATTTATCTTTCTTTTCGATCTTTTAGTTCGGTGAACTTTAGTACGAAGCGTTGAAAAATCCCTCTTAGTTGGTCCCTTGAACCATTGTTTAACTTGCGTACTTTTCACTTAGCAATGCCGTTTCCTATTGAGGAAGTAATGAAATGACATATTTTTTTACAATCTTAATGGAAATGGGTAAGAGAAGAGAAAATTTGTCGGATTGTCATTAGCACATAGCGATATTTGACATACTTAAGTACATCTTTTCCTTTAAGTTCCTTATTGTGTAAAGTAGCAAATTAAAAAAAATGCCTTGTTTTAAAAGTCTACGAATGCTGCTTCTATTTCGACAGAGGCGCTGCAGCTGCTGTCATTATGCAGTAAATGCACGCAGAAAATTTCCGCTACTCACGAAATAGCACATTCACTCAGTCTTCTGATAAATGATTCGTCTCGTAGTAGTTCTTGTAGAGCTATCATTTAGATCTACTCGTAAGGTCAATATCATGTTGTCGCAATCAAAATACTGGACACCTGAGCCGTGATATACGTGTATAACTAATGACATGTTCCAATTAGCAGCAGATATATTTATTATTCTTGTGTTCGCGGAAACGTTGCTCTGATATCTGGACGGAAGGACGCTTGACCAAGAGCTGCCGGAATACCGCGGCAAGGTCGTAGCTATCAAATTTAATGTATAGGTAGTATAAGTCAAATAGGATTTGAAGTAAATGTAGAGTTTATAGGCAGGTAACAGTGGTTTCTTGGTGAATAACCCTGACTGCTAAGCTCCAAGTCGTGGGTTCGATTACCACTAGACAAATGTTTGTGTGATAAGCGCGATGATTTGTTCTGTGCCTGGGTGTGGTTAATGAGTATGTTTATTAGTTAGTTTGATTATCATAGCTGGCTTTGTGGCTTACGCTAAAGTATCAACGACTTCCGTGGTTTAATTCGACTTAAGCCTGCTTTCGGCACTCTTTAATTCGATTGGCGTCCAGTGCACTAATTGGCCCGCTTAGTGCCAGATGGTTTCTGATATGTGATAAGAGGAGCCATGGACATCCGCGGCACCCGGGGAGCAACATGTGCATTGCCAACCTAGATGGGAAAAGGTGTAGGAAGATGGGATGAGATAAAAGGTAAAGGCAGAAAGAACCCAAAGTCAGAAAACCAGTGCGCAAGACAATAAATCGAGGTTAAACCTAACGTAACTACATTCGTACTAAATCTAGCACTCACGTTATAACCACACGATGAATAAAGCAATCAACACTCTCCGAACAAACTAATCGAAAACGAAAACCAATTTAAATTATCACACTCTTAGAAATCATAGAAGAGAGCATAATAAGTAGTAATAATTTGCGCCTAGAATTTGTAAAACACACACATTTTATCTCTCAGATAAAGCTATCTTTAAGAGGTGTTGTTAGATACTCAAAGAAATAAAAAACAACTAAAACTAGGGACTAGGACTTTGTCATAGTTTTAAGGTACCTGTCTAGGATAGTTACGATTCTTTTATCTTTATGTTTTGTGTGTGGGGTTTGTGATAATGTTTTTTTATAGACTCACGCCTATATCGCCGATAGGGTAGGCAGAGGTGTAATATTACACCCACATTTCGCCATTAATTTTTAAGTCCCACGTAATAGGGGGCGAGCCTATTGCCGTTACCAGGCACATCACCAGACTCCGTGCTGCCACTGAGAATTCGGAAAAAAACCCAGTAACACTTTTGCGGCCCAAGAATCGAACCCGGGACCTCCGATCAGCAGTGGCATATGCTATCCACTGGACCACGGAGGCAGTCAGTTTGTGATAAAGTACTATAAATTGAGACAAAGGGCAAAATTAGCATGACATTTCTATTAGGTGTCTGATAAACTAATTTATCAGACACTTAAGTATAAGACAGTGGTGAATCTGGTCATGAAAGTAGCAAAATAGTTTGCAGGTTTATTTTTCATTTCTATCTGCTTAAGTAATGGTTGTATTCAGACCACTAGGTGGTCTGAATACAAGTAGGTATTTCTTTATAAAAGTCTAGTAATAAAAATATATTGCCGACTACTCTAAATAAAGTAATTTGTATTTTGCGTAGCATTTAACGGCATTGAATAAATGCTGCAATGGACAGAAATAACAACATAATTGGAATGATCATTTGTGTGTCACGTATTTATAATAATTCACTTCATTGTGAGGTATAGCGAATACATGACGTAAATATCAGATGTTTGGTTATCAATCGAAATTATATTACGTTATATTCATGCTAATAAGTTATTTCTAGCATTCTTTTTAACTCCTATCGGTAATACTGAATGTTCATTTTCTTTTCAACTAGCTGCTACCCGTGGTTGCCACGGTGTTATTCTCTGTATGGTGACATTCGCTCTACCATTTCGGAGATAAAATACAGCCATAAATTGCCCTATAAAGTCTATCTCCTAGTGAAATTCCCGTAAAAATGGCATTGGTTAGGCCGTTTCAAAGATAATACGGGACAATTAGAAAGACAGACAAATAAATATTTAAAATATGTTTGGTATCACGTAAAAACTAGGTATACGCAGATGAAAAACATAGTTACTTTGTAATCCCAGACAGACACTCCAATTTAAATTACATTTAAAGATGTAGGTATAGATGATGCATAATTATTATAAAGTGTTATAGTGGGATCTAGGGCTTTAGTTTATAATTTTAAGTTTGTATAGTCTCCCAGACCACAGAACATTAACAGTGCGGGTTAGTCTTAAAAAAAAATAACTTGCACTATTTTCCTAGTTGAATAAAAAATAAAGGATACAGTGTAGAATGCAGATAGATATTTCCCTTCAAAAAGTAAGAAGACTTGACCAGAACTGACTAGGTTATGGGCTCAATCCCTAAGGGCGCAAAACTTTTAGCATACATACATACATACATACATAGACTCACGCCTGTTTCCCCGAAGGGGTAGGCAGAGGCATATTAAACGCCCACTT
The DNA here is from genome assembly GCA_944739405.2 of Euclidia mi. NCBI lineage: Eukaryota > Metazoa > Arthropoda > Insecta > Lepidoptera > Erebidae > Euclidia > Euclidia mi. Next base: position 81,513,011 of record OX123189.2, read on the forward strand.
TTCGCCAGTGTTTTGATCCCACGTAATAGGTGGCGAGCCTATTGCCGCTTATCGGGATATTTTGTTTGCCAGAGCCTCGTCCGTTGATCGGCAGGTGCACCACTTGCAGGTGAGGTTGGCTTGGGACCCTAAGTTCTTGGTGGGAACCCTATGCACACAAAACTTTTAGCAGTTTTAGCTATCAGCAAATTGTTGTTTTGAGTCGACGCGTTCTTTGTTTGAAAGTTTGTAGATATTCTTTAGCGATGCAGGATTTATTCACAGCATAGGAGTTGTGTGACACATGCATTTTTTTACAAAAAAATAATAATTTGAAAGTGTTATACTTAAAATTAATCTTATTTTGATAATATTTTCCAGTTATGTTAAAAAATCTACAATAACCAGGTGATGTGATTATAATTCATACGTCTGGTTTTAACAAATCTGTTAATAGACTCTAGTAATAAAACAGCCATTAGATATATATTTATTTTGAAGTTATAATTAGCGCCACCAGAATAAGCGCCGGCATCCTATCATTATCTAAGGTGTCACGTTTCGAACGCAAGTGGTTCGTGCAAGTGAAAACAAGGGCTGGGTAATGAGTGCTGTATAAATTGCACACACGATTATCATGTTCCTATATGATTGCTTTTGCCCAGTTATAGCAAGAAACTACAACAAGAATAACTAGAATATGGAATAAGTAGATAATCGGCGGTCAAGTCCCGTAGAAATTCGATCAATAATTTTCTTTTAATGTTTCATCTGTGAGCTATTTTTTTGATATTTGGCATAAACTCTTACTAATAAATTATTTATTATAAAGAATATAATATATGTAACTGTAATGGCCCGAAGTACGGTCAATCTCAAGATTTCCAGAATCCAGCATGAGTTGGTAAATGTAAACCTAAGTTGACAGAGCCCTTCTTATTTTTGGGTTAAGGGTCACAAGAGAACCTAACATAACCTAGTTACTTGAGTTACAGTTTCACCTAATCTTACTCACCACTGTTAAAAATAATAATACACATACATACATACATACATATACTCACGCCTTTTTCCCGTCGGGGTAGGCAGAGACAACAGAACGCCACTTGCTCCTATCCTTACAAACCTCACGCGCTTCCTCTACACTCATTACTCTTTTCATACATGCTCGCCGGTTGCGGGTACTTCGGACCTTTCCGTTTCTTAGGATGTCTCCAATTTGGTCGAAGAATGTCCGCCGAGGTCTGCCGCGACCGACTTGCCCACACACATTTGCCTTATATATCTGATTCGTCATTCTTTCTTCACTCATTCGCTCCACGTGTCCAAACCACCTAAGCATTCCTTTCTCAATCCTTGTCACCACATCTTCTTTCAGTCCACTGCTCTTTCGTATAGTTGCATTCGGTATTCTATCAATCAGTCTTACCCCACACATACTACGCAGTGATCGCATCTCAACTGCGTTAATTCTACTTTCATGCTTTTTCTGCCAAACCCAGCTCTCACTTCCATACATCAACGTGGGGACAAGCACTCCATTGTGAACCGCCAATCGTGCCTCTTTTGGCACCGTCTGACCGTTCATAAACGCCCACAGTGCTCCATTTACACGATTTCCCGCAGTCACTCTCCTTTCAATGTCTCCCTCACATCTTCCGTCCCTTGTAAATACGCTACCCAAATATACAAATTCCTTTACTTGCTCTACAATTTCACCAAAAATAATAACTTTTGAATTTACTGGGTAGTCTTAAGATTTACTGCACTTCTGTGTTTTACAGTAACATACACTACTGGAAAAAAATAAGGGATCAAAAAAAAAATCCAAATTTTTGGGCAATTTTCAACAGGCCGTAACTTCGAGAGAAATAGTCGTACAGGAAATCAAAAAAAAGAAAATTGTAGCTCCAAGTGTCTAGTTGGATTAGTTATTTAAAATGTTGTAACCTGCGCGGTTTTTGAGTAATCGAAGATAAACCAGCAACAAAAAAAATCAATTTTGATTAGTTTTTATTTTTGGTCAACGGGCGCGGAAAAATTTTTTTAGCTTAACCACTATAAGGATCGGATACTTTGTTCATTTAGCTTTAATTTGTTTTTTTATACACTTTACTTTACTTTGATACGTCCACTTCTCGCCGAGATATTGGTCTTCAAATGCACATACACACACACGTGGTACGCTTTGGATAACGCTAATGCCGGCGGTAATTATTCTCATCAATTCAATTTTTTTTTAATTGTTTTTTGTTTTAAATTTAAGTACTTTCTGAAGCAAAAATGTGGAAAAAGCTCGGAAAACCCTTTTTTCTCATTTTTTTAAATTGCGAGCTATTCAGAGAAAATACGTGATCCTTTCATTTTTTTCAAAAATTCAATCAATTGAAACAATAAAACAGCTGGCTGGATTAATTTGGTTTTTTGTAGAGTTTTTGTGGACATATTGAACTGTAAAAGGCTCACTTAACATTTGTGGTTTCCTAAATATTTTCGATCTAGCGCTTGATTTACCAAAAAAACACCAAAAGTCCTTTTTTTGTTGCATTTTCAAATTCATGTGACAAAAAGAAAATATCTTTTTCGGAAAAGCAATGGCTAGCCGCTAAGGAAAATTCATTCAAATTCTTGAAACCCACCTTCAACTTTCTGTGCGATCATTGGTTGCTGAGATATCGATAATCAAAAGGATTCTTTCCCATTTGAAGACCGATATCTCGGCGAGAAGTAGATGTATCATGTGAATAAAAAAACAAATCAAAGTTTAATGAACAAAATATCCGATACTTATAGTGGTTAATCTAAAAAAGAAATCCACGCCAGTAGACCAAAAAATAAAATTAAAAATAATTTAGATTTTTTTTGTTGCTGGTTTTTCTACGATTACTCAAAAACCGCGGCGGTTACAAAATTTTCAAGTTCTAATAAAAAAACAAGACACTTGCAGCTACAATTTCCTTTTTTTTTATTTTCCTGTATGACCATTTCTCTCGAAGTTACGGCCTGTTGAAAATTGCCCAAAAATTTTGAATGATTTTTTGATCCCTTAATTTTTTCTTTTAGTATATATAACATTTATTATATTAAAGTATTAACTAACTGTAATGCAATGCTTTTCAATTTAAACGTCAGCTGTGCCAAATTGCAAAGGTACTCCTTCACTCGAGTAATTTTTGTGTAAATAGGTAAATATTCAGGATAAGATCTAAATCTAAATAAGGCCTTAGCGAACCATAATATCATGTATTACCCATGGTCTGCAACGCAATTTTAAGTACTTAAAGTTAAGTACTTATATTTAAATACCTAATACAATTTTGGTAGCAGGCAAACTTGCGGTCCAGCGCAAGTGGTATCCACCGATCTTGTCGGAACAGCTAATAAACACTATTCAAATATACACTAGGTTTTATTCCTATGCCAAACAATACCTTAAAGTTAAATCAGGAAGGAACTGTCCTCCAATCATCGCCTTCCGTATCACTCGGTGCTGAAAGCATCGATTTCGTCTGTGAATTAAGTTATTCAGACGATCGGGTATCAAACACTTTTTGTTGTAAATCAGTTTCGTTTGACATGTTAAGCCATTATCCGTGAAAATTTATTGAAATAAGTGACTTAGTTCGTCAATTTGTTGGCATGTTGCTTATTTTTGTTGCAGTCTAATAAATAGAAGCAATTTGTGTTATAATTCAATAGTATGTTTCTAAACTCTCTTAAAATGGCGCTAATGGCCTCGGCAGACCATAATTTTCGTGCCTCGATGGTGTCGAACATGATCTGAAGACAATTGGGTGTATAGCTGGAAACAGAAAAAAAATACAGGCTGTTGGCATTTGCAAAATATTTTAATAATTGGTACAATAGAGACTTATTCCCCTAAAATTCTTTCAAACGGTGTGCGATGATATTAAGACCCTATTTTCATACAATGTTACTTAGGTAGTGAATCAGAATAAATTGTTTACTGGTGCAGAATAAGACTACACGGTAGGTACGTGTGCTTCTGTGTTTTAGGTACCTGCAATGCAAGCTTACAGTGATCAGCTGAGCGGCGGCGGCGGTTAATTCACCGAGCTGAGTTTTGAAATGCATGATTACGTAATTTGATTTTTATTTTAGTGTGTTATTTTTTATGTATTTTTATTTCGTTATAGCAGTATATTCACCCCTGAAAATATTTAGTAGCCGTAGCCTTCCAGATGATGATAATGTCTCAAAAATATTTATTTAATCTTAATACAAAAATTTGGTGCTCTGACCTCACAATCTCGAGCCAATTGATTTAACCAATGTACATACTACCGCGTGTCATTTAAAATTTCACAACCGCAATATATTCTTAGCTAATTCGGAACGGAATCTGTCACCTTTTGGATTATTGTCAGACAAAGGCTTGTTATATTCACAAATATTGTTATGCAATTCTGTGTAAATAATTATAATACAGTTAAGAAAATATTTTAACAGACCATTGTAAATTTTTGAAACGATACATTATTTGTTTGATGAATCAGCAATAGCTTTCGTTATCTATACATTTTCCAGGCAAGAGTTTAATTATTCATTGCTTAAATAACTCTTCACTAAAATAAACATGAGCTAAATTGGATTCTCGATACTAACCGCAGGCTGAACTGACCACGGTTCATCCTTCTGCTTCGCCCTAAATAAATTATACCAGAGGTCACATACACGTAAATCATTTTGAATAGTTAATATGTACCTATAAAAATACACGCCTGTATAGCCCAGCACATGGTTAGAGGAACGTACTTAAAGATGTCTAAGCAGGGCTACCCACTGTACTATTATATATAGGTATGCAACTGGCATTGCGAAGCTATGACATTGGCTGGCAGAGCTACGACATTTAGTCATTTATCGATAAGTACGACAGTCTTAGGTCTAAGGGGATACTCTTCAAGTGCGACAACAAAGGACCCAAGATTAAAAATAAAAGGAAACACAAGGCTTACGCGACTTAACCGCGCGCACCTACCGTAAACCATCGTTGATATTAAAATTTATAATTGTGTTGTTATGCACCCGAAATACATAAACAAAAATTATGTAACATTTATTTTGCACTCGTGGGAAATCATTAAATTGCAAAAAGTCTTGCATCCTCCAGCGCAAAATATTTAAAAACTTTCATGGCTTATTTGGAAACTAGCTGACCCGGCAAACGTTGTTTTGCAATTTTCTTTTTTTTTTTTTTTGAAAAATAGATGTTGGCCGATTCTCATAGATACCGATAAGCACAAAAAATTTCATCAAAATCAGTCAAGCCGTTTCGGAGGAGTATGGGAACGAAAACTGTGACAAGAGAATTTTATATATTAGATTAGTTAGGTAATAATTAATAAATGGTGCAATTCTGAGGTAATGGACATACAAAATACAATTGATTGTAGAACTTCCTTTTTTTTGAAGTCGTTTTAAAGGAAAGTCGTCCCCTAACCAGGGCCATAATATGTGAAAAGCAAATAATAGGTATTTTACCTTATTTTTTGTACGTGATTTAACTACGTAAATATCTATATTATCCCTACATGATCTTTAACGTATAGCAATATGAAAAATATGTTCCGATGACACGTGTGTTCTAAAACACAATTACTCTTGTTCACGTGAATGTGTGTATAATTGTTTTCTCTGTGCGCCGAAAGGTGGCGCGGCGATCATTGTTCACATATTAGAATGTACTTTCATTCATCTCTCCGCTAATGTAACCAACAATAACTTCGCATTGGAGGATTTAATTTTTGACATGTGTGTTTGTACTAAATGTATGTGTTAGTATTATTGAGTGTGGTCTTATTGCTCACTTTTTCACGTGTTATGTTTTTTTTTATAGACTCACGCCTGTATCCCCGAAGGGGTAGGCAGAGGTGTAATATTACACCCTCATTTCGCCATGCATTTTAGGTCCCACGTAATAGGGGGCGAGCCTATTGCCGTACCGGGCACATTACCAGACTTCGTGCCGCTACTGAGAATTTCCTTACGGAAAAACCCAATAACACTTTGCCTGGCCCGGGAATCGAACCCGAGACCTCCCAATCCCACGCGCACATTTAGGCAGTCACGTGTTATGTTTATCTGAGAAAACAGCTTTTGAATCTGGATGGGCTTTGGCTGTTGTGTTTTTGTATTTCTTAAGTCTCCTTACGTATAATACGCTAATACCGCAAAAACTGTTCCTAACCCTCTAGTATTTGAGCAGTCATATAAATATACCCAATTGAAACACAAACATGATGTATGTACAAAGACTAGGTACCTATTCCCTTGCGTCTACGCGCCAGGCCTTGTCCATTAAAATTACGGGGTCGTATCTCATCGCTTTCCGCAGCTGTTATATCTTGATTGCTTAGCATTTTATTATTATTTTGGCTCTTGTGAGACATAGTGTTCAATGTAACATAGGTATAACTTACATTAATAACTATGCAGCAGGTAAAGAGCTTTTGTTTTTCATATCCTATCGATAGTTACCGAGATTAGGCTCCCAGCGCAGGCTTCTTCCACTTTATTTTATTTGTATAGATTTTAATCAAGATGACTTACTTTTTCTTCTACAAACATGTGCCAACTCTAAACAATAATCATAAACAAATAGCTCATTTGTTACAACTAACTCAACTCACAAAGTAAAACAAGCAAAAATTCAATTTACATACATTAACTCATTTAAAAGATAATTAACACCAATAAGGACGTATATTACAAAGTATTGCCAACATCACGACGTAATTATTTGTTGAATAAAAAGTAATTTCCCGGCGTCGTGTGGTCACATTACACATTCGTTCAGGCTCGTGATAAGAGCAGTGTCAAACTCATCTGCGCCCGCGCCACTGCCTTGCGCGCCCGCGTTTTACTCCGTACCACACCGAACACTTAAAAAACAACCTTGAAAATACGTGATAGAGATGATCTTACTATAACAAGGAAAAACCTATTCGTACAGTTAAAAGTGAGTGAAAAAATAATTTACTTTCGTGAAATTTGTGTGTGTGAGTGTGTATGTAAAATTACGTTTTTAAGGTAAGCTTTCTTTAAACCATGGTAGTTAATTAAAATGATGTTTTGTATGTAAGTAAATTTAGTTTAGCGAGAATAATGAAAATGTAGTTATTATTTTGTTGTAATGAAATAGAGATGTGTTGTGGCTGCAATGTTACATAATGATATTGTACATCTTGGTTGTGTTTACATATTAAACCTTCTCGAGGCTGCTGTCTAATAATGGATATTATCTTCAAGGTAGAGATTCAAATTTAAACTGTTTCATGAACATAATCACGGGTTTTTTCTGCTTGTAATCGTTTACTTAGAGTTTAAGCAAATTTTCTGTTGTTTTCAGTGATTATTTGTAATAGTAGGTAGATATTGTGGTAAGCACTTGAATAACTTAAAGTAGGTATATAAGTGTTTGATGATATTGATCACATGCAATTCATGAAAAGCGGAAATATAATAAGCATAGGTAAATAGTAAAAAAGCCAAACTGTAAAATTAGAGGTGTAGAGCAGAATAAAAGATGTGAGTCTAAAAACATCGTGACAGTTTCCTACCACCCAATAAACAAGTCAAATCAAACAAGTCAAGTTAAAGGTCTAGAGTTAGAACCTTCGGCACGCATCTTTGGCTATAGGAAGTATTATTACATAGCCGGTTGTCGCTCGCATTCATACTCAAGGAAATATTTGAACTAGCTATCGGCTCGGTCGGTCGTTCTGACTCGAAATCTGAAAAATCCGAAAAGTATACTTTTAGATTTATGTATTTGTAGAGAAAGCCATGCCTAGGTTGAGTATAGTATAGTATTTAAAACACTACTGAGCTACTAAACTACTATAAACTAAATACTACTGCTAAACCGTGGAATATGGCTATCCCTTTGGGTTGCGGAGGTCAGACGGCTGTCGCTCTGTAGAAAAGCTGATATTCCGTCAAATCTGGTTAGACTAGTAAGCGGACCCCGGCTCCAAAATCTTGGATTTAATTGAGATAACGCTGGGACGATGATGAGTATTTAAAAGACTACGTGCCTTGATATCAAACAAAACAAATAATAATATAATAATAATAATATTCTACCACATTCACACAACACCATCTAGTCCCAAACTAAGCATAGCTTGTACTATGGGTACTAGACAATGGATAAACATACATATATATACTTTTTTTTGTGAATACATACATATTATACATAGAAACACCCAGACCAAGACAAACATCCATGTTCATGCACACAAATGTTTGACTTGAGCGGGAATCGAACCCGCGACCTTCGGCTTAGCAGTCGCTTACACTCCCGCTACACCAACCGGTCGTAATCAATATCAAATAAAATATCAATAAAATTTACAATTTTGTTGATATAGTGTTTTCGGTGTTAACATTACTGTAAGACTAAAAACCAATAGGGACGTTAGAAAGAAAATAGATGATAAAAGTAGATATTTTATCAACTCAGTCATTGATCAAACAATGATTAGCTAAAGTGATTTAAGGCATGTATCCGGCAATGAGAAGGTAATTCTCCTTAAAAATCTATTAAACTCTTGTTTAACTCAAGAAGTAAACATTTTTTTGCAGCAATTTGGCAAAAAATAAGTAACGCAACTGTTTTCAAGTGAATATTTTATATTTTCGTGTATTTTATATGATGGATTCGGTAGGCTCTCACTAGTACATCGCGTATTTTGAATTTAATTAAAAAATTAGGTTTTTTTCTTGTGTGATCTAAATTTTTCGAATCCCCAAAACCTTTAGGGCAAAGCATGCATTCGTACTGCGGCAGTTCAAAAATCCCTCTATCATTTTTATTATGATTTATTTTATAATACTGCACTCTACAATGTACACGTCTTTGCGACACAAGAAATCACTCAACTAAGAAACTCAGCACAAGTATAAACAAACATACTAGAACATATTCAAAACTGGGCACCAGTTTTAAAAGTCATTCGAGACCAAGCGTTTACTTCGGACAAACAAATCGCTATTTCGAAAACGTTGGCTTTAAAACAAACTTTGCAGTAGTTTCTTCGAGTAAATATTCAAAAGGCGCGGTGCCGGCAATACATTTTATGATCCAGCACTTGTTCAATAGTTTCGTGCTCTAAAACAATCAGGCTTTCGTGCTCCTTGGGTTTCGATTTTCGATTTTGTACTCTTGCTCCAGCAATTCTAGGTGACTACTACTTATATGATTTCGATATAAGCAGCATTGAAAAAAATATTGCTTTTCACAAACTTGTACCTACTAGAAAACTTAAATTTTTTTATGAGGATTTAAGCTGATAAATAGCTTAGTTTAGCATTATGGACATGATACACTAATTTTAAACCAAAATGGACAGTATGACATTCGAAATCATTGAATTGCCAAACTGTTAGCCAAAATGTGAATTTTATAAGGTGGTAGAGCCTTGCTGATTTCAGCATGAATGGGCCGGCTCGACCGGGGTAGTACTACCGTCTCACAGAAAATCGACGTAAAGTAACAGTACCTAAACTGTTGAGTTTCGTTCGGTGAGTGAGAGTGCCGGAGGCCCTACCCCCTATTCCTTCTCCCTCATCCCACTCCTCATCGTATCCCTTTTCCCAACCCCAAGGGGCGGCAACGCACTTGTGACTCCTATGGTGTTGCTTGTGTCCATGGGCGGCGGTAATTGCTTACCATCAGGCGATCCGTCTGCTCGTTTTCCGCCTATTACTTACCATAAAAAAATATATTACTACTGTTTTATTAGATCTTAAACCTCTGTCAAAAACGTTACTAAAAGCATCCTCTTGCATACAATTTACGTTGCAATTCGCGCTGAATGCTTACCGGTTCTTTTTCCTTTTATTTTCGTGCAAAAGAGTAAAGACTTTTGTTTTCTAGCCAGTAAGCCGCGGCACGCGGTACAGTTCTGTTTTATTTGCTGTTTCATGTTGCACCGAAAGTGACAATGCCGCCGAAAATTGTTTTAGGATTATCTAGTGTGGTCTATTCTTTTTATTATTTGGTTCAGTCTGTTACGCCTCTTATTACTCCTTTATATATAATTTAGGGAACATTCAGTTTAGTCCACCTAAATAGGGTGGTAAAGGCATAATGATTTCTTTATTTTAAACAATAAGTTAATAATTATAATTTTAAGTTACATCATATTAGATTACCGCGGGTTTAGAAAATTAATGAATTCAAGAAATTGTCTCACATAAAAACCAAGTATTGAATAAGCACAATAATATGAACAGTCAGTTTAAAATATATTGTAAACTTGGTAATTTTAATGAGCCTTATAAATACGAAAATATGTCTTTTTTCTTTTCGTTACTTCATTTTGCAAGAATCTTGAACCATTTAAAATACCTGAACATAATCATTAGCATCAGATTGCATAATGTTTATCATGGTAAAAAATCTATAAGTTCAATTACCACTTGCTCGAGATGTGATGTATATCGCTCTAGCGCTATCCATGCACTTCAGATGAAAACGAAATCAACAAACGGCGCGTGAGTGCACTGGCATTTTCATCTGAAAGCTTTAATTATGAATATATTATTTAATATAACTTTTATATATATATAAGTAGTCAATGCCCGTGGCACTGCCGGCTTCGTGTGGCTATCGCCTATTGCGACAACTGGTAGCCCTTATTCATTGACGTATATAGTACATATAACTATATCGATGCGCTTATTGTATTCTGATGGCTGGCTATGAGTTTCATAATAATGCGTTTTGTAGTTTTTGCGCGAAACGCACAACACAGCCATCCTCGTGACAAACGTTCGCGACTATAATACACACATCAACAAAGTCTAGGGATATTTTATATTTCATCAAATATCTAAAAATCTATGAAGAATTTTCTGATACAGTAAATAGAAGAATCATAGATTATTTTAAGGTCTTTAATAAAAATAAAAAACATTTCGTGTTTTTTTTTGTTTTAAATAAAAAAATTATTTTTTTTAATCATCATGGAAAATTAGTATGATAACAACAAACATTTCTTCTTAAAAAACTATTAATTTTAATAAAAATGGAAAAAAAATCTTGTAAAATCTAATCATTAATAATCAGTGTTGCCACCTCTTACATTGATTACACATCGACATCGATTGTTAATACTTAAAATTAAATTGTCAATGTCTTGCTGCGGTATGAGGTCCCATGTCCTTTGCAACTGTTCGTAAAGTTGTTGTTCAGTCGTCAAATTTGGTGGAAAATCTCTCAAAGCTTTTCGTTGTAACATGTCCCAGGCATGCTCGATAGGATTTAAGTCGGGCGACTGTGCAGGCCAATCCAAAACTTGAATATCGTGCTCTCGGAGAGCGGTCGATACCAGCCGCGCCGTATGGCAAGGAGCATTATCGTGCATGAGTAGAAATTCATGGCCTATTTGAGTTCTGTGTGGGACAATAACGGGCTCTACTACCTCCTCGTGGTATTTTTGTGCAGTCATGCTGCCTTGGATCCAAACGAGTTGGGTTCGTCCGCCAAGACGAATTCCTGCCCACACCATGATTGTCCCGCCTTGGTATGGGTGGACCTCCTGAGGGTGCCGTAGACGGCTAACTCTCCCTGGAGCTCTCCATACGCGTGTTCTTCGTGAATCCGGGTGAAACCCAAACCGGGACTCATCGGTGAACAGCACCAAAGACCATTGTTCGTCACTCCATGGTAAATGCTCCCGAGCCCACGAAAGCCGCCGACCGCGATTGCCACGTCGCAATGCTGGAACACGCAATGGTCTTCGAGCATGAAGATCAACTTCATGTAACCTTCTTCGCACGGTTTGGTCGCTTACCAGCAGCTGGTGGTCCTCCTGGAGCCTTTGCACTAGTTGCAGCGCTGTGATATTGGGTTGTCTTCTGGCGGTCATTTGGAGAAATCGATCCTGTCTCTGCGTAGTAACACGATATCTACCTGTGTGCTGTTCGGCCACATCTCCAGTACTGCGATAACGTGACCACAACCTTGATATCACATTTTGACTGGTATGTAGGGCCTCAGCAACGACGCGTTGAATTGCACCATTTTCTAACATGCCCACGGCTCGTAACATTTCATCTCGACTCAAATGACGACGTGACATGACTTTTAAAGTTCGTACGTCACGTTAAATTAAAAAAGAAAAACAATTAAAAACCCTTTTCATTAATAATTATAATAAAACAGTTTTAACTTTCTTTAATGTAACGAATTACTAGCAAATTTGCCGCCATATTTTGTTTATTATTTTGTTTTTTTTCTTTCCATGTTCAAATTTTGAAAATAGAATAAAAGAGGTTTTAATCTGTATATAAACTTTTTGTGGAAACTAACAAGGTTCTAAACTATAAACTCGTAAATAATTTAGGATTAAGATATCCCTAGACTTTGTTGATGTGCGTAGTATTCGATTCGAATCATCTAGGTAAAACCGCAAGCTTTTATCGGTGGATATAACATTATTACAAAGCCATCCCTCTGTAATTTTGTTCGGATTCAGATACCAGTAATTGAGCAAAGAGGTCCTGAAACTACACAACCGTCTCGACCTTCCTCCAGCTGACTTTGCGATTCCTTTATATTCTTGTTAGGGTTGCCACTATTATACAATGTACGGTACTTGAAACATACATTATAACTAACTATATTTTGTACAACAGGACATATTCGGTGATTTGTAAATCATGAATCTTTTTTCAATTAAGTGATCTACTGCTGTTGACTAAAATTCTATTTTTACTCCTTGCTAAATAGAATTCAAGTCGAGTCAAAAACATTTTTGTAGTTACCAAACTGATATAAAATATGCTGAGTGATCAAATGAAGATAATAATATAGTAGTATCGCAAAGGCCAATCCTCCACAAAAGCGGACTTGCGTCAGCCGGCACGTCAGAACAGAGTATAGACTCTGATGAGTAGTGATGTGCCGGATCGTTAAAAATTTATGTGAAAATGATACGGATCTTTATTTTCTTACTGAATCGATGTCGTTGCGTGCGACCTTGAAACGATAGTTGACGTCACGCACGCCCGGCAGAACATTAGACTGATCATGTTTCGACTTGTATTGAAATTATATTAAAAATACTCTGAATGGAATTTAATAGTTTTTTTTAATTCTATCTAACTACCTATGGCATTCCATCCTATCAATTGAACATTTATAAGGTGAAAGATCCGTAAAAGATCCACGAGAAAAGTAACGGATGCGAATACGTATACGGATCTTTCTTCATCCGCGGATACGGATACGGATATCCGGAACATCACTAGTCTATAGTAGATCCGCCACTATGGTGACACGCTCTTGAAATCAAGTCTTAGTTAGCGGTAAACACATACCTAACAATATGTCGTTACCTACTGTATAACTTCGAACGCGTCTCAATGGATGTTGTCGACAACCCTACTTCTGGCCTAAGAAGGTTGAATACTAAGCACAATTCATCGTTATCGTGGATTTTTCTCAGTATTTGATACAATTGGTTAGCCACGAATGGATCGATATTGCGCATCTAAAGAATTAACAACGGTAAGCAGTTTAGCGAGTCAGTTAAGCAAATGTACCATTTAACGTATCAATAAATTATAGTAATCCGTGTAGAATTTAATTCTGTTATTTTTTACTGATCACTGAATGATTCCAATTGTGCTGACAATATTTTAAAGAATTGATTTAGTCAATAGTTGTTCAATGTAGATGATAATAATGATCTACACATAACATAAATTATATAAATATGAATTTGCCGCCATATTTCAAACTCTACAAAATTTATGTTCAGGGATTTTCTCTGTTTTACTTGATGAGACCTTTATATCTTTTTTATTTACGTAAAAAGGTAACCTAAAAAGGAGAACAACAAGCTGTAGCTGATTATTTACTCTTTAAAAATTCTGCTGTTATGGAGAGTAATAGTCTGCGACAAATGTTTATTTACAAAGTTGGTAGAACAAAGTATTTTTTTTGCTACCAGCAGCGGCTCACCAACAAAAAGAAACTAAACATCAACAATAAAATTAAGCGTACTGCGTAAACAACATGGTTTTCAATCGTTCCATAGTCAACAATGTTTGTAGCCAGTGTTAGACACTGGCTACAAACATTGTATTTGAGGTATTTAATGTATTCATAGCCTAAAAATGGTTTTGAATCACCGTTACTCCTTGAAAATACACTGCTACAAATCTTAAACCAATATTATGATATAATTAGAGCTACTTTTAGAAAATTTTTGTCCGTGTGGTGACGGATTAAGAATACGGAATGTCACCACCCCATATCATCCCATGGGTGTCGTAAGAGCCGACAGAGGGAGCATATTATGCAGAGAACAGCACTGTAAGAGAAGAAAAACTTGATACAAACCCTATACCCACCCGTTTGGCCAGCGTGGTTCAGTAGGCCAATTCCTCCTTTCAAAGGCTTATAGTCCAGCAGTGGACCGTTAAAGGCTGATGATGATGACTTTTAGAAATTAAAGCTATAGCAACAATCAATTCATAAAATTAACTATTTAATTTTAACTTCAACAATTATATTTGTTTTGCCACGATTTTGCTACTAATTATTTAAAAATATACATGCAGAGTTTCACATGACTCCACGCCACAGTTGTGTCAAAAGTAAATCATCTCAAAATATGACAAAAAGTAGAAGTTTTAAAAAATACTCTTTCAGCGCGTTACTTAGTATCAGTGTGACCACCTCAAAAATGAAGAATCTGCCACAGACTGGGCCAAAAATCTGCCAAAATCTGCCACACTTAGCGCCAAAAATGCCAAAAATATGCCTTCATGGAAATTAAAAAAATACACAACGAACTCAATGAAATTTCTTTAATCAATAAAAACATTTAACAACAAGGAACATAGAACATTTTCTTATGCATTATTATACTTATACTACATACTTTACGTATCCACATTTGCTTCCAAATCGTCACTTTCGGTGAACATAGATTTTGACGACATCTTTTTGATTATGTTTCTAGTTGGTTTAAAGGAGACACAGTCCCCGTGTTCTTTGATCCCCTCTTTTATTGTAATTAAAGCTGACACATGTTGATTTAGAAACCTATTCCGTATTTTTGTTTTTCACCTGAGAAAAGATTCTCTCGCATGAAGCATTGGACATCGGCAAACGCTTTCGCGAAATTTGTTATGTTTGGATATTTTGTAGCCCCATTCGCGTCAAGGATTTTTCCAATCACTCCCCAAAATTGGTCTACACTCAGTATTGTGCTCGTGGAGCTACTTCCACCTGATTCTAACAAGTCTCTCACATTTTTATCAAATTTGATTTGTCGAAGTTCATCATCAACTTTTTAATGTTGTTTTTGGCTACTATGTTGGGAAAAAATTTTGCAACCTTTAAAGTTAACGCAAAACCTATGTAAACCACATGCTGCGGATCCAAGAACTGTAAATTTTTGAAAATATTACTCAATGGCAACCGTGTCTTTAATTGAGTAGGTGTGTACCTACTGAAACTGTGTAGTTCAGTAAGAAAGGTTTGCATTCTCTGGAGGAATGACTGGATTCCAGGTTTCAAACTCACGTTCACGGATCAGCGATCGATTTCAGTGCTAACATTAACGCCTAAATAGATATCTTTCAGGGGCAAAATGTTCACTGTGGATTTTGGATCAATTGAAAGTGAATCTGTGGTTTTCAAATAATTTCCTTTCATGTAACACCTCATAAGGCACGTATACACGTCGGAAATGTCTTTGAATGCTGTGTGGACTATTGAGTAATCTCCCTGAAATATAGTGTTTAGTTTGTTGACAATTTTCAAAATATAATCTAGAGCATAAAAATACAGTTTATATAAATCTTGTCATTCAAACTATTGAACAAGAACTCCGATGAAATATTTCATTCGTCCAAAAACTGCGAGTTAAAAAAAAGTTTAAGGGCATCCCATTGCTCTAAAATTCTTTTGATGCAAGCATGCAAACATAGCCAGTGAATTTCAATTAATATTTTATGCTTTTCAGTGCCAATAAAATCTTGGTATTCGACAAATTCTCTTTGTCTTTTGCTACTGTATGTAATGTATCCGTAGACTTCCTGTACTATTTGGTTAATAGCCCGTGGTATGGTGTTCTTACTAGCGTGCGATACACACAAAGCGGTAGAATGGCAGATACATTTAATAAACATGCAATGTGGATTTACATTTCTAATTTTAGCAACAATGCCACCTTGTTCCCCGAACATGACGTTAGTGGCATCAGCCCCAAAACCAAAAGCATCTTCAATATTAAGATTAGCATTAGTTAAAGCCCCGGAAAGTGCATCAAACAATGATTGCGCATCAGCCCCGTTCAAGTCAACCAATGTTAAAAATTTAGATTTTACTTGGAGATCCTTTTCAGAATAATATTTGGTTACAACTGCAAGCACAGAAGTGGTTGTAACATCTGTGGTCTCATCAATAATTAAGGAAAACATCGGTTTGCGTGTTTTCATATTTTCACACGATTTTAAATCGGCGAGCATCTCGTCTTTTAAATTAGGCTTTAAAACATTGTACGTTTACTGCTGTGGCTTTAGTCCTCTTGCACAAAAATTGTTTGGCGAGTTCAGAATCGCGGAAGCTTTTTGATATTATTTAGCTCAAACGGTCCATTAAGCGAAAAGGTAAATTGTGTTCCACTAGCATTGCACAAAAATTTAGTTCAGCCTTTTTCACTTCCTCTTCTAACGGAGCTTTCTTAAAAAATTATTGAACCTGAAAAGTTAAAAAAAAAAAAATTTAAGATCTCTGAATAATCTGATTAAATATTTATACTTATTGTAAAGTATAAGTACTTACCGATGATTGGCCGCTATACCCAATTATGTTCTTTTTATGTTTTTGAGATGATCCATGCTCTTTCAAAGAAGATAAAGTTGCAAGCTTTACAGAATGCAATGTCCTGGTCATCCTTAGCCCTCGACAGCCAGGAAGAAAGCAAGGGATCTTGCTCCTCCTCAGGTCGATAAGAACGCTCGTATTTTCTCTTCATAATTAATGATTCGTTACACAGAACTGCACACGATACACTCCAAAAGAGAATGAGTTAAAATCAAAAGTTGATTGGAATCCAAATCAATAAAGAGGATAAGAATATGAAAATTCCAGTAAAATTACAGTTCAAATTTAGAACTGAGTCATATGATTTTGAACTTCAAAATCATATGACGCACTTGTTTAAAAACAGAATAACCGGGAAATCCCCGTATAATCTGGCCATGAAAACAAAGCTGCCAGTTCATTACTCATTTTTAATCTAATTATATATAAAACCTGATGTTATTACTCTAAAAAAGGACGAATCCTTTGAAAAGCCGAATTTGGTAATGTGAATTTTCTTCGAATCTTTTAAATCTGCCAAAATCTGCCACTTTTATAAATCGTCAGCATGATCTGCCACACATGAAATTCAAGAGCGAAATCTGCCAAAATGGCAGAAATCTGCCACAAATGGTCACACTGCTTAGTATCACCGGAACCACATTGCAAAATTTTTGAAACAGTAATGCCAATAATACTTATATATCTTCTTTCCTTCGTTTCAAATTGTCCATCGATAAAATATATACCACGTACTTTTGCTTCGAGTATCTGATATTTCAGCTGTTCTTGTAACAGTGTCGTTCTTGTACGGCATGCATAATCAAGGATAGTTTCATTGTTCATATCACGGAACATAGTTTTGAACTCATGTCTACAAAGGTTTAAATACCGTATATTTGTTCTCTGTATATCATAAAATAGATTGATGCCTTCGCATTGCAGATCACCAAGTACCTTTATTCTGAGTCTGAGCCTCTACGGGTGTTAATATTTGATCTACATGGTCACTGCTGTTGCAACTAATAACGATATCATTATCGTCATCCGCCCTGTATATATACTGTCCCCCTGCTAGGCTAAGGTCTGTTCTCACTATGAAAAATGTAAGGCCATATTCCATACTGGCCAAGTACGGGCCGCCATGTCTATCAAGAACATTTAACATCAAAAAATGTAAATATATTACCAACGGACACAGAGAACCCCTATTGTATTTCATCATGTGTAATGTGAATTATATTTAGTTGTATAATTCAATGCCTGTTTTCGCAAGCTAGTGTGGGAAGCGCTTTATTTATTTACTATGTGTGTATCTTTTAGAATAGCGTAGATTCACATTATATTTCAAAATACATAATTAACCTTCGCATATACCTACATCTATGGGGTGATATCTATGCATATCCTTGGTACAGCCGATTGACACAAGTCAACTGCATTTTAATTAACGTTCCGAATTCTCTTCTAAGATGTGTTTAATGGTAGGGGAGAGGGGGGCATAGTGGGGCCACGGGGCATAGTGGGGCAAGCCTTACATAGCTCGAAACAAACGCCGTGCAAACTGTCAAATGGCTCGCTTGGATTGGTCGTCAGCCAGCGCGTGAACTTCATAGGCGAGCATCGCCATTTCGACAAGCGTTTGTGTAATGTAAACAAAAGTATCAAAGCAAGTATTTTTCTTAAAATTTTTCGTGAAATTGAACAGCAGTCCTTTCGAAACGTATTTAAGTACTGTGGTGTGGTTATATAGTTTATTATCAATCAGTTCCTTTCCGGCTTTCTTAATCAATAAGCACAAGATCATTGAATCAAAGGTAAAATGGCGTCAGTTTGTTTTTAAGTTTAAACGATCCGGTGGGGCATAGTGGGGTATGGCTTCTGGGGCAAAGTGGGGCACAGTATTTGAATTATAGAAAAGTGCCCCACTTTGCCCCGTTTTAAAGACTTCTAAGTTGTAGTATATTTATTTTTTACATTTTTAGCCAACATGGTCCGTACATATAAGAGCTAGACTGAACAGCATTTATGATCTATGGAAGCTATGACACAAGCTGTACATAGTGTTGTGTCTGGAGAAATTAGCTATAGGAAAGAGTCAAATATGCACAACGTTCCCAAAACAAAATTAGAGCGTTATGTTTCCAAATATCGGGGAAATCCTAATCAATTTGTTATGTTATAGTTTTGTAGTCATTTTTAACTGTCGTTATATTACCAAGATATAAAACTATTTCGTTTGGAAGTTGTGTTTTGTTTCTTATTATGACCACCCCACAATGCCCCATAGGAGACCCCACTTTACCCCTATGCATGGGGCATAGCGGCTCAAATGCCATTTTTATTTAAGAATTCACATCTCATAGATTAATTACGTTATCAACATAAATTTATCCATAATCATTCACAATGAATTAAGCTATGATTCTAAGTTAAAAGTTTTAATTTTATCACATTAATTTAGTTTTAAGGGACGTTTAAACCTTAAGTACCCTACTATGCCCCCCTCTCCCCTATTAACCTATCCTATCAATCAATAGGTATATATTGGGTAAAATCCTTTTGTTGCTGGCTGACAGACAATGCACAGCCAAAACTACTGGGCGCAAGAGCCAATTTTCAAATTTACATTTGAAAATTATCCTTAGAGATGTACGTTAGGGGTGCAACAACTAGGGATGTCCTAAAATTCCCACGGGATAGGGCAGAACCACGTGCCTTCCCTAGTTTAAATATAAAAGAACTAAAGGATGGATTAAAACACTCTCGAATCATGTTCTCCCTTTTAACAAAACAAAAGACTTGGTCTTAGATATAAATTGTACACTATAAAAGGAAGTAAATTATTTAAGTCGGACAATAATTTTGATGACAAAGAACGATCATTAAAATTGTATTTTCTATATATTTTTACACATGTCTAGAACTTAACTCTAATCTATATTTACTTTAAAGACGGACATTTAGTAATAACTTATATCACCACAGTCAGAGATACAAATCAAAAATAAGATATTAAATCTACGAATCATAATTACCTATATTAACATTTTCGCAGAATCACTATTTTGGATAAAATTTAAAAATCTCATCGAAACATTGGCAAAAATTCTACAGATGTTTCTACAAATACAATTTTAATTACAGCCTCAGTATAGCAAAAAAGACAATGACAGGAGATGAATCATGGATTCATACATTACTTATGCGAGGAAGCTTGTGACTGAGATGTTACAAAGAGCAATGACATTGCTCATCTTTACGTAAGTATTTTGATTAATTTATCTTCGATATTCACCTGATTCAGAGATGTATTTGTCAATGACAAGCATTTATTTGTCATTCTGCACGTATATTATAAGAAACAGTTTGCTGTGTAACAAATTACTTGCTAGCAACCTTTCTGGGATAATTGATAAGATTTCGTCGGATTCACTCTTGTGGTGCCTTTTATTTATAGTATCTCGTTAAACATTCAATAATGGCCAATAAATTTTGACTTGACGGGGGCTTAAGAAGTCTCCTATGATGTTGTAGTTTTATACGAGAACAGTACCTACGTGTATCGGTTGAGAAACCAAGGGAATGGTATTTGCAGGTACAGTGTTGCTCTGACGGAAAGACAGGATCCCGTCTTTGTGTC
Source organism: Euclidia mi (assembly GCA_944739405.2). Classification (NCBI taxonomy): domain Eukaryota; kingdom Metazoa; phylum Arthropoda; class Insecta; order Lepidoptera; family Erebidae; genus Euclidia; species Euclidia mi. The sequence goes on from OX123189.2 coordinate 81,533,491, forward strand.
TGTTATGCTCGTAAGTGGGCTACAGTCAGAGCTGTAATTATTGATGTGCACTGATAGTGTGGTGGATTACATGGTTTCTTCACTAATTATTACAATGCTATATGTTGGATCGTTTGTCATATTTAAGGGACAAGAAATTGTGCTGACCACAAATCATTCCACTGAGTTTGAATGTTATTTGTGTTTATTAATCTTAATATATAAAATCCTTGCGTTACTGACTGACTGACAGACACGCTACAGCTGAAAGTATTGGGCGCAGTAAGCTGAAATTTTGCATGTATGTTCCCTGGGGACCGAAGGGGTGCACTAAGAAGGGATTTCCCGAAATTCCCGGCCGAAACGGGTAAATTAAAAAAAAAGGTGCAGGCGTAGCTGCTGGCGTCCTCTAGTTTTTTTTTATAATATTGGCCCAGACGTATCCTCTTCTGAGTGGTAGAGCTATAATAGGTACCCCGTGAGATAAGCCGGCAGAACAGCGAAATGCCAGCGGGGATGTTTTTATAATAATTCCACATTATGGTCTATCAACAACTACCGGTGTTAGTGAAATAGGTATTAGCAATACCGATAATATTTTTTCCTTATACAAGTAATCAGGGGTTATTTTCAAGCACATTGTATAACACTTAATGACTGAGATGAAACGTGATACGCCTATAGGAAAGTTTCTTATACCTACTGAAATCTTGTCTCCATACTTAGAGTCTTCTAATGCCAAAAAAATACTGTGCAAATTTTCAATGCAATGTTTAATCATGTGAGTTGTGGCAATGTTGGCTACGGATTTTAGTATTTAGTTTAAAACAACAATTTTCAACATATTGATATTGTAAACTTAAACCTTGATAGTATCATATTATTAAAAAATGGACCATACCCACATTTGAGCGTTATTATTATGACACTCAAATGTGGGTATCATCATCATCAGCTTGCCGTAGTCCACAGCTGGATATAAGCCTCTCCAATGGCACGCCAATGAGCCCGAATTTCGGCTCTTCGTGTCCAGCCGCTGCCAGCCACTTTGCGTATATCGTCACTCCACCTAGCCGGAAAGCGTACTACACTACGGTATGTGGGTATGCTAGGCTCGAAATCAATACCTTTTACAAATCAAACCATTTCCCGTCTGGCTCGGAATCAGTATCCAATTAAGTTATTAAACTTGTTAAAATCAGGTTATAGTTGTTTAGTACAAAGTAGGTAAGTTTCACAAAATTAGGTAAATAAATTGAATAAAATCAAGTTAGTAAAGTTAATATCGTGAAGTTTGTTTACTTAATCTTGAGAATTTATCTGCCTAATTTGAAGTTGATTGAATTGAGAATCTAAGCTTGAAACAACAAAATTGATGCTATAACTAAGTTGATTAAATAACCTCATTGTTTACCTAAAACACGCACTTCAATTTTTCAAAACGTCTCGTGGTCGCCAACTGTTGTAATCTGTATATGGTAATTGTGCATATCTTAGTTATAATATAAAATGAATCCCTTCACGGTGGCTTTAATTTGTAGAGTAGAAAATTTGGCACTTATTGAACATTTTACAAGTGGCATCCTTTTGGTAGGAAACCAGCGCCACCCTCCTGCAACAAAATTATCAAATATTATAGACCCTTTATGGTTTTATAAATAATGATGGTAATACATTCTAAATGACTACAGGATGGTGTAGTGGTTTAGCGGTTGTTTTGTTGCTTAGAACTGCGTCGAGGGTTATAAGTGAGAATTTCAAACAAACAACACTTTTTGTGATGCATAAATCGTAGTCTAAAGTCTGAATGTAGTGTCCGTTGTATAGTTCCTCGCGTACAGTATGTAGGTATAGTATGAAACTTACCATTTAATTAAAAATAAAAAGTAATTCATTCCATAATTCTATGATTGTTTTAACGTTTAATCTGATGTAATCTAAAACGCAATGAGTGAGAGCAATAGAAGATCAAACATTCTTACGTTGGAAGACCATTTCTCCTACACCTAGAATAAAGAAACGTCCATGAACTACAGTAACTGTACGATATATCAAGCAGACTCATTGTCCAGGTTTATACTTTAAAAACAAATATATCACATACTCATACTCAATTCTGTTAGCACAGTGCTAATTGAGAATCATATGCTTACTCAGCAAAACATTTCAGTGTCAAATCATTATATTCCCAATTTGGCCGTAACATTCTCGAAGCATAGAAATGCTTCGTGTCTTTGATTGGTGCAGCCAATGATATTACATTTGTGGTTACACGATGTAGAGAAAATAGTTTAAATAGGTGCAAGAAGAAAGTGCTATCTAAGTATATTATGATGAGCAAACATTTCCATGTAATGTATCTTTCTGTGAATGCTTAAGGCTACGTTCGAATGTTCGTTCGCGAAAAGAGAGCATTTACCTTCGTGCCACATTTCTTGAGATCTTTTGGGTTTACTCTTCGTTAAAATGTATGGTGATATGTTTTGGGTTTTGCTTGACAAAACGTTGCACCAATAGTTACGTTAGTTTGTAAAGTAAGGTTGTAACTATACTTCAGTGTGATGCTTCAAGTTCGTGATTCGTTGCTCTGTTAGAAATGTTCAAGTGGGTACTCAACATTATGTTTAGAAACATGTGACATTATCCAAACATTTATTCATAAAGTCTCACTTGCTTAAGGCTCTTTTCCCAGACCTCTGACGGTGTGTATTCAAATTTCATGACGATCAGTTGAATAGTTAATGCGTGAAAGCGTAAAAACCAAACTCACATTCATAAAATTTGTAAAGATTAGACTTTTCTCTGCCCGCGTGAATTATCCCCTCCTTGATTAACTCCTCAGGAATCAGACTATCTATTGGCGAAAACCAAATATAAAAGCGTCCATTAGTTAATGCATTTATTGCGTTCATACTGACAGATAGGAAGAAAAGGAGACTTTATTATATCTATTAGCTAGTTCAGTATTATGTGATCTGATATTAGTATGTATAGATTGTTAAGCATTGTGTTTGAAATAGATATATTGTCTATTATAATTACTATATACATCAAGAATATTAGTTTGGTAACATTTGTTATCTATAGTATTTTTTTGACTCTGGTCACATTTGTAGAACTGCCAAGTCATACCTTCCGTTGAACTCGCCTCTTGAAGCACATGCTACGCGAATATAATTTTATAGAAACCTTGTAAAACTGCCGCTTTTGATTTGCCCGGCACGGTTCAGTGAGCCCTCCTTGATAAATTTGTGATATTACATTGGCACTTTCGAACTTTGAACATTTTGTAAATTGTGAATCCTATATCATCGTGTCTCGTGCCCTCGTGTCCTGAAGACATCAAGTTTGGAGGAACAGCTAAATTTACCTATAATTGTATTTTCGTTTCACACTTATTTAAATAACGTATTATGTTTATATTGCTGTCACACTTATAAAGATTATATAAAGGATAGGAAAATCTTGTTCTTTCACTATCAAAACTGGTAAGACGATAATAAACTGTACTAGCGTTCTCTAAGACAAGTTGAATTACTTACTAGAGGGTTAATTACAATTCTGAATGCAGTGCGAATATAACTATTACAATTACGAGTATATTGACGATTACTTATTAAGTTAACGGTTAATTATGAGATAGTTCATACTACTAGTTAGAAAAATATATTAGATTACCTCAGAAGCTCCTAGTAAAAAGACAAGCTCGCCAATTGCCAGTGGAAAGTTATTGGCTCACCCTCTGGCATTCTGGGTAACGGTACGGTATTAAGCATGGTTTAAACATTACCTACACATAAGTATACTACAAAAATATATACTATTTTGTCGAAGACGTGTTGATGAACACTTAGCTAAGCAAAGTCAATATTCTAACAAATCTGGTTAGAATAGTCTAGAATCTAGACTATTCTAACCAGATTTGTTAGAATTGCTAGATCTAAGATGTGTGTTGTATACAACCGGGATAACGCTGAGACAATCATGATGATTAAAAATGTACACTATGTACAATACATCACTACCTACCCATTCGAGAACATCTTTTTTTTATAGTAATAGGCGGCAAACCAGCAGACGGATTGCCTGACGGTAAGCAATTACCGCCGCCCATAGACACAAGCAACACCACAGGAGTCACAAGTGCGCTGCCGTCCCTTGGGGTTGGGAACAGGGATAGGATGAGGAATGGGATGAGGGAGAAGGAATAGGGGATAGGTCCTCCGGCACTCTCACTCACCGAACGAAATGCAACAGTTTAGGTACTGTTACTTTACGTCGATTTACTGTGAGAGGGTAGTACTTCCCCGGTCGAACCGGATGCTGAAATCAGCAAGGCTCTACTGCCGTGATAAACATACATATCCCTGGGAGTTTATTTATGTAAGTATTGAACATTGACCTGTACAACAAAGACGCTTGCAATTAAAGTTCAAATAAAAAAATACCATCATACTGCACAATCAAATTTGTGATGGGGGTATGATAAGTCAGATAAATGCCTCCACACCATGTAAAACATGGATAATGTCTACTTTAGCTGTCTTAGATAAGCGTGGTTATTACTGAGCCGTTTTTGTGCCAAGGATTAACATAAACGCGATGTACACGGAGAATTATTATGCTTTATATGTAAAGTCTTATGTGAACTGTAAATATGTTTTACTAGCAATCGCCCACGGCTTCACCTGCCCAAACCTTCAATCCTTGTAGCCCTCTTAGGGGTGGATAGGTAATCCATAAAAAAATCCTCGCTTCCTGAGTGCCTGTGCTGTGAGAGTAAAGAATTGTGTGATAAGAGAGTGTTGTGGGATAAAAGAAGATGTAGTGACAAGCATTGCGAAATGCATGTTAAGATGGTTTGAGCACATGGAGAGGATGGATGACGATAGACTGACAAAGAAGATATATAAGGCAAGCGTGAATGGGACAGGTCAAAGGGGAAGACCTAGGCGGACGTTCTCTGACTAGATTAGAGACATCCTAAAAAAATTGGGCAAGTGCGAGTCGGACTCGCGCGCGAAGGGTTCCGTACCATCATCTATAAAAGGAAATCACGTTCGTTGTATGTATAACTTAAATACTTTTAACAAATACTTTTAAAAATTGCGTTTGTTGTATGGGAGCCCCCTTTATTATTTACTTTTTTTATTTAATTATTTATTTTGAAAGGTAATATACAACTACATATTCTGTGAAAATTTAAAGCGTCTACCTGTTACAGTTAGTAATTTTGAGCAAAAAATACGAAAAAACAACATGTTTTTTGTATTGGACCCCCCCCTCAATATATTCATTTTTTATATTTGTTGTTATAGCGGCAACCGTAATACATAATTTGTGAAAATTTCAGCTTTTTAGCTATCACGGTTTATGAGATACAGCCTGGTGACAGACAGACAGACGGACAGACAGACAGACAGCGGAGGCTTAGTAATAGGGTCCCGTTTTTTATCTTTTAGGTACGGAGCCCTAAAAAGGACAGTTTAGAAGTACTCTTAACAGAAGAGCATGCATGAGAAACTTGATGGGAGTGAATGAAGCAAGAGAGGTAGGTATGTCAGGACCGTTACAAATGCCGTGCCGTAGTCTCTGCCTATCCCTCCGGGAAACAGGCGTGAGTCGAAACGAAAAAAAGAAACCCCCTGTCCAAATGTCATATTTCTGTCTTCAATTGTGGTATAAGCTTTGCGATGATATGTCAGGCATGCCAAGTAATTTTATACATAGGTACGATGATTTATATTTTCAAGATCTTAAATATACTTGCATTTATTTTGTATCTTTATCTATTGTAACTCGCAATATGCCCGAGAAACTTATTCAAGTTCGTCCAACATGCCGTGTCAAGAAACTTATTCAAGTTTGCCCAACATGTTGTACCGTGAAACTTATTGAACCTTGTCCAACATTCTGCTTACTTGAAATGCCATTGAATTTAGTCATTTGTAGTCACTAATGACAATTTCGGTAGAATTTCAGACCAACATATGCATAACAAAAAACGCCTGAAACGTAGGGATTTTGTTCACATTGAAATAACAAACCAAACACAACAGTCTCGCTGCAATCAAATGAGATGCACGAGATAAAATTACGTTGTGGGATTTCCTTAAAGCACTCGACCACAGCCTATCGAGATAACGAAGAAACTGCGTCACCTATGTAATCAAACATATCCATGCAACGCATAGACGATTCAAAGAAAATATTTACATGAGTTTCACTTTTTTACTAAGCGTTGATATCGTCACTAAGACTCTTTCTGACACGTCTTAACCTTGATTAAAGCCTTGAAATTAATCGCAACTTAGCATACATGTTCAAATCACCTGCATAATGCACTATAAATATACATCATGTCCTCTGAAATACTAAAGCTTCGTGTACATAATAGGTACTAATCTTATGAATGAAAATTCAGCTTGCGTATAATTGTGTTCGCAAAACTCTGAGATAATTTCGTCGCTTGGCTTGGACTCTTTTGCGGAATGATATCTATCAGGCTCCAATATTTCCTTCTGCAATATTCTTTACCGATTGAATTACATCCTCCTTGGTCCGTGGTACAATATTATGTTTGATTTTGAGAGCCGATTTTGAAACATCCGGCGATCTGTGCCCGAATTGAGCTGACTTGGGCAAAATACTGTTAGGGATACAGAGAGACTGTTAGAGAAACGAGATATTTTAATCAAAATTGCAAATTTTAAGAAAAACTGGTTCTTTGCATTATACGAGTAAACTGTACCTGTACGAATCTTAATATATAAAATCCATGCGTTACTGACTGACTGATAGACACGCTACAGCCGAAACTATTGGGCGCAGGAAGCTGAAATTTGGCATGTATGTTCCTTGGGGACTAAGAAGGGATTTCCCGAAATACCCACGGAATCGGTCAAAAGGGTAAATTAAAAAAATGCAGGCGTAGCTGCTGGCGTCCTCTGGTGAGTATAATACTTTATATGCCAATCATTCCAGGCAAGATCATTTGATTTACCTTCCCTAGTGACAATTCAAAACTTCTAATCTGAAATTACAGTAATACCTACGAGCATAACGTTATAGACCGTCTAGCCTACAAAACTATCACCTTAGCAGCTGTACAATGTGTGCAAGCCTTAACGCAGATGATAATAGAACATTCGTGCGTTACTTGTTATCTTGACGAGGTGTTTGTTCGCGTTGTGTCGTGTGTGTACACAAGGTGGGCACACAGACTCGCCTAATTATCTGCCGCATGATTAATGAAGGGTTACGTAATGAAATCCGACGCAAAGGGATGCAAGATCAGGTGACCTACATGACCCCACTGACGTAATTGGGTTAGGTGCAAGGTTTGTTATAAACTGATACGATCTGGTTGATTATATCAGGTGTTACTTGGCGGAACTCTATTGTATTCCATATATCCTTTATCCGCAGGATCCAGTTGGGTTGGGCAGCGTTTGGCAAGCTACGTCGAGTTTTCTCTTCGCCCCTACCGCAATGCCTGAAGACCAAAGTCTTCAACCAATGCGTCCTACCTGTTATGACGTACGGTGCCGAGACGTGGACACTCACAGTGGGACTAGTCCACAAACTAAAAGTCACGCAGCGAGCTATGGAACGGGCTGTGCTTGGCGTCTCTTTGAAGGATAAAATCCGAAACGAAGTTATCCGACAAAGAACCAAAGTTACCGACATAGCTCACAGAATCAGTAGACTCAAGTGGCAGTGGGCTGGCCATATCTGTAGAAGGACTGATGGCCGATGGAGCAAGCGTATCCTAGAGTGGAGACCACGTCTCGGCAAGCGTAAGGTAGGGCGGCCCCCGGCTAGGTGGACCGACGACCTGAAAAAGGTGGCTGGGACAGACTGGATGCGGAAGGCTGAGGACCGTGTACTGTGGCGCGTATTGGGAGAGGCCTATGTCCAGCAGTGGACTGCGATAGGCTGATTGATTGATATCCTTTATCATCAGTGGAGTTCGGTATTGACAACCTTTTTCTATTGCAATAGTAGGTTCCTCTTTTCTTCCATTACTTTGCTCACATTAGCATATTATGATGTGATCTGGGTTATTTTGAATACGTTATCTTCTATGTAACGTATTCTATTGTACAGGCACACGAAGACGGCGATAGTCTAGTGGAGCAGCAGACACCTATATACAATGGGTAGTGAAAATGTTGTAAGTGCTTATTTGTGTAGTTGATCACAAGCAATTAACTGTTTCATTGTGTTTGATTGGTCTTCATATTGAATGAGGTCAATTTGAATCATGGATGCGCGTGATAACTTTACGAAACAGTTATATAAAAACCTATAATAAAAAATGACATACATAAAAAGGTTACTTATTAATCCAATTTAAATTCGTGGCGAAATTATTTCATAACTATAAAATACATTGCACAAAATGTTTCGATAATTTTGTATTTTTTAATTTATATTAGTCAACATTGTCGGCTAATTGCTATTTAAACTAGTCCTCACACATTACACATAATAAATGCGTGAATGTACAAAGGAAAGGACCCGTGTTACCGGTTTTAAAATACCTTGGTTATTGAGTAAACAAGCAAATCGAGGTAATAAACGAATATTTGTAATAACCAACGCCGCACCGGTCCACAATCTAGTTCGATTATCAGTTGATTGCTGTTTTTCTCCATTTTTACTTCACAATGGCGAACATAAGCATAAAAATACGAATAAAACTCGATTACCTAAACAACGTGGTATTCAAGACTAGGTGGTCTCTACAAAAACAATTTAGTGACACAATATAGATGACAATTAAATCAGGAAGTAAAAAAAAATTAACAGACTAATTCACAGTACATTGCTTCTTACCCAGCGGTAATTAGTTCCCCGCTGTATGTTCCCAGCGGGGAACTAATTAGAAAAGAAAACAATATGACAAACTTGACAAACATAAACCTGTGATTTCACCAATATCAGAATTTACCAATATATTTCGTAGAACCCTGTGACACAAGACTTCTTTACTAAATCGCTACAAAATCAGTTCAATGGCTTGGAGAGCGAACATTGCACTTGCATCTCAAAATAGCACCAATCAAAAGATACTGATCGCTCGACAATAACACATATTACGTACAAAAATCAATCAATAGATAATATCTATAATTAACATTGAATAATCAAATAAGCAACAATTCAATGGTCTACAATAAAATGAGTTATTTCAATCGTAACCGTATTAGACGGACCCGGATAGAAATCGTAAAAGATAAAATCTATGCCCCAATTGGTGAAGTATTGCAACGTTAGTGCTAAACAATGAGACGAATCAATTGTTGCCTTATCTGTGGCAATTGTGAGAAAAATGAACGTTAAATAATCTGCATATTGTGTGTTCTTCAGGGTTGTTAGAAGCCTATCATTTCCTAACTATTTCAAAAGAAAATAACTGTTTCTTGCGCATGCAGTTATTATTACTGTATTTTTTGTATGTGATCCTACTTGATATTTATTTTTACATGGACAAAATGGCTATATCTGTAATTAGCGAACAGTGTGATAATGTGTGCCAAGACTTTTCCGACTTCTGGCAACCTTAAGTAACGCTGAAGCAAATGGATTACTTAAGCGTTTTATAATTTCATACCAAATCTTTTAAGGACTGATGACACTGATGGACAATATAGTTTTTGGTATGCTTAGATAAGGAGTCTAACGTGATGGATAAGTAAATTAACTTGTAAATTAAAATCTGAAGCCCCATAATTTTCAACCAAACGTTCAAAAATTTGGTATTTTAACTTAAATGATGTTCTGTCGGGATTTTAAAATTGTAATTGGGCTATTTTGCTTTCGTTTCTCATTTTGTATGAAATAAAACAATGTAATACTACTCATATCGTAAATTTGATATCGTGGAAACACATTATATCTTCACTAATATAATCATTCATGGTCCTACACAGCCTACAGTTTCAGGGGTTTGGGTAGGACCAGATGTCTTGAGACTCTATCTGGCTAAAAATGCAGCATAGTTTACTGTCGAATTTAAGATATATACTTACAGGATGTCACAAAACCCATCACCGAGCCGAAGTCTACTCGTTCTGGGGGCCAATTCTCCTATTTTTATATGAAATTTATATTATATTTTGAATGGACTCAGAAGCAGTATTCTGATAACCTAATGTCATTATCGTATAATTTGAAATAAACATATAGGAGGGACCTTGGGTTACGGCACTAATGTTCTAGATCGATTAAAGTCAGTGGGTTCATGTAGCACATCCGTATATTTCGATCTCACAATACTGTTCTTAGTTTAACTGTCTTAGAGCTACTCGTGAGTAAATCTAAAGTACATGGCTATATAGTGACGACATACTTAGCTTACGCTTATACAATGACAACCTTAGCATACGCTCCGTTACACCAACCCCCCCTTTAAAAAAAAATAGTTAAATTTCTCATAATATTATAATTTAGACATGTGCAATTTCCGTTATACAAACCAAAATAAAATAAAATTTAGAAAATATTTGCATTTTCTTACATTATTAAAATAAGTACCTACACAATAATATCATGGTACAATACAATACAACAATACACCATATTTTATAATATTCAGTATAACACTGGTTATAACATGTAAACACAGCAGGTGTTGATACATTACCTAAGGTAAGTACTTACGTTAACTTTCTTATCACACTAAACACAGTTAAACTAGGTAGATGCACACGAACAATAATTACGCACTACATTTTTTCTAAAGCAAAATACACAAAAATACAGATTGAAAATTATATTTCGACATCCGGGGAATTCTCGTTTCCCTGACGTTTTCGTCTAAAGCTGTATCTAGCGGCTTCTAAAGCGGTCGTTTGCAGTGATTGCATCTGCTTGGACAACCACTTTCTGCTTCCAGAAAAACATTGCTTACATATCAGGTAAATCACAATGATGCCGATCAAAATAAACACGGTGGACCATTCGATCAACGTTACTTGTGCAGGTTCCTTGGCCTCGGCAGCGGCCGCGGCCACTACGATTTCGTCTTTGGCAACTGTGTTACCCATAATGAAACTGCAAATTTACTATAAATACACAATGTGCGTGCAAGACGTGCTTCCGCAATGATAACTTATAATTATAACATTATAAACTAATACTTACTCATAAATTGAATCGCACGGGCATTCTGCTGACTCGGCCGCTGCGCGTCGTGCGCGCGGCCGCGGTCTGCGTAGCGTCCGAAGAGCGATTATCGCTACTCGCTATGCTCGTGTCCACTCTATTTGAAATATCTCTACAAGACTTATTACTAGAATTACTTAACTTAGTATCTACGTGCTTAATGGGTAAATTATTTGTCTGTACCTGTTCCGTACTGGCAAAAGCGGGTTTTAACCGATCAATCGATATGTGAACTGTACGGTTGGGCAGCTGAATAAGATAAACCTTATCTTTTCTTTCTAACACTTTGAATGGACCGTCGTAAGGAGGTACTAATGATTTTTTAACGCTATCATTACGTATGAAAACATGTGAACATTTATCCAAATCCGCGTGTATAAACAATGTGCGCGCATCCCTATGTGTGGACGGCTTCGGTTTCAAATTACTTATATTGTGCCGCAAACTTTTAACATATTGACATGGATCTAAAATGCTATTACTGGAATCGCTAAAAAAATCACCTGGCAAACGTAATGTTGTACCGAAAGTCATTTCGGCGGCACTAATGCCGGTATCGTTCCTTGTAGAACTCCTAAGGCCGAGAAGAACTATGGGCAGTTCCTGGACCCAACTAGTGGAATCTAGTCTAGCCATGAGAGCGGCTTTCAGTGAGCGGTGCCATCTCTCGATCATCCCATTGGATTGCGGATGGTACGGAGTTGTCCGTTTCCTGTCAATGCCTAAAAGATTCATTAACTCTCTAAAAACACTACTTTCAAATTGTCTGCCCTGGTCGCTTGTCAGCTAGCTCTCTCATGCGACGCAGAAGTTGCGATGGTTTTTGATCGCCTAAATCCATTTCGCTGATGAGTTTCTGTAGTTGCCGATTTTTGGATTCCTCGTAAATGGTCAACAGGCGAGCCTTCAATGCTTCAAATTTTTTTGTAGACGGTGGATCGATCAGCAAATCCGTAACTTGTTGTATCGCCTCCTTGGATAGTTTGGAGACAACGATGTCGTATTTGGCCTCGTCCGCTAACTTCTGTGGCGCCAGCATTGCCTCAGTTCTTATAAACCACACGCGGGGTGAGTCTACCCAAAACTCCGGGATTTTGGAAGTTAGCGATATCGCTGCAAGGTCAACCGCGGACGACGGAGTAGTCATCTTCCTGATTTAACTGTTCGAACTATTCACTGCAAAATACTGTTTTAGAACGCGGGTGTCGGGGTCACCAAATATAGGAGGGACCTTGGGTTACGGCACTAATGTTCTAGATCGATTAAAGTCAGTGGGTTCATGTAGCACATCCGTATATTTCGATCTCACAATACTGTTCTTAGTTTAACTGTCTTAGAGCTACTCGTGAGTAAATCTAAAGTACATGGCTATATAGTGACGACATACTTAGCTTACGCTTATACAATGACAACCTTAGCATACGCTCCGTTACAAACAGTTTGTCGTTGACAGAGATATATAAAAACCATAGATGCGTTGCCCGCACACTGAAATGGCAAACTGAAATGAAGGCAATTGCCGCCATTCCGTTTAGTTACGCGCGAACCTGTGTTGTGATAGTACGCTCGTAACAATATTTGTGAATAAAAATTTAAAAAACAACTAAAACTATCTCTCTCTAACCACAGGTGCCCCCTATGTATGATGATGTATTTATTTACTTTCTCTTTCTTTATTCATACAAGATATTATTTGGTATTTGTAGCCGTTTTTCAGAGCCGCTTTGTAGGGAGTATGGCGCGTCTATATTATAATACGTCATTGGTCGTTGACACAAATTTTGACACTTGTTTGAATTACGATCTCGTTATAATTTCATTCACATATCAGATAATTAAGAAGAATACGCCTTTTGAGACGTAAGTATGACACTGACATCATATCGAAACTGTATTTATTTGGTAGAATTGGGCCCAGGACATCATGCCAAGTCATACTTAGCAAAAAAATTACAAAAAGAATATTTATTTAAATTTAAAAATAACTGTACTTATAATGCTTCCATAATAGGTACCTATCTACTTAACAACAATATTCGGAATAGCAAAACGCATTCATACTATTTTCTCAAAATATTATATTGGACACTTAAAACAACAAGTATAAAAATAACATAAATCTACAAGCAACTCCAAAAATACAGATCAAGATACAAAATTAAAATAAAGCAAATAAAAATACACTATAAAATCTAGCATTTATCTCGACACGCGTCTTCAGTCATTAACATAGCTGGATTGATGGTTGGGAGGTCTTTGATCCCGTACTTGTTCACCACTTTGACTTGGAAGTTCGGTAAACTTATGAACAACCGGCGGTGGATCTCGCGGATACACATCTTTATTATATCGTAGGCTTCTGGCTCGGTTAATGCTGGAAGAAGACGGTCAAAATTATTAGTTATAATACTTTTAATGAGAAAAGGGGAGCTTAAAATAAGGTGCACTTGTTTGTTTTCGTGCACTGCAGTCGAGCACAGCCGTGCGCGATCTATGTGGTGCGGTATACGCAGAAAGGCTAATGTGGCAAAAGTCAGAGTACTTATTACGTATACGTATCAGAAGTCTACCACATCCTCCTAACGTTATCCCAGTCTCAACCTGGGGTCCACTTTCTAGTCTAACGCTAACCGGATTTGGCGGAATATTAGCGTTTCCACGGAGCGACTGCCTGTCTGACCTCCGCAACCCGAAGGGATAGCGATATTCCATGGTTTAGACTAATGTCAGTTTATTTTAGAGGTTCTGACGCCCGACTATAACGACTGTCAAAGATCTTCACGACGGCTTAACGTGCTCTCCGAGGCACGAGTCAAGCGATAATTAACAATAATTCAATACGCACATAACTCCGAAAAGTCAGTGGTGCGCGCCGTGGATTCGAACCCGATACCCTCAGCATAGCAGTCCGTTGGTATCTCCACTAGGCTATCGCTGCCTTTCAGAAGTCTACAACATAACACGTAAAGCGCACGAGAACGATCTTGAACGGCTGGCATCAGCCACGTTACACGAAAATGTACCTTATGCTATTAGGTTTTCTTATATGCACATTAGAGCAAAAATAAGCTCCAGCTTCAGTTATATCTAGGATATATTCGTCTGTAAAGCATGTCTTTCTATGACCTTGTTGCTTGCAATAAATGACTTATCACACATAATTCCTGTGGTAAATAGCAGTGGCGTAGCTAGCTTGGGTGGCACCCGGGGCGGTAGTTGGCGGATGACTTTTTTATTTAGTTTTGGGTGTCACCCCTTTTTTTAGATGGGTGGCACCCTAAAAAGGGTGGCACCCGGGGCGGACCGCCATCGCCGCCCCCGCCCCCTCTCTACGCTACTGGTAAATAGAGGTCAGCGACTCCTTGAAGAGACTATGCGTTGATAGCAGAAGATCCATTACTTCAAGATCAAAATCTTTTTTAAAACGTAATCACGAGTCTATAATTTCAGAAATGTTAAATGTGATAACCATGACTTTTTATTTATATTGCGGAAATAAAAAATAGACTTACTAAGTTTATGATGCTGGTCCATTATACCTAAGCTGATGAGTCCACCGAAACCGTGGACGCCGAAGGGCACTCTCATGGACGACGCTAAGAAGTCCAGTGTATAAAGCTGTCCACAAGTCGTGTCGGAGCTGTCGTAGCCGGCGACCAGCATGTTCACCATGGATGGTGTCTTTAAAAGAAACAATTGACAATAAATATATTATAAGTGTCCACGATAATAATATATTCCTAGTTAGGTGTGATTTCAAATGTCTTATTGGATAAAGAACATTAGCTTCATTCGATAAAAAGCTGGTACTGCTAGGTATATCCTATAATAACACCATAACCAATCTTCATACATACATAGTACCACGCCTATATCCCCGAAAAGGTAGGCAGAGGTATATTGCTACACCCACTTTTCGCCAGATTTATTTTCAACAGACAAGAAAGAGAAAAACCTAAAGAATGAGACGTTCATATCGAGCATCGGATTTACATAATATGCTAGCTGAAGAAGCTAATATTCAGCCAAATCCGGTTAGACTAGAAAGCGGACCCCAGATTGATACTGGGATAACGCTAAGAGGATGATGACTAGCTGAAGAACCTATTGCAGTAATATAATTATACTCAAACAGTCAAACCATGTTTGATATGGTTTGACTGTATCTTTATAATTTGGTTTAAAATTAGAGCACCTTTCGATCTCAATAAATTAATCTATACGGCAGAAGTCCATCAGCTATGGATGCCACTTAAAATCAGGTAAACCTGTAACTAATCTTTTACTGGGAACACTAAGAAAACCATTCCAAACCTGCTACACCATTGTTTGTGACTTGTTGCGATAACCAACATTGTAAGCAAGTTTACACAAAGCTTAAAGTTAAACCTCTTAGGTACTTACTAGTACAATGACATGTAAGTAAAGATTAAGCTAAAATCTCCTGATAAGCGCGCAAGAAATTACCACACCGCACAGTTTAAGGCTGATAAGGATAAAATGTTAAAGCCATGATCCCTTTAAGAAGTGATGCAATATTCCTTGGCTCTGGTCAACCTAACCTACTTTGTCATAATCTCGATCATCTTCCAAGCGTTATTCCAGTTGCATCAAAGTTTGTGATCCCTCACGCTCAGGTGGATAGAGGGATTAATGTTTGGTACTCGTTCTCTCAAAAACTAATCAACGACTTACAATATATTCACCATGTACGACATTAAAATCTTATCTAAATTGCCTTATCTATATGCAATTGTCAAGTCCTATAATAATTACATATAGATAAGCAAATTTCCCTACTAGAAAGCAGATTTCCCTAATATAGTCAATTCAAAACCCACCTCTTAACCCAAAAATAAAAAATATTTTTTTATTTATAGTCTCACGCCTGTATCCCCGAAGGAGTAAGCAGAGGTGTAAATATTACACCCACATTTCGCCATGATTTTTTAGGTCCCACGTAATAGGGGGCGAGCCTATTGCCGTTACCGGGCACATCACCAGACTCCGGGCTGCTACTGAGTATTCGGAAAAACCCAGTAACACTTTTGCCCGACCCGGGAATCGAACCCGGAACCTCCGATCAACAGTCGCATACGCTATCCACTGGACCACGGAGGCAGTCAAAATATTATACATGTAAAGATAGTCAAATACTTACAGTTTAAAAAAAAAACTAGCAAAACTCACCAAAGTAGAATCTTAAAGTGAACTAGCAATAGAAAAAATTATAATAATTTATTCATGCAGCGAAGTTAATTGGTTTGAAGGCAATTAGCACTGATATTATAATTAGTGCGAAAGTGTTACAATAAGCGTAACCATTATGTACGGAACGAAAGTATTTTGCATTTTGGCGCGTTTAACACACAAATATTGGGACCGTTTGCCAAATGGCTATGTATCCGTAGATTATTATTAAACTGTCCAGTGTTTACTTATTTGATTTATCGATAGCATAACTACACGCCTTTTATCCCCGAAGGGGTAGGCAGAGGTGTATTACACAGCCAAACTCCGCACGTTTTTTGTTTCGGTCCCAATATAATAGGGGGCGAGCCTATTGCACTCTACCTATAATTGGGCACATTGTTAAGCGAGCGATAATTAACATTTTTAATTCACACATAATTTCGAAAAGTCAGAGGTGTGTGCCCGGGGTACCTGGGGATCGAATCCGAGACCATCGTCTCGGCAGTCCGTTACGTACACCACTGGGCTATCGCCGCTATTATATATAAGTATGTATTGATTTATCGATACTTAATTTATATTATAATTCACACTATTAAGGTTCCCGTAAACTGTTAAAAAAATTACATCTAAAAAAGTATATGTATATAATTAGTTATAGACGACTTATCTACTTTACTGACTTGCAGGCGTTGTGTATAGCAATTATTTGAAATGCGCTATCATCAGTAGGTTACAAACTCAAATTGAAAGGTATATCTAGGTTCACACCGAGCAAAGAGCGAGGCAGCGATAGCCTAGTGGAGAAACAAACGGACTGCCATGCAGAGGGTATCGGGTTCGAATTCATGTCGCGCACCGCTGACTTTTCAAAGTTAAGTGCGTATTAAATAATTAATTATTGCTAGCCCCGTGCCTCGGAGAGCACGTTAAGCCGTCAGTCCCGGATGTCATAAAAATCTTTGACAGCCGTTACGGGGAGTCAGTACCCTCAAATAAACGGATACTGGTCTAAACCATGGAATATCGCTATCTATTTGGGTTGCGGAGGTCGACGGTCGCTCTGTGAAAAATCTGATATTCTGCCATATCTGGTTGGATTGGTAAGCGGACTCTGGGTTCCAAAGCGTGTAAGTCTTGGATGCAACCGGGATAACACTAAGCCGATAATGATGATGATCTAGGTACACACCGTTCTTATCCGATCGTCATGGATCGACCGTGGTCACAATTTTACTGGTAACATGTGATCGCATTATATCATAATAAGTAATGTATTCTAAATTGGTATCCTCACCCCAGTCTTCAAAAGCTCCATCAAGTTTTTCCTGATGAAGTGCACGGCGGCACTGGTGCCGAGATGGTAGCCGTTCTTCACGTTGTACAGCGTGACGTTCTTCATGATGAACTGCGTGAACTGAGCCGTCTCGCCCGAGTCGCCGATGATGCCCAGCACTTGGCCGCTTGATAGTTCGTGTAGTTTCTTCTCATCTAGAGGTTAAAAAAAATTAATATGCATGTATGTCTGTGTGGATTAGTTGATAGCAAATTTAAGCATTAGCGATTATGAATCATAGCGCAATTGGACTATAGCGTTTTACCAATTTTTGAGATGTGTGAGTAAAATTATAGACTCCACTCCAGAATACGTCTATTCCAACGGTTGTCGGTTCTGTGACTAATATGACTAGCTCACTGCCACTTCAGCTTATTCTTTGGGCTATATCAATCACTTTGTCCTTGTCGGATCGAATTCGACCCTTCAGAGAAACTCCAAGCAAGGCCATCTCCATTGCTCCCTAAGCGACCACAAGTTAGTAAACTAGCAAAAGATTATTCCCTAAGATAAAATGCCTACATCTGAAGCTAGGATCTTTGGGAAAATAGCATAGTATACCTGCTGTGTATGTTTAATATCTTAGTGGAAACAGTCTTTTTGTGTTTTATCGTGATTGTTCACACTTTTTTTGACAAATCAAAACACTGTTGAAGTCAACGTATGCTTCACTCGTTCTTCAGTAAAATTACCCAATTAGCGGCTACAACAGAATATGATATTGCATCGTTTTAATGGACTATGCAGCATAAATAATTACTATTGCTGTACTCGTAACTGAAGATGAATTTATGATATCATTACTAAACTCCGTGTTTCTAGCCGCTTGGTGTATTAAAAGTCGGGTTTAAATAACGTAGCATCTAGCGCTAATTCATTAAAAGATGATTTCCTTCAATACGTAGTAAACGATAATTAACAATTTAATACGCATATGGAATTATGAGCGATGCGCGCCCGTACGCGTAGGTTTGATGCGGTAGTCGGTCTCTCCGCTTCTCTATGGGTGTATTAAATGAGGTCGCGAGGTGAGGGTGTACTCAATGACACTATGATCATGTTTATGGCTGATTGTGATTACTATTGTATAAGCAGACATCTTTTATAGGTAATCATCCATTAGCATGTCTTCTAAGATAATTTTCATATCATCATAATTCGCCCTGTATATAAACTGGCCCAATACTGGACATTGGCTACTTTTCACTATGACAAGGTCATGGTCCTATAATATTTCAAGTATATTTTAATCTTGTTGTGCTTCTATTTCATTCGACAAACGTAAAGAATATACAGGCTCCCAATCTTCAAGTACCTACTCCACAAATAATAGCAGTCCCTTCACGTCCAATCAGTGCCATCTCGCAAACCAGCAAAATGGCTCAATGCTGAGTTAGGATCCAATTCTGTATTCCTTAGTATTTCTTCTATTTTTTTATGTTTTGTTTATTTTGTAAATGTGGGAAGCAGAATAAATATGTTTTCTTTCTTTCTTTCTTTCAAGTCATTAATAAGTGCCGCTCCGATTCAAGTTCTTACTGTCATATTAGTATCAATATTATACAACCTAGAGTAGAGGCAGTCACGTATACCGCACTGCAAGCGAAAGCCTTAGTCATCCTCAAGGTAAAAGGAAAACAACCACTGACGCCACAAGATGCACTATACTGACCTTGATTTATATAACAGTATTGTTTACACCAATTGAAGAATATCGTATTGTGAAAACATGGATGAACAATTACCATTCATACAAAGAAACTATAAATTATACATGAAGTTTATAAAATAAATTGTTTATGAATTGTTTTAATACTCATTGTTTTGCGGTAACGCGGATGTTAGTCATCGAAAAGTTAACCGCCATGGCCAGTAGCTAAAAAATACAAAAGTATAAACGGATTCCTTTTAAGTGAACATAATTAAGGCTTTGCAGCACCGCCTAATGAATCTTAGACTGAAAGTTCCAGCACACTCTACAGTCTTCTATGACAAATCTTTTACTGTCCAGGCTGTACGACTGTAGAATTCATTGCCTGAGACATTAAGACAGGCTCAATCCTTGACAGTATTTAAGAAACTTGTCACCAAACACTACTTAGGAGATATTCCATGACAGCTCTTTTAAACTTGCACTGATATTGTATTTATTTATGGTATCTATTTATATATTTTATAAAGTATATACATAAATATGTATGTTGTAATATTAGTATGTAAGTACTAGGGAATGCAAATCTCGCGAGATTTGGGCTCAAGCGAGATCTCGCGAGTTTATGAAGCCAATCTACCAGTCTCGCGACACAAATACAAAACTACCAGTCTCGCGAGATCTTGAAATTGGCGAGATCTCGCGAGACTGGTAGTTTTGTATGTTTTTTTTGTAAATAATAGCAATATTTGAATAAATTAAGACAACAATAATAACCATTTTAAGTATTATAAGATAAACATTATTTTTCACGAATTTTTCCATAGACTTTGATGCTTCAAACATTGTTTGACGTACCTATCTGTCTATATTTTTTTCACCACAGCAGCTCAAACATGCCGCTTTTGCTGCGAGACAACAGTGAACAAAACGCGATTTTGATTCGAGCGTGAGGCAAAGTAGCTTTTTAATTTTTCAATCTTCAGTGCCACGAATTGACATTGTTCAGCCATAAATTTGAAACATTCGAATTTTACTGTGCTCTGTCTCTTTCACATGCATATAAAAAGTGAGTGAAAAAACAAACCCCTTCGAATTCGAAATTCGATTTTGGAATTCGACCTCAAAGAAAACACCTACGGCAACGCAAAAAAAAAAAGATATTTGTAATAAAGAAATTACTTTTTTTTATATGTTATTGTTTACATCACGGATAAGAGAAGTAGTTCTTATCTGTGGTTTACATGTTTAAATTATTATTGGACTTTAATAAAAATAAGTCTAATTAATAGTACAAAATTAGTATTTAACCAATACATTTTTATTTAGAATTACAACAATGATACATTTGAAAAATAAACATCAGGGACCCGGTATTAAAACGCGATTTAAAAAAGTAGCGGGAATAAAAATTTCGCTGATGCTGATACAGTTGGTACTTATAGCGTAACGTGTTAAATTATATTAATTAATAATTATATAAAATAATCTAAAAAGATGAGTGAAACTAGCGATGATGACTTTACTTTAACACCAGAAGAGTTAAATCAACAAGTGATTATGCAGAATTCAATCTATTCTGTGTCTCCTAAGTAATATGTGTTCTCACTGCTGTGGTGAAAAGTTATGTGTGCTACACGAGAGCAAAGTTTTTTGTATCTCGTGCTGTTGAGTCCCTCACCACGCTCAGGATTCTAACTTTGATTCACTCGCTACGCTCGTGAATCAATCATAGAATCCTTCGCTTGCTCGGGACTCAAAATCAGCACTCGAAACAAAAAACAACTTTGCTCTCTTGTTGCACAAATAACTATTAATAAACTTTTGTGAAGTAAACTTTTACGGACGGATCTGTCAAATAGGAAATGAAAGAAACAACTAGTCTTCGCTTCAAATATCAAACAAACATCTTTTAGTAATAAAACATTTGTTTTATAATAAACAAAACAACGAGAGGTCAAAAAAAATAAACTTATTAACCTCTATGTTAAACTAAGATATTATTATCAATTAGGTAAATAAAACTATATCTACTCAGTAGACCTTTTAGATATTACACATTAATAAACAAAATATACCTACCAATACAAGACAAGACATTTAGAAATTACAGATCCCTGTTTGAAATAGAATTAGTTTTTGTTGTAGGTCAGGTCGATTATATCGATTAAGTGGCATTTTGTTTAGTCTATTGAAAATTTCTGACAATAGTCACACTGATCTGTCACTTCCGTTCTTGCCTTGAAAAATTATCACGCCGGTCTTGGTCGTCTCGTACGTAAAATATCGCCTTTTGAATTAACGCGAATTAAATTAACTTGTATAATTGAACTAAATTGAGTAAACCGTCTTGAATGCCGCCTGATCTAGTGCTGGCAACGGTAAATTGTGATAAAAGGCATTGTGAACTATTGATTGACATTTGCGAAAATTGTGAATCCGGTATCGACGTCCACGTGCCAACGTGTCTTGAAAACGTCGCGTTTGCAGCTTAATAGCTAAGTATAAGATACTTCATTCATTTATTTTGGCCAATATACTTGTATGAATGTGTCTAATTTAGCTCAAGCCTGACATCAGTAAAGATATCGGGTAAGTGAAATATAATATTGATAGTTGTAATTTGGATTTCAATTCATCACTGTGCAACGCAGTGCATTGTGTCTGGATCATTGTCTATCGTGGTCAGGTAGATGTATTACACCTTCCACTGCAACTCTGTCCTGAAAATCCCTACCTGGCTACGGTAATTCTAGACATATTTTTGGTGCAGAGCGCTGTTGTATTTAGCCGCTGTTGCATTACTGAGTACAAACCTCAGATTGGTATAAGCTTGTATCTTATCACCTTGTAGACAGTATTGTAGTGTTTGTCAGGTCAGTTATTGTCTAAAATACATTATATTTAATTGTATAAGTTGACCTACATAACTTGAAACACATTGTCATACATAACCTCAATCAGTAATTGTTTGATTTAAATTGTTGAAATCTAGCATAGATTTGTTGCTGTTACTATTAATAAGTCAGTTTGTTTGGATACATAACAGCTGTATGTATCAATAAATTTAGTAAATTTAGTTTATCTCATAATTATATTAAGTTTGAATCATTACTTATAACAACCAAACTTTTGATAAACCTTTGTTTGTTATAATATATAGATAATATTGCTAGGTAACACATATTCTGTGCTTACTTACTATTGTAAGTATATCTCAAATAACACAGCCAGTCTGTCTGTTGCAAATAATTCATTAATTAATTTGAAGTTTCAACTTTTAATTTGTTATAAGTTAAAACTTTTGATAACTTTTGTGTTTGTTTCAATATATATTGAAACTATTAATTTTGTTTGACAGTGGATACCTGTCACTTGCTTGTACCAGCAGTAAACAGGCTAATACTTTGTTGGTTTCAAAGAATTAAGAAAAATTAAGTTTTGATTGTTAATATTATTTAACGCTTGTCCGGGCTCTTTTGAATTTTGATTATGTCAGCTATCAAGGACTTGCGTGCGGCTGCTGGTGCTATTGCATCAGATTTGCGCTGGTTTGCCTCGGCCAGTGCCTTAGTGAACCGGCCTGATCGCCAGCAGGCCTTACTACAAAGGCACGAGCGGATTGACGATCGCCTGGCAAGTGTGGAACAGCAATTCCGCACTTTCAGCACTTGCTGTCTTGAAGTGTCAATCAATGATTTCACCGCTGACCAGCGAAGTAAGGTCAGCGAAGACTATGCCCAGGTCTTAGACCTGTATGATGCTGTCTCCAATAGTGCGAGACAACTAGTTGCCGATAGGGAAGGGCAACCCGGCCTGAAGCAGGAGCTTCCTAGGTCAGCACCGGGGCTGGTGAGTAGGCTCCCTACTTTGGACCTCCCCCATTTTGATGGCTGCCTAGAAAGCTACCTGGGCTTCATTAATTTGTTCGACAGCCTGGTCTATGATATGGCTGACCTTCGGCCGGCACAAAAATTAGCCTATCTGATGTCGGTTCTGGATGAGGAGGCCAAGGGCCTCATCCAGCATCAGCCCGTGTCTGACGAGGCGTACCAGACGGCTCGGGACCTAATCACCCGTAGGTACCATAATAAGCGTGGCCTCGCCGACACGCACATCGAGCAGATTTTGGGTTTGCCGACGCTCACCCGGGTCTCTGGGTTGCGCACCCAACTTTTGAACCCGCTTTTGGTGGCCATCAACGCACTTAAGTGCCTTGACCTGCCCGTGGACCAATGGTCCTATCTATTGGTGCACATTATGTTAAAGAAGCTGCCTGCCGACCTGAGGTCACGTTTTGAGCAGCGCTTTGGTGGGGATAGCGCGACCCATCTGCCCCCCTTTGCTGACCTGGAGAGGTTCCTGGAGGATGAGTGCCGGGTCTTGGACAACTCCGGTGGTGACACGCCGGCTAAGACGCAGCCGCCCAAGGTCAAGGAGCAGGCTCGCGTTCACACCCGAGCCAATGTTGACCGGCGCCCTCCTCGCTTTGCGGTCACACAGAGCCCAGCGGAGTGCTCCTACTGCAAGGTCACGGGGCACAGAACGGCCAGTTGTAAGGCATTCTTGGACCTGCATGTCGCCTCTCGTAGGCGCATCGCGAATGCCCGGCGCCTTTGCTTCTCTTGTTTGGGGTCCCACTACCAGCGAGACTGCCCAAATTCTCGCCCCTGTCCTCACTGTGGAGGACAGCATTTGGACATTCTCTGTATGAATGCCAGAGAGGTTGGCCGCTTGTCCAACCAGCCGACGCCGCGCACGGGCGGGTGTTTTGAAGGTGGCAGCCGAGGCTCACCGGCGCGTAGCCGAGAGTCGCCTCGCTCAATTGATCGCCACTCGCCCCGCTTGGAGAACCGTAGCGTGCGCACGCCTCCTCTCTCTCGCGCACCTGAATGTGCTGTTCAGCGTCACCAGCACCATGACTGCTGCCCCAGGTATTCCCCTCCTTTGGCGGAGCGTCCCCGCCTTGACTCGCGCCCACCTCGTTTTGGGCGGGTGCGTCATTATGACCCCCTACAGATGGCGCGCGGATCAAGTCATCGCGCCTTTGAGGACTTCAAGCCGCACCCTCGTTTTGACTTGCCTGGTCCTGGCCAACGGTCGCCGCCCAGGCAACAATAGGTCATCGACCCCTGCCCTATAACGCCAACCTCCCCCATTGAGACCGTTATCCTACCAACGGTTGCTGTTAGGGTCTGGGGACCCACGGGGACCTCTGTTGTTGTCCGTGCTATATTGGACACAGGTTCACAAGGTTGCATTGTTTCCACTTATTTGGTAGGGCAGGTTAAATTAAATATGGGCTCTTTTCCGAATTGTATACGGGGCATAGGTGACGTAGCCTCTAATGTTGAAGGGCAAGTTAAGGTTTTGTTTGGCCCTGTTGAATCTTTACACCCGAGGATTAAAACCTCGGCTATTGTGTTGAAGAATATTTTGGGTATGCACCCACAGAAGCAGCTACCTGCTGCTGTGGTGAATTTGACATCGGGATTGGAACTGGCAGACCCCAAATTTGACACACCGGGACAAATCGACTTGTTGATTGGCTCTGATGTCCTCGGTGGAATTTTGATTGGTGGGAAACGGGTCTTGGTGCCAAATGGTTTGACTGCTATCCCGACAATATTTGGATTTGCTTGATGGGACCTGTACCTAGGGACCCCCCTCCACCCGAACTTGATAATTTGTTGGCTGTAGGCTCCGCTCTCTCTGATGCCGTTCAGAGGTTTTGGGAGGTAGAGGAGCCCCCTCAAGCTGCCCGTTTGAATCCAGAACATGAGGAGTGCGAGCTGTTCTTCCAGAACAACACTGGTCGACTCCGTTCTGGTCGGATCATTACGAGGCTACCATTTCTGTCTGTTCGGCCTCCGCTTGGTGAGTCACGACCTTTAGCCGAAAAGAGATTGTTGGCTATGGAGCGCCGCATGGGTCGTGATCCGGAGCTCAGACAGAAGTACATTGAGTTCATGAGAGAATATGAACAATTGGGACACATGTCTGTGTCAAATTTGGATTGGCGTTCGGTGGAGCACTACTTTCTCCCGCATCATGCGGTATTGAAGCCATCGACTGGCAAGCTGCGCACAGTATTTGATGGTTCTGCGCAGACTTCTACGGGCGTATCCTTGAACCAGTGCTTGCATTCTGGTCCCTTTTTGGTGAAAACGTCGACACTTCGGAACAGCAAGACTGTTAAGGCCTACTTGTGTGTTTTTTTTGTCTCTCCACAAAGGCCGTACACTTAGAACTGGTCTCCTCGCTTACGTCCGAAGCGTTTGTAGCCACATTTGACAGATTTGTATCCCGCAGGGGGCTGCCTTTCTTGATCCGTTCTGACTGCGGCACTAACTTCAAGGGCACCTATAATTATTTGAATGATGTTGTTAATTTCCTTGAAACCAACAAAGCTGATATAGGTGATAGGCTTGCCCAACGTGGAATAAATTGGTTGTTTTCCCCACCAAATTGTCCACACTGGGGTGGTATATTTGAGGCCGCCGTAAAATCGGCCAAAACACACTTGCGCAGGACAATCGGTGAATCTGTCCTTACATTTGAGGAACTCGCAACTGTGTTTTGTAAGATTGAGGCCGTTTTGAACTCTCGGCCATTGTGCCCGATCTCCTCAGATCCGAATGATTTGGAGGCCCTTACGCCGGGCCATTTTTTGATTGGTCGCCCACTTGTCGCCTTGCCTGAGTACCCCTATATTGATACGAGACCTGGTCGTCTCTCGCGTTTTGAATTGGTACGCCAGATTACTCAGAGCTTTTGGAAACGCTGGAATTTGGAATATTTGCACATACTCCAGCAACGCGTTAAGTGGACCGACAAGACCGATCCACTCAAGATTGGTGACCTCGTTTTGATCAAGGAGGCTAACCTTCCGCCACTCAGATGGCGCAGGGGGCGCATCCTCCGTTTAGTAACTGGGGCTGATGGAGTTCCCCGATTTGCTGAGGTCTTGGTGGACGGTTCGATTCTGAGGAGAGCGGTTGCAACATTGTCACGTCTACCAACCGATTAGCGGACCGGTAGGCCGGTCCGGGGCGGGTGGATGTTTGAAATAGAATTAGTTTTTGTTGTAGGTCAGGTCGATTATATCGATTAAGTGGCATTTTGTTTAGTCTATTGAAAATTTCTGACAATGGTCACACTGATCTGTCACTTCCGTTCTTGCCTTGAAAAATTATCACGCCGATCTTGGTCGTCTCGTACGTAAAATATCGCCTTTTGAATTAACGCGAATTGAATTAACTTGTATAATTGAACTAAATTGAGTAAATCGTCTTGAATGCCTGATCTAGTGCTGGCAACGGTAAATTGTGATAAAAGACATTGTGAACTATTGATTGTCATTTGCGAAAATTGTGAATATGTGAAAACGTGTCTTGAAAACGTCGCGTTTGCAGCTTAATAGCTAAGTATAAGATACTTCATTCATTTATTTTGGCCAATATACTTGTATGAATGTGTCTAATTTAACTCAAGCTTGACATCAGTAAAGATATCGGGTAAGTGAAATATAATATTGATAGTTGTAATTTGGATTTCAATTCATCACTGTGCAACGCAGTGCATTGTGTCTGGATCATTGTCTATCGTGGTCAGGTAGATGTATTACACCTTCCACTGCAACTCTGTCCTGAAAATCCCTACCTGGCTACGGTAATTCTAGACTATCCCATTTAACAAAATATACCAATCAAAGGAAAGATCGGTTCTGTTCAAATCACAAGCCATTAGGTATTACGAATTATTTTCAAAGTAGCTCCTTCAGAAGCACAAAATGTCAAAAGTTTGTCTTTTGATCCCCGGACTCGTATAAATTCATTTATTTTTTTATTAATGCCGATACAGACAGATCGCAACTGCGTCCGTGTCAGTTCCCGCTTCGAATAAGACGTTTTTATGCTCGAGTGCAATCTCGTAAATCTCGCGAAATCTCGCCCATTTTTCGACCGAGATTAATCTCGCTAAAAAGGGCCGAGATCTAACGACTAACGAGATTGAATTCCCTAGTAAGTACATAGTATTATTATTAGTATTATTGAGCTCATCAGAATATAACTTTTATACTACTAATTTAACTATACCTTGAAGTACACCAGCCTACCCATTCTCTCAGCCACTAATTCTTGTATTCCGTTATTGGTTGTCTGGAAGAAATTGCAATTTGCGATAAGACCGCCCTTGTACCACTAGTTTTAAGTTGTGTAAATTTGATCACTGTACTCTTGTATCCTTTTTGTTTTTCTGGTGTACAATAAAGAGTTTTAATCTAATCTAATCTAATGGATTAGGCTGTACATGAATTGCTGATTTCAGCACGGATGGACCAGCTCTTGCGGATAAATACCCTCTCACAGAGTATCTACGTAACTTAGCAATATCTATATTATACTGTTGCGTTTTGTTCGGTGAGTGAGAGTGCTGGAACCCCAATCTTCTTCTCCTTCTTTCTAATGCTTCTACTTCTTTTCCCATCCCAAAGGGCAGCAACGCACTTGTGACCTCTGATGTTGCATGGGCGATGGTATTCACTTACTATCAGGCGATCCGTCTACTCGATTGCAGTCTACTTAGAACATAAATGCTCAATCAGTAAATTGAGCAGCAATGATAGAAAGTTTTAAGTAGGTTCTTTTAACTGTGCTGCTGACAGCCCGAAGCACGAGGCTCCGCGTGTTCCATAGCCGTAATAGAATGCTCAATCAGTAAATTGAGCAGCAATGATAGACAGTTTTAAGTAGGTGCTTTTAACTGTGCTGCTGACAGCCCGAAGCACGAGGCTCCGCGTGTTCCATAGCCGTAATAGAATGCTCAATCAGTAAATTGAGCAGCAATGGTAGACAGTTTTAAGTAGG
The DNA here is from genome assembly GCA_944739405.2 of Euclidia mi. Lineage (NCBI taxonomy): Eukaryota > Metazoa > Arthropoda > Insecta > Lepidoptera > Erebidae > Euclidia > Euclidia mi. The sequence continues at coordinate 81,561,692 of OX123189.2, forward strand.
TTCTTTTAACTGTGCTGCTGACAGCCCGAAGCACGAGGCTCCGCGTGTTCCATAGCCGTAATAGCATGCTCAATCAGTAAATTGAGCAGCAATGATAGACAGTTTTAAGTAGGTTCTTTTAACTGTGCTGCTGACAGCCCGAAGCACGAGGCTCCGCGTGTTCCATAGCCGTAATAGAATGCTCAATCAGTAAATTGAGCAGCAATGATAGACAGTTTTAAGTAGGTTCTTTTAACTGTGCTGCTGACAGCCCGAAGCACGAGGCTCCGCGTGTTCCATAGCCGTAATAGAATGCTCAATCAGTAAATTGAGCAGCAATGGTAGACAGTTTTAAGTAGGTTCTTTTAACTGTGCTGCTGACAGCCCGAAGCACGAGGCTCCGCGTGTTCCATAGCCGTAATAGAATGCTCAATCAGTAAATTGAGCAGCAATGGTAGACAGTTTTAAGTAGGTTCTTTTAACTGTGCTGCTGACAGCCCGAAGCACGAGGCTCCGCGTGTTCCATAGCCGTAATAGCATGCTCAATCAGTAAATTGAGCAGCAATGATAGACAGTTTTAAGTAGGTTCTTTTAACTGTGCTGCTGACAGCCCGAAGCACGAGGCTCCGCGTGTTCCATAGCCGTAATAGAATGCTCAATTAGTAAATTGAGCAGCAATGGTAGACAGTTTTAAGTAGGTTCTTTTAACTGTGCTGCTGACAGCCCGAAGCACGAGGCTCCGCGTGTTCCATAGCCGTAATAGAATGCTCAATCAGTAAATTGAGCAGCAATGGTAGACAGTTTTAAGTAGGTTCTTTTAACTGTGCTGCTGACAGCCCGAAGCACGAGGCTCCGCGTGTTCCATAGCCGTAATAGAATGCTCAATCAGTAAATTGAGCAGCAATGGTAGACAGTTTTAAGTAGGTTCTTTTAACTGTGCTGCTGACAGCCCGAAGCACGAGGCTCCGCGTGTTCCATAGCCGTAATAGAATGCTCAATCAGTAAATTGAGCAGCAATGATAGACAGTTTTAAGTAGGTTCTTTTAACTGTGCTGCTGACAGCCCGAAGCACGAGGCTCCGCGTGTTCCATAGCCGTAATAGAATGCTCAATCAGTAAATTGAGCAGCAATGGTAGACAGTTTTAAGTACGTTCTTTTAACTGTGCTGCTGACAGCCCGAAGCACGAGGCTCCGCGTGTTCCATAGCCGTAATAGAATGCTCAATCAGTAAATTGAGCAGCAATGGTAGACAGTTTTAAGTAGGTTCTTTTAACTGTGCTGCTGACAGCCCGAAGCACGAGGCTCCGCGTGTTCCATAGCCGTAATAGAATGCTCAATCAGTAAATTGAGCAGCAATGGTAGACAGTTTTAAGTAGGTTCTTTTAACTGTGCTGCTGACAGCCCGAAGCACGAGGCTCCGCGTGTTCCATAGCCGTAATAGAATGCTCAATCAGTAAATTGAGCAGCAATGGTAGACAGTTTTAAGTAGGTTCTTTTAACTGTGCTGCTGACAGCCCGAAGCACGAGGCTCCGCGTGTTCCATAGCCGTAATAGAATGCTCAATCAGTAAATTGAGCAGCAATGATAGACAGTTTTAAGTAGGTTCTTTTAACTGTGCTGCTGACAGCCCGAAGCACGAGGCTCCGCGTGTTCCATAGCCGTAATAGAATGCTCAATCAGTAAATTGAGCAGCAATGGTAGACAGTTTTAAGTACGTTCTTTTAACTGTGCTGCTGACAGCCCGAAGCACGAGGCTCCGCGTGTTCCATAGCCGTAATAGAATGCTCAATCAGTAAATTGAGCAGCAATGGTAGACAGTTTTAAGTAGGTTCTTTTAACTGTGCTGCTGACAGCCCGAAGCACGAGGCTCCGCGTGTTCCATAGCCGTAATAGAATGCTCAATCAGTAAATTGAGCAGCAATGGTAGACAGTTTTAAGTAGGTTCTTTTAACTGTGCTGCTGACAGCCCGAAGAACGAGGCTCCACGTGTTCCATAGCCGTAATAGAAAAACTATAAGTAAGACTATTTTCTTTTATTTATTTATTGACTCACGCCTGTATCCCCGAAGGGGCAGGCAGAGGTATAATATTACACCCACATTTCGCCATGAATTTTTAGGGCTCCGTGCTGCTACTGAGAATTTCCGAACGGAAAAACCCAATAACACTTTGCCCGACCCGGGAATCGAACCCGAGACCTCCCAATCCCACGCGCACATTTATGCCGCGAGACCAACGAGGCAGTTTGACTATAGCTTTTCTATTAATGGTATACGCACTATTATGTTTATGTAACGTTTAGATTACTAAATAATACATACTAGTCGACGCCAGCGGCTTCGCACGCACATATTTTCGAATTTCCCGTTTTGCCCGATCCCGTGGAAATTTCGGGAAATCCCGTCGTAGTGCATCCCTACGGTCCCCAAGGAACGTACATGTTAAATTTCAGCTATTTGCGCCGAGTAGTTTCGGCTGTAGCGTGTCTGTCAGTCAGTAAGTAACGCAAGGATTTTATATATTATGATAAGTACAATATCATCTCGGCCTAGAGACGACCACTGCTGGACAAATATTAGTACAATTAACCTTACTTCATCATCCTGCCTATCGTTACTTCTTCTTAAATCACAACGATCTGATCCCGAATAAACTTAGAAAAACAAGATATTTCAGGAAAGAAAAAGAAATTACGTGATGTCGGCTCCAATCTTTACAATGACCTATGCCTTCTGTATCTGCAGGTCTTATGCATGTTCTTTTTTCTACTAATGTGTATACTAAACAATAACAAAAACAACTAAATGATGAGCAAGTGGTTAATGAGTAGCAAATAAGTTTAAACAAAGACATCCAAAGAATAAATACCGTTCTTCATAACGATAATACTCATCGTATTTGTCTGGTCCGCAGCTATTATGGAGAAGTCGTTGCATTGCATGCCCAGCAGACATTGGAGGTAAAGACTCGAATTAGACATAATTTACCTATTTACTGAGAACAATATAAAATAAACATATAAATAACACATGTAAGAAAACTTGACATTGAAGACAAGTCTGAAGGACAGAGTAAACAAAGGCCATAGATTCTAATAGCGAAGTGATATCATATCAAATAGGTAGGATGTTAGATATCTTTAAGAATTGATTGGGTTGTCTACAAATAATCAAAGGCACAATAGCTTAATAGCTTTATCTTTTCAGAGCAGCAATCATAATGTACAAAAGCTTATTCTTTAATATATAAAGCTGAAGAGTTTGTTTGTTTGGTTGAACGCGCTAATCTCAGAAACTACTGGTCCGATTTGAAAAAAATTTTCAGTGCTAGATAGCCCATTTGCCGAGGAAGGCTATAGGCTAATAACAGCATGCTATGAGCCACGGGAGCGGAGCAGTAGCCTTAAATAACGCGCGTGTAACCGCGGGCTCATTTAGTCAATGATAAAAAAAGGAAAAGAATGGTGCATAAAATAAATTAATTACTCTAGGTACTAATAATAAATAACTCTTGTCAAAAACTTTACTTATTATATCTCGAAGAGGATTCCTGAATCCTCTTTTTTCAATACTTTAAGGGAAACGCCTGAAATGACTCTAAAACAGATTTGCTGCTTACTCAACATACTTTATACATACATACTTACATACATAGACTCACGCCTGTTTCCCGGAGGGGTAGGCGGAGACTACGGAACGCCATTTGCAACGATCCTGACATATCTCTTTGCTTCATTGCTTCATTCTAGTGTTGCCCAAGTGCAAGAACAAGACGAGACTTAGCCAGTCTTGGTCTTGGTCTTGCGCCAATACACCTGGTCTTGGTCTTGGTCTTGGTATTGCGCTCCCAGTCTTGGTCTTGGTCTTGGTCTTGCAGCAAGAGTCTTGCAAGTCTTGCAATTACCTATCAGTCTATTACTATTTATTAAAGTTTTTAAATCTTAGAAAAACGTATTAGAATTGGAACATTGTGAGCTTGAATTAACACAGCCATAGTAAAAATCAAGCAGATTAGTAAATAACTGAAGATTTGATAAGAAATTCGAAAAATCAACTGACCTATATGTCGTTTTCCATGGAAGTAACTGTTTCTTAATAAACATTTATGATTAGCTTACATTTGCTAAAACATGTAAAAAAAACAAATTAATTACAATAACTTGACTGTATTTTAAAGAACAATATCTGTCTAGAAAGAGATTGAACCCTCAACTTATATGAAATTTAATAAAAGAGTTTTACGATTTATCATTTATTTCAATAAAAAATAAAATACAACACAAATCAAACATAACAGTACACAACAGCTTTATCATTAGGTTATGTTACTTTATATCAATTCTTTTGACCAAGAATTAATACAAAGTAACCATCTGGCTAACTCATCACTTAACCTATTTCTATGTTTTCTAATTACTAATGATGCTTTAGAAAATAATCTCTCAGCAGGTACTGAAGTTGCAGGTATTGAGAGAAAATCACGGGCCATCTTCGATAAAGTCGGATACTCTGTCTCATGCGTCCTCAACCAATCTAAAATGTCTTCCGAGCTGGCAGTTCTTGGTTTTCTCAGGTACTCCTCCAACTCGTCTATCACTAAGCCTTGAAGACAAGATCCAGATGACGTCGAGGGACATTCATAGAGTTTATCAAAGTCTATTACGTCTTCATCTTCATCACATACTTTATTTTCTTTTTTTGGTAATTCCAGAGATTTGTTCAGTGAGTGTAGACTTTTATATTCTTCATAAAGTTCATTGAACTTGCGCAGACTTTCTGTTTTAAGTTGCTTCCCCCACATTGTCAGGTCAAAAGTCTGAGCCTTATGCCTTGGGTCTAAAATTAAAGAAGTACAATAAATCCAGTTGCTCTTCTTATAATGTTTAAGCATTTTGTCTCGAGCTGCTTGGAAAGCTAGAATGAGCCTTTCATCCACTTCAGATCGATTAGGTTTCTCATCTAACTGTTTTACCATGGATTCAATTTTATCTAGCAAGAGATTGAATGATACAATGACTAGCGGTAAAGTAACATATTTGTCTCCACCAAGTTTTGTACTTAAAAGTTTAAAGTTTATTAGGAATTTATGTAATTTTTCGAGTACCTGCCATTCACTAGCTGTGATTTGAAAATCATTCAATTCGGTGACAGAACTGCACAATATGTTAATGCCCGCTCTCACTTTTAAACCAAATCCAATCATATCATGTGTGGAATTCCATCTCGTTGGACAGTCAAGAATGGCATTTAGATTTGATGGCACGCCAGCTGCTTCACAAGCAGACTGAAACTTCTTCTTCACTATCTCACTTCTTTTTATTTTACTGGAAATACTGCGTAACTTTGTTACAGATGTACGCGAATCAGCAATATTTGGTGCATATTCTTTATCTTCCTCATCGTCAGTTTCGTCTGCATAGTCTTCATACTGCTGATCTTGCGCGTTAGTGTCAGACTCACAGTGTAATGCTAAGGTCTTTAATAAATCTTGTACACCAAGGTTTAAAATGTGAGCAAAGCACCGGAAATGTTGATTGTCTGAATCAAAGTGTGGCGGCAGCTGTTTGCCCAGTTCATACATAAATTTGGTATTTGCAGTTGCGTTGTCGACCGTGATACCTTGTATTTTATCAATTATGTCATATTCCAATAAACATTCATGGAAAATCGTTGCAATATCTTCCCCAGTATGTCGACCGCGTGATGGTATAAAATCAAGAACTACAGATCGATACTTCCATTCGTTGTCTATATAATGCATAGTAACCCCGTAGTAACTCCTACCAGCAATTGACGTCCACCCATCAATGGTAAACGACATTTTAGATGATAATTGTTGAAGTTGTTCCTTGAGATTCAATTGGAGCTCTTCAAATCTCTCTTTGACTTTCCTTCTAAGTGTAGACCTTTTAGGAAACACCATATTAGGGCAAATATGTCGAAAATATACTTGTGTAGCTTCGTCATCGAAAAATGAGAAGGGAAGATATTTTTTCACCAATCAACTGTAGCTGTCGTGATGTTGTCACTGCTGTTTTCCGACGGAAATAAAACAATAAACCTTCTGTTATTATTTAAAACATACTAGGTTTGAGCGTTTAGGAGGAGGAGGTTTGTTGTTGTTAAATCGAGAAAATCGTTAAATTGACATTTGTTATATTAAGGTTGCACTGTACTGTAATTTACCAAAATAAAGTACTTAGTTGTTACTGGCCGATTATGAAAACAAATGAAAATATGGGTGTTTATAAAAAATATTTAAGACGATAATTACATACTTAATATGTCGCACCCCTAGATGAAAACACCACTAACTCAAAAATACTTACGTAAGTTAATGGCGTTTTTGAAAGTATCGCATGAATAGCTACGCGGAGTTAAAATTCCCGTAGCGACAACTTCGACCGTTGTTAAAAAAATATTCTTACCTGTCCACTTCTTCCAGCGGTTACTAAAAAGCTTGTGATATCTCCTTCTCCACTTAATTTTGGTTTAACAGGAAGAAATATTTGTGATTCCTTTTTGTGGAAAGATATTAGATGTTTCCTTAAGCCTGAAGTGTTTCTGTTTTTCATTTTTATTTCAATCTTTTTATGTTGGCACAATTTACACAAGGCAGTTTGGGATGCATGAATTATTTCGAAAAACTCCTCAAATTTGCTTTTGGGTCTTTTAGATCTGTGACTCAAACTCTCGTTACTCGGACTAGAATAATTTGAATCTTCGTCACTCATATTAAATTGTACACGTGATATGTTTTTAGAAAACAACAAGAATTAGTAAAAACAATTATTAAGTTAGACTCGAAGCACAGCTCAATTGGAAATGACTGGAATTAAAATAATTCCTTTATTTATAGTACCTACGTTTCCTTGCTTTCTACCGCGCCGCCTCGCCACGTGCCGGCTCTATTAAAAGGATGCGGCCGCAAATCAAACGATGCCGCGTGCGGCGTACAAACACAGATTATTACCTACTTGTACAGACGCGACGCGTGAATAAAATATATGTAAAGAATTAGTGCCAATCACTATTCTTTACATATAAGTGAATGTTTTGGCGTACATCTATACTAATCTATACTAATATTATAAAGCTGAAGAGTTTGTTTGTATGTTTGATGACAGAAGTTTAAAAATAAATAAATAAATCCTGAACGTCACTATACCTCCAAAGTTACTATTCCTCGTGGACGAAGTCGCGGGCACTGCTAGTAAATACTTACTCTCATCATCTCTCTCAGAGATATTCGGGCTGGTAAGCAATACAAAACTCTTATCGCAGGCTTTTTATTTTATTAGTAGGTAAGTACCTACACTTTTTATATTATTTTATTAGTTTTGTAGAATTTTTTTACACTTTTCAAGTATATTTAAAAGTGGCTACAATATTTATCAAGGATATGTTTCTACTCAGTATGCCTACTACTACTCCCTGAAGTTGGTTTTTATTTATGTACATCAACAGCGACATTGGTCCAATGTTTCGAACCCTATTATTTCATTTTCTCTCTAAACTACTACGACAATTATACGACCAATTTCGGGAAATTTATGATCATGGGAACATTGCGATTGAATTGTATATTTATCAAGGCAAACGCGTTTAATGACAAGATGGCGAATAAAGTCAGCTCAGCTCAACTCAAAAACAATAGATCTTGTTATTTTAACTGATCGAGGTAGTACATAAATTAAAAAGATTCAATACCTGTATTGTAAATTAGGTAGGTAAATTTCGTATAACTTTCAATAAACCCAAAAGGTTGACAATGATTGACACATCTGATTATTTATTCTTTGATTACGGAGTAGCCGACCGCGGCTGCGGCTGGTGCCGCCAAAGAAAACCGACTAAGCCGACAGAGAAATAAAAGACTAGCCGACCACCAATCGTAGCTTAGCCGCCGGCTTAAAATAAAAGCCGCCTGCCAATAGCGGGCAATCGCAGACCTTTCGGCAATTAAGCCACACCCACAAAATACATTTATTTTTCACCCTGCGGGTTCCGTCATAATTATTTTTGATAATTGTGTTTACTTTTTTTTAACGCAAGATAGATGTAGATCTATCTTGCATAAAAAAAGTAAAGTAGTTGGTGGTTACTCGTAGGATTGACCAATAACTTGCCTGATGTGTTAAGCGAAAGCGTGGCCGAGGATGAAGCTCGTCAATCTAGAAGATATCTATTCACTCTTGCCTTGAAAATCAAAGTTTGAATGAATACTGATATAATAAAAAACAGGTCTGGTTGGTTAAATAAAAAAAATTGCTAGATTGAAATTGATAAAATTTTAATGAAGCTCATTGTGAGAAGGATAAGGCCATAGTCTACCACGCTGGCCAAGTGCGTGTTGGCTGACTTTACATATCTTCAAATCATTGAGAACTCTCCGACATGTAGGTTTCCTCACGATGTTTTCCTTCACCGCTTAAAGTTGGCGGCAATCAACAATACGCAAATAACTTCGAAAACACAGAGGTGCGTGCCGCGGGATTCGAACGCATGACCTGCAGATCGCAAGTCATGCGGTCTCCCGACTAGACTGCCGGAAACTCAGAGTGTGCAAAGCTTATCTTCGAATAAACCAAATGACTAAACTGAAATTGAAACTTTTTAATAGAATCTATTAAAGCGTGCTCCATCGTAAACCGCAACAGTCGCTTGACATCAGACGAGTTGACGGTCAAGTGCAAAGTATCTTCGAATAAAAATTTGAGTAAAAATGTTGAATTTATTTTAAAAATAAAAAACGGAACCCTAAATCAATTCGCTTAGAAAATCACACCCACAAAATACACTTATTTATCGCCCTGCGGGTTCCGTCATAATTATTTTTGAAAATTGTGTTTTTTTACGCAAGATAGATCCGATTGACCACCAATTTGCCTAACGTATTAAGCGACGGTGTGGCCGAGGTTGGAGCTCATCAAAAGCCGCTTGACATCAGGCGAGTTAACGGTCAAGTGCAAAAATGAGTATTACTTACAGCATTGCATTAAAGAATTACATTAAAGCGTGCTCCATCATAGCAACAGCCGCTTGGCATCAGGCGAGTTGACGGTCAAGAGCAAAGTTTATCTTCGAATAAAACAAATGACTATTACATTACAGTATTGCATTAAAGAATTACATTAAAGCGTGCTCCATCGTAGACAGCAACATCCGCTTGACATCAGGCGAGTTGACGGTCAAGTGTAACGCTTATCTTCGAATATTAAAAAATAAAAACGGAACCCTAAACGGAGCCGCTTTGAAAATGCCGCTTTTATTTTAAAAATCTTCACTCGGCTTTCGTCATTAGAGGTTTGAGGTTGTATTTTTTCACGTTTGTTTTATTTTATTTTTTTATCATACAGACGATGTCTTATTCAAACGCAGAGTATTACGATATGATACTTTGCGTCGGAGCTGGGAACGGGTCCTGGAGCGGGGGTCGCGAGCTGTACCGTCAACGATTCGTCGACGGCAGGCCGCTAGCGTCACAAAGGCGTCTCCCTTCATATTCAAGCTTCCGCGGACTTTGTTTACGTCTGCACAGCACCGGAAGTTTTCATGATGCACCAACTAACAGGGCCGGCCGAACCATCAGCGGTAATGTGGAAACTCAGATCCTGGAGCATTTTGCCGACGATCCGCGTACTAGCACTCGTCGAGCGGGTGCGCGGCTTCGCGTCGATCACAGGGTAGTGTGGAGGACTCTTCATGAAGACGGCCAGCACCCTTATCATTTCCGCAGAACACAGGAACTACTTCGGGCAGACTACAGTGCTAGAGTTGATTTTTGTGAGTGGTTAATTGAACAAATTGCTGTGGATTCTTCGTTCGTGGAAAAAGTGTTATGGACTGACGAAGCAACATTTACACGAAGTGGACTTGCCAACCTGCACAATGACTACGTATGGGCACACGTCAATCCGCACGCGTCTACCGAAAGCAGTTTTCAGCATCAGTGGCGGATTAATGTCTGGGCGGGCATAATCGGAGACTGCTTAATCGGCTCTATCTTCTTGCCTGCCAGCTTGACTGCTGCAGGCTACTAGGAGCATCTGCAGGGTGAGCTGGAAGATGAAATTGACAACTTGCCGTTGGCCGTGGGGCATAACATGTGGTTTCAACACGACGGAGCGCCAGCGCATTTCGCACGTCGCGTCCGCCAATACCTACATACTCGTTTTCCCGGCCGTTGGATCGGTCGCGGCGAAGATGCGCCGAGGTCGTGACCTCCACGCTCCCCGGACCTGACGCCCTTGGATTTCTTTTTGTGGGGTTACATAAAGAATATTGTGTATTCGGAGCCGTGCAACACGAGAGAAGATATGATACCGCGCATTACAGCGGCATTCAACAACATAACCCCACAAATGTTGAAAAAAGTCATGAGTTCGATTTCTCGGCGCGCCCGGCTGTGTATTGAGAAGGGAGGCCAGCACTTCGAACCTTTTCTTTAATGCGTCGTGAGTAAAGAAAAGAAGGTAAACTAACGACCCGTCCGTTGTACGTAAAGTACATTGAAAGTAAAATGTTAATCGTAATTTTGTTACGAATAAATGTTATTCACATTTATTCGTAACCAAAGTGTATGTAACAATAAACAAGCATTGATTAATTAATTAGTAATGGTATTTTTAATCACTCTCACTCCCTCGGTTTAGGTACCCTAAGGTAAGCAATGCACCTTGACATTATTTGGTGATATGATAGGTAAATAAATTTAGTATTGTATTTTAATTCAGATAATTAAATTTTTAGATTAGAATTAAGATAAGCGAATTACTTGTAATGTGTCAGGTTCTATCTAGGCACCTGTTACATTTCGATTTAAAATAATCGCAATTTATTTTCCTATTCATCAATAATTGTACCTAATCATAGGCAGGTAGGTTATCCAGTTAGGTTTAGTTAGATACTAATTAGACCACAGATAAGGTTAGGATGATGATAATAATTAAACTAGTTAAAATGTGTACCTATGCAAGTTATTACATCATGCGATTAATTGCATAACTTACAGAAAGTTTTTTTTAAGTAGGTGCACGTGCGCTGAACGTGGCGCGGGTGGCGTGGAGGAGCGGGGATGACGGGTGATAGTATACGTGTGTGCGTGCCACAACCACGACTATAGAGTTGTTAGGGTTGTCGAAAAAAACACAAAAAAAATATTTTTTTTAGTTTTGTATGGAAAAAAAAGTTTCGCTTTCATTATTAACATTTACGCATACGATTCCAAACTTGATATAGATAAACACCTTTAAATATTGTTGGGCCTAACTCGGACACCCTGTATACTTACTAGAATAAATTATTATGACATCTACTACCTATCCTTACCATTTTATCCTAATCATAATACTGCTTGCGTGATCAGTATAATGTATTCATTTTCATTCTAAGCACTCTGAAACTTATTTATTCTTTGGAACACCTGTAGGTACTCTTAAAATTCGAAATTATTTTGCATGAGTCTACCTACGCCCTGTGGCGGCAATCAAATAGTGTCAAATGTTGTGATTTCGGCGCGGCGGCAACGATTGTTGTATATGATTTCAAAAGAAGCCGCCGGCGCGTGTATCATAACCATGTACTTCCGAAAAGCGGCAAATTTCTTTGAGAAGTAAGTACAAAACCTTTGATGCCGCATTATCAAAGTGCCGATGGTTAAAACATAACTATGCATGAACTCAGTTTGATTTTAATGGATATTTTTTTATTCGCTATGTAGGTATGTTTATGGTACCTATTAGTCGTAATGCGCATAGGTCCAGTTTTTCATATTCTTTGATACAGTTTTTTGCGTCTCATAGAATTCCTAAGCGTACCTATACACCGAACTGTTACACCTAACTACTCCGTGAAATAGCGCTAAGTCCTAGCTGCAAGACGCAAGAGTCTTGCAGGCTTAGTCTTGTTCTTGCTCAAGTCTTGCACGATCAGTCTTGGTCTTGGTCTTGCTAAAAATACGCGGTCTTGTTCTTGGTCTTGGTCTTGCAAAAACGCAAGAACAAGACCAAGACTGCAAGACCAAGACTGAATTTGGGCAACACTACTTCATTCACTCCCATCAGATTCCTCATGCATGCTCTTCTGTTCAGGGTACTTCTAACCTGTCGTGTTTTTAGGATGTCTCCAATCTGGTCAGGGAACGTCCGCCTAGGTCTTCCCCTTCGTCCTGTCCCATTCACACTTGCCTAGTATATCTGCTTGGTCAATCTTTCGTCATCCATCCTCTCCACGTGCCCAAAACACCTTAGCATATTTAATCACACGTACAATATTATTTAACACAATAAGCCAACACTTAAAGGGAAATACATTCAGGAAGTATCCTTACTTCTTAATAGGCAATGGAAAATAAGATTAGGTCCTAATTTGATAGCGGAAAAGCGAACGCGTATAAAAAGGAATTAATCGCATTATCTTCGCTTCATATGACAAGTAGATTAGTCTTCTCTCTACTTAGTAAGCAATATTTCTATATTTCATCGTCATTATAGCGTTAATAATAAGCAGCGATAGCCTAGTGGAGAGACCGACAGACTGCTACGCAGAGGGTCCGGGTTCGAATTCACGGCGCGCACCAATGACTTTTCGGAGTTATGGGCGTATTAAACTGTTAATTATCGCTCGCTATACGGTGAAGGAAAACATATTCTACATAATGTTCTCAAATGACATGTGAAGTCTGCCGACTCGCACTTGGCCAGCGTGGACTATGGCCTTACCCTTCTCATAGTGAGAAGAGGCCCGTGCCCAGCAGTGGGACAATATAAAGGGCTGATGATGATGATAGCGTTATCTTACTCGCTTCCAAGACTTTCCACTTGAAACTTAGGCACCGTGTATTGGTGTAACTAGATTTTACAGAATACTAGATTAACAAGTAATTAATAATGCAAAGAAAGATTGTATATATTTTATTTTATAGGTGGTAGGCAGAGGTGTAATATTACACCCACATTTCGCCATGTATTTTTTTTAGGCCCCACGTAATAGGCGGCGAGCCTATTGCCGTTACCGAGCACTTCAGCAGACTCCGTCACACTTTTGCAACACTTTTGCCCGACCCGGGCCGAACCCGGGACCTCCGATCAGCAGTCGCATACGCTATCCACTGGACCACGGAGAAAGATTGTAATGCCTATATATTTATTTGTTTGCCTATATCTTGTCTTATGCGAATGCCTTACATTGTGAGTAATATGTCTATGTAGCAACCGTTTCAGGTAGATCGTGGAAGACAGACAATAAACATTTGTTGCGAAACGACTGAACCATATTCAAAGTTCTTTTGTCAGTAGGTATGTCTCTCCATACGCAAATTTTGTGAAACGTAAAGATTGCTTCGTGAAGGCACTTGTTAGCACTTTTCCGTTTACTTTCATATTAGAAGTTAAGGATAGTAAACTCAAATAAATTGTAAACTTAAGTTTTCAATTTAGAATTAAACTTGATATCATGGATTTAGTCCATGCCATACTTATGTATGTATAAAATATAGTATAGAATGAATTCTCCTTTTCTTCACGTTTGTCTGTATGAAAGCGATCAACTCAGAAACTACTGAACGATTTTTATTACCAATAGTTAGGGTGATTACTGAGAAAAAACCTTTCTCAGTAATCACCCTAACTACATTATTGCGTGGTGCATAATTGCAGACTAAACGCGGGCTGAGTCTAGTGTGTAAAAATATAATCTGACACAACGCAATTTAAAACTTTAGCAACGGCCATTGTTTATTTCTTCCATTATTTTGAGACCAGCTACATGAAGTATTTCTTAGTAAAAACTACTCGTACCAGCTGATACTCTTTCAAATCTCGTTAGACTTGTAAACGGACTACGGGCTACAAGAGGACAAGTCCTCCATGCAACCAGGATAAAGTTAGGACGACGACTTGTATTAGCTGATTTTGAACGCGATCTGAGATTACATTATAGTTACCTTGACTGCCTCGTTGGTTTCGCGGCATAAATGTGCGCGTGGGATTGGCAGGTGTCTGGTTTGATTCTCGGGTCGGGCAAAGTGTTATTGGTTTTTTTCCAAGTCCAAGAGTCTGGTAATGTGCCCGGTACGACAATAGGCTCGCCCCTTATTACGTGGGACCAAAATAAATCTGGCGAATAGTGGGAGTAGCAATATACCTCTGCCTACCTCTTCGGGGAGATAGCCGCGAGACTATGTTTGTATGTATGTAAGGCTCTATACAGACGGACCGCATTTCAACTGCAATCCAACTGCAATTGCAGTTCGGGTGCAGTTCGGATGCAGTTTGAATGCAGTTGACACGACTGCAATAAAACTGCAAACCAACCGTGCAGTTCGATTGCACGCCGATTGCAATTGAACTGCGGGGTAGTATAGTAGTAGGTCTTATTACAAAGCAAGCATTAGTCCTAATTTATATGGTCGAGAAAGAGACAATAATATCAAATATATTTTGTTGTGAAACGACGCGGACGGTGCTATACTGACTGACTGTAATATAGTTTACAGAAAGCAAGAAACTAAATAAACAACAACGAGTGATCGTAAATACTATATTTTGTACTCAGTGCACGTATGGTGTCTTCACTATGAGTCCCGTCAGTCGCGTGTCATGAGTTCGTTTTCCAGGTGGGGTAACACTGAGAGATCCACAAGTTGTTGTCCCATGGTCTAGTGTTTCTTTAACCCTTATTCACAAAGTTCACGACAGTGTATCCTACTGCGGGAGTTGTCTCTTAAGGAAGAAACGATAAAACTTGCGCATTGAAGTTTGAATATTGCTGTTCTAACCTATAGGATATCATTGTTAGGTTGGAAGTGGTACCCACTAAGCGTGACTACCATGCATGATCAAATGTTAGTCTTGCCTCTTACTCTATTCGTGGTAAGGTTCTACAAGATTACACCACGATATTAACACCTATCTGTCATGGTGTCTTACGTAGCAAGTTCTAATGAGAAGTGCATAGACTAATATATATTATAACTGGAGAAATGAACACGTATCTAACAATGTTAGTTCTAAAACTGACACGGTCTTATCAGATGTTCGTAACGTAGGCGAAGACGTTTCACCGGTAAATTTCTGCCTAATAAATGTGAGAACAAATTATGCAGATGTTTGGTTAATCGCTCAAAACTTCCGTACTTTTTGCTGCTCAATAGAGCCTTTGTAAAACAGTGAAACTATCATTAGACCATAGAAATGATATATAGATAGAATTGATTCTTTCTCTTTCTGTCAATAGCACATTTGCGTACAAACGCGCTTTTGTCTCGCCTGTTCTATGTATTCAAAAGTTAAAGTGGCAATAAACTGGGCACAAAGCTCGAAGAAACGATGGCCATCGAAGCATAGCTTTGCAAAGTGGCGGCCGTGCAACAGACGATGTAGCGGGGTAGACTCTTCGCAAGGTGGACTGACTATCTTGTTGAGCTCTCGGGTAGTGTTTGGACGGCTCACGATTTGCCTATTCTGTTTGATAAACCTTGGGGTAGGCCTTCTACCAGCTGAAGACGTTTTTAAGCTGAGATTATGATACATTTCATATTCGTGTTTCTTTTATATCTGCTGGCAAATAAAAAGAGGAACGAGTGCCAAATTAATTTTCTTTCTCTCTCTACCTAAGGACTTTAACTTGGCCTTGCATATAATATTCTATGTATAATACTTCTGTGAATTTGACTCGACACCACATAGTAAAATGTCTTACCACTCTCGTTCCACTCGTCAACCGTGAAGCTAAAGAAAAATTAATTATCTCCGTTTTAATCTTGCAAGACATAATAAACATATTTCGTCATATGAAGCTCTTACATATATATATCATAATCGGCTTTATTATTTATAAAGCATGGATAAAATAGTTGTGGTTAAATCCTTATCTCTGTTAAAGTTATTACACGTAAACGAATATTACAGTTTTGTGAGGAATTTATCGACATTTGTATTGTTATACAACTTATAGGTACTGAACTGAAATGAACAGAAACTATCTTTGCAATACTTATGGTCTTACGAACTATATACATATGTACCTCTAAGACCGATTTTATATAGAGACTTATCTGTACTTATATTTAAAAGCTGAACAATTTTGTTCGTTGGTTGGTTGAACGCGATAATCTCAGAAACGAATACTTTAGAATAATTATTTCTGTGTTGGATAGACAGGTTACAGGCTATAGGTATAACACCACGCTTAACGCCAGGGTGCGGAGCAGCTGCCATAATAAGTTAAGATATTGCTAATAATATTATATCAACCGTGTGGTGACGGATTAAGAATACGGATTGTCACCACCCCATATCATCCCATGGGTGTCGTAAGAGCCGACAGAGGGAGCATATTATGCATAGACCAGCACTGTAAGAGAAGGAAAACTTTATACAAACGCTATACCAACCCGTTTGGCCAGCGTGGTATAGTAGGCCAATTCCTCCTTTCAAAGGAGAGGCCTAGTCCAGCAGTGGACTGTTAAAGTCTGATGATGATGATAATATTACCTACATGGAGATTTTAATATCTTCAACAAGAATACTCGTTGGCGTCATTGGGATCATCAATTATTTCTGTACTGTTTGAAGTGAAGGGAAGTGTCTAATCGTGTCATCCGTGAGTGTAAATATTTAACTACATCTAATAAGTTTTATACGATTGCACAAACACATAGCACATGATTGAATCAGGGCAATCATTTAGGAATATATTTACCGATCTTATTTATGGTATAGCGTTTAATGAAGTGTTCAGAATAATGTTTTAGATCATATTAATTCAATTACCTTTGGTACGAAATTGAGTTTTTTAGGGTCGTAGCTTGTACCTAGTCAAATTACGATTAGCTTTATTCTTATTTCAAAGAGTAAATTTGTTAGAGTTGAAGATGATTGGAATTTCTTTTGTGTACGATTGTAATTTGATGTCTTGCTCATCTCTTAGAAGATTTGACGAATAACGCGTTCCAAATTGAGTTTACAGTTACATATTTACAAACCATTCGTTGCCAATCTGATGTGTCATCTGAGACAAACTCCAATTACCGCGAGTGGGCAAGAAAAGCCTGACTTCCCTTAAACATAACCTCTTCTTTCCTCGCCATCTTCTTTGTCATATTTTCATTATATATTAGTGTGAGGCCAACATTTGCTCTGGTGTCGGAGTATCTAGACCGCCAGAATGGTTAGAAACCATTCGTGGCCCAACAGTTCTTGTTCAAAAACGAGGACTGTGGTCGACGGATTAACGTCCTCTCCGCAATACTAATAAGTAGCACTCTGATATAAATGCCACCCAAACGGCCACCAATCCAAGACCTCTGTAAACTTAACTTCGATCTCATCATCATCATCATCAGCCTTTAACAGTCCACTGCTGGACTAGGCCTCTCCTTTGAGAGGAGGAATTGGCCTACTATACCACGCGGGCCAAACGGGTTGGTATAGGGTTTGTATCAAGTTTTCCTTCTCTTACAGTGCTGTTCTCTGCATAATATGCTCCCTCTGTCGGCTCTTACGACACCCATGAGATGACATTCCGTATTCCTAATCCGTCACCATACGGACAAACTTCGATCTAGTCGGAATGAAATAGCAGGTCTCGCTATGAGTACGTATATTCTCGCCATCTGGTATGTAAAAGACAGCAATGTATTAATTTAAGTAATGTCTAACATTTACAACAACTATTAGGTGGCGAGCTTTAATTTTAACACGACCTATGACCATTCAAAGATTGCTCCACTAATGTTCCAGAAAGCGTTTCCCGCGCTTCTATACCTGCGAAAATCCCATGACTTTAGACACTGATTGTGCCACCCCGTTGTTTAAACACTGTCTCCATCAGATAACGTGTGAAGCTTGCCTTAGCTTTTATTAGGTTAAGTAACTGTGCTGTATTGTTCTTTAATGTGAGTTTGTAACAGTAGGCTTTAGTGGGATATGGGAAGATAACGTGTCCCGTTCACCGTCCGTCGTTGAGTGTCGTCTTGGTATTCCGTAAGTGGTAAATTGCTCAGCAACATGCTCTGATAAGGGACAAAGAGAGGTTGAATTAGACGATGCACGGCTCTACTAAGAGGGACTGAGAAATCCGCGACGGTTTTTAGTCGTGGGCCCTATTTTTTTCTGGAGTGTACGACTCCAGAAAAAAAATAGGACCCACGACTGTGGAATAATAAACACGTGTGTGGAATGCAAAGTGAGCCTAGAAGGGTCTTACCACCAAAATAATTGGAGGGAGAGGAATGGCTTTTAAAGAGGAAATTAAACTAAAATATTATTTCGGCAACTGTCTTGTTGGTACGAAAGATTAATATCCGGTAAGGCTATGGGACATACTGTTTGTTTGAGACTACTTACTCATACATTAGTCTTTCAGCGTCAACTTTCATACGCGTATCCGTATTGCCAAGTTTCATGATTCACAAAATTTGGTGATAGTCATTTAATCCCATACTAAGTAGATAATTTACACTCGTAGGTACTCTGAAACCCAGACTATTCACAACTCAACTTATATCTTGAGAAATAGACAATAAACATCAGTAGCGATATAAACCGCGATAGCGGAGAAGGGAGAAATTCACAATGTTATGATTACTTATGATATCGTCATAAGCTATTTTTAATTATTGGTTATGGGATGTGCTCTATCAGGTAGTACGCCAGCTCATCGACAGCAATAAAAATCAGGCCTGTTATACATGGATCTTCGTCGGTGAACAAAAATTTCAGAAAGAAAATTTCATTGCTGGACATAGGCGGTTTTTGTTTATGGCAATAGGCAGCAAACTAGCAGACGGATCGCGTGATGGTAAGCAATTAACGCCGCCCATGGACACAAGCAACACCACAGGAGTCACAAGTGCGTTGCTGCCCCTTGGGGTTGGGAAAAGGGATAGGATGAGGAAGTGGGATGAGGGAGAAGGAATAAGGAATAGGGCCTCCGGCACTCTCACTCACCGAACGAAACGCAACAGTATAGGCGGTTGTAAGGTTTTCTATATAGACCGATCTTCAGCCAGAGGGGGCATGGATGCCTTGCCATGATGCTTCCCGCACTCGCTACAAGATCGTCGGTCCATCGGATCAGGAGACACTAACCAAAAATTAATATTGCACACGCGATATTGCGTGCTGTATCCGTCCATTCTATTTTTAGAATAGATTCAGATTCCAGTAATGATTTGAGAAGTCCGCAAATAGATTGATAATTTGACAAGAAAATAATAACATACGAGTATCATCACGATTATATTATTTACGGATAAGCAGTGATTTTTTTATAAAATTCGATCAACAAGATAAAACATATGTATGTAGATAGATAGTTTTAAATCTCTATTAAATAGTTATGTATCTATCTAGATAAACAAAATTCGTTAAAGTGTGAAATACATCATAATATTTTTTCAGACAAAACTCTCATTCAAAAGTGACTGTTGACTAATTGATTGAAATTGAAGTATTTTACAAATACTATTACACATTTAATTAATAAGTCTAAAGCTCGTCAAAAGCTGAGTGACTATAAATCAGCTGAACCACAAAATAAAAAAAGATTATCCACAACCGGCGAAGAAAAGTGTTCATAATTATTTTACTACTGGCACTTTTATTTGCCAATAAAATTTGTTTTTTAGTACGTAGCACATGATAAAAATTAGCCTCCAACTATTCTACGTCGACGACTTCACTATTCTACGTTGTTTCACTGTGTGAATCTCAAAAGCAACACACTACATCATCCTCGAAATTGAATGCTATTGTTGCAAATATTGATGCTGTACCTAGCAGTTAGAGGTTTTGCCTCGGTAGGTATATTCTTAAAGCGCGTGTAGTGTTGTCGTTATCTTTAAGGTAAAGAAAAACAAAGACAACACTTAAGTACTCTTATTACTTATTAGAGGACGCCAGCAGCTGCATCTGCATTTTTTTTTAAATACACCCTGTTGGAGTAAGAATTGTATGCATAGCAACGGCCGCTCGGTTAGGTAACGTAACTAGCTAGTTATATATATGTCGTCTCAGTTTAAATTCTTTATAATAAGGATTTCGTGCCTATCAAAAGCAGTTGCTAATAAATCTGCAAACGAACAACACGTATATCATTTTGCTAATACAACCCAAGCAAATTTGAACCTTATCAAACACATCATATGGTCGAAATCGAGCCGGATCGTACCTGTGAACATCTGCATTACGAGAACAATAGGCTTCTACCTGAGTCGGGCTACGCCGACCTTTTTTTGTGAGAATTGGCGAGTTGTTTACAACATAATTTTATCTATCGAGATATCATTACGGAGTTACCTATTTGCATCGAGTATCAGCTGTGTTGAATAATTTGAAGATTATAACATACGTGTTTACGTGAAGCAATGGCTAATACAGAACAACAACAGCTTATCAGCGTGTTGGAAGATACTGCAAACCTTCTACAAAAGACACAAACTAACTTGAGAAAATGTCCCAAAGCGCGCCTGACACGAGGTTACATAGAAGCGCGTATGAAGATTATTGATGATTACTGGAAATCGTTCAAGATTGCGCATCAAGATCTTGTGAAGATTACACCAAAGGAAGTCAAAGGAACTTTGCCGTATTTTTTAAATGAGGAGTTTTATATCTACGAGGATTTGTATAATGTGCTACAGGGAGACTTGCATGATATGCTTACGAAATTGGCGGACAAGTCAGCCAGAGATTCAGCGTCTGCAAACAATAGTTTTACAAGCCCGCAGAATAACATTGTACATTTACCAAAAATACAGTTACCTAAGTTCTCCGGTAATTACGAAGCATGGCAAACATTTCAAGATTTGTTTACTTCTTTGGTGCACGATAACCCTTCACTCAGCGACGTGCAAAAGCTTCATTATTTGAAGACGAGTGTTACGCAAGAGGCCGAGTCGCTGTTGAAGCACATACAGGTTACTGCTAGTAATTATCTACATGCATGGGAGATTTTGAAAAGTAGATACGGCAACAAACGCTTAATATTGAATTGTACTATGAAGAGATTGTTTAACCAAAAGAAGATGTTTACTCAATCTGCTGTTCAGCTAAAGGGCTTGTTAGATACAACCACCGAGTGTTTAAATAACTTAGAAAATTTAAATATTCCTGTTGCCTCTTGGGATCCTGTACTTATATATCTTCTAGTACAGAAGATGGACTCAGAGACACACAAGAACTGGGAAGAATTCGCATATAGGGAAAATTCGGATTCGTTACCTACATGGTTCGATCTTAAGAGATTTATGGAGACAAAATTCCGCACCCTTGAATTAACCAGTCAGAATAGTACAAGCGTTAACAAGCCAATCAAAGAACGTTCATGTCACGTCGCCACTCCAGTTACAGGAAGAGTTTGTGTTATGTGCAAGGATAGTCACTCATTAAGTCATTGCAAGGAGTTTAGTCAATTGGAACCTACTGAAAGAAATCAGTTCGTTAAAAACAAACAATTATGTTTCAACTGCTTAGTACCAGGGCATTCAGCATTCAAATGTAAGGTGCCGGTGTCCTGTCGCGTGTGTCATCGACGCCATCATTCTCTTTTACATGGCATGAAGACCAAGCAATCGGGTGAAGAGACTAGTTCACAGGCGATTGTTACACGTGTAGAAGAAGAACAAGGGGTACATATCAACACAATGATAGCGTCACATTGCAGTACTAGGCAGAAAGTAGCACTATTGGCAACGGCGGTGGTACAAGCAAGAAGCAAGCATGGTCATACAATACTACTGCGGGCGCTGATAGATCAAGGTTCCGAAGCAGCATTTATTAGCGAGAAAGCAGCGCAATCGTTAAAACTAGAGCGTCAACCTATAACAGCAAATGTTGTAGGTGTGGGATCTTCTCGGACCGCAATCAAGCATGTGGTAAAACTGGAAGTCAGTTCACAATGGGACCGAAACTTTTGTTTACCCATTGAGGCTTATGTTATGTCCAAGCCATTGACCACAAAGATACCCATTGAAACAATCAAACCACAAACATGGCCTCATATTCAAGGGCTCAACTTGGCTGATCCGTCGTATTTTACGCCAGGTGCCATAGACCTTCTCTTGGGTGTGAAGGAATACACGGAAATTCTACAAAACAATTTCATCAAGGGTCCACCGGGAACACCAAGCGCCCAGAAGACCAGTCTCGGATGGATACTCTTCGGTGAAATCCATACAAGAAAAGGTGAAAACAAAAATGAGAATCAACTGACGGTCATGCATCACTCAGTGGATATAGAAGAGATGTTGAAATCAATATGGGAGATAGACAAAGATACAAGTAGACATTTAACAAGAGAAGAACAGCTGTGTGAAGAAATATATGAAAAAACTACAACTAAAGACAAAGAAGGAAGGTATATTGTCAAATTACCGTTTAGAACAGACAGTCCACAATCACCGCAAGGAAATACAAAAGATATAGCACTTCAAAGATTTTTACAACTAGAAAGGAAGTTCAAGAGATCACCAGACCTGGAAAGGGAATACAGCAAGGTTATAAAAGATTACATAGATCAAGGTCATATGGAAAAGATACCTGAAAGTGAAAGAAATAAACCATCAGTCTACTTACCACACCACGCTGTTGTCCGCACCGACAAGGAGACCACTCGAACACGCGTTGTGTTTGACGCGTCATGTAGAGGAACAAACAATGTTTCTTTAAACGAAGAACTGCTAGTGGGTCCTCAGCTGCAAGAAGACTTGAGGAGTATTATGATGCGATGGCGAATGAAGCAAATTGGTTTTCTAGCTGACGTAAAACAAATGTATCGCGAAATAAAAGTAACCCATGAAGACGCTGACTATCAACGCATTCTATGGCGGCAAGACGAGTCTGACAGCATAGATGAATATAGGTTACTTAGAGTCACCTTTGGCGTGGCCGCAGCGCCTTATTTGGCAGTTAGAACCCTGCAACAAGTAGCCAAGGATGAAGCTAAAGAGAATGACCATAAAGAGAATGAACTTGTCACTCAAACCATATTACAAGATTTTTTCGTCGATGATTTGGTCTCTGGTGGAGATTTTCCAGCTGAAGCTATATCACTCGCAAGAGGTGTATCAGATACATTACAGAGAGGCAAATTTCATCTTACCAAATGGGCATCCAATAGCATAAATTTTATGAAGTCAATAGAGAAACACAAAAGATCAGCGAAGGTTCAGATAGATTTGAATCTCAATGGTACAACCAAGGCCTTGGGAATAGCATGGAACTTAACATCAGACCAATTACAATATAAAGTTTGCCTACCATCTTTGCCCAAGATTATTACAAAACGAAATATTTTATCTGACATTCAAAAACTTTTCGATCCTCTTGGCTGGATAGCACCAAGCACTGTTTTGGCAAAAATATTAATACAGAAACTTTGGCTGGAACGTATAAATTGGGACGACAAAATTAGCAGTGCTTTAGAAGAACAATGGCAACACGTCAGATCTGACTTTGAGCACACCAGTACCATAAAAATAGAGAGATGGCTGGGTACCACGACTTCAAATCAAGATACCATTCAGATCCATGGTTTCAGCGACGCTTCGATGCATGCCTATGCAGCAGTTGTCTATTTGAGAGTCACAACGGATAACAATATTTCCACCAGACTGATTGCCGCTAGAACTAGAGTAGCACCTGTAAAAACAATTTCAGTGCCTCGTTTAGAGCTGTGTGGTGCTTTACTCCTTTCTAAGCTCATGAAACAGATTGGACAAGCAATGAGAATACCAACGTCACAGATGTACGCGTGGACAGACTCCCAGATAGTTATGGCTTGGCTTTGTGGTGAACCCAATAGATGGAAACCCTTCGTAGCAAATCGGGTCGTAGAAATCATTGATAATGTCAATAACAAACGTTGGCACCATGTACAGTCACATGAAAATCCCGCTGATTTGGCTTCACGTGGAATGCTGCTAGCTGATTTGAAGAAATGCGATTTGTGGTGGCACGGACCAGGCTGGCTATCTGAAACACAAATACAAATTAGTAAACAAGAAATTACAGAAACAGACTTAGAATTAAAAACAACAAAAATTGGCACTTACCTGAGCACGACACAAAACATGGAACAAGAAACAACTTTAATAGCACAGTTCGATAAATTTGAAAGCTTAACAGAATTATTAAAATGTATTGCTTACTGCAGAAGATTTTTAACTTACAAGAAGAACAAGGACAGTCAACGTAGTAGTTTATCAACACAAGAATTAGAAGATTCCTTAAACATTTGCATTAGAAAGGCTCAACAGTTAGAATATTTTCAAGAAATAGAAAGACTTAAGATAAAGAAACAAATACAGAAGAGAAGTTCACTACGTTCCCTTAACCCATATTTAGACGAGAAAAATATAGTCAGGGTGGGCGGTCGTTTGCGACACGCGAATTTATCTCAAGATATGAAGAACCCCGTAATTTTAGGAAATAAGAACCCTTTGACCACATTCATTATCGCTGATGCACATCTGAAGACGCTTCACGGTGGGGTTCAGTTAATGTTGTGTTACTTACGCTCCAAATACTGGATTATCAGAGCTAAGTCACTTGTGAGAAAACACATCCACAGATGCATGCCATGTGCTCGATGGAATGCTTCGACTAAGGCACAGATTATGGGTGACTTACCTGAAGAGAGAGTTACTCCGAGAAGACCTTTTCTTTATAGCGGTGTAGATTTCGCAGGACCGTTCCACACTCTGATGTCAAGGGGAAGAGGAAACAAAACCACCAAAAGCTATGTGGCAATATTTATATGCATGTGTACGAAGGCGATCCACATAGAATTGGTTGGCGATCTAACTTCAGACGCCTTCATAGGTGCTTTTAGGCGCTTTGTAGCCAGGAGAGGTAAATGTAGTCATCTTTGGAGTGACTGTGGAAGAAACTTCGTTGGCGCAGACAAACAGCTTCAAGATGCGTTGAACGAAGCTGACTTGGAATTTTCAGGAAAGGTTACATCAACTCTTGCTACTGATGGCACACAATTTCACTTTATACCGCCATACAGCCCGCACTTCGGTGGATTATGGGAAGCCGGTGTTAAATCCATCAAGTACCACATGAAACGCATATTGACAACGCATCTTACATACGAGGAGATGATGACGATATTGTGTCAAATTGAGGCGTGCCTCAATTCACGTCCGTTATGCCCAATAGATGACACTGATCCAGAGAACCTGTCGATACTAACACCTGGCCATTTTTTAATAGGAGAAGCACCAATTGTAGTTCCATCCCCTAGTATGCAAGCGGTTAAAGATCACAACTTGTCTCGTTGGCAACACACGCAGAAAATCGTTAATGATTTCTGGAGACGCTGGCAAAGCGAGTATTTATCGAGGCTACAGCAACGTCCTAAATGGTTGAAGAAGGAGAAAGAATTGGCAATAGGAGACATCGTATTGATCAAAACCGATAACCAACCACCCGGCAAGTGGCCTTTAGGACGAATTACCAACAAACACCCAGGAGCCGATGGCTACACCAGAGTCTATAGTGTGAAAAGTGGTAACACAATCACTAAGAGGACAATTACTAAGTTATGTGCATTACCTACAGATTGTACTTAGATTAATTTGTTAATTAACTTTGTTCCACATGTTTATAATTTGTATAATGTTGAGATTGGTTAAACAAGCAGTGTTACCTCATTAGCTTAAATTCACATTGTACTGTAACTGTTAGAATTTTCATGTTGATTATAATGTTATTAGAAAAGAACCTAAGAGTCCTTTTGGTGGGCGGCATGTTGGAGTAAGAATTGTATGCATAGCAACGGCCGCTCGGTTAGGTAACGTAACTAGCTAGTTATATATATGTCGTCTCAGTTTAAATTCTTTATAATAAGGATTTCGTGCCTATCAAAACCAGTTGCTAATAAATCTGCAAACGAACAACACGTATATCATTTGCTAATACAACCCAAGCAAATTTGAACCTTATCAAACACATCACACCCGTTTTGGCCGTTTCCGTGGGAATTTCGGAAAATCCCTTCTTAGTGCACCCCTACGGTCCCCAAGAAACATACATAAAATCCCTTCTTAGTGCACCCCTACGGTCCCCAAAAAACATACATGCCAAATTTCAGCTTCCTGCGCCCAATAGTTTCGGCTGTAGCATGTCTGTCAGTCAGCCAGTAACGCAAGGATTGAGATTGAAGATGACTCTATATTAATAATTGATCGATTCTAATATTTGCCGCTTAAACGCTTTACATTCTTCAAATACCTTTATTATACGAATAGTTTTCTTGGTTCTCAGTGACAATGGGTATATAACCCATTGTTTAATATTGTTATCTATAAACATTAAGATCAATGTCAGCAGAGTGGCAGACTGCTTATGACGACATTTAAAAAAAATGTATTCATTGTTATATTTTGTTTTATTTTTGTGGTAAAAATTACGAATAGTTGCAATAGTTTTGCTCTTATAGCCTTGGTACTCATATAGGTACATAATACCTCTCTTAACACGTTGAGCGCCATGTGTGTCCTTCAGGAAACACAAAGTACTAACCTCTGAGGCCGCGTGTTTCCTTCAGGATACACAGCCATTGTTTTATTCTGTGGCCAGTGTATCTGTGAATATACACGTTTTCATACATTTTATTACGAATTCTAATAGCTCTGGCCTCCACGGTTATTTCGGTCTGAGTGGGTTATTTGTGCGACATTTTTCGGCGTTGTTATGACTGAAAATAAAACTAAGTTATTTTTTTAATGAATTTTATTTCATCATTACCATGCAAAATCAACTTAGAAAACAAAGCAGGTAAAATTATATCGAAATTTAGTGGAGCTTTTCAAAACACTCCTCAGGCAACAAAATTTGGTAAACTGAGCAAATTTTGCTCGTTTGTTTTGCAAATTTGGGTTTGCCATCTATATTTTTCTCTTTTCGCCCGTACTTTTATAGCATTCCACGCACCGTCCGCTGCACTTATTAGGAGGTTTTCCTTTTATATTCCACACGTATATATGATGCTTATTTGGTGCTGGTCGCGGAGTTAGTTGAGCAGATTTCTGATAAAAACCAGTTCAGAGGCCCCGTGTATCTTTTAGCCACACGCGGAAAAAGTAGGAAAAAAAGAAAAAATCTTTGTAAATGAATTTCTATACTATATATAATAACATAATAAGACGGATTAAGCAAAAAAAAAGCCAAGTCGAAAAAATGAAAAACATGACTTTGGGGTTTGGCGCTCAACGTGTTAACTGTTCTGTGCATAATACATATATTGCAGAAAGCTATTCGCTGTCCACCGAGCGATGCAATAGAAAATAAATTAATATGGATCATAATATATTATATGATACATGATGAGTTGATGACATAACTTCATAAAGTCAGTGGTGCGTGCTTTGGATTCGAACTCTATACTCTGCAATAATCCGTTGATATCTCCAAAAGGCAACCGCTACTGCCTTATTGTTAATTTTATTGAACCATAATTTTATTATATCCTAGACACTGGTATATGCCTGTACGTAACATAAGTTACCTCTTATAAATCTACTACCTGCCACCGATATTTATCAACCATTTATATAAGTTCCAGTTAGAAAAAACGTCTTTGTAACATAATAATTTATAACAGGCAGACAGTGCCAACAATGCTGTGAAGATATTCGTTGCGTTATTTCATAAAGTAATTGGCTTTCGATAACGTACTCTTTTTATTTTTTCAGGTACAGCCATTATGACGTCAAACATAATAATACACAGTGCTGAACAGTGCTAAGTGAAAGTGACAACATAATTAAATAAGTGCAGGTGTGAAAGAGACAAAATGCCGGACACGTTGTCCTTATCAGCGGGCGTGAGTCTTGGCCTTTTGGCTGGGATAGTTTCAGGAGTGTGCTATTTGTTTGCAAGTGGATATCCACGGACTAGGTAAGTCTCTAACACTAACTATTAATTAGATCATAATATGTTAATATTAAACTAAGCATTTAGCGGAATTAATAAATCGAACATTACATAATTTTAATTGAAACTGTTTGAAATCTACTTTATAGTTAGAAACATAGAAAGCTACGCTTACAGGAAAAGCGCGCGGCAAAGTTTGTGGTAGCGACATCTATCATTGTCACCAGCAACTTGCAGCGAGTTAAGGCGACACGTAATACGTAATTTACCGTATAGATGGCGCTCCACAAAATCATTTGTTTTCTTATTTTTATTTTTACTTATTTCGGATATATTGCGAGTATTTTTACGTAAACTTGATCGCCTCGATTACCGCGTGCAGCGTTGCGATTGGTGGATGGCTCCAAGCCACAGAACATTATCTATAGTTCCAAGCTGACCAATCGTTACGCCAAACGCCGCAAAACAAACTACTTAG
The DNA here is from genome assembly GCA_944739405.2 of Euclidia mi. Taxonomy (NCBI): domain Eukaryota; kingdom Metazoa; phylum Arthropoda; class Insecta; order Lepidoptera; family Erebidae; genus Euclidia; species Euclidia mi. Next base: position 81,590,035 of record OX123189.2, read on the forward strand.
ATATACATAGTTATGCTCACATTTAGATCTATTATTTTTTTGTTTAAGTTGTGATAAAATACAATACCAGGGTGCATAGGGTTCCCACCAAGAACTTAGGACCCCAAGCCAACCTCACCTGCAAGTGGTGCACCTGCCGATGAACGGACGAGGCTCTGGCAAACAAAATATCTCGATAAGCGGCAATAGGCTCGCCACCTATTACGTGGGATCAAAACACTGGCGAAAAGTGGGCGTTTAATATGCCTCTGCCTACCCCTTCGGGGAAACAGGCGTGAGTCTATGTATGTGTGTACCTCGCAATCAAGTGATGAGACAACATCATTAGCACATGTTTGTAATTTTTTTTCAAACTCAACGCACACGAGCGTTAATTTCGTCACATCCGTAGAGCAGGTCTACCCATGCGTGTACTCAACAAAAGCCCGATGTGCTCCGAACGCACCCGAGCATGACCGAACGGCTAGACGAGGCTGTTCGTTTTTTCTCGTTTTTCGTTTTCGAAATCCAAATGTCGCGTTAGTCACGTTCGGGACCGTTACGAATAGGGTTGGCGAATTTAAAAATATTATATTTTGTAATACACATCTTAGTTAAGATGAATTCCCAGAGTGTGGCATTGTTTGAGTAGAGTTTGATATTACCAAAACAAGCATTCATGACTATGTATTTTTTTGTCTAATTGACATGTAAATTAAGGCCTGAATGACAGCACATATCTATCATCATCATCATCATCCAAGCGTTGTCCCGGTCGCGCTCCAAGAACTTCGACCTTGGAGCCCGTAGCCACCTTTCCTGCTACGACTCTATATTGCTCGGTCTTCGGCATCCTTAGTTGTAAGTCGATTAATTGGCACGCATATATGTACCTACTATATTATAGCAACACATATGTTTATATAAGGCAAATAAGCAGACGGATCGCCTGATGGGAAGCAATAAGCGTGGCATCGTCATCGTCATGTCATCCGCAACCTCAGAGGAGTCACAAGTGCGTTGCAAAAAGGAATAGGAAGAGGATAAGGGGATACGGCACTCTGTTACACCGAATGAAACACAACAGGATAGATACTTTATACAATATTATCAATAATTTACTTATTTCAAGGCAAAATACGGTGTCCAATCATTTGACAAAAAACAAATGATAAATTTTCATTTGACAAATAAAATTTGACAAAATTATACTTGATAAATTTATTATTTTACAAACTATTGTTTAATAAACTACTCATTAGACATATATTTACTATAAAAATGTTATTATGCTAAAACATTAATTTACAAATTGATTATTTTTTAAACATGTTATTTGGCAAAACAACGTAAAGCATAAATAACATTTGACAAAATGCATTGCTTGGTAAATATTTTATTAACTAAACGTTTTTCTACGTTAACACAACAATATTTGTGTAGGGTCAACTGAAACAATGGCTGGTTAGGTTAGGTTAGAACTGCGACCACAACGGCCAGAACCGAATTCTACTTATTTCGCTTAATTCAGGCAGTGTGTATTTTTTTAAAAGACTTAAGTTTCTATGGAATTAGTATTAATACAACATTATTACTTGCCTATAAATAATCTGTCCAAGATGAAAATTCACCTAACCTCACATTAACGGCTCAAGAAATCTCTATGAGAAATTTATTTAACTGTAGCTGTCACCCGCGGGTTCACTTACCCAGCCTTAACTTCGTTATCTCGATAACAGCGCCACCCACCGGGTCAAATTATAGACTAGAAGTTGCCCTACGAAGTCTAACTTCCAGTGAAAATGTCATCAAAATCGGTTCAGCCATTCTAAAGATTAACCTGGAAAAAACAGAAAAAAATACTTGAAAAAGTGTTGCTTATGATTGGATATCGTGTTACTAACCAGCGAAAAAAACCGACCTAGTCATTTTGAAATCACAGACAGACACTTCAATTTTATTTATATGTAACGCGCGAAGTTACAGGCAAAAGCTAGCGCTCAAGCTCCAATAAACTCTAATTATACGTTTATCAGATTACACAGGCGATATCGCGCAATCGATTCAACGCGATCACTGTGACAAATAACTGTTAAAGCAGTTAAAAGCCGTTAAAAATAACGTTGGATTACGCACTATAAACTAGAGGCACACCCCTAGCGGGCCACGTGACAGTCTATCTCTAGAACAAAAGTAATCGGCCACCTATTGACCATATTGCATTTCACGGTGTAATGGATGTGAATGGGGAATGTGGTGGAAAATTGTCGGTGGTTCCGTATAGGTTTCGGTGCAATTTCCAGCAAAGGAGACACAGAGTGTCACCTCGCTAATTTTTATTTGTGTAGCAACGAGTGTCGATCACTGTAAGGAAAGTAGTTTAGGAGCTTTTGCACCTTTGCTGCAGAAAAATAAAATAAAATACAGTAATCTATAATATAAAAATGAATCGCTGAATGTTTTGCTAAGCGCAAATCTCGAGAGTAGCTGAACCAATTTCACTAATTCTTTTTTTTTTTATAACATTCCTTATAGTACGAGGATGGTTCTTACGAGGAGAAAATGTTAAAAATAAAAAAAAAAAGCAAAAAAAGAATTATTTATTAAAGAATCGACTGTTAGGCGGTACGAAATTCGCCGGGTCGGCTAGTTCTGAATATATTTAATTTTTAATGTGGTAATTCGGCTTACTGATACACTAGGAATTGTACAAAAAAGTTATGTAATGTCCGAAATATGCCAGATTTATGCCAGCTCCTGTTGTGCTCTACATCTCAGCTACTTCCCTGCATCCACAATATTAGTTTGGTACTCAATACATGTTTACCTAAGAGCAGGACCGATGTATATGTTTAGTATCGGTAAACTGAAATGTACAATCCGATTAATCTGTCAATGGTTGCCACAAATTATATTTTAACTAACTTTTTTTAATATTCTACCACATATTCTACCACACACACAACTGTATCTAGTCCCAAACTAAGCAGAGCTTGTATTATAGGCACTAGATATAATGGTTTATTTATTATCTAGAGCCAATAATACAAGCTATACATGTACATACATTTTATACTTTTTTTGTAAATACATACATATTATACATAGAAATATCCAGGCATAGAAAATTTCCATTTTCACCCACAAATATTAAATGTTTGACTTGAGCGGGAATCGAATCCGCGGCCTTCGACGTAGCAGTCGTTACGCTGGCGCTACACCACCGGGTCCTCAAAAATTAACATTAGCGATCCTCTAACTCACGGATCTCCAAATTAAAAAAGGGAGGTTTTAGCGTAGTGCAAGCATATCGCCGCTCGCGCACCTCACTCAGTCATCCGTCAGTGACGTTGACGCACCGAACGGAAGTTCGGAAGCGATCGGATCATTCCGTGTCACATTCAAATTACGAATTAGTGCTGTGTTGTTGTGTGTGTGAATACAGTGGTGGATTCTGTGAACTATTTCATAACTAACTTCTGGATTACAGATACGAATTCAGGTAGGAAGGACATTATTTTGTTTATTATTATTTTGACAATTAGCCGATTCGTACGTTGTTTCAGGGTTGCGATATCGTTGCAATGGTTGAGTAACTGCCACAGATGTGCCATGGGGAAATGGTATGATTAGGTTGTGATGGATGCATAATGAGCTGTGCTCTATTTGAAATACAAATTGTACCTACTCAGTTTAGAATAGGATTGAGCTTCATTGATAAAAATATTTTCATGTACATTTTGATAATGATTCGTGAGTAACGAGAGACTCTACATTATTATTAAAGATTATTTTCTTTTTAAATAACTTTGGCTTGGGCATCAAATTCAGTGATTATAATGAAGCTTACCTTCAGAAGGTCTTTCTTTCCGTATGAAAAAGATGAATAATATCTATATTTAATTACAAAAAAAATAATTACAAAGTTTCAAAATCGCTACGGGAGAAGTGGCACTAAGCAGTAGCAGTGAAAGTAATACGAATTTGTAAGTATATTTAATAGTAATCCTTAACAGTTTCATAAACGCGAATGTTCGTTTGTTTGTGTGTCTTTTCTTGCTAAAAAGAGAGCATACATGTTAATGCGCACTAGGAAAAAGAAAATCCTGTGGCGCAGAGGACATTTAAAGTCTGTTCGGTATGGGGATCGAACCCATAACAGTCGACCCACTAAACCACTACGCCATACGGGGTATAAAATTCAGAATTTCCTTCCTGTTCCGTAGTTTAAATGTAATTAGAGGATGGTAGAGTCAGGCCCTGATTAGAGGATATTATATTATAGGTTGTCCGTGTGGTGACGGATTAAGAATACGGATTGTCACCACCCCTTATCATCCCATGGGTGTCGTAAGAGCCGACAGAGGGACCATACTATGCAGAGAACAGCACTGTAAGAGAAATAAAACTTGATACAAACCCTATACCAACCCGTTTGGCCAGCGTGGTATAGTAGGCCAATTCCTCCTTTCAAAGGAGAGGCCTAGTCCAGCTGTGGACTGTTAAAGACTGAAGATGATGATGATATTATAGGTACCACGGCAAGGTCTCACAAAAACGTTGAATACAATTATTATACCAAATACCAAATGGTCCATGAATCAATATCACAGAAGTAGGAATAGTGGTTGCTCTGAAATGAGAGATTTTCAAACTCATGAAGAAGCGTTACAACCGCAATCGCTCGCGTGACAATATTTAACAATCTAACATATTTTGCCGCTCGCTAAATCTTAAATGGTCGGCAATCCATGGATACTCAACGTCTAGGAAGTTATAAGCGCCGATAGATTTTAGTCTATAACCACTTTACTATAAATAGTAATACCTAGTAATTCTTTATTAGTAGATTTTTTACAATTTTCCAGTTTAAATCTAATAACTGGATTATGTTCTTAATCATATCGTAGAGCTTGATATGATGATTTTTATGAGACCAACAAGAAAACGTACCCAGACTACTTACGACCATATATCGAGCACATTAGCAGACCTCATGACAGTCATGACGATCAAAATAATTATCTATCAAACAGTACTAGCATTTTGTATGGACAAACAGAAATACAACTAATGCTTTCGTGTTAACAAAATAGCAAAATTTATATACGTTCAGCAAAGCTAAGTATATTTTAAACTATCTGCTCACATTCACCTTCAAATCATACTAATAATTATTTGTCCGTAATTAAACTTATTCGCACTTTAAACACTGTTTTATATAATTAAATAATAATAGTTAAAACAATTAGTTTCGGTAAGTGATAATGACATTACAAAAAAGGCTTCATATGCTGGGTTATGAAGGCTTATATCAATAGCATTAGTTTAATACTTGTAAGTTCCTCTTCCTTTTGGCTATATTCGTTAGCGCTTTCATACTACCTCGGCAATGGATCGGCATAACCTCGTGTCGCATCGCCACGCTGAACTTGAGGTGAAGTGATACCGTTCCGGTGGTGATATGTATCCATTGCACAAGCAGTTTCATTTAAAGCATATTGAACAGCTGGGCCTGAGGTAAAGTCAATTAACTGCCTCGATAATAAGTGTGCTCCAACTCAAAACTGCAAACTCCCGTACCTAGCATATCTTTAGCTAGGAGCTTAATTTACCTGATACCTGATATTTTTCTTTTATAAATCAAATGACAATGCCCTAAAAATCATACAAAAGAGAATTTTTGACAGTGGCTTCAGCTGATCACGCCACCAGAGATCTCACTAGATTAACTAAAGCATGGCATTTTTCCTCACTTCTAAGTGAAAGGTTTGTTAGCCAAACACGTGCGACACCATGGCAATCCATTTTCCATAGCCGACATGGAAATAGTCGAAGCAACGGGTTTCGTTTTTTAATGAACTGCTGTTGATGACATGATTTTCTGCCATCTATTTTCTTTTGTAAGACGCTTTGCTTTCTATGCGCAAGTTATTCAAAATGGCTTAATTTTATGCTTTAGCTCCTGAAGTTGTTATTGAAACACGTAAAAAGCTAAGCTTTTCTTTGAAAGTTATGACCTAGAATTAGATTATCAGGTAGAGAACCAAAGTCACTCAAATAGATCTCGGAGTAAGTACCTACTATAAAAAGGCAGCGAGCTGATGATGTTATTCCTGGAACCAACATAATTATGATAAAGCAGACGAATGCAGCAACAGGATACAAAAGTACGAAACCATGCCAAAACTGGTTTACTAGAAGCGGCCTACGTCTATTGCCTCAGAATTTATTAATTTAAGGGACCGATTTGTAGCACACTTGCAGGCAATTTCAGATTAATATTATTATTTACCAAATTTCGCAAACAGACAACTGAATCTAATCTTTTGTTAATATTTATTTCGTAATTGAGAAGTCGATATTTAATCGACAGCTTGAGCCTGGCATCTAGAATCTAGATCGCTAATCGGCAAATCCTAATCAATATTAGTGGATCTACAAAGCTAGTAAATATCGTAAAATGCAATTGTTTGGGAAGTTGGTCGCGCTGTTTGTGAACTTGGATATTATGCTGGAGGCCGTCAGTTCCATTCCCATCAAGGACAAAATATGTTTGTGTAATGAACAGGTTTATTTCTTCTGTTTTTTTTTGTATCTACTCGAGTGTATGTTCATAAAACATTTGGTTACCATAATACAGGCTCTATCTAACTTGAGATCAGATGACAGCGTATGTTATCCCAGAATATTATACTTAACAGAAGTTTTGAACGGTGATTTTGAGACTAACAGAAAAATGAAGTGGTCAGATACCTACTGGTATTAAAAATGACCAAAAGCAATAAAGTATGCAAACGGTGATTTTAGATAAACGGAAAAATAAAGTAACCAGATAATGGCCAAAAACAATAAAGAATGAAACATTCAGTTTGTTAAATGAACCTGCTACCGTTGCTAAACATGTGTCGCAATAACGTTAAAGTGAAATCAAGTTAAAATACTAATCCTCTTGGATTAATATTATACGTCTCATTTACTTTAGGTAGTATATTTTTAGAACGTTATTAGAGCTGCGTCTCTATAAGGATTAGCTCATTGTTTTCTTGGCGTATTGTCACATGGTATTGGTCAGTAATGAATGCAAATATCTTATTTCTGGGCCTAGGCAGGGCAGGGCATAGGTGTTATTAGGTGGCATTCAGGAGAAGTTTACGTTTCCACCTGGTTACGCAGTTAATGGATTACACACTTACGGCCGGTTTCAATATTCGATCTATCGATGAATTTCGAGATTTGAGATACACGTTCGACATATTTTGTACGGAGCTTATGTCAAAAATGAATCTAAAATCTCAAAAAAATAATGGATCGAATATAGAATTCAGCGGTTAGTGAGTACCCGGGTCCGCCGAAGCTCAGTACTGTAGTGCTCTGCTACCACAAGAAAGAGTCACCCATCCAAGTGGTGGCCCGTACACGCGTTGCTTTATATTGTCAGTCTAATACTAAAGAGCTCAGATATTTACATAGAGACGCATTTCTTATGGGCGCTCTGAATACAAACTTTCTGGGACCCAACATGCCGCTTGGCGGCGTGGCAGTCGTTCCCTTAGTGTAAGAGCAAGAGACGGTGCATCTTAACTACGAGAGTAAGAGAAACGGAGAATGATGCCAGCGCCGTCAACGGCACCAGCTACGTACTAGAGCCAGTCCCCACATGGAATCGGCACACGAAATCCTTAAGAACTGCGGTTCTATGTATAAATCTGTATTCATTGCTAATAAAACCTAACGTCCAGGATGCGATATAAAAATAAAATAAAATTCTTGCTTTACTGACTGACTGATAGACATATCGAATTTCAACTACTGGCACCAAAACTATTTGGCTCAAGTAGTTGAAATTCGACATGTATGCTCCTCGTGGATCGTAGGAATTTTCCGAAATTTCCTCGGACTGCCTCGTTGGTCTCGCGGCATAAATGTGCGCGTGGGATTAGGAGGTCTCGGGTTCGATCCCCGGGTTGAGCAAAGTGTTATTGGGATTTTCCGTTAGGAAATTCTCAGTAGCAGCTCGGAGTCTGGTAATATGCCCGGTACGGCAATAGGCTCGCCCCCTATTATGTGGGACTAATAAATCTGGCGAAAAGTGGGTGTAGCAATATACCTCTGCCTACCTGTTCGAGGATATAGGCGTGAGACTATATATGTATGTATGTATGTCCTCGGGATCAGGAAGAAACGGTTAAATTAAAATAAAATAGCGGGCGCAGCCGCAAGTATCCTCTATTTTATAATGCATTTCCAATCCGTTATGCACGTATTGTATTTTACACAATATTATTTATACAATGGAGGCTATATTGGTTAGAGCATACGTCATGCGATCGTGATAAGATAATTTTCATATTGGAAATGAGGTTTCAATGTCGCCTGACCGGCAAATAATAAACAAGCTGCAAGGACGGATACGCTTTAGTTGACACATTGCACAAAAATTGAATTACACAACCTTTATATTTGTTTAGACCTGTGAAAGCTTCAGGCCCAGTTACATTACCTGTGGATAGGCATTATCTTGCAGATAAATTCAAAATTAGAACAAATAGTGTTTGTGTTACCTGACTAATAAATTTAACAGGGGTCCAATTCTCCTAAATAAATATCAAAGAGATTGGATATATTATAATACAATAAATATAGTTTCGATATCTTGTCAGTGTCATACTTACGTCACAAAAAGCGTATTCTTCTAAATTATCTGATAATTGAATCGAAGTTGTAACGAGATCGTAAATTGAAACAAGTGTCAAAATATGTGTCAACGACGAACTGTTTATTTCAAATCATACGATAATGACATTAGGTTATCAGAATACCGCTTCTGAATCAATTCAAAATATAATATCAATGTCATATAAAAATAGGTGAATTGGCCCCCTGAAACTTATTAGACAGTGGGCAAACTAGACCTTTGTGTGAATAGTGGCTTTATTTAGATATTTCTCCATTTCGGTAAGTAGTTATATTCAAAGAAACAGAAGGAAAACATCGTGAAGACACCTGCAGGTCTGATAATTCATCATTTCGTTCGATAAAGATTTGTGAACTCTAACAACCCACTCCTAGCTAGCGTGGTGGATAATGCATTAACCCTTCTCATAATGAGTTAAGACTAGTGTCTAACTTACTTTCTTACATAAAGTTTTATCACTTCCCTGTAAGGTTCTTCATCATCAGCCTTTTAACAGTCCACTGCTGGACTAGGTCTCTCCTTTGAAAGGAGGAATTGGCCTACTATACCACGCTGGCCAAACGGGTTTGTATAGGGTTTGTATCAAGTTTTCCTTCTCTTACAGTGCTGTTCTCTGCATTATATGCTCTCTCTGTCGGATCTTATGACGCCCATGGGATGATAATAATATAGGGTTTTTACCGGTTTGGAAATCCAATTCCATACCACCAATATTCAACCTATTCAAACCAGCCAAAATTGTCGGTATGTATTTAGTAGAATCCAAAAATATCGGTTAATATCATTTTAATGACCGCATAGTCATAGTAACAGGTGCAGTGACTGTCGAACGGCGGAATGTCGCAACAATAGAGCCGCAGACAATACTGAACACAAAAAAACAAAAAACCAACGGTTCTGTGTAATTAATACGTAATCGATGTCAAGCGCAAATCTCGTAACATTTCACCCACAAGCCGAAACTACTGAAGCATTGAACCGGTTTGGAATATTCGCTGAACTTTATTCGTAAATTGAGATCGATTTTTAATGGACGCGGCGATAGCCTAGTGCTGTACGTAAAGGATTATTGAGACAATGGTCTTGTGTTCGATCCTCAATTACCCCGGGCACACACCTCTGACTTTTCGAAGTTATGTGTGTATTAAAAATGTTAATTATCGCTCACTTAATAATGTGCCCGGTAGATGGTATTAGGCTCGTTCCCTATTACATTAAGACCGAAACATGACTGGCGAAGGGTTGTTTGGGGGATGCAGGTGTGAAGTTATGTTATGTTATAATGGACTCTTCTAAAATAATTTTAACTCTACAGTCTTTTTGTTTTTGGTTACGTGTAGTGTAGCATTACCTTCAGAGAGTGTCGTAACAGACAACCGAGGAAAATACACGAAGCAAAAAATTTATTTTCACACATAGTGTTGTCTCGTGTGGGAATCGAACCCACGACACGCGGCGCAGCACCAAGCGGCGAGGCGACCGCTTAAACCACTACGCCAACCGTGCAGGTTATCTTTGTAAAGAGACGCAAACGCGACATACATACTTATACCAACCCCGTCCAGCGTGGTATTGTAAGCTAAACAAAGTATAAAATATATTTATCACGAAATCATTCTTCGATAGATCAGTCACGATTCGAATAATATTCAGTGATATCCACATTCAACCGAGCACAATTTTCAGTAATTTTTCTTATTGTAAGTAATTCTTGTAACTGTAAACTTTACTGAGATATGGAATAGTCCATTGAAATGTTAAATTTTTTTGGGCTTAGCGTGCATTTGTCAGAGGGCGAAATTTTATTTTATTGGCTCTACTAAAGCTAGGTTTTATAGCTTATCTGGCAAACTATTGGCCGTACAGAATAATTTTAAAACATGTTTAGTTGCAAATTATATTCCCTAAAACTTTGGTTCCAAAGCATTTAGTCGTAAAATAAATAATAACCAAGGTACAAAGGAAAATCTAGTGTGCAACAAATTATCTTTTCAATGTATTATAATTTCTTAGTCGCCAGTAATATAGAATGCATTTAATTTGACTTCACTTTTTCCAAATCAAGAGGCAGTCTTCCAACTTGAGACTCTGCAGTACCATAAGGTTAAAACTACACTCCTTGACAAAGACTTGGGTTAACAAAAATTGTAACACTGGGCATCTGAAAAAATTATAACCTTGGGCATCTGCCCAGCCAGGGGATACTGCAATTTGTTCTGGGGATACCTGCAGGAAAATTATTGTAGATATCAAAATTCATTGAGGAAAATGATAAAATACCGACAAAAATCGGCTTTCCTCTAAAGTTCTTCATCAAAAATTTTATACTGACGCTTGATCAGAACCTGTACCAAAGCTTGGTCCATGTGAAAGATCGGGGACACAGTTATAATGGAAAAACATTAAATTTTCCAAAATACAACAATAATTGACAACCGATAGGCGCAGCGGGAGTGTAAGCAACTGATACGCCGATGGTCGCGGGCTCGATTCCCGCTCAAGTCAAACATTTGTGTGCTTGAACATGGATGTTTGTCTTGGTCTGGGTGTTTCTATGTATAATATGTATGTATTTACAAAAAAAGTATATATGTATGTTTATTCATTATCTAGTAAGTACCCATAGATTGTGATGTGTGTATGTGGTAGAATATTATAAAAAAAAAATAAAGATATAAAAGAGCAAATACAGATGGCGGCCGAAGGAAAAAAGGTACGATCCCATAAATTTGGATCTAGCTTTAAAATAGCCCTCCCCACACATCTGTAAAATAAAATTGCGTCCTCTGATTAATGCAACCCCAAATGTAACTTTTCAATGGACTAGAAAGGCGTTATAGATCGAGTTTTTACTTCAGCTTTACCAATGTACGGTTTGCGGCCAGTCAACACGCCAACAAATGCTTTACAAGCAATAAACAGCAACAGTAAAAATCACTCCATTTTTGCAGTTACATCGTACAATATACACCACAAAGTATATTCGTCAACATTACTTAGTTACGGCATCAAATGTAACTATAAAAAATATGTGATGCTGTTTGTTATGCAGCCCAAAACAAGCACCAAATATATTGAACGAAACTATTCAAAACAATGGCAAACGGTTTCATTGCTAAAATGTTTTATAGCCCTGCCATGTTCAGTAGGTTGCATAAATTACGGTGATTTGTCTGTAACGGATAACACCTAATTTGGCCGGTTGTTGACTTATTTTGACGAGAGTAGACATGGTTGGTTGCGTGATTCATTGTTCACTTTTTATTCCACAGTTTTATGGAATGCGGTGTTTTAGAAACAAAGTGCTTCCTTTCTCCAGCGGTTTCTAGGGGTCAGGCAGCGAAACTAATAAAATTCACCAAAGTGCTGTCTAAGTGAAAATTATTCTAAGAACATACCATGGGTTTTTTACTTCCAGTTTTATAGTGAGATTCTGCCATTTGATTCAGTGGGTCAATTGCTTAGATAAAATCTTGTCTTCACAATTGTCACTGTTAGCACTGCCTTTTACCCTGCGCAAAAAAGAGATTATCATTTTTCTTTAATGGTTTCTACCGTAGGCACCTCAAAAGAATAATTAAATCGCCATTTACCAAATATTGCGTATTTAGGTTGCCATCCCTACCCATTTAGGAAAAATTGGGAAGGGATAGCCGCGCAGGCAGTAAACCAAATACGCATCGACTAGTTACTACACAGCAGAGGCAATAGTATGCCTCTTTGAAATTTCCCTGAGTGGTGTTAATTACAAGGAAGCTTTCGCGGCTTTAAAGAATTTTCGATCACCTCTGACTCCCCAGCAAAGACTCATTCATCGTCATCATAGCGCCAGCGATTGCGATCGAAGGCCTCAGAGTCCGATTTTTTAAATTTTATATTTCACCATATAAGTATTTTTTCCAGTTGACAATCCATCTGTTACAAAGATTGATTAATAAGTAATAAACGTATTACATAAGACAATGCCACTTGATATTCGTGCTGTAATGGCGGCGTTTCCTGTGCACATGCCGCCATGCTTCCGGAAGAACGCACGCGCACGGTTTAAAAATTGAAAGTATAGACAAGCATGAGACGTGCTTTTTGATAGACCATAGAGCCTCGCTATACAAGCAAAACGAATTGAATTATGCTCCTTGAATTAACCGTTTTGAAAGAACTAGTTCTAACGTGAGCTGACATAGTTTTGGTAAAATTGAGATAGTTTTTATAGGTACGTATTCAATCTTGATGGGTGGTCTAGACAAAAAATAATCATGTCAATGTGCACAATACGGCTCTATGCACCAGGCAATTTGATTGTCATGCTAAGAACCCAAGATTTTTTTAGTTGGTTAGTTGAGCTATGGCTTGCAATATCTTTGTTCTTCTTGATATCAACTTCTAACTATCTTCTATACAGCCGTTCGCATTCCACTGCTGAACTTGAGCCTCCCCTTATTCTTTTTACTTTGATCCACGTTTTGTACATAAGTATACCACGCCACCTCTGATCAAACGGGTTTGTAGTCTAGTTTGCCGTCTCGCCACACTTTTCTTCATGTATTTTCTCAGTCGCCTCTTCCGATACCCACGAATGAAATGGTATAGTGTAAAGGTCCATTAGAGATACTAAATTTACAATAGTATACCAAACCATTACATACGTGACAGGTCTTATACGTTACGCAATCAACTTATCACCGGGCGAAGTAGAAAAGATTGTAAGCGGACCACGGGTTCCAATGCGGAGCTCTTGGACTTGGTGATGTCTTATTCGCATACTATCAGAAGAAAAGGGTTATTCCTCTTCCAGTCTACGACTTTTCGTTTTTATTACGCTCTGCAACCGAATCCAAGGCATCACAACTCTACCAATGAAAAAGTCATAGAGCCTGCTATATACTAATTAACTCTCACAGCACACAACCAGGTAGCAATATGAGCTACCTACATATTTGGTAGCGTGCGGCCGATGTCAACGCCACCTCGCACCGGAAGGTGGACAAACTATAAATGCCTGCCTGATTGTTATGGTCATAGTATTCCACTAGATCGTTATGCGTAAATAGATAGATACATATGTATTTTAAAATAAAGCTAGGTACTTACAACTGGTAAATTTATGGAAAAAGAACATTTCCTCGCTCAAATAGGTACACTATTTTCCAAACCCAGCTGGAATTTCAATAGTATCTAAGCGTCTAAAATAATAGCATTTTGCTTTTATTCTTCACGAATTTCATCAAGTTTAAGTCGCGGTATGAATCGATGTATGAAGAGAGGTGAACGATGCCCGTCAGGGCAGTAGTAATGAAGCCTGCGCTTATTATTGCAGTCAGACCGCATTCTATAAACTGTGCAGTAGATACTTTGTAGTTCACTGAAACTTCAACTACCTACTAGGTAGGTACCTATTTGATATACTAGATATGAGCAAAATATTTCATTTAAATCGTTTTCTACCTATTCAAATTACATGTTTGAGCGTGGAAAGTCGTATTTTACCACCGAATGTACGAAATAGCTCTAATCTAAAATATTTAATGTTCATCATGTAACAGTCAACCTATAGTTTGTCTAAGTACCATTCGTTGCGAGAGGTGACGAAGACATCGCCACGCGAGATTGCCCGGGAGGCCGGAGCTGCCGGTCCTGGTCTTCGCGTAAGGGCGAGAAAACCACTACCATATGGAGTAAAATCAGGAAGAAACCATGGAAGCTACCCATGATATCCTATCATCACTCGCGCTGCTAGCTCTACGGAAAGGCTATGACTGTCTTCATACTCTAACCTTTTCCCTAACGAAGCAAGAGAAAATGGTAAAAGGCCTCTGATGACCTCAATATCCGAATGACTAAAACTTTGCATAAATTACCAACTACCTAAATACATTTTTATATTTTTACAAGCGCCTTGAAATAAATAATAGCAAAATTCAAGCAAACCTTACTAATATTATTTGAATAGGCTTCACGTCTCGAATCAAAGTACAATGAATTATTACCTAAATTATATACGCAGTAGCTTTTTTGGGGAAAATTGAATTTTAGTATATTTCACTACCTATCGAAATGTCTGTGTATGTCTCGGGTCCAAATCCACGGCGACACACCAATGACTTTTCGAAGTAAAGTGCGTATTAAATTGTTAATTATCGCTTGCTTATCGCTGAAGGAAAACATCGTTAGGAAACCTGCATGTCTGAGAGTTCTCCAAAATGTTCTCGAAAGACATGTGAAGTCTGCCAACCCGCACTTGGCCAGCGTGGTGGACTATGGCCTAAACCTTCTCATAGTGAGAAGAGGCCCGTGCCCAGCAATGGTACAGTATAAAGTGCTAATGATGATGATGAGGTATCCAATAGTCAGAGTATGACGATGGAACTGGGCAGAATGGCAGAACCGCTATGGGTGGGCAAAACCACAAGATGGATGTCAAATAGCAGGAATCTAGGAGGAGATGGCGGGACGAATTAGATTAGATGTATTTCGTAAGGATTGGCAAGAACTCGCATGTGATCGCGAAAAGGTAAAAAGGGTTTGCCCAGCAGTGGGACATAAATTGAGATATCAATAAAAATAATAACAATAATGACGATCAACATAATTGTAATTCCTAACAAAAAACTCCAAAAACAGCACATTTTACGCTGTTCCTCATTTTTTCTTGGTGACCCGCACTTTGGTGATAGATGCCGAGGGTGGTGGCGGCGTGTTGCTCGCCGGGCTGACTTCGCCGTTTTGGAGGAACTTCTTCACTCTTGCGTGCAGTGACTCGTATAGAGGGTTGTCGTGGCTGATTTGAGGGAGTATAGATAAACGCTTGTCGGCCTCCTAGAAATGTAAAATTGAGCTTGTCTACACTAATATTATAAAGAGGAAAAATTTGTATTTTTGTTTGTTTGTAATGGATAAACTCAAAATCTACAGGATCGATTTTAAAAATTCTTTCACCATTAGAAAGCTACATTATCTGCGAGTAACATAGGCTATATTTTATTATAGAAAAATAGGGGTCCGTAAGATATTTGGGTTTTTCGGGTACGCGAAGTAGTTCCCTCAGGACGCGGGTGAAACCGCGGTAAATGGTTAGTTATGTATATATAGGTACTGATAAGACTACTAGGCTTAGGCTTGGGCGATCAGTTTCACTATAAAGATTTAGGTTCAATCACTACGCACTAAAATGTATATGTTAGTATTTTCCAAATTTAAGTTAAAGAGTAATTTAATCATTACTCTTTAACTTAAATTTGGAAAATACTAACATATTCGATAAATAATTTTAGATTATCTAATTCTTTATTCAATTATGTGAATATTAAATCAGTTAAAAATAATAATATATATAGACGCTTCATTGCGTGTAGTCCAAGTATTATATATTCTCCACATAACGAATCTGTAATAGTAGGGTAGGTAGGAACCTCCAAACCGAAACCAAAAAAAAAGTAGCAACCTCAATATCTAAATCTAATATATAAACAAACGGCTTGACCGATTTTGATGAAATTTTTTGTGCTTATCCGGTATCTATGAGAATCGGCCAACATCGATTTTTCAAAAAAAAAAAATTTTGCAAAACAACGTTTGCCGGGTCAGCTAGTTATATTATATAAACTTCATCTTGCAAGTTTCTTAATTCCTTAATATTCAGTAATGTTGCTAAAGAGCCTTCCTATCGAAATCTTCTAAACCTAATGACCTTCCAAGCAGTTAATACGAGAGGGCAATTATATTATAAGGCAATAACCAACAAATAACTGGGATCGCGGGAAGCGGAGGATGGATGCGGGTGGTTCAAGATTAGTCTATGTGAAGAGGCCTTGAGAGAGGCCTAAGGGCCTATGTCTAGCAGTGGACGTCTATCGGCTGTTTTTTTTTATTTATTTTTTTATAGTAACAGGCGGCAAACGAGCAGACGGATCGCCTGTTGGTAAGCAATTACCGCCGCCCATGGACACAAGCAACACTACAGGAGTCACAAGTCCGCCCTTTGGGGTGGGGAAAAGGGATAGGATGAGGAGTGGGATGACGGAGAAGGAATAGGCGATAGGGCCTCCGGCACTCTCACTCACCGAACCAAACGCAACAGTTTAAGTAAGTACTGTTACTTTACGTTGATTTTCTGTGAGAGGGTAGTACTTCCCCGGTCGAGCCGGCCCATTCATGCTGAAATCAACAAGGCTCTACTTCTACTACCTTAATAATAATAATATGATATGATGATAATAAGTAATAATAAGTAATAAAGAAAATACATGTTTAAACACAATCAAATAGTAAGTCTTCTTGTGTTCAAACCGGTCGGTTGCATAGGCGTACGTTGGCAGATTGAACAGGCCTTTCAAAGCTCCGCTTGTGTCGGCCAAGTCGAACTGGGCGAATACACCTAACTTGCACTTTTTTCTGCAACAAAATAAGTTAATTAACTTTCTAAGCTTGTAATTGTATCTTACTACTTTATAAGCACATAGCCTGACTGTAGGTTATCAATTTAGAATATAACTAATCAACTACTATTTTACAATAGCAAAGCCCTTTGAAATGTCAACATCAGACACAGTCCATCTTTATTTTAACCCAGGTAAACCTTATATTATTTTATGAAACATAATGCACTTATTATAGTCTGAAATGTATTTAGTAAAGTAGTGAATATATGCCTAGCTGTCACAAAAGGCTGGTGATATAATATTTCTGTCTATCTTTTGTAGAGTCCTTACAGCTCTTCTGTTGTATCTGATATTTCGATGTACCTACAACCAGCAACAAGTCAAGTTAGACAGTTGATGTGCGATTTTAATACTTATTACGAGGCCCTAAGGAGGATAATGGTCAAAGTTCTATTGTATTTGGTAAACATTCAAACCTTGGATCTTAGAGTTGTAGATACGTTTATATCTGCAATCCTAAGTACAGACAACAGTTTACTAATCAAAAACTACACATAGTATGCTAGATAAGATAAATTATGACTTAAAGTGTAATTAACTATCTTCGTATGAACCTAGTTTAACGAGTAGTTGTGCTAGTAGTGAAACCTTGAATTACTAAGTCATTTTTTGCCAACAGTTAGTGGTACGTTTAATGAGTATTATATCATCGCAGTATTTGTGGTTTTACATATTTCGGTCTATTTTAATTGAAAGATCTAGTTATATTTTGGCTATTTTTTGGTAAAGTAATATTACTTTGAGTACACCTGTATAAATGATAACATAGAGGCCACCACCAACCATTATTTTAATTGTTTTTTTTTTTACTTTTTACACATTAAAATTATACATGTACATAGATAGAACACGAATGCTTCATATCAAGAGGAAATACATTGCAGAGTACTGATCTAAAACTGAGGAGATGTACGAATTAGTGGAACATACCTAATATATTCAAGCATGATTCTCACAGGGCAGTAAGGGTTGACCAGCAATGTTTTCTCCGTGGCAGGGTCCAATTCCGACGAAGTTCGGCGCAAGAAATGTGATAATTCTGGCGCGTCTTTGTATACTACGTGTATAAACATTATATAGTTGTTTGTTACAAAGATAATATTACCACGATAACCGCTTCGATTGCATTGTTGTCCTACATATGACAGTGACATTACTGAAATTATTTTTAAACCTTGCACTTGACAACGACAATATAACATCTTGCTTAAGGTTTTACTTACCAGCAGTGGACTGCTATTGGCGGTGCAAAGATTATCCGCGCGCCTCTAGCGGCAAATTTGGAAGTTGTCCGGGTACGACACTTTTGACAGCTACAATACATTTGCATACCTACAATTACCACTAGAACCTCGAAGTAACGTTGTATTGAAAGCTGTCAATGGTGTCGTACTGGGACAAATTGTAAATTGGCCGCTAGAGTCGTTAGTTAGAATCTTAGCAGCGCGAATAGGTTTTTACAGGTTGGACCTTAGGTTGACCGGTTTTTAGATAATTTTTGAGCCTTAGCCTTTTTGTGTTGCTTTTAATTAGAGCATGTACCTATGTATGTAGTACATGCCGCGGGTACCTACTTGAAACAATTATCTGGAAAGGCATTTCATTTATCAACTTACATAGTCATTGTGTACTTAGATAATTCCAAAGGATGTGTGCAAATAACAGATAATTACAATTTTGATACACATTTAGTGATTTTATCGTTAGACACTTATCAATCAAATGATAGACTTTGACTTAATTTAATATAATCTGATAGGAATTTCTAAGTACAATAATTGCAGATTGGATTTGGACTTTGCTCAGTAAAAATAGGCCAAATAAATTTGTTTTGAGGCATTCGAATGCTAATGCGAAAGATACCTACAAGCTAAGTAGGTGAGTGTATGTGTATGTTTGCTGATAGATAATAAGATTTTACTTTCGATTTTTATACCTATAGACTCACGCCTGTATCCCCGAAGGGGTAGGCAGAGGTGTAATATTACACCCTCATTTCGCCTTGAATTTTTAGGTCCCATGTAATAGGCTCTAGGCTAGACTCCGTGCTGCTACTTAGAATTTCCTAACGGAAAAACCCAATAACACTTTGCCCGACCCGGGAATCGAACCCGAGACCTTCTAGTCCCACGCGCACATTTATGCCGCGAGACCAACGAGGCAGTCTTTCGATTTTTATAATAGGGCAAATTCGATATATTCTTTACTCCGTTGCAACATGCAGTTTTCTTATGGTCTATGTTAAACGTTTATTGCCTTTTTAGGAATACTTCTAATAAGTATCTGTTCTATCTTATCTTAAATAGATTACTATGATCTTATAATAGGTAGGTACACATACCTAATTATCTCTTATCTGATCTTCGGCTGTCCGTGTGGTGACGGAGTAAGAATACGGGATGTCACCACCCCATATCATCCCATGGGTGTCGTAAGAGCCGACAGAGAGAACAGAACTGTAAGAGAAAAAAACTTGATACAGACCCTATACCAACCCGTTTGGCCAGCGTGGTATAGTAGGCCAATTCCTCCTTTCAAAGGAGAGGCCTAGTCCAGCAGTGGACTGTTAAAGGCTGATGATGATGATGATGATCTTCGGTTGTTACCAAAGGAGACCGGCCAAAGTTGGCTTGAACGTGAAAAATCGTCTTAAAAAAAAGTAAATTACTCAAAGTTTTTGTTTTAATATATTATAAATATTGATCGCTATCCAGTAGTAGGAAATAAACACATAATAATGATAGATTTTAAAATACTTTCATTTGAATATAAACGTGTAGGTGACTTTTGTATTGCCTTGTAAATAATCGGTGGAAAATATCGTTAAAAAGTGTTTAACAAAATCACATTTTAAAGCGATAGCCGAAACCTGAAAGTACGTGGATATTTTTTTATTTATTTTATATTTTTTTCAGACGACAATCGTAATTAACGTAAAATAATGATATTATTTTTAATAATATCAAAATGGTAAAGTATGTTGGGTATTTATTTTCATACTCCAGCAACACTTGACTAACTTGTCAATTCTGTTAAGTGTTAGATACCGTCATTAGCTAGCTTTGCGTCCCAGTACCCGCTTCGAACGATGACTTGTGCTTGAACATGAATGCATTGCATCAATTGTGGTACCAATATTACACAGTGGAGAAGGCATATTCTCAATCTCGTGGAAGTAGTTACGACAAGTAGTGACGTGTACGACAAGTGAATACTTCAATGGATTGCACCGCAAGTGGTATGTATTCGGCATTTCAACAACTTACCCACATCTATTATTGTTTACAATGTGTTTCATCATTATTCAACTGACTTGCTACTAAACTTCAAAGAATAATGTTTTCTACTTAGTTTACGCTATTGAAAATTAATATTGTAATTCCAATTGTAAATTGTTCACGCCCAGGCCAAGGTCCCATACATTGTGGTCGGTCTCCTTTAGAAATTCATTCACATGTATGTTGAGCATCATCTTTTTAGATTCGGCGATTAGATTTGATTTTGGGTTGAGATCTGGTCAAGGTCAAAATTAAAACAAACTCTATCTTCTATACTGGACAAAGAAATCTCTATGTACATACCTATGTGTTTATCAACTCAGTAATCAAAAGGTGTACCACAAATTGTGGTACACCTTTTGATTACTGAGGTACTACGTGTCTGAGTGTATGTCTGTATGACTGATTTTTATTGAAATTGCCACGGCAAAGGATTTATACCGAATGCGGGATTGTTAAAAAAAAAATTTCAAGGAAATTAACACTTGTGATGTACCTACCAATTTAGGAAATCTACACATTTTAATGACCTTCCCACAATCGACTAAGAACATCTGGTTGTTATTGTAGAGTCAGCTATCTACTGCTCAGGTGGCACAAACCTTTGTGCGATCCACAAAGCATTGCCTTTTTAAAAGACTCGAGATTTCAAGACAGATATATTTGTTAGTTTTTCGAGAATAATGAGAATAGAAACTGCAAAACTGTCATTCATTTTGATTCATGCAGTATTTTTCTTTCAGTTATTATGAGTTATGAGAAAACGTCTACACATCTTACATACCTATGTGCGTGCGTACGTGCAGATGACCGGATGGGCATATATTACTTTGTATTTAGTAATCACTAATTATCTACAATCATTACGCGAGAAGCGAAATTTAGTAATCACCTAATTACAGTAATTACGTATAGCGAAGAATATTGGAATATACCTATTATTGTCACGCACACATTCTTATAAAATAGGCTAAATTTATTAAGGTGACCCTGACCGGGGGGGCGGCAGAGGGGGGCAGCTGCCCCTCCAGAGTCAAAAAACCCTACTATTCATATTTTTCTCATTTTCCATATCAACTTGAAAGGCCATCGGCTGGCGCCTTTGCCCCCCCTAACCCCACTAGGCAATCGGCTGGCGACGCCCCTGGAAGCAATTATTAACGCATGCCAAATCAAAATATACAAGTATGGAATATATGTATATTCGTAATGAATAAAATCTAAGCATGGTATTGAAAAATCTAAAAGAAGTTAATCTGTATTCTACCATACCAAAGTCATATTCGTAGTTCGATAAATAATTGACAGGCTTACGTCGATGTATTTTTTATTAACCTTTTTTTTAGGAACCTTCTGTGCGCGAATCGAACTAGCACTTGACGAAATATTTATAAACTGCCGCACTGTAAAACGTCTTTACGCAATGAGATACTATTCTCATGTGCTCGTTACACACACCATATTGCTTCATCTCCCTTTTTATTTATTTTACATTTGTAGAGCCAGTTATTGATATTAAGTAGAATGCGCAATCAAAAGGTTTTAACTTAAACTTTAAGCGGAATTAATCTGGTGAAAACCTTTATCAAATAAACAGCTTTACAAAGCCATATAAATGTTAAATGCCTTCAAACAACAAATAACAAAGGAATTAACAAATTTCATACACACTAATAAAGGGCCACCCATTAATCACGTCACATGGTTTTCATGATGTTTCAAACTCTCCCCCGTCCTGGTCACACTTGCTCTCATACATACATACACACATCAACAAAGTCTAGGGATATCTTAATCCTAAATTATTTACGAGTTTATAGTTTAGAACCTTGTTAGTTTCCACAAAAAGTTTATATACAGATTAAAACCTCTTTTATTCTATTTTCAAAATTTGAACATGGAAAGAAAAAAAACAAAATAATAAACAAAATATGGCGGCAAATTTGCTAGTAATTCGTTACATTAAAGAAAGTTAAAACTGTTTTATTATAATTATTAATGAAAAGGGTTTTTAATTGTTTTTCTTTTTTAATTTAACGTGACGTACGAACTTTAAAAGTCATGTCACGTCGTCATTTGAGTCGAGATGAAATGTTACGAGCCGTGGGCATGTTAGAAAATGGTGCAATTCAACGCGTCGTTGCTGAGGCCCTACATACCAGTCAAAATGTGATATCAAGGTTGTGGTCACGTTATCGCAGTACTGGAGATGTGGCCGAACAGCACACAGGTAGATATCGTGTTACTACGCAGAGACAGGATCGATTTCTCCAAATGACCGCCAGAAGACAACCCAATATCACAGCGCTGCAACTAGTGCAAAGGCTCCAGGAGGACCACCAGCTGCTGGTAAGCGACCAAACCGTGCGAAGAAGGTTACATGAAGTTGATCTTCATGCTCGAAGACCATTGCGTGTTCCAGCATTGCGACGTGGCAATCGCGGTCGGCGGCTTTCGTGGGCTCGGGAGCATTTACCATGGAGTGACGAACAATGGTCTTTGGTGCTGTTCACCGATGAGTCCCGGTTTGGGTTTCACCCAGATTCACGAAGAACACGCGTTTGGAGAGCTCCAGGGAGAGTTAGCCGTCTACGGCACCCTCAGGAGGTCCACCCATACCAAGGCGGGACAATCATGGTGTGGGCAGGAATTCGTCTTGGCGGACGAACCCAACTCGTTTGGATCCAAGGCAGCATGACTGCACAAAAATACCACGAGGAGGTAGTAGAGCCCGTTATTGTCCCACACAGAACTCAAATAGGCCATGAATTTCTACTCATGCACGATAATGCTCCTTGCCATACGGCGCGGCTGGTATCGACCGCTCTCCGAGAGCACGATATTCAAGTTTTGGATTGGCCTGCACAGTCGCCCGACTTAAATCCTATCGAGCATGCCTGGGACATGTTACAACGAAAAGCTTTGAGAGATTTTCCACCAAATTTGACGACTGAACAACAACTTTACGAACACTTGCAAAGGACATGGGACCTCATACCGCAGCAAGACATTGACAATTTAATTTTAAGTATTAACAATCGATGTCGATGTGTAATCAATGTAAGAGGTGGCAACACTGATTATTAATGATTAGATTTTACAAGATTTTTTCCATTTTTATTAAAATTAATAGTTTTTTAAGAAGAAATGTTTGTTGTTATCATACTAATTTTCCATGATGATTAAAAAAATTATTTTTTTTATTTAAAACAAAAAAAATCACGAAATGTTTTTTATTTTTATTAAAGACCTTAAAATAATCTATGATTCTTCTATTTACTGTATCAGAAAATTCTTCATAGATTTTTAGATATTTGATGAAATATAAAATATCCCTAGACTTTGTTGATGTGTGTAGATGACCATCTCATTTATCATACAACGTCACACTTCATCGACCCCCTACCTCCATACGTGTGACGTAATTAATGGATGACCCCTAATTTCAAAATAGTTTTTGAGTCTTTTGTACACGTTCTGTTAAGTATTTATGTTTGTTAATTATAATAAAGAGCAACTTCGCCATGTCAGTTACCCACAACAGATAGTGTTCGCGTTCGACCTGATATTCTGAACCACGCTATTTATCGTCCAAAACTGCATATCTGCGTGGATAGGTACTCGCCGCATATTATGGCCTATATAGATAGCCCTCGACAGTCCCACGATAGGTCGCTCCTATCTACAGTGACTGTACAAACATAGGCACTACTATGTTGACAGATAAGAAACCTGGGTACTTAATAGGGCGAAGTAGGAATAAGTTGCTATTTTTAAGCGCCATAGTATATGGAAACTGTAAACAATATATTGTTACTACTATGTAACTATACTTATTAATAAAACTTAAGTGTCTGTTTGTGGTTTTAAAGCTTATCCAATTTTAATGTGACTTTCATTGGCTGATACAACACTGCGTGGGACTACAAATAGAATACATTTTATCTGTCCGAAACAAGTAGAGTTTCTGGTTCTTAAATCTAAAATTGTACGTCGTGGCACTGCTTAAAAATATTTTGACACAACATGTATATTACTAGAGGACGCCAGCAGCTACGCCTGCAATTTTTGTTTATTTACCCGTTTTGGCCGATCCCGTGGTAATTTCGGGAAATCCCTTCTTAGTGCACCCCTACGGTCCGCAAGGAACATACATGCCAAATTTCAGCTTCCTGCGCCCAATAGTTTCGGCTGTAGCGTGTCCGTCAGTCAGTCAGTAACGCAAGAATTTTATATATTAAGAAGATAGTCCCCAACCAGGTCATGAAAAATTATTTGTTAGAGTAAATATTTTAACAAGAGTACTTGAGAGTCACAATTGAGGCGATGGGTAGCGTTGTTGAGACACAGCATGCTTTGCTGTCAAACAAGCATGAAACTGTTTACCTATTTGGATAAGAATATGGGGTCAGGCCAGCAATCACAGCTTCTCGGACAAGCTTTAACCAGCACTTATTCTTAGTGGGTTCTACGCGTAGTACGGCCTGGATTCTAATGGCGGCTTTTACGTTATTATTAATATATAAAGCTCTAGTTTACTGAGTGAGTAGCACAGCCGAATCTACCAGGCTCAAAAAGTTGAGAATTTGGCGTGTATGTTCCTTGGGAAGTGTAGAGCACCAGCACTCAGAAAGGATTTTTGGCAATTGCCAACCAAAAGGTGTCTAACGCTTGCAGAGCTGTGGGCAAAGTCTATAGTTATCATATAAAGTTTTTATTTTATTTATAGTCTCACGCCTGTATCCCCGAAGGGATAGGCAGAGGTGTAAATATTACACCACATTTCACCATGAATTTTTAGGTCCCACGTAAGAGGGGCGAGCCTATTGCCGTTACCGGGCACATCACCAGACTCCGGGCTGCTACTGAGTATTCGGAAAAACCCAGTAACACTTTTGCCCGACCCGGGAATCGAACGCGGGACCTCCGATCAGCAATCGCATACGCTATTCACTGGACCACGGACGCAGTCTCATAAAGTCATATAAAGTTATTTAGTTAATGTACGTTCTTCGGCCTGTTTTTTTGTCAGTATCTTCAATAACTGAAAACCTTTAATTAACTTCCCAGTTTCAATGAAGCTCAGTGCTCTACATGTCTTGCAGTTCATTCAGAAATGTACGTGTCATTGTATTCTAATTAAGGCCGGGTCGGGAAGTCAAAGTCAGGTGTTTAATTTTAAACTAATCTTGACCCATTTACAATGTGTAATAGGAATGATCAGGTAACAAATTAATTATTGTGCCTATAACGCATAGAAAAACTTTTGTCATTTCTTTACAATGTAAACTCTATGAATGGAAATAAAATATGTATGTACATGAATTATATACCAATATCTGGATGGTATATCATTTATTTCACAGCAGAAATACATGGCATTAACCTGCTTAGTCACAATAATAATATTCTACCACATTCACACAACACCGTCTACCTAGTCCCAAACTAAGCAGAAGCTTGTACTATAGGTACTAGACAATGTATAAATATACTTAAGTATATATATATATATTTTGTAAATACATACATATTATACATAGAAACACCCAGACCAAGACAAACATCCATGTTCATGCACACAAATGTTTGACGTGAGCGGGAATCGAACCCGCGGCCTTCGGCGTGGAAGTCGTTTACACTCCCGCTACGCCATCGCTCGGGACGTCAATAACAAAAGTTATAGCAAGTAAAAATCCATAGACTGGAGTTGACCGTTACATCTTTGAGTAGTCAGGCATGCAGATTTTGAAAGAAACGGGCCACTCTGGTAAAACCAGGGCCTGAAAACTTTTATCTTTAAATTGAATATCTACTCAGGGTATCTCATCTCTTATATCGAAAAGTACGAATACCAATTCGTACATTTTCTTTTATGAGCAAAATATTTAAAGTGTAGATGGGTCCTAAGGTTCTAAGGACACAATGAACACCCAGACTCGAAGCAACAATTTATGGATCACGCAAAGTGTTGTCTCGTGTGGGAAACGAACCCACGACACTCGACGCAGTGTCAAGCGGCGAGGCGGCCGCTTAAATCACTACGCCAACCGTGAACCGTGAAGCCTTAGTTAGGCAGTCACTACTTGTAATTCGATCCGTATCAAAAGTAAAATTAGCCTGTATACTAGATTAGATAGGTAATCATAGGTTATCAGTGAAAAGATAAATAAGGATCATTAACACATAAAGTCCTTAAAATAAGAAAACACATTACCTTGACGCGTCATTTGTATTCCCTTAGAACATAGATGGGTCGACGTTGAATTAAATGAAGCGGACAATTCCAATAAATTACCCGACACGTATCGCAACCTACGTCCCTCATTGTGCACGCACATGTACCGACTGATACATTACAATATACGTCACGCGGTAAAGGTCATCGTACACCAACGCAGCCTTGACCGCAAAACTATTGCGCTCACTCGCATTCGTTTCCCAACTCAAAGAATCTAACTAAAGCGATTCATATTTCATAAGATAGTTGCAACAGCGGTGGTAGCGGCGGCGGTGCATTTGTGGCGCCGCGACTGTGCCGGCCGCCTCCGATAACGCGGCCCACACCCGTTCCGGCACGCTCGAGATTTGCACGCTTGTAAACAAACAACGCACCGTTTCGCGAATCCAAAATCGAACAACGACCTATCAATTCAGCCAGTTAGTAACAACACTCAATTCAAACCGGCCAGTTACGTGACCTGTCAAATTTCAAATATAGAACCGCAAATGGACGACTTAATTAACTTTTTAAATAGTGATGTGAAAATACAAATATGATATTATCCGGTGTGTCGAATTTAGTGACTTTTGGAGTGGCAGCCTGGCCTCCGCCCGGACCTCTGCCTACTTCCTTTCAGTTTCACCATCAAGGATCTAATTTTGCAGTATTCTTGATACTATTTGCGTTATGCATGATGGAGGTGGTTGTACTGAGGATTATCACGGAGGAGCAGGCGAGGGAGCAAGGCACGAGGAGTGTGACATCGATGTGGTTTGACTTGGACGATGAGTGAAAAATAGTGATGTGATAAATAAAGAACGATTACGGGTTAAAATTAAGTTCAACGTGTTTTGTTTATAGGCTGATAATATTAGATAAGTTGTATGTTTTGTATATTTTACTTGCCTTTATTTGTAAATAGAAGCTTTTATAATGATAAGGACAGAATTCTAGTGCCAAGGTGAAGCTATGTAACGCTTAAATAAACTTTAAAATCGAATGTAAGTTTTGTTTAGTTATTTCAAACGGTGAGCGAAAACTATTGACCTAATTTTGAGACGAAGTTGACCAACGGCTTGCACTTTGCTGCGAATTGGTTAATACAGTCAGTTTTACGTAAAACTGACGCAAAGTAAGACTGGATATCTTGTGAGATAATTTTTAGATTGTGATAGAGCGATCTATATTTTTTGTGAGATAAATCTGCACCCATCTATTACATCAGTAACGATTCATAAGCCATAAGAGATTGCTGCAGGTGAGAAAGAGGTCACTGAACTTTGACAGTTTCATTAAAAGTTAAAATTTGTATCATAAAAAGTAAACATTTGTATCATAACTATGATTATTTAGATTCTTGTGTACATTTCATTTGGGTACATCTACTAAGTGGTCTGTAGATACGTCTGTTATTTACATGTCTGTATTTTTGTTAGTTTCACAATGCCAATCATCATTGTGACATAAACAATGTTGGAATCGCGTTTATGGGCATTTTATATGCGAATTACATTAGTAATATTACTTGTACTAGAGATTTTTTATAATTTTAGTAATAATGACTGTTGAATTTATGCAAAAAATTCTTGTATAACATATGTTTATCAGTTTTCTTGTGAGGATCGTTCAGATGACAGCGTGGAAGTTGTTCCTTACTGGAACAACTTCCACGCGGTCATCTATGGAAAAAGTAATGCTATCTTAATAAAATTGTAATTTTGATTACTTATTAAAGTCGTTTATTAAGATTAAATTTACAAAAAAAAAATCACGGCATAATTAACCCCTACAATGTATAAATATTTAAATAATAATAATTAATTATTTATGTACGTAATTATACAGTAATTTACAGCCAATTTTATAAATGCAGAATGTAATACTTATCTCAAAAATGAAATTCAAAACGTTAGGCCAAAATTATAATTTTCAGAAAATCAGTCTGTTTTTTAAATATAAATAATGACAAAAAAATTTATTTTATCAAGAATCAAAAGAAAATATAGATATTAGAGTAAAACACGTCAACTGTATTTAAAGCCATTTTAATAAGTAGCAGTCAATGTTTTCAGTCATTGTTAATACATAATTTACATAAAAAATACATAACAATACAAATGATATATTTATCTGTTTGATAGTGCTTATCAAATTTTATTCAATCAGTTTTAGTAATCATCATACAAAATGATGATATAAATGCTCTAATCCTTATCAGTATTTGCACCTGAGTTCTTGCCAAGCCAGCCCTACGTAAGTACCTACATAGTTTCTCTAACGTTTGTGAGTTCAATGTTTTATATGAATTTGGCAGTAGCGCTCCAAAATATTGAAATTCGTAAATTCCCGTCTGCATTTATTTTTATAGAGGATTCGATAACATTTCTGCAAGTATCACCTTAACCTATTTTCTCAGAGGTAAGTGGTGACAGACATCTTCTGCCTTATGCGTTAGGACTACAATTAAAATGTTCAGTGGGATTTATAACACTTCAAGTCATCATCATCATCATCATCAGCCTTTAACAGTCCACTGCTGAACTAAGCCTCTCATCTGAAAGGAGGAATTGGCCTACTATACCACGCTGGCCAAACGGGTTGGTATAGGGTTTGTATCAAGTTTTCCTTCTCTTACAGTGTTGTTCTCTGCATAATATGCTTCCTCTGTCGGCCCTTACGACACCCATGGGATGATATGGGGTGGTGACATTCCGTATTCTTAATCTGTCACCACACGGACAACACTTCAAGTACTACTTCAATACCTACCCCAAACGGTCGATACTCGACTCGGTCAACAATCGTTAGTCCATGTCGGAGGCTTTCAAGTGGTCTGCACAATCTAACACTAGGTAAAACAACATCCTCACATTCCTCACACGAAGCAAACCAAACACAAAACTACCTACACATTTTGAGGTTCCAAAATGTCATCATTGTTACAAGCGCCATGATCATGAACTGGCTTGTCGTATCATCATCATCAGCCCTTTATACTGTCCACTGCTGGGCACGGGCCTCTTCTCACTATGAGAAGGGCAAGGCCATAGTCCACCACGCTGGCCAAGTGCTGTTGGCAGACTTCACATGTCTTTCGAGAACATTATGGAGAACTCTCAAACATGCTTGTCGTATACTGTAAGTATATAATTATCCCGATAAATATTTTAATTACAGAACGATAATTGTAAATAATTGAACAGATTAATTTCTATGTATCGATAGTTGTTATACATTCTAGCTAACTGTAGTATCAAGAAATTTTAGGTATATCTTGTTTAAACTATACGCTTTATCTGATAAGACTTCATGACACATTTTGTAAATTCCAAAAGCCGTCTAGCCTACAACGGTTAAGGACTTGGTTTGAATCAGTGTGGTTGTGAGTTCAGTTCAGTTTGTGATAACCTAGTAGTCCGTGTGGTGACGGATTAAGAATACGGAATGTCACCACTTCATATCATCCCATGGGTGTCGTAAGAGCCGACATAGGGAGCATATTATGCAGAGAACAACTCTGTAAGAGAAGGAAAACTTGATACAAACCCTATACCAACCAGTTTGGCCAGCGTGGTATAGTAGGACAATTCCTCATTTCAAGGTAGAGGCCTAGTCCAGCAGTGGACTTTTAAAGGCTGATGATGAAATGAATGATAACCTAGAAGTTTTTGGATCAAATGATTCAAAATTACTCCATGATTTTATAATCTACAATATTCTCTTGTGTAGAGTTGTGCCTGATGCTTCCGGCTTGGCGTGAGGGACAAGTTACAAAAAGTATAACTTTAATTTTGTGTGGGAAACAACCAGTATTGTTTAATAGTAGGTATAATTAAATAATGTTACGCTTTGTTTCAGTACCTACAATTAATTATGTAATCATACACATATGTGGTGCTGTTCTACAAACAATGGGACACTTACTATCTTGTCCTGCGTGCCCTAATACCTGCACGCTACAGGAACTTATGGACGCTACTGAAAATGCCATACTCGTAGCTAAGTTTTGGGGTGGTACAATTTAGATTGCAATCGACACGCTAAGAAAAGGAAGATACATACATACATACATAGGTACATAGACTCACGCCTGTTTCCCGGAGGGGTAGGCAAAGACTACGGAACGCCATTTGCAACGATCCTGACATACCTTTCTTGCTTCATTCAATCTCATCAAGTTT
Organism: Euclidia mi; assembly: GCA_944739405.2. Lineage (NCBI taxonomy): Eukaryota > Metazoa > Arthropoda > Insecta > Lepidoptera > Erebidae > Euclidia > Euclidia mi. Next base: position 81,620,832 of record OX123189.2, read on the forward strand.
AAGAAGAAGAAGATCATGTATAATAATTATAATATTTTTGTTATACATTATTATGAAAACGCCAACTCAATGAACAACAACATTAATATCTGTACGCTTTGTTTACGGACTTATCTAAAGAATTTGAACGAGTTATTTTGTTCTTGAAAATATCTACATGGTGTAAGTTTCTTAATGTATATTAACTCAAGGAACATTTCAATGTAATTTAGTTCACTATGATGGGGAATTTAGTATAATGCTTCTAAAATTATTTCTTTTTAATTCTTGTTGGTCGATGTAATACCTAGACCTAGGTATTAAAATTTTGTTACCTATTTAAAATGCTAATGTGATGTTTTAAGTGTCACTACCCTCTTTAATTACGTGGGTATCGTAACAGGAGATTAAGTAAAATACACGAAGCATATACTATCCTTGCGAAGATTTAGAATGCTCGACACCATACCATATACCAACCCGTCAGGCTAGCGTGGTATAGTAGGCCAAATCCAGCTGTTGACTCATAGTACTACAGCGAAGCAAATTAGGGGAGGCTTAACTCAGACTGTCTCCATGGTCCAGTGGATAGCGTATGCGACTGCTGATTGGAGGTCCCGGGTCGGGCAAAGTGTTACTGGATTTTCCAAATTCTCAGTAGCAGCACGGAGTCTGGTGATGTGCCCGGTAACGGCAATAGATTCGCCCCCTATTACTTGGGACCAAAGAATTCTTGACGAAATGTGGGAGTAATAGGTATTACACCTCTGCCTACCCCTTCAGGGATACAGACGTGAGGCTATACATAAAAATAAAAATAAATTAACTCAGCAGCGGACTGCGAAAAAGGTGTAAAGGATGTTCTTAATAGGTATCCTATATTTAGCAATTCTGTGGTCTTCACCATCACCGTCCTATATATAACTTTAATAAGTGCCCCATAGCTAGTAACAAACCTATTCTCACTATGTCAAATGTTAAGCAGACACATATCTGAAGATAACTCAGATATGTAGGTTTCCTAACGATGCATATGTTTTCTTTTATCGTCTAACAAGCGATAATTTACAATTTAATACTCTTTATATACCCTCTGCATGGCAGTCCGTTGGTATCTCCACTAGGCTATCGCTGCCTATAATATCCGTTGCTTGAATGTTTGAATGCAAAGTCCCCGCGACACAAGATTTATTTTTATTGAGGAAGTTGTATTTTATAAAAGAAACATTTTTTTTTGGATTACACACAATATTTGCTTGATGTTTGAATAAAAAACTTTGAAAACTGGCCAATTCCCCTATTTTTATATGACATTGATATTATATTTTAAATACACTCAGAAGCGGTATTCTGATAACCTAATGTCGTTATCGTATATTTTGAAATAAACAGTTTGTTGTTGACATATATTTTGACACTTGTTTCAATTTACGATCTCGTTGCAACTTCGTTCAATTATCAGATAATTTAGAAGAATACGCTTTTTGTGATGTAAGTATGACACTGACATGATATCGAAACTATATTTATTTAGGAGAATTGGGCACCTGGCGCCCAATTCTGCTAAATATTTGTATGAAATTGTAACGAGATCGTATGTGTCAACGACGAACTGTTTATTTTAAATTATACGATAATGACATTAAGTTATCAGAACACCGCTTTTAAATCCATTCAATATATAATATCAATATCATATAAAAATAGCAGAATTGGCCCCCTGGTTGCCAAAAACTTATATGCATATTTGTAGTTCGTAAATGAATGTCTGCTAAAAATATTCTCTGATGTTGACATTATTATATCCGAGTGGGACAGTTGGCTAATGTTCATAAATATCGTTTAGCATGTCATCGCTATTTCACACAATTATGCATTAATTTGAATGTCACTTTTTTCTTAGAACAATGAATTCTTTACAACAACGTGGACGAAATATACGTAGAACTAAAGAACTTTCATCATCATCATCATCAGCAGCCTTTAACATTCCACTGCTAGACTAGGCCTCTCCTTTGAAAGGAGGAATTGGCCTAATATACCACGCTGGCCAAACGGGTTGGTATAGGGTTTGTTCTCTGCATAATATGCTCCCTCTATCGGCTCTTACGACACCCGTGGGATGATATGGGGTGGTGACAATCCGTATTCTTAATCCGTCACCACACGGACGTAAAAGAACTTTACCACAGAGTTTTTCTAAAGGACAATCCGTTGCAAATAAGTTTCGAGTGAAACAAATAAACACACTGCACGCACTGTTGCTGCCTCGGATTAAAGAGTTTAACGAGTACCTATACTTCATGTTAGAAAATCACTCGTATAAAAATTTATTTAATACAAGATTATGTAATCTAACTAATTAGCAATAATAAAATACAGATTATAAAAAAATATATCTCTGCTGATTTAAAATGTATTCAAAACGGAGACCTTGCAGATAAAAATAGAAAATACTTAAATTAATACAGATTGTACAGTGACTTTGAATAGTTTCTAGGAAAAATATGTAAAACGCACTTTATATACTTACCTAAAACGTGCTACCAGAGGTTCCATTAAAAAAAATACAATTGCTTATTATGCAAATTACTAAAACATTATAAAAGTTCTTCTTCTTGTGTGAGTGTGGGGCCAGCTTTGTTGCCGGAGTTTTCTGATCGCCCGAAGGCCGTCGACATGGCTTAACGATTCTTGCCCGAGACAAGAACGGGTACCGAAAGCTTTTCATGCCCTCCGAAGCACAGCAGCGTCCTGATTTAAATACCACACACGGTCACATAGTGGTAACATGCGTAAGCATAGCTTTGCCAACCTATTAGCAAAGAGCTCAGATATTTACATAGAGGCGTAGTACTTATGGGCGCTCTGAAGACAAACTTTCTGTGACCCAAATTGGCGCTTGACGACGTGGCAGTCGCGCTGTGACAGCTGTCTCTACGAGAGCAAGAGAGACGAACGTTCCTCCTGTGTATCTTAACTACGAGAGCAAGAGAGATGGAGAATGACGCCAGTGCCGCCAACGGCGCCAACTACGAAATAAGTTGGAGACAGTCTCCCCTTGGAGTCGGCACAAGAAATCCTTAAGAACTGCGCTTCTATGTAAATCTGTATTCATTGCTATTACGAACGGCATGCTAAGACACACTATGAGCGCTACTACATTATAAGTACCTATAACAAGTTTTTGGTAGCAGTGCCTTGCTGATTTCAGCACGAATGGGCCGGCTCGACCGATGGAAAAATTAAGTGATCCGATAGAGAACCACGCCTCGGCAAACGTAAGATAGGGCGTTCCCGGCTAGGTGGACTGACGACCTGAAAAAGGTGGCTGAGACTGACTGGATGCGGAAGGCTGAGGACCGTGTACTGTGGCGCGTGTTGGGAGAGGCCTATGTCCAGCAGTGGACTGTGACAGGCTGATTGATTGATTGATAGAGAACCAATGTGATCGACATAGCCTGAAGAATTAACAAGCTAAAGTGGCACTTGGCAGTGAGCTGGTCACACTTGTTGCAGAAGCGACACCTGGACACGAAAAGCTGGATATTGAACTGTGTGAGGTACCATCGGAGAAGACTATATTCAGGTGTGACTTCCGCGGGCTCATGATAACGATAAATAATCTATACACATAAATAAATTTGGAGTGTCTGTTTGTAATATTAAAATAACCGCTTTTTACTAAATGCATATGGATGTATGTGTACACGGTTGACGGTACATATACCGAAATGACATTTTTTTAAATTTTTGTCTGTCTGTCTGTCTGTCTGTTTGTTCTCGCTAATGTCTGGAACGGCTAGACCGATTTTGACGGGACCTTCACTGGCGGATAGCTGATGTACCAAGGAGTAAATTAGGCTATAAATTAACCGGGTACGCGAAGTAGTTCCCTCAGGGCGCGGGTAAAACCGCGGGAAACAGCTAGTTTTCTAATATAGTGCAAGGCCATTGCCAAATTATTATTGTTAATGGCAGATGAGGGTTGCCTCGTGCCTAGCAGAGCACCTAAAGTCGTCAGTTCCGACTGTAATGTAATCAAGATCTTTGACAGTTGATTAAGTGTGGAGGATCCTTATATATAAACTGGTCTGAGCCATGGCGTTAGAGTAGTAAGCGAAACCCGGACTCGCAGGCAATAGTCTGGGGTCGAACAGGGTAACGCTGGGACGATGATGATGATGATGAACAGGTTTCCTCCACTATATAGCTTATTGCAGTCGACTGCTAGACGTGGCTCTTCTAATTTGCTTCAAAGTAGCATTGTAAGTCATCATCATCATCATCGCCCTACCGTTATCCCTGTAGCATCGGAGACTTACACGCTTGGAGCCCAAGGTCCGCATACTGGTCTAACCAGATATGACAGAATATCAACTTTTCCACAGAGCGACTGCCGTCTGACCTCCGTAACCCAAAGGGATAGCGATATTCCATGGCTTAGACTAGTATCAGTTTATTTGAGGATACTGACTCACCGTAACGACTGTCAAAGATCTTCATGACAGCCGGGACCGACGGTTTAACGTGCTCTCCGAGGCAAGGGGCAAGCGATACTTAACTATTTAATACGCGCATAACTTTGAAAAGTCATTGGTGCGTGCCGTGGATTCGAACCCGATACTCTGCATGGCAGTCTATTGGTATCTCCACTAGGCTATCGCTGCCAAAGTAGTATTGTAAGTAAATAGGAGTATTTGTCGTGTTGTCCGTGTGGTGATGGATTAAGAATACGGAATATCACCACCCCATATCATCCCATGGGTGTCGTAAGAGCCGACAGAGGGAGCATATTATGCAGGGAACAGCACTGTAAGAGCAGGAAAACTAGATACAAACCCTATACCATCCCGTTGGGCCAGCGTGGTATAGTAGGCGCCAATTCCACCTTTCAAAGGAGAGGCCTAGTCCAGTAGTGAACGTTTAACTGTAGGCTGATGATGAATTTGTTGCGTCTGGCTAGCATGACACTGGTCCACGCTAGCCAGATGGGTTGTACAGGGTTTGATTTCGAGTATTCTGTCTCTTTGCAAAGATACTAAATGCCCAAGGACGGACCGGGTATGAACGGTTTAAGCTAAATAATAAGTAGGTAGGTGATATCACACAAATCTGAATAAACAGCTTTATCTCAGTGCCACGAACTTCATCTCTGTTGCTCTATTAAAATAATTACACCCGCGACATTTGGCTTATAACATCCATTACTTCTGATTTGCATTTGCATATGACGTACACAGTAAGATATGGAATAAATAGATGACATATTTTTTAATTATTATTTTATTCTACGACCTGGTGGACAGAGACAGACCAATGGTTCTTTCTGATGATATCGTTGATTCGGGATCTTCTTGACAAAAAGACACAATGTCGCGGAAACACATTTCGAGCGGTACCAGGATCTGTAGAAAATTATGTCAGGATGAGACAGAGGAGAAACATGTCTTAGGTCCCAAAAGTATGCTTTATTATAGGCGATAAAATGTTTTCACAAATATAAACATTGGGGCTTCTTAACATTTTGGATTAATAGATGCAGCCGGGCGATTCTATCACTTGGTGGAGCAAAGAGCAAATTATTCCAAAATTTGGCCGTTCTCTGAAATTTGTGATTTACTACGTGAACCCAACGGTACAGGCACAGCTCCTTTACAACGATGCGTATCGTGAAAGGGTTGTTTTTCCTCCGTGGAATAGATCCGTTCGTGCCATAACTAGCAAGGCTTTGCCTTTAAAATACGACTCTTAAAACCAAATCAAGGCTAGACTTTATCAATCAAAAGCACGGCTCTTTAGAACGTTTCATAAACAGAAGACCATAGCTTTTGTTTATGCAACAAATCAATAAAGTTGTGGGCCAGTTGGTAGTACGCGATTATTCTTTTTTCGGTAATCGATTGATATCAATTATTTGGCCCAGCAGTAACAGGTTTGGCCAATACGATGATGATATTTAAGTTCACAGTTTGCGTAAGTTAAATTATCAACGGGTCAGGTCAAATAACATTTTTATTCTGATTTTAAACGTAAAACGTGTGTAATTGTTGAAATTGTCTTTTGAACACAGCAGACAAGTTTAATAGCATAAGTTCAAATATTTTTATTTCAAATAAGTCTCACATAAAAATACTATTTTGAAACATCGCTGACTCTAGGTGTACGTTTCTAAAGGAAATAGATGCAGGAAAATCCTGCAAGAAACTTCATAGAGTGCAGAATTGAATTTATCAAAGCCTCATAGATGCTCTTTTACAAAATGTTAAGAAGTATTTAATTTATAACAATCAATATAATATACCTTGTTTACAAAAATAGTTATTTATTTTTCATCTCTGCTTTAATTACGTAGTAAAACTTGCGCAACGTAGTCTTCATTGCTTCAGGATAAAAATAGAAATTACATCGTTTTGTAATTGAATAATACCTCTTCATACCACTGTAACGCTAATACGTGCGGCTAATATTACAATATTTTGTTTCACGTTACGCCTTCACGAGTTGCACTCCGTTGCAAAAGAAAACATCGCAATATATTGATAGCTGTAAATGCTACTGGTTGCCATTACTTTTTTAATACCACTTGCTAATTATACTGCGTATAGTCTATTGACCAAGATTATATTATTGTTAAGTTCGTGCTTTTGTGCTATACCTAAAAAGCAAAATAATTGTTGCCAACCATAGGCAACAAAATCTTGTAAACACATTCGATTTTACAAGCATACATTCGATTAGCTCTTCTGCGTGTGAATTGAGACCAATAGTCTCGATTCACATGCAGAAGAGATAATCAAATAACTATAATAATTATAAGTATATTATTTCTAACCATATTTTATTTGTTAAACACAAACCGATCTCTTATGTGGAAATCGTATAGTCACAACAAACAACCATACTATCCCTGAAATCAATGAGCGGGTTTTTGAGAACAGGACAAATGATATACGTCATATTATTATAATATCTTGTTTATGACTGCACGGTTGGCGTAGTGGTTTAAGCGGCTGCCTTGCCGCTTGACACTGATTTTGATTGACTTCGATTCCCACACGAGACAACACTTTGTGTGATCCATAATTTGTTGTTTCGAGTCTGGGTGTTAATTTTATTGTCCTCGTTAGATGTATGTTTGTAAAGTCCCCCGCGACACAGGATTTAGTCCTAATGCGGGAGTTCTTTTTATAAAAAAAGAAAAGAAAAGATTAAAGATTTCATAATTGATAATTGATACAATATCGGTGTTTTGTGAGTAAAAGGTACGTTTTCTTTCTCTATTCTAGCTCAAACTGGCAAGAATACATTAGATATAATTATTTGGTGATCGACTGAGACCAGGCCTTCTAGTTCCAGCAACCGTTATAACCACAGTCACCTAAAATGACAAACTGTACCCCAGGTACCCCGGGCACACACCTCTGACTTTTCAAAGTTATGTGTGTAAAATGTTAATAAAATTATCGCTCGCTAATAATGTGCCCGGTAGAAGGCAATAGGCTCGCCCCCTATTACATGGGGACCTAAACATAACTGGCGAAATGTGGATGTGTATACCCTCTGCCTACCCCTTCGGGGATAAAAGGTGTAAAGTTATGTTATGTTTATTTTAGTACACCTACCTCTCTTCACCGTTTGCAACTTCTAGTGATAAGTAAGTACACTAACAATAAACTCATGGCCACTCATTAGAAAGTAACAATTTGTTTTCGGTATCTTACAAAATGCGTTAGTGAGTGTAACTATTACATTGCAACATGTAGTATTGAACACACTCAGGCATTAAAACAATAAATCATATTTGATTAAGTAGATTTCGTGTGGCTACCAAACGTGATTATATACAATGTGTGAGAGCAAATCGCTGAAATTTTCCTTACTGACACTGAGACTAAAGACTTGTAAATACATATATATTTTATTTTTCATATGCTTTGTCCGTATTCTTCCGTAGCATACGGAGTCAACTAAGAACGGACACATACGGAATAAGTGCAACAGTAACAGTAAGTACCGCCTTAAAGATCTATTACTGTACTCTGCGAATCTAAAACACTGCATCAGATGTAGTTTTTTGAGTTATTTGAGGTTTATTTTTATAGATCAGACTTATAGGAGTCTAATAAGTACTACTATGTACACTAGTACATATGTTACGGGCAACGTGACTAACTGAGCGGTATTAATAAGGGCCGAGTATTTTGAATAGTGCCCAAGAGCATCGCGCTATTTGATAAATTTTAGTATTTTAATTACTTAGACCGGTCCACATTATAATGCCCGACAGCCCGTGGTCCATTTTAAAAATAAACGTAAGCAGGTTAGGTGAGACTGTAACTCAAATAAGTAGGTTATGTTAGGTTCTCTTGTGACCCTTAATCCAAAAATAGGAGCCCTGCGAAGCTATTTTTTTTACCAGTAAGATTTACGAGCAAATCCTAAGATTTACAAAAACACTAAGTCGACGGAGCCCTGCTTCGCAGGGCTACTATTTTTGAATTAAGGGTCACAAGAGAACCTAACATAACCTACTTACTTGAGTTACAGTCTCACCTAACCTTTATTTCATTTGTTTTATTATTGTGCCCAAAACGTATTTGCCCCTATTCATACTGACCGGGAAAAGTGATGAGGCATGCAATTTTAATCAAATTGCCCATCTGACATGGGCATTATGTATACAGGCCGGTCACTATTCATAGGTACCAGACTTCTCAAGTTGCCCGTAACACATACACCAAAACATACCAGCAAATAATTGTTTGTTAACCATTACTTTTGGCCTTTGTCCAAAACTATGAACTAAGTACATTAATCAACAAAATTCCCCAGCATGTACCTATAGGATATCGCTGTGTGAAATAATAATTATATTATATTTTGCGACTCTTAAGATAAATATTATTGGCGATGGTAAGATTCTAACCGTATATACCAATGTACTCTGTGATTCTAACTAGCAATTCAAGCGGCGAACTTTAGTTGTCTTAGATCGTCACTTACACAGATCACCACTACTTTTGACACTTTTGACAGCTCTCAATCTAGGATGATGTATCTCTAGCTCTCAATACAGTTACCATGGTTACCACCATATCCTCAAAGCAAAGTTGCATTGAAAGCTGTCAAAAGTATCCGTCTTAGACAAGTTCCAATTTCGCCGCTAGAGGCGCGCGGATAATCTTTGCATCGCTAATAAATAGACATTTTGTCCATAATTATAACCTCATATTTTTGTTACATCATATGAAGCATTGTTATAAACCATATAACCTGCTACAAAGTAATTACCGCGAACTGTAAATAAAAGCTATCTGAGTGCACTCTCCAAAATTTTCCAAAATGAGGTGTTGCGTAACTCGAGCGACCTTAACACGGCCTTGACGCCGATCGAACTGGTTGCATGTAAATATTTATATTTAAACTGCTTGACTACACACTGTTACATTGTCTCGGAGGATGTTGCTGACTAATTAATTCGGATCCAGTTGCCAGATCCCTATTTTTATTTTTTATTTTTATTTATAGACTCACGCCTGTATCCCCGAAGGGGTAGGCAGAGGTGTAATATTACACCCACATTTCGCCAGGAATTTTTAGGTCCCACGTAATAGGGGGCGAGCCTATTGCCGTACCAGGCACACTACCAGACTCCGTGCTGCTACTGGGAATTTCCTAACGGAAAAACCCAATAAGTAACACTTTGCCCGACCCGGGAATTGAACCCGAGACCTTCCAATCCCACGCGCACATTTATACCGCGAGACCAACGAGGCAGTCGATCCATAGGTATAATTTAAATATTATTCTTTAGGCGATTGACCCCTTACCACATTTTGTGCTACTATTAAATTGGACAACCATTTTGCGCTTTATGTAATCAAGCATACTTATATCAAAGGGTTGTTGTGATACAGACTACTCCCGAAATTCTTGAAGCACTAACTGTACGGCACTGTGTCGGTCATTTAGTATAATAATTTGATATCATGTTTGTGTAAACAAACGCAACGCAACGAATGATTAAATACCCTTTCTTTTCACGGTTGACCCTCTGACTACGGGTGTGTGGAGTCTCTACGCTACATGGCCTACAGGTGTCTGGATCCTATTCCTATCCAACAAACCAACCGTGATGTCCGTTGACGTCCCCTAAATGCGAGGTCACGGGGACTCGCGGTTACGGTACTTTGCTCCGACCACGCCGGGTTTTGAGAGTGAAAGAAATCTTTATTCAAAAACTACAAAGCAGTCAATCGAGGTCTCCTACGAATACTGTACCTACAATGATTGACATATTCATAATTCTATTAATATAGTTGCACTTATTTGAAATATTAATTTCATAAAGTTATAATACCTACGTTTATCATGTTAATGCAATTACTTATTACGAATCTAAAACATTACACATTTTCCTTCGATAAGACATTAAGTAATTACCTTCTCACTATACAGGCTGTAAAAAGACCCACTGAAACCCCAAATTGTACCAATCATTACGATCATTTTTTACTTGGGCATCATGCCTGGGAATTTCCTGGTTCAGGAGATATTGAGGCTCAAAGTCACGACATTATTTTTCTAATTATTCCAAAATCGTGTTATGAATGATAAATGTACCTAAGCTTTCTTCCAAATAAACATAAACATTTTTTTATATATTTCCGTACAATAAACGGCTTTAAAGTTCCCTTAACGCAATGTATGCGCTACTAGCAATCAGCTTCGCTGTGGGCGAGGGCATTACCCTACCCGCGCGACCACGTGATCATAAACTGCCGCCGCACAGTGACCTATGTCTATGATATATATCAGCCCACTGTGCGCCGTTAGGTTGCAGATTAGCGATTTATACGCGCGTGTAAGCTCGTTTTTGGAAGCGCATGTAGGCGTGTATAGGCGCGCCTTTTGGCACACGCGCACCTTGTACGAGCGTTGGTGCGCTTCTAAGCTCGTATAAGCTTGAGCCGTCAGAGTCCATGTTGACACTGACACGATGTCACTGACCATTTCGAGCGAAAATGCCAAAATATGCCCGCGAGTCCGGTTTTTTGAAGCGCGTAAAGTAGCGCGCGTGTAAGCGCGTATGCTGAAACTACCGTATACACGCAGAAAAATACGCTAATCTGAAACCGCCCTTAGGTACCAGCCGACGTTCACGCTGTAGGTAGATACGGCCGGTGTAGGCACGACGAGGCATTTCGCGCGCTATACATTGCGGCTTATAAAATGTGTCTATTTTTTAGTCTTAAAAAAATTTTCGTTTTCCAGGTATTATTTTGGCGTAGTTGATGTGCAGAACTCGTAGACTTCGGCTTGGTGATGGGTCTTTTTACACCCTGTATTTTCACGTCAGAAATATTTGTAAGAACCTACAGTCCCTGGCCAAATTATTAGACGCACTGAGAGAGCACTAGAGTTTAAACATTAAATTATATTTATTTGTATTTTCTTTCAGAGTCAATAAATACATATTTCTATAATAATTATACTTTATTTTTGATAAAAACAAGATAATTAATAGGATACAAAAAAAAAATTGTATTTGGTAATCATAATAAACCTGTGTAATATCATCAGATAATTAAAATTTTCATGAAATCTTATAGTGCGTCTTTCATCATTATGTAAGTATAGAAAATATCTGCATCATTGTTATCGCTTGTGATAATAATTATACATATCTATAGTGTCGACTGTCTATGTTTTCCGAAAAGTACAAACGTAAATAATTAAATGTCAGCCAAACTATACTTAAAACACCATTACCAACGGCCAACTTATAGCTAATATCTTGAAAATCGTACCGGTAAATTTTGGTAACATCCTATTTTGCAAGACGTGAAATGTAAGTATTCCAACTAGGGAATGCAATCTCGATCTCGCGAGATCTTGATCTCGCGAGATCGAGATTGCAATCGAGCATAAAAACGTCTTATTCGAAGCGCGAACTGACAGGGACGGATCGCAATCTGTCGGTATCGGCATTAATAAAAAATTAAATGAATTTATACGAGTCCGGGGGGTCTAAAGGCAAACTTTTGCAGTTAGTGGATGTCTGCCTGAGAACTGCGGTTTCAATTAGCGTTGAAGCTGAAAAGGCCTTCTCAGCGGCTGGTTATCTGGCCAACAGAAAAGGAAGCCGTTTAGCAGATGATTCTTTGGACATTTTGTACTTCTGAAGGAGCTCCTTTGAAAATAATTCGTAATAATGGCTTGTGATTTGAACTCAACCAATCTTTCCTTTGATTGGTATATTTTGTTAATTAGGTTCTGTAATTTCTAATAGTCTGCCTTATTGGTATATTTTGTTAATTAATCTGTAGGTAATATCTAAAAGGTCTACTGAGTAGATATAGTTTTATTTACCTAGTTGATAAATTATCTCAGTTTAGTAACATAGATGATAATAAGAAATTTTTTTTGACCTCTCGTTGTTTTATTTATAATAAAAGATATTTTTTATTACTAAAAGATTTTTGTTTGATATTAGAACCGAAGACTTATTATTTCTTTCATTTCTTATTTGACAGCTCCGTCCGTAAAAGCTTACTTCATAAGAGTTTATTGAAAAAAATAAAGACAGATAGGTACGTCAAACAATGTTTGAAGCATAGAAGTCTATTGAAAAATTCCTGAAAAATAATGTTTATCTTATAATACTCAAAATGGTTATTACCTATTTTTGTTTAATTTATTCAAATATTGCGATTATTTACAAAAAAACATACAAAACTGCCAATCTCGCGAGATCTCGATATTGGCGAGATGTCGCGAGATTGGCTTCATAATCTCGCGAGATCTCGCTTGAGCCCTAATCTCGCGAGATTTGCATTCCCTAATTCCAACATCATCGTAGCAGGATGGTATGTACGACGTATTTTGCATCCAACATTTTAAAACTTGTTTCCACCGCCAGTAAAGTCTGATGACAGACTTTATTTTAAGTATGTAGTTTGTTAATAGCATAATATACAGACTTGAAGTAATTTTAATGTTTCAAAGAAAACCAGAACAAAATAAAAACCTACTTCAAATTTATTTCTTCAAGCTTGATCGTAGATACCAAAAGACAGCAGATATGATGCAGTTTGCAGATATAATGTGTTAGGTACTGTTTGTTTGTCCCAAATAAATAAGAAATAAAAATAAAAAAGGCATTACGGATATCTAATTTTCTAATTACAGAGTTCTGAAGTTTCTAAGAAACAAAAAAACATGCAACAGAATTGAAAATCACCTCTTTTTTTAAGTTGGTGAAAAATAGCTCTCATCTTCCTTAAATATTTTAATTAAATAATTCATTCATTTGATAGGCAGCAATTCTTTAAAATTTATTTTACGCTACTGAACTATCGACATTGTGATTTATTAATTATATTTCCGTGCGATTACTATCAAAACATTAATCAATTTTGTGATCAAGTTTTATGGACGATGATTAGTCATGATATTCAAGTTCAAAGTCAATGTCAAACCGTATTAGTTCGGTGGCTTAGTATTTGTGCGTTTCGCCACTTGTTTTTATTCTATTCTGTTTAACGAAAACGATCTTGACAATATTTATAAACACGCGTATAAAGCCTATAAGAACTCATTCAAACAGAACTTATTACCAAACCATGGCAAGCGTCATAAATTCTCTAACGAAAGCAGCAATGACCAACAACTAATGAAAACATACCGAAGGACACGTGATACCTCAAATCAACCATTCCATATATGCCAAGGGAGATTAGCCAAGCGTGGGTGCGACAGAACCTGCCTGGTTGGGCAACAGTGTGTGCCAACGGTTGCGTCCGTCCTCTGGCACCTCTTGTGAAAAGTCGCAGATGTGAAAGGATATCGAATCGCGGGCTGGTTGTGTACTTCCTAAATGTCGAGCTGCCTTCCTTTTAGATTTAGTACCGGTTCTGTGTTGGGGCTACAGGTTTTTGCGAAGGTTTTTCTTTGGGTAAAAATATTGTTTACCAATAGCTTACGATTCAAAATAAATTATTAATCAGTTTTAAAACTATAATAAAATTCATAACGAATTATAATGTTATGCAGTGCAGTGGTTTAAGCCGCCGTCTCATCATTTACCACTGCATATAATCAGGGCGTTCCTTGTGTCCTTCCGTATTTGTAGTCCCTCGTTGTGGGATCTTTTACTAAGAAGCCTTTTAATTAAAATAGTTATTATGATACAAAATTGTATTTCAATGTTCTAGGCAGATAAAGGAAGTCTGCCATCGCGCACTAAGAGAGCGTGACGAACAGTGGATAAATACTTTTCATAAGAGAAGAGAAGGCTTTTTCCAGCAGTGGGACAGTTTTAAAATAATGATTTATTTATTCATTATCACATCTATTTGGCTAAAGCTTACAGGTAAAAGATAAAATGATTCAAATGTTTCAGTATACATATACATATTATTTCGACAATACAAGATTTTCACGTGCAGCACATACTTGAAATTGTGGTTTATGCCCATAATGAGCTCAACCTGTTTCGGTAATTACGTAGGTACCTAGTTGTAACAATGATATTCTCGATTTGGACTTCAGGTCAGGGTTAGCCCACATGTGTAGGGTTTACTTCAGTAAAACATGTTTTCTGATTACATAATAATTATACTTTTATGCATACTTTACTATTTCTACCAAGTGTGGCATGGCCAACAGTCGGCGCCAACTTTTCATGGTGAATATTCCTCTAATGCTACTGCTACACCTGCGTTAGTGTTAACGTTAATGGCAATGGCCAATAACGCGTTAGTTAACGCGTTAAAAAATTCACATTGAAAATTTGTATTTTAACGCGTTAAAACGTTGGCCACATCTACGTAGCGCCTAAAATAATGCGCTAATTGATGCGTTAAGACATAGGTGTAGCAGGAGCAATACGCGTATGTTCACGAACAATGTATGACAGATTGAGCTGTTAAATGTGTTGCTATATTATTCTTCTATAGGTACCTATCCGTGCTTGTAAGATCAGTGGACTTAGTGCCGACCCACGTTATTACTGCTTGACGGAACGATAAGCCGATGAAAATAATTAACAATGCTTTTTTAAATACGCACTAGACCTCCTTCATAACAAGAAAATAAATGTATTCAAGAACAAACAACATTCTAACTGATCTGTATTACTAAATCCACACGTGTTCATAGTTTGATACAACTATTAAAATGTTGCACAAATCAAAGTAGCTAGTATTTCGCCATCACAATGGAAATTTTTATTTGATATATTTGTGTATCGTAACATGAAGGATTTGCATATTTATTGTACTAAGTTGACACGAAATAAGCCTATTAAATAATTTGCGAAACGCTATTTAAATAGCTGTTGTCAACAGCTTTTTAACGATAACGGTAACGTTTGTTATAAAGATAGGTATGCTATTTACCGAAAATATTTTATTTGGTGTTTTATGACTTACGTTAATACATAACTGATACCTTATTACTTGCTCCAACATTACTTGTGATGTGTTTTACAAATGGTTTTATACAATGTATTCACTCACCCCTATTGATTTTTATTTACGTAAATAGACGAAATTTCATAAATGTTTGCATAATAGGTACCTAAGTAATGTATGCAACAATATTTGTCATATTGAAACTGACAAGTGCCTGTCGAACCACCCGCAATGTGGTAACCAATACCTGGTGTCCTAAGGATAAAAGTACTGGGTCACAATATTCATTGTATCGCTTGTAAATGTAAGTTTTAGTATACACTAATATTCAATCGACTATTACTAATTATTTAGTAAAGTCTAATTAATGATTTTCCACTTTTTTCTAAACGGATTAATAGAAAAATTATCTAAGCAAACCCCTAATGTTTTTGAAATAGGTACCTATTTACCAATACCCAATACAACGTCATAAAAAACTTTGCCTGTGTACGGATCGAACCTTCAACATTCGAGTACAGTAAAGTCGAACTAAACCGTATCTATTATGGTTTATATTTTACAACTGATTCATAATAGAAACCCTGATGTAAAGGAACTGGTGCAGAAAACTGAATCTGATAGACATATTAGTTGCAGTCATATAAGAAAATGTCAAGAACATAACATTCAAATAATATATTTTTAACAAGTTTTGTAGGGTGAGGTGAACAGGTAATTGTAGCTAATAGGGCCATGCATGCATTGCTAGTATTAGTTTCATTTATATTATTTTCATAACTGCCTCCGTGGTCCAGAGGATAGCTGTGTGCAGTGAATGCTGATCGGAGGTCCCGGGTTCAATTGCCGGGTCGGGCAAAAGTGTTACTGGGTTTTTCCGAATACTCAGTAGCAGCCCGGAGTCTGGTTATGTGCCCGGTAACGGCAATAGGCTCGCCCCCTATTACGTGGGACCTAAAAATTCATGGCGAAATGTGGGTGTAATATTTACACCTCTGCCTACCTCTTCGGGGATACAGGCGTAAGACTATAAATAAAATAAATAAATATTATTTTCATAAGGCAGCCCCCACTATTCACTATTTTGTCAACTTTTTCGTGACTTTTACTGGCAACTGGCTGAATTTATAAAGAGTAACGTATGGGGGGTGAATTAATTTCAAACGTGGTAGACGTTTGAAAGTATTCCATTATCGTTATAGTACGGGAGGTCGCGCTAGTTTTGCCAAAGTATTTTATACCGAATGAAATTCACTTTTCATCATCAGCCTTTAACAGTCCACTGCTGGACTAGGCCTCTCCTTTAAAAGGAGGAATTGGCCTACTATACCACGCTGACCAATCGGGTTGGTATAGGGTTTGTATGAAGTTTTCCTCCTCTTACAGTGCTGTTCTCTGCATAATATGCTCCCTCAGTCGGTTCTTACGACACCCATGGGATGATATGGGGTGGTGACAATCCGTATTCTAAATCCGTCACCACACGGACTCTTAAATTATTAAATTCATTTTTAGCTGTTCCTTACTGTTTACAAAGCGTCCATGTGTGTCTGTGGTGTCGTCTCTGTGGTGGAGCTAAAAGTTACAGCATGTGAAAGTGGAGGAAAACCATTTTTTTTTGTATTTTATACCGTGCCAAACTTTATGAGACGGTTGTCTATATAATTTGAGACGAAAAAATGATAGTCAGCTGTATTGAATATACCTCAATATAATTATTAGATAAAGATCTATTTAGAGACACCTCGCATGTATATATAACTGATGTACTTAAAAAATATATTTGCAATTCATTGCCATATATGGAGAGCCCCCATTTATTTATTATTATGATTTCGCCACGAATTTTTAGGTCCTACGTAATAGGGGGAAAACCCAGTAACACTTTGCCCGACCCGGAATCGAACCCGGGACCTCCGATCAGCAGTCGCATACTCTGTCCACTTCACCACTGAGGCAGTCAGGCAGTCAATTGTATCTACGTTGATAATATATTACCTATATTAAAACAAATGATCAAATAATAATATTATCTTCAACTTCCACCTTCCAATTCCCGTCCATCCTAAGGTTAGATGAAAGACATTGCTCTTTGCGATAACGCTCACTGTTACATTTCTTGTGATATTAATATGTTTTGTATTAATAATACTAGATCAATACTTATCTTTCATAATAACAATAGACAAAACTTGGAACTTGCACTCAATTCTACGGGTGACATGGCACTTAAGCGGGTAGCCTCGGCCCTCAAACAAAATTTCGTTTCGACAAACTGATTTTACTTCGATATTATAAAACTCTGATACGTCTTCATTTCGACAATAATGAACCCCTTACAAATTACAGCGAGAATGCAAAACAAGACATTTTAAAAACGTAAGCCACAATATAAACCAATCAAGATTATGTTTCGCCTTGTATATATTAAATAGGCTTATTTTAATTTTAAAACATAACTAAGTTGCTTTTGATATTTATGTAATGGTTGATTTTGTTTGGAAAATAAATATTCAGACACATACAAATCAAGAAGATAACGTTAATAATGTGTTGGTTTTTCACTTTTTTTCGATAATTCAGGTCTTAATTACTTTGTTAATAGGTATATTTTAAGGGTGACTCTTCTCAAATTTTGGGGGTTTTTATTACACACGACTAGTATTATTCACCATCCCATAATGAGAAGAGGCCTGTACAGAGCAGTGTCACAGATTAAAAACAAGGCTAATGATGATGAGCAATATTAGACGTAACCGGGATAATCGATTTTAAAATTAAGCGATTTGTATACATCATACAATATTATTTAGCGGGTCTTAGTCGCGATAATTTACTTATTTCAGGGCATAAATACCTCTGCTATTCTCCTACGTTTCTACCGACTTGCAACGGTCGTGGTCGCGGAGGGTAGAAACGTAGGAGAATAACAGAGTATCGCGACTAAGACCCGCTAAATAATATTGTATGATGTAACCGGGATATCTCTAAGATGAAAATGGTTAATAAAGATTTGCTTACCAGAGATTAGTGACTTATCATCTGCACCTAGCTTATTCATAAATACAGGATCCTCAAGAAAAGCTTCCTGGCTTTACCGCAAAAGACTGCAGGCCACATACGTTCTATATTAATAACAGAGTATGCTGCAATATTACTTTAGGTAGTAGGTACCATAGATTAAAACGCGATTAGCGGGTGTCTGTCGCAATACCGGCTGCCTCGACCACTAGATGGAGTAATCTGTGCGAGATACTCACGTTGTAGCGAATGTTAAATAGCCATAGGTATGTTTATTTGTAAATAAATCGTCTGTTTGCCAACGATAGAGTTTATGAATTGCTGTTTTATTGAGAAGCTCTTGATGTGTATGTATAGACTCACGCCTGTATCCCCGAAGGGGTAGGCAAAGGTGTAATATTACACCCACATTTTGCCATGTTTTTTTCCACGTACCTAATAGGGGGCGAGCCTATTGCCGTTACCGGGCACATCACCAGACTCCGTGCTGCTACTGAGAATTCTGAAAACCCAGTAACACTTTTGCCCGTCCTTTCTTTGATGTGACTTCCTTATTTTAAGGGTTTTGAATCCGAAGTGTAGACCGAGATTCTTTTAATTGGTCTCCGCTGTTCTTTCGGCCTTCTACCTATTTATAAGCGTCAACCGAAATTCGTATAGAGCCGAAATTATCTCAGAGTGTATTTTCTTGTTATTGCTATTAAAGGTACCTACCCTTCTCCAATGAATACAGATTTACATAGAATAATAATAATATTCTACCACATACACACATCACCATCTAGTCCCAAACTAAGCAGAGCTTGTACTATGGGTACTAGATAATGGATAAACATACATATATACTTCTTTTTTTTTGTAAATACATACATATTATACATAGAAACACCCAGACCAAGACAAACATCCATGTTCATGCACACAAATGTTTGAATTGAGCGGGAATCGAACCCGCGACCTTCGGCGTAGCAGTCGCTAACACTCCCGCTGCGCCAACCGGTCATCGTGAAGAAGCGCAGTGTGCCGATTCCAAGTGGCGACTGTCTCGAGTTTGATTCGTAGCTGGCGCAGTTCTCCGTCTCTCTTGCTCTCGTAGTTAAGATACACAGGAGGAACGTTTGTCTCTCTTGCCCTCCCAGAGACAGCTGTCACAGCGCGACTGCCACGCCGCCAAGCGGCAATTTGGGTCACAGAAAGTTTGTCTTAAGAGCGCCCATAGGAAATGCGCCTCTTTGTAAACATCTGAGCTCTTTGCCTTTTCCTAGCCTAGGATTATGAAGTATAACTTATTGTGTTTAATATAGGTAAGCATTAAAATAAATAGAAGAAGAAAAACACAGTTTGAAACTGACATTTCCCAAGTCAGGATCGTACATTATGTTTGGACACAAACATAATGTAAGATCTCATGCGAAAATGCATTGACTAATCTCGGTGACCTTAGTAAAACTTACCACATATTTTACCTCTTAGTTTGAGACGTATTTAGCAAAGTAAATATGTGACTTTTCTATGCTAATGTAATAAAGATGAAGAGTTTGTTTATTTGCGTGTTTGGTTGAAAACTAATCTTAGGAACTAATACTATCTCGATTTATCAGAATAAAATATAAATATAGGGTTATAGGGTGCATAGGGTTAGGGTTCCCACCAAGAACATAGGGTCCCAAGCCAACCTCACCTGCAAGTGGTGCACCTGCCGATCAACGGACGAGGCTCTGGCAAACAAAATATCCCCATAAGCGGCAATAGGCTCGCTACCTATTACGTGGGATCAAAACACTGGCGAAAAGTGGGCGTTTAATATGCCTCTGCCTACCCCTTCGGGGAAACAGGCGTGAGTCTATGTATGTATGTATGTATGTAAAATCTAAATAATGATACAGTCTTCGAGACTTTAATTTTGATGTAGGTACCTACACTTATTTTGACCAAAAAATCTGTTCATAAGAGAAACCACATCTATTATTACTGGTCAAAAGCATTCTTAAAATTATTGTTCTTTAAGTTATTTCGTCTTTTCTTCCACCTTGACATTGGCAAAATCATCGAAAGCATGTTAAAAACTAAAACGTAGGTCAGTTCTCACTTACAGAAAACATAAGCGTATCTGTCAGCCTATGCTACGAGATAATGTGTCATATTATAAAGCGTCTTCTCTATTATTTGCAGGAATGAGAGCGAGAGCAGAAGATGTCTGACGTCATCACAGGACGACGGCGTGTGTCGTAGGTGCGGAGGTGACCACCGCGGTGGCCCTGTTCCCTGCATCTGTTTCACACACGAGTAAGTAGATTCATATTTTTAAGTTTAATATAAAAATTCGCAGGGAAACTGCGATTGTGCTTGAAAATAAAAAATCCCTTTGTATCCCAAACTAAGTTTTGCTCGCGGTACTTTTGGCCGTCCATGCGTTATCTGGTGCAACTGTAAACTGTTTACTTCAAGGGACAAAGAAGGAGTAGGTATTCCTCGTTTACGCAGTCCCGTAAAGTGATTGGATACCAGCCCAAAAATACATTTTTTCCTGAGCTTTTCATCAACTTTATGCTTGATCTATATCAGGTCAGTTGTCTTTATCTGTTTTATTTACTTATTTCAACATGAACTAGAAGGCATTATCAACACGTTCAGAAAGAGCATAATAATTTAGTTTATCTCAACCCGCAAAGGCACCTACGATTTCCCTAACACATAAAATCATGGATCTATTTTCTGAAAGGAGGATCAGTTCTTTGCGTTCATTTTTTTTTTTATAGACCCACGCCTGTATCCCCGAAGGGGTAGGCAGAGGTTGTAATATACATTATATGCGTAAGAATAAGTATACGTTCATACACATACTTATTCTTAACATTACTTTATTTATTGCAGATTAATATGATTAGGTGCTAAAATTGGTAATAAATAAGGTTAAACTTAAACGGGTGGCTGTTATGTTCCAGGCCGGTGAAGTTCGAGTCTGGTGCGTGGTTCCTACGGCAGGTGCAGCGCGCCGTCAGCGCCATGCCGTGGAGCATCTCCACCGAGAAGCTCGAGCAGATCGGTCAGTAAACACATCACTACCTCGACTTGACTAGTCTTGACGTCATTTCTTTTGTTAAAGTCATTGAACTATAACAAAAGTTAGGTGGTTTAAAGGTACGCACATTAAATGGTAGGTACGCGCGGTACACATTAAAAAACAAAAATATTTACAACTGCTGTAGATCCAGAGGTGAAGGAACTAAGGGGCACAAGCTCCCATTGCTCGCCTTTACAAAATGCCATTTCACTATTTCTCCCGGGCGGGGTCACGGAATAGTATGCTTTCCCCGAATAGCGTGACCCCGCCACTACACGGGACCCGTAGGGACACCGCGGTGATTTTAGTGGGTATGCCCCGTTATAGGGGAGAGCCTCCACACTCCTCCTCCGCCAGCCCCAAGCCCGGTCGAATACACTTTGGCCGGATTGGTGTCGAGTTGAGATGGATCATTTATAAGGAGAGTTTTCACCGTAGTGAACAAAAGAAAAAAAACCCTATTTTCCTTGATACATTACTCTTGACACATTGCAAGCTCCTCTCAAACCAAAATAACGGAAACAAAAATCTAAATCCTGAATACCCAGTTACAGGACGTTTTTGGCATGACTTAGTCTATTTATCACATAAACATAACATATAAAATTTAATATCAAATTATTTATCGTCACATCAGACGTGTTTTATGTTATTTGCTATTAATCCTTATTGGAAAGTTTATTAGGTACCTACACCGTCACGGTAGTCGGTACATATCATCATCATCAACCTTTAACAGTCCACTGCTGGACTAGGCCTCTCCTTTGAAAGGAGGAATTGGCCTACTATACCACGCTGGCCAAACGGGTTGGTATAGGGTTTGTATCAAGTTTACCTTCTCTTACAGTGCTGTTCTCTGCATAGTATGCTCCCTCTGTCGGCTCTTACGACACCCATATATGGGATGATATTGGGTGGTGACATTCCGTATTCTTAATCCGTCATCACACGGATAATATAGTCACCATCATTATCATCATTCATGATAATTATGGTGACAGCTACATGTGTGATTGCCCAAGCTACAAAGTTGTACCTACCATGGCCGTGATGACATAATTTTGTTACAAAGACAAAATTGCCAAGCAAAACTTAAATAAATAAAACAGCGCACATGCCTCAAACATGCAACAGGTTGCCTTCAATATTTACGTAGGCGCTCTATGTTTCAGACGAAGAATGCGACGGCTACGATACACCGGGACCCAGCGATCCCACCAGGGGAGAGCTCAAGAAGATCAGGGAGTTCCTGGAGACGATATCTGCTAAGCTCGCGGGCGGACCGCTAGAGGGCACTAAAGTCGCGCCGCTGTACGACCACCCTGCATGTAAGTACTTCTTTTGTCAGTAGACGGCGCTGTATTACTTTTGATAGTTACCTGTTGCCTGTACAAGTATTCGAGAAAATGTTTAATTAGGTAGTTTCGAAGCTTTTACTACAATATTATGCTTTTCGTTAAACTTTGTACAAATCAATATAAAATTGGTAAATCTTAAAAATCTTACAATTTGCCCTTTAGTCTTTACCCGTAGTCTTAAGTATTTGCCACAATAATATTCATAGTTTATCATAGTTGTAACCTGACATAGATTGTATAAAAATATGATACAGTTGTTTAAAAACCGTGCATGATATAGTAGACTAGAGACTGACACACAACATTGCGTAGATATTCGCATGTTCGAGCGGTTCCACGCGGGACTACGCAACGCTCTGACGGCACTTGCGATCGCGCTTCGAAACGCGCTCACACGTAAGATAGATTTACAGTAAAGCATGCACTGTGTTGTTACTTTATGGTCTTTTTACTTTCTTATTTCACTATTATAATGTGTGTTTTATATTTTGTGTCTTCTCCGGTTCTTGGGAGGACGCATGCCGCATGGCTGCATGGTTTGAAGCTTTACGTCACTTGAAAAATGTTGTACTCATTTGTTCGACTTGACTTTTGAACCCAGCTTGATTTTTGAGCAAATTCAATGATCAGAGATGGAGGTAATAATTAATGGATAGCTTTACGTTTTTAGACTTCTTCATAAGCATGATTCTTTAAAAGTACTTTTATTTGTTTTGTCTACATTTTCTACTATTTTGATTAATTCTCACAAGGTTTCATTACACCTTCTTACGCACAAAAATTTTTTGTCGTGTTGTTTTTCTTTGCATGGATTGAATAATTGATTCTTAGTTTTGTATAAGTTTAAAGTAGCTTTTGTGTTTATTTCATGATTCATTTTAGTCATTTTACCAAGGTAAGTAAGATTAAGCGCCGTGACGTATATTATTAGCAATTTACACATGCCATATAGTTTTATATATTCTCAGGCGCTGTATATGTGTTAACCACCATTGCGATTTAGGCTTACTATATAATTCTGGCATTTCTAAACATTGCCTTCAAAAAGTTTAAGTGTAGGTATATTTAGTGCTGTGGTTGGTCCCGTCATCTAGGATTCGATTTGAGTACTTCAAGTTCTTACCTACATTGCCTACGTACGTGTAAGTTCAAAGTGACATGGGGCAGAGTGTCATGGGTTGGCTCCTCTGCTTTTATTTATTTCCAGTACTAGAATAGAAATCGTCCGCAAACTATCTACGTCGTCTCCTTTGGGGATGGAGCTTGGATAAAACGCAATCACTCACATGGCTACGCTTATGGGCATGTGAGTGTAAAACTCATAAGTAGGTACCTACATATTTTAAATTGTCTTTCGGGATGTACACCACGTACCTTTGTTTAGGGTAACATATTTTGTTTAAATTGCTTTATTTTTAAATAACTAAGCTCAACACGAGCGTTCGGTCCACAGAGTACATCTGCAACTATCATCGCCCTAGCGAAAAAAAATCTTTATAAGCAGCATTTCGTAGGACTAAAATGTCTCGTGGAACGAAGGGCAACCTACTTTTTAGGCTATAAATAAAGTGCATTGACCTATGGAGCTATGAAAAATTAATTTTGGCGAAAGAAAAACTCGGCAAATACTTGTTTTACAAATTTTGAGAAATAAATGTTATAAGTAGCTTCTATATCATGGGCTGAGTACATACTTATCAGGAAAACACTGACTTAAAATACACTGTGTATATAAGTATAATAATTCAATCGATGATATAAATGCCCATGCTTGGCTACAATATGGAATAATCTTATGGGGAAATAGTACAGATGCACCCACATTATTTACACTACAGAAAAAGCTAATCAGAATAATTGTAAACATTGACGAAACAGACAGTTGCAAGCCCCATTTTCAATCACTGAAAATACTAACCTTGCCTAGCTTATACTTATATGAAATATGTAAATTTGTCCGCAAATATCCGGAATTTTATACTAGAAGGGAAGACATACAAACGAAAATTCTATTAAGGCACAGAAACAGACTTAACCTGCCTAGCTCACGACTAAATATGCACTCTACCAGCACGTTTGTAATGTCAATAAAAGTATACAACAACTTACCCGATAACATTAGGAACATAAATAAATACAACATTTTTATTATTAAATTAAGACAATTCCTCATAAACAAAAGCTATTACACCATAAACGAATACCTAAATGACAATTTTTAACTACAAATATACTTATTATCACTTGTAATAAATTGACATCAATAATTGAATATAAATTAATTTGACATCAAATAAATTAACATGACATTTAATAAATTAATATGACATCTATTAAATAAAAATGACATTTAATAAATCAATTTAACATATTTTAATAAATAAGAAATTTAATAAATTAATATGACATCTAATAAATCAATATGGCATTTAATAAATTAATATGACATTTAATAAATTAATAGGACAGTTAATAAATTAATATGACATCTAATAAATTTATATGACATCTAATAAATTTATATGACATTTAATAAATTAATATAACATATATAATAAATTAATATTACTACTATATAATTAATAAATAAAACAATTTGCAAATTTTGAATATAGTTATTTCAGACTTCTTGATTAATTGTTTATTCTTAACTAGTAATGATATAATATTAACTCAGTGGCTTCCTCCTTTCTTCTATCTGCTTGTCGTGCCCGACAGGGTCCATATTTGATCTTTTGTATTTTCTTGTAACAACATGTATACATATGGAGAGCAATAAAGCATTGAAATTGAAATTGAAATGTGCCTTCGTGTAATTGAGCTCTATCAAAAACTGATTGAAGTAATAAAAACTGATATAAATAATGAGTGATTATTTAAAATCAACTAAGTACGTCGTGTCACGAGCAGCTTTTTGTACGCAGATCAATTTCTGTGTTTACAGCAGTAGGTAAGTTCCTAATTTAAGGATGCGAATTAGATCCAACTCAGTGCCTTTTTTAAATTTCCATGGTGTAGTAACTATGGTGTTTTGTTACAACCGTCTCTACAATAAATTTATAAAATGAAGTCCTCCGGCTGTCCTGTCCGTCTGAATAAACAAAACCTACCAAACGGATTTATAAACAGTTTTCACCAAGAGATTGAGTTACTCCTGAGGAAGGATTATGTGAATATTTCAAGTCCATTCGTGAAATCTATTTTTTTTTATATATTAAGTAATAGGCGGCAAACGAGCAGACGGATCGCCTGATGGTAAGCGATTACCGCCGCCCATGGACACAAGTGCGTTGCCGCCCCTTGGGGTTGGGAAAGGGGATAAGATGAGGAGTGGGATGAGGGAGAAGGAATAGGGGATAGGGCCTCCGGCACTCTCACTCACCGAACGAAACGCAACAGTTTAGGTACTGTTACTTAACGTCGATTTTCTGTGAGAGGGTAGTACTTCTCCGGTCGAGCCGTTGCTGAAATCAGCAAGGCTCTACTACACTGTAAACTGCTAGGAGTATCTGTAGTTATAAGTATCAAACGTAGGTATCGATATTTCATAACAAAATATACATTTATTTTTATACATGACTTAATATTATTAATACATTGGTCATAATAATACTGTCTGATTGCTTAATGATCAAATTGCATTTAATAAAACATAATCATTCGCTTTTGCTATATGTATCTATTCAATTACATAGACTAAGAGATGGTATAGGTAATAATTTTAAATGTTTGATGTCTGATTGACGTATGATGTGATGAAAACAACTTTTTGTGAGGTCGTCTACCTCATATTACCCCTCCTCTTTTTGACGGTTAAGATTAGTACGGTTAGCAACAATATTGGCTAATTAATTACTCGTGGTATGCGTAACAGAATTGGATCCAGAAGATGAGGTAAGGGAACCCCAATGATTTGGCAGTCATCAAACAATAAAAAGCAGCGATAGCTGAATGGAGAGACCGACAGACTGCTATGCAGAGGGTCTCGGGTTCGAATCCACGGCACACACCAATGACTTTTCGGAGTTAAGTGCGTATTAAGTTGTTAATTATCGCTTGCTAATCGGTGAAGGAAAACATAGTGAGGAAACCTACATGTCTCATAATGTTCTTGAAATACATGTGAAGTCTGCCAACCCGCACTTGGCCAGCGTGGTGGACTATGGCCTTACCCTTCTCATAGTGAGAAGAGGCTCGTGCCTAGCAGTGGGACAGTATAAAGGGCTGATGATGAGTCATCAAACAACAAAATTTATCATCTGACACTAATCATCTTTACTTGAGTAAAGATCGTGACGTAGATAAAAATGTAGTGAAAGAGAGGGAGAGAGAGTGCCCTGCTCCAACTCGCAATCAGTAGTACCACAGTGTCCACAGTATAAAGATAATTATATTATAGGACTAGGTATATTTATATATTTTTTATATTCTACCACATTCACACAACACCTAGTCTCAAACTAAGCAGAGCCTGTACTATGGGTACTAGACAATGGATGAACATACATATATACTATTTTTTGTAAATACATACATATTGTACACAGAAACGCCCAGACCAAGACAAACCACCTTAATCATGCACTCAAATGTTTGGCTTGAGCGGGAATCGAACCCGCGACCTTTGGCGTAGCAGTCGCTTACACTCCCGCTGCGCCAACCGATCGTCGTATGGCAGTTCTATTTGTTATTCTGTGATCATATTTCAGTTTACAGTATGACAGCGCTCTGATTTAAATGCGATACAAGCAGTCAATAAGTCACCAATTCATATATTCTGTTAATATCTGTAAATCTGACTTGCCATTCGTAACAGAGCGGCAAAGTTAAGCAACGCTTGCACAGGTCACCACTTGGATGGGTGACCAAGTGTTGCATCTACATCTAAGCGCTACCGTGCTTTGGAGTCCACGTAAAGCTGTCGGTCCCGGTCCTTGTCTAAGGATAAGGATCGTTAGGCCATGTGGGAGGCCTTAATATGACGACCGGTTGGCGCAGCGGGAGTGTTAGCGACTGCTACGCCGAAGGTCGCGGGTTCGATTCCCGCTCTAGTCAAACATTTGTGTGCATGAACATGGGTGTTTGTCTTGGTCTGGGTGTTTCTATGTATAATATGTATGTATTTACAAAAAAAAAAAAAGTATATATGTATGTTTATCCATTATCTAGTACTCATAGTACAAGCTTCTGCTTAGTTTGGGACTAGATGGTGTTGTGTGAATGTGGTATAATATTATTATTATTATTATTATTGCGGTCTGAAACTCCGACACCAGAGTTGGCCACACACTCACACGAAAAACAAACAAATGTCAGTCATCAAGACTGATTTGATCGTCGGCTAAAACGATGTCATATTTACTGCCCGTCTGTTTAGTGATGAATCAAAGAGGCATTACTGACCGACTGACATAACACACAGCCAAAATTATTGGGCGCATGAAGCAGATATTTGGTATTTACCTACCAGAGGATCTAGTACGAGTTTGCATTCGATCGTCACGGTAGACGATAGCCTAGTTGTCGGGAACAATTTCCATACATTTTCTAAAAGCGAGAGTAGCGATCGATAGAGACCGCTAGGGGGCGCATTTAGAAAATGTATGGAAATTGTTCCCGACGACTAGGCTATCGTCCACCGTGACGATGGAGTGCAAACTGGTACTAGACCCTCTGTGTTCCTTGGATTCGTAGAAGCGCACAAAGGGATTTTACGAAATTCAAAGAAATGGTTAAATTAAAAAACAATGTGCGAACGTAGCTGCAGGCATCATCTAGTTAAATATAAGTAACATACACATAACATAACATAACTTCACGCCTTTTATCCCCGAAGGGGTAGGTAGAGGTACACCTCTAGTATCTGTATTACACATACACACTCACATTTCGCCAGTTAAGGTCAACGCCCATTAGAGCCACCCGGCACCCACTCCGCACCGCCTCGCCTCATGCGGTTAGTATTCTTTATATGGATTTGTATGGGTATGCGCTCACTACATCAACTCCGTAGCGTCACCGGATCGCCTCTGTCGTAAGCTGTCCACGCGCGAACGGCGGGTGGTCCACCCGCCGTCCGCGCGTGGACGGCTCGGTGGCAACTCGCTGGTCGCATGCTTGCCGCGCGTTGACGGCTCGTCGCCAACGCGCGGGGCCGAAGCGGACCGCGCGCTGCCCGCGAATGATTCACGTCCGAGTGTTACCAGATACACGGTAAATACCTTAGATGCACGGTAATTTTGAGCAAGACACGGTCTACGGTAATAAGCTACTACCGTGTTCTTTTCTAAGGTATTTTTAATTATTAATTACCGTGTAAATGATACTCTTATTTTTACTCAAAAATATATTATGTTCTTACGAGTAATCCTTTATTGGCAACACTGGCTGTCATTACGAAACACACGTGTAGACCTAGTGCCAATTGTTAACAGACTATTCGAAAATTCGTGGACCAAGCGACGTCCACTCGTTGACGGCGCGCGGTCCGCTGGTTGACCGCGCGACGTCCACTCGTGGACGCCGTGCGGAGTGGGTGCCGGGTGGCTCTAATGAGCGTTGACCTTTATGTTTCGTTCCCAATGTAATAGGAGGCGAGCCTATTGCCATCTACCGGGCACATTATTAAGCGAGCGTTAATTAACATTTTGAATACACACATAACTTCGAAAAGTTAGAGGTGTGTGCCCGGGGTACCTGGGTATCGAACCCGAGACCATCGTCTCGGCAGTCCGTTACGTACACCACCACTACGTATAACTAAGTATCGTACTTTAAAGTCAATACCGGTATAAATCAATCAAAATTTATTTGCCAACTATACCACACATATTACCTTTTTTACAGTGCGTTTGCGCAAACACAAAGCGTTTTATCGGGTTTTGCCAATGACGCGAGGAGTCGTTGAACATTACTAGCAAGCCAAGTTTTTGCCAAGTCAACTCTGAACCCTTTTTTGTGATATTACTTACACGTGAATTGAGACAAAAAGCTATTTCTTTGAAGCAATGACTTACAGACACGTTTTACGTCGCCATCTAGCCTTGATTGATATTTTGTAGATATAAATAAACTGATAAGAATGATATAAGTTCTGTTTATAAACAGTGACTGCAATGTCGAGTCTCGTAGCCCTGTTTATTACGATAGTCCAGTGTGCGTCAGCCGTTTGTCTCTTTCTTTGTACAATCAAACAAGTCGGCGCTGGACCAGTTTGAAAAAAAATCCCTCGGTTCGCTCATAGAGTCGAGGCACACTAGAAACTGGTTTTGTATACGAGTGTCAATGTGTGAGTAAAGTAGCACTGGAAGCGGTGATATCTTGCTGAGCGTTTCTCGCCCTTATGGTGTTCTAGCAGGAAGTTGTTCGACTGTACATTGAGTTCGTTATGAAGGAGAAGCAAGGTCTATTTATCCTGATGTTTCGGCGTGGTTTACACATGTATTACAAGTCGTAGTCACCAGATAACTGTCGTCCCGTTGGGGCCACAGGATGTCATGATGAGTCTTTCGTATTTTTAGGGTTCCGTACCTAAAAGGTAAAAATCGGAACCCTATTACTAAGCCTCCGCTGTCTGTCTGTCTGTCTGTCTGTCTGTCTGTCTGTCTGTCTGTCACCAGGCTGTATCTCATAAACCGTGATAGCTAGAAAGCTGAAATTTTCACAAATTATGTATTTCGGTTGCCGCTATAACAACAAATACTAAAAATAAAAAAAATGAAAATATTAAGGGTGGGTCCCATACAATAAACGTGTTTTTTTTTCGTATTTTTGCTCAAAATTACTAACGGTAACAGGTAGACGCTTAAAATTTTCACGGAATATGTAGTTGTATATTACCTTTAATAAATAAATAATTAAATTAAAAAAAATAAATAATAAAGGGGGGCTCCCATACAACAAACGTAATTTTTAAGCAATTTGTTACTCGATCTTAATAAACAAGTAGAAACTTAAAAAATATTTAAGTATATGTACAACAAACGTGATTTTCTTTTATAGATGATGGTACGGAACCCTTCGTGCGCGAGTCCGACTCGCACTTGCCCAATTTTTTAAATAGTTACGCCTATCTATTTACTAGTAGTGCAAGCCGCGAAGGAAAAAGTGTTTTTGTATCAAAATAGGTGAAGTATATCCAGGTGTTTAAAGATATATCTAAATCAATCAATTTCTCTAAAAAGTTATTAAGACACGCAGGCTCTTAAATCATTTTATAATGCAAAACTATTTCCTTATAGAAAATAAATTAATCATAGACGTTAAATCACCGACTTGACACTAACAGCTCATTTAAATTAATTTAGATTGATCTTTAATTCACGTTTATCACCCATCTGCTCTAAAAAATAATAAGCTAGCCTTCTGGCATAGAAGTAGTAAAAATAAATGCATATAAGAAGTCTAATTTCCATATAAAACTTCCGTACAGCATGGAATGAGGAGATAATTTTACAAAATGCACCCTACGTAATGAAAATAATAACTTAGAGTTGTTTCCACATCACTGGGTTTATTGGTGTTGCAACACGAGTTTAAAATAACTAGGCATTTTACCATCGACTGCTCAAGGGGTAAAAAATGAGACAAATTTGTTTAGTGAAAAAGAGTATAGGTACACGCCAACGCAATTTATGTCGCCGAATATCTTTTACACAAGGAATGATTATTGTCGATAATGATTAAGCTTTTGAGACAACATTAATAATTGCAGTAGGTATATTGTTATAGAGATACAGCATCGGTAAATGTTGTCGTCTTTGGTACAATACCAATATACATACATTGTCAGAACAAAAACTTAGTAAATGTCTCTACTAAACCAAATTTACTCAAAATAAGATTAAGCAGTATGCTATTTTCTGTTTTACCGTCATAACCTGTCGATTAGCCACAAAGGCACATATATTTTCCCAATCTTTACCCAAAATATTCACAACTGGCAACCCAACAATCCCAGTGTTACCATCGGTCACGGTTGATCCACTCATTTACCATAACATTGAATAGTTATGAATCTCTCCGTCCAATCATTGTGCTCAAACAGAATACTTATGTGCGCAAATGAGATGTTCTGCATAAGAAGTAAATTAATTCGCTTGTATAATTACTGCTCACGTAGGGCTATTTTTTAAATTATCTTTTGTACGTGATTGTGATTATACTTACCTAATAGGATTGCTAGTTGTTTGATAGGCCATTTGAAGGGAAAACAATGAAAAAGAAAGTAGACAGAATTGCCTAGAGTTTTCTACTAAATTGTAACCACAATAGGATGCGGCTTTTCACGTTTTTACCCGACTGCGCGACGCAAAGGAGGGTAATGTGTTTATCAGTCTATGTATGTATGTATGTATGTATGTTTGTTTCTATGTGGCGTTCTAGAGACCAAATGCGTAGGCCGATTTTGATGATTCTTACGTCAATCGATTCGTCTTAGCCTTGCGAGTGTCACTAAAGACATGACAGTTATCAAAATTCACCACAGCGTCAACCAGACGCCATATTGTCAAAATGAAAAAAAAATATGTCGATGAACTATGTCATGTGGGGTGTCGTTGAATAGAAATTTTAAAATCATATTTAGGTTTCTTTTACCATTTTTCATTTAAAACAATAGTTTAGGAGATATAACGATGTAAAGTTGTTTAACAAAAAAAAATAAGCTAATTTTCTTACTTATTGATTTAAGTTTTTATTTCAAGTATAAACGATATACAAACACTTGATTGCGAAATTTACCATCTTATAACGAAGTCAATGAATCGCAACTAAAAAGTATAAAATAAAAAAAAAAAATTAAAGAAAAACAAAAAACCCGACTGCATAAAAACTAAAAAGAAAGAAACAAGCCCAGTAGTTTAGAATTCTGTTATGTAATATGCAGAACAGAACGACTCACAGTCGGGGCACATTCAAATCTTCCCAAGGGGCCCCGACTGTGGGTCATTTCTGTTCTGCATATTACTTAACAGAATTCTAAACTACTGGGCTTGTTTCTTTCTTTTTAGTTTTTATGCAGTCGGGTTTTTTGTTTTTTTAAACAATTTATTAGGATCATTTGCTTGGATTTTTTGAACGTACACAACACGCACAAAAGCTAATTTTGAAATTACCTGAAATCTTGATATGACTTATGGCTTGGTCACTTTTCGGTTGCCATCTAGAGATTCTAACTTTAGAATCGAAGATGACTATTTATTTCTTTATCTTCAACAATAGGAGATGTTAATTTTCTTAAATTTCGATTAAATGCAGGAACTTTCCAGAGTGTTATGAAGTATCGATAACATTTTAGATGTAGTGAATCGACATAAGAATAGTAGGTAGGTACACACACAAAACACCAATTTCTTAGTCCTAAGCAGAACTTGTACTATGGGTAGTAAGTATATTATTATTGGTTTGCTGTTTAGTAATTTGGTATCAGTATTATTTTGTATTGTCCTCGTATGTACGATTTATATGTAATCTATTTTTCTTACTCATATAAAATTGTATTGACATAATATTATGTCCTTTTATTTTTCCTATTTATGACACTGTTCCTCACAGTACACCTTAACCCACACTATTGTACTTTTATTAAAATATTGTATTTCAAACTAGGTTGTCTGGAAGAGATCGCATTTTGCGATAAGACCACCCCTGTTGTGCAACTAGTTTTGAGTTTCTTCATTAAATAGTGTATCTCGTTATGTTTACTGGTGTACAATAAAGTGTTAATCTATCTATCTATCTATCTATGGGTAGGTACTAGACAGTGATGAACATGATGAAAGAAACATCCATGTGATGTTTGTCTTGGTCTAAAATGTGATCTTATTTCAATGCAGTAACGCTCATAACGAGACTTAGCTTGTCGTTCGTAACAGATCGGCAAAGTTAAGCAACTCTTGCGCAGGTCGCCACTTGGATGGGTGACCAAGTGTGGCTTTCACATCTGAGCGCTACCGTGCTTCGGAGGGCACGTAAAGCTGTCGGTCCCGGTTCTTGTCTTAGGATAAGAGTCGTTAGGCCATGTCGGAGGCCTTCGGGCGGTCTGAAAACTCCGACACTAGAGTTGGGCACACACTCACACGAAAAACAAAAACAAAACAATGCAGTAACTAAATTGCGTGCGGTCGATGTTAATAAACGAGTAGCTAAACATATGATGTATGCTATGGCTCTTACAGATTGCTTATTCTTGGCGTTTTTCGCGTCAACGTTTATAAAATACTTCAAACAGGAATTATTCGTAGCGTGCAGGGTGTATTTTTATCATGTGCATCGTCGAGCATCGTTTTAAAGTTGTGCTCTAATTGGTTATTGTACTAATTTGAAACTGTCCGATTACATCAGCTGTATGCAATTTGTTCGGTCAGTAAGGCACGCGCATTTCAACTGTCGAAGAAAAATATCGTATGTAGGAAATTCTTTCACTGGCTCTTGTTTATAATATTACTTACTAGATTTGACTGCCTCCGTGGTCCAGTGGATAGCGTATGCGACTGCTGATCGGAGGTCCTGGGTTCGATTCCCGGGTCGGGCAAAAGTGTTACTGAGTTTTTCCGCATTCTCAGTAGCAGCACGGAGTCTGGTGATGTGCCCGGTAACGGCAATAGGCTTGCCCCCTATTACGTGGGACCTAAAAACTCATGGCGAAATGTGGGTGTAATATTACACCTCTGCCTACCCCTACGGGGATACAGGCGTGAGCCTATAAAAAAATTACTAGATTTTGCCCATGTCTCCACACGCGTGGGACTATTTTGCTCCTTTATGGTAGGAATTGCCAAATATCCTCTCAGTGCCCCCTGTACTCCCCAAGGAACATACTACATGCCATATTTCAGCTTTAGGCGGCCAGTAGTTTCGGCTTTGGGTTGTCTGTCAGTCAGGCACTAACGCAAGAACTTTATATTTTTAAGTAAATAGGTAAGTATGTAAATCACGAAATTAGCTGTGTTTCCTCCACTCCTAGTCTTTGAACTCTGTTGTTAAATGATGGTTTAAGCGACTGCGAATGAGGTCTTGGATTCGCTTCTCGCGATGAGCCTTACGTGACATTGGGTTTTTCTGCTAAGCAATATCCAACAGAACCTCAGAGTCAGGAAGACAATACGGTGACGGTGGTACAGCCTCTAACCTCAGAAGGTTAGAGACTAGAGCTTTCTAGCCTCTCTGTCCGATAGCGTTGGAATGCCATCCCTTGGGAGCGAGGTAATAGACAGTGCTCTAGAGATTTGGCACATGATAATTTTGGGCGTAGTCGTTGTATACATTGCAGACTAATGTGATGCGGGTAAATCACTGCAGCTAAGCTAAGAGCCAAAACTATTTAAAAATATAGTATAGTATCGATCATTTGAAATTTTCGTATTCACTTCTCTTCCACCACTACCAAGGTCAAAAAGCGACAACCCAAGTAACTATAATTGAAAAGTCAATAGATTTCCTTCATTGTGTCTTAACAAAGCGATAGACAGGCGTTAAATTTGGTCCATTACCTATACCGAATCGGTGGATGAGCTGCAGCTGGTATAGAAGTAATAATGTGCGAACAATGGCATGAAGAAACAACAAGTATTGTCAATTGAATGGTTCGTTATTTTTATAAATACGTGACTGATGTTTTGGAAAGAACGATGTACGATGAGGGTAAATATTACCGTTAATTTTAAAGCTAGGGCAATAGCTTGTGGAGTATCTCCTAGTTACTAAGCAAATTGGAAAGACAACAATGAACAAACAATCACGTCAGCAATTACAACATGGCAATCAATCTTCTTTGAAAACTTAGAAAACTTTAATAACATACGCACACCAATTACATAATTATGTGTTATTACAGTTTAATACTAATTGTTTCATACTTGACCCACTTTATAATAAACAATAAAAGATCGCGCGTGCCATCAAACAAATGCTAAAGTACAAAGTTTCACTGAGTTGCGTTCAGAACTCTGGCAACACGCATAGCAATCTTCATGTGATTAAAAATATACACACGTTGAGTAATCACTGTTTATGATTAATGGGTTCAATGAACTTTTGACAGCATAGCAATGGACCACATTTTCCACTAGACATGAACTTTCCGACATCTCCATAAGATTGACCATTCTGTACATAACATAACATAACATAACTTCACGCCTTTATCCCCGAAGGGGTAGGCGGAGGTGTTTTACACACCCACACTTCGCCAGTTATGTTTCGGTCCCAATGTTATAGAGGGCGAGCCTATTGCCATCTACCGGGCACATTATTAAGCGAGCGATAATTAACATTTCACTATTCTATAGATAGAGATAAAGTGACTAATTGGTAAAACTGTCTTTCTATGTTGCATGAATTTTAGAATTGTAGAAAGAGAAGAAAACATAAACTTTCAAGCGAATCTGCTACGCACGGTTTTGGTCATAATAACTTGCCAGCGTTGCAGAAAAAATTTAGTTTATTTAGATAGAGCTTAAAAAGGCTTTATCTAAAAACACAGACATAGGTCTGTGTGTCTCAAACTCACGATGAAACCATGTAGAATCTTAATACTAGGTTCATGTAATGTTTATAAATGTTTTGATAGACATATCTTGTCTATCAAAACATTTATATATTATGTATACTAGCTAACCCGGCGAACTTCGTACCACTATTTTTTTTATATTTTCTATTTTTTTTTTCATATAAACCTTTTCCTGATTTTATCAAACACATAATAGAAAGATTTATTTAATTTGGTGCAGTCGTTTGAAGGTAATGCGCGTACATACATATCGGGGATTAATTTTTATTTAAGTATAAAGATTACCTTTCCAGTAATATTTGTGTTTACTTTTTGTTGACAAATATTTTGATTAGTTTCCGCTACAGGTGCAGCAGCAGTAAGTGATCGATTAAATATTTTGCAACGAATATGTGCATGAGAAAATGCATTAGGCTAACGCAATATACGCGTTCCAAATATATGTTTAACATATTCTCGAAATCTGTTTGTTGTTATTTCAAATGCTGTATTGATTAATAGCTCTGAAATAGATTGTATCGATATCTCTCTTGTGCACGACTTAATTCAATGAAGACTATTATAAATCTCCTGTTTTCTTTTAAAACTGAAGAATAGGATGAAATGAATTTGTCAAATTTAGTTTTAGTTGTAGTAACTACTTTGTTTATTAAGTAGTTATTGTCATAATTATGGCTTTACGTCAAAACATCGACAAATTAGAACTAGTAATATTTAATTTGATAGTTCTTAATCTAAAGCATCATCGTTTCTTTTCTCGGTTAGGGAAAGACAGCCTCGGACTAACTGTATATTATGATTCTTCATCATCACCGCCTCCCCCGAGAAACTATTCGCATAAGAACCAAAACAAACTATAATATTACAGACAACATAAACACCGTAAAGTCCGTAAACAATTTCTAAAAATCAGTACTTTCTTATATTATTCTTCCAAAGAAAGTTCTCGGCAACATGCCATACCTTTTATGTAAAAATCGCAAATAAAATGAGCGAGACTAGCGAGTGAAGCCGAAGGTCAAGCGCCGTATATCTGATGTGGCAGGCGCAACCACCAGGCGCGCATTGTTTTATTTTGTACATTTTATTACTGGTTGTTTAGAAACGGCCGGTTAGTGACCTTAGGGTACGGCAAAAGCTGTTTCTAAAAGGGTAAATAAGTACCATATTAAAATAATTTGATTTAATTCAAACATATAGTAAAATAGGTATGCAAAAAATTGTATTTTTGACATAAGTAATCATATGTGACTGAAAAGGCAAATTCTTATTATTATACATACATACATAGACTTACGCCTGTTTCCCCGGAGGGGTAGGCAGAGGCATATTAAACGCCCACTTTTCGCCAGTGTTTTGATCCCACGTAATAGGTGGCGAGCCTATTGCCGCTTATCGGGATATTTGGTTTGCCAGAGCCTCGTCTGTTGATCGGCAGGTGCACCACTTGCAGGTGAGGTTGGCTTGGGACCCTAAGTTCTTGGTGGGAATAATAATATTAGGTAAAATCGAGCGTGCAGACGAAATGGCCCACATTTCACACTGTTTGCATAAATACGCACTCACTCTCTACAAATCTTACATTTAAAAATCATTAAGGCACATAGAGAGCCTTGTGCCCTGACGGAGGGCTAATAGCAGATAATATTTGACCCACAAATCGACTTCACAGCTCACACTAAAATACCACCAGTTTCGACAATATTACTACAGTTATTCCGAAAGTACCTATCACTGTTCATCACCTTGACTGTACAAAAATCATTAGCAAAATGTTAATGTTTTCTGTGAATCGATGCAAACATGTAAATAAAGTCAAAGCTATTCAGGCCGCAGGTCATCTTATAGTTCGCAAATAACTTCAATAAACATCAAAGTATACAATGTGTTATTACTCATTTCAGAATACTTTATGCGCTCTTTGTCTTTTACTTAATGAATATTTAGATTTACCTCGAGATGTATCCCTAAGTGGCGCAGATTACATATTTTAAATTAATTATTTGTATGTAGTAGCACGATGTCTTTAAGCATAAGCTAGATTTATATTAATATTTCTTACGTATTTAATTAACAATAGTACAAATCGCGTAAGAATATTTCCATTTGCCATAATATTCCTTAATATCACGAAGAATAAGCATACATTTTTATACATTACGTCTTTAATACCTCTCTAATATTCCATGCACCAGTAAAAAGTGTTATGTATATTAAACACGAGCATAATTCTCGTACACAATATAATGATTGGACTATTCAATAACATGGACGTATCGTACTCATCCATATATCCAAGAATAAAATATTTAATGGTATTACTAGTACAAGTCAGGACATGAAAAATTGCGCACACTTTAATTGCAAGCGAATGTCACACAGTAAGTTGAAACTACACCTGCTTCTAATGTATTTATTTTATAAAAGTTTGGTACACTGCTGGACAAATAATGGCTTGTTGCAATTTTTCTTGGGTGCCATTCTTGAGGAATAGTCATTTTTGTTTCAATATGAATTTATTTATATAATATATGCACTGACAATGTGTACAATTGTGGACATATTAATGCCATAAGGCATCTCTACCTGTCAACCTTAAGGTGGTTAAAGTGGTAAATAGTTATAAAGTGTAACATAATCATTATTAATATACGTAATAGGGAT
The DNA here is from genome assembly GCA_944739405.2 of Euclidia mi. Lineage (NCBI taxonomy): Eukaryota > Metazoa > Arthropoda > Insecta > Lepidoptera > Erebidae > Euclidia > Euclidia mi. The sequence continues at coordinate 81,659,847 of OX123189.2, forward strand.
ATAATACAACACAATAAATAGTTCTATATACATACTTATACATAAATGCTTATAATAATGGATGAGAGTGACTAACAAAGACTGCACAACAAAGGAAGAGTTGACGAACCCAGTAGTGTGACTGGGGCAAGAAAGAAGAATACTATGAGAAGAACGAAGATCTCTATCTTGAATAAAAGATAGATATTGGAAGTACGACGTGAGATAAGTTGGAGGGGGAGAAGACTTGAGAATAGAAAAGAGAGTAGTAAAAGCACTCAAACACCGGCGCTGACGAATTGGCAACCATTTAAGTTCGGAATAAGTAGAGACGTGGTCATACTTTGTGCAATAACAGGGGCGCAATTCTCCTTAATAAATATAGTTTCAATATCATGGCAATGTCATACTTACGTCACAAAAAGTGTATTCTTCTAAATTATCTGATAATTGAACGAAGTTGTAACGAGATCGTAAATTGAAACAAGTGTCAAAATATGTGTCAACGACGAACTGTTTATTTCAAATTATACGATAATGAAATTAGGTTATCAGAATACCGCTTCTGAGTCAATTCAAATTATAATATCACAATGACATATAAAAATAGGAGAATTGGCCTCGGTCTGAAACAAAAGTCTTTAAAATTTACAAAATATCGATAGATTTTGCTTTTACTACTTTTTTAAGAACACCAGCAATAAGTTAATCCGCGTTGTTTTTCGTCATTCATTCGACTTTGCTTATGCTTAGGGAGTGACGTAACTTCATAAGTACGCATTCCTATCGTAAGATTAATTGAGCTCTTGGTAAATGTTAAAATTAAGCCTGAGCAAAGTCCTTTATCAAGTAAAGGACCTCGCTTGCCAGTGTGTCCGATGACCCATCTTTTTTTCATACTTTTCTTTGCAATAATAGATTATCATGTTGTAGCATATGCTAATGATGATTTCATTACTGATGTAGCACGGACGGTACTTAACCTACAATTACTAAATATTGCTGTTACAGGATAATAATTATCTACTTAAATTGGTAACGGCTTTATTAAAATGGTTACGCAGTTTATTTATAGCATGCAATGGCTATTTATATTAAGTATTTATTCCGCAACTATTAAGTAAGCAAATAGATATTCAAGATAGAAAAAAATGCATAATTCTCCTGCATCGTTGGTTTTATGGCTTGTGATTACCGTCGCGGAGTCGATTGCAAAAGTTTCATGTCCGATTTTCACCTAAATCAAAGCTGCTGCTTTGCTGACATTTTTGTGGTTGATTTCATCAGAAATTCCAAGTACATACATACATACATACATATCGTCACGCCTTTTATCCCCGAAGGGGTAGGCAGAGGTGTATTTCTACACCCACTTTTCGCCAGATATACTTTAGTCCCACGTAATAAGGGGCGAGCCTATTGCCGTACCGGGCACATTTCCAGACTCCGTGCTGCTACTGTGCTACTGAGAATTTAGTGACAGAAAAACCCAATAACACTGCCCGACCCAGGAATCGAACCCGGGACCTCCCAATCCCACGCGCACATTTATGCCGCGAGACCAACGAGGCAGTCGTATAGGGTTTGATGTCGAGTTTTCCGTCTCTACGCAAAGATGGTATTTGCATCGTGTTATCCCTTAGTCGCCTCTTACGACACCCACGGGAAGATAGGGGGTGGTGACACTTGTATTCTATGCCGTCAACTACACGGCAATTCCAAATAATATAGAATATTCTAGAAATGTATGTCACAAACCCGCAATTCAATTGAATCGAGGCAAAAAAAAATTGACTTTTAAAACCGATTAGCTCATAATTTTATTCATTCGAAGAAAAATAAATAATCAATTGCAATAGCAGGCTTTTCTCTGATGAGGTAAAACATTCTACTTTCCTTTAAGAAAATACACTTAACTTTCCTCAGGTGTTTGCCAATCATTGGTAGTAGGTACTATCCCTTACTTTCTTAAGCTAATGGAAGCATTAGTACTTTATGAGAAATCGTGAAATGTTTGACTAGTAATGTGTAGTGTATATTCATCAAAGTATTGTACTGTTGTGTGGGTGCATAGGGTTCCCACCAAGAACTTAGGGTCCCAAGCCAACCTCACCTGCAAGTGGTGCACCTGCCGATCAACGGACGAGGCTCTGGCAAACAATATATCCCGATAAGCGGCAATAGGCTCGCCACCTATTACGTGGGATCAAAGCACTGGCGAAAAGTGGGCGTTTAATATGCCTCTGCCTACCCCTTCGGGGACACAGGCGTGAGTCTATGTATGTATGTATTGTACTGTTTTAAGCTGCTTGTTTTAATTATGGCTAAAATTATTTTCTTAGTTTTTGATTGCACAGGTTGTCTAGCCAAAAATAAGGCGTGGTATATGTTAACTTAAAAGTCTGTCAAAATCCAAAATAAATGTAATATTTTCTCAGATCAGAATATTTTTTGCTGGGTCATATTATTTTCATAGAGTCGGTTACAACCATTAACACCGATTATTGAAAATTATTTTCAAAATAGTAACACGTTTTAGTAATACCATATTCATGTCCTGTAGTGTACCCAATGGGCTATAAACCGGGGTTCCATTCCCGACACCGAGCTAGGCTACGGTTTAATATTCAGGCTTTTTATTGCGTCCACCCGACCGTGGGACCGCGAAATTAAAACGAAAAAAAATCCGCACTCGGGTACTTATTGTTGCCATGCAGTGCATACGTGCCGGTATGTAGGTTACTATATTCTTGTAGGGCCGTATAGGGTAAATATTCCAAGAATTTAAATGAAAATGTGTATCTCTGGTCTAGTTGCATGAGTGGCATCTTTGTGACGTCCTGGATAATATTTCTATTTAGAAAGAGTTATTAAATTATCTGTCAAAATTTCATGGTACTTTTATAAGTACAGCACTTCGAGGCCTGACAAATAGTAAAAAAAATACAATGTAAGAATGAGTCTCTAATTAAAAACAATACTTGATTAACTATAAATAAACGTTGTGATACGTTACAGATAGTAACATTTTGTTTAGTAAAATCCTATGGGACGCAATACAGTTATAAAAACCGAACAGTTTCTTCATTTTGTATAGTCGGCCAACAGGACCAACATTCAATGCAATATGCCATCAGTAAATTTAATGATCTTTTCATATAGGTACGTAGTTTTCATATATTTTTACTGTCCATCATAAATTAAAATCCTACTGGTCTCCAGCCCTATTCCTAGGTATACCTACATGTTATTTCTGGTAATAAACAATTCTATAGATTTCTGAAGTTATTCATGTTTTTTTTTGTTATTTATGTTACAAATCCCACGCGATTCAAGCACTAGGTACTTAATATTCCTCGCGCGAGAACCATCCGTTTTAGAAGAAATAGAAAACACTCACTACCTGCATACCAGGAAGGCATACCACACATTTGAAGACAGATTTCGAAGCATGCGGATCAGACGAACACAGATTAACAAGTGAGACTAATATAAATTACCTACTTTCACAATATAACAAGAAGCTGTGTGCATCAATAATGGGAATGTGAATACAATGGAAGTAGTGTGAGATCTGATTTCTTCTCATTTTCATCTGAGACATCAGCTGCTGGTAAATTATGTGACAATAGATTGACTGACAAACTAAAAGAACGTTTAACTACACAGTTCCTTTAATGTACATAATCAGTAATTGCCAATTATAATTATCGTCACCTCGCTTTTACACGAGTAGTAATGCAGTTCCGATAGTTCTTGAATATACGAGTTTTTTTTTTCATTTCTAGAAGTTCGATATTTTACTAAACGCGATATTTGATATTGACATTTTCTTATTTAATTCAAGTATTTGGTCACTCCATTTAGTAGTCGAAATACAATTACATTAGAATTGTACGTTGGTCAATGATGTTACAAAAGTAAAAAGAAGTAGATATGTTATAGGCGTACCAAAAGCAGGACGCTAAACATAAGCCAGTTGGCAAGTCTGACATATGTATATGTGAAGTCGCGAGCCGGCGTCAAAGTGAAACTGATACATCTTGTCAACCGAAAATAAAATAAATATGAAGTTATCGATGTGTGCGTTAGTGTACCGTTTCTACGGATTGATTACTACGTATGTAACGTATCTACCTCTTTCTTGTTATATCATTGGTGTTGGTACCTAAGCTTACGCTCTATCTCAAATATTAACGTCCCAGTCGTATAAGGATACTGAAACTTTTTGGACACCCACGACGTGCGAACAGTTTGCTTCAGAAAAGTATTGAAATATGAAGAAACGATGAAAATCAAGTATTTTCCTCAAAGATCTCAAGCCAAGGCGAAGGCTACGTTTAAGTGCCTACTACGTATTATAAGACTTCAATGGCAGTCATTTTCTTAAGGTCGACAAATGAGAGGTTAATTTTCTGTAATCATAGTCAACTAGACTGTAATGCTTGTCTTCATACCATTTATGTAAGATAGCTTGCAGTTTCTTTTAAACTTTATCACAACTAGTTTTAATAACGTCTTGACATGACGGGAACAACGTCTATCAATTTTTCATCTTTATGGAGCATGCATGATGTTATGCTTGGTTACGTGTTATTAGCAAAAACACAAATTGCAAGTGACATCGCAATCTCTCATCTGATTTCTTAGACACCAGGAAAAGTGTTGAGCTTATTCTCAGCCACCTTATTAATAACTATGGCAAAAATACTGTTAGGGTAACTGGAGACTAGAACGTAACGACGGATAGTGAATAAATTAATACGTTAATAAAGTAATAAGTATATACAGTAGTCATTCTAAATCACAAAATATACTTTAAAATTTGGAATGCGCCTGCAGTACCTAAGTGCAGGCCCTGCACCTACTGTACCTCCTTACTTTATTAACCATACATGTTACCACGCGGTGTATAACTTCAATGTCAATTAATCTTAGACTCAATAAATGTTATAATAATATTATTTTTCATCAGTCCCATGACTTTTCGAGAAGTCTAATATTATCTTTATCTAGGTACATTAGAAGTCTTGTATTACAACTAATCTTTAACTCAGTCTGCACTGCTTTCAATTAAAAACTGCACGGTTGGCGTAGTGATTTAAACAGCCGCCTCACCGCTTGGCACTGCGCCGAAGTGTTGTGGGTTCGATTCCCACACGAGACAACAATTTGTGTGATTCATAAATTGTTGTTTCGAATCTGGGTGATCATTGTGTCCGTTAGTTATATGTTTGTAAAGTCCCCCGCCGACACAGGATTTAGACCTAATGCGGGACTTGCGGGAGGGAGATGTCTTTTAAAAAATAAATAAAAAAATAAATATATGTCAAGATTTGTTATTCCGCTCTTTTTAAATCACTTAAACAAACACCATACATTTGAGTGTCTAAATAACTCTTATACAGACTTGAGAGCAATTTGACGGCAACTTTTAACTCTCCGCTCAAATCGCATGCTACCTTAATAAAGACAAAACACCACTCTTTCTTTGTCCCACTTGCGGATTTAATTAAGATCATCAATAGATGTGCCGACATTTGCATTTCGTTCCACGCATCACACGTACTAACGTGCTGTTTGCTGTGTCAAAATTGAAAAAATATTCATTAGGTACATTGGAGCTACGAAACAAGCGAAAAGAGAATGCCATAAGTTTGTAGGTGCAAAACTATATATCTACGTTTTAATTTTCAATTCCTGTCGTATTTAGATGGTAATCTGATAACTGAATATTTTTCAATCCTATAAAATTTTAGGGCACAGTATCTATTGTACATGTCCGTGTGGTGACGGATTAAGAATACGGAATGTCACCACCCCATATCATCCCATGGGTGTCGTAAGAGCCGACAGAGGGAGCATATTATGCAGAGAACAGCACTGAAAGAGAAGGAAAACTTGATACAAACCCTATACCAACCCGTTCGGCCAGCGTGATATAGTAGGCCAATTCCTCATTTCAAAGGAGAGGCCTAATCCAGTAGTGGACTGTTAAAGGCTGATGATGATGATAATCTATAGTAGGTATATTATAAAATTAAGTCCCCTTTTCTTTCTGTCCGTCGGTATGAACCCGGTAAAATCACAAACTACCAAAGAGATTTTTGTACGGTTGTCACATATAAATAATATCGATAAATAGTGTCTTTCCTGAGGAAGGTTGAAGTACAAAATTCACGTAGGAGGAGTATTATAGATAGTAATCTAGATAAATTAAAGAAAAGAATATCTTAAATTTGTTGTACAGGAAAACTTCAGTATTTTAAAAAGGATGTAATAGCGAATATTAATCTAAACAATACTAGCTATTTGAAATATATAATAGCTCCTAAACCCTAAACTTTTTAATGAATAATCGTTACCTACCTGGTTTACCTTTTACGAGAATCGAATCAAGATCTTACATATCACCCATTTGTTTTATTGCAAACCCACCAGGGCAGTGACTCCGAGGTATGACTTCACTTACTAAGCCATGTAGGGCTTTATTGCAAAATTGTTTTATAACATTCATTATGTGCTTTTGGTGAATAATTGCTAGTAATTGATAACTTGTACTAGCGTTTTTAATGTCGCTGGAGTCTTACACCACTTGTTTTACGACCGTCTCAAATATTATCCATCGCTGGATTTAGCTACTCGGGTTTGATATTTGATATATTTTGTATGAAGCAGTTGGAAACGGGCATTATTCGATGGCGTTTCGATTCATCTGTAGTCTATTTTTAGATACTGGTTTTCCGCTTTTTTCATGGCCAACCTAGAAGAGAGCAACAGTTACACAGAATATCAAAAGCGCAAGCAACTGGGCTGTAACGATATAAATAAAACTTTATGGATCAAATAACATTGACCATAATGGGAAGACGAATTAGGCTAGCTAGTCATTTAGCATTTTAGTATGATATTATATTGTAAAATTAATGTAATGGGGATTTTAGGCAGTAAAATTGTAGGTCATGGTAAAATCTCATGGTTAATATATCCAAATTTTTCAATGCATACATCGATCCATACAATTTTGAGTACTTCGTTGCAACATCAGCATCTCTCCTTTCTTTCTCCACAAGTAAAATTTGCCGAATTCTGCTTTTCTTCGTTGGTTTTGTTATAAACATTTAGTCTTCTAATCACCAAAAATACTTAACTGTTAAAGCTACTATCTACAAGCTTACGGCTGATTGCGTAGTTGATCTAACTACACTTTAAAATTTGCATATTTATCACAACAGTCACGTAGTTAGATATCAAATGGTCAAGGTACATCTTCGCTGAAATCAGTTTAGATTGCATATCCAACTTCCACCTCCGAATAATACGATAGATTGTGTAAGATTGTAGTTTTAGAAATATTGATTTTGTTACGGTTAGGTTCCTTTACGGTGAGCTTTGGACAAGGATCTTTCTGGTACGGCCAGTTTCTGGGACTCGAGGAGCTTCGATGTATGGCACTATAAGCTTGTTATGGCCACGACTCCGCGGAGACACTAATGCCATGCCTCTCACTAAAACCGATCCACGATATTCACTACTTCCCGTAGCAATTTTACCAAATTCTTATGGCATAGGTATGCGACACTGCCAGGTTTTGGTCTACCGAGGATATCGTCAAACATTTATTGATTCCTTCTGAGATATTATGCACGTCGGCACGACGCCTCAACGATCTACTTAGTCTTCTCTCAAAGGTTAGATTCACCTTTCAGTCGTAACAGTCCTGAGCTATAACCATACAAAACGCAATTATCTGACCAAAATTACCGAAAATTATATAACAAATTCCGTCATTGATCTGCTGTAAGTACCACGTCAGACCTTGGCCTATGTACCACACATTACACTCGGCAAGGGTGTTACCATTCGTTACTTAACATGACAAGTTTACACTCACCTGTTCCACGATGGATTTGTAACGCGAGCCGTCCTTATGCGTATGTGCGATAATCGTTCTGTTGGCGATTCTTGACGAAATTTACTTACACCGAAGCGTTATACTATAGCCGGTCGCACTGCGAAAAGCAACCGTATAAACGGCGCGGGCCGCGCTTATTCGAATTGGCTGCATGCAAAGAAATAGTAAGCACTAAAATAGCTAGTATTCAAATAGGTACAATATTTTCCACGAAAAAAATTTTTTTTTCGCTTGCGCCGTGCGCCGCTTAAAGTGCTATCCGAGGTATCCGAGGGATAGCACTTTAAGCAAAGAGTTCAGATATTTACATAGAGGCGCATTTCTTATGGGAGCTCTGAAGACAAACTTTCTGCGATCCAAATTGCCGCTTGGCGTCGTGGCAGTCGTTTTCCCAGTGTAAGAGCAAGACAGACGGTGTATATTAACTACGAGAGCAAGAGAGACAGAGAACAATGCCAGCGCCGGCAACTACGAACTAAACTGGGGCCAGACAACACGAAATCCTTAAGGACTGCGCTACTATGTATAAATCTGTACCTATTCATTGCTTTAAGCTGTCGGTCCCGGTTGTTTTGAACATCTCTGGCGGTCGTTATGGGGAGTCAGTTCCCTGAAATAAACTGATACTGGTCTTAACCATCCCATATTGCTATCCCTTTGGATTACGGAGGTCAGACGGCAGTCACTCTGTGGAAAAGCGGCAAAGCTGATATTCTGTCAAATCTGTGTTAGCCAAGTAAGCGGACTCGGGGCTCTGACACGTGTAAGTCTCCGATGCAATCGGGACAACGCTAGGACGATGATGATGATTTTGCATAAAATGTATACGTACTGGTAGCTCACATGTTTCCACAACATACTGAATCAACACTGAAAGCCTACAAACTGCCCTCTACACCACCTATGAATACATATTTACATAGAAACGCAGTTCTTATGGATTTCGTGTGCCGAGTCCAAGTGGGGACTGTCTCCAGTTTAGTTCGTAGTTGGCGCCGTTCTCCGTCTCTCTCGATCTCGTAGTTAAGATACACTGGAGGAGACAGCTGCCGCAGCGCGACTGCCACCCCGCCAAGCGGCAATTTGAGTCGCAGAAATTTTGTCCTCAGAGCGCCTATTGGAAATGCGCCTCTATGTAAATATCTGAGCTCTTTGACTACACGTCGGTGTAACACACAGCCACTGACACAAGTCATATTAAAGATACAAACATTGTACGTAAGAGATTTTTTAGGCTGGCCGGTTTGTTGGATCGGTCTTGCGCAACAGCCGTAATGTATCCAATTCGTACCAATCCATATTAACATAACAAATTATTTACTTTCTATCCTTCACTTTTGAATGTTTTAGACAATTTTTGCGTGTATTGGTGTTGCTTGTGGCTTATCTTGCGTAATAATCTTAAACAAATTAATAGACATAATTTATCGTATTACTTTATATTCATATATTATTTATGTTTGTAGTGTTTTGTTAAAAGTTTTCCATGCAATATTATATGCAATAGCATCTTCTCGAATAGTTGCAGATAAAAGATAAGATATCAGTAATTTTCACAAATATAAACCGTGTAACGGTCCGTGTGGTGACGGATTAAGAATACGGATTGTCACCACCCCAAATCATCCCATGGGTGTCGTAAGAGCCGACAGAGGGAGCATATTATGCAGAGAACAGCACTGTAAGAGAAGGAACACTTGATACAAACCCTATACCAACCCGTTTGGCCAGCGTGGTAAAGTAGGCCAATTCCCCCTTTCAAAGGAGAGGCCTAAACCAGCAGTGGACTGTTAAAGGCTGATGATGATGTGTATACGACTTACAGCATCATCATCAACTCTGCATGTAAACTGTCCATGGCACAGGCCTATTTTCACTTTGAGAAGAGTAAGGCCATGGTCCACTAAGCAGATCAAATGCAGGATGGCAGCCTTCACATCTCTTTGGAGAACATTATGGAGAACCCCAATCAGAAAATCTATTTCTAAAACTTTTGATTAGATCTACCTAATCAGAATAGGTTAATCAGGTATTCCTTAGATAAGCGTGTTCAAATAAACAAAACAAAGTGTCAGGCTTTCTAATATTATTTAATACTAGAAGATGCCGGCGGCTACGCCCGCGCTTTTTAAATTTTCCCGTTTTGCCCGATCCCGTGGGAATTTCGGGAAATCCCTTCTTAGTGCACCCCTCCGGTCCCTAAGAGAAATACATGCCAAATTTCAGATTCTTACACCTTATAGCTTGTCTGTCAGTCAGTCAGTAACGCAAGGATTTTATGTATACAGATTACCACTAAAATACATCAGCCGTCTAATATCTCATCTGTTCATCACGCTATCACATCAAATAATAGAATTACATAACATGCAAACGATACGCGAGCTCTTCACATTCGATTCACATTAATAAAATATTAATAAATATTAATTACATTTACGTAATTTTATTTATGTAAAATTTGCAAAACTCGTATGTCTAATGGAATCTACCCAGAGATAACAAGTAAGCTGTCCGTACCAAATAAAGCACTATCCGTTGCGAATTATATTATACTAGAGGACGCCAGCAGCTACGCCTGCAATTTTTTTTAAATGACCCGTTTTGGCGGATCCCGTAGGTATTTCGGGAAATCCCTTCTTAGTGCACCCCTACGGTCCCCAAGGAACATACATGCCAAATTTAAGCTTCCTGCGCCCAATAGTTTCGGCTGTAGCGTGTCTGTCAGTCAGTCAGTAACGCAAGGATTTTATATATTAAGATATTATTATAAATTACGAAAGCTGATACAAATACTTACAATAGTTAATTAAATCATATTATATATTATTATAAATTACGTAAGGTTATACAAATACTTATAATAATTTAATTAAATCAATTCATTTCATATCTTTTCATTTATAAAATACGAATATCGTAAGTCCACTCTAGAAATGGCGGCGGTAGCGCGGAAAACTTTTTAAACGTTCAACCAAGGAATGCAAAGAATCAGACTCTAAACAATATTTTATGGATCACACAAAGTCCTGTGTCAGTATCAAACTTACAATACTCTCCGCAGTCTACACTAATATTATAAAGAGGAAAGATTTGTATTTTTGTTTGTTTATTTGTTTGTAATGGATAAACTCAAAAACTTCTGGACCGATTTTAAAAATTCTTTCACCATTAGAAAGCTACATTATCTGCGAGTAACATAGGCTATATGTTGTTTTAGAAAAAATTGGGGTCCGTCAGATATTTGGGTTTTTCGGGTACGCGAAGTAGTTCCTTTAGGACGCGGGTGAAACCGCGAGAAACGGCTAGTGTTAAATAAAGAGGCAGCTGCTTAGTTGCTATATTATCTGCGTAGTCATGTTTTATGTTGTTATACATCTCAAACGTAGCATTTTTCTACAAGAACTGTGGCTGTTATATCCCAAGTATCTTACTATATCAATGTTAGTATCGGGACACACTTACGTCACCTACCGTGCGCAACGTTGGGTTGGATATCCTCGTAGTGCTTTTCAAATCTCCTTTGACACATCAACCGAAATTACGTCGCTTTACGGCTCCGAACTTTCCGTCGAGCGTTACTTCGAGCGGTCAGTTATACGATCGAATGTCATAATACTGTTCGGTGCGTTTGGAGTCTCATGCCATCCGAATAATACAACCAGTAGATCAACGCTGAAGGTTAGAAACAGAACTTTCAGCAGGTCTGTCGCTAACGCTAAGGTGGGTATAGCTTTGAACCAGTCATCGCTCTTGATTGTCACCACATAAACAATATTACGGAAGTGATGACTAGCCAATCGGTATTCAAATCTTCTCACAAACCTACTTTCCTCCGCTCATATATTCATCTGCTAAATAATAACATACATTATACATAATTAGGCAGGCCCCTATTACGTAAAGAATCTTATGACTGTCGGAATGTATATGTCCACCTGTCTACACCCTACTACTACATAATAGACCCAAAGTGGGTCTGTTATGAATCAATGGCAATTCTGCTACGTATCATACATATTACGGTATACTGAAAAACCGCTGAACAGAATTTCATGTAGTTTTGACATATAAACAGTGAATCATGAGGAAGGCTTAAGTGTTATAGTTTGTATAACTTTTGTTTTATTTATTTTATTTTTATTTGTTTTATTTTATTTATAGTCTTACGCCTATATCCCCGAAGGGGTAGGCAGAGGTGTGATATTACACTCACATTTCGCCATGAAGTTTAGGTCCCACGTAATAGGGGCCTATTGTCGTTACCGGGCACATCACCAGACTCCGGGCTGCTACTGAGTATTCGGAAAAAGCCAGTAACACTTTTGCCCGAGCCGGGAATCGAACCCGGAACCTCCGACCAGCAGTCGCATACGCTATCCACTGGACCACGTAGGCAGCTTTTGTATAAATTATATATAACAACTTAGTCTTCACCCGCGGCTCCGCCCGCGTGAATTTTACACCTAACCCTTCCTCAAGAATTGCACTATCTCTATAAACCGTACCAAAATCTGTTCATGCCAGATCGAAGGGCAAGGCGACTTCATTTTATAATAAGTATACCTAGAAGATACCGTGCGAAGCTGGGACGGGTTCGTAATAGAAAAAATGTAATCATTCGACAACAACAATCGCTCATCATGTTAAATTATAGTTTACATTTTAGCTGGAGCCAGCTATTACATCGTCCGTGACCTTCGACAGCTCAAAGTCTAGCGATTAGAGTCAGCCGTACTTCCACGTGATAGCAAACACTTGAGAAAATCATTGTTTATTATTAACTTGATTTAAATTGATATACCTACCTAAGTTTAGCGGAAGTTTTTCGAGTGCTCTCGTGAGAAATGGCGGGATTAAGTGTCTTTGTGTGCTGCGCAATCTTGTTTTGCCTTAGAATTGAAAATACGTTGTGTTTAAATCAGTTTTGCAAGTGCAGAGTTCATCTCGCCTTTGGCACACAAAAATAGTAGAGAGTTGCAAAGTCTTGGCTTTTGTGATGATCGAACCGACGACACTAGTCGCAGTGCTAAGTAAGGCTACCACGTAGAGTACGAAGGCATCTGTGCAACCAAAATTAAATGATGCAAGGCTTAGAGAAAATCGGTTTTGATGCTAGAATACAGCACACATAGCTCTTTAAACTGTCAATTTTATCACACGTGGCAACAGTTTGGACAATTTCCTAATATCATAATTACCATAGTTTATAACCGATATGCAAATTCAAACTACCCGCTACCTTATCAGTCATAAACAGGCAAGAAATATGTCCAACTTCCGCGTACGAAATATCATAAAAATACCGTGAAAAATTATAGGAATTTTCTCGCGACCAACGAGAGTACTATATAGTAATTTCCCTCGACATTGGAAAGCGAACGTTACTTTTATGATTACAATCGACGGTCTGAGAAGCCGATAAAGGCCACGTGCATCGGTCTCCGAGACCAATCGATTTACCATTGCAATCGGACCGCGCACGGTCTTCAGCAAATTTGAGTGGTTACGCAAACCGAGGCATTACTATTTATTTCTACTAGAAATGTAGGTACCTAGTTATATTGCCCGTGACTTCTTGCAGTGTTGTTTGTACAAGACATCCAAAAATTCGTAAATATATAATTGGTTTAGTAACGGAGATTAAATACCTACCTATAGTAAATAAAACGGTTATTGGTCTTACGTAAAGATATACAAGCCTTCAAACATCTTGACTGGTGTTATGTCGAATATCATTGTCCACTCTGTCATTTTTGTGAAAAAAATACATGACATCGGATCAACCTCGCGAATAAGTTAAGTAGGTATGTCATCATTCGAAACGGGACTCTCCTCGGTATTTACGAAAATAACGTTCAACAAGCTTAGCCCTATCAAAAATATTTTTGAAAACCATAATGAGGACTCCGGATGTTGCAGTTTACCTCCAATGTTTTGTCTCTGCCAAAGAAAATTAAAAAAATCCGTATCAAAACAACTTTATACACAAGGGGCAAAGAAAAGGACTCGTGTGGTATTTAACTAGAATATAGAGACATCTAATTAAAAATTTAAATTGGAAATACAAAATAGAATTTGAAGACTTTTTATGATGGAGAAGAAAACCTATTTCTACAGTATTCGCCATTTCAAACTCACAATATTATTTAGAGCATAAGTCGGCATGACCGAGACTGAAACTGAATTGCACCGTATCCAAATAAAATGCAAGCATCCATTATTGCAAATTGCAATTGTTCGCAGTAACAACGTGGAGCAATCTGCCGATAATCTGCTACTCAAACTAAAGATATGAAGACAGTACAACTTATTTATGTTTACAGCTATTATTCAGCTTTGCATTGCGCTTGAATTGTAATGTCCGACCGCCATTTTTATTAGTAACTAGCTGAGCTCTACTAAGGGACCACATAGCGTGATGGTATATACACTATACCATGACCGTCGCTGGTGTAACCCACGCAGAAACGCCGGGTATTGAGAACCGTTACATATATATTACTACTATATACCTAATAGAGTCCTAAAGGGTAAAATAGTAGAACATCTCTACTTTTTAACCCTTTAGGACTCTATGTACACAGGATGGCCACAGCTATGCCAGTACATATAATTTTAATTAACCCTTTTCTGCCCGAACTTGTGTGCATTTCAGGCAATCTCTTATTAGTGCACCCCTACGGTAACCAAAGAACATACATGCCAAAATTTCAGCTCCAGCGCCAAATAGTTTTGGCTGTAGCTTGTCTGTCAGTCAGTCGGTAACGCAAGTATTTTATTTAACCAGCAAAAGATATGTAAGGGTTATGCAAATTGGTTTATACCATTTTCCTATTACGTATACATACCTATGTAACCAGCATAACATATTGTATTAGTTTGAACATCTGTAATGGCATTGCATAGTTAGTTTCGCCAATTGACATATCATAATGGCTGTCGGAATCACCGTGGAAATATGAATAAATGAGAACACTTCAAATATCGTAACAGCCAGTTCTCACCAATAAAATACATAGTTATTTGTACTGAGCTCTTCTGAATAGTCCAGTATCGAGAGTGAATGCTGGAGCTAAGTATTGCTTTGATATCTTAAGCTTGCTTCCCAATGTGCCTGGTTTTGCGGACGTACGTGCGCGATACCTTTGCAGTTATCCGACTGGAGGTATAACCTCAAAGGTGCCGCGCGTGTCCGTGACCCGTGTCACGCACCTTGAAAAGCCGGCTTTATGTCTCATTTGTTGCTGCACGGATGGCGTTATGGTTTAAGTGATCGTCTCACCGTTTGAAACTGTTTTGAGTGCTGACTTCAATTCCCTATACGGGGCTTGAAGTTTTTAGTTCAGTGCACGCAATGTCCAGTGGTTGAATGTTTGTGACCCTCACAAACAGGACTTATAACCAGTGAGAGTATTTTAAAAAACAATGAAGTAAGTGTAAATCTCGGTTCGATTGGCGTTCAGTGCAGTGATTGCTTCGGTCCAAGCTCTGCAACGATCTGGGCTTGATTAAGCTAATCCAACGAGAGAAAATTGCTCAAGGAATTCTGGATTATGGTCGTCTAAGTTTCGAGTGAAATAAATTGGCGTTTAATATTATTAAAAACTTGACATCGCCCGCGGCTCCGCCCGCGTAAATTAAAACTTTCGCCCAAACCTATCTCAGGAATCACACTAGGTATCGAATAGAATATAATCAGTTTATTTGCTTAGACTGGAGGTACAAACAATACAGGTGGTAAATAACATTCGGAATCCTTGTACAATCTACCTTAGTTTAGGCATGCAAACAAAATATGTAAAATCAAAATAAAATAATTAAAAACAAATAGCTGTTAATAAAAATGCATTATATTTGTCGCGCGTGTTAAGTGCGCGATTTATTATGTCATTTTCATATTCTCTAATGTCAGTACATTTAATTATAGCGGTGCTATCGTCAGCAAACAATATCATTGGATGCTGGATATTACTTGGCAAGTCATTTATATAGAGCAGGAATAGGAGAGGACCTAAAACACTCCTTTGAGGTACACCGTATTTGATAACTCTATCTTCAGATAAGTATTTATTTTCACGTTTAGTTCTAATGGATATCCTAGTAATTTCCGTATACTGTTTGCGGTCACTAAGGTAGGATTTCAGAAGGCTAAGTATGTTTCCTCGGATACCGTAGATATTAAGTTAGTGTGGCAGAGTTTCATGATTGACACAATCAAACGCCTTACGCATATCGGTATAGATGGCACATGTAGGTATTCTGTTGTCTACATTTTTCGCAATCACATTAAGTAATTCGAAGATAGCAGTATTTATACCCCTATTTTGTCTAAATCCCATCTGCTCCTTATACAAAATATTGTATTTATCAAAAAATATGTAAAGTGCATTATATATAATTTTCTCTATGATTTTGGCATCTATTGATGAAAACTGTACAACAATCCTTTTATTATACACTCCTTTGCAAAAAAACGGGCACCTTACAGTCACTGGCTTAAGTGTTAAAATATATATTCGTATTGATAATATCAATATTTTTAGTATATCCTTAGCATACCTAAATGACTAGACATTTCTTATTATCAAGGCAAATATATATTTTATCACTTTAAATCCTGGAATCAGTATTTTTGTCAATGTAAACAGAGAGCCGTGTATATTATCAATAGAAAAGCCAATGACTGTAAGGTGTCCGTTTTTTGCAAAAGGGTTTATATACCTATATAATATTCTACCACATACACACAACACTATCTAGTCCCCTAAGCAGAGCTTGTACTATGGGTACCTACTAGGTTATTATTGCGTTCATAGACAGACAGGGAGGAAAGGTTACTACATTTTATAACATGATAGATTCAAATGATTACGTACTTATTTTTCTCTCCATTAGACCACACATCGTCCTGTTTTAACATAAAAATTAAACACAAGCAATTTATGAGTGGTGGCTAAACTGTTTCGCCGCCATTACCTTGGCATCTCCCATGTAAATCAACTGCCCATACCGCTGAGGTAATAAAACCTCCGCTCTGAAACCGAAAGACTATTGTGTGTAATAAAATCGGAACTTTAGGTCCAAGATGTATGGATTTGTAAGGTTGAATTGTTTTACGATATTATTTTAAAGTTAGAAATAGCAAGCGGTACTTATGACGACGATAAGTGACAGCATACCGACTTATAGATAAATTTGGTATCTGACCCGTAGTCCACTCACCATAGAATAAATAACTAAAATTAGTAATAGGTATATGAGACTGACCCCTGCACCGGCAAAAGTTGTTTTTTGGTCGAAAATCATTAAAATTATAAAAATATTGTCGAAAAGAATAGCGCGCTACATATTCTCAGATCAACTAAATAGATAATCTATTGTACACTTTTGCGATTTGTATGAACTAGATATAGACCTATATTGGTTTAAGAGAGCGTCCCACCATAACATTGATGACTAATAAGGCAGTGTTTATCTTTAGCGGCATTGACATACCTATAAAAATACATCTCCGTGTTGACAACAGAGTATTTCTAAGTAGCGAAAACTTACACAGATGATAAACTTAGAACTTGGATTAGAAAGATTCAACCTATGACTTCAGACTTTGAGTGGCTTTGCTGTAAAATCATCTACACGGTTCATCGAAGATCACAGGCTTAATTCCTTCGTAAAGGACGACTCTATTAGTAATATACGATGAGATGAGACCACCTACCGAATTATTTTTCCAGACAAAATTACTGTAATACTATTCCTAAGTGCCTAAAAATGTACCAAGTATTGTGTAATGCTAGGATTTCATAATATTTAGCATGTCGGCGTGTGTATCCTTTATGAACGTCGGTATTTCGACATTCATCAACATTGGAAGTGAAAATTTATGGAAGCGCATCGCTTGCATGCGTAATTAATAAAACAAAACTGTGATTTTGCTTTGCAGATTAGCAGAGAACTAAAAATATCATCAGTGATGATAGTATCCTTTGATCGATCTCTGCAATCTTACCCCGGAATTCAATATTCGAAATATAGATAGATCTGTAGATTTTAGATTCGTTTTTGTCAGTTTTTGACATAAGCTTCATACAAAATATGTCAAACACGAATCTAAAATCTACAGATCTATCTATAGTTCGAATATTGAAAATGGCCGTTAGTCAACAAATATGGGTACTGTGTGCTTTACAAACTTAGATATGCTGCTCACGTGCAAAAAACTAAGTAACGAGTTCGGTGTTTTTCGCCTCATGGCCAGTGTCGCCAAGTTTCACAGTAGTTCTATTGAAGTTTGGTTTGAAGTTTGAGCTAAGTCATTAAAATGCGTCAATGTCCGATAATATTATTGGAACACCTCTTCAATTATGAAGGAATAAAACTCCGTATATATGTTTGGTGAGTATAGGTAAGTGCCGGAGGCTCCATTTCCCTCTCCTTCTCCCTTTTCCCATTTTGAGGAATTTAATGGAAGTGAATGAAGCATGTAAGGATTGTTGCAAATGGCGTTCCTAGTATCTGCCTACGCCTCCGGGAAACAGGCGTGACTCTATGTATTTATCCCATCCCAGGGGGCGACAGGCGGCAACGCACTTGTGACTCCCCTGGTCATGCTTGTGTACATGGGCGCCGGTAAGCGCTTACCTTAAGGCGATCCGATAGTTCGTTCGTCGCTTATTACCTTCATCAAAAAAATGCAATAGAATGACATTATAGCCTTGAGATTACTATATTTACATTTATATCTATTCTTACAGTACACTTATCAAGACACCTTGTCATTCATTATCTAAGCTGTATAACTATATGAATTATCTACACATCATAATAATACGGGCGGTAAATGGAAACCTTATAGATAAACCGCACTTGTCTCAATGGGAAGCGCACTGATTACAATTGAAGTTAATGAATGATCTAATTGTGACAGAATATCTAAAACATTTCGCATTGATTGTCGTTTTACGTAGTTTATATCGGACAATTACGTCATTATTGTTTATTATTAGAGATGTATTTAACTTTCTGTCATTTTGACAGGACGTGTACTGTTTCTCGTATTTAGTTCATTTAAAAGTAGATTATTTGCTGTTTAATGTTATAAATCACTCCTATTAAACACACAGATCTCGTGACTCGAAGAAATTTTCTTATATTAAAATACCGTTGTCAACTTGTTCCTGCCCGATCTCTTGGGCCTACGGTCCCTAAAGAACATGTATGCCAAATTTCAGCTGTCTGCGTTTAGCTACCTAGCTGCTAGTTTTGGCTGTAGCTTGTCCGTCAGTCAGTCAGTACCGCAAGGATTTTATATAGGTACCTACACAGATATCCATTCTTTAGAAGAACACAATGGTTTCATATCTTTCATGTTATTTGGTCCATCGGATAGATATTTACAAATAAGCCCGTGTCATCGATGTAATAGGTTATGATGAATAAAGCAGATTCGAGTAGCAGCAAGAGAAGTAAGCAGAATAAAGAGATTTTCGTTTAGCAAATTGTACAAAAGACGAGTACATAGATGGAAAAGGTTCGGTTACGAATTTATTTATTTTATTTCATTTCACATGCCCTTGTCTAGTTGTAGAAATAGACAAATAAAAATATGCTATCTTATTTTAAAGCCCAAAATAGGTACCTATACATATTTTACAATTGTAAGTAATGTTTGATCGCTATATCCAATGCAAATCTTAATTTAAAAAAATCCTTGCGTTACTGACTGACTGACAGACACGCTACAGCCGAAACTATTGGGCGCAGGAAGTTGAAAATTGGCATGTACATATGTTCCTTGGGGACCGTAGGTGTGCACTAAGAAGGGATTTCCCGAAATTCCCACGGGATCGGCCAAAACGGGTAAATTTAAAAAAAATGCGGGCGTAGCTGCTGGCGTCCTCTAGTAGCGTAATAAATTTTCACAACCATACATAGTTTAAGAGTTGAAAAAAGTAAGTATGCTAATTTACTGCTTTTAGAT
The DNA here is from genome assembly GCA_944739405.2 of Euclidia mi. Classification (NCBI taxonomy): domain Eukaryota; kingdom Metazoa; phylum Arthropoda; class Insecta; order Lepidoptera; family Erebidae; genus Euclidia; species Euclidia mi. Next base: position 81,679,724 of record OX123189.2, read on the forward strand.
ACTAGCATTGAAAAGCTAAACAAATAGATATATATATGTGAATTATATCCATATAGGTAAGTTTGTTTGCAAAGCATATGCATTTTGGCAATAAAAATAGGAAATATCTGAATAATTTAAAACGGTTTACCATAAGTCATCAAAGAAGAACAACAGATTTAGTAACAATTACGAAACAAAGATACCTAAATGTCAAAATAGATCGATTCCAATGAACCGTCTAATCTAATAATTGGCTAAGTTACATGAATAATCGCATTGAAGCCCAAAATAAGTCTAATTGGCGTGGTTACGTTACAAGTAATTATGAGTTTTAATCTTCTGTTTAACGCTGCGGTGTCGCCGCGCCGGTTTCTATAGTTAGCGCGCACGCATTAAGTTAGTCGGCTTTGCACGCGACGCGCGCATCCGCCATCGCGCTCCGAATTTTTCGCGCCATCGCGAAATCTGTTTTCCGAACGTAATTTTTCACCGCGGTTCTTTTTTCAAATAATTAAAAAGTTAATGTCAAATTTTACCACGTATTTTGTGCAACTAGTGATGTGAATTGAAGTGTATTTGTGTGAATAATATTTGTTCTGTGGTATGAGTTTGCGTATTTGAACAGGTGATTCTGATAATAATGTAACTTGTTTTGTCGCTATTTAAGCATGTTTATAGACGTGATATTTAATTTTTTTATTCGCCTATATTCACGTAAATAATATTTTTAAATATCATAAATATTACGTTATTTACTGCGTTTCAAATCCATTATTTTACAGTGTTCTGCTTTTGAGCTACTTAAAAGGCATTTCTATGATAATTATTTTGCGAAACGCTTGCAATATTTTTTAATGCTTTGGAAATGATAAAATAGTATCTACTAGACTACTGTTTAATACATGTAACGTTGAGTGTTTGCTCTGATGTTGTTTATCTTGACTTTTTATCACCGCAAAGTTAAACTAAACATTTTTATCTTGTCGTTATTAATGAACATACCTACCTACTGCGGTCTAAGAAGATTGTATAATTAAAACTTACATAGTAGATAATACAATAGAGCTTGTTATTCTTTTTAAAAATTGCGTTTGCTTAGACGGTAGACCAATAGACTAAGTGGAGGCTTTTAGGTTCGATTCCAAAGGCACACATCACAAAATTTGCGAAGTTTGTACCTTTACCTTCGTAATCGTTGCTTGTCCATGCTCTGATATGACGACCTTTGATAATCAGTACGGTTCCTCTAAATCCTTAAATACCCTGACACTTATCTACACAATAACAGGGGCCAAATTCTCCTAAATAAATACAGGTTCGATATGATGTCAGTGTCATACATCACAAAAAAGCGTATTCTTCTAAATTATCTGATACTAGAAGACGCCAGCAGCCACGCCTTTTTTTTTAAATTTACCCGTTTTGCCCGATCCCGTGAGAATTTCGGGAAATCCCGTCTTAGTGCACCCCTACAGTTCCCAAGGAACATACATGCCAAATTTCTGCTTCCTGCGCCCAATAGTTTCGGCTGTAGCGTATCTGTCAGTCAGTCAGTAACGCAAGGATTTTATATATTAAGATTTGAATGAAATTGTAACGAGATCGTATGTGTCAACGACGAAAGGTTTATTTTAAATTCTACGATAATGACATTAGGTAATCAGAATACCGCTTTTGAGTCCATTCAAAATATAATATCAATATCATATAAAAATACGAGAACTAGGCCACTGATTACAGCTGTCCTTTTGGGTGAGGTAGGTATTAATCCGTGAGAAACGAAACTGATCCCAGTCTCCAAGAAAAAGTGTTAAGAAATCAGGATAAGGCTAGGATGATGTTAGACGTTACAAAACTAGTTGTTGTTTTTTATTTATTGCCACGTTGCTTTATATTTAACAACAAATTCCTAAAATTTCGCGCTCATTTAAAGAAAACCGTCAGAGCGGTAACTTTTATCAGCAAGAAAAATGTTAGAATTCGATTTTAGCCGGTGTAAACAATGCAATAATGCTGTAGTTTCGGATTTGTGCGTAAACCAATACGTAATATTTCTCAAGGTTATTTTTCTTCTTATTAAGTACCTGCTTGAATATTTCGTGTCTTCCTACTTACAAAAATAACTTTTTTGTGATTTTGTTTAGTGTATTGCTGTCTATGAATTTTATTGCATACCTATTTAAATATTTGTTTTCCTTATAAAATATAGTTTTTGTCAAATAACATGAAGTTGAGTTTCCATTGCTTGATATTTATAAACGAATTAAAATATTAACTTAGCCTCTCCATCGTTTTGCGCACTCTGCTACTACTTATAGGTTTAATCATTGGGCTGCAAAATACTTTCGAAGTCAAATCTCTAAAAACTAAAAAATATCTGCATATTAAATAAGTGAGGCAACCCTAAAAATAAACTATTTAATTCGTTATCGACTAGGAACAAAAATATGATCAACTTGAGAAAATAAAAACGTAGTCGTGTTTTTCCACACATAATTATCATTTACCGTGTATATATCGATACTGTATGATCATAAAAGTTGGAAGTAAAAACAGCTGCGGAACTTAAAGGTTAAATAGTTCTAGTGATTTCCTATAATACCTACACATTGCAAAGAACTACCAGCATGCAATAATACAGCTTTTTATGTAAGAAAAATTTATTATCTCGAAGTTGCTTGGTATTATGGTATTACCTTTTGGCTTTTTTGGAACTTTGCTTAATATGATATCAAAAATATCTCATAGACCTTGTAATACTAAAATTATTGTTTTTAAATTATAACCTTATTAGGTAATGTGTAGTAGTATATTAACGTCCTTCGGCAGAATACCACCACAATTAGATCATCATGTTATGTGTTTAGCAGTTTCGCGATAAAGTTGACAAACATATTCTGCGATTAAAACTGGTATCTACAAACTAATCTCTATCTACAGTGTTAGGGTACTCATACAATATCTATCGTGTACCGATCTGTAATCCAACTACGTACAATAGGTATTGGCACGCTCTAATTGCCTTCGATTATGAAGAAACATACACGATTACTATTCATTAACAGCTTCATGACAGTCCAGTGGACATGCGTGATGTAATGTATGTCTTCTCATCAGCCTTTAACAGTCAACTGCTGGACTAGGCCTCTCCTTTGAAAGGAGGAATTGGCCTACTAGACCACGCTGGCCAAGCGGGTTGGTATAGGGTTTGTATCAAGTTTTTCTTCTCTTACAGTGCTGTTCTCTGCATAATAATTATGCTCCCTCTGTCGGCTCTTACGACACCCATGGGATGATATGGGGTGGTGACAATTCGTATTCTTAATCCGTCACCACACGGACAGTAATGTATGTACGTATATAATAACACAGTCTTATTGATGTTCAATGTACCATGCATCTCAAGTTTAAGAGAAAAGTCAGAGCACGTTGCTCTTGCGCGACATTTTCATGTTTCCATTTCGTTTAGCGCCGAGATTTCGTTTTATAGATTTGTATTCGGGGCCTCTACTGATATTTACAACTAAGAATGTTAAAATAAACTCGAGACTCAATTGCTTAGGAAAAGTTTTGGGTATGGATATGGTTATCCATTATTAGAAAAGAAAGTTTTCCTGTAACCAGATAAATATACTTACTTATTATAGGTGGGTATATTTTTAAATTACATTAAATTAAATTTTAAGAAATGTAGGAAACCAAGGCAGAAATGAAACATATTTCAACTCCGTCAAAAACAATTACGGAAATCCAGACACTATTATAGAGATGAATAGTTCTAAATTGTTAAAGCATGTGCTAATTATTTTCTACAATAATGCCTCTTGCTTTTGTTGTTTTTGTGCTGCACTCATATTTTATATATCTGCTTAAAACGACATGGTCATAGTTAACACATACGAGTTCTTATATTTTTCATATTAAGGACACTTCTGTTGTACATTAACGCCTTTACAAGCATCAACTCAACAGTTTTACTCCGACATCTAATAAGTAACGATTTTAACGACGAAAAGTAAAAATCTACAAAGCCTTATGAATCGCTTGTTAACTATAAAAGTACTTTCAGAATCTACGTTCAGTCATAAACATCTCAATAACTGTTATCCTCTACAGCTCCATAGCGTCAAATAGAGTCTAACAAGACATTCTAACAAACACGTAATGCGTTGTCCAATCAATAACTAAGTAATTAACACTGATCATGACGGTTCATGATATTGATATACATGCTGTTAAAATGTCATTACTTTCTTTATCTGCGAGAAAGTTGCATCTAATGGTTAGAAACTGAAGATGCAGAATCTACAGTGTTCGTGACTTCTGTTTTTATTTAATTATTTTTTATTTATTTATAGACTCACGCCTGTATCCCCGAGGGGGTAGGCAGAGGTGTAATATTACACCCACATTTCGCCAGGAATTTATAGGTCCCACGTAATAGGGGGCGAGCCTATTGCCGTACCGGGCACATTACCAGACTTCGTGCTGCTACTGAGAATTTCCTCACGGAAAACCCAATAACACTTTGCCCGACCTGGGAATCGAACCCGAGACCTCCCAATCCCACGCGCACATTTATGCCGCGAGACCAACGAGGCAGTCTATTTAATTATTGAATGTAAGAAAGTGATTTGGCTAAGGTGCACATCTCCAACCCCGTTTAGCCAATTACGTTGGACTCCCACATCATTACATGACTGTACAATTTATATCTGCATTCTCTGAGTGATTAATATTTCTAATATGTATTACACTATATCTGTATTACTTTCGTAATACTCGTCGCGGTACTCAAGTGGTTGTCCTTACAAGAAATTGATATCGATTGATGTGATCGTGAAAACATCACAGTGTCACGAGGACACGATCATGTGAATAAATCAAATGTCGATAGCAAGTATTAATAATAAAATTGCCATAAGTACCTACTAACAACAACTCCGGTTTATAATGGCAGATGGCAACAAAATGACGATAATTTTCCCGTTAGATGGCGTCGCAGTAATTACATTTTCTCCTGTAATGTTGACCTAGTGTCATTTATAAGCGAAAACCATAAAATGATACACAGATATACCCGTTATATACCCATAGTGTGAACTGGTATCGATACTTAATGGGTTTTCCATCACTATGTAACCCCAACCAATATGATTGTTATTTTTTTATCTGCAGCCAGTAAAGCTGGCTGAAGATAAAAAAAAATATCTTTCGTATTTTAAATATCGAATTATAAAAAAGCTTATCCGAAATAATTGAATTGGTTATAGCATTCATTGAGCGATGTCAATTGATCAATTATCTTGAGCGAAAATTTGCCATAAACTTTTTTAATATCATTTTATACTTCCTTATTTTAAAAGATCGCGAAAAGTAATTACGTTATTATTATCTTATATCATCGCAATGTTATAAAATATGATACCTCAATTATTTTTTACGTATCATTATTAACGATCAAATGAGATTCTGTGTGTCTCAACGTGAAAATTGTACAAGTGAATTTATTACAATGTCGTTTTCACGCAAGCTCTACTGTCTGGAACTGATGATTTCTTGGTAGGTACTTTCAAATAGTAAGTAGGTACATACCTAAGAAATATAAAACTTGTCTAACTCGGTTGATCTATGATTACCTCATCAATATGCTAAATGTTTTTCATCGGTATCTATGATGCTAAAGTTTTAATCTTTGCATAGAGTAACAATTAGCACGAATTATATTTAACATTTCTGAATGCAACTGCTTATCAAACAACGGAAATATTAATATTGGAACAGTATAACATATTACAATATCCAAACACAATATATCGAATGCTTCAGTAAGCAGCGACAAAATGTATTAAAATCATATAAAATAACCTTGAGCGGCGCGCCCAGTTATCGAAACGAATAAAGAAGCCATATTAGCATCGGATTACGAACGAAAAATTAGCGACGACCTGCGGCTTCCCTCGCGTTAATAAATTAGACCACCGGAAGAAAAGACAAAATTTGTATGAACTACATTTCATGTCCATTTTTGTCAGAATCGAAGCTAAGTAAACAATCTATTTCTTCATTAAGAAAATAAAAAGGGATGTAGTAAAGTAAAGAAAGTCGCTTAAAAATGGGATAGCCGCAAGGAGTAACTGCGTAGGTATCTATAGAATGTAATGAAAGTGAATTAGGTAAAGGAGATAAATCAAAAAGAAAAATTCTGAGAAATGAAATTCCTTAATTTCACTATTACAGGAATACTTATAAACTGGGCATCTGTCTGGCATAGGCAGATTTATTCTGTCAAGCGGTTTTAGTTTTCTGATAATAGGAAATTGCATTGCATCTGCATAAACTTTATTCTTTATTTCAAGTCGACATATGTCTGGTAATATAGACATACCTATGTCGCTATGTTCTTCGAGTATAACAGAAGAGGTAGTACAGGCTCATGAAATACCATAGTAGTAGAATCTACTTACACATATTTCAGTCTTAATTCTATTACCACCACACGTACCTTTTTTTAAAACTTTAATAGTTTTTCACAGTAAATCGAATATTTCTTCGTCTAGAAATGCAGTTGTCAAACGTTAAAAACTCGCAACAGACTAATGGAATAGATTTATTAGTGTGGATGTTGAATAGTTTGAAGGAAAGTGATCTCGCCAGCGATACGACCAATGATTGCAGAGAATTTTACAAACCGTCTGTTCCTCCTTTCTTTTTGTACAGTTTTATAAAGTTCACTTATGTTGTTCTTTGTAGGTCTTGGAAAGGTGAGCAATCAATATAATTTTTCATTATAAAATATTCTTGCGTTACTGACTGACTGACTGACTGACAGACAATGCATAGCCAAAACTACGAGGCGCAAGAAGCTGAAATTTGGCATGTGTATTCCTTGGGTGTAGGCGAAGACTAACATGCAATACAAAATTACTTATTTAATGTATGAAAAGTCATCAAATTTTACTGATAGCTAAATAATTGGCAATAATGTGAATGCGTAACGATATATTTTCTACTAGCAGTTGCTCGTGGCTCCGCCCGCGTGGGTGTCTGATGTCGTTACAAAAGTAAAGCTGTGATGTATAATCTACATATATTACGGCAAAGTTGCATCAAAATCAGTTCAATACTTTTCGCAAAAGAGTAAAAAACATCCATGCAACCGGGAAAATGTTCACATATATGATAAACAGAACTAATCGTACCTAATAAGTGTGCGTGGTTCATAAGATGCTGTAGAAAAAGGAAGAATGGTTTCTAAACCATTCTTCCTTTTTCTGCAGCACCTTATTTCCTCATTGCAATGAAGAATGTCGAAAGTTAGAACTTTCGACATCATCATTGTTATGAGGAAAAATGCTAAATAAAATAGAATTTGTCTCACGTGATACTCACACTATTACGCCATATAAACAACCACTGCACCTAATCAATTTTTGTTCATTCGTTCAGTGCTTACTACAAACCGACTGCAGAACGCGAACGCCAAGAACAAATGATTTCTGCCTTTCTATACAATGTAAACAAACTGAAAGTATTTTACAGGTTTGACCTAAAAACGGATGCATCATAATTATTACATAACTAGCTGTCCCGGCGAACTCTGTATCGCCTTTTTAATGTATTTACATTTCATATTAATTTTTAACTCTTTTCCAACTTATTCAGAACAAAGTTACCAAGAACATCAGTGTTTAATCTCTTAATTGCTAGGCAAAGTTGTTTTGCCATATAAATTATTTCTAGGGTTGAAAAACTAACTTATTGTAAGAAGATGAGAAGGTGGTATATGAGTGATATGGTTAGATCACTGATCTAGTGATATGATAAAATTACTAATACTATTAAATACTATGGCTATTAAATAATTAAATCAAGTGCAAGTCTGACTCGCCCATGAAGGGTTCTGTAGGAGAGGTATCCACTGAACATAGCCATTATCTGCATCGAACATCAAATACCACTACCACTTTTTCACCACCAATAATAACTTTTTTTATATTATTATATTTCCCATCCGCCATCTTTGATCACGAAATAGATGTTGTATTTGGATTCGCCATCCCTTAAAACATCGGAGACGATACCCATATTGATTTAAAAAAAAAATCCCATCCGCCATCTTTGATCACGAAATAGATGTTGTATTCGGATTCTCCATCCCTTAAAATATCGGAGACGATACCCATATTGATTTTTTTTAATTTTTCCCATCCGCCATCTTTGATTTCCCATCCACCATCTTGAATCACGAAACAGATATTGTATTTGCATTCCCCATCCCTTTTAACATCGCAGACGATACCGATATTGATTTTTTTAACTTTCCCATCCGCCATCTTGGATTACCCATCCGCCATCTTGAATCACGAAATAGATGTTGTATTTGGATTCCCCATCCCTTTTAACATCGGAGACGATACCCATATTGATTTTTTTAATTTTTCCCATCCGCCATCTTTGATTTCCCATCCGCCATCTTGAATCACGAAATAGATGTTGTATTTGGCTTTCCCATCCCTTTAAACATCGGAGACGATACCCATATTGATTTTAGAAAAACCCATCCGCCATCTTTGATCACGAAATAGATGTTGTATTTTTATTCTCCACCCCTTAAAATATCGGAGACGATAGCCATATTGATTTTTTATTTTTTTTCCATCCGCCATCTTTGATTTCCCATCCATCATCTTGAATCACAAAACAGATGTTGTATTTGCATTCCCCATCCCTTTTAACATCGCAGACGATACCAATATTGGTTTTTTAAATTTTTCCCATCCGCCATCTTGAATCACTAAATATATGTTGTATTTGGATTCCCCATCCCTTTAAACATCGGAGACGATACCCATATTGATTTAAAAAAAACCCATCCGCCATCTTTGATCACGAAATAGATGTTGTATTTGGATTCTCCACCCCTTAAAATATCGGAGACGATAGCCATATTGATTTTTAAATTTTTCCCATCCGCCATCTTTGATTTCCCATCCACCATCTTGAATCACGAAAAAGATGTTGTATTTGCATTCCCCTACTCTTTTAGCATCGCAGACGATACCAATATTGATTTTTTTAAACTTTCCCATCCGCCATCTTTGATTGCCCATCCGCCATCTTTGATCATGAAATAGATGTTGGATTTGTATTCCCCATCCCTTTATATATTGGAGACGATACTCATATCGACTTTAAAAAAAAAATCCCGTCCGCCATCTTTGATTTCCTATCCGCCATCTTTGATCACGAAATAGATGTTGTATTTGGATTCACCATCCCATATATCATCAGAGACGATACCCATATAGATTTTTTAAATTTTTCCCATCAGCCATCTTTGATTTCCCATCCGCCATCTTGAATCACGAAATAGATGTTGTATTTGGATTCCCCATCCCTTTAAATATCGGAGACGATACCCATATTGATTTAAAAAAAAAATCCCATCCGCCATCTTTGATCACGAAATAGATGTTGTATTTGGATTCTCCATCCCTTTTAACATCGCAGACGATACCAATATTGATTTTTTTAAATTTTCCCATCCGCCATATTTGATTTCCCATCCGCCATCTTTGATCACGAAATAGATGTTGTATTTCGATTCCCCACCCCTTAAAATATCGAAGGCGATACCCATATTGATTTTTAAAATTTTCCCATCCGCCATCTTTGATTTCCCGTCCGCCATCTTAGATCACTAAATAAATTTCATATTATTAATCAGTGTCCCGAAAATGCCGAAAACGATACCCATATAGATTGTATCCTAGCCTTTCTTTTCTTCATTTAGCCTTTTTTTGCCTTTGACCCAACCCTACCCCTTCTCGTCCAACCATCTTATTATTTTTGTCTGGCCCCTATACGTTGTGGCGTAATTTTATATAGCGTATAGCCTTTCGGAATAATTGGGCTATCATAGGCAATAACAATTTTTGAAATCCGACTGCTAGTTCCTGAGATTAGCCGACATTATCTTTTAGCCTTTTTAGCCTTTTGCCCGGCCCCAAAGGGTCGAAGCGTTATGTTATATAGCCTATAGCCTTCCGGAATAACTGGGCTATCGTATACAAAAAGATTTTTTCAGATTCGACCGGTAGTTCCTGAGATTAGCGCGTTCAAACAAACAAACAAACAAACAAATAAACAAACAAACTCTTCCGCTTTATTATATTAGTATAGATTAATGCATTTGTTATTGCTTTGATGTAACTGTTACGCGTCAGTTTATGACGTGGGAATGTAAAATGCGTGCCCATCGGAAATGCACGCAAAATGATTTGCACGCGATTCCGTATGTAAATGCGTACTATAAAAGTGGATGAAAACTGTTCTAGGTGAAGGTCGACAATCTATGTCTCTCTTTGAGTTTGTGTCTTTTTCTCTGAGTGGTGAAGGATTAAGAATACAAAGTATGACCACCCTATTTCATTTCATTCTGGATGGTAAGGAGTAACTTAGGAAATACACGAAGTAAATGCTATCTCCATGGACTGCCTCCTTGGTCCAGTGGGTAGCGTATGTGACTGCTGATCGGAGGTCCCGGGTTCGATTCCCGGGTCGGGCAAAATTGTTACTGGGTTTTTCCGAATTCTCAGTAGCAGCAAGGAGTCTGGTGATGGGCCCGGTAACGGCAATAGGCTCGCCCCCTATTACGTGGGACCTAAAAGTTCATGGCGAAATGTGGGTGTAATATTACACCTCTGCCTACCCCTTCGGGGATACAGGCGGGAGTCTATAAAAAATGCTATCTTTGGAAAGGGAAGACTTTAATAAATAATCCTAACAAGCGACGAAAAGTCAAATCGTCCTATTGACTCAATACTGTGTTTGAAGCAAAGGAGAGGTCTGTGACCAGCACTGGCCTGCGAATTTCTGTATGATGATGTGCCTCTCTAGAACACAATTGTGTGTTTGTCATGTTCCTACCTATAGTGCGGGCACAAATGCAAAAGAAAGTGCTTCTAAAACACGCGCGTCATATGCGGCATTTCTAAAATTCTTGTCCATTTTACAATATAAAAAGAAAATATTTAAATCTCAATTGAAAGAGCTTTGATTGAATCCTATATGATTAATACACGAAATCAAAGGTCAAATATACACCAATTATGCAAGTCACTCAATGCCACCTGCCAAGTGCAAAATATTAATACTTACCTCGATCATACGATGTACCTACTCTTATATAGTAAGTGGTAAAAAATGAATACTAAGAGGAAAATCATAAGTTAATTAAACTAGGTAAAATTTACATAGTTTTCCCATTAAAAATAATGAAATTATTAGTTATTATTAACAATTAAAAACGATGTCTTGGCAATAATAAGTAGTATTTTATCATTTTTGTAAACGTTTTATTGTCATTATTAAGAAGAATAGATAGTTAATTTTAAGTGTCGTTATAAAGACGAATAGAGAAATATTTTAAATTAATTTTATTGTTTAACAATATCGAATTAATCCACTAACCACAAAATTAGCAACTTTAATTATCGTCATCATTATCAGCTTGCGGTAGTCCACTGTTGGACAAAGGCCTCTACAATTGCACGTTACTGAGATTAATTTATCTACACGTATATTGTTCTGTCTTCTTTTAAATCTCTCAGGCTCTCTCAATAGGTAAAAGTAAGGTAAACAGGTTCCTTAAATATAAGAGAGCAATGAAAATCTCCGCGAAAACCGTTGCGTACCTTACGATTCAGATTTCTACGTGTCGTAGTCGTGAGGAAACTTTTCAAATTTCTCCATTATGAAATTATGATATCACAGACGTGTGAAATCTTCCAATCGCCATTGTACAAGAGTTTCCGATGTGCCTGCTATTACCTACTTTAATTCTACAATGGCATCTCCCCAAACATGTAATTCATTAAGCATGAAACATAACTTATATTAATAATGACCACTAATAAATAGAAACAACTATACCACTGCAATGTTTGTATTATATTTAAATTACGAATCAAAATACCTCTGCGCAAACAAGATAAATTTTTTATCCAAAGAAATACAATTATGATTAATAAACAGCAAGAACGTCGTCATTTTGTTGAAATAAAACAAACGTAACAAAAACTAAAGCTAGTTTTTTTTTTGGAAAATACTGTGGTCATTAATTTTAATTATGTGTATGAACCGAGTAGGTAACTATGGGTTGATATTTCTTCTTGATGTTCGGTGTACTGTGCTCTGCCAAGTCCTATGGCTGTATAGACCGGTTTCAATGCCTTAAAAAAGCAAAATTTAATTACTTAATAAGTAAGTATGGAGCATCAGTCTCGTCTGCCAGTTATATTGTTGATTTATAATTTCGTTGCGAGGACTGCTTCTGAATTTAAATGTTTAAATTTTGATGTCATGTTTGCGCTTGCTTCGTATATTCAGGTGGTAATTTGGCGCGACTGTTGCTTTTAACAATACAGAATGCTAATTTCACTGGGAAAACAGATAATTTACTGATATAAATGCTTGAAATTATAAAATAAATACCTACCTTATTATATTTTATCATTATCACATGCTTGTAGCGTGGTCGGTTTCTTGACGCTTAAATTAAAAACAAAAATGATTAATGACAAAACAAAGTTATGAGAAAAAGCGTTGTGTTCTTCTTATCAAATCAATTAATTAATTTCAAACAAAATATTCAATTCAATTATTATTCATCGCTTTTTGTACATTAAAATATTAAAAGTCATCATCAATAGGTAAGTAAATATAGAAAAAAAACAAATCATTGGTTCTGAAAGGTAGCTCTACCGTTTTTTTATTCGCCGTTCAAGATCCATTCGCGGCGATGCCGAAGAAACTATAAAAATATATGGACGATGAGCATACGACCATTAAGTTGAACGACTCAATGTATCGTAAAGTTCAGCCACTTAAAATAGCCATAATACAGGATCGCTATAACAGAAACAAGGACGGTGGCTTACAAAACACGCTTCAAACTTGAAGCAAAGATGATGCTCTCTTTTCGCCAGTTTATAGGTTTACCTAATATGTTTAAAAGTCAACGCCTGCTCTAGTTATAACTTACTACTACAACGGATACACAGGACAGCAAAATCCTAGCGTTATTACAGCTGAATCCAAGACCTTTAGCCTTAGAGTACGGGATCCGCTTACTAGTCTAACCAGATTTGACAAAATATTAGCTTTAACGTAAAGTGGTATCCCCTGCGAGAATCAAACCCCAAAACTCGGCGCAGTGTTAAATGGCAAGCCGCTTACACACCATACATGCAGTATATTTTCAGCTATTATAGAATCAAAAGTAATAATACAAACTAGGATATCACTGCATGCTAATGCAGATACAGATACTCGTACGAATGCTTAATTAATTTGCTAGAAAATTTTGAGAAGAAATGCCCGTCACTAGTCGGATGTGGTAACGATATAAGAAATAACTACTAATTTACAAACATACATGCATATTAATTTGTAGAGAGGTGATTATCGCTGTAATTATATAGCGCAATGATACTTACGCTGGGCTTCATACATCTCACAGCCCTGACGTGTGCTCTGAGATTCATAAAAAACCGGTCAAGTGCGAGTCGAACTCGCGCACCGAGGGTTCCGTACAAACCTGTAGGTATATAAGTAAAAGTTCACCAGTCATAGTTATGGTATTTTTATTGCCAAATGAAATCCATAACATTACAGTATGGAAAGCTGGAGGAGCATAAATTAAAGAAAAAGGGGTATTTGTCGTTTGTAATCAGTCATCATTTATTTTATATTAACATATATCGCTTATTTTATAATATAACTTAAATACCTATACCAGCCTTGCAGCAGCCTTGCAAAAGTCTGCTGATGAATGATGGTAAGATTTTTTATCAAGGTTATCGATTTACAAAGCTTTTAGTGACTATTAGAAATCTGTTACAAAAATACTTATAAAGTACAGAATAATTAGCAAAAAGGTTTGAAGACTATGTAATTATTTGAAATCTCAATCAGCCTATCGCAGTCCACTGCTGGACATAGGCCTCTCCCAACATGCACCACAGCACACGGTCCTCAGCCTTCCGCATCCTTTATCTGGGCTATAAGACGTTGCTTCGTACCAAATTTCAAGATTTTGAGTTCACGGGAAGTACCCTGTGGGTTTTGATTCCCTTGCGAGTAGTCGCGAGTTTAAAAATATGATTATATTGCTCTTTCTTTTGATTGCGTAGACATAGAGGTGGAAAATCCCTTCGGATCTCCGACTCTTGGGGGAAATAAGAGCCGGAGTATGTGGTGTTTCCACTAAAAACCACCTCGACTTCCGCCATGTTCCCGTGTGTCGGAGGGTGGGGCATCACCAAAGCACTCGTCGCCACCCTCCGACGGGTATTGGCCCGCCAGATGGTCAGGCGGGCCCCGAACAAAACCCCCTTGGCGACGGATTAAGGTGTTGGACTCCGCCGCCAAAACGCCCAGCGGCCGCAGAGGATAGGGAGGACGGCAACGCAACACCGCATCTCCTCTTCCTCTGCGGCCCCACCGCGACGCATCGAATGGTGCGCCCCCATTTGGTCGCGGGAGATAGGGCGCGCGGCAACGCAATACCGACACGCCTCTCCTCCCGCGACCGCACCCGACTGCGAGGGACAGACAGAACTGTCCCCCGCACCCGCACCGTTGGACGCATCCTGCGCAGGCCCCTCCAAGCCCACGCGGAGCGTCCCCTCCTGGATCCCTCTTAGCTTCACCGCGGGTGACCAATCCACGGTTACTGAGCCCCCCCACCACGACAAGGTGGAGATCCCACGGGGGGGGACGGTGTTATATACCTGAGTATTTGATATGAATTTCAATTTAATACCTCTACACGTTCAAGAGAAAGGGGTAGTAACTTTAAATTTATTAAAAATATTTTTTTATATGCTGTAACTAAAAATTTACGGTTTTCGCAATTTTTCCTTTATAAGTGATATAAGACGTTGCTTCGTACCAAATTTCAAGATTCTGAGGTCACGGGAAGTACCCTGTAGGTTTTGATTCCAATGCGAGTTTGAAAATATGCTGCAATTTGCAGCATATCCGGCTGTATCTTTTGATTGCGTTCGATTAGAAGTTTGATTTTTTTACAGCTCTATGGAACTGTAGATTCGAGTATTTAGTATAAATTTCAGTTTGATACCACCACGCATTCCTGAGAAAAAGGGTCTTGACAGATGGACGGACAACAAAGTGATCCTATAAGGGTTCCGTTTTTTCCTTTCGAGGTACGGAACCCTAAAAAGTAATAAGTATAATGTTATCATTATACTTATTACTTTTTAGGGAGATTTACTTCAACGTAAACAAAATTTATGATTTTGACAAGGTGACTTGACCTTCAATGCTACTTATCATCATCAACTCTTGCCAACAGTGATTTATAAGTATAAATAGTAGGTAATTCATGTTATCTTCGTTGTTGAAAACCAAAATTTGTAAGTAATTGGAAATAGTGTAGTAGTCGTATGAGATACGTCTCCCGATACATCTAGGGCTCACTTTCAGTTTTCGATTTTCTGTATCAAAAACATTAAAAAAAATATCATCTATTTATAGATGATTTGATGAATTAACAATTATATAAATAGCTATCTAAACTAATTGACACAGATTAATAAACAAATATCATAATCCGTTTCAAACACTTCCACAATCGCTTATAAATCCGTTACGAAACCGAAAGGCCCGCAGTCTGGTGACAAACGTAACGGAACCTGTTAGGAAGTGCGACTCTCGTGTTTATTAAAATATGTAACGATGTGGACGGCTCGTGTGACCAGTGACAAATCGCGTAATAGCTAGCCGAGATGACCAGCCACAGATATAATATGATATGCTATTATTAAGCGATATAAACGAAAAATTATAGCTTTACAATTTGGTACTTATCAGTGGTAGCAAACCAATAGTCCAATAACTTACGTTTTAAACAATATTGAAACAATTAAAAATGTTTCGACAATTGAATTAACATATATTTAGTTTACCCGGGACCACGACCGATGTCGAAATGACGGAGAATAAACTTGTTCTACAAATCGCAAAAGTTTGAAATCCTCCATTACCTCTTTAATAGTATTGTCACTCGCCGAACTAAGAATTTTATTCATAACTGTCACATGTATTTTTCACGAAACAGTTACTTATAAATGCAGAAGATAACATCATCGTAAGACGCTTTTATGTGACTAGCTCACTGAAGCAGTAACAGCACCACAGGCAATAATTAATATAACACAAGACAATACTAATGATGCACATTATATATTATTATATTCTTCTTCTTATCGCGTCATTTAATGACAAAATACCGCAAAGAATAGCTCCATTGAAGCTTATCTTGTGCTACATAACAGTGTTTACTTGGTGTAATGTTTGGGAAAGCGCATAGACACTATCTTTTCGCTTATAATTGTCGACTGTTCCCACGTACGTGCGCCGTAATATCTTGGATTACCACCTGTTTTCTAAGTTTCTAGGCATATAATATGTTATCTGCAATCTTAAATGTGTTTTCAGCCTTACATCATAGTGACTGGCTAAAGAGATTCGTGCTGTATCTTATCTGTGGCAGATAGATTAAACTGATTTATTGGTTTTGGAGAAAATTTGTAATAAGTTTGTTTTCTTAGATAAAGCCGACAGCTTTTTTAGCAAATATACACTAGATATTTCGTAAATAGTTAAGCGTCTCATAGTTAAGTCTCGGCCTCGGCTGTTATGAATATCATAGACAGTCGTATAGGAATGGCAGTGCTCTAAATAAACTGACACCAACAAGCATTCATGGAGCAATCATTGACACTGACCTAAGTCATTGAATATCGCTATCTTTGGATTGCGGAGGTCGTGTGAGAAAAACCTACTGTTATTTAATATCTGTGAAAAACCTAATATTCTATCATCTCTGGTTAGAAAGATGTATTTTAAGTACTGCACGAACTCTAATCCTAGTTTACCTGTAAAAATAAAGTGCTATTGTTCGTTATAATTTGTGTTATAAATATTCATTACGCTTGAAATCCCTCACAGAATGAAGTGGCGCGCAATCTTACATAATTTATTTCGCATGACTATTTTATTTATTACCAAATAGATTTAACAGAGTTATATATCATTTGTCTGAAGGTCACATACAAGCAGTAGTTGTAGAGATTGAGAACTTAAATAAATATTTACGTTGAGGACAATATCTAGCGATAGTAACATTGTAGTCCCAGTAGATTAAATAATTAATTTGACGGTAGTTTAGGCGGTAACTAAGTTTCATAGTCTTGGCAGACATGATCTATCTTCAGCCGTATCATTGCTTAGAATCCGACGAGACCATCGTCAAGTGTTGGCCTATCAACAAGAAAAAGTAAAGATATGCACGCGTCTAAAGTCACACATGATCCGGTAAGTTCAGTTAAATCTGTCTGTACTCACATGCAATACAGCAGTCTATATTCTCATGCAATAGTTGTCATCTAGCTTGTATGTGTTGTCATAACATCTTCAGTTCATTTACTTTACGCAACGTTACAACTGCAAATGGTGCATATGGTTCACTGGGCTAATGGAGCCACACTTATAAAACAACTAGCTGTAATAGAAAGCTGTCATAGATATGTATCTTATCGTACTTGATCACTGGTGGTCTCGAACTATAAACCTAAATCCTATAATACTCTAGATTTCGTATTAAATTGGTAAACGAATATAATGTAACCTATCTTTTAACTGTTTTAAAAAAAAAAACAAACCAAAAAAAATTAACTACCCTTAACTGCGTACAAACTTATGAGAGAATATTAGGCTTATTTCTACGTCGCTTATAAGCGATGCCTTAAGAATAGCCAAAACGTAAACAAAATATATCTTACGGAAGCTCAATGCATTTTTATATTCACACAAACTATGAAGGAATCAGAAGTGTATATGGTTATTTCATAAATAAATATTACTTGAATGGAAATTTATTAATTTCGTTATATTTGAATTTTAAGGCGCTGTTATACCTCAGAAGCCGTGAAACACCTAATTTTTCGTCGCGCCTCTAGCCATAACGGTACATATTACAAACTAACAAAAATTAGAGCTTAAAGTCAAAAGTCTGAACAAAAGACTTTTGAAAGAATTTTTCATGTACGTAAAATAGAATCACGGTAAAAAAATCACAAAATTGAGGCAGAAAATAATCTTTCGTCTCACTGTTTGCAATATTTTGATCGTAAGCTGTCATATTTTTTTTGATAATATTGTAGGAAATCTAATGAACTAAAGAATTACCTTATTTATTTTCATATTATACGTGTATATTTTGTAAAATTAAATAAAATCTGCCAAACGTCTATGATTTTGACGCTTGGTAGATCCCATCAATATCAAACGCTTCAGCAATTTAAACCTTATTAGCATAAGCGGTGTACTGAGTGTCAGTTGCTAGTTTACGCCCCGCCCAGACCTCATCATTCGGCTATGAGCCCTGTGAGAGATAGGTCATGTCGCTTGCGTCTCCGCTGCACGAAATTTTACGTAAACCTGTTTGTTATTATAATACGCCGATTTGAGTTCGTAATTTCATGTTTTATGTTATAGACTGAATACATTGAATCAAATAGGCTTTTCATGTAACTATGGGCACATATAATTAGGACCTAAGTTTATACTCTTGTTGCGTTTAATGTGTTATTGTTTCTGTGCTCATAAATATTATAATTAGAAGAATAAAATATGGACAATTAGAGAAATGAAGTTCTACGAAGGATTTGTACAAGAAAGCGTCGTAATAAAATAGAAATTCATCCATGGCCAAGAGATTATGAAATATTATGTAACATTTTTACACAAATTATTTTCATAAGAGTCTTTTATGACTAACTATGTTACTTATATTTTATCGATTATGCATAATATAATTATATAAATTATTCTCACAATACATAGCTGCCACAGTTTTCAATTTTTGAAAGAGTAATAACATAAAATCGAATCATTTCATGTACCTATATTTCAAATTCAATAGCTTGTCAGAGCGCCTGGAGCGCTAAGATGCCGCCACGGCGAACAATAATGATGACAGCGCTAATATGGCGCTCCGCAATCCGCACACAAGCGGTAACGAATGTTGTATTATTGTGTTTTGAACATAAACCTTTTTAGGTACATCGGGTAAAACTTTGATTATTCATAAACTATTAGGTATGTCTCAGTACATCTAATATCTTTTAATTTCTAAAATCAATCATTTATAAGTAAGAAGGTGACTTCTCTGTTTGCTATAACACAAGATATAGTATTTTTTTAATAATAAAGTACGTAACTAATTATCATTATTGTAATTACAGTGAAGTTAAAGATAACAGTTCTGCAACGTCTTACACACATTTGACTTCAGTCATTGCTAAAACGATCTGTTCAAGAGCTAGCCAAGAAATGCCAAACAATTTTTTTAACAAATTTGACTCAAATTCCGTAGTGATAAGCAAACATTACAAGAGGGATAGCAGTGACTGGTTCGAATTGCGTAAGAATATGTTGACAGATTGAAATTTTTGTATAGTGGTAAAAATAAGAGATAACAGCAGTAAAGCCAACTTAGTAAAAAATATTTTGTACAAATAAAATATTTGCAATGTAAAATCAGTTGCGCATGGAATCTAAAATGAACAACTGGCTTTGCAACAACTGGCGAAGTAAGAAAATGTAACAATCGAGCCTTGTGCATTATTCGATTGTTGGTGCCACGCCAGATGGATTAATAGGTCCAAACACGATTGTGGAAATTTAATGTTCTAAAGTTGCCTATAAAAATGGCCTGGAGAATAGTATAAGAGGAAATAAAATACAAATATGGAAACATGATAAAAAAGTGAACTGACTAGTCTAAACAAATATTGTAATTGTTATTACCAAATTCAGGGGCAACGCCACGTTACACGCAAACAAAAGTGTTTATTTGCTGTGTGGAGTGGCGAAAGTATACCACTAAAAATAGAAATTATAGAAAGAGATGATGTTTTCTGGGAGAAGCTTGTGGCGTTTTATATGAATTGGCAGTTGCCTGTAATTGTTGATTCTCGTCAAGCTCAAGGGATGGCATTGCGAGATCACGGAGAGGAAAATGTTTCATCAGTGCTTGAAATTTCTACAATACCAAGCCGTCAAAGGAAAGTAAATGAAACTGTGCCTCGTGAACAACAGCAAATAATAAGTCTTATCACCTCACACACTGCCTTTAACATTCGATGAGAATAAAGAAAACCTGCCGGGTTGTAGCAGACAGCTAACTTTTGGTGAGCTGTAAACTCTGTATTTCGTTAATAAATTATAAATGAATATAAATAAATATCTTTTAATATTTATTTTCTTTCAAACAACACATATTTGAAGCGAAAGAATTTTTTTATATTTTTCCATACAAACATGTATGACGAGAGCTAACGAAAAAGCAGTAACTCAAATTCTAAGTCTATAATTTTCTAAGCGACATAGCAGTATCTCATGAATAAGGTATATCCACATAAATTTGTGATGTTTCATCTATTTTGAAAAATAATAATGGGTTGGGTTTCGAAACGAGTCGCCTTAATTTGACGGTATTGGTAGTGTAGGGGGCTTAAGGTAGTTCGTTTTAATCCCCTAAAAGTAATTTTGGCTGTCGGAGTTGCGTCTAAATATTTTTAAACAATTTCCAAAATTTCATAAATACTTCGGCAATTATGCAAAACGGAACATAATTTTTATACTTTAGTACAGTTTTACAATTGTAATTTTTAGGTTTTATGTGAAAAACGTGAAACGAAACGCAAAACTGCCATCTTGGAATGATCATATTGACAGCTAATGTCAAATTTGTGCGCCATTGCTTTCGAGTGCCTTGGGTTAGATGCGACTGTAATAAGTAAATAAATAGGTTATGTTAGGTTCTCTTTTGACCCTTAATCTGAAAATAGGAGCCCTTCGCAGGGCTCCGACAACCTTAGTTTATTAAACTAGTGTGATGAATGTGGAAGTTGGCAGTGCCATCCACACCGATGTTTGGAGATTTTTTTTTCAGAGGAAACCAAGTATTTCCGGCAAGTGAAAATGGTGAGGGGGGTTTCAAGACCTCCCCTGCTCCCTCTCCAATCACTCACAACCCCTAAAAACGGCGACGTATTTCAACCTTTGCCATAATAATTATAACCTATAATAACAATAAACATCCATAAATAAATAAATCAACTTTTACTAAACTTCAATTATCTCGTAACTCGCTTTAGTTGAGATACGGCTTTTGCGCTTAGTAGAGCAGTATTGTGTTTTTTAGGGAACCGTAGCCAAAAATTGTAAAAACGGAACCCTTATAGATTCGCAAAGTCTGTCTGTCTGTCCGCCCGTATGTCACAGCCAATTTATTGCTAAACAGATTTGAAAACTGGCAGGAATGGAATTAGATGTAGGTATTCTATGAACTGCTTCACTATTTTTATACAAAAACAAAACAAACATAATAATGGCCTCTCCATACATGGAACTGACTTAATTATTTTTATCATCTTACGGCACGTAGGTATTTACCTACTTTCGTCAACATTTAATACCTATAACGTCTAATGTAAACCAGTTTTGCTCATGGCTGCACTGAGAACAAAAATTGCGCTATGCCTATATTGTACAAACAGATTGATGTATGTAATATAAATTTTAATATCAGTATCTCAATTCAATATGCTAAAACGTTTTGCTTGCGATTTTGAAATATTGGAATACGGATGTCGCCAGAATACGGCCGCACGCGACGAGAATGAAGGGGGGCGCCCCGCAGTAGACGGAGCTAAGCTCCCTTCATCTCCCCTGCTTCACCCCCTCATTTACCAAAACAGTCGCTTAGGACAGCGCCTTAATGGTTATCAGCTTATTTTGAATCGCGTTTGTATCTCTTCGTGGCTTGGAAATTTGAGTAGTTAAAGCCAGTATAATCAAAATTAAATAAACGCTAGAATCAGTTACTTTCTTTTCATTTAATAAATACAGTTCTACACATTTATCCCGCGGCGGAAACGTTAGTTGGAGCGAAATCAACAGCCAATGCTTAGTGACAGTTGAAATTGTAAAATAGACGCTGGCAACACACAGCAACTTGCGAGGAAACTAGGAAGTCAAAAGTTATGGTCGTAAATGACAATCACATTTATTGTATTATATAATATACAAAAGCATTTGAAAATGAAAGGATCTGAATTTGAAATACACGTGTGATATACTTAAATC
The DNA here is from genome assembly GCA_944739405.2 of Euclidia mi. Classification (NCBI taxonomy): domain Eukaryota; kingdom Metazoa; phylum Arthropoda; class Insecta; order Lepidoptera; family Erebidae; genus Euclidia; species Euclidia mi. Next base: position 81,701,951 of record OX123189.2, read on the forward strand.
TTTACATAACGGTAAAATAATAAATAAATTAAGCTTCAATGTTGAAGATACAAATAAAGAAATACATTCTCCTAAACAATTCAAAGTAAAATATTGTGAAAAATACGCAGACCTTGAATGAAATGATAATATAAAACAAACTACGGGCAGCCATACAAGTATTTTGCAACTTGTCAATTCTGACCACACACATCGTCGAGAAATTATGAAACATTCACAAGACAAGTGTGGTCACTCATAATTTTAATATTCTGACTCCCATAAAACGTCGTCAGTCTACGCTTTTTTACCTCATCGTTATGAACAATTTTCATCGACATCCCACAAGGATATACCTTGATGATGATATTTTATGTTTCAGCTTATGTGATTCTATGACTATAGCAAACTGATGATAAATGATATCATAGATTATATTTGTCAATAATCCAGCCTTGAGAGGAAATCAATGTTTTCTTTTTCAAAAACCGTTGATTTTGGAGCAGGCATTATGAAAAGCTGGTTCTTTTTTTTAATCTTTTACTGATTTTAAGCATCATCGTTATGAACTATTATGTTTTTAAATCATGTAGGTACGATGACATGCCGTCATTATTTCTCACAGTAATAATGAGATCATCGGTACGAGTCGTGATTAAGTTGCGGATAAAAACCTGAATATTTTAATCATCGGTATTTTTATACGGCTCCTTGGTTTTATGTTTACCTTTGCACTTTACATCCTTGTTGTGTTTAGTGACAAATACGTTGCTGCTTGTTTTCATAAATTGTCTTTAAATACTGGGGTTTTATAATTTCCAAAGCTAGTTCACGCAATTATTCAGTGTTTCCTAGATATCTAAAAGAGCCATGAAAACTACTTAAAAAAGGCAAAGTGTTTGCATATCACATGCAAACACTTTGCCAACAGCTTCCTGTAATATTCCATTAAATAATTTCAAGCCAAAGATTATATTATTATAGCATGATACCAAACATCTAATAATACTTCATTTAGCATTTTATTAAAGTATTGACACTTTGCTTGTATCCATCTTTCTCATCATCTACGAAAAAGGCATTACATATCCAAAGTATTTTCCGATCTACCCAATAGGCACATGACCTAGTGACGGCCTCTCGTACCCATCAAACAGGTAGTGACGTCACCAACCTGTTACCAAATATTACCAGTCGAAGCCATGACGTAGCCAGGTTACCCACTTATTATAATGTAACACTTTCATACTCATACTATATGATATACTAGTCAAACGACATTGTTAACTCGTATAATCGTGCGCTTGAATTTGCGGTTGATCGTGAGATTTGTGGGTTACCGGATCCTTTGAAATGCTTCAAAAATGATGTTGAGATTTTGTGTGGAAATTCTCACTAGTAGTAAGTGGTTAAAGATGAAAAATAATGTACTTGGAACTGAAACTAGTGTAATACCTATGCTTATACCATTCTTAGAATTTATCATGATCATCTCAGCCGAAAGGCATCCACTCAAAGCTCTCCACGCTGACAAATCTAGCTCCACTCGCATCCAACTACATCCAATAATATCCCAACATTGCAAAAACTGCTGCATTAACCAGTGCTTGGTTGCCACTTTAAAACCTTCCTACTAAGACATTTTACCGCTCTTATATCTCATCATCATGCTCTATTATCAAAAGACATTTGCACTTCAATGGCGATGACAGAGTAAATACATATTGAAGCATTATTAAGTATGTAACAATTAGGAATCCGCTAATTGACTGTGATGCGGATGAATAAGTATTATCTCGTTGTCATGATGGTATCTGCTTATTCAGACGAACTATAACGATGCTAGAGCACGCTACTTACGATAATTATATTATGATAGATAATGAACACTTCATAAAGCACAGTTAGCTCTCAATACATAACAGTTTAAAATTAATACGCAATATTACTACGTAAACATAATACATATAATATGCAATTGCGGTACGAAAATCGTTCCTTGTGGTACGCCGATAAACATACCCAGCTTGCCAGTGCGTGTTAATGTACAGAGAATAGCAAAATATGCAGCAATACCTTTAGGTACTAATAAAATGCAAAAGAACTTAACACTCTTTGTCTAAAACAAAAATATTTTATATTGACGTCGCCGTCGTCATTCAGATGGCTTGTTTTTGTTTGATTCGTTATCAAGAGCCATCTTTTTATTTTCTGAACAACACGACAATTGTGTACACAGTTGTCTAGCTATTAAATATTTTCCAATAAATACTTCACAACGTACCTCACTACCGTAGCTACCTTTAAAACATGCTGTATTCATTATACATAAGCTATACATAAACTTGATTTATTAATTTGAACTCGTGTTTAAGTTGTGGTTGTCTCATCATCACATGTAGTATACGCTCACGTTCCCAACTGCTGCTTGAGTTAGACATAATAATTTCGGATGTCTGTATTCACTGAATAGATTATTATCTATTCCGTGATAATATTTCACACAGCGGGTCTGGTGTCTGACCTCTAGCCGCAGAAATCACACAACACTGTTGTTAAGTAATCAGTATCTTCCACTCAGATGATTACTCTTCATTTCTGTAGATTATTTGGTAGTTTCATTTGGTTTGGTTCTGTTTCGACACATCGCGGATTTTATTTGAATAAATACATTGATAAACGTGAGTTTATGTAGAGTTTACCATTAATTAAATTGAACAACATGGAAAGGTACAACACTCATAGAAGGCTTGCACTACGTACGTCGAAATCAAGAACGTCGTTTGAAAAAATATGGAATACTTCGTCATCCCCTTCACAGAAAGGTTGACGTATTTTTATGTACTGAGAAAAGTAAACTAAACGTTGAATGATTAAATTCTGATCGGTCATTTATAACAAATATTATGTATTCTTTAAATCAGAGTCACTTAGATAATTCTATAAGTTCATTAACATAATAACTAGTCTGTGGTTATGCTTTTAGTTAGGTGCCATTCATTTCGTGAAGCAACTGATATTTAGCAGCCATATCAGGTAGGTGTAGAAACCGACCCCAATACACGTCTTAATAATAGTAGGCAAATTAGTTTGTGGCGAACATCTACATCAGATCTATGTAATAGATATGCCTCGATAGATCGCTTCACTGGCCGGATTATAGCGTAATCATGAGATTGGACACTCTGGAAAATTTTGTTGGAGTTTTCTTGCACTGTTAATATCTTAAACGGTTTACTGCTCCTGAATAATTACGAGCACCTGTAGGTTTTTTATGCATTTCAGTATTATTTTTAAGGCTAGTCATAAAGTACTGATGCCGTCTCGAATATCTTATTTTAAGACAAGGTCGATGTCTTGTCAGCGATCATACATCATTTTCTTTAAATTATCACTTTTTGTTTAAGATACTTACAGTTTAAACCGTAAACAAATTACATTTCTAATAAAAATTACTCAAGCTTAACGCCAGTAGTTATAAAATTTAACATATGAAATATTACATTACCACACTTGCTTAACTAATACAACTATATTCTAGCATTAAGTAAATGGTAACGCAAGGGTTTCTTCCAAATTACAAAATGGTTGTCTATCATGAAGTAATTTTATATAACACAGGTCAGAGGTAAGTGGGTATGTAGCCATTCATCGCTTATTAGGTGATGAAATATTGCCCATCACATAAAAGTGCAATGGTGTTAAGAAACCTATACTTATCCATACACATAAATAAAATTGGAGTGTCTGTTTGTAATATTAAAATAACCGCTTTTTACTAAATGCATATGGATGTATACACGGTACATAAACACAAATTATTTTTTTTTCAATTTTTGTCTGTCTGTCGGTCTGTCAGTCTGTCTGTTTGTTCTCGCTAATCTCTGGAACGGCTGGACCGATTTTGACGGGCCTTTCACTTGCGGATAGCTGATGTACCAAGGAGTAACTTAAGCTATAAATTAACCGCGTATGCGAAGAAGTTCCCTCAGGACGCGGGAGAAACCGCGGAAACCAGCTAGTGATATAATAAAGCTGATGAGATTGTTGTGGTGGTTGAACGTGTTTATTTCAGGAACTATCTGTCCAATTTGCTTAATTCTTTTTGTATTTGATAGCCCATTTATCAAGAAAGGCTATACACTATATAACATCACGCTATGAGCCACAGTGACGGAGCAGTAGCCCCAAATAAAGCTGGTACAACCGCGGGCTCAAGTTGAAAAAGAACCTTGAAATGATTTGCTTGTCTGTCAATAAGTCGTCACGAAACTTACCGTGATATGTAAAGTAATCATGGTTGTAAAAGTTTACGATTTCATCAACTGTTAGGAAATCGTATACACCGTAAGATGGTTATTGGTATGCAGTCAGTTATTGAATTGTTATTGATGATTGGTCGTGAGGCAATATGATACGCTATTTTGCTAAGAAAACGGTGGAAATATATACTGTGTAATGTAATTGAATAGACTGGCTAGTTGCTAGAATTGTATCTATAAATGGTTCTCACTTGAAGCCTACAATTTTATATTTAGGTTGAGTGGAGTGTTGTAGGTGTATTTCGTTAGTAACGATTCAGTTATACGATGATACATTTACAGTCTTGAAACGAATAGCTAAGAATTATTTCTTTCAAATATTCAACGAAATTGATGACTGAAATAATTAGAGCTAAACTAAACTATTTCATTCTACTACATACAGCACCATCTAGCACCAAACTAAGCAGAGTTTGTACCAGACAATGGATAAGCATAGCTGCTCTACATAAAGTCTACAAAAAAGTATAAACGTCGAATTGGAAAACCTCCTTCTTTTTGAAGTCAGTTAAAAATATTTTACTCTTGTCATACGGTGTACCATAACATTACGCCACGCTAATTACAGCAACAGCAGTCCCTTCTAAATAGATTGCATTAGGTGTTTATCCACGCCGACACGTCGCAATGTTGATAATTTGATATATTATGTCATTACATACATGTTAAAGTAGGCAACATTTTTGAGTTCAGGAATGTTAACTCGTTATTTTATGTGAAATATTAGGTTGTGAGTAAATAAATATAGTTTTACTGTAGTGGGATGGCTAGTGTGATGTATGAATATGGCTACGTGTGATAGAGTAGTGGGAATTAGTATGGAGATATTGCCGAAAAAATAATGTATATATATAAAATCCTTGCGTTACTGACTGACTGACACGCTACAGCCGAAACTATTGGGCGCAGGAAGCTGAAATTTGGCATGTATGTTCCTTGGGGACCGTAGGTGTGCACTAAGAAGGGATTTCCCGAAATTCCCACGGGATCGGCCAGAACGGGTAAATAAAAAAAAATGCAGGCGTAGCTGCTGGCGCCCTCTAGTAAAATATAAAAGTAGTAATGTTTTCCAGGTCGAATTCTCCTCTCGTACGACCAGGTGTTTCTCAGATTTCAGGTTGAATGTTGATCCTCAATTTGGGATTTGAATGTCTCTTACTTTGCTATTAAAACTTAATGCTGGTGCTAAGAGTTTCTTTACATCAGTAGTATAAGGAATGAAGATTCGACCCATGATCTCTGGATCGCGGATCCTCTATCCAATGGTAAAAACTTAAATATCTTATACTAATATATAAAGCTGAATAGTTTGTTTGTTTGGTTGAACGCGCTAATCTCAGGAACTACTGGACCCATTTCAAATTCTTTCAGTGTTAGATAGGCCATTTATCCAGGAAGGCTATAGGCTATATAACATCACGCTATGAGCCACGGGAGCGGAGCAGTAGCCGGGCTCATATAGTTTACTAATAATATCGATTTCTAGAAAAAGAAAAATACTAGAGGCAGTATTGATATGTAGTATGATGATTACGAAGACCTTATAACAATGATAGTCAATAGGATTAAACATAAGCAGTAAAATGAACCCAGCAATGGACCATGACGTCATTTTAACGTTTTTTGTATTTGAAATAACAAGCCAAGAGCCAAAACTTGTTTAACATTTACTTGCACGAGTATAATGATTTTGCGGTAAATGTTAAATACATATAGCTACCTATTGTGTAATGTAAACGATAATTCTATTAAATTATGTACATACTTAGTATTGAATATATGTATAAATATCCACTTATATAAAATAAGCAATACGGATATGGAATTGTATAAAAAGAGAAGTTTTACAAGAAAATAAAACAGTATGTTTATAGATATTGAATGGTACTTCCTTTATAATAATAATAAAATCGAAGCATTGTATTGTAGCGCAGATTTAGTTACGTAGTTTATTCAAAAATAACTATTTTTAGGGTTCCGTACCTCGAAAGGAAAAAACGGAACCCTTATAGGATCACTTTGTTGTCCGTCCGTCTGTCAAGACCCTTTTTCTCCGGAATTCGTCGAGGTATCAAACTGAAATTTATACTTAATACTCGAATCTACGGTTCCATAGAGCAGTAAAAAAATCAAACTTCTAATCCAACGCAATCAAAAGATACAGCCGTATATGCTGCAAATTGCAGCATATTTTCAAACTCGCATTGGAATCAAAACCTACAGGGTACTTCCCTTGAACTCAGAATCTTAAAATTTGGTACGAAGTAACGTCTTATATCACATATGAAGGAAAAATTGCGATAACCGTAAATTTTTTGTTACAGCATTTAAAAAAATACTTTTAATAAATTTAAAGTTACTACCCCTTTCTCTTGAACGCGTTGAGGTATTAAATTGAAATTCATATCAAATACTCAAGTATATAACACCGTTAGGCTGCAACAAAATCAAGCTTCTATGTCAAAGCAATCAAAAGAAAGAGCAATATAAGCATATTTTCAAACTCGCGCCTACTCGCAAGTGAATCAAAACCTACAGGGTACTTTCCGTGAGCTCAGAATCTTGAAATTTGGTACGAAGCAACGCCTTATAGCACATATAAAGGAAAAATTGCGAAAACCATACATTTTTTGTTACATCATAATAAGAAAAATATTTTTAATAAATTTAAAGTTACTACCCCTTTCTCTTGAACGCGTGGAGGTATTAAATTGAAATTCATATCAAATACTCACGTATATAACACCATTAGGCTGCATCAAAATCAAACTTCTATGTCAACGCAATCAAATGAAAGAGCAATATAAGCATATTTTCAAACTCGCGACTACTCGCAAGGGAATCAAAACCTACAGGGTACTTCCCGTGAACTCAAAATCTTGAAATTTGGTACAAAGCAACTTCTTATATCACTTATAAAGGAAAAATTGCGAAAACCGTAAATTTTTTGTTACATCATATAAAAAAATATTTTTAATAAATTTAAAGTTACTACCCCTTACTCTTGAACGCGTAGAGGTATTAAATTGAAATTCATATCAAATACTCAGGTATAAAACACCGTTAGGCTGTAACAAAATCAAACTTCTATGTCTACGCAATCAAAAGAAAGAGCAATATAATCATATGTTCAAACTCGCGACTACTCGCAAGGGAATCAAAACCTACCGTGAACTCAATATCTTGAAATTTGGTACGAAGCAACGTCTTATAGCCCAGATAAAGGATGCGGAAGGCTGAGGACCGTGTGCTGTGGTGCGTGTTGGGAGAGGCCTATGTCCAGCAGTGGACTGCGATAGGCTGATTGAGATTGAGATTTCAAATAATTACATGGTCTTCAAACCTTTTTGCTAATTATCCTGTACTGTATAAGTATTTTTGTAACAGATTTCTAATAGTCACTAAAAACTTTGATAAAAAATCTTACCATCATTCATCAGCAGACTTTTGCAAGGCTGCTGCAAGGCTGGTATAGATATTTAAGTTATATTATAGAATAAGCGATATATGTTAATATAAAATAAAGGATGACTGATTACAAACGACAAAGACCCCTTTTTCTTTAATTTATGCTCCTCCAGCTTTCCATACTGTAATGTTATGGATTTCATTTGGCAATAAAAATACCATAACTATGACTGGTGAACTTTTACTTATACCTACAGGTTTGTACGGAACCCTCGGTGCGCGAGTCCGACTCGCACTTGACCGGATTTTTTTTTGTTAATTAAAAGCGTTCTACAAGGTAGACTCAATCTCTTTTGTTTTGATAATTTGACACTACTGCTTAAATTGTAAAAAGGCTACTCCCTTGCTGGGAATAATCGACAGACTGACTACGTAGGTACCCAAGGCGTGTAATAAATGAATCAATGCAGATGCGCATGGCAAGTGTTTTAAACTTTCGGCCCTAAGTTTGGTGCCACACACACACTCTTCGTATGATCCACTGCGCTGTTTCGAGTGTGGATGATATTTGTGTCCATAGATACAGATTAAATTATTCCTCCGCGAGTTGGTTTAAAATAAAGAACATAAAAAGCCTTTATCTAATACTAGGTGATGCCCGCGGTTACACCCGCGTTATTTAAGGCTACTGCTCCACTCCCGTGGCTCAAAGCGTGATGTTATATAGCCTATAGCCTTCCTCGATAAATGACCTATCTCACACTGAAAGAATTGTTCAAATCGGACCGGTAGTTCCTGAGATTAGCGCGTTCAACCAAACAAACAAACAAACTCTTCAGCTTTATATATTAGTATAAGATGGCAATGAAATCAAGGAGCGGGATTTTCCTTCAAAAAGACATATGTAGGTACCTATAACCGCAAATATTTGTCTCGTCAGTTAATCAAACCAACTAGCTACTTAAATCAGTGCTGCACCCGTGCAACCATTCGAAGTAGACAAGTAAACACATTATGCAAGGTAATTCATTAACCATATACGCTGTACACTATGCGCTACAAATGCCACAAGTACGGGATGAAAGTGAAAAGGGCCGGTACAGGTCGTTCTATACGCGCAGCGGAAATAATTTTCCTTTTAAGCATATTGACGACCGCGACTGGCTGGATTGGAGGCCTTTTAAGTGATGAGCGGAAGCGATTTTCTGCATATTAGTCGAAAAAAGTGATTGCATAGTTTTGTTTGATTAAAAGCTTTGTTCTATAATAAAATGTAATACCACTCATAAGCTTTAAACATTTCTTTATAATTAGATATGGTATAAAATAGTGTCAATGTAAATGTTACAAATTATCGAGCCTCAATATCGAATATATAATAGAATCGGACTCCATATGAAAATATGCAAGAAAGCTTGACGCAATCTTGATTACATCAAATGCAATGTATTTGCATATGCATAAATGCAACGGTCCATTGCGAAACTATTTCCATTAATGAAGTTTTAGGTAGGTATGACTTATGCGAAACAATGAGAGTTCTACTTACGGTACTTGCAGCTACCGTAACACAGATTATTTTATGGAATTATGCACTTGATAAGATAACATGTTGTTTATCAAAGCAACGCAGTGCACACTGTAGATTGCGAAAAGGATGTAATTTATAGTCGAAGTATCTATAGACACATCCGTTTAGGCTTTTCAAGTTTGAATAACACTATCAAAATATAAGATAATGGGGTGATTTATTAAAATATTCACTAGCATAAATAAAAGATGAAAGCTCTCTATTACATCCCAAAGCAAACTAATTGAGAGACACACCACACGCATAAAAGGATCGTTTGTTTAATTTACATCTTTGTAAGACTACATCTTTTGTAGTTTTCGAAAAAAAAGGATATTGTTTTTCTCTAATATATTCAAGGCTCCAACTCTGTTTTAAATGCAATAACATTTTTCTTTGAGTTTTTAGGCACGCATATCACTTAAAATAAATCCAGCTCGCTTTCCGCTCGTGACATAAGCCATTCGTACTAAGCACGTCTATACAAGGGATATGAAGGTATTATGTATGGGCGAGATGAAAGTGGTCAGGCCTCGTAGGAAGAGGAACCTATGAACAAGAAAGTACCGCGTTTTGTTTGCACTAACTTCCGCGTATTACCGTGTCGTATGATAATCATCTCATAAGGTTGTTGTGAGTTAAAGGTTATGCCTACGTCCATCTACACTAGGAAGGATACTTTTACTTTCACGGGGAAACAAGTAGCAATGTGAGGATAGGTTACGAAAGCTTTCAACAGACGACACACGTCACGACATATATTTCAAGGCAGACGACGGTGACTTCAGTGCGTCATAAGTCTTATAACCGGCGACTACCAGTACTATGTAGAAATGGCCAAAGCCAGGTTGCTCCCGAACGATACAATTTCACTTAGCTGGACCTAAAAATACCAAACCCGAGAGCTAATCAGTCAGATATAACGGATATATTGGACAAACAGTAGACTATGATGACATAGAGATTAGATAAACATCATAACCTTCCTTACTTTATGACCATAATCATAACATAACATACCTTCACGCCTTTTATCCCCGAAGGGGTAGGCAGAGGTGTACACACACCCACATTTCGGCAGATTTGTTTAGGTCCCAATGTAATAGGGGTGAGCCTATTGCCATCTACCGGGCACATTATTAGCGAGCGATAATAGATAAACAGCCAATAAGTAGAGTCACAAATCGATACATAAAGATTTAACTAAATTATAATATTAGGTATAAAGGTCAATACCCTATATGGTTTTCGTGCCACTATGCCAACGACTGAGAAAATAAACACAAATATATTTATTTACCATTGAACACCATGGAAAGTAGGCTAGGATTACGATTGCTGACATGCACTTGGCGTATAGAAAAAAACAGTAATCGTCCTAAATACCGAGGCCTATCGAAATCGGAACCAGATCCTCGAGGCTTGCAATAAATAGCTACGTGACATTACAACCGTTTTGAACCGTTACGTAGTACGTAGATGTCTTTTACAATGCACGAGAACTTTAGACTCAGAGCAGGATAGCAATTGTTCCAATAATATATCTATCGATTAATTTGGATAAGAGATAGAAATTAGACTTGAAAATAGCAAAACTGGCATTAAGTCTATTGAAACTGATTTGCACGGCGGCTTATATTTATGAACTTCTAATAAAATATAGCGCTGCCATGTTCAAATCCAATACACATTTTAAGTTAGAATCAATTGCATACTAGACCGCTTTCTTGTTTCGTAATTGAAAATCTTGTTCACATTTTTCGGTTCCAGGGAAAACCAAATAAAATTACCAGTAATCTTTATACAATCAAGAAAACATTATAAAATCGGATGCGATCTACACGACGAGCGACTCGTATCAACACGTTGATCGAACTATGTAAAACGCTCTCAATTCATGCACGTCGCCTTATCAGTCACCTATTGCCTTACTAGCGACGACCTTCAGCGCGCAATGACACTGATAACAGCGCCACGAATAGTTACAGGGTTTCCCATTGAACTGAACATGACCTTCTTTTCTTTATTACCTATTTTCTTCTAGCAGAATCATTGTATACTTAATTGGTTTTCACCTGATGATCTTATATTCAACCTAAACTAAATAGTTATCTGCAGTTACCTGTAGTTATACAGGTAACTGCAGATAACTATTTAGTAATCTGTGCTTACGGCCGGTTTCAATATGCGATCTAGGTATATATTTGGAGATTCGAGATAAATGTTTGTCATATTTTGTATGAGCTTATGTCTAATATGTACCTACACTGGTAGGTACTACCTGTACCTAGCTAAAATCTCAAAAAAATGGACAGATCGAATATTCATGGACCGCGATTGCACCCAATATAGTGCTAGAATGATGATGATGATGACCTTTGTGTTGCTGCTCATTTGAAATCAGAACATTATACCTGGCCAGAAATAAATGCAACCTGTTTTAAATACCGATCTCCTTTTAAAAAAAATTTACATATAGCATATTCATGGACTGCGATTGCACCCAATATAGTGCTAGAATGATGATGATGATGATGACCTTTGTGTTGTGGCTCATTTGAAATCAGAACATTATACCTGGCCAGAAATAAATGCAACCTGTTTTAAATACCGATTTCCTTTTAAAAAAAATTTACATATAGCATATTCATGGACTGCGATTGCACCCAATATAGTGCTAGAATGATGATGATGATGATGACCTTTGTGTTGTGGCTCATTTGAAATCAGAACATTATACCTGGCCAGAAATAAATGCAACCTGTTTTAAATACCGATCTCCTTTTTAAAACGAATGACGTATTGTGGAAGTTTACCAAGAATTTTCCCCAACATGATCAAGATTTTAGTTGATTTTTTATTTCGTTACGTAGGTAGTTATGTACACTTTTGTATGATTGTTTTTCTGGTTCATTTTATACCACGTTATGGACCTTGACGCCAGTCGATGCAAGCACATTTTGTATTTATTATTATATGCCTAATTACAATAAACCAAATTGAATATTCATGAAAATAATAGTTTATGAAATAATTACATAATTTATTTGACATGGATTTCAATAAAATATCATTGACGAAAGCAACTAAATTTTAATTCACATCATGACTAAATAATTGGCTAAGACATTTAATTATGAATGAATATCAAATTATGAGCCATTAGATGTTGGTGACCAAAATATTAATAGATAGGTACTAATAAAATATCCAAACTAATCATCTCGCTAAAACGTGTTTTTATTTTGTTTCCGGTTCGAGGAAAGATTGTGCTTATTGGTACCCTGTTTTTTTATGTTTATAATGTACTCTTATTTATAATGAGGAAATTATCTAATTACTAGTTATATTTATGTTACTTTTATCCTCTTTGTTCATCACCTTGAAAGTGTAGGATTAAATCACTGCGGGAAATACCGAACAAGTAACTATGATAAAATATCTTCCGAATACGTTTACCTTATTCATCAAACGTTATGCTTACTATGCGCCATAAGTGTTTCGTGTTCAAAGTGACCCACAAGGCCGGTTGTTCGACAAGAATGAGAATTATCTCATTTCGATCCCCGTAAACGCTGTTAACTGTTTTTCGTATCCTAGTTTTGTAAATACTAGTCGTTAATACATGTGCGTATTGAATGTTAAGGATGGCACAGTTTCTAAGTAGGTAATGTCAATCGTATAACGTTTAATAAAAACAATATTTAAGTTATAAGAGGTTATTGTGACCATACCGGGGGCAATGGCGGAGGTATAACTAGAAAACCAACCCTGGGCTTCAACTGCCGATATAATACTGAATTCTAGTACTCGTGTTCGTGTCCATAATGATAAAGCCTCTAACTATATTAAATTGGGGAGGAATCCGCAACAAAATCAACTAAAATAAATTATCTCTTTCTCTTCCTATGTTTAGTTAATACCGGTTCTTTCTCGTGGTTCTACCTATTGCTTTGCGAATGGGCAGTAAATGTAAATGTAGAAGCATTAAGTAATGTACATTAAAATTTGACGTTCATAAGCGTCACCTTGTGACCTAGATGAATAAATGATTTTTGACTTTGACTTTGACCCATATGTTTTTAATATGCAATTAATTATTGTATGCTAAAGAAACTGCTGAAGATGCCCTTGATTTAAATGCATGGAAATATTTATGACATAGCGAGAATTTATTTAGTTATTTTATATTGTAATAAAACAATAGCATTTTAATTGCCAATCAATAAGCAATAATACCTACATATTATTACTTATCTTGTGTCTAGAACAGATAAAGTGTGAAAAAGGCGCCAAATCATCATTTAGCACCTTTACATTTATTCTTTATAAACTGGACAGACGTTACATATACCTACTCGTAATAAGATGAAAACCAGAATATTTCATGCGAACAACTGTGAACGAAGAATCATTATCATCATCGTCCTTGAGTTATCCTGAATCGATCCGAGACGAGACTTAGGGTCGCCGCAAACGGGCCACCGACCACAGCCACTGGTGGCCAGCAACAGCCACTTAAGGACGCGTTTACGCTTGTATCAAAAAACCACATATTTCCGGTACATTTTACGACAATTTTAGATAATAACTAATAAAACTAATGATTACGATAAATTGATTACTTTTTTATCTATAAATCAATTTGAAAATAAATAAAAAATATTTAATTAATATTAATGTAAAATCGATTCGAAACGGCCGCTTAAATCAAAAATAGGCATATACTGCTATTTTTGGGTACAATTTTCTCTCTATTTTGACATTTATTTAGATTTTCAAAGATAGAATAGGGTAGTAAATATAGTCAACTCAAAAACAATTTGATTTTTTTTTTCAAAATATTGTAAATTGACTCAAAAAAAGCAAAAAATCATCTTACATTTTTCTTCTATTTTGCTCGCATACGTGTGTCTTAATATGTGGCAATAAGGTTCGTTTTATTTAGCCACTTTCTTGATTTATATATCCAAATTCTGCAATGAGATCTCAGTCTGCGCTTGAGCGCCGTCGGGAGTGGACTCTATGTCGCTTGTCGCTGCAGCCCGAAGACGAAAAAAGCAATATACGAATACAAAATATTCGCTAAAATCAATTTGATACTTCTCGTATTCTGTGCGAATTACGTACAAGTAAATTTCTTTTGTATAAATGGACATTATTACTTTATTTTCTCCGTTATGTTGAGTCAGGATATATTTCGGTATTTAGATATTATTTTGTTTCTTGCGTTGAAATCTGGTAAGATTATCTGGACTGATGGTATACCATCCCGTTCAAGTGTTGCGACTGGAACTCATAAAAGAGTAGACCTTGTTATGCCAGGTTGGGGCTCATTTTATTTGTTTTGGTGAGACCCTATCACTGGTACTAGTGAAGTAACCTTCCAAGGTTATTCGACGAGTCGTGCTGGTACTCATATGTGAGTAGAGCTAGGCATGCCGAGTTTGGGCTTATTTTGTTTGTACATAAGAGACCCTACCACTGGAACTTATGAAGTAACCTTCCAGGGTTATTCAATGACTCTTGCTGGTACTCATGTCTGAGTAGAGCTAGGCATGTCGAGTTTGGGCTCAATTTGTTTGTACATAAGAGACCCTACCACTGCATTTTATGAAGTAACCTTCCAGGGTTATTCAATGACTCTTACTGGTACTCATATGTCAGTACAGCTAGGCATGCCGAGTTTGGGTTCATTTTGTTTGTACATAAGAGACCCTACCACTGGAACTTATGAAGTAACCTTCCAGGGTTATTCAATGACTCTTGCTGGTACTCATGTGTGAGTAAAGCTACTCATGCCGAGTTTGGGCTCATTTTGTTTGTACATAAGAGACCCTACCACTGCATTTTATGAAGTAACCTTCCAGGGTTATTCAATGACTCTTACTGGTACTCATATGTGAGTAGAGCTAGGCATGCCGAGTTTGGGCTCATTTTGTTTGTACATAAAAGACCCTACCACTGGAACTTATGAAGTAACCTTCCAGGGTTATTCAATGACTCTTGCTGGTACTCATGTGTGAGTAGAGCTACTCATGCCGAGTTTGGGCTCATTTTGTTTGTACATAAGAGACCCTACCACTGCATTTTATGAAGTAACCTTCCAGGGTTATTCAATGACTCTTACTGGTACTCATATGTGAGTAGAGCTAGGCATGCCGAGTTTGGGCTCATTTTGTTTGTACATAAAAGACCCTACCACTGGAACTTATGAAGTAACCTTCCATGGTCATTCAATGACTCTTGCTGGTACTCATGTGTGAGTAGAGCTAGGCATGCCGAGTTTGGGCTCATTTTGTTTGTACATAAGAGACCCTACCACTGCATTTTATGAAGTAACCTTCCAGGGTTATTCGATGACTCTTGGTGGTACTCATATGGAATTAAGCTAGGCATGCCGAGTTTGGGCTCATTTTGTTTGTACATAAGAGACCCTACCACTGGAACTTATGAAGTAACCTTTCAGGTTTTTCAGGTTTATTCGAAGACTCTTAGTGGTACTCATATGTGAGTAGAGCTAGGTATGTTCCAGTGGTAGGGTCTCTGATGTTTATACAAAATGAGCCCAAACTCGGTATGCCTAGCTCTACTCACATATGAGTACCAGCAAGAGTGATCGAATAACCCTGGAAGGTTACTTCATAAGTTCCAGTGGTAGGGTCTCTTATGTACAAACAAAATGAGCCCAAACTCGGCATGCCTAGCTTTACTTCCATATGAGTACCAGCAAGAGTCATCGAATAACCCTGGAAGGTTACTTCATAAGTTCCAGTGGTAGGGTCACTTATGTACAAACAAAATGAGCCCAAACTCGGCATGCCTAGCTCTACTCACATATGAGAACCAGCAAGAGTCATTGAATAATCCTGAAAGGTTACTTCATAAGTTGCAGTGGTTGGGTCTCTTATGAACAAATAAAATGAGCCCAAACTCGGCATGCCTAGCTCTACTCACATATAAGAACCAGCAATAGTCATCGAATAACCCTGGAAGGTTACTTCATAAGTTTCAGTGGTTGGGTCTCTTATGTACAAACAAAATGAGCCCAAACTCGGCATGCCGAGCTCTACTCACATATAAGAACCAGCAATAGTCATCGAATAACCCTGGATGGTTACTTCATAAGTTTCAGTGGTTGGGTCTCTTATGTACAAACAAAATGAGCCCAAACTCGGCATGCCGAGCTCTACTCACATATAAGAACCAGCAATAGTCATCGAATAACCCTGGAAGGTTACTTCATAAGTTTCAGTGGTTGGGTCTCTTATGTACAAACAAAATGAGCCCAAACTCGGTATGCCTAGCTCTACTCACACATGAGTACCAGCAAGAGTCATTGAATGACCATGGAAGGTTACTTCATAAGTACCAGTGGTAGGGTCACATAAGAGTACCAGTAAGACTCATCGAATAACCTTGGAAGGTTACTTCACTAGTACCAGTGGTAGGGTCTCACTAAAGCAAATAAAATGAGCCCCAATCTGGCATAACTAGGTCTACTCTTTTATGAGTTCCAGTCGCAACACTTGAATGGGATGGTATACCATCAGTCCACATAATTTTACCAGATTTCAACGCAAGAAACAAAATAATATCTAAATACCGAAATATATCCTGAATCAACATAATGGATAAAATAAAGTAATAATGTCCATTTAGGTATATAAAGATAAGAAACTTATTTGTACGTAATTTGCACAGCCAGGCCTATAACACATAGATACATATCACAAAAAATTCTAAGTCTCAAAGTTATTTAGTTGAACTACATTTCCGCAAATTACCGTACGTAGTACGTACTGTTGCCGCCGTGTCGCTGTAGTGACGCGATTTTGTACCTACTAATTTTGTAAACGCGTCCTTAACACACTTTTTTCATATATTTTGTATAGACGCGCCGTACACGTGTGGCCGGTGGCGGCCACTCGCTACAGAAGTGAAATATATGATAAAGTGTGCTAAGTCATATAAGTGGCTGTCGCGCCTGTCGCTGGCCACCAGTTGCTGTGGTCGGTGGTCCGTTTGCGCCGACCGTTACTCACTTTGGAACCCAGGGTCCGCTTACTAGTCTACCAGATATGACAGAATATCAGCAATTGTGACCACAAATGCACATCCGAAAATGTAGTCAGTCATCATTATTTTATAAAGCAAATTGTGGTCGTAAACTTTTAGCTAAGCTAATACGTCAATTCTTAGAATGTTTTGAGTATTTACCAACACCAGTGTTGCCATTTTAAACAATGAGTGACGATTTGTTATGGTAGCGAACAATACACATGACGATTTTGTAATATTGCAACACTAAACAAAGTTATGTTTAACAGCATAGACATTGTTGTTTAGGTGATCGGTCTGAGTTTATTCATGAGTAAGTACTTAGAGAATACTAGGTTTGATAATTAGACCCTTAAAATTGTGTAATCCATAAAATCTTGTTCAGGAAATATTGGGAGACTAGAATTTAAGAAAATGGTTCCAGGAATCAATTTTGTTTTTCACAGAAATACGCATTTACGAACCGAGAAATAAATATTATTCAAGCAACTATAATATGTATATTTTGTTATTAATTTTACTAAATATACTTACTTGCCATATTAAAGCTTTTCGATCCCAAAAATGAGCGCCTATTTTGCACATTGAATATACCGACTTGTATAACTACACCACGTATATATACCTAGATGTACCTACTATGATCGCCACACCTATTTTCATTTCAAACTGAATCAAAACAAAATGAAATAAGCATATCTAGTTCGTAAATCAATGTCGGTATTGGAACTATTTAGTGTTGCCCAAATTCAGTCTTGGTCTTGCAGTCTTGGTCTTGTTCTTGCGTTTTTGCAAGAACAAGACCAAGAACAAGACCGCGTATTTTTAGCAAGACCAAGACCAAGACTGATCGTGCAAGACTTGAGCAAGAACAAGACTAAGCCTGCAAGACTCTTGCGTCTTGCAGCTAGGACTTAGCGCTATTTCACGGAGTAGTTAGGTGTAACAGTTCGGTGTATAGGTACGCTTAGGAATTCTATGAGACGCAAAAAACTGTATCAAAGAATATGAAAAACTGGACCTATGCGCATTACTTTGTATTAATTCTTGGTCAAAAGAATTGATATAAAGTAACATAACCTAATGATAAAGCTGTTGTGTACTGTTATGTTTGATTTGTGTTGTATTTTATTTTTTATTGAAATAAATGATAAATCGTAAAACTCTTTTATTAAATTTCATATAAGTTGAGGGTTCAATCTCTTTCTAGACAGATATTGTTCTTTAAAATACAGTCAAGTTATTGTAATTAATTTGTTTTTTTTACATGTTTTAGCAAATGTAAGCTTATAAATCATAAATGTTTATTAAGAAACAGTTACTTCCATGGAAAACGACATATAGGTCAGTTGATTTTTCGAATTTCTTATCAAATCTTCAGTTATTTATTAATCTGCTTGATCTTTACTATGGCTGTGTTAATTTAAGCTCACAATGTTCCAATTCTAATACGTTTTTCTAAGATTTAAAAACTTTAATAAATAGTAATAGACTGATAGGTAATTGCAAGACTTGCAAGACTCTTGCTGCAAGACCAAGACCAAGACTGGGAGCGCAATACCAAGACCAAGACCAAGACCAGGTGTATTGGCGCAAGACCAAGACTGGCTAAGTCTCGTCTTGTTCTTGCATTTGGGCAACACTAGAACTATTGGATATCGAATTACTATAACCTAAGTACAGAGAAAGTGATTTATATTTAAAGTACTGAAATATAATAATGCTGTAATAAAATATGATCAGACGCGTGTCGTAGAAGAAAACCGAAATAAGGTTGGCTACTGTTGCGCATATTATCATAAACCAGTAGATTTACTATATTCTTTTTTACTTTTGCTACAAATATGTAAGAGGCATTAGTTAAAGGAGAATATCCTTTAGATGATTGTAACCCTATATACTATTTTTAATTACCTCGACCTGCGGATAGAGAATACCGTTATATCAGATTCAGTGATCCTGAAAATGTTATTATTATTTTGTCTTGTTTTACCTTTTTTAATTTTGGTAATATTAAAGGAAAATAAATAAAGAAGTAAACAGCTAACACAAAAAGATAATAACGCAATATGCGTTATATCTTTAATAAAAAAAACATTTCATTTAATTCTCAGTTTACCTCTATGATAATGTTGTGTATTACATTGTCATATGTATTTTCATTAGAAATTATGATATTGATGTTTATTTCATTTTAAATGTAGTTTATATTTATAGCTAACACATGATTATTACGGTGTATAGCCTTGATATTTAAAAAGTGTGGTTGTACAATCAAATTATAATCGAGTAAATTAAAAACTTTGTTACGCAAATGTTGCATCTAGCCATTTATTAGCAATTTAATCTTAAGTTTTCAAACTTTCTTGGAATTATTGAGTCCGTTTTATTAATTCTTTTATTGGTCCTTTCTTACGTCAGTGTGCGTTTATTTTGCAATCATGGGCTTTATTTTAAGTTACTCTGGGACTAATATATATAGTCTAAGGGACCTAACGTCTCAGTGCTGCCGCCTAGTGGGCATCATTTCAGAAAACCCTCATTGCTGCAATATGGTATCAAAATCCAACCTGATCTAAATTTGGTTTCTGGGTTGCGGAAGTCTGACAGCAGTCGCTCAATTGCAAATCCAATAATCTGTCAACTCTGGTAAGGATTAGTAAGTGGACCCTGGCCTCCTTGCAAGGAGGTCTTGTATGCAACTTCGATGTACTAAGGAACTTTAGGGATGTGTTTTACAGAAAAATGCTTAGTTTTCGTGTAATTCAAGGTAGTAGAGCCTTGCTGATTTCAGCATGAATGGGCCGGCTCGACCGGGGAAGTACTACCCTCTCACAGAAAATCGACGTAAAGTAACAGTACCTAAACTGTGGCGTTTCGTTCGGTGAGTGAGAGTACCGGAGGCCCTATCCACTATTCCTTCTCTCTCATCCTATCCCTTTTCCCAACCCCAAGGGTCGGCAACGCACTTGTAACTCCTGTGGTGTTGCTTGTGTCCATGGGCGGCGGTAATTGCTTACCATCAGGCGATACGTCTGCTCGTTTGCCGCCTATTATCATTAAAAAAAAAAAACATGCGTTAGTTCATGTTTAAGTGCCGTAGCTGTTTATTTGCGTCATTGGAGATTATATTTATTTTACATTTAGACATACACGTGCTCAGTTAGGTACGTACGACCAGTATTTTAACATTTGACCAACGTTTTATCTAAACTACTCAAATAATATTATCTCCTTATTTACATAGTTTAACCTTCACGAGTTCTACACTCAGATTATATTAATTAACTACATGTTTATAACAATGAGGTTTAAAAAAATACTCTCAAAATAATTAAGAAGTGACTTAGTATGAATTTAGTTATATTTCATCTCGATACGATCGCCGTCCAGCTTATTAATTGTCGTTTCGTGACATACCCAATATTAAATTTGCTGGAACTGCAATATTAGCACTTCCATCAATTAGAACCCAGCTTTAACTAATAATTTTACTTTTTGTCAGCACTATCTTTCACACATTTACGAAAACTCATACCATAAATTTGAATTGCCATAGTTCAAAAATGTCATATTTATAAAAAAGAACGTCCTAGTGAAGTGCCCCGGCCTGTGATTGTTATCAGAATACGTGCTAGTGATGCGACAATAATGTGGGAATACCTGGCAGTGTTGCTCATCGGATTTTGGCTTGGTGTTGCCATTTTCTTATATATATCCTGTTACTGGCTTGAGGAGATCTTAGGTAAGTTGTTTTCTGGTTGTTGTTACTACCATTTTTTGTATGCACTGATATTATGTTTTTTTGTTTGCCTATTCACCAGTTAAGACTAAAAACATCAACACTGATAGCATTATTTTACTCTTATTTGCATATCCGCCAATTAAGAAAGGAAGACATGAAAAATCGTAGCTTTTTTTTGCCATATATTCGAAGATGTAATTTTCCTTAAATATGTACCTATATGGATTTTCAGATGTAGTACAAAATTACCTAATATTATTATTATTTTTTATATTTTTATAGACTCACGCTGTATCCCCGAAGGGGTAGGCAGAGGTGTAATATTACACCCAGATTTCTCCAGGAATTTTTAGGTCCCACGTAATAAGGGGCGAGCCTATTGCCGTACCGGGCACATTACCAGACTCCGTGCTGCTACTGAGAATTTTCTAAGGGAAAGCCCAATAACACTTTGCCCGACCCGGGAATCGAGACCTCCCAATCCCACGCGCACATTTATACCGCGAGACCAACGAGGCAGTCTCCTAATATTACTGCTAGCTTTATAATTTATCGTCGTATGTCGACCTTAGAATGATTTAATATCCTTTTCATTAGGTGTTTGCACATATTTTGTGGCCATACGTACACATGTTCAAACTGACAGACCTTGATGTCAACTTGTGATTGGATCGACATGTGTGTCAAATTACCTCACAAGTCACAACATTTACAATTTAATTCGAATTTGTATTGATTTGAGGCAGTAAATCTACTTATACATAACTTAGGATTTCTAGGTACGTAAGTATACAGGGTGTAAAAATACCTTTAACGAAAACTGAAATCCCATGTTGTACCAATCACTACGAAAATTTTTTACTTCGGCACCATACCTGGGAAATTACTGGTTTAGGAGATATTGAGGCTCAAAGTTAGTTTGGATTTTTTCTCATTAGGTACAAAATCGATGCATTTACCCTGCCAATATGTTCTTTAGATGCCCAATTACCCCATGGATAAGTAGGTATTTCGAGCATTGCACGCGCGCGCTTTTAATTGCGGTTTAAAAAATGTGAAAACTTAAAAAAAGAAGTTCTTTTCTCAGGCTTTATTTTTGGTTAGTATGACTTGACATGATGTCCACAACGAGTAGACTTCGGCTTGGTGAAGGGTCTTGTGAGACCCAGTATATAACCGTTATCTATACGTTAATATACATAGGTACATAAATATAAGCGATTTTGATGCCACTCGTTTATTATTCCTTGATTATCCTAGTTAGATAAGTCTAGTGGCTATATTTGGGAATGGACTGGAATCGCGAGTGCCGTCGAAGGAAATTGCATATACTTACATGCAACCAGCAGGTGACAGGATGCGACTCACTACGACATCTAACTTAAAAATGAACCTGGTTACATGGTTAGCAAGGCGTACCTTGCTAGCGAAAAATATGCACTCTTACGTAAAGGCCTTGCCACACGGCACAATTTTACGTCCAACTTGACTAAATCACTGATGAAATCAATCATGAAATCGTGATGTGTAGACGCCAGTCGTCCAACTCAAGTTCATAGGGTGGGCGGTACCTCCAGATTTTAACCAATCGGGTGGACGGAATGAAAATCAGTGATTTGATTGTGTCGTGTAGACGGGCAAAGCCAATTCGATTTAAAATTTGATCAGTGGTAAAATTGTGCCGTGTGGCAAGGCCTTTAATCAGTTGGCTAACACGCCACAGTTTCATACTAGCAACCAATTCCGCTGTGTCATTTGCACGAATGGGCTAGCGGCGACAGCAATTCATTCTGCATTAAATGCCAATATTTTTATATGTTACTAGACGATGCCCACAGTTACACCCGCGTTATTTAAGGCTACTGCTCTGCTCCCGTCGCTTATAGCGTAATGTTATATAGCCTATAGCCTTCCTCGATAAATGGGCTACCTAACACTGAAAGAATTTTTCAAATCGGACCAGTAGTTCCTGAGATTAGCGCGTTCAACCAAACAAACAATCTCTTCAGCTTTATATATTAGTATAAGACTAGAGGACCCGTGCTGCTCCACAGCATATTTTAATATTATAAAAAAGCTCTTACATATAGGTATGATAAGTAGGTACATTGTTTATCCAGCTAAATATTTCTGTGAAAATCACGATTTATTTTGTTTTGTGTATGGGTGTGATTAATCCATCATAATTTAGAAATGTAATAATTACGTTTATGATTTCATCAGTTACCTGATAGATATGGTAGTTTTGGTAGCAATCGTAAGTAACATTGCTACCAAAACTACCATATATGCCAAATATACAATTTCCACCAAAACTACTATTCCTACCGAAAATACTATATTTATCAAAACTACTATTTATACCAAAACTACTATTCGTACTACCACTATCATATCTACCTTCTTTTTCAAAACTACCATTTCTACCAAAACCGCCGGTGCTGTCAAAAGTACCTTTTTTCTCAAAACTACTATTCTTACCAAAGCTACAATTTCTACCATAACTACCATTTGTAATATAATTATATGACAATAGTACCTATGAACCGCTGTAATATGTTCCACATAAAAAAAAAATAAGATGCCCGAAGAAAGTCCGTAATTTAAAAACACAAAAAAATTCCAAACATAAAACGTAATTTACCCGTATGTAGGGTTGATTTTCCCAACATTAGGCGGAAATTTCACTACATTTGGGGAAATT
The DNA here is from genome assembly GCA_944739405.2 of Euclidia mi. Classification (NCBI taxonomy): domain Eukaryota; kingdom Metazoa; phylum Arthropoda; class Insecta; order Lepidoptera; family Erebidae; genus Euclidia; species Euclidia mi. The sequence continues at coordinate 81,725,740 of OX123189.2, forward strand.
TCCTCGGGTGGCGGGTATGTATACTGACGTCGTTACCGCGACCCCGTCATGAGGGTCGATAGAGGAACACCGCGGTGTTTTAGTGGGTATGCCGAACATCAAGGGGGGAGAGCCGAACCACACACCTCCCCTCCACCTGCCCCAAACTCGGTACAGAGTTGGCGGAGGGGTCCCTTTGAGGGACAGTCCGTAACTGGATTTCATCGCGATACAAAACAAAGGGGGAAAATTTCTCAACATCAGAGATCAGTTCACCCAACATTAAGGGTTAACTGGTAACATTCGGGGAATATTACCTGCCATCAGCGATAATTCACTGTAGTGATAATTTTACCAACATCGGGTATAATTTTACACACCACCACACTCACACCCGTATGAAAGTAAGGCAAGGTCACCTTAAGGAGGCATAACGGTTTTTCCTGGCAGTTACCGCAAGGAACTTTTTAGATGCCATAAAAATATTTTTGAATTTAGAACCGTCCATGTAGAGAGAAAGCAATGGAATCTTAAGAAGTTTATAGGAAAATATTGAAAAATAAGTTCAATGTCCACACCTATCTTCCTTCAAACTTACCCAATTTAAATGAGCATACCATCAAATGAAAGAGCTCTTTTCAGAGCGTGTTTTACGCCTATAACGAAACGCCTACCTCAATGAGAACCAGATATATAGAAGTAGAAAGTCATTGACTACGGCTACGAAAACGTAAAAAATGTATGGGAGAAAACAGTTTTTGCATGTTACTTGATGAATGTGCAAGTTAGGTAATTTCTAATGCTTGATGACAAATCTATGCAGCGAGAGCTTTCATTTATAAAAAAACATCACGCGAATCGGTTGGGTAGAACAGGCTGGCCGACTCGTATTATAAAACACAAATTCTTTTAATATATAGATAATATTTATTTTAGTCATTAGACACGTCCTGGTGTAGATGTGGGTACATACGTAGGTACATACATAGTCTCACGCCTATATCCCCGAAGATGCAGGCAGAGGTATAGGTACACCCACTTTTCGCCAGATTTATTTTAGTCCCACGTAATAGGGGGCGAGCCTATTGCCGTACCAGGCACATTATCAGACTCCGTGCTACTATTAAGAATTTCCTAACGGGAAAACTCAATAACACTTTGCCCGACCCGGGGATCGAACCCGAGACCTCCCAATCCCACGCGCACATTTATGCCGCGAGACCAGCGAGGGAGTCATAGTAGGTAAATAAGTCAAATCAATACAGGAAGTAGGAATACCTATAAAAAATAATAGTATTAATTTAATAAATTTAAATTTACTGCTTGTTTACTATAGCCTCGCAAGGCTGTGCATATGGCCAGAATTCATAGTTGCTCACCTTAAAGGACGTTCTCGAATAAAATAAGTTGGTACTGTACATTGACTGTACATGTTCATATTTACATTTTAAAAACAAAAACCGAATTCTTGTAGATACTTTGAATGACGCACTTGGTTATGTTTATTTTTTTTATTTTCTTCGGTTGCCTATCGCTATAAGTATATCTTCTTAGTCTGTCTCGCTTTGAGTCCTAAGAAAAGGACTAAATAATACACCAGGTTTAATCCTTGATTGAGAGTTTTTTAAATTATTTTTGAAGACTATTATTTTTGTTTATTTAAATTTACATTTAATTGCAGCAAATTCAAGAGATCATAGTTTTACAAATATTACACTGGTTGGGCTAGGAATAAACATAGATTGCTATTTAGTCCATATCTTAAAATAACGCCCTATAGGTAAATCGAATCAGCAGCGCTCTACTATTAAAAATTAGGTATATGATTGTCCGTGTGTTGACGGATTAAAAATACGGATTGTCACCAACCCATATGATCCCATGGGTGTCGTAAGAGCCGACAGAGGGACCATATTATGCAGAGAACACCACTGTAAGACAAGGAAAACTTGATACAAACCCTATACCAACCCGTTTGGCCAGCGTGGTATAGTAGGCCAATTCCTCCTTTCAAAGGAGAGGCCTAATCCAGCAGTGGACTGTTAAAGGCTGATGATGATGATATGATAACAATAATAGGCATTATTGGTCAACTATTACGTGACATTTTTAAAAACCAAATTGTATAATAAGTAGATTAGTATGTCTCGTCCGGAAAAACTGGTACAATAACCCTCTCTTGTAATATGGGTTCCAAATTATGTTGTCGACCATGACCTCGTAAAATGGACGTTATTCTGCCAGAACAAGTATCTCAAAAATAAACGTCGATTGAACGAAGAATACTCATGTTTGTACGTAGGAATACTAGGCATTTTGATTATCCTACTAAACTATGTATATAGGTACTATATCAAATAATAAAATACCAAATAACTTCGAAAAGACAGTGGTGCGCGCCGTGGATTTGAACTCAATACCCTCTGCTTCGCAGACTGTTAATATATTCACTGGGCTATCGCTGCCTTATTTTTGGATTAAACAGAAAAATAGTCTGAATATAAGAACATGTGTATAAAATATTATAATTAAAATACTGCCTTTTACTTTCTATAAATATGTTGCAACAACATTATTAACATATCTTCATACGTATAAGGAGAGACAGAATCGAATTTAAAACAAGTGGAATATATCAAGGACTAATTAAAAGTCGTAGGTATGTCTTCTTATAATCAACTACAAATCTAATATTAAAAAATATAGCTGAAGAGTTTGTTTGTTTACTTGAACGCGCTAATCTTAGGAACTACTGGTCCGATTTGAAAAAATCTTTGAGCGTTAGATAGCTCATTTATCAAGAAAGGCTATATATCATCACGCTTTGAGCCACGGGAGCGGAGCAGTAGCCCTTAATAACGCGGGTGTAACCGCGGGCTCACGTAGTAGATGATAAAACGACGACCTAAGTAAACCTGTCGGTAATTTTCCCAACGTAAATAAGACTGGGGTTTATTTATAGGTTATATATAAGTAGTTCAAGTAGTTCAGTTTTGTTTTGTTTGCAAGTAACAGTATGGTCTGGAATACCTACTACTTTTATATCGTAAAGGGCATGTTTAACCACGTGATACTGGTTAAACAATATAAGGAGTCTGCTGGGCATGCCATAATAAATCATTTGGATTTAGTGATCCCTAATTTTAATAAAAGTTTTTAGAACCCTTAAGCAGGCGTGCTTATTTTTAAAAACTAGACAAAGGGCAGCTTACAACTAACTACAAAACGTTAGGAAACCGGTTTAGTTCCTACAATAAATAACAGCGTCCTGTGATGACATTTAAGCATCGACAATAACACCTGCCTACTAGGTGGCACACTATTAATGGCACTTATCATTTCAATATGTAGGTACAGCTATAAGAGCCTTAATACACACGCAACGTAAAACGGCAACCTATACTGTTTCTCAATTTCGCCAAACAATCAAACACAGATAATAGTAAAAACACGATGTAGCGTCGATAGAGTCAGGAAATCACATAATAGACGTAAACCAGAAATATTTCAGATCATGATGGAGTTGTAATTAAATTCTCATCGACGATAAGTCAGTAGGTAGTGCCCTTCAAGGTTTGTTGGTTGTTGTACCCAAAGGCCCTCTGCGTAGCAGTCTAGCCTCTCCACTAGGCTATCGCTGCCTCAAAGTTAACCTAGTCCTAGTTTCATACAAACTGCACATAAAATCACTTACATGAGAGAAAGAAAGAAAAAATGTTTATTTGTGCCTCAAAACAATAAATGACAGAAAACACAATAAAAAAAAAATAATAATAAAGTCTAATAAGCAATTAGAAGGAACACCATTAGTGAGGCCAAAATTGGAGCCTGCCTCAGCGAATGCTGCGACAAACTTTGCCGCAGCGCTGGTATTCTGGCAGGTCGATTGAATGGCGTCACGGAATCACAAAGAATAAAATAAAAACGTGACTCCTCTTGTTGACAAATATTTTGACAGTCATCGGAGATATAGAAGATTCAAGGCTTTAATTATAGGTTTCTGGTATCTAGTTACGGGTACCTACTGCTTTATCATTATCATAGAGCAAATAAAAATATACTTACGCATTGCGCATCAGGAAAAAAGATAAATAAGCAACAGTTTTACGACTAGTTTGTCATTCAGAATCTAAAGTTCTAATGATAACATGAGATACGTGACATAAGTCAGAACATTTGAAACGCGTAACACTACATAAAAAGAACCATAGAAAGTACGAAAGAAATACCCTTCAACAAATCAACCTTTATTCAAACAAGTTCTTAAATATTACTTCCTCGTATGGTGCTGTTTAAACTATAAGGAATAAGGTGCATCCTGACGTAGGTACAAAAGGCTACCATTCAAACGTATTCAAGTGAAAAACAGCGGTATATATTTTCCAACCGGCCGAAGTTACGATAAAATTAATCGGGTTAATATCTAAACGATTTAGTCATTAATGAATAATAATACCTATTTGAGACCTATATTCAGTATTTATAATTAACTTCGGCAATATTATTATAATTTTAATTTTATATTATTATATTATTTAACAGCAGCGATAGCCTAGTACAGCAGCGATAGCCTAGTGGAGAGACCAACGGACTTAGAAGCAGGGGGTCTCGGGTTCGAATCCACGGTGCGCACCAATGACTTTTCGATGTTATGTGTGTATAAACTGTTAATTATCGCTTGTTAAACGGTGAAGGAGAACATCGTGAGGAAACCTGCATCTCTGAAAGTTCTCCATAATATTCTCGAGAGACATGTGAAGTCTACCAACCGGCACTTGGCCAGCGTGGTGGCCTTACCCTTCTCATAGTAAGAAGAGGCCCGTGCCCAGCAATGGGACACTTTATATACAGGGCTGATCAATTATATTATTTAATATTAGTATATATTTTTGCGTACAACACTAAAAAACTTCCAACTACTGGGATGGGGTAGAGGCGACAACGATTGCAATGATCAGCACTGCGTAATGTGTTGTAGATTCTGCAATCCAACAATTTGTCCATTATAACACGGCGCTTTAGGAATTCCAAGAAATTAGAGTTATTTTGATCAGACGCGAGAGGTATCCACACTAAGTTGAAATATACTAAGTAGATATCAAAGTAGGATCGTCCATTTAGCACTAATTACTATGATAAATTAGTAATTCTAAGTAAGAATAGTCTACTTTGAATGGCAGATAAACAAGAACGTAATCATGGTTAACCGCAGAATTGTAACTATTTATAGGTACATTATAATAATTATTTTATACCTACAACGACTCACGATATCTTATAACTATCTAGCTGTCAGCCACGGCTTCGCCCGTTCTGAACTTGAAACCTTTATTTTACCCTTTCAGAAAAGGTTTATTAAAAAATCCTTCCCTTCCCGAGTAGGTGTTGTACTTAGATGTATGATATAATAGGAACCCGCTGCTCAAATGTCATGTTTCTGCCTTCAGTACGTTGGGTTCTGCAAAGATATTTTAGTTATAAAAAGTTATTAAATACATTTATTTGATGATGATTATAATAATAACATCTCACAACGTCTCACGATATTTTACAACCAACGATGAACAATCATATTATGTTACTTGATGACGCAGTTATCTGCCACTGAGTTGACCCCTGTACCTTAATTGCGTTATTTTATCATTAAATCCGCCATTAAGACTATTGTCGGCCATTTTGGTCTCGTGTCGAGGACGGCTGCTCACCTCTGGTGATCGCCTTATACGATGATAGGTACCTATAAGTCATACTAAGTAAATGTAAATAACTTGAGTAAACACGACATTACTTTGATTAATGGCGAAACTGTTACTGAATATAAAATTATATTTGTTACTGTTACTGAATTTAAATATTAAAATTATATTTATTTATTTGTATAAATAACAAAATGAATGAATATTAAAATTAAAAGAAAGGAATTAATAATAGTTATTTGTGCAACAAGAGAGCAAAGTTGTTTTTTGTTTCGAGTGCCGATTTTGAGTCCCGAGCAAGCGAAGGATTCTATGATTGATTCACGAGCGTAGCGAGTGAATCAAAGTTAGAATCCTGAGTGTAGAAAGGGACTCAACAGCACGAGATACAAAAAACTTTGCTCTCGTGTAGCACACATAACTTTTCACCACAGCAGTGAGAACACATAAATTAGGTACCTACTTAGGAGACAGAAATGAACAGGAATAGATTGAATTCTACATTAATCACTTGTTGATTTAACTCTTCTGGTGTTAAAGTACAGTCATCATCGCTAGTTTCACTCGTCTTTTTAGATTATTTTATATATTAGATAATATAATCTAACACGTTACGCTATACTGTATCAGTATCAGCGAAATTTTTATTCCCGCTACTTTTTTAAATCGCGTTTTAATACCGCGTCCCTGATGTTTATTTTTTAAATGTATTATTGTTGTAATTCCAAATAAAAATGTATTGGTTAAATACCAATTTTATACTATTAATTAGACGTTTTTTTATTAACATCCAATAATAAATTAAACATATAAAAAATAACATATAAAAGGTAATTTCTTTATTACAAATATCTTTTTTTATTTGTGTTTCCGAAGGTTTTTTCTTTGAGGTCGAATTCCAAAATCGAATTTCGAATTCGAAGGGGTTTGTTTTTCACTCACTTTTTATATGCATGTGAAAGAGACAGAGCACAGTAAAATTCGAATGTTTCAAATTTATGGCTGAACAATATGTCAATTCGTGACACTGAAGATTGAAAAATTAAAAAGCTACTTTTACTTACGCTCGAATCAAAATCGCGTTTTGTTCACTGTTGTCTCGCAGCAAAAGCGGCATGTTTGAGCTGCTGTGGTGAAAAAAATATTGAGCTTTGCTTTACATATAGGTACCTACTAGAAATTGGATTAATTCTTATTACATAAAAAGGAATAGACCTATTGAGCAGTAGATTCATAGCAACAAATCAAACGCTTGGGTACAAACAGCTCTAATTGGTATAAAAAGGATTTTCTACATTATGTTAAAGTTTTGGGTAGGTAACTAAGACCCCATAGGTCTCTCGAATAATTGATTAGATAGAACTAAATCCACTCTTACTTGTTCATTACATAGGGCCCATTAGAATTCTTTATAGGTTTTCCTTATGTCCATATCTCACATCCACACCTAGAAATAACTTCAGCCCTGTCATACTTTCGTCGCTTATTTCTAAGCCATTTCAAACTCTGCTCCCATGAAATAGAACCCAAAATCCCTCGCTAAGAGGAGCATTATCATCAAGTGCAATATCCACTAAGTGAGCCTATTCGCAAGTGACATTACATCATATAACAAACATAGGCAAGGCGTTACGAGTTGTTTACTTTGTTCGCAATCATGACGGCACAAGGTGTTGTAGTCAAATATTAATGAAACAGTAAAGGCCTTGCCACACGGCACAATTTTACGTTCAACTTGACTAAATCACTTGATGAAATCGTGACGTGTAGACGCCAGTCGTCCAACTCAAGTTCATCGGGTGGGCGGTACCACCAGATTTTAACCAATCGGGTGGAGGGAATGAAAATCAGTGATTTGATTGTGTCGTGTAGACGGGCAAAGCCAATTCGATTGAAAATTTGATCAGTGGTAAATTGTGCCGTGTGGCAAGGCCTTAAGATGTTAAGACACAGTCTGTCTCTTTCGACCTGTGCCTGATAAGGAACGGTTTAGCGACGATAACCTCTACGAATTCTCATGTTTACCTATTCGTTTAAACTATGCCTACCTACTTGTGCACCAAAAGTTAGTTTTCAGTTTGGCATATCGACAATCGCTGATTCAAAATTTTCAAATGAGGCTGATAAGGACAAGTTTTAGGTATGTCATTTTTTAAGATGTTCTTCCAGCATCAGCATAAAGTCTGAAAACAGTTCGCCCAGTCCCATATACTCTCGTGACCTTCATTCTTAATTCGATTTTTATTTAAAGAATGGAAGTGATGAGCATGCTAGCACACAAAAAACTAGGACCTAGCTTCTTCTATAAGGGGATGCAGACGGCAGTGCCAGAATGCTACACCTCTAGCTTTACTTTAATAAGTTTTATTTTTTTAAATATACATAGGAAAAACGTTTGGACTCTACCTGGGATATAACGTCAACCAAATTAAAAAAAAAACTTTGGCAAATTAAAATACTTTGTCGATGATCCCGCATTTCCACGCAAAAGCTTGCTAATAGATTTTTTATCTTTTGTAGCAATATAGATAATAGGACGTCAAAATAGGTAATCACCTAATCACCGAAACCCACGCGGGCAAAGCGGCGAGCAAAAGCTAGTAAACTATAGTTCTCATAATTATTCTGAAAACATTATTAGTAGATATACGACTAATAATGTATACAAGTAAAATTTTTGTTCAAATGTTATATGTACTTACTTTAATTGTTTGCGTCATTTTACGGTTAATCAGTAACAGCAAATGTTCAGCCTTATGAAACCTGTGTAAACACTCACAATAATGACTAATGCGTTGAAAATTCGTTGACTTGCTGATATTAAATTGAATGATTATCAGTTATTAGTATGTAATCCTTGTTCAGCACCATACTGGCATTGGGCAATAGCCAGCAACTGTATTGTTTATCTCAGACGGTGGTACCTCGCTGGCACCAAGCATAGGTATATACCTACACGTGTTTTATTTTATACAATGCGTATGCGTGTGTGTGTTCTAAAACAAAAAATAAATAATTTTGTACTTCTCTCTGGTAGAGACTTATCATCGTCCTAACGTTATTCCAGTTGCATCTAAAACTTTTTTCGGACCTCGTCCACTTTTGCCACCTGAAAATACCTTCTCTCATCTATGAGTATCGTACGCTTTCAACTGTTCATTTGTGCAAGACATAATAAACTTATATGTAGTACACACTGATTAAAAATATAAGAGCTATCGTCAAGGAGGTTTTTTTTTAAATTTCTTCAAGCTCTATGTACCTGTGTAGATATTAAACATCATCATCATCACATCAGCCTTTAATAGTGCACTGCTGGACTAGGTCTCTCCTTTGAAAGGAGGAATTGGCCTACTATACCACGCTGGCCAAACGGGTTGGTATAGGGTTTGTATCAAGTTTTCCTTCTCTTGCAGTGTTGTTCTCTGCATACTATGCACCCTCTGTCGGCTCTTACGACACCCACGGGATGATATGGGGTGGTGACATTTCGTATTCTTAATCCGTCACCACACGGACACTAGTCATTAGATATTAATATTGTTAGTATATTCCTTAGCTAGCTTTATCAAAGTCTCTAATTAGCAAATAGTTACATAGTATAGGTATTCACACGCACAGGGTTAATAAAGAATACCGTCTAAAATAATAATGCAACTTTTTTTAAAACAGCTCATTAAACTACCTATTGTGGATCACATAGCAAAAACTTTTATATACTTTTGTAAATAGGTATCATATTAAAAGTAATACTAGAATGATCTCAGTTCTCACAGATTATACAATGCCACACAATGCTCACAAAAAGTATAAGTTATGAAGGAAACCTGTTCGAGTAGGTATCGGCAGTAATTATCAAAATAATTATTATTCTGAAGATGTAGCTGTGGAGTTCCGCGGTAATTATATTTTTTGTCTAAAAGTTAAATGATTTGTTAGCAAATATAATTATATATTATTAATTTTTAGTTCGAGTATAATTTAGTCATAATGAATATCGAAATACGAATTTTATTTTTTGAAGTTTTCTCTCAAAATATTGCGAGTAGGTAAAACTCAAGCAGTGATTTGAGTTCGAGTTAAAAGTAGTAGGTATCTAAGTACCTAGTACCTAGTTGTTGTAATAGAGCTTTATAAGTAGTAACAATCATAGAGATTCTTATATCTCTATGGTAACAATCATAATTTCGTTATTTAAAAATGTAGAGTTAAACTGTATTTTAATTATGTGACACCTGACATACCCTATTTGTTCCATAACAAGAATTTTAGAAATCAGTCCAGGCGTCTTAGAGAAATCGGGGAACATACATAAAAAAAAAGATTCCGACGAATTGTTAACCTCCTCCTTTTTTTGAAGTCGGTTAAAAAGAACATAATTGAACAATTTTATGACAAGTGTGATTTCTGAGTATGCTCCTGCCGCGATATACCCAGACTTGGCATAGCTGGCCTAAAGTAGCGCAGATATAACATTCAAGTGTTATTAGATAATATCTGGAAAATATTCAAAACATTTTAAAACCCCTCGGTACGATGAAACAACTCCCAAATTCTCGAGCAATCAACCTTCAATCTACAGGAAATGGACATGAGTAAAAATAATAGAAATCGAATATGCAGACAGATGTAGTTATTTTAAAATATAATATATTTTAATATATTAGGTGTGGTTGACGGCATAGAATACAAGTGTCACCACCCCCTATCTTCCCGTGGGTGTCGTAAGAGGCGACTAAGGGATAACACGATGCAAATACCATCTTTGCGTAGAGACGGAAAACTCGACATCAAACCCTATACGACTGCCTCGTTGGTCTCGCGGCATAAATGTGCGCGTGGGATCGGGAGGTCCCGGGTTCGATTCCTGGGTCGGGCAGTGTTATTGGGTTTTTCTGTCACGAAATTCTCAGTAGCAGCACGGAGTCTGGAAATGTGCCCGGTACGGCAATAGGCTCGCCCCTTATTACGTGGGACTAAAGTATACATATCTGGCGAAAAGTGGGTGTAGAAATACACCTCTGCCTACCCCTTGGGGATAAAAGGCGTGACGATATGTATGTATGTATGTATGTAGGTATATTTAAAAATAACAACATCTGTCTGCATATTGGTAATGGTAGCTTTAGCTACCATTCATCTTAAATTATTCAAAATACGCAGATTCTGACCTCCATTACTGTTTAAAATATTCGTTATACCTACCTATTATATTCATCGTTAGGCAGGTACTTATTTTTTATGCCATAATTACGGTACTTATTTCCCGCATTGGTAATAAACTTGACCGCTGCTAATGGAAATTGACATTACTTTGAAGAACGGAATCTAAGACTTCGTTTTTGTTTGTTAAATCTGTTAACGGAATACCTTCATTGTACATACCTACTGTTTTTTTTTCTAATAAACAATATTTTGTGTACCGTTATGTGCGAATGTCCCGTAGCTACATTATTATGTAGCACCTATGAACTCACAATTGACTGCTAAAAAAAATGAGACAGGCCTCGTCTTTTGGGGAGATTGAATTGCTCTCGAGACGTTCGTCGATGAGAAATTTTCCCAAACATTTTCTAAATTAGTTTGCGAGTCTTGCAGAGAAACACATGTACCTATGCATGATCTGGAAGATATTTAATCATGACTATCAGTTCTAGTGCACTATTACAAGCTCTATCTCGCTTAGTTAGACATAATATATGATAAATCGGCCCAAAAATAAACGAATTTATCATTAGCTTTTAATATCAGACAGTCTCCATTGATCTGGAAACACGCACTGGCCACGCAATTTCTTAGATAACGAGAAATAAATAATTTATTACATAATGTATAATATCAAAACAATGAATAATTCCGCTGTAATTATAAACACACTTATCTCTATTGTTACCTATGACTAATAATTAAGATTTCTTGCTTCGTTTTGATAATCCGCTTTCCTAAATTTATTTATTTTATTTATTTATAGTCTCACGCCTGTATTCCCGAAGGGGTAGGCAGAGGTGTAAATATTACACCCACATTTCGCCAGGAATTTTTAGGTCCCGCGTAATAGGGGGCGAGCCTATTGCCGTTACTGGGCACATCACCAGACTCCGGGCTGCTACTGAGTATTCGGAAAAACACAGTAACACTTTTGCCCGACCCGGCAATCGAACCCGGGACCTCCGATTAGCAGTCGCATACGCTATCTACTGGACCACGGAGGCAGTCCAGTTCCTAAATTCTAGTTCTATATTTGACGCACTTACTTAGTTCGAGGAGGATTTTTTAGTCTAAGTATATTTTTACCGCACTATGTATTATTTCTTTATGTAATGTCTGTTGTGGGTTGGATTTCGCCACACGAGACAAAATTGGGAATGTTTGTAAGGTCCCCGTTCGATATAGGATCAATTCCTTCCTAGTACGGGAGTTGTCAATGGTTCTCTTTAAAGTCACATCGTCGAAGAAATCACGTGCGTCTTTTGAATCGAAGTGAGACATTAAGTCGCTAAAGCTTAGTATGGATTCACTGACCCTCAGAACATGTAATACTCGTATAAACCGAATACAATAGGTATGCAAAATTCAAATGCCACTGAAGTACTCTCCTCAATTCTTAATAGATATATACAAACAGAGATAATAACTGGCTCATTCTCCACAGATCTTGATATCTAAACAGATATAATCATTCTGTCTCATTCTCCACAGATCTTCCTCCTCACCGCCATGCATCGCCATCAAGCGCTTCAAGCGGCGCAAGCGGCGCGCACGTTCAACTCAAGCGCCTCGTCGCCAGGGTCGTGGAGGAGGCTGCCACGCTGCCTGCCCTCGCCAGATACGCCACAGAACCGCACACACCTACCTTAGACAATTCCACCTATGAGGATCTGCTGGCGACGGCTATATTGAACAAGGTAAGAGGTTTTGACAGGTTAGAAGTAGGTACCTACCCTAAACAGAAAAAAATGCATGAGAAATTTGATGGAAGCGAATGAAGTAAGAGAGATGTCAGGATCGTTGCAAATGGCGTACCGTAGTCTCTGCCTACCCTTTCGGGAAAGAGGCGTCAGTTTACATTATGTATGTAGGTAAGAGGTTTTCAAACGCTTGTATGAGTAAACTTTCCTCTAAAGATACCGTACTGTTGCAGGGTTCTGCGTAGGTTGCTTGTGCCTCTCTTTTGTTTACAACTCCTGCACTAGGCATAAGTCCTGTGTCACGGGGGACTTTACAAATACGACCGAACTTTTTACGAATCAGCGGACACAAAATACGACCATTGGAACTATCTTGGCAGAAAGGTAGATTTTGACAGAATATCAATGTAAGAGGCAGGCAGTCGCTCTGTAGAAAAGCTAATATTCAGCCAAATCCAGTTAGACTAGGAAGCGGACCCCAGATTGAAAACTGGGATAACGCTAAGAGGATGATGATCAATGTAAGAGGCAATACTGAAATAATACTTATCTAGAACCGTGTAATTAGTGGGTATAAAATGTTATTAGTAGGTATATTCATTGCTCTGATGTCTTAAAGACCTTACTATGCATTTTGTAAATATTTACAAAGTGACAATGGTAAACAACTAACAAAAAGTTTTTATGATTTTGATAGCAGGAAAATTTCTGTCCTTTAAATCCGTTATTTCGCAAGATTAAAGAGAATTTCAAAACAATAAAGTAGTAACCTTGCTTTACAAAATAGCATTGCTTTACTAACACTGATGATTATAATGTCAGCAAACTTTAAATGCCCATGTACGTACCCAAAAAGAAAATCCAGTCACTTACAAGTACCTACTTAAAACCAAAAGGTTGTTTTAAAGAAACTCAAGCTCTAGATAATAAATCCTTTGTTGCGTTACAAATATGCAAACAACGACCGCGCAAGACCCTGATTCTTCTATCCAATATTTCCGTTACTACAATTCTAAGTGAAACTAAACTTCCCGAAATATAAAATACTAGACGACGCCAGCGCCTGCATTTTTTTTAAATTAACCCGTTTTGGCCGATCCCGTGGGCATTTCGAGAAATCCCTTCTTAGTGCACCCCTACGGTCCCCAAGGAACATACATGCCAAATTTTAGCTTCCTGCGCCCAATAGTTTCGGCTGTAGCGTGTCTGTCAGTCAGTCAGTAACGCAAGGATTTTATATATTAAGATTTAAAAAGTCAAGAGAGGTACTGTCAGGATCGTTGTAAATGGCGTTCGGTAGTCTTTCTCCGGGAAACAGGCGTGAGTCTATGTATGTATGTAAAAAGTCAATAAAAGTACTTTAACGTCTTACATCTACGTCTTATTAAATAATCTACGTCTTACCAGTATTTACGACTAAAACCGGATGAATCCAATTGTTAGGCATGTTTATTTAAATACAACCTTATTGCAGGGAATCCCTACAAACTCTTCATTAGTTCGCCCCACACTATGTCACTGTAAGTAATTTAGGGCTGTCGAAGGCTCTATATTTTAGTAGTTAGTACTGAAAGAGTCCACACTAACGAAGTTTTGATACATGAAAAGTTGTTCCTTGAATAATATTGGAAGCCAACCCTATTGAAATATCTATACATGTAGTACAATAGCTAAGTATTTAATACCAGGTCTTAATTGTATGAGAAGGGACTTATTTGAAAAATATAAATATCTCTTTCAATCCACATATAATAATCCTAAAGTAAATTTTGGCAATAGGTAGACTTCTACACAGATAATATAATACTATACTAGACTTCTATTTACACTTACACAGGTTCATATTTAAATATTGACAAATCTTAAAAGCTTAGCAAACACAGAAATGATTTGAACTTACATAGAAACACGATTAAGGATAACGCCACTGCATTAGGCTTACAATACACAAATTTTCCGATAAGTTATTTTAAAGCCAGACTGTCATATAAACTAAATCTATAATTAAATCCGGTAAGTCCGATTATATCGATTCTTGTGTTCTTTATCTAATTGGCAACCGGATTATGTATAATACGGACATCTCTTATCAAATCGGTAGTGTCAAAGACTTTCACAAAAGAAATTAGACAATTTCACAGAAGAATTATGACAGTATTCAAAAGGATTGGAGAAAACAAAAATATAAATAATTGCTTCTAATCTACAATAATTGTAGTAAGACATGCATTGAAATAGAATATCCTAGAAGTGAAAACGACTAAAAGATTTGAATGGTAAAGCCAATTGCAAAAGAAGGATAACAGTTTCGAATCTTGTGCTCCGAAGTAAAGCATTCATCATCTGATATTGTCAAACAAATCTTGATGACTCCCTTTCTATAGTGTTATAGTTATCTTTAGTGGCAAAAACCTTTGGCTACATTCGTCCTCGATATTTAAAACTGAATTTTATTCTCAAATCTAAATATCTTTAAAGTTTAATATTGCCTCTCATTCCAATGTTTATACATACCTCGCAAAGGAAAGATACGTCATACGTCAGCTTTCCTGAACTGTAGACAATACGAGTATGACTCCCAAAGTACAAATTTCACAGCTTAATCTTTAGCTACCAGTCTAGCATGGTTTAAAATAAATATAAACATACACAAGGATCTTGATGATAGATACGATCGATCATATACAACACGACGATAACATATCAATATTTGTTATCAGATATTAGACTCATATTTCGTACGTTATTCAGTTCGAAGATAGTTCTTTATACCTAATCAATGTAATGTTATCCGAAGAAATGGTAAGTCATAAAAATAATGAGATTAATGAATTATTCACTGATTATATTTGGTGTTAATCGTTCGTTTGCGATGCTTGTGTCAAGGTGATAAAGTGAAATTTGTTTAGTACAATGTATACTTTAATTCTGGTGTCTTGCGTCGTTTTTCTATACATTCTCGCGGCTATCAGTGTGGTGAGTAACATAAATATTCAGTGCTTTGGATAAAGTTTGTGTTGGCGCCTTTTTTAAATTTCTTTCGACATTAGTAATAATGAGTGAAGTGAAAATACTGATTACATGGTTTGTCACATGTGTGTGTATTAATAAGTCGAATTGCTTGTTTTGATTATTACTGTGGCACAAAGAGGTTAATAATCATTCGCAAAGAAATCTTCGATTTTTTTTCTTTTTTGTTATGTTGTTGGTGCATCAAAAATACGTGAAAGCTTATCGTGCAACAGAACAAGATAAATCTGATCATAAAAGGTTGCTATTGACAACCCTAATCTCAGGCTGCATGTTTGACCCCACACGCTCCTCACCAGTTTTCAAACGCGCTCGTGTGAACAACACCTTTGTAAACGAACATTTCTCTTATTCAAGCTTAATCGAACCTAAATAGAGTTCAAATTCGTATAACAAAATGATGAAAAATTTCTTCAGTTCAATTGTGAGCTACTTTCTCGAAGACAACGCAGAGGTTTGACGTTTTTCATACGTTTGGTATTAATAGATGCGTTTACCCGTCGTTCGTTCCACTGGCTCAGATATGCTTGAGTGAGGTTCAAATTTTCCGAGGGATTATCGCTACGATCGGACATGATAGTCGTTAGATTTGCTGTGTTTCCTGCAATTGTTCTTTCTTGGAAAGTATGTATGGTTTCCATTTCTCGAGTGATGAGTTTTTCCGGTGGTATTAGCAACGATATGCCATAATAATATCATGTAAACAATCGACTAGTGTGTAGCGTATGTTCTGTATTCGTTGATGATAAATATACGGCTTCCCTTTTTTTAACACTTAGGAGAGATGCCTGGAGCAATGGTGCATGTATCATCGTACTCTGGAGGCATTACTATTGACGTGATCTTTCCAGAGACCTACACAGCAGCGAATGCTGTACAACTGCTTAAAATAATATCATCTCTTCATTAATTTTCAGGTGATCGAGCGCTACCAGAACGAGAATGGTTCTGGCGGGCGCAGCAGTGGAATCCATTCGGCGAGCGCTAGCCCCACGCCTTCAGAGCGCTCGTCACCGAGGTCACTACATTCAAGACACACAAGAGACATCACTCCACCCGTAAGTTTAAAAATATTAATACAAAGATTAAATGGTCTCCAACTAGTCCAACTACCTGACAGGATGTCCAGTTTTCAAACATACGGACGGACAGACAGACATAGACATGGCGTAAGGGTGACATTTTACCATTTTTGGCTACGGAACCCTAAAAAGGAGGACGTAAATCCCAAAGCTATCTCTGAGAGCTATTTGGAGCTACCTGCGTTACGCACGCAATTGTTATCATCAAATGTTTGCAAACAATATTGAATCAACACAAATAAATCCGTAGAGTAACTAGGCCAAAAATCAACCTATATTTTAAAATGAAAAAAACTTTTACAGCTTCATGAAGCAGACGATGTGTCTGATTGGGAAGAGGGCGAAGCAACCGACGAAGCCTTAGAGATGCCGCGACGCGTGCCCTTCCCAGAGTTCGGCGGGGACATTGTGCATAACAGAGGTATGAATACATTACTGTATGAACTACTTTATTCTTGACACTTCACATTTATGGTTTAATTAAAACAGACGGTGGTGTAATAATAAAAGCGGCTCTTTTTAGCAAACCGCTTTTTCCGCTTGACTAGACGAGCATAAAATAAATTAAACACAAGACTTAGCGAGCTTAGCTATCGCAATCAGCTGATACAGACTAAGGACAATGTTAATAACCTCGTTAGCGATAAGATTATCAGCTTACAGGGGTTATGCAAAATTATTTTAAGCCACAGTAGCTACAAAAATTGTTTTCCATTTTCAGATAATGAATATCGAGATTTCGACGAAGTATCCGGGAGCGACTTGCAAGCAGTAGACGGCACATGGGAAGAGAACTGGCTGTTCCAAAAAAAGAAAATCAAGACCATCCAATCTGTACCAGTACCCATGTTGGTGCCAAACTCTAATACTGAGTACAGAGCTCTTATCGGTGACAGAGATGCCGACGACACCACCGATCTTTCAGACAACGCGAGTGACTCCGAAGAGCAACCAGGAGAATATAAAAGTGACATGAAAAAGGTTCTAGATTCCAAACATGTAATAGGAGGCAAGCCAAAAGTGGAAGATGACTTTGAGCCAGATAGCCTCACCATGTTAGAGGGAACTGATGAATTTGACAAATTGGTCGACAAATTGGAAGACGATGAGACAGTAGACGCGATCATTAATGAAATTAATGACAAGAACGTTACTACGGTTGAGACTGTAAACAATAATGCGATAGATAATGTTGACAGTGGCAAGTTAGTGCTTGGTATTGACAGTGGGCCATTACCAAAAGCTGAATTCATAGTGAAGGAGGAAATACACAGAACTCTACTTAATGGAAACACGGAAGAGTTAACAGACAATCATTTCGCAAAAATGAACGGAAAACTACATAACGGTGTGCCAGAAGGTTTGCAAAACGGAGATAACTTTGCAAACAATAAAGGTAAAGGTCATTGATACCTTTCATAACTAATCATTATTCTTTTTCTAGCTTAAAGGAAAAATGCACCTGACTTATATTATTGGAGCGACAGTGGCTAACATTTTTTGTTAAAAGTACTCCACGATTTAATTAAATGTTTTTCTCAATACAAAAACAGAAAGTGCCTTTACATAAAATTTTAAACTGTGGTAGTTTTTATACTCCTCTGTCCGCGTATTTTTAATAAAAGCAAAGCTTTTGTTTCACGTTTAATAATTTTAAATTAATATACATAAATCAAAAGTCAATTTATTAATAATTCTACGTTTAGGTCATTTTGTTTAAATTCGTGTGATTTATCTATAAACAATGGTTGTAACTTGAATGTTTCAGATTCAATGAACACACTAAGCCAGCACGAGCGTGAAGGTGAATACGAGGAGACGGTGACAGTTCCCGTGCAGAGGTACGCCGACAGTCTGCGTAGGAAACACTTCGACGATGGACCACAAGTGTAAGTTCCTTTAGACGATGGAGTTACTTTATAGTAGACTAAGGAAGCGTGTCTATAAAATTATTCAATTTTGCTTCCTTAATCGTAATTGCTGTGCTTGAATCCAAGTAGTTTGGAAATATACATGCGTCGGTTTAAGATATTTTTGTACTTTGTATCTTTTCAAGTCTACAAATATTTATGGTCATAATTTTGACGTCACAAATATCGTCAATTTTAGTTACCTACTGTTAGTTACTGTGCGATTTATAGACAAAATAAATTATGTATAATTATGTTGCTATTACAATAAATTTCTCTATTTGCTTATCATATTGCAGGGTTCCGACACGTGATACTGATCAAGACGATGAATTGATACCAGGTAAGCAAAATATTAATCAAATATCATTGAATAAAAATTATCCATTTACATTGACCACAATAAAAATTACATGCTATGTTTCAGGTTCAATTGCGTACAGAGAACGCAAGAAGTGGCTGAACTATGTAGAAATGCCGAACAACCCATATTCGCCTGAAGCTATTCAAAAAAGGCTTTCTACAAAGAGCACTTCCTCACTCTTCGACATGTTCACCACCAAGACAGATAGTGAAGATGATAAAATTGAAATACAAGATGACGATAGCGATGAAAGAGAGAGAGATATAAACGAAATCCCTGTGAAAGAAGTCAATCATAATAAGATAACTGTAGCTATTAGTAACGATAGTATTAATGATATTGGTTTAACAGTTAAAAGTCCGTCGCCTAGAATACTAAAAGATGTTGTGGCAGATGAAATACCACAGTATAAACGGTAGGTGATGCTCAAAAAATTACATGACATATAAAATAAATTTGTTCAAGAGACTGGTTAAAATGTTCTTCATTAACTTTAAGTATCGTATTTACTTCTGGTAATAAATTTACAGATATGGCCGTGACTATTATATTAGGGAGGCGAAAGCGTCGTGCGGCGGTCGCAAAAAGACAAGCGTGAGCGAGACGAGCTCGTTGTCGTCAATGAACAAGTCCACGAGCTTAGACAATTTCGATACAGAGTTCACGTCGCCTGTAAGTGCCAGCAGCTCGTTGAGCGACCTCGAGGCATCCGCCCTTCATCAGAACATCGTCCGTGCCGTACTGAGCCCCAGAAATGCCAGCCCCAACTTCGCAATAAACCCCATTTTCGAAAACCCCGATAGACAAAACGATAACGCTGACGAAAATCATGCGACAGACGATAACGTCGGTCGAAACGCCAACGTAAGACAACAATGTAGAACTGTGTGCAATGGAGGTGACGGTTATGTGGAAAACGAGGATATAGTTAGACTTAAAATACCGAAAATACCCGAAATTACTGAAGACCTTTTCGAGACATATACGAACGTTAGGCGAAGCAACACTCTGCGCAGCGAGGACCTGTGCGTCCGCGCCAAGCGCCGCCCACAACACAATTTTACGTTCGGGGGCAGTCTCAGGTTAAGCAAAGGCTTTCGTACCGATATATGGTGAATGAGCATCCCGCCTAGATCCGATATTATCTAATACACCACCTCCATTCTGAATGGCACTCCTACTGACAAACGAACATCTCTTAACATTTGAATCTCTTACTGTGTACGAAACATACATAGCTTCCGATCGAATCTTAGGGTACGGATAGTTAGGTTAACCTGATATTGGACCACCTTTCATAAAATACGGTGAAAGGAATTCTTTCTCATCTCTAAAGCAAACTTGAATCTAAAATATCTTCGTTTGACACACAGTATTGCCTGTTGTGTGTAAAGTTGGCATGTTGTTATTTGTTGGATATAAAGAGCTGACTAACAGCACTGAGCACTATTAATCCAAGAATTATCTTTAGTACTGCACTCATAGATTTGTGTTCTTCTTATTAAAATTTTCAGTACTACCGTAATCCTCAAAGAAGTTAGTGGTGAGTGTTGTAAGATTTTGGCAAACGTTTGACTAACTGCATTCGACTGCTTGCCACTAATGTAACGATTTCCTTAAAAACTAATCTAATACTAACTTCTTCACACAGGTTCATTACATCTTGATCATTTCTCATATCTATTGGTATAACCAATAGAGGAAGATCAACGTCGACACCTTTTATTTTCCATATGCAATGCACGTTTTAACGCTTTTGATGGCACCGAATATTCCTTGTATATATTTATATCAATTTGTATCTAACTATATTAACAAATGACTAACATCTATTGCACTTTTAGCGACAACAGTTAGACTGAACACAATTCTTGTAAAATGTATAAACAACCTGATTTCTTCACAGTAATTTCTGCGACTTGATCATATTCAAACTGCAGATATGTAAACACTTAGAATTGCACATTACATTGTCATAACGTTATCAACATTTTCAGGGATTACTTATAAAACAATTCAACATGATAGCGACGAACCAACATTACACAAAGTTTGCTGGCAAGGAGGACATGACATCATTGACGACGACTATAAATAATAAAGACAATATTATGATTGAATACGAAGACGCTAGCGAATCTACACTGTATGCCGCCACACCAATATATGTCGATGACGACACTGACAAAAAATTCGAAGAAATCCTAGAATCAGCTTACAAAACAGCACCTTTAGTACCTCCTCCACCAGTACCGCTTGACATTGAAGAAAAAGATGAGCCACTAAAGTCACCAATCAGTGTCGACAATTCATACATAAGCACTAGTAGTATGGAAGACTCCATTAAAATTTATAACGTTCAGACTGGAGAGATTATCAAATGCAAGCCTGAAGATAACGTATCAGAGAGATATGAGGTTGACGCGAATGACAACATTGAAATTGTCGATAAGAACATCTCAGAAGTAGATAGCGTTAGTAGTGGTAACGATGTGCATGAACAAACTGTGATAGATAATACTGCTGAAGAAAAATTGGAACTTGAATCTGATGACATATTGTTGAATCTACCTAAAGTGAAAGAGCTGGCTAAGAAATTTGTGAGCATGGATAATTTAGAGGAACCAATAAAGGTAGGACACGTGATGGCTCAAATCTTTACGGTGTGAGTCAATATTCTAACGACGTTAGGGTGTGTAAGCAAACATTAGACGTATCTGATAAAGTTATTTGCAACGATACAATTGCCATTAGCTACATATTCGTGAATTTTCTTTGATTTATTTATTTTAATTAATAAGTGACTACTGGCTAGAGATTAGTAAAAGCCAAGGTTAGCGTTGAAACGATTATCAAAATGGTACTTTACGCATTTTCGAGTATGGTTTAAATTAAGTAATCCAGTATAAAACGTTTTATTACATAACTCAAGATTAAATTTATTCGCTACTTAAGTTTCGTGCAGATAGTCTATCTTATTTTCAGTTTGAGTAACTGCTGATCGAGTATAAAGAAATTAAAACCTCTTTATTTTCGGTAACAATATCATAATTAACATTCTATTTACAGACGCCGCAGCAAATGTGGCGGCGAAGAAGCAAAGACAACATCCTCGCAGACTCCACATTCAAACCAGAGAAGACCAAGCAGATGTACATGCACAGCCTCACAGCTAGAAGTATCTCCAAAGAGTTCAGAGATGAACTCAAACTCTCCATGTCGACACCCCTCACAGTGCCTGGAGGCTCTAAGGAAATACCTGAAGGAGCTGAAGAGGTTACTAAAGAATCATCCAGGCCAGGCAGTCCTCTACCAGAACCGGGTACAATCAAAACTAAACTAGCGTTCTTCGAAAGTCTCAAGTCCAAATTTAGTAATAAGTGAAGTCGTTAACTGAAAAGCGATGCCATAAAAGATATAGGAGATAGTTTATATTGTACAAGCTGCCTGTAAGGCAGGGTTAAAAGTGCAACCATATTGGATTAGAAATCCTGATTCAACGTTCTATTGACATTCCACGAGTGACTGGACTAAAAATACTGGTCTGTCTCTTGCTTTAAGCTCCTTTTTAGTTAGCACTTCACTCACTGCTTTTCTCAAGAATTCCTTAATCAATCGAATGAAAGATGAACAGTATATAGCATGATTTTCTGTACATTGCGTAGTGTTTATTGCAGTAGTGAGACTACAACTTGTTTGTGTCATACTAAACAAGTAATGTAGTTAAAACTGTTTAGGGCAGGTCATTTCTTTTAATATTTAATGTAGTGCATAATAACGGTCACATAATTTAAATAGTAGGTTACGGTATCACAGTTAAGTGCCATTTTGTAATCATTATTTTTCATTTAATTAAGTAGTTGATGTTGTATTGGCGAAGTCATGTATATATTTCATGTATTTTAGGGTTAATAATGCCAAAATCTGATTTCGTTTTAGATTATTAGGAGTGTGAATTTTGATATTACCCGCCCCTTAAATGCCTTTATTGTTGGCATAAGCTTCGTTAATGATGAAATGATGTAAATTGAATTATAAATATGTTTCTGTCCCATGTATCATATGTGATACAGAACTATTTATTTACTACTGTGCCACTTCTTGGGAAGCAAATGGGTTAATGTATAAAAACGGTGTCACTGTCGGTCATGTATAATTCTTTCAATCAATAAATCAGCCTATAGCAGTCCACTGCGGCACATAGATCATAACTCTTTACATGAGAGCAATTCATTTATAAGCTGGCCATCTTTCCTATAGCACGAGATTTCTAAAAAGTCACGAGATGTGTATATCAATTTGACTTCAAACCTTTAGCTCGTGAGTTTCTTCAAAGGCCTCCAACAGGTTGCCATACAAGTAGCAATGTCAAAAAGAAATTACGATGTGTAATGTTTAACAGATGAAGATTATTTTCTCAAGTGTATCATATACGATCTTATCTTGCATAACATCTTAAACTTTATCTCTGAGAGAAAACCCAACATTTCTTCGCCAATACGTCACCATACATTTAGCTAATGCCAAAGTTGTAAATATTAATGGGTAAACATAGTGGTTGTGTCCTATGTATAGTGATTATTGTATATGTATAGTAATTATTGTATATGTATAGTTAGTGATGTAAGATGTGCAATAAATTATTACCTATTACCTACGCCACGGTCGCATTGTGATATATGAGAAACACGCATACTTGAACAATATAAATTACGGAAGTATGGATAAGGGTGGTATTGAATAAAAGTTATATACAAGTATAATATTGTTTTACTAGCTGCTGCCCGCGACGTCGTCTGCGTGAACGCTATACAGCACCTAACTATTAAATAAATACCTACGATTATACCTTTTAAAAAATACGCGGCGGCGATAGCCCAGTGGTGTATGACACGGACTGCCGAGACGATGGTCTTGGGTACGATTCCCAGCTACCCCTGGCATACACCTTTGACTTTTCGAAGTTGTGTGTATTAAAAAATATTAATTAATTATCGCTCGCTTAACAATGTGCCCCGTAGACGGCAATAGGCTCGCCCCCTATAACATTGGGACCGAAACATATCTGGCGAAGTGTGGGTGTGTAATACACCTCTGCCTACCCCTTCGGGGATAAAAGGCGTGAAGATATGAGAAGATATACTTTTAAAATAACATTCATTTACCCGTTTCTTCTTTATATTTCATACCTGCAGAAAGTGTAGTAACAGAGGGAGACTGTCTTTTGTAAAATTGACCTTCAAAAAGTGCTGATTTTCAGCCTGCTTTGAATAAATGACTTTATGGCGATTCTGCTGAATTAAGTCATAAGTTGTGACTGAAGCAGATGGAGAAAATAAGGAATACATAACAGGGTAAAATACATACTTATAGGACTTCTCCATATACAACATTAGTGGTTTGGCTCTCCGCAGCCAAAATGTAAAGAGAGTCAGGACTGGTGACGCAGGAGCAAGCGACATACAGGACACCCGCTGCCCTCAATGTCTGCCTCTGCGACTTATTGATGGTCATCGCGCAGCAAACACTCACGGGGAACTGTATGCGCTTGAATTATGAGGTATGAGAGGAATGCGTGGTATAAATACTGCCTCGCTAAGAATTTCCTAAATGGTGTGTCTGTGGAGCGAGATGACTTTCAGGCGGGTCACGTTACACAACTTCGGAGGAGATAGGTTCCGAAGAAGTATAATCGGGACACCGACTTTCAGCTTGATGCTATGCGCTGGAAGTTAACTTGCTGACTGGGAGTTCAGAAATTCCACGGGATAATGTGTGGCATTTTCTTGCTCGACGACAGTGTTTATAGAGGTGTAGACCACTTCTAGTAGACTGCCTCGTTGGTCTCGCGGCATAAATGTACGCGTGGGATTGGGAGGTCTCGGGTTCGATTCCCGGGTCGGGCAAAGTGTTATTGGTTTTTTCCGTTAGGAAATTCTCAGTAGCGGCTCGGAGTCTGGTAATGTGCCCGATACGGCAATAGGCTCGCTCCCTATTACGTGGGACCTAAAAATTCATGGCGAAATGTGGGTGTTATATCACACCTCTGCCTACCCCTTCGGGGATACAGGCGTGAGTCTATAAACAAAATAAAAATAAATAGACCACTTCATTCCTCTCAATTTCCGAGAGAATGCATTCGTTAATTGCTACAGCCTGATCATTTTTGGGCGTCAAAGTAGGCCACTCACACACTCACGAATTCTGCTATTACGGTATACAGCTGTATACCTAATTCTAAGCTGGATACAACTCTACTGAGAGACTCTGGAAGCACCACCTGTCCACCTCTCTCCTCTGGTAGAGTGTCTTCGCCAAGACTTAGAAAGACATCTTAGAATTTTTGAGCACGTGCATTGACGCCAAGCTGAGCTCTCATATTAATGGTCAAGCGCAGCATACGAACTCGTGACGACAACAAAGATAATTTCAACGAAGCACTCACCTTGTCCGTGTGGTGACGGATTAAGAATACGGAATGTCACCACCCCATATCATCCCATGGGTGACGTAAGAGCCGACAGAGGGAGCAAGAACAGCACTGTAAGAGAAGGAAAACTTGATACAAACCCTATACCAACCCGTTTGGCCAGCGTGGTATAGTAGGCCAATTCCTCCTTTCAAAGGAGAGGCCTAGTCCAGCAGTGGACTGTTAAAGGCTGATGATGATGATGATGATGACTCACCTCGTCAGCCCTCGATCCCCGCGTCACCACGGGAAGCGTTTGTCGGGAATCGTCACTGAACAGAACTTTGACCACCCATTAAATGCTCGTCTCTGCGGATGTCCTGCAGGGCTGTCCATGGCCTGAACTGCCTTCCTATTGGCCATCGTACGCTCATCCCACACGATCAGAGAGCAATCCTTGAGCACGTGTCCCTTATCACTGTTACGTGACACACCACAAACGGGTGTTACGGCGCTCTCTAAATCGATGGGAAATTTAAACATGGTATGTGCTGTCTTGCCACCCAGAAGCAGTGTGGCAGCGATTGCCGGCGACGCTACAGCAATGACAATTTTGCCTTGCTCCTGACCTCTGCAAGTACGCCAGTAGTAACAAATGTTTTTCCTGTTCCACCAGGAGCATCAAAAAAAAACATTTTAGCCTGGCTTTGCCCAACGCTTTCAAGGACGGTGTCGTAAAATTAGTAAGGTGTTCATTTCAAATTGTCTCAGCGTTATACTCCCAATTTTCACGGTCTTGATGCGGTGATGATTGGGAAGCTGGTAACAAATATTTGACCAGTGGATTGCCGCTGATAGAAATGACCACGTCTTGAAGTGAACTGAGACAGGTGTTCAGCACGCGGTCATCAGTTACTTCGACTTCGTCTCTAGTAACACGCCTCAAAGCTCGTAGAAAATCTTCAGACAGATGATGGCGATACTTCTCCCAGAAAGCTACCGCGTTCGCGACTCCACAAAACACCGAGATGACGTCAAACAGATGACGCATGCGGCTGGGACTGTCACTGACGCTCGCCTCCGCGAGATTTTCATCCCAGTATTGGTCACCGTCGAGAAAGTGACGTACCTACTACGCAGGCTGTGCGGTAAGTGGGATACTCCAAGCCATCAAATGTCCTCAGAAAGGCGAAAGACGTTGGGCCTCGGACCGTGTGAAGTAACAACCGCAGAAAATAGCATTCGACATTATTACACAAATAATATAAAAGTACGTTATAAACTCTACAAAATGCGGTGTCCTTGAAACTTCCCGGAAAACTTTCCATAGCACCTGCTCGTCAACGTCGGTTAAATACACCCTTTTGCTTGTCGTACGTGTAATATGAAGGCATCTCGTCATACGTAAGGGACCTCCCAAACTGATCGATTTTACAGAGCCTGAAAAATGCCAAGAGAGTTGTTTGACGCGGATTTTCCAAGTGCTCAGCAACGCTGTCGGGATCAAAATATATGCGCTGGCCGTTCTCTAGGTGGTCGTGTAAATGCATTACGGTAGGATGCTTCTCATGTATCTAGATAACACCAGTATCCGCCAAACTGCTTCAGACGTAACAATAAATAAATGGCTGTGTGTGAGTAAAAATAATCTAGCTAGTTCCACGTCTCACTAATGTTTATATACAGTTAATCCAAACAAAGGTACGTGCTATATGTATATCCCGGAAGACAATTTAAAGCAAGTTTACATGCGACATGAAAATATATTAATTAAGAAGCAATAATTACACCAATGTGACCAAAATGTTTATTTTGTACTAACTCTATTACTATTTATTCTGACAGAAATGATGTAAGCAATCTAGTGTGGCGATGGTGTAGTTAATTAATTAAATAACTTCAACTAATAGTCTTGCTCATCTCTGAAACGAATTAAAAATACAATTTTTAAGAAGAAAATGTACAACTCCATCTATGACTTCTGAAAACAACTATTAACGTCGCCAACATGTTCAAATTTAAATTATTTATATGCAAAAAGGGCTTACACATGTAATTCGACTTGATGTTTTTGAACTCTCTTAGATGGCGCTGCATTAAAATTGTCTTGATTCTATATATTCAATTAATTATGTTTATCAGCCTAAGTTACTTATATTGCGTGATTTTTATAGTGTGAAGCTAGCTTATAGCATAGTTAACATAATAACAACATTCAAATATGCATTGTTACTTTACACGTTGTTACAGAATGCGTTGAAAAAATAAAGGTTCTCTGCTCGTTCCCTGTAGGTCATAGCGTGATAATATGTAGCCTATGTGGTGACCCGACTTTTTAATAATATTTGTGCCAAATTTGAAGTAAATCCATGCAGTACCTTATTACTTTATCCCGGATATAAGGACAAACAGATAAACAGATAAACAGGCAAACAGGCAAACAGACAAACAGACAAAAATTCTAAAAACTATATTTTTGGCCTCGGTATCGATAGTAGATCACACCCCAATTATTCTTTTAAAAAAATATTCAATGTACAGTTTTGACTTTCCTACCATTTTATTATATGTATAGATTTATTTCTGTTACTGATCACTGATATTCATAAAATGTCAAAGTTAAAATCATATCTTCATCTAGATCACAAAGTGACGCCTATGAACGTCAATTTAAACTTAGTGTCACATTCGCAATGCAAAAGCATATAACCATGAGAAAGAACTACAAGTAAAATAAGCTGATGTTATTACGATAACACAACGACAACCCAACCTACTAGACACGTAATGTTTTCATTTCTACAAACAAACAATTCTGTCAAAGCGGTGAGGTATGCGGGGCGAAGGGGGCAACAAAAATGCATTCTAATTGGCCAGTTCAAATTTGCGGTACGTCATAATTCATAACTAATGTTGGGATTGGTCTTATGTAAGACGTATAAGTCTAACGTGTTGTCAGAAAGTGTTCGCCTTAGGTCTGCCGTCTAGTAGGCTGGATTGACGTTGCGATGACATCAGCTAGTACACACGGCTCCATGTCAAGCTAAACAGTTGCTGTACCATTTTAATACTTATTTCCTACACCATAAGAACTCCGTCCTTGTGGTGACGGATTAAGAATACAGAATATCACCACCCCATATCATTCCATGGGTGTCGTAAGAGCCGACAGAGGGAGCATATTATGCAGAGAACAGCACTGTAAGAGAAGGAAAACTTGATACAAATCCTATACCAACCCGTTTGGCCAGCGTGGTATAGTAGGCCAATTCCTCCTTTCAAAGGAGAGGCTTAGTCCAGCAGTATACTGTTAAAGGCTGATGATGTTATGCCATAAGAACGGTACAAAGGTCAAAGTGCCTACCTTGATGTCTTGCCGTGTGTAATGATGAATACAAATTCGAAATACTGAATAATATTGCTTCTTTTTCTTATTATTGAGTATAGCACTGGATTGATATATACTACCTACTGATATTGGACTATAATGTCACAACTTAATACTGATGTTAGCACTTTACAGAAGGTTGGTATAAATCTGTATAGTGTAAAAAATTGGCAAAATGACAAACGTGGCACTTCGAAGTTAAAAAAAGTTAGATTTAAGCTGTATAGTTATAGACAATATGTTCCTATGAACTGTGTCCGTTTGCCGAACATGACCATGTTCTAAATTATAAATTTCAGTACCTTGTCTGCAATTTTGCATACTGAAGACAGAAACTTCTTTTGTATGTAGGTATGTACAATTGTATATTAACAATAATAATTGTATTGAAATATAAATATTATAAAATAAATTAAATTATAAGTAAAAGTTTTACTTACATACATAAAAATGTATTATAACTAGAATACTTAGCACCACAAGTGTAAATAGTACTTAAATTACACTGTCATCAAAAGTTACAAATAGCATTTTAACACCATTTCTGCCGATGTCGATAAATGGCACCACGGTTTAGGGCGGTTGCAGATTAGCGTTTTATACGCGCGTAAAAGCTCGTTTTGGAAGCGCATGTAGGCGCATACAGGCGCGCCTTATGACACACGCGCAACTCGTACGAGCGTTGACGCGCTTCTAAGCTCCTATAAACGCGTGCCGTCAGAATCCATGTTAACACTGACAAGATGTTACGAGTGAATACGCCGAAATATGCCCGTTTACGCCACTCCGGTTTTTTGAAGTGCGTATGCTGAAACGACCGTATACACGCAGAAAAATACGCTAATCTGAAACCGCCCTTATATGTGCTTATAGCAGTTGGTAACCGACAAGTGTCTTATTATTGTCTCGCAAAACGTTTTATTTATGAGACAACTGTAAATTATTTAGAAGATAGTAAGGAGTGACATTATACGGTGCTATGACTTCACCTGTCAAAATTGTGCCTTATATCAGAACGCCATCTATTGACAAAGACAACATAGCTATTTATAATGCTGTTTTCAAACTCAATAGTAAATACCCAGAGTTTTATGGAAGGGTATGCTCTCCATATCATCGGCATACTTTCTCCTATAGCACCACAGATAATAGTCTATCAGACTAGAGTTAGGTACCTCTACATCTTGACCTTTCAATTTCTCTTCTATTCTCTTCTTGAGTAGTTCTACTGCGTGGATGGAGCAGCCGCGGATTTCTACTTCTTCTTCTGAACCGCTCGGTAATAGGACATCTGAAGAGAAGAAAAACATGAGATTTGTATAATCTCTTGTGATTGTATTACACATGATATCATGGGCTGTCATGTAATAAATCATGAATTGGGCGTGAGGTTTGATTGGAACAAAATTAATCTTTAAAAATACCCTAAACGTCAAATATGCAACACTAGCCAAGTCGAATGATGGGTACAATTTGAGAATTAATTGTGGTGTTGGGTCAATTGGGTGGTATTTACACATCATTGGAGATCATTATTATCTCATGACTTCATCTACGGAAGTAGGAAGGCCATCTTAGAATTCTGACTTAAGTATGTACAGGATGCTTGCTAGTCACCCAAATACATATACATGCTGTATTAACAATGACCAAATCGGTGACTTTCAAAGTTTAATCGTTGAAGCAATCGCAGCGAACCATCAAGTCACCGAATGTCAATGGTTTCTATCTTGTTTTAGTTCTAAACCTCCTAAATCTAAATGGGTGCCTATTCCAAGTTTGGGCACCAATTTATCGCATTCAAGGCAAAATCGCTTTTTAAAAATGTGTGGTAAAGGTCTCATCCACAACTCGGATGCAATCGACTGGCGTGTAAACTCTTCCGCCTAGTCTCAAGTGGGGATCCACTTATTAACCCAGATACAACGACAACACAGCCTACTAGACACCTAATGTTTTCATTTCTACAAACAAAAAAATCTGTCATAGCGGTAAGGTATGCGGGGCAAGGGGAGGCTACAAAAATGCATTCTTATTGGCCGGTTCAAATTTGCGGAACGTCATAATTCAAATTTAAAGTTTGGATTGCTCTTATATAAGACGTATAAGTCTAATGTGTTGTTTGAAAGTGTTCGCCTTACGTGTGCCGTCTAGTAGGTTGGGTTGTCGTTGCCCAGATATGATGTGCTGCTGCGCATAATAAAATGCTGTGCTGCTACTGCTGTATAGCATTTCAGCGTACACACAGCGCGAAGTCAAGCTTTACAGTAGCTGTACGATTTTGATACTTATTTCATACACCATAAGACGGTGCAAAGGTCAAAGTATCTAACTTGACGAGTAGCCGTGTGTACACTCTACGAAGATACTTAGTAGATAACAAGAACACGATAACGCGTCATAACTGTCAATCATGTATTTCATGTTTCATCTGAGTTTTTCATCTGTTTCATTATGTTGGTAAACCTAATCTAAGAGAAATGTGACAGTACTTTAGATTATAGATATATACCAACTTTCAAAGCACTTGAGATAAAATACTCATATTACTCAGCATATACACTGTAGAATTGTCTGCCGCTCTGTGACAAACGCATAATCTAATACAATAAGGGCCTGGTCACGAGATCGGTCTAAGCGGCGAGTGGCGCGGCAGGTGTGATGTACATGCCGCGTTTACTCTGAGGCAGACGCGCGCTGCGTTACAGTAAACGCGCCATGTAGATCGACAACGGTCGCCGCTGTAGGCCGTGGCCGTAAGCGATGATAGCGAGTTATTGGGATCGATTCATCATCATCATTGTTCAAGCATTAGCCTAGTTCCATCCAATGCTTTCTGCCTTGGAGCCTTGGGTCCACTTTCTAGTCTTACTATATTTGGCAGAATATTAAGTTTAGTTAGTTATGGGATCGATTACCGGGCCGAATAAATGTTTCGGGTTCACTCATAAATAACATTAAAATAAGCGTCGTGCTGCATGATGCTCCTTGGTAGAGTATGGCGAGTAATGACAAAAGCTTGATATTAAGACTGTATCGTATGTGATACCACAGACTTATATTCACAAATAATGGTTTTTAATTGCGTTTAGTTTAATATTGAGTATCATATTCACATTTCCTACAATTTATTAAAATTCTAATTTATCAATCCCATCTGCTTGAATAGTAAGTCAAATCATTTGATTGACTCGGAATGGTATTTTTTCGCAAATTAGGT
The DNA here is from genome assembly GCA_944739405.2 of Euclidia mi. NCBI lineage: Eukaryota > Metazoa > Arthropoda > Insecta > Lepidoptera > Erebidae > Euclidia > Euclidia mi. The sequence continues at coordinate 81,757,726 of OX123189.2, forward strand.
GACCTATGTCCAACATTGTACTGCGAAAGGGTGTAATATGTGGGCGATGTTACGTAATTACATCGCTCGAACTAGGAACAAAGCCTGAGCCGCGGGTAGTGCAATCGAAACAACAATTTATGGATACATTGGAGTGATAGTTGTGGGACAACTACAAGCGAACTAACAACAGTTAAACCACATCGCAACTTTTTTTCTTTGTGGACAGTGTTTTAATGTCTACATCAACCAACCTTTTTTCAGTTTATCCATCAGCTCATCACTATAACTCAGGGCGCCGAAGTAAACCAGCACTTGAGGTACTCTATAGTCTGCAAACATAGTAATCTTATCTATGTCCTCAAACTCTCCCCAGCCAGTACCGCCGAAGAAGTTCCACAGATCAGCGACCAGGATCTGCGCTCGTTTGTACAAGGCTACCTGTAACAGTAAAAATAACCTTAGTAATTATACAAAACGCGCTAGTACTGGTCTACACCAGTACAAGGAAGTGGGCTTCCACCCCAGTATAAGCCTTTGTCAGATCGCCTAGAGTCCCTTTCTTCTTCAAGTAAATAATTAACTGTAAAGCCTCGTATTCATTAGGGGACATTTGTCCCGCGACCTTGTTTCCCGACACGAATTCTACGTGTTGAGCGACGTCGCAGGGGACATTGCCCGACATCGCAGGTGACATCTACGTGTCGGGGAACAAGTCGCTTGTCGACGGTCCGATAGCGTCCACCTTGCGCGACTTCGTGTCCCTCGACAGTTTTCTCGACGGCATTTGACTTGTGAGGACGTGTGTTGCTATTTGTTCCGCGACTACCTGCGATTATAGCACACTTCGTTGGTCCACACTACCAACGAAACTGTGTTAACACTTAGGCGACATCTCGATCGTATGTGGACGAGTGAAATGTCGGTCGACATTGTCGCGGGACAGTCGCACGTAAATGTCCTGCGACTGTTCGCGATAAGTCGCACGACTTTGTCCCCTAGTGAATACATGGCTTAAGTGGCCTTGTTTGTGCCCGACCTAAAAAATATTTGGCCTTAATGTACATGTTATAATATTTCCAGTGAAACAAATGGGCATCAACTGCATTTGTCCCTGAGTTAAAAATATATATTTGATTTGACCATTTGATTTGGAGGAACTTTCAGCTTCTGTGTTAATAGAGTGCATGCATTTACTATCCCTGTTGCATGTACTGGGTACTACATATCAAATAGTGAAAAGGAAGGCTTTTATTTACGCAAAAACATCCTTTACCAACTTCATTGTTATTTTTTTACAAAGTGACGCTTCATCATCATCATCACCAACTTGCCGAGGACCACTGCTGGATATACGAGGCCTCGTAGACACGTCCTCTCTAATGGCATGCCACTGAGCCCGATAAGTGACGCTTATGAACGTCAAATTAAAATAGGTAATGATTTGTTAGATTCCACATTTACATAAAATAACTATGCTTACTGCAATAAAATTGTCTTAAACTATGCTAAACGGTATTTTTTTTTACTAATTTAAATGTAACCTCTGTATTACCATAGAGCATAGATATTTACATAGAGGCGCTCTGTAGACAAACTTTCTGTGACCCATATTGCCGCTTGGCGGGTGGCAGTCGCGCTGTGACAGCTGTCTCTACGAGTGCAAGAGAGACGAACGTTTCTCCTGTGTATCTTAACTACGAGAGCAAGAGAGATGGAGAACGACGACAGCGCCGCCAACGGCGCCAACTACGAACTTCACTGACGACAGTCGCCAACTCGCCACTTGGAATCGGCACACGAAATCCTTAAGAAATACGCTTCTATATGTAAATCTGTATTCATTGGTACATATTACCGATGCTTCGATCTTACAACGGCCATGGTCACAGAGTAAAATAAAATTGTATGATGACGACAGTCGCCAACTCGCCACTTGGAATCGGCACACGAAATCCTTAAGAAATGCGCTTCTATATGTAAATCTGTATTCATTGGTATTACCGATGTTTCGATCTTGCAACGTCCATGGTCACAGAGTAAAATAAAATTGTATGATGCATAAAACATGATAAAGTTTAAAATCGATTATCTACGCATATTTACCAATATCGAATCACAATCAAGACACGCCAAGCCTAGTTAATATTCAATCAGTATTGAGAACCCAATCAAAAACCAAATAGAATGTTTGCAATTTGCAATTTTATTAAATGCAGTGCCTTACCTGCTGGCCATTAAAAGTAGCTTCATCACGAAAGCAAGGGAAGTTATTCACTATAATTCCCAAGAGCTTCTCTGCAGATTTATTTGCCTCTTTCAAACAATTAACAAATGTCCCATCATATTTGTCTAAAAGAACTTTGCCCACTTCATGCAAGACTGATAACCGCTCATCAAATAATGGTATCTGGACTTCATTGTCACCTCTCATGATATTCCGTAGTTCGTCAACTGTTATCTTGGAGTAGTATGCGGGATTTGCGATGTCAATGCCTTCCTGTAAAAAAATATAGGTATAAATAAAAAGGAGAAAATTTATTTTTTTATTTATGTTTGCAGTTCAATACAATCTTGTTCATCAGAGATAATAGAGTTAACATGGTCACCCACTGGCATTCAGTGGTTTGAATTAGTGATGTTCCAGATATACATGTAGAGGAAGAAGAAAGATCCGTATCTTTAGCAAAACAAAATTACATAGTAGCAACAGCTTCATGATGATAATAAAAATATACAACCATATACCAAAATTCATCAGGGAAGTACCTACTACCACGCAATTTAAAATAAATTTAAAAAAGTGGCTCATAGATAAAAGTTTCTACACAATCAAAGAATTCTTAGACTACAAATGAATAAATAAGTAGGTAATTAATATCGTACATACATATTTAAGAAATACATCATTAAGCTGTTAACTATTTAAAATTAGGTAATTCATATTTAGTAATATCTCGTTACAATTTTTGACATTAAGATTTTGACATTATATTTTGACATTATATTTTGACATTATTATTATTATTATTTTTGAATAATATTGTGAGTATTATGACTTAATTTATATGGATAAAAATATAAGAAATATTGTTATATAATTAAAATTAAATGTTAACATGTCCTTGCATGTAAGATAAATATGATTATAAACTTATCCCTACAATATTCGTATGCCTGATAGAGGTGAAATGTGAACTGTAAAAAATATGAATTTCATCTATTATGTACCATTTCAATCGAATAAAGTCATTTCATTTCATTTCATTTCCAGTGGGTGACCATGTTAACTCTACGATCATTTTTTACTTCCGCACTATATCTGGGAAATTATTGGTTCAGGAAGCTCAAAGTCACGGCATTTTTTTTCTAATTATTCAAAAATCGTGATTTGAATGATAAATGTAAACTTTCTTCCAAATAAAGGTAAACAAAATGTTCAATATTTCCCTAAAATAAACGGCTTTAAGGTTCCCTAAACGCAGTGTATGCTTACTAGCAATCAGCTGAGAGTTCATTCCCCTCGGTAGGGCGATCACGTGATCATAAACTGCCGCCGTTAGGGCGGTTTCAAACTAGAGTTTTATACGCGCGTATAAGCTGGTTTTAGGAAGCGCATGTAGGCGTATTTAGGCGCGCCTTTTGGCACACGCGCAACTCGTACGAGCATTGACGTGCGTTTAGACGCGCGTCATGACGAGCTTAGGCTCGGATAAGCGCTATACTGACACGATATCACTACTAAAGTCACAGTCAAAATCCTTTATTCATTTGGGTCACATTGTGACCCAAATGAATAAAGGATTTTGACTGTGACTTTGACTTTGATAGCATGGATTGCTATTGGTGATTAAGTAGAATTGAAAACTATTTATTACATTCAATTCGGAGTAATTTTAACATACAGGGTGTCACAAGACCCATCACCAAGCCAAAGTCTACTCGTTCTGCACATCATGCAAAGTCATACTACGGGCAAATAATACGTGGGAAACGAAATATTTTATTAAGCTTAAAAAATAGACACTTTTTATTAGCCGCAATGTATGGCGCGCGCTTACAGTAAAAATTGGCACGAGAAATGCATCGTACCTACGCCGGCCGTGTCTGCCTACACTGTGCGCCGCGGTCGACCTAAGGGCGGTTTCAGATTAGTGTATTTTTCTGCGCGTATACGGTCGTTTCAGCATACGCGCTTGCACGCGCGCTACATTATGCGCTACAAAAAACCGGTCTCGCGTAAACGGGCATATTTCGGTGTGTTCGCTCGAAACGGTAGTGATATTACATGCGCTTATCCGAGCCTAAGCTCGTCATGACGCGCGTCTAAACGCACGTCAATGCTCGTACGAGTTGCGCGTGTGCCAAAAGGCGCGCCTAAACACGCCTACATGCGCTTCCTAAAACCAGCTTATACGCGCGTATAAAACTCTAGTTTGAAACCGCCCTAACGGCGGCAGTTTATGATCACGTGATCGCCCGGCCGAGGGGAATGAACTCTCAGCTGATTGCTAGTAAGCATACACTGCGTTTAGGGAACCTTAAAGCCGTCTATTTTAGGGAAATATTGAAAATTTTGTTTATCTTTATTTGGAAGAAAGTTAACATTTATCATTCAAATCACGATTTTTGAATAATTAGAAAAAAAATGCCGTGACTTTGAGCCTCTTGAACCAATAATTTCCCAGATATAGTGCGGAAGTAAAAAATGATCGTAATAATTGGTACAATATGGGGTTTCAGTTTTCGTTAACCCTTTACCGCATGTAGTGCCATATTTGGTACATTTCATAATTGTGATAAAATGTTTATTATAGAGACATCTGTTCAACTCCACTAAAAGTATAGTTGTAGACTAGTGTGTTTCCAAACGCAAAAAGTCTCTGGTAAACCTCTATGCTGTCAATCGTTCTATATTTCAGTGTCAGAACTCGTCCGTTAGCCATTTTTTCGGAAATGTCTAGTTGAGTTGTTTGTTTCACCGATTTTTATGAGTTATTGTGCAAATAAAAATATAATACAAGTTTTAATCGCAAGAAAAATAGATCAGAGGAAGTTTTATGGCATAACACGTAAGTTAAATTAACTGCATTCTAGCAAAAAACATCCTTAAACTTTGTTCCTAATTTGGAACACGATGCGGTAACGGTAGATTCATTCGGACATATTTGGAACTCTATGAAGTAAGGGGTGCATTTACCGTTGGCCAAATATGGAACAGTATGTAAACAGTACATCATAAATTCATAATACAATTAACTTTTCAGTTTTTATTTAGCTATGTCTCTATTTTTATTTTCACTTTGTATTTTAATTTATAACAGGTACAATAATTTGCATAGATCGATAGATCTCAAGAAGTGGCTGAAGACGGGATTGGGCATTGGCCTAGTTGGGCAAATGATCGTCAGCGTTGTAAAAATTGTGGACAAAAGTCTCATGTATGCTGCAGTAAATGTGGTTGCTACTTTTGCTTTAGCAAAGACCGAAATTGTTTTAAGAGTTTTCATGTTTGCACAAATGAATAAACCTTTTAATGTACTATAAATGTTTGATTACAAATCCTTATTCTTATCCTTATCTAAAATACACACATTACCTGAAAACTATTTATATATTTATTTATTAAACCCATTAACTTAACCGTACCTGCATGTTGTTCCAAATGTGGAACGTCTTTCAAAATAACCATGAACGCATGTTGTTCCAAATATGGAACAGGGGATTTTTTTACAATTTTATATGCATATATTTTTTTTATTATTTTTCTAGGGTGTTTTCTGGGGTAAGAAATATCATAAATTAATTTGAGCGAATTGTAAAACTCCATGCGGTAAAGAGTTAAGGGTCTTTTTACATCCTGTATAGACCAGGGTAGATAATTTTTGAAACGAACTAAAATTATAGTAGGATGAAACCCATTGGAGAAGGAAGAGAAAATAGCACAAAATAAAGGAAAAATAAATTACGGGCCATCTGAGTTCAGGAAGTGGATGGGGTTGCGATTTTAAGGGGGGAAAAGGGTTTATATTGACTGCCGGCAAAGCTACACGTCCTACGGAAAAAACCTCAATAGCAAAATTGTAGGTAATTAAAAGATCTACAACTTTTGTTTTTACACTTTATTCACACAACGTCAAAGTTTATGTAAAAAATTCAAATAACCAAGGTTTTGGTCTTTATTTTTAAATTTTAAAATAGTTTTTCTTTTGACGAAAATTGGCGAAAACTTACCTTTTTATGTTCCAAATGGTTTTTATTTAAAATATTTATTTTTACGCCTTATTTTGACTTAATAGCGAAAAAAACCCTAATAGGGTAGTTTCCAGGGTCAAAATAATTACATTTTATTTAGTCCGTATTTTAGATTATAAAAAAATATTGGACACGTATTTTTTCTTTTCTCAATTAAATAAAAAATAACAAAGATATAGCCAGTGAAAGTTACGTGTGACGTCATCTAGTGCGAAAAAATGCAGCACGGTGTGATGTTATACGTAACTTTAATGAGCTATAGCTTGGTCATTTTTGGTTTAATTTACAAATAAAAAAATACGTATGGCTTAATTTTGAATAATCTAAAGGACGGACTTATAAAATTTTTTTTGTCAACTAGCCTATTTTCAATCGGCAAATTCAATTAGCGTAAACTCCTATGTATTGCTATTTTAAGATAATGTTATTTTATAGACAAGTGGGGAAGGGCTGGGTGAATAATTTCAATACAAGTTTAAACATGATCTGTCTATTGTTCTGCCGGGCTTGCGTGACGTCAACTATTGTTTCAATATCGCGCGCACCGACATCGATTCAGTAAGAAAATAAAGATCCGTATCACACCAAATATCCGAATTGCGATCCGTATCCGCGGATATACATTTTTAATGGCACATCGCTAGTTTGAATACAAATACAATTGTTGTTACGAATCAGAGTTTACTTTATTTTTGTTGCATCATGTGTATGCGTATATGTCTCTGGAATACAGAGACTTTTTTTACAATATTGCATTAGACCTAGAAACCATAAGTCTTAAGAAGAGGCTCAGGCTACTAGGCTTCCCTCACACAGAGCCAGCTCCTATTATGTAGAAGTTGGTCACAGGTTTTAGGAGATGGGCTAGTTTGTGAAACAAGAAAAGGAAAAGCTGCCTTCACAAGGGAGGGGGAGATGTCTTAAGATGCAAGTCTTAACAAACATTAAATCATAGGCAAAATAAAAAATACCTTGACAGCCCTAGAAAGAGCAGCTTCCAAAGCATAATAGCCATGGTGTCCATCAACGGTCCACTTCTGAGCGCCTGTATATGACCAGAAGCAGAAGTTCAATGCGTCAGCAACAAACACCCAATCTATGGCCCTCTCATGGCTCTTCATTGGCTGCATTATGTTCGCACCAGTGTCAGGGATCTCAAGCTTGTTTGACATTGATTTTAGCATCTGGAAAATTCAAAATGTTTTATTCTCTTTGGTTATTAGATCAGATGTTCCATAATACTTATTTAATTGGTAATTTATAGAAAAAAGTAATTTAGGCAGAATTGTAAGCTGTGAGGCGAGTGTACGGCTTATATAAGATATGAAAGTCAAAAGGAGACACAGAAAGTTTGTTTACTTTCAATCATTCATCTCCATGTAAAAATCTCGAAAGTGGTGGTCTAATTTTAGATAGGTATCAAAAAGTCACAGAAAGTGAAGACATAGTAAGTAAATTAAAACTAATGATACAGGTGTGTGTACACTATTCGCATTTTAAATAAAATTAAACATGTAGCAATAATGTCTGTATAGAGTATAATAAATATTACAAAATATTCTCATACCTCTTCACAAAGTTTTTCAAGTCCTTCGTTATGAATTTTAACAAATTTCGCATTTTTTGCAATGAATTCACCAGATTGTGCTGGCGGCAAAACTCCTGCGCGAACCATAGTTCTGATAATACTATAATTAATACACCTTTTAAACAGTATACGCAATAAAACCATGTAAATTTTACCAAACGGTACCTGAGTATTTTATCAACATAACTGTGTCAAAAACTCAAAAACATGTCAAAAATCAAAACAAATGATGACGTTTTGTATGTCGTTCAAAAACGAATGGAACCTGTTGAGAATGGTTTATGTTAGTTTATTCTTATGAAACTCGATGAATTTATACAATATCAGACTTAATTAGTGTAAAAACCATGTATTTCTATAGAGAGTCACATTGATAAAGGTATGCTTTGAATAATATTTGAATTGTGAATTAAGCAAAAAGCCAGTTTTATTAATTTGTTATTTCGGAACCTTAAAATGTGTTTAATTTTACGCATACGCATGGTTTAACTGAGTGTAAGTGTAAGATAGTTCATAATCCGAGAAGTGTTACAAAACTAAGTAGAATAATACTCACAGAAAGAGTAGATAAACTGTGACTTAAACTATACTCATCCAAATAATAAACATGTTATTAAATGTGATTTCGGTTATCTTATAATCTGACTTCAAAGCACGAAGTGTCACTAATGAAACGTAATCGTATAACCTAAAAAAGTTTTATTATTGTTTGTCATAAATTCATAATTCATATTCTCTAGCGCCGAATTATTTAAAAATTATTAATAATACAATCTTAAACCATATTACTATTTCTTGCTCCTAAAGATGCCTCTTGATGTGCAAGGAACGTTCGTATCTCAAAAAATAAACAAGATAAGGTGGATTCCAGAAGATTATGTGGAGACAAAGTGCTTTTTTACCGGTAGTTGGGATGACGATGTAAATGCCGTTAAAGTTTGGACTATTGAAAGCCCTAATGAAGACGACGAAGTTGACTATCCTCACGAGCTTTCGTCGTATCCCGTAGAAGGTGATGTCACACAAATAAAGTTTACCGAAAAGAATAAGATAGCGGTTTCATTGTCTAATGGTGATGTCAAGGTGCTCGAAATTAGTATTTATGACAAGAAAGCTCCACTTAAAGAAGTGTATCATTGGAAGAATTTGCACAATTACGGGTGAGTCCAGAGTCCTTAACTCAGCCTTTGTTCTATCAGTTTAGCTTGTTATTATTAGGCAGTGATAGTCTTGTTGAGATACCCACAGACTGCCAAGCAGAGGGTATAAATATATCATCACATCCATAGTACAATGAACAGTATTCTTTGGAGCTGGTCATGTTTCTATGGCGCCTATGTATTTCAATCCAAAATGATAAAAGGGTTTTTATTTGATAACTAGGTATGTAGTACAGTAGGTGCTTGGTAATATGGCACTTGCTAATCCAGCACGCTCAGTAGTCCGGCACTCAACGACTCAGGTAACCCTCTTGATAAACCAGCATTTTCTACAGCCGAATGCCGGATTACAGCGCAGTTGAATTGTTTGTTTAATTTAGCTGTCGCTCTGCAGTCTGAGCCTAATCTTAACAGTGAAGCCATGTGTTTGTTTTGACCTTACCATATAATATAGTTTTTTATTGTGGAAATATTTTTATAATAAATCTTTTACTTCCCATAAAAATAACCATAATCGGGCATCAGCCACAAAAAAATGCCTGCCAGATTACCAAGAGACAGAAGTAGATATTATATTAAATTTATTTACCAGTCATTTGCTGTGCTTTTTTAATTCTGGGTCTCATAAAAGTGACGCTTTCTGACATCCTGAAAAAAGGACAAGTCAGAAGTACCCTTAACAGAAGAGCATGCATGAGAAACTTGATGGGAGTGAGTGAAGCAAGTGAGGTATGTCAGGATTGTTGCAAATGGCGTTCCATAGTCTCTGCCTACCCCTCCGGGAAACAGGCGTGAGTCTATGACATAGACTCACGCCTGTTTCCCGGAGGTGTTTCCCTGTCACTTTTATACATACATACATACATAGACTCTATGTATGTATGTATGTATAAAAGTGACAGCCGCTCCGGTATGCTACAGAATAATGGGTTGTGGCGTGTATGTTATTTGGAGAGTGCAGGTGTAGCTGCAGGCATTCTTTAGTATATAAAGTGGTCCAAAGGCAACTTGCAATGGCATTTTATTTCACAAATATTAAATGTAGTAATAAATTTTATATGTTTGCCAGTTGTAATGTTATTCATGAGTTTATTAAATGGGTTTGAATTTAAAGGCATCAGTTAGTTATCACAATAAAAAATCTTCAGGTTGTATACATGTTTAACCCTTTGAAGTGTTTACAAGACACAGAACTGCACCCTGTGATACACCAGCCCGATGGTGCAATAAATGTTCAAGGCTTAAACCCATTCATCACTTTTCTAAGCACTCCATGTTTTAGGTAGCATTTATAAACCAGCACAGGACTTTTCTATACCCATGCTGTGCTCAGTGCAGGTATACTTATGCAATTTTCTTATAAGAATGTTATGATTAACTCTTTCTAATGCCTTACTAAAGTCAATGTTAACTCAGTCAATTTGAAGTCTTCTTTCTTCTGCAAAATTTTCAGAAATATATTGCATGTTAAAACATAGTTTCCTTTTTTGTATATTTAGTTTTGCCTTATGAGGTATGTCCTCACCATAGTTTTAAACAGTTTACTACTAGCTCAGATGTATTAATATTAATTTATCACTGCACTGTTTTAGACATTCAAATTGTCAAAGGTTCAGATAAATACAAAACAAATCTTGCAACATTATTTTTAAATATTTTTATTTAACTGTTTTCAGAGATGAGAAATGTTCCTGTACATCATTAGACACTTTAGAGGGAGATATAGCCACAATTGGGGAAGATGGCAACATACATGTGTTGAGCGGAAGAAGAGGAGAGGTCATCCGCTCTATCAAGGAGGCTGACAGCTGTTCACTACATGCTGTGTGCTTTATCAAACATAATGAGGTAATGATACATTAAGACACTGTTTTACACTTTTCTAGCCGCTTGAATGCCGTAAAACCAGCTACAACAGAAAATCGATGATGTCTCGGACTGATGAGTGCTATGGCTCTTAATGGACTAGTGTACTATAGAGTGTGGTTCAAAGCAGCTATAGTGCTTGGGATTTAGACAAACAAAATCAACTTGAAAAAGACTTGCATTGATAAAGTATGGATAGTAGTTAAAAGTAAGCCAATTCCTAATATGTTTTTCTCTGTAATAGAAATATTACTCTCATGGGCTGTTGCGGATCAATCCTCACTATTCAGAGGACGATTGTCGAGTGAGAGTCTGGATGTTATTAAATTTTCATGCAGGAGTAACTCATTGGTAAAAAATATTTTTTTTGACAAAGCTGAGTGTGTGACTTTGAATTACGTTTCTCATTACAGGCAATAACAGGCAACCTCAGGGGCCACATGAAAATATGGGACTTACGATCAGCAGAAAACAAGCCAGCCGCATCATTCCTACTAGCCGGCGATGAACTAGCAGCTACGTGCATCATCAGTCATCCAACTCAACCTCACATTATACTCGCGGGCAGCGAATCTGGCTCCCTCGCAGTCTGGGACTTACGTATGAATGCATTCCCCACCTCCTTAGTAAACGCACATGCAGCAGGAGTCACCGAAATGCAGTTTCATCCAGAAAATCCTCATAAACTCCTTACATGCTCTGTGTCAGGGGAACTGTGGGATTGGAACATGGAAGCCATGACAAAGAGTTCAAAAGGACCTGACAATCAGGTGGTTACATGGATGCCTTTAGAAGAGAAGAGTTCTATGATGGTTAATTCACTGATTCCGGCTCTACATAAATCGATTAATACCCTGCATTGTGACAAAGGCAGGATACTTTGCGGTGCTGATAATGAAGCTGTTTATTTGATTAAAAATTTTAAGTACTAGGCATGTAAATAGTCAGCCAGCCTTTGAACAATGGAGTGGGAAACATAAACACAATTGATATGGAATGTCATTTGAATTATTGAAGAGACTAGAAAGACAGATAAATTTAAACATACAACATCATAAACTTAGTTGAAGATTGTCACATTCAAATAATTTAGCTAATACATAATTATATTTTTTGCTGTTGCCTACTATTTTTACGATAGCTTTTGTAATAAAAAATAATGTACTTATTTATTATTTTTAGAAATAAAAATAGTTAGCAATTTCAAATAGAAAGGTGCCATTCCATTTTTGTTAGTTCAGTCTTTTCTAAAAGTCATTTGTGATCAATATCTCTGATGAACTACACTCGGATAACACTAATTATTGCTTTGAACTGTCGTTATTATTTAGTTTTTAAGTTTAATATTGTAATGTCTCTTCAAATGCCTCAAAATAAAACTCTTGGACCAGTTCTTAGGCGGTGGTCTGTAAGAAACGCCCTAGGTCGCGTCCGACGTGACGCTGTACGCGGCCTACGAATGCTTAATATTCCAGGTTTGATTGCGACATTTATAAATGTGCCTTTCTGCTGTCCACTAGCAACAAACTAATATCAAATACATTTTTGTACTTTTCCATATATTTTGTTTTCCATGTTAATGTATGTTTGAGTGGATTTTCAATAACGCCCCAAGCGGTTATGTTTGTGATGCCGAGTTTCTACGCTTGCCAAGCCTCGACAAGCTTCCACAAGCACAAGCGTGTAAACAGGCCGTTTGGCTTGGCTTGCGTGAGCTTGTGGACGCTTGTACAGGTCTAGTGTCGGTTTTTGGACACAGATCAAAGAGCGCTTGCGGCAAGCGCTTGCGACGCGTTCACACGTTGACGTTGGCGCGTGCTTAGTAGTCGCTGTGATCTAGAAACGAACGCACGTCTAGTTCTGTCTCAAAATGAGTGGCTGGTCGAACTTCTGTTGCTTGTTTGTATGATTATGCACTATATCGCTCCCAGTGGAATGTCACGAGGGAACATATTAATTATATGGCATATTATATGGCACCAGTAATATTTCGAGGCTATGTAGGTAAGGTTTTCCGTAGAGGGTAAGGACGAGGACCTGGCAATCTACATCATACAAAATAATTGGTTTTGCTTCTCTTTAAGTGTATTTCAAATAAAAGTAGGTTAAACCAAAGGTTATAGTCGATACAAGTTCGGTGTCCGCCATGCTTGGATGTACGTAGCATACTGACGCATTTACAAGCGTGTAAACGGCTCCCAAACGCCAAGCGAGATTTGTAGACGCTTGGAGCTTGTGGAAGCTTGTCGAGGCTTGGCAAGCGTGGAAACGCGGCATGAAATAATACAATGCATGTGAAGCCCTCATGAACCAATAATATAGTGTGAAAACGGCTAAGAAAAATGGATAGTAAAATAAAAACAATTAGTATAAGTAATATGCATTTTTATTAAATTCCGAAAATAGATACACTTATAAAATAAAATTACACATAATAATACACCAAGTCAGTCTTTGCATGCCTAGTATCGGTAAAATATGTTACAAAAACCAAAGTATAGTATTTACAATACATGTTCTGAGTGTACTAATATCATAATCTAGGCCTCATCACAACCGTCACAGTAACTTTGGACTGCCGTCACTTCAATGACGCCCAGCTATTAGTCAGTTTTTGAATATACAGGCTGAATTTTGTAGAAAGAAGGTACTTTCAAATAACCACTCTACAGTCGCTTAAATGGTCGGTAAAATTTTAGTGATGTGCTGTCACTATATTACTATCTATCGATAAAAATCGAATCATGCAAGACATTAAATTTTGTTAATCGATTTTATCATAGATTTTTTGCAACTCGCAATTTAGATGCTCTCTCAAATTTACGTGACAATTTATTAAAAACAAATTTTATCGACCAAAATTCAGCCTGTGCAATATGACATCCGTACCTACATAAGTATAATATATACCAGTGTCCATTTCACTTGTTCATCATCCAGTTATCTACGTAATACCATCACACACAAACTGAACTGGATTCCATTCACTAATTCTCATACATTTCTTTGATATGTTTTGATTAGTCTTGGAAATAATAAGATTAATGTGTTTAAATTATTGCCGTAGATATACGAGGAAGGCTCAGCCTCTAACTGGAATAGCATTCGATAATAATATCACTTATAAATTAAACAAATATGGTTGAATATTTGGTATCTTATTCACATCCCTATACAAAATAACATAATGGAGTATAATAATGTAGGTAAGCATATTAATAATTATCACTCAACTATAATAATTGTTCAAGAATAAAATATAATAAACACAGCACAATTTGACTGAAATACGAATAATATTCTTACTAGATAAATAATACTAATCGTGAGCACCGTTCGGGTGGCTTACATTGGCCCGGGTGTGTAACATTGGTCCATGGCTCACACCGTGAGTTTCAACTCGTGTATTTAGTTCGGCGCTTGTGATTAACCAGGGATATGTGACCTGGTGTGTGTGAGGGTCTGGATGCCTCGAGGGGTCTATGTACATTGGTGGCTGGCACGTTGGGTGTATGCTCAGGTGTGCAGGTGTCGTCTCTGCGGCGAGGGCTTGCGGCTGGCGGCGGCGAGCAGCGAGGCGGGCACCACCCACAGGCTCTCGCACCAGCGCATCAGCGCTTCGGTCACATGGCAGCTGTTCGCCGCCGTCGCCAGCTGCGTCTCCAGGCTGTCTGACGGCTTGATCAGCAGACTGCAGACAAGAGAATGCGTTGTTTAAATGACCATGTTCAATAAAAAATGGACATTAAGGGGTGGCTCCAGGGGGGAAAAGCCCTTCCAAAAGGCATCTCTTCTCTTTCAAAGATATATGACGTTTTAGTGTTTCTCATGATAAAATCTTCCTTCATCAAGTTCAACGTAGTCCCAAGTTAAATTGAAAGCTGACTACGATTAGTTTGTTTTGTAAAATAGCTGACGAAAGTCCTTCTCTTATTTAAGCACGAATAATAACCAAACGGCTAGCCAGCCAAGCATCTCTCACTCTAGCAACCCTTGGATAGAGGGAGCAAGCGAAGCTATCCCGGTTCTTCCAAACCGCCATTGTTTTCGTCATTCACTTATTTAACCGTATAGTAAATGAAATTTATCTTTGCCGGTCTGCGAAGTTAACTACGGTTGAGCCAATCTATTCATGCTGTAACCATTCTACCACTCGAAATTTTGGTTACAATGCACTTCGTGAATAAATCGCTACATAATATGCTTCTTACCTGGGAGGGAACAGCGTGGGAGCAATGATCATGGCCACGTTGTGTTCGCTCATCTTGTTGGTGTTGGCCCGGGCGACGATCTCCCTCACCAGCCGCAGCAGTTCCCGCAGCGTGGCCCGCTGCTCCGGCGGCAGGAGCAACACTAGCAGGTTCAGCGCTCGCCCCTGCGTCGTGCCGCTTAGCGCTGTGGGGGAATTGGGATGTTACAATAATGAGCTGATGCTGAACAAATATGACATTGACTTTTGGACTTTATGTCTCCATCCAAATTGTTTGGTTTTTCCTCTTCACAATAGATGGCTTATGTATAGGTTAGATATTGGTGATACATTTAACGGTAAAAACTATTAATCGCAGCAACAAAATATCCTAGACAAAATGCTAACGATTCAGATGGCAAACCTTAACGGTTTACCATTCGTTTGCTCCTTGATCAGTCATCTCGATGTCATGGTCGCAGAAATTGGACCTACCTACTCGAATAACTTTAGTGTCGAGGCAGCCAGGGCCGAACCTTCCCTATGTGCAATGTGCGCGGCGCACACAGGCGCCAGGGTGACAGGGGCGCCGCGCGCCGAGATATGCGTTAATTATAACATTTATTTTCGAAAAGGGATGACAAAAAAGGCGCTTCAACAGATTTCGCACACAGGCGCAGTGGCGTAGGAAGGGGCGGTGGAAATTTAGGTATCGACTAAAAAAAAAAAAAGTCATCCGCCAAAGGCGTATGATAAGTTGGGAGGCAAACTGGACAGCTCCTGTACCCAGTATCCCTGTAGGATGTCTTTGGTTGACAGTCGAGGTGGTTTTTAGTGGTAACACCACATACTCCTGCTCTCATTTCCCCAAGAACCGAAGATCCGATGGGAATTTCCAACTCGAACAAAGAAAAGGTGTATGATAAGTGCAGGCACGCATGTAGGTACGTACAGTAGGTGTGGTAGAAGAGCCGCATGAGTTCCTGCGTGAGCGGCGGCTGAGGCAGCGCTCGCAGCAGCCGCTTGAACACGGCGCCGAGGTCGTGCGACGAGGCGCGGGACAGCGCCGCCTCCACCACTCCGCGCTCCGAGTACCACTGACGCTCGATCAGCTGGCACAGCGCCTCGATCTGGGGGATAAAGATCATTGTTAAGTATTGGACAACATTTCGAACAATTTATTTCAGCGAGAGGTCTACAGAAACTGCCATGGGACGAACTGGGCTACGCAAGAGCTCAGCGGAACGCGTCTAAGCGGTGTGTGAGCGCACGCGCCGACAGCTGATCCTATCTGCTTGATGGCTACCATCTGTTGGACCTCGTGTCCATGTTCGCTCATCCCCTTGCATGCTCACAACAACTATGATCCAACTTGCCGGCCGGCGACACACATATGAGTGCCTACGCGCGATTCCAATCACATGAATGAGGGTCTAACCAAGTTCCAGCGGCGGAAATGCCGTGCCCAACCCAGTATGGTCTACTGGTAATCCCAGAATGTTGGTTACCGATTCGAAATTCTAGGCATCTAAGAAACTGCATACTATTGTATTTTGATGACATGACAATCAAACGCTCTACAGGAAGAAATTTTCAAGGTTGAAAGTCTTCTACCCGTAGAGCGTCTTAAATTGGTTGTCAAAGTGGTTTTTAGTGGAAACATCACATATTATATGTACCTACTTCGGCCCTCATTTCCCAAAGAGCCGGCGATCTGACGGGATGTTCCATCCCGTAAGAAAAAAAAATACGCGGCGGGCGCGGGGCGGATAGGAGGACGCGGCATCGACACCAGCGTAGTGGGAAAACGAAGCCCCAGCGCCGGTGCCGGTGCGTGATAATGACGGTGCTGTGCCGGTGCCGGACCGGTTAATGGGAAAGTGTCCAATGAGTGGTGGTTACCTTCTGCTTGTTGCCGGGCACGCGCAGCAGCCCCTCGTCGTTGGTGCGCTGGGCCAGGGCAGCGGACAGCGCGCGCAGCACGCTGGGCGCGCAGCTCCACGTCTCCTCCCACAGGATCATGTCCTTGCGCACCAGCGTCTCCAGCGACACGCCGAATACTGAGCCCTCTGCAATTGGCAATAAAGCCTATTTTAGAACAAAATAAGAAAAGAAAAGACAACTTTTCTTAAGCTATATAGGTACCTATATCGTCTTTAACGGAAAATGTTCCCTCGTCATGTTTTATTGAAAACTAGACTTCGCCCATGTCTGCCGCGTGGGACTAGTGTGTCGTTTGGACTAGTGCATTACGGTGGGAATTTCCAAAACTTACCTCTTCCTCTCTTAGCGTTCCCCTACACTCCCAAGAAACATACATGCCACAGGTTCTTACACCCAGCAATTTTGTCTGTGTGATATCTTTCGGTCAGTACCATAACAATTAACTACCTTCGAGCTCACCAGCCGCTCACGCTAGCTGTTAAATGCGACGCTTTTTTTGCAGAGCGAAATGTTACCTTTGGCCAAAATCAATAAAGTAGGTATGTATAATTTAATTGAAAGAGGAATTAAACTAAAGAATAAAGATGTGTGATGATGAGTCAAGATCTCACCTTCTTTCCTTTTCTTCTTGGGCGGTTTCCTCTTCTGGAAAGGCAGTGAGTAGCGGTCGAAGAGCGCCGTGAGCTCTAACCACAGTAGGGGCGGCAAGCGCTTCAGTTGCGGCTCAGCGAGGCTCTCGATGTCCACCGAGCTATCTTCTTCAGGCCACTCCTGAGATTAATTGGAAAAGATTTAATAAATGGTTGACACAGTACAATATACGTGTTCTCAAATAGTAAATAAACAGCTTTTCCGATAGTGCAGTGATAATGGTTTAAGAATACTAAGTGTCACCACTTCATTTCATTCTGAGGGTATCCTAAGGATAACTAGGGCAAATTCACGAAGCAAATAATCTTTGGGAAAGTCAAACTCTACATCAAACCCTTTATCGAAGCATTGAGGCAGCGTGGTCGGGATAGTAGGACCATGCAGGCTATTGGCTCACAAGCTGCAGGCATTAGAAGAACCATATTTCCAGCAGTGGATTGTACAGCTTGACTAAAATGGGTCAGACAGAAACGATCGCAGGAAACAAAAAAATCACCAGTTAAAAGACTCTCTTTTGAAGACAATGGTTGGGTTATAACAAGACCTGATAGTTGGTACATACCTCTTCATGATCCATCATCTGTCTATCGAGATTGAATTTGTGTTCGAAACTGAGCGGCTGTTGCGCTGACGCCGCGCTTTTCGCACGAGACACTGGCGCGTGCTTGTTATTTCTGAAATGCCAAAATAAATTATATGTTAGTACCTATAATTTATCCAACAGGTTTTAAAAGTGAAGTGGCAATATTATTTTGTGTAGGTAGACTTCGAAGATTGTTCGTATTATGTAACAGAATAGGTAAATGGGAAAACTGCTGTGTACTTACATAAATGGACCGTCGTCTTTGAGTATGGATCCATTGATTCGTTCTTTTCCTATCCTCGGTCCCTGAACTGTGCCGTATCTTTGGTAACCTAGGAGTTCGATTCCCTCTGCAACAAAAAATAATTACATCTTAATTTAAATCATCCGAATGGTGACTTTAACCCACACCGGCAGATGAGATGATAATCCTTCCGATTTGGCGACCAGAACGAAGAGTGGCAGAGCATTGGATAGTCAATTACCACAAGAGCAAAAGTTGTGGACGTTTTTCAGCATATCCATAGCTGATACCTACATGTACATATGCTATAAAATTATTTTTGGCTAAATAAGACGCCACATAATCAAATTGATAAGGTGCAAATAAGGTGGACTCTGTTTAACATAATTATCATTCGCAGGTATACCGAGAAACATGCCATAGAAAAGCTACCACGCTGGCCAAGTGCGGGTTGGCAGACTTCACATGTCTTTCGAGAACATGGAGAACTCTCAGACATGCAGGTTTCCTCACGATTTTTTCCTTCACCGATAAGCAGGCGATAATTAACAATCATTGGTGCGTGCCGTGGATTCGAACCCGAGACCCGCTGCGTAGCAGTCTGTCGGTCTCTCCACTCGGCTATCGCTGTATTTGCCCGAAATAAAATTGCCCTTAGTGGACTGTAATAGTCAGCAGAGACCGCTAGGGTGCAATGACGTATTTAGAAAATGTATGGCAATTGCTTCCATGTAGTCTGTGTGTGTGACTTACCAGTGTTAGTCGCAATATCAGCCCAGTGCAGATCGTTGGGCTTGAACAGCTCGTGCATGGGCAGCGGCGGCGAGTGCGGGCTGGCGGGCGCGGGGGGCGACAGGCGCGCGCGGCGCCCCGCAGGAGCTGAGGGCGTGCGGGCCAGCGGCGCGTGCGTGCCCACGGGGGGGAAACTGTCGCTGCACCACAATATACAGATTAGTATAATGAATCAAAATCATTTACTTTTCCCATTGTTAGAAAGGCAAAAAAATTATTCGATCACGCTCTAGGACGAAATCTTTGGAGGACTTTACTAACACAACTAACGGTCACAATGAACACCCAGACTCGAAACAACAATTTATGAATTACACAATGTGTTGTCTCGTTTGGAGGATCGAACTCACAACACTCGGCACAGTGTCAAAGAGCGAGGCGGACGCCTAAACCACTTCGACAACCGTGCAGTCAATTTAAAAGTAAAAGGAAGTACTCCTGAATAAAGCAGCTAGTCGAAGGGAGAACCCCATGTCTTACCCCCATAAAAGTCAATCTTACCCTCAATCCGTTAATAAGAATTATGTATCTCAAGATCTGGGCACGAATATTTTCGACTTTAACAAGATATTTTTCTTATTCAGCGTCAATTTAGTGTAGGTACGAGGCTGGTGGGTAGAGACAAAACGGATTCCAACATAGGCCCAGCGACTTTTCTTAGCGTGTAAAAGGGCTCTTATGTTGAACTGAGGTAAGGTGTATAGGTACTCACACGAAGTCCGGCGGCGTGGCGGCATCGGCCCACTCGGTAGGCGGGCTGCCGGAGCCGCCGCTGGGCAGAGAATCCAATGAGTCGGGAGTCGCGCTGCGCGACCGCGGTTCACTACCACTTGAGTTCTGCAACAATACAGAGCATGTTTTAAACACAAAGAACAAGAAAAGTGGCTGTAATTCACAATCAGATCTACACGTGTAAAGTCATTACTTTTTTATCTTCCGTTTCCAAATAGCAAGAATGGGTATCGTGTTTACTACCCTATATAGCAAGGCTGGCCAAACCCAGGCCCGAGGGCCGCGAACAAATTTTATTAGTTGTAGGTATTGTGTAATATTTGATTAGTAGTTCGTTTACTCTAAAAAGTATTGCGCCGTGCCGCCTCAACATAGATAATTTTGCCCGCTTAGTTAATCTATTGGCCATTGGAGGGCAGTCAAACTAATCTTCATACCAAAACCAGGCACAACAGACTATACCCATGCAAAGTCCTTTAGACCAATAAGCCTGACCTCCTTCATGCCTAAAGCCTTGGAAAGGCTTTGCGAGAGGGAACTAAGAAGTGGGGCTCTTAAGCACCTACCCTTACATGCCAACCAACATGCATACAGCTCAGGGAAATCGACGGAATCGGCCTTACATCAGGTCGTGAACCAGATAGAAGCTGCTATACAACAAAAAGCATCTGCCTGGGCACCTTCATCGACATAGAAGAAGCCTTCGACAAGACAAACTTTTCCAGCATAAGCAACGCCCTAGCCAGGCATGGTGTGGATCAGATGCTCATACAGTGGATCCAAAACATGCTCAGCAAGAGGGTAGTGCGCCTGCAAGGCGACACTCAGACAGCCTTGATAACTAAAGGGTGCCCGCAGGGAGGTGTACTCTCCCCGCTATTGTGGAACTTAGTCATCAATGAACTCATAGACAAACTCAACGCGAGATACTTCTATACAATAGGTTATGCAGATGATCTAACCATACTCACCTCAGGTAAGGTAACCAGTACAGTGTACGACCTAACCCAACAAGCCCTACGCATAGTCGAGTGGTGGTGTAATGAGTACGAATTATCTGTAAACCCGACCAAGACCGAACTAGTTATGTTTACACACAAACGCGCGCTGGATACTTACCGATTGCCCAGGATATTTGATACAGAGCTTAAGCTGTCTACCGAGGTCAAGTACCTGGGTGTCACTCTCGACAGCAAATTGACATGGAACAGCCACATGGAAAATAAGCTCAATAAAGCCAGCATCATTTTCTGGCAGTGCAAGAAGATGCTGTCATCTTCTTGCACTGCCAGAAATTCAGACAATTTTGCCCCAGCGTTTACCTATGTAAACGCTGGGGCCTATCCCCCAAAATTGTCTTATGGCTCTATAAGACAATAATACGTCCGATGGTAAGCTACGGCGCAGTAGTGTGGTGGCCTCGGACCAACCTAATGACGGCCGCCAACAAGCTTCAAAAGCTTCAAAGACTTGCATGCCTAGCGGCCACGGGCTGTATGAAAACAACGCCAACAGCGGCACTTAAAGTGTTGCTGGACCTGCCTCCACTGCACCTGTTCATACAACAGGAAGCAACGATGTCGGCAGTCCGGCTAAGAGCCCTGAAGCTCTGGAAAGACAGGAATACACCGCACACTAACAACTTAAATACACTCTTTAAAGAAGTTCCTATCACACAAGCCGTGACAAGCCATTGGCGACCGCATACCGAAACAATTTGTTTTCGACAAGAAATACAAAATCCAACTGTACGAGGATCTACACGAAGGAGCAGTTAACCACAACGAGCTCACGATCTTCACAGATGGGTCCAAAATGGATACAGGTACGGGTTCAGGAGTATTCTCCGAGGACCTAAACATCAACATCGCAGCACCGCTGGGCGCCTACAACACGGTCTACCAGGCCGAATGTTTTGGCATAATCCTAGCTGCCACAGCAATCATGGCACGTGGGGTACGGGAACGATCCATTAGGATCCTCTCAGATAGTAAGGCTGTCCTCTCAGCCCTCAAAAGCCATATTATCACCTCGGCACTCACGCTTAAATGCCACCAGAAACTAACAGAGGTAGGTAAACTAAACAAATTAACACTGCAATGGATCAAGGGCCACAGTGGCTCAAGAGGGAATGACGCAGCCGACGTACATGCCAGAAAAGGGGCCACTTTAGAGGTGGTGGGACCCGAGCCCATTATTCCCCTCCCTTCTGGTTTTTATCGCAACTTGGTAAGAAATAGGACCAGGACCAAAAACAACCAGTCCTGGATTGGTATTGAAACATGTAGGCAGGCCAAGGAGGCTCTTCCCACAGTAGACGGTAAGATAGCCAAACAAATCCTCCGGCTGTCCAAACAACAACTACGGACTGTCACGGCCGCCTACACAGGACACGGATTCTTTAATAAACACCTATTTACTATAGGTATCACCGACAGCCCGCTGTGCAGGGCCTGTATGGCAGCAGACGAGACGGCAGCCCACCTGCTCCTCGACGGCCCTGAGGTCGCACAGTACAGGCAGCAGTACCTGACCAGATACAGCACCCTGAGGGAGGCCGTGGGCCACATCAAGAGTCTCCTGGCCTTCCTCGAAGAGCTGGGGTGGCTCGAATGACGACACCATTCCCACCCGCACGCAAAATACACGCCAAGACGTGGAGTTGCGGAAACAGCCCGTGCCATCAAGTATCAAGTATCTATTGGCCAGTCTTGCTATAGAGTATAATGAATACCTAGTATAACTATTACAACAACTCTGTACCTAGAGTTTCCGATAGCTCACTTAGTCCCTTTAACCACCCTGACTTTAGGTTTCTACTATCATTATCGAAATAATTGCAGATGCTTTACCTACGGATAAAAAAGTAGAAGCGTTTTAATATTTAGGTACATAATTAATTAAGGTGTAAAAGAAAGGGTAGAGCTGATGCAGGATGCAACGTTCAGAAACAATGGTCTGATAACCCAAAGATTGAAAAACGATGACGAACTCTACAGCTCCCGAGCTTGTACTGTGTTGAATTCTAATAAGCCCTTTAGCTCTACCAACATACATGGACAGTAGAGCAGCTATATTTTAGAGAGGAAATTCCTGTTACAAATTAAATTTGTTTAAAAAACTGTGTGATAAGCAACATTTCTCACATTAATAAATCGTCACCGTCCTTAAAAAGCTGTCTCTATATTTATGAACCATAAAACAGTCTAACTCTTGCGTCCCTTTCATCAAGTGGCTTAATATGTCATAACCACCAACATTCAAGAATACTAGCCACTGACAAACGAGCGCATCCGGGACGTTTTTGTAGTTAATTTAGTCTCACCATCAAACTATGTTTCGGTTACAAATAGACATGTGGTTTTTATTGCATTTTAAACTATCGCAGCAGCGCATAGCGACCGACATGTCGTAGAGAGCTATGATTTAACTGCTAAAGAACTGTCTTTGAAGCTTATAAAAGTTGAAAGTAAACAAAGAAAATAAATGACTTTGCCCACTTTATGTAGTAATCAAACAAAGTTTGTCTAGAAGTTTGTCTCCACGAAAATTTTAACGTTCAATGCCATATCGTTGTTCTTGGATCGGTAAGAATCGCCGTAAGTAGATTATAATAACCAATTTTCTGTCCATAAAATAATACTAACGAGAAATAAATAATCTGTCGCCACCGTTCAAATTTTCAAATAACGGACTGGACACAAAAAACTATCAGTCCGTCCAGAACCAAAACAACAACTTATGGATCGGCAAAAGCGTGGAGACCGGATCGCATAAATTTAAAATATCTTCAATTATTATAATCATAACAAAGTATTGACAAGATGTATCGTCGACGCAGTAATAATGATAGGCGGAAGTTGCGCTTGCGTGCGACCGGTTTTTGCGCGTAGAAAGCACGTGTACTCGTGAGAAAACAGGTGCGACTTGTAATGTCTCAATTGTTTAGCAGAAATACTACTCGTTACGTTAGACAGTTGTTATTTTGCTGATAATTTTAGGAGGAAGCTTGAAGACAAACTGACTGACTTGGGTTTCATTTTAATTGCCAGGTTCGGAAATGCAACTGAACTGAAGGAGTTCTATTTCTTGTTAATTTGTGTTTACTTTTTTATATTTTTGGCCTAGCGGAATCCTCAATTTCTAATACTGCTTGAATTAGGTCTTATGAAATAGTAACAGAAAAGATCACATCTAACATCATGTATTCGTTTAAGCGTGCCTCGCTGTTTAGGTATCACTGCGCCGAGTGCTGTATTGCTGACTAATCATTGCCCAAAGTAGTTGTTTCGAGTCGGGATCTACTTTTTGTACGTTGTTGGAGCGTTTGTAGAGTCCTTCGCCTCACATGATTTATTCCTAGTGCAAACATTCTAAACAGGCTTACCTATTTTAAAAAGCCTGTGCTTCTCTTCCGTTATATATTCTGTATGAGAGGTACGCATAATTTCATTGACAAGAACGTTACAGAACATAATTATGTCCAGGTTACTTATTTCATGACAAAGATCGTTATTTTAAGTACCTACCGTAAGACTATTATATGCTTTTTACTTCATCGGAAATGTAATTACTTACAAGATTCCTACAATTATCTCCGGTGTTTTAGCTCGTCTAGGATTTTCTCACCGTAGTACGACCACTTTCTATTACGAATACTTAGGTGCCTTATTGTTAACAAAATCAATTTAATTCTTAATACCTGTAACTAAATGAAAATAAAAGCTAATCATATATTTTGACTAAAATAAGTAGGTATAAACAAAATTGACAGCAAAATTGCTATTCTACAAGCGGTATTGCATCGCATGACATCGGCAGGTAATGTTAAAAAAAAACATGATGTGGAAGACAACCAATTTCTTATTTCATTGGTTTTAATTTCGTAAGTAAGTAAGTAAGTATATCTATCCTAATCCTAAATAATAAACCCCTTCTAAATTTAATTTGCCAAGATCACTATCTCAAATGCTTCCTTAAATAAAATCTTCTCATAACATGAGCACACAGCCTTATGTAAAGAAACTCTTGAAACGTTTGTCTTGAGCATATTCTTCACTTTTTGTAACGTTTTGTACCAACTTAGTAACATAATATGACAATGAGATGAACTGTGTGAATCGCCGATTGTTCGACAATTACGACCGGTTGCTAGTGATCACAATAGCTATTGATTGGAGAATGATTGTTTGACGCAGTTTTTGCTAGAAATTTCACTGGCGCGGTAATTTCCTTTCTAAAAGCTATAAATTACATTAGTACTCATGCTCATAAGCTATCTCGTTGTTTTTTTAGACTGGAAATTATGTCATTATTCATCGCATATACGTTGAACTAATTTTAAACGCATGTGGTAATTTATTCACATCCGTACGTAACTACATAACTACCTACTATGTCGATTAACCCAATTTTCATTTAAGGACTAACTAATCTCATCATCATCAGCCTTTATCAGTCCACGGCTGGACTAGGCCTCTCCTTTGAAAGGAGGAATTGGCCTACTATACCACGCTGGCCAAACGGGTTGGTATAGGGTTTGTATCAAGTTTTCCTTCTCTTACAGTGCTGTTCTCTGCATAATATGCTCCCTCTGTCGGCTCTTACGACACCCATGGGATGATATGGGGTGGTGACAATCCGTATTCTTAATCCGTCACCACACTAACTAATCTAGCATGTTTTATTTAAAAAACTTACAACAATGACTTCATTTGAAAGTTTTAAAACAAGAGAAACAGGATATACTTACATAGTAGGAATACATTTCCACTTAAAAACTGAAGTAGAATTACATAACATAACAGTTAACTTTTTGATTTATGACTTGCAACTTCTTGCGTATATTTGTTCTGCACTTATCTTCATAATTAAGTACTAGCAGTTATGTTAAAGTATAGTGTAATAAGTAGTTCTACTATGCTGTGCAAATTCTGTGTTTTTTGCGACTGGAAAGACTTACTGTAAATTTTCACGAGTATGTAAATTCCTAATTAGGTACGTTACGTAATATATCTACTTATTCCTTAGGCCTAATGAGAAACGGTATATTTATTGAAAATAATAATTCAAAACCGTTACGAGCACATCACATCAAGATGATTTTAAAATCTGATGAACCCAAACTCTTTATCTACACCTTATTTAGTAATAATGCCAAATTTCATGTTAGTGCATCACATATCTTTAGTATCTTTGTGTTCATTAGACATCTTTAGCAGCAGGTAACTAAATCATCATTAGCGCTTCATAATAGCAAAGCTCTATCTACGCAACCACATGTCGTAACAAGGAATACTTCCCAGGCATTATCTGTCATTGTCCCTAGCCTTAACATTTTTAAACTAAAAACATAATTTTGAAAAGAGAAACCGAGTATTACGTATTGGCCATTTTTGTCGCCTCACTCACACATTACAACACAAGTAAGAGAAAGTTATTAAATTAATGATTTGCTCGTTTTAGAAGAATTTCGATGTAATTTGTACTTATTAATGATTACTTTGTCATTACGTAACAAACTTGACCTTTTTATGTAATGTCTCATAATAGCTTACCATTGGCATTTCGTTATTAGTGATTCATATTTATATTACAATACGCTTGTTAGATGATAATCGATTTTAAATCTTTGATTTAAGTTAATTCGTAGAAATCGGACGGAGGATGTTATTTAAATTATGTTTTGTTATGTTTCATTGGCTTTTATTATTTTATTATGAAGGCTGTATAATATTATTGTTCAAAACACGAGAAGTATAAGGTCACGAAGTATCCTTCTTTCCTTTGGCTGAGGCTGACGGGGCTACATTCTACTTTTAGTATAATTGCCATTTTATCTTTTATTATTCTAGAACCGAAGCCGTGTTATCACGTACTACAGACATAAACATATCGTGGCCTGTTCCTAGTAAGTACATAGGTTACTACATCCTGATTGCCCACGAGTCAACCTTAATTAAAACTGCTACTAAAGTACCGATTAGCTATCGAGATGTCGCAAACTACTATCAAGCGGATGTTGCGGAAGTCCCTCAGTCAGTTGGACATGTGTGTCAGTGGTTGATACGACCGGTGGATCGAGTCTAACCTGCCATTATGGCGGCTGATGCCGTCCGATAGCTTGGTAAGGCAATACTTGTACGTGCGACCATGTTGATACGCTGGTTCAAATGTTGGCATGATACTCGCCTGGGATTTGAAAGCATGTTTTCGCCATAAAAAATTAAAAGAAAATAGGTAAGTGCTATTTCCGCCCTTTTTATGACTCTCGCGAGTTTTTTGCTACGCTGCCATATATTTCATTCTTGTTTTAAAATTAAGATAACTATTAGTATTAAATACATTTTTACTTATTACAATAAAATATACACTTTTGATCATAATATTTACCAATTTAGAAGCACTATCACATCCGTTAGGAATTACTAAGAAACGTTAAAGCAAATAGATAACTAAAGGCATGTATTCTAAGATAAATTTCGCAAAAGCACTGGAATTTCCAAAGCAATGGAACGTAAACCTTTCAAGCAATCTAGCTGATATCTATTCAATAAGAGACAGCCAGCCCAGAGACATTTACGATCTAAGGGTGAATGACAGACATTCCTCACGGAATTGAACTCGGCTTAGCTAATCTAAACATGTATTTACTTAGAACTAACTGTCGTCAAACAAACGGACAAACGTGTTAGAATAACAATATCATATTAGAGACGATGGGAATATGAATCAGCTTTGGTAGAAATGATGGTATTATTGTTTATGGATAGTTTATTGTAAGGCTTTTTCTTGTTGCAGGCGGCTAAGGTTTTTAAAGTCGAAACAAGAACATCGCACTTATAAATTATCATGGCCAAGAACTTATTTAAATATAACATAAAAAATGCAATTTAGTCTTTCTAGAGACGATGATGCAAGATATTTACGCCATTGATAATATATATAAAAAAAAACTAATAAAGAATACCTTACTACAATAGTACATGCATGCTGTATACCTACGTAGAACAATTCATGAATATCTTTGAAAACCTTGGCATCTATTCCGGAATTGCAAGGATATTCAACTATTAATGACTCTAGACTTATTATATACTCAATCATAGATATCCTATGCGTGTTCCAATCGTGACCTAAGCATAGACAAATTTGTGCAGGCTATTAGGCTGCCTGTATTACCTTGACCACGGATAAAAAAATAGAAAACAATAAATACTTCCTGCACGCTCGTTTTGATTATTTTGATTGAGACTTAGCAAAATCGTGGTATTTACGCCAATGATATGCGTAAAGTAATAGGTGTAAAAATGATTAATTTTATGTACTGCGTTATTTTACAAGACTCTGACCGCGGCTCCACCTCGGTGAGTTAACCTCGGGTTCTTTTCTTAACCGACAAAGATCGCCTCTGTGCAAATCTGATGTATGAGATATTCCTATAACTGCAAAGTGTCACCAAAAGGAGTTCAGTAGTTTCTGCGTGCAAATTTAACAAACATCCATACACACATGTAGATATGTAGATGACGCGTCAAGTGGCACGCCTTAAAATGGACGCATCGTGTTTTCAATAGAACTAAGATGATGATGTATTGTCTAAGAACTCTAGTTCTTTCTGCTTCGTTTTATCTCACTCAGAATCACGTACGCTATAACTTTAGATGTTTATATCTCTGCCTATAAGTCCTTATGATGCACAATGATCTTTGATTTAGCGAGAGAACTAATTTGTAAGGATTAGCCTTGCTTTTTCACTAGAAGACAAACCTTTATACCGCTCAATTCCATAAGTAAATAGGGTAAACATTTATTCAACTTCTGTATATAATTATTTATTGTACATAAAGACTTAAGTAGGTACTCATTTACCTACGTAAATATCGTCTGAATCGGTATTGCGCATTAATTTCTTATTTATTATGCTTTGTTTACACTGACTTGCTATCTACAGCGCACCATTATTGTTAAGCTGCGTAAAAAATCGAGTTTGTCTTAAGCAAATATAATGTAAAGGCAGGTACATATCTCTCCATTTAATGTTCGTACGTTTTTCTTATTTAATTATGATGTCATATTTATTTATTATCAACAGTTTAAAGGAGTTATTATTACTCGAAATACATACATATTATTGTTTGTAAATAATAATTATACTTATATAAGGCTCTACATATTGACGAACCTATTGCTGCACACAAAAACATAGAAAGCTCATGATGAAATCAATACAATACCTACTTCATAATATAATCAATAGTAGGTAAATAGCTGTGCATACATTTTAAACAAAGCTGTCCTTGTTACACAAATCTAAGTTCCTACTTACCTACATTTGCTCTAGATGATAATCAAAATGAAGATTTCCACACTCACCATGAGAGGGATACCATTTCAGTAAACATAAAAAGGAGATCAGACTTCAACTAATAAATTTACCTTATCTTACATACATATACCAAACTTACTAATCCTAAATATTTCGAAAGCTTTTCCTCACAACACCGCTAAGTATCGCAATCGCATCTATGAGAAGCCGATAGAAATATTATCATTAACGAAAGATAAAAATTCTACTACAACTATTAAAGTTTACGTAGAAAGATTTCGACACAGTTGCTATTAAGATATGATATTAAAGATATCATAATGTTTGCTTAGATACATTAACACCAGACGTAAATCCAATTTTCTTTTAATCTAATCTTTCACTGCGCCCGTCATATAATTTCGTATGTCTTAGTGCGTCATAATCTGAATCTTGAAGTATCTTAAGAGTACTTTTAAGATGCTTACCAGAGGGTCTACTTTGAGTTTTACTTTGAGTTAACGGAGAGTAGGGATCGATAGAGTCCGCGAGGGGGAGCATTTCGAAAATGTATGGAAATTGTTCCCGTTGACTAGGCTATCGTTACCGTGACAATCGAGTGCAAACTCGTGCTAGACCATCTGAATATTATTTTTAACGGACGAACCACGTGTACAGTCATACATATCATTATCTTAGTTGTATCTCTGATCTCACGTACTCGTCTTATGATCGATACTAGATCAGCATCAGAGATTATAGATGGTGGTTTCTAAGCAGAATAACAAGATGAAGATTGGAGATTTCCGAACTGACGTGTAACATAGCAACTATCGATTTTATATTAAACTTCATAAACTGATAAACTGAGAGGTGGAGGCAAAATTAAAGAAGGCAAAAATTAAAGAAGGATATACAGTCATCGAAAAATCTTCAATAAGATTAGTGCTTTACTGTCGCGGCTCTCTTATGCCCCAAATATCAACACAAGAAACTACAAGCTATTGAACAAAGAGAAACTATAAATTGAGCTTATTATCCTCCACTTCTAAACATCAGGCTTCAACTTGCTTCCTTTTATAATTTGTCACAAATAAGACATTTGCAAATAAACATGTAAGCGAGAGTCGTCTCTGTTTAAAAACATAATTAGAAAACATAATTCAGCAAGCTGGATGAAGGACTGAGAATTTCAAACACTAATAAATATAAACAAGGCCACCACCAAACTGAAAGTAATTTACCAAAGCTTCAATATATGTCCTGACGAGTGCTAATCCCTTGCAATTCACCACTTTCTCGCACACTTTGAGCCGCATAGTGTCACAAATCATTTTGGCACTGCAGGTGAGACCTGCGAACTATACTGTACTAGTCGAACTGTTCTTCAGCGCACAAAGCCATTTGTTAGAAGTATTAGTGTTCATACGCATCGTACTGCATGTTTGGAAACCATCGGATACGACGCAACGCGTCCGCACTAAGTACAACACTAATGCTTGAGTAATTACACTGTTATGCTAGATATGATTTTTGCGTTATTTTTCTCAATATTGACGTAATCTTGGTAATTTTATTTCTCACGCGTTCTTTATGTTTGCTTTCACTTCTGCGGGGTAGCTGTTTAATTAAAAATATAGCACCTTTTTATTGATATAGATCACCATCACTTTCCGCTTTTAATGTAATTTTGCGACTGCAAATTCTCTTAAAAATGTTTTATCTGATGACACTAGATAAACTTTACTTTTCCTGGTGCATCTTGATCCAATTTTAGTCACAATAAAAAACACTTTCCTTCAAAACAACAAATAACACACCTTCAAACCTCACATCAGCAAGTTCACATTACAACTAAAGAGGTTGTTCTCCCAGTAAACCTTAATTGCCTGCTTATCTAACGACCATAGTTATCTGTCCCTAATACTCGATGGACAAACGAGAACTCAAACATATTTAACTGCATACGTCACAACCATAGAATGAACATTGAGACAATACAATAACTTATAGCAGACTTAAAAAAATAACTTAAAGCAGCGTCTTAGAATTAGTGAGTGCGATTAGCATACAATATAGATAGATAATATTCAATATAAGTTGCGATAAGAATTGTACAACAGGATTACACGACGTTTGGAATTTTGGATGAACATAAATAGCTAGACAACGTTCATATTTGTGTGGCTTTTATAATTAGGTTTATATTATTCAAAATATTGTTGTTAATAAGCCTTCTATTACCAAATTTTCCCGAGATTATGCAGTACTGGCAAAACGCAAAAAAAGTAATTAATTAACTTTCAATTCCAGCTGACCGTCAAGCCCAAGTATAATGCAATAGAAACAAATGCATAACCATGATAGATAGGTACTAATGGCCTTATGTACCTAGTAGTACTCGTACCTATAAGACTAACAGTGCGAATATCACTATTTCAATCTCGTCTATTTCCGCTTGTTTTGATTACTTTTTCAACGCTGGCATTCTTTATATCCTGTACGAAAACGGATGACAACATGTCGCCTCACATTATTTTCAGTTAGGAATTAGAAGAATGTCAACTTATTGCCGTAGTGTTCCGTTTTATGCTTTATTAAACAAAAAAAAACAAACAATATTGCTGGTGGTATGCGACTGAGACATTCACCCTAACTCATAATTCCTCACTAAAATAGATAAACACCTAATTATTTCTTAGTAAGTATCGCATGTTTTAAAACGCGTGTTTCAATGGAGCGAATACCATTAAAATTTTTCCCGCGAAAATTCGGCACGCGAAAAAAATGGTCACAATTTTTTTTTCTTCCAATTGCCAAGACGTTGGGAAATTACTGGGATACCCGCGGTGAGATTTAAATAACGGTGTTCATGAGTTGTTATTTAAAATTACAAAATCACCGGACTACATTCTGATAGTTTTACAGTAAAAAATGGCAAATTAGGCTCTTGTCGTGTCTAATTTGTGGAGTACTCAAGGAGTTTCGTCTTCCTGACCTAGTAGACTTTATTTGTGTAGTTTAGTAGAGCTTTTAGTAATTTGTGAGTGTAATGAGGACGAAATAACTGTAGTTAACTATCCTAGACAATTAGGTATGTTATAACTTATATCTAACCGACGCGTCTAGAAGACCCAAAATGTTTTGAAGAAAATTAAATCTGTTTGTAGTTTATTTTTACTTCACTCCTTGTCTCCTCCGTTTTTATGAGATTTGTGTAAAATAAAGAATCAAATCAGATTTGGTCGCATCTGCTATCATGATTTGCACATAGCAATTTTTTATGGGCATCAAACACAAACTTACAAACATCTAAAAGATTGCATCCGCTAATCTAAAGCCCTTTTTATCTGCAGTAACAACATTCTCATCACAGTACACAATACTTCATTAAACGAAAGCACCTCACGCAACCACAGTGAACACCTGTCACCACAAAACGTTTCGTCCGCGATCACATTCTGTCATCTGAATTGACCTACTGCTCGCCAAACTAATGAGAAAGACAATCAACCTCGGTTAACCACAGAAAACACGCGATCATGGAATAGGTATACGCCTAGAAAGTGCACTAATATGTTTTGAAGAGAATACAAAATATATATCTATGGTTTTAAATTACTGACAGTTTTACTTGAGATTTAACAGTAGACGATCGTTAAAAATGTTTTAGCATGTGAATGCATGAATGAATTCAAGTTATTACGATGCAAACTAATGGGTATCTAGTTAATAGAGGTCTTTAGGTATTTAAATAATTTACTTTTCTTAAAATATTAGTCAGTATATGTTTATCACATCAAGAATTTAAATTTCATTACAATGACATTCTGGTAGCAATCCCGTTCTACATAATTTTCTAAAATCAAACATACTGTATAGCATCCAATTTTCTTTTCAAAGTACCTTAAATTAATGACTTAGATAACATTTAAAAACTAATGGTAACTAGTATTAAAAAGTCGTAAATAAATGTGCGCTTCGTTTGTTGTAAATTTACGACCAATTGTCTTTTAAATAGATATCAATTATTATAAATCACCGTCATAAGGCACGTCACTATAATATTATTTCTGACGTGCACATGCTTTTATCCATAATATCATCAAAAATATAACTTCTTTATTAGGAATAAATTCTGTATCGTAGGCAAATTTACAAACATCTAAGCAACGGGCAAAAAGAAAAAAACAAACTAGGATCAACGGTTTGTAGATCACGCCACAGAACAGTTAAAAGAGGATCTCTCACTTATTTTATATATTCTGTGGATCACGCAGTGTTGCCCCGTGTGAGAAACGAACTTGCAACACTCGGTGCAGTGCTAAATGACACCCAGTTTATTTCCCTAGCGATTCATAAATATGTATGCATATATATACTTCACGTACTAATGACTAAACAACGAGTGATAAATTGATAATCATCACCTAGTCACAGTACCTCTCAATAACACTAAGAAAACCTCGAGAAAAATCCCAGCAAGCTTTTAATGTTTTCGAAAACACTGTTTTTTAAATATTTTGAAGAAATTAGTTCTTCTACAGATCATCCTTTGTGATGAGTTCGAGTCAATAATCTTGTTTTCTGAATCATTCGTTCGCGGAAACACAACTAGCTCATTTATTTTTTGTTACCAATCTCTGATTCACCGATGATCTTTGTTAATTTTACCTTTTCGTATTCGCAGATGGTTTCGTCTGTTGGTGTACAGTATAAAATCAAACTTAGCATACGAAAAAAAAGTAAGTTGTACCTACTATGTGGTATAAGGATAAATTGAACGTAAACAAGAGCTAGTAGTAAAGTACCTTTTTATGAATTTCATAACTCAGCATCGGGCTGAACTATCCCAAAAATCAAAGACCGATTATATCCATGTAGTAGAGCAAAACTCTGTAAGTAACTCCTTGTTTTTAAAGCTGTTTCATCTTTAGTAATTCCTTAGCACAAGATCGCATTCGTAAATTATTATAAGTACCTAAGTATATAGCGCTAAGATGACAATGCTGGGCATTTGTAAATGATACCTTCAAAAACTTTACTGAACTTACCTCCAAATCCCTAAAAACATCCCTGATGTCTGGTTTTCTCGCTCTGGAGGCTGCTCGCTTCCTCCTCACAGTCCTGTTGAGTCGTCGCACGCGGCGTCGGACGGCCGCGGCCTGTTCCCTCGGCAGAGGCCTGACAGCCTCACCCAGCTGGGCCTCGGTGACTTCCTGGCCGGCTTGGAACGGCGCCGCCAGCGAACCGAGGCCCGCTGCCTGCAGCCATTCTGTTTCCAACTCGCCTTCTGTAAGGACAAAACAAAGTTGGTTAAATAATGCTCAATTTTTATTATAATCTTTAATATTTTTATTTTATTTATTTTTTTATGCACATACATCGTGTACAATGGTGGACATAATGCATTCATCATCATCAGCCTTTATCAGTCCACTGCTGGACTAGGCCTCTCCTTTGAAAGGAGGAATTGGCCTACTATACCACGCTGGCCAAACGGGTTGGTATAGGGTTTGTATCAAGTTTTCCTTCTCTTGCAGTGCTGTTTTCTGCATAATATGCTCCCTATGTCGGCTCTTACGACACTAATGGGATGATATGCGGTGGTGACAATCAGTATTCTTAATCCGTCACCACACGGATAAATGCATTAAGTGTAGAGATAATGCCTAAAGTGCAGAGATAATAGTGGTAGGTGCATTTAAATAAATTTAAATATGTAATAGTTATAACTGTTATAAGGTATAACTTTATAATAATGATTATATACGTAATAGGGATATAATAGATTCAAAATATATACATAGTTCTATACTATACAGTTTGACACAAAGACAAAGAAAATACGTACAAATTTAAAATTACATTGCAGAATTTTATATTTTACATGTAGCTAATTATTAATAATATATTAAGTGCCAAAAATTCCAACTTTTGAAATAACTGGTAAGCATGAGTCGCGAAATAAACGTATGATCACACTCAAACAAGATTTTCAGAAGTTTTTGTGACACGCAAACTAAAAAAGTCGTAAAGACGTAAGTACGGGTATAATAAAATTGTCGGTAACAATTTGCAATCTACTCAGAAGTTTTTATGCAAATAGACATCTGCCGCGGTTTTTGTGTTCGCACTTAAATCATGAACCATAAAATTAAACTAATGGACAATCACGAACAAACGATAAATAATTGATAATAAATATTCTATCACAACTAGGCGACTGATCTTGAACGCTTAAGTCCCCCAGATGTTTATTATTTCAAATGGTGTCCCCATTTTTTTTTGTGGAAATAAAAACTACAACATCACTTGTTAAATACTAGAACTAAAATAAAAAACACAATACTACTTTGATGTCAAGAGTTCCTAACCGTAAACTTAATGCAACCCTACTATAAACCATAATTATAATCATTTATGATCATTCCAAATTTCGTAGTCTGAGATATATAACAGCATAATCTTAACACGGAACTGCTGTCGAGGACTGTACCCGTTTATTTCAAAGATGAACTTTAATACCAGGTCATGATTTAAAGTTACAAGGTCAAAGAACTTATTTGCACGCACATTGTGTACTTTAACGCCGTAAATTGGTATGGCAACACAGTGATCTCCAATTACACAAATGCTATAATATCAAAAAGAGGAAGCATTAAGTCGTTTTACCTGTGCACAAATAAAAAAAAGAAGAATAGACAATAAAGAACCAGAAACTGAATTATGTTTTAAGTAAGGAAACTGTTATGGATTTTTTTTTAAATTTTTCATTGACTACCGCGATTTGATAGATATATAGCCATAAGAGCAAATCTTATGAAAACTCCCTTTCGTTTTAGGCATTGTGCCTGAAATTACAACTCGACGAGTTCAATATGGAATACGACTAGTTTTTTAAATAACATTACATTTTTGATAAATTTTTCTGGTAAAAGTAAGGTAGTCTGTTCTATGCCATGACAATATTTATCCCAAACATTTGACCACTTTGACTGATTCAGCGAGTTAGTTAAGTTGGTACATCTCGCGAGGGGTCGCTAATGAATGCATTTGCGACAGGATCACAGGATGCTTACATTTCGCACTCGCCACGCCTAAATATAGTCTGTCTGTCCTGACTCAGCGGTTAACGGCTTAGAGGCATATGCACACTGGCTACGAGTCGACGCCAAACCGCGCGGTTAAACTAACGCAGAGCTCAGCAACGGGAGAAAACACTTTAGTACAAAACATCGTACCTATTTAATAATAAACTGAAATGTAATCAAATGAAATATGTGGTAAGTTGTAGTTTCAATAAGTTCAGTTTTGTGTTGACCACGTTTGTATTACTAAGATTGAAAGCATAAGAGTTTTTCGGCTGCCGCACAATTTGAACGTCGGAAAATAATAAAATAGCGATATTTGTGATTTTCTATGATTGTGTAAGACGTTTTTTACTAGAAAAAGTATTACTTTCAATTTTCCAAAATATGCTAAAAGAAAACGCGGCAATTCGTACCACGGCGCGTTGTTGCGATATAACGCCAGTGCATACAGACCTTTAACTGTAAGCTTTTTGTATCATTTGCTGCGGTTGAAATATTGTTAACGTTTTCAGTAAACAGATCTGGTGCAGATGCGATAGAGTGCAGAACTGTTTGTTAACTTAAATCTGATGGATTAACGACCCTGTTTATGGTCTTAAAATGGCTTCTATTCTTGGCCAAGTTTGTTTTGGATTAATTTCTGGTGCTTAGTTTGTGGTTATCTACCGGATAAGTTAAAAACATATCAAGTCACTCGAATAAAGTGCCTTAATAGGGAATTTTCCTTTCGTTTTGTTATTTGCCTGCCCATCTTTCTTGTGGGTATCATAGTCAGTTTTATGTTTTTAGCTATCAGTTGCCACGTTATAGAGTAGTAGTGTATGTTTCACGCAAGAAGATTTATGGCTTACTATGAATATGTGAACTACATTTTTCTTTGATAGGTGCGCAAAGAAACAATGACGACCAGGCAAAATCTGCTGTTCCGTTGTGTTATATAAAGGTACCGGAACAGTAGTTTTAGTGGAATTTTATACGATTTATTGTCATTTTCTGTCCCAATCCATTCTCCAACCAATCATTTTCTCCACTGTGTAGCCAAGGTTTATGTTTTCCATAATATAAGAATAATAAGTAGCTACTTACTAATTTAGAATCTGACTTGCGAATGTGAGATGAAAATTCTTATGATTAATTCATTTCATTAGTTGTTACGTAATTTATGTAGGTAGGTACAGGTGCAAGTGTGCAACTATACAGTCATATTCATATGCAATAAAAATTTATATTGCAAACGTATACAAACAATGTCCATACATGGTTGAATGTCAACAAATTATAGATTATTGTTCTAATCACTCACATAATACAACATAAAAAAAATATACAAATCAATGTATGGTAGACTAATAATTAATCAAATCAGGGACTAAATATTACAAACTTGAAGACTGCACCAAAGAAATAGAAGGTCATGCTATTTTTTGGAAAAACTTGCCCAAAAAGCTTATCGCAGTCATCGCACTGTATTGGCGTCTATAATATTAACGTTTATAAGACCTAAACTATATTATTAGTAGTTTATAATAATTTAGAAATTGTAACCAGTGGCGTAGCTAGCTTGGGTGGCTCCCGGGGCGGAAGTTCGCAGCCTTTTTTTTTTGTAGATACCTCACATTTACGGGCAATGGTCAATCGTAGTGCTGAGCTGGTGCCTATCTTGTTTTATATTTTCATACATTGTTTTATATTTTTGTACATTGTTCTTAAAGTTGAGTTTGAAAAGAATTGTGACACTCGGGGCGGACCGCCCAAGGGGGGCCCTTCCTACGCCACTGATTGTAACCATGACCAAGATTTTTAGAATGTGAATCTTATCAAAGTAATTCGAATTATTACAAAATCTTGACCATAAAAATTACGATCTGTCAAAAACACGAGGAACTCCACCATAGAGTCTATACTATAGAGCAAAGTGGTTTATTTCTGAACGCCCGACGGAACGCACAGGATGTTATTTGTTTAGTTCTCTCAACCGTTTCTATTTATAAGTTAACTACGCACTCAAATCTATGCCTAACTGACTAAGATGTTATTATTTTGCTACACGTACGCTAATTGCTTGAAATGTCTTGAACTATGACTCAAACTGCTATTAAGTAGTTTATCTGCACGTACGGTGAAGTGGTTTAAGCGGTCGGTCGCCGATTTATGCTACGCTGAATGTTGTGAATTTTATGCCCATATGGGACAACACTTTGTCTCGAGTATGTGTTCTTTGAACTATGGCCTTACCCTTCTCATAGTGAGAAGAGGCCCGTGCCCAGCAGTGGGACAGTTTATATAAAGGGCCGATGATGATGTGTTCTTTGTCTCCGTCCGTTGGATCTGTTTAAAGTACCCAGTGATACAGGATTTACAGTTAGAGGGTCGGTTAAAGATAAAAAGTAAGTATACCTACTAAAATTTAATAAGATGCGTAATTTTTTTGGTGTAAGATTAGGCAATGTGAATATGATAGTATCAACTATTGAATTGTTCTATCAATATAGGTAGGGACAGTTGGGGTACAGTGGAACGAAAAAATCCTTTTTATTTAAAAAAAAAAATTGTGTTTGATATTTAAACAATTTTTGTTTTTAAAAATCAACAATGGTCCTTTACCTACATATTGATTAGAAAATTGAGATCAAAAATCAAACTTAAGACTAAAAAACAAGCGTTTTTCCCATACCCCTCTCTTGTTCCATTGAACCCCAGGTCTGGGGTTCAATGAAACTGGGTCTGGGGTACAATGGAAAACGAACAATAAATCTTGATTAGAAGAAATATAACATTTATATTATTACTTATTATTTATGTTACTTATTATAAACCTAATGTATATTTGTTTAAAATCTTTTCCGGAAAAGAATAAATGTGACTTTGTCGTTTTGTCTTGCCTGACTGACAAGTTGGGACTTGGTAGCACAATTTCAATGTCCGAATTTGACACCACAGCCATGTCTGGTTCCAATGGAAAATAAAAATTGTTGTCTATTTTAGCACTACGGCGCATGTAATTAATGTCATATTCGTTGTTATTGCCCATATCTGTCAGTAACTGACTGAATGAAACACTGTTCCATTGAACCCCGTTCCATTGTGCCCCGTAGAGTACCCATCAATTTAAAAAAAATATCAAAAAATTTAGGTTATGTTTGCACCAACACAATTCACTGTATTTAATAGGGAAATCCTTTAATATTTACACAAAAAAATATCAAATACCTGTTATTACAACTTTTGTCGCAAAAACGATACTTCTCCTCAACAAAATGACAACTTTAGACTGCCAAAAACAATATTTTTGAATAAAATCTCCTTGTTTGTCTATTCGCCATATTGCACTACGTTATCACGTGACACATGAGTTGCTGCAATTGGCCCAAGCAAAAGCGCGCGATTATCGTTTAAATTTGAATTATTAGAGCCGTTGTTTTATTGTGCCCCGTGTTCCACTGTTCCCCACTTGTCCCTACATTAAAATAAGCCTACCTTTCATGCTTTAGAAGTTTAGATTGCACCTCTATCGCCCTATCGGCTGCGCGGGACCGATACAATAGCATAATTATTTAGAATAAAGAAACATTAAAACATTTCAGAGTAAACAAATATCTGCTAAGTATCCCTTGCAGAAGAATGAAACTGTCGATACACGATTAGTTTACGGTCAACTAAGAACAAACAAGCGAGCATTGACTTTTCTAAGAAACGATATTTTCCTATCGCATGATGCAGATACTGTAAAATGAGAATTACCGTGCTTCTCTTCTTATTTATTTTAGACTGAATGACAATAATACGTCTGCACTTTCCTGACTCAGTCTATCTGCACTAACAGTAGAAAAAAATATGACTCAGGAAATTTTAAAGAAGAGATCTCCTCGACTTCCAGATCTTTATTGGAAAATTAAAAAAATTTAGGTTTATTTCAACTACATCGTTTGCGAACACTAAGGCTATTTAATTATTAGTTATAGAAAACCCGAGATACAAAACTGAGATTTAATCCTTAAAAAATGCTGTAAATATGTAAGCTGTATCTATATAAAAATGAATCGCTGAATGTGTTTGCTAAGCGCTAATCTCGAGAGCAGCTGAACCGATTTCGCAAATTCTTTTTTTTAATAATATTCCTTGAAGTTGAAGTAAGTACGAGGATGGTTCTTATGGAGAGAAAAAATAAAAAAGAAAAACAAATGAAGAATCGACTGTTAGGCGGTACGAAGTTTGCCGAGTCAGCTAGTATGAGAATAAAAATTACTAAACAGTTTAGGTTCAGTAATTTTTATTCTTATTTCATTCATTCATTCTCACTTAACAAAAAATAATAGAATCAAAATATAATTGAATATCGTTTCATAAAATATTCCTAGGCTATAGAATTAATCGGTAGGTAGTTTGTTGTTTAAGATCCTGTTACACATAAGTCGGGTCAACGAGCTTTCTTCCGCGCGGCCGCAATTTAAACGAAGGGCATTCATTTACAATTTAATTACTATTTGATCTGAACGGACACTTGCTCGCTTTTAGTGTTAACGTTTGATTACATTTCATTTTATTTCAGACCACACATAAAGCGTTTCATAAATTACAGTAGCTTGAACATGGCCTTAAGTTTTGTTTACAACTTTAATTGGAACACATTTTTGTCATGACCACAGAAATGAATCGGTCATGACCTTTTCGATACTAATTTTTCAATTAAAAAATTGTTTAACTGTCACATATTCTAATCTTTAAAAGAAAAAGATTGTTAACAATACGTAATACGTTATGAACCATATAAAATGAAGAAAATGAAAGTGAAGAAAAATAATTTTTAAACGATAAAGTCTGAAACATCTCTAAACATTCGTTTGCCGTCCAAAACTCACAATAATTTCACGTATACTTACGCAAACATTCATTTGCCAAATAACAAAAATAAAAATAATAAAATGTTATTTTGTTAAAGCACAGTTCAAAACTCACCTATAACGTATTTGGCTTGGAAACGACATAATGCACCCATAACACACATGGATCTCGCGACGGGTCGAAACTAAATAAGAGTTTTCACCGGAACATGTGAATGATTAAACAAATTACTCCCAATTTAACCCGATCGGGGGCATCACAACTGCAATGAACGAATGTACAACATACTGCCACAATAACACTTGCCAAAATTTAGATAACGAGATATTCCTCGTGACGAAATAAGTACGTAGGTGTGTTCATAGTATGAGTATGACAATACTACGTCACAGGTGTGAGTCGTTTTACGTAGAGGAAGTATCGACGCATTGTCTGGAGTGTCGATTGAGCGAATGACTCATTAACTGCATTATGAATTGTCAATATTTAGACGTTGCGCAATTTTTATTGACAGACTCATAACTTTATCGCTACGGGAGTATTTTTCATTCAGATCGCATGCTTACGTGAAGTGATAGTAAAATCTTGCGCAGATATTTTCAGTTACGACCGGAAGACGAATAGAAAAAGCTCGAAAGAATTTGGGGCAATGTTTTACTATTTCCATTTGGAACTTTTGTTACTAGCAAACGACAGTATTATTAAATTGTCATTAAAAATTACTTTAATGTTAGTCATATTAAAATATAAATGAGTAAATGTAGTGATTTATACTTTTTACGCGATTGATAACAATTTTTGATTCTGATTTCATTGTCTCGCAAACAAAAGGCAAGTAAGTCAATGCAGAAAACGATATTTTTTCTATGACGATTACTTAGCCCAACTTGTCTCAAACAAAATAAAAAACACGCTGTATTTACAAAACAGTTACGTAACCGTTCGCGCGATATTTGACAGCTGTCATAACTGTCACAATTGACGCGTATGTAAAAAAATAACACGGTAATGACGTCGCAGCATCGGCGTCGTCTCGCGTCGCGGCGCAAACCCAACTGCGAGCGCATCCACCATCCCGGATTATTATGGTCATGTATTTATAGACTGTATCGAAACTCGGGATATAGTTAAACTTTAGTCTGTTACGAAAAATGAACTTTGCATCGAGATAAATGGACGAATGTTTTACATTTAGATGAAAGCGGATTAAGATGCAACAACAAATACTTATATATATATATTTAAAAGAAAATGAAAGTGAATATGACACCTAGGCATATTATGCCTATAATATTTTGAAATGTTAACAATTATCTATCTTCCAGCGATGGTGGGTACATTTGCTCCCATGACTATCAATTGTTTTCCGTGTAAGGCCTACGTGCACCAACCAATCAATTGTTTTATCTTAAAAACACTACCCACAAGCAATTGTCCTCTGGACCAATAAAAATAATAATTACAAAACTTAGGTTAAAGCACAGACAATACAATACCCTAGGTTAAAGTAATCGAATTACACAGTTTCCGGTTTATTTTAAGGCTGCATGTGAAGTAAAAGTGAGTAACTTGATTGCGTGTAGGCGTCAACATAATAGGAATCTAAACGCGGAAGTACTGATCATATTCAGAATTAGATCATAAAGTAAAGGTCAGACTTGTTCACCAATAGCCTACGCAATCATTCAAAATTCTTAATTATGGATATTGTTATTTGTAACATTTGTGAATGCCAAAATGACAAGAGATATCATTTGCAGATAGTACGCGGAAAAGTCACCGGACTCTGAAATGAAAATATCCAAAATGTTACAATTTTGAGATGATCTATTTTATTAATTTTTGTGAAATTATGTTGCAATCTATGTTTATCTTCCTCTTTGTACATCGATCAATCAAATCAGGCGACATCCTTCTCATCTTGTCAAAGAATGACAATGCAAATTCGGAAAATGTATGCATGAACACATCCATCAAAATTGCAACATTTTTTTATTTTTTGTAACCCAGGCTGGTGTTGATTTTCTTTGTAATAAAGAGTCAACTCAAAGACAAAACATCACACAAATTAGCATAATTTGGACATACCAGAGTATCCACATTCCTCGCCGGTATTCTAAAAAAGTGTTCTTTCGTATTCCAGTATGTCAGCTCCAAGATTGAAGAGACTGTAGCAATAAAACAGTATGAAAGAGGTCAACCAGCATTCTCAGCCACTGGAGACAGTGATACGTCTTATTGCTAATTGGCCCCTATTTAGTGATCCCCAATTAACAGTAGATGCTGTGGATAGTTTTGTAAACTTCGTCCTACCGATACATAATTGGAATCAGTTAATTTTTACTTTCTCGGCGCAGAAGATGATCTATTAGGCGGTACTTTTACCAATTGACATATGAAACTGTTGTCAAGAATATAATCTATAGGATGTAAAATGAATCCATTTAAACCTAATACACTGTTGTCAAACGATAAGCTATGAATGACGGCTCACACCTAGACGCACCGGAGTCTTGTTATGTAAACGAGAATCAATCGACATTGTAAACACCGTGAACGAGCTTAGGACCAAAGCACATACGCTACATTTAGTATTAAAGTTCAAATTAGTCACTTTTTGAAAGATGACTTGTCAGAGCCGAGTATTATGTGCACAATCTGCTCAACTGCGGACATATACTTATTGGTATTTTTTTTCTGGGCGATCATGAATGTAGTCCGTGCTTTGCACGATATCTTTGCAAAATTGACAAATCCGTAAAAAGAGATAGAAAGAGTAATCAAGCATACCTACTGTCTCAAACTTCTTTTTGTTCTGTGTTGTAGAATGATACACAACTTATAAGCGTATGCTTTTTTGTACATATGTATTTTATTACTTTCAAAGGAATTGTCAGTTTATGCTACACTCGTATTTATGTGGGCGATCGATGTCTGTTCTGTATTAAATGATAAAGCGCGTTGCAATATCGATCTGTTCGCTAATCAGGCAATTTAGATGCAGCTGTCAAACAGAATTACTCCAAGTCGTTGCAGAGCGATGTCGCGAAA
Source organism: Euclidia mi (assembly GCA_944739405.2). Taxonomy (NCBI): domain Eukaryota; kingdom Metazoa; phylum Arthropoda; class Insecta; order Lepidoptera; family Erebidae; genus Euclidia; species Euclidia mi. Next base: position 81,802,003 of record OX123189.2, read on the forward strand.
TCGCCATCTGCCGCTCAGCATGTGTGCTTTGGCCCTTAATCGTACTGATCAATGTTGTACGGAAAACATTAATTACTCAATGGACCGGCTGATATTCCATGCATGTGTGAGTGTGTGGTATGCGGAAAAGAGACGCAGTGATATAGGCCGAGGATAAGAATAAGAACGTATAGAACTCCTGGAATGCAGAAGCTACATAATTAAAACTGTTTGATAAATACGTCAGTTTATTAGGTGTGTGCTTAGGCTTACTGACCACACCTAATGAAGTGATTGGTAGATGTCAGTGTGTGGGTATGGACTAGTGGACGACATAGGTATACAAAAATGTGACCAGTTAAATAATATTATTATTAAAGTAATAGGTGCATTTGGAAAAACATAGAACTAAAAATGTGTTTTAAATCACGTGTTTAATGAAATCATGTTGTTGTTATCTGAATGTATTTCTACAATATTCAATACATCTTAGTATCTGTAGGTAGGTATATCATGTACGTAATGGCAAAAGTTAGGTACTCAATCATTCACTTGCAGATTAAACACGAAATTTCAAAAACAACTTGTTCAGGAGAAGCCAATTACTTAGCTAAGAAAAGTTTTAAAAATAATGGAAGTATGAAGTTAAGCACGGATGAGACTGTCATATCATATTGCCTAGAAGCAGCTATTGTTACCATAGACACGAATAGCTTCAAATCTACAAAACCACAAACACGTAGTTTCGTATTCATAAAAGGCTGAGTCAAATAGGTAGACTAGACGAAATGCACTTCACAACAAGCGCTCAGTTAGTCAGACGTCCAAACCTATTTGTGTCGTGGGACGTCTAGACAAGTTATAGTTGTCCCGCGGATTCACTCGCCTCTCACGTCACACATCTATTTATGAGTTGTCATAACGTCAAACGATGTTATGGAAACAAAGTCCAGCGGAAAAACTATGTCATTCACTGAATCGGCGGCTTTAGAATGAAAATAAGAGTATTTTCAAATGTGTTGAAGTGCTTTGTAGTTTTATTTAAGAGTAAATAATAGTCTGAAATCGTGCGTGAGCGACGGATATGACGACAGAAAGTTACTCTTTATGATTTTCTGATGTGTAACCCAAAATAATCCAAAGTGTTATTAAAATCGGTTAAGAAGTTTTTGCTTAAAAAACTAAGTAACATCTATGAATCAATCCCGCCTCACAAACTTTCACGTTTTTAATATTAGTGGGCAAATTGAATTTGTCATTTTTCACTGAGTAAAGCTTCTGGCGGAGTTATAAGGGCTTTTAGTACCAACATTTTCTATCGAGTAATATTACTTCAGTAATATTGTTACTGTATTCTACCGTATCTGTTCTAATTTTTAGGCAGGAAAATATTCGTTTTTTGCGCCTTACTTAATTGTGCGCATGTGTTTATTTTAATGTTACCAATAAGAATATTTACTCCAACGTGATATATTTAAAAAGCACATTTGAATATCCGTGTAGAAGGAGGCAAATTCCAAGAAGATTTATTTTCTTATAAGTATAAAAAACATTGTTTATTTAAACGAGTAGAGCATAACTAAAAACAATGTTATTTAGGATACAATCATCAGATCATATCATAGTTAAACATTAGTTACTACAAATTTAAAAATCAACATAATTATTATCGCTTCCAAATGGTAGGTACCTACGTGACTTTGGACATTACTATGTATGTATGTACTTTTCTATTGCTTCCAAACTTCTAATATTATGGACGCGAAAGATTGTGAAGATGTATAGTTGGATATTACTTTTTCATGCATGAACCACTGACCAGATTCTAATGAAATGTTGCAGTAATAAAGATTACCTTATACGCCGAGACTGCATGTGGGTAAAGCATGGACAGGCAATACTCTCAAATCAAATCTATGCTACTTGACTCTAAAGGCAAACAATACTTCCAAGCAAAATAAAGAAAATCTTCCATTAGATACTGATAACGTTTAAGATATTTCCTAAACAGATAAAGAAAAAACCAAGTGATCAAATCTTAAGATATTGAAATCAGAGATCCCCAGTATGAGCCTAGTGCAATTGACTATAATAATATATCCGTGTGGTGACGGATTTAAGAATACAGAATGTCAGCACCCCATATCATCCCATGGGTTCCGTCGATATTATGCAGAGAACAGCACTGTAAGAGAAGGAAAACTTGATATAAACCCTATACCAACCCGTTAGGCCAGCGTGGTATAGTAGGCAAATTCCACCTTTCAAAGGAGAGGCCTAGTCCAGCAGTGGACTGTTAAAGGCTGATGGAGAAGAAGAAATAGTTATTTGTGCAACAAGAGAGCAAAGTTGTTTTTTGTTTCGAGTGCTGATTTTGAGTCCCGAGCAAGCGAAGGATTCTATGATTGATTCACGAGCGTAGCGAGTGAATCAAAGTTAGAATCCTGAGCGTGGTGAGGGACTCAACAGCACGAGATACAAAAAACTTTGCTCTCGTGTAGCACACATAACTTTTCACCTCAGCAGTGAGAACACATATTACTTAGGAGACATAGAAATGAACAGGAATAGATTGACTTCTGCATAATCACTTGTTGATTTAACTCTTCTGGTGTTAAAGTACAGTCATCACCGCTAGTTTCACTCATCTTTTTAGATTATTTTATATATTAATATAATTTAACACGTTACGCTATACCTACTGTATCAGCATCAGCGAAATTTTTATTCCCGCTACTTTTTTAAATCGCGTTTTAATACCGCGTCCCTGATGTTTATTTTTCAAATCTATCATTGTTGTAATTCTAAATAAAAATGTATTGGTTAAATACCAATTTTATACTATTAATTAGACTTATTTTTATTAAAATCCAATAATAAATTAAACATGTAAACAATAACATAAAAAAAAGTAATTTCTTTATTACAAATATCTTTTTTTTTTGCGTTGCAGTAGGTGTTTTCTTTGAGGTCGAATTCCAAAATCGAATTTCGAATTCGAAGGGGTTTGTTTTTTCACTCACTTTTTATATGCATGTGAAAGAGACAGAGCACAGTAAAATTCGAATGTTTCAAATTTGTGGCTGAACAATGTCAATTCGTGGCACTGAAGATTGAAAAATTAAAAAGCTACTTTGCCTCACGCTCGAATCAAAATCGCGTTTTGTTCACTGTTGTCTCGCAGCAAAAGCGGCATGTTTGAGCTGCTGTGGTGAAAAATATATTACACCATTCCGTTAAAAATATGCGAAATTATAAAAAGTCGTCGAGATTAGTGTGTGTCTTGTTATCAGTCCACTTGAGAATAGAGACGTAATCGAAGGTCAGTCCACATATCACGCATTGGCACAGTCAAGCTGCGTGCGATATCGCCAAATTTTAAGGCGTTAGATGTAATTTTGTATTATTGTTTGAAGTTGCTAAGAGATGTAGCTGTTTTCAGTTTTCAAAAGAACTTTGTAGAAGCTCAAAGTTCTATTCGCTTTTAAAATATTTTGCGATGAATTAATGAAATGATACTGTTAGTAACTATGAGACATCTTTATGTGTTTACGATACGTACTTAAGTAAAAATGAGAAAAGCTGTTTTCAATCATGATTTTCATTAACATCTTGTTTTCGACACATAGCACTGATGATTTTACAACGGCATAATTCTGTGAAAGTAACTACTTACTTAAAGTTTCATGACCAGTAAAAAGTATGTTATTGCGAAAATTTTGAAAGGTTGCGGTAATGGCACTCTACTAATTGTGAGAACCATGCGTGCTCTATTACATGCGTATTTTTAATTATTTATACAATATGTATAGGTAATATACATATAAGTACATAACATGTATACGTTGTACTTAATATTTAATTTATGCGAACCATTCATGTTTAAGTTGTATTTTCACTTTTAATTGAGGTGATCACCAAGTTCTCGAATAATAATATCAACAATTTTAATTATTTTTTTCGGTAGCATACCTAGTTACTCTAAAACTCCGTAAAGATTTAGATTACCTACCTAAAAGTGTTAAAACTTAAATATTAGTATAAACTATAAAGATATAGGTACATTTATCAAATAAGTTTGCACTCACCATTACACTCGGGGCCGAATAAAACTACATTTTTATATCTCATTAAAATCACCATGGTTGCGAATTAAAGAATTCACAACCCTAAAATAGAACACGCACTTCTAAACTGCACTACGAAACCATCCGTGATCAATGCTTCAGCTAAACTGAATAGAAAAAGTTGAAATTCCAAATACGAAATGTTGGCGGGCTACCCATAGATAAGAAACAAAGGGGATGTAAATCACTAATGAGGATAGTCTTTAGAGATCGTAACAAATATAAACAATAATTCACAGACAGCATTATAAGCTATTAAAATCAAAAGAATGGCATGTTCTTTTGTAAAAAAATTCTAGAAGCCTAATAGTTATTGGTAATTAAGATATGTTGGCGCCTAGTTAACGATGTAGGTAGGTAGCAAAATAATAAGTCTCACGACTATAAAGCAAATTAAAAGATCCATTAATCATATTTTACCATTGAAGTTTTTTTTTGAACTGAAGCTGTTCAAATAATATCATTTAATTATTTCGTTAAAATAAATATGGTTATGGTTTAAAATCAATAATTATTAATCGTCGGCGACAGTAAGGTTTAATTGAATATAAGAGTTCCAAATGGTTTCCTTCCAATGTTAATCCATCACAGGATCTTTTACACTATAATTTCAGTACCATGTGAACATGTAAGAATTAGAGTTCTTACTATTCGCATACATTATTTGATAGAAGCATTGCAGGCGTTAATTGCCATCAAATTTATATTGTTAAGTTGCGGACAGATATTTATTATGTAAGTACTTACTTAAAAATACCCAGTACCTACCTAGTATGCTATTCACTGACTAAAAAAAAAGATAACTTAATCACTGAAGCTGCAAATTGTAAGAAATCTACTAAGTACCTAAGAATATTTGTGATGCGCCCGAATTTGGTCTTATTTATTATATTATTATCCCTAGTTGTAATAATAATAATAATAATAATAATAATCATCTTTATTGTACAAATGCCAAAGAAACTACAAAAATTAATCTATAACAAAAAGAAAGATGTACCTAGATACAAAAAAATGAAGGTGAAATACCGATGAACAACAACTCTACAATAAATTCCATTGTTCTTATATCAAAACCAAATAATAAAAACGCACACAGATTAAGTAAACATTAACAACACCAATTGCACTTATCCACAGTACATATCAACTTTCACTGTATCGCTAGTATTTTCACTGAAGTTAGCAAATGATAGATCCTCATATAAATTATAACAGAAACCAGTAGGTATGACGAAGAACGGAGATATAAAAAGAACACTTTCCTACGTTGTTTGTATGTTGATTTTCTTATTAATTATTTAGTAACTCTTTGCTTATATTTAGTGTAATCGGCAAAAAAAGATTGTAGAAATTACGTTCTAATTCGACCATTAGTAAAATATATACGTCCATTTTCCTCACTCTTACTAGCAATGAAAATACCTTGATGTCACACAAAAAGTAATTACGTTCAATGTTACTTTCTTCATAAATTTTCACACATTATAATTAGAAAATATTTTTACTCACTTAAAATTAGGAGAACACTGTACAGCTGCATTTTTGGAATTCATTAAAACAAATTAAGTCACAATTTAACCGACACGGCGACTGTATTCAACGATTTACTCGTTAGAATGAGATGTATTCTTTGTTTCGCGCAGAAAAACAGATAAATAGGATAAAAGATAAACATGATAGATGTAAAAATAGATTAATCTATGTAGTAACACGTCCATAAATGGTGATATTTACAATATTGAAGTTTATTTTATCTTAGTACGCAAAAGGCTCATATGATCTCGGACATATTTGTTTTGTTTGCAGGAACTGTTTCTAAGAAGTAAAAAAGGTAATACTTAATTACTTGTAAACAACTTAAGAACAAACGATTAAAAAGGTGCTTGAAACAATTATTTTAAAGTAGTTAAAAAGATTAGGAGCATTATTATTGTTACCTATTCGACTTAGCGAACAAACCGAAAAGGTTTTACAATGGGTAGAGTAAGAGGATTTTTAAATGGAAGACAATAACGATATTTTCTTTTGTGATTATAGCAACTTTATACTCTTCTTCAAAGAAGCACTAAAACATATTGTATTGCTTTCAATGATCTTATCATATCTTAGGCCCGAACGTACATCTTAATCTTAATATATAAAATCCTTGCGTTACTGACTGACTGACAGACCCGCTACAGCCGAAACTATTGGGCGCAGGAAGCTGAAATTTGGCAGGTATGTTCCTTGGGGACCGTAGGGGTGCACTAAGAAGGGATTTCCCGAAATTCTCACGGGATCGGCCAAAACGGGTAAATTAAAAAAAATGCAGGCGTAGCTGCTGGCGTCCTCTAGTCATTTATAATTTTTAGTATTGCCATACAAACGTTCGCCTGGTTATAACGGACACAAAAAAGAGATTTATCCAATTTGGTACAGCCGTTTCGAAGTTATGCGCGTACAAACATTTCGGTGATACATTTTAATTGAAATAGATTATTCTGGCCGAAACTATCTTCCAACGATCTCACAAAAAGGTAGCATGCGTTTTGAATTTTCATCACGAATGAGGCGTATAATTTATACTTATTCAAATAATAATGATGCAGGAAGCCACACAATAGTGGGCTGAGAAGCCTCACGGGACACATGCCGTAGATTTATTACCATTTAAAATAATAAGGAAGCACATTCCAATACATCAGTGAATAATAAACAAATACGGCGAACTGTAGTCGTGTATGACATAAAGAACGATGATACGGTAGGAAAGAGACAGCATAATATATATTCAAAACAAACTTGAGGTTAGTTTACATATCAGACCGCCGCGCGCCGCTTTGTTAGATCAGTGTACAAGTGAGAACGAGACATCGTTTTACAAGATTTTATTTAAAATTAACTGTTGTTGCCATTGTGAAAGGAGTAATTATTATTTACGAGTGGTTTAAGAATATGTTTCCATGCGAGGATTGCAGCCATGATTTATACTTTTTAAAGCGCTAGCAGCAGTGAGTTCTAAACTCATATTACCTACCATCTCCGAAGGATAACTGTAAGAATAAGCATAACAATAATAAGGAATATGATAAAAAATAAGCAATACGGGAACATTTCAATCTATTTCTCTTTATCATTGTACATCGATCACAGCCCGATTAGGAATATGCTACTGTTGCTCTCTATCCGCAATAACAATATTTAAATCTGTATCAAAAACAACAACTCAACATCGCAGCTGACGTTCACCATCCCTAGACAGATAATATCAATTTAAATCACAGACTATAAATCAAAACAAGTTTCAAAAAGGAACACAATACACTGCCTTTCAGAATAATGCACTCAACAAAAAAACGGCGCATTAAATATTTTAAATAAGGATGTACCGTTACAAATGCGGCCAAATAAATTCGCCCACACGACGATCGGGGATAGTATGTTAAGTACATGAACACTACCTGACGAGAATACCATCCTTGTACTCGATTTCGCTTACCGATTCAAATGAACCACTTTTTAAGATGACCTTTCGAAAGGATTCAATAGATTAATTTAAAGAGAAATGGTGTGTAGGTAGCTAGGTAGCACTAGATTTTTGTGATAAATGATCTTTAAAGTATTGAAGTCAAAGTTTAATAAATTGTTGATTTTGGTCAACGAACGTTAATTTTATTACTAAACAGGTCACCAAAACTTGCACGTTGTGCTCATTTTATTGACGTCTAAAAGTATATCAGCAATTAATAAATAATTCACACTACACTGGTCCTCATCTGCTGTTATGGTAAATTAGCATTAAGTAGTAATAGCTGGAAATGGCTAGTTTGAGTGACTAAAAATATTTATACACTTTGTAACTGTACTAGTCAGAGGTTTGTTTGCCACTTTATATGTATAAAGAATGTTAATAAAATAATATCTATACAGTTCTAAAATAATCTCGTTAATAGAGCAGAAACAGAATCAGCTATAAGTGGAACCGAAAAGAGGAACACCTCGAGTAAATAAACATGGTGATACCGCAGAGCAAGTAAAATAAGACAGATGAGCCACTGTTAATAAAAGGAAAGCCTCTTTAAATGTTAGTGAATGAAATGTTGGCGTGCCTTACCATGCTGTATTGGTGCGTGGGAGCGTATATTTACAAAATCTTCAGAGCTTCAGAACTTCAGAGCGTGCTTTTTTTAGGGTTCCGTACCTAAAAGGTAAAAAACGGAACCCTATTACTAAGCCTCCGTTGTCTGTCTGTCTGTCTGTCTGTCTGTCTGTCTGTCTGTCTGTCACCAGGCTGTATCTCATAAACCATGATAGCTAGATAGCTGAAATTTTCACAAACTATGTATTTCGGTTGCCGCTATAACAACAAATACTAAAAATAAAAAAAATAAAAAAATTAAGAGGGGGTCCCATACAAAAAACGTGCTTTTTTCGTATATTTTGCTCAAAATTACTAACTGTTACAGGTAGACGCTTTAAATTTTTACAGAATATGTAGTTGTGTATTACCTTTCAAAATAAATAATTAAATTTAAAAAAAGTAAATAATAAAGGGGGGCTCCCATACAACAAACGTAATTTTTAAGCAATTTGTTACTCGATCTTAATAAACAGATAGAAACTTATAAAGTATTTAAGTATACATACAACGAACGTGATTTTCTTTTATAGATGATGGTACGGAACCCTTTGTGCGCGAGTCCGACTCGCACTTGCCCAATTTTTCTAGATTTGACAAGTGTATTTTTTTCATACGTTCATCTATTTTTAGGATGCGATTATTTAATGATTCATAACATATTTATCAGAATTTATCGCAGCTGAAACAAGGTTAAATTTGAATGCGCTTTGATAGTAGGTACTCGGAGTGATTGGAATACAAAATTGATTCCGTGATAACACGCGATACCAATTTAATTATGTTATCGGACACATACATGCATTAATTTGATAAAAACATATTTTTGTGGTTCTCACAAATCTCCAATCTACGTAATTTGATTACATACCTAGTTTCAATCTCGTTATGTAAAGAAACTTCAGTCATAGCTATGCTTAATTACATGACCTATAATTTAAAAAATGCTTGGGTATTACCAGGTAAAACCAAATGATTTTATGATTTTTATACACCGGAAGCCCATATGATCATTCGTTTTATAATACTCTGTTAATTTGGAAATTAAAGCGGTCATCTAGATCCAAGAATGATTGTTTTAATAAAAAAAGAAAGGAAGGGTACAGCAAAGATGATGATGACAGGACAAGATGGTGATGATAAAATAATTAAATATTGTGTTTTCCTTGTATTCTTGGATATGTAAAATAAATAACTACTATTACCATAGATACTATTACGAATATTATCTCAAGGATAAATGATTATGAAAATTGATAATTTCTTTAGGTTAATGAGGTAAATAACTTTGATTGCAAGAATGGTGACAGATAAGAATGTACCTATCATAATAAGTCATCTTTGTCATTGCGCAGTGCAAAAGTATGAGGACAAAGGCAAAATATTTTGCAGAAATATATTGTATAATGGGTGCTTTTAATAATAAAGTTAAGCTAGTAGGTATATGGCAATTTTTAAATAGCTTACCGCTACAGTGTAAATGATTTATTAATTTGAAATGAATTACTTACATATTTCAGCTTACTGCAGGAAAAATTTAAAAGTAGGTAAGGTAAGTAAGTAAGTTAAGTCTTGGCTGCGAATTTGCGAACGAAAACATGGACTACGAATAGGATTTTTTTTAAACTACACTTCCATCTTTCACGTTGTTGAAACAATACATATTTTTGCGCTACCTCATCCGCTACGATCGTATTCCACCTAAAACACTTCGCACACATCCTATATTGATACTTGTTCATTTTCTTTATGACACCCGTCGTTGTTTCAAGAGTTAGATAAGTACTTTTATATGATTTGGAACTCACCGATAACTATTGTTACCATATAACAAGCATATTTCAAAATAAGAACTTTTTGTGCCTACACATACGGCATAAGGTCTTTACATGTAGAGCACCTTTTATAAAACATTCTTAACGTTACATAAATCTTAGGCCAAAAGGATTAGCTGCTTATAATATATTCTTCTAATATATGTGTGACGTGTTACATTTAATCATATGAAAATAACATTCGAGGTTGTCACATCCTCTGGCTAGCAACAAACGCGTCGGTATGCCCGCGTAGCACACGCAACCGAATGCCGAGCGCCATATTTTTATTATATGCGGCTATTCAACAATATCAGTGCATGTGACGAATGTTAATTACCGTCTAGACGCTGATAAGAAACTGAAGTATCTTACGATGAAAATCGGTATATTAGTGGTGACAATTTCTCGGTAACACAAAAAAAAACGGTTATGCGGGTTCTTTTGGGGTAGGTTGGTAGATGAATGAAAATATCTACTTGCAAGTCTTGATGCCAACATCGCGCGTGGTCTGAATTCAGTCAGAGTATCTTTACTTACTGCATACCTATTTCGTTAATTTAATTTTTTATTGACTCACGCCTGTATTTCCCGAAGGGGTAGGCAGAGGTATAATATTACACCCACATTTCGCCATGAATTTTAGGTCCCACGTAAAAGGGGGCGAGCCTATTGCCGTTACCGGGCACATCACTAGACGCCGTGCTGCTACTGATAATTCGGAAAAACCCAGTAGGTAACACTTTTGCCCGACCCGGGAATCGAACCCGGGAACTCCGATCAGCAGTCGCATACGCTATCCATTAGACCACGGAGGCAGTCTTCGTTCCCTTCTCTTCGGTTTTGCCCGACCCGGGAATCGAACCCGGGACCTCCGATCAGCAGTCGCATACGCTATCCACTGGACGACGGAGGCGGTCTTCGTTCTCTTCTCTTCGCTTCGTTAGTCAAATTGTTAGAAATTGTCTCATAAGCACCGAATTTTGCATACTATCAATGTGAGTGTTAAGGTCCATATTCACGAGAGCAATTTATATTTCTTAAAGCAAGTGTTTTTAGTCATGCGTAGGATTAAACGCCTTACACTATATGTTTGCTACATTGTACCTATATTTCTTTACAATTTACTAGTATTTTATTGTAAAATTTTAGAAAACATCTTGCCATAAGTAGAAGTAGCACCATTCACTTCCACCACGAACATTCTAGAAGCTAAACTATCTAAGCATATACTTAATAGTGAGTAATTATTAGACAAAAATGTGAAGAACGCCAGGTAGCAGTCTCCCACGGCTATAGAGCGTAGTTCAAGACAACAGTGCGTGACGATGCACGTTGCACCCTCACTTCCTGAAGGACCAGGGAAAAACGTGTCTGCACGCCGTGAGAATAGCTTCTAACTGTTCATAGTTTGCTTTGAGTGTTAAGGCGTGTGATAAATGACGCGGATTGAAAAAATGTTAGGCCTGTGAAATCTTTAATTGTCAAATACTTGGTACTCAATGATCAAAAATTTATCAACTTTAGCTGAAGAGGAAGTTTTTTGGCGTTATTATTATAATAATCCATGTATGCAAGGGCTTAAATACTGTACTACTACTGGTTCCTTGCTTTAGCTAATAAATATGGTCCTGCCATGTGATAAATTAAACATTTTATAAAGACATTCTAAAACGAATTTCAGATGAAATAAGAATCTCGTCTTTATTTTAGTAACACATGATCTTTCTTTTTTAACCTGGAATAACTAATAAATGTTTATGATTAATAACATAATATAAGCAAAATATCAACCTGAAAATCTTAAACTTGTTACTGCTCAATTACAAAGCATTTGATTAAGATACACGTGTATTCAACTATCACTAATAATTGTAATTACTGAAACCACCTCAAATCTCACGCGTCTCTCATCTCATGAAATCAATCATAAATAAAACATCACACACGTATAATCGAACCATTCCGATGTCATTGCATTTCCAACATAAATACAGATTAAACACTTTCGAGTTTTTTTTTGCTTTAAAGCGTTCGTAGTTTTCCCAAGCAAAACCGAAGAAAGTAATACGTCGTTTTCATTATCGTGTATCGGAACAATGCTCGTAGTTGTGCAGATCCCACGAGAAAGTGCTTGTTTGTTTGTATGTCACCTCGTCCGTTTCCAAGGAGACTGCTGCAAAACCTCTCGCAAATAATAGACAATGACAATGCTTTGCTTGTGTGCGTGTTTTGACATTAACTGCGCACTGACAGTGTTTACTGTCAATATTGATGTACGAAGATGTGCGTCCTGCCATTGAATGGATATTAAACAATAAACACGACGTTTGCTGATTATACACTGCGGTGTCCGGAAACCCAATCATTGTAAAGGTTTTAAGTATATATATTAGGTCCTAGTGATTATAAGAAATTCTTAAACACACTGCTGAAAGAATTGCCTGAGTCTTTAAAGAGTAAATCTTCAGTAAAACTTGGCAAAAATAGGTGTTGGTTTAAAGGCACATTTAGTTTTAATGATATTGGAAAATGAAAAAAGTCTCCATGCAAATGACGCGGTTGGAACTTTGAATGATCTCCATAACTACTTTTTTGGAGGGGTATATATTTTCACGTGACAAAGTTGCAAATACTACTTTACTGCGGATGAATGTAGTGTATAATTATAAAAAAGTAACCTATAAAGTCGACAACTTGTGAGCTGGCCCAATACTTATTTTAGTACTAATAACTAGACAAAGTTGGAAAACTACTACTTGTATTTACGTATAATTTATGCACAAGTATGGGCCTCAGTTGACAATCACCTATCATTTGTGGCATCCTGTGTAGGGATGTGGTTAGCTCTTCCTTTAACTACCTACATATTACGAAACTTAAATAGGTATTGAAATCAATGAGATCTGGTACTAGTATGCCCGATAACTTCCCTATCTATCACTGTGTTTTAACTGCGAAGGAATGAAGACCGAGGCTATACGTTCTTAAAAAAACATTATAAAATTTTATGGCCGCGTCTGATAATCTAGTACTAATATATAAGTAAAGCTTAAGAGTCTATTTGTTTGTTTGAACGCGCTAATCTCAGGAACTACTGGTCCGATTTAAACAATTCTAACAGTGTTGGATATTTATCAAGGAAGGCTATATAACATCACGCTATGAGCCACGGAACCGGAGCAGAAGCCTTAAATAACGCGGGTGTAACCGCGGGCACATCTAGTTTTTAAATAAAAAACCTAATACTAGCCTTTTTATATGACAAAACTTTTTGCATTTATAATTACCTACTTGATAATATTTGGATCCATTCAATTATTTGAAATCAGATCATTTTGAATATTGCATCAATGATTAGATTACATAAACAAATTGAAGATTTTGTGCAGTAGGTACTAAATAACTCAAGCACTAAAGCATTCGACATAGCATGTAGTTTTGAAGAACGCCCAACTTTTCTTAATTTTATTTACTTAATTGTCTTCATTTCACAATTTTATTGTTAGAATGTACTGTTTGACATTCTGGAATGACGACGTTGTTTGTTTTTTTTAAATATTTAATAAAAAAGTAAGAGTTGTTATGCAAGTGGACTTTAAATTGAGAGAAGGGAAAATAACAACATATTCTGCAAAGCTGCTAATCCTATGGATATGATACTGTCACAATGGAATGCTACTGTCTGCAAATCTGATGTATTGCTTACAATAGTATTTATTTGTTTCAAGATAATTGCAACGACATACTTAAACATAAATATTCTATGAAAACCTTGATACCGAGCGACAGTTCTAAAAACCTTCTATCCTTTTCTTTTAAACATTCCAGAAAGAGACGGGGCGAGGTTAAAATAGTAACAAAAGCGACTGTACCAAATTAAATCACCAAGCCACGAACAACTTCACTTCCTTTACTATAAATATGCGCCTATTTCGAACCTACTAGTTTTACACTCGCCTAAACCTGACCGAAAACGTTAGCAAATTATTCACGCACAATATAATCGGATAATAAATCAATACTAATATGGTAGGTATTGTAACAAAAACGATGCATAATTAATACCACTCCAAATTATGATAACATAAAAAGTTACCTATGGACAAAAAAGTAACACGAATTACAACCGTTGCCTTGTCTATGGTCTAGCTAGATTGTAGTTTCTAATAATTAGTTATTAGCGATATGGATTTCGTTTAGTACGGTAGGTAAGACTTCCAAAATCATATAAAGTAGATAATTATTACCCTATTAGAAGAAAACTTTTCAATTTTGATTGCATGAACACTGAGATCGGTACAGAAACGTACGTACGTACCTACTGCTTAGGAAAATATACTTTAGAAATATCATCAATAGGCGCGCTGATATTTGTTGCGTTTTCGTAACTCATTCTTCCTTATACTATTCTAATATTATGCCAGTCGTGACTTGAATTTCTGCCACCAACTAAACCTCACCGCAACATAATCGATTGAGGCCATTTGTAGGTTTTTAATTGTTTCATGTTCATGTTTTTTTTCTGGTACAGCTGCTTTATCTTACCTCCTTTCTGATTGTAACTGGCTCATACGAATAATACAAAGCATTTTAAAGTTCTAATTTCATTTTTTATACAACTAGACATTTACAACGTCCTACGCTGTAACCAATAGAGGTGCAGTGTAGGTGTTCACCGGCATCTGATGTCAAATTTGGACAATTACTATAATTTGTATGAACTAGGTCACTTCTGAACACCCAGGATAGTGGTGACTAATGGTAATTGTCATTATAATGAGCGACATTCTTTGTGAGAGTAGGTTACACCGGTCATTATTTGATTAGAGGCATGGGTAGAAAATAAAACAATTGAATGTCAGAGCCATGATAAATGTCATAAATAATTTGCAATTTAAAGTAGAAAGCACAAGTTCGGTTAGTAAAAATGTAAATGAGTTCATACAGTTTCAACGAATCTACTGTAGGCCACGTAACCGACTACCTCATAATTTCTCCACTAATCCAGGCTTTTCTTAATCAGATTATGACCTATTAAGAAAGTACTGCATGTAGTCATTGACAGCGAGTTATAACTGACTTTCATCTTAACACAATATGCAAAATACTGAAATTAAATAATACATACCTAACTAGGTTTGACAAAAATGAATATAATAATAAAACATCAATTACTGTACCCCTAGAACACACTCATTATAACCATAAACTAAAGGCAATAACAATAACACAGGCAATAGGCTTGTACAACGTTACAATGGCTATTAGCTGATGTCACAATACTCAGTCTACAATAGAACCTCCTTTGTAGAAACAAGAAGTAATGAATTGAGACGATCTTGAACCAGAAACAATACTTAAAACGCGGCATTGCTTGGTATGTTCCGGTGTCATGGCGGATACTCTGAAGGATTTGCAATGCGTACCAAATTCTACAATTTTATGGGCATACAACGTTAAAACGTTTTGCTTTTTCCTCGATAACAATTAGAAATAAGACAATGCCAAAATATAACTCTTTATCGTAAGGGCCCTAACATTACTCACCGCGTCGGTAATGCCTCAGAAATTATTCAATCCTATTCAAAGTTTAGTTATGAACACCTTGCTCTGTGCAACATGCTTATTCCTCTTTCCGTTTTGGAGAATGATCACCACCAAAAACTAGTTCGAAGTGTAGCACAGTAATCTTCTTACTGTGTCAGAGTTAACAAAATGCAGCTATGCATATTGATATGCGTACCTACTAGTATAAATTATGGATGAAAGAAAATACCTACAGCGCAGCGGTATAATCAAATTTGAACTTAAATAAGAAATAATTTAAAACAGTGTCACGAAAATCATTTCGTTCAGAACGATGATACAAACGAGGATGATGTAATTGAGCGAGTGAACGACATTTTATATAAAAAGTGGGACAATGACACTTGTTCTATCGGGCTGTGCACCATTGATAATGTGGCGAGGCCGGCTGCAGTAATTACTGATGTCATGTTTTAATGTGTGACAATGAAATGCGTCGCGTGAAGGAAGGGGTTCTCGTTTTTTGTTATAACCGCTATTTAAGATGTTGTTAATAAATTGTAACTCTGTAAGGACCATTAATAAGTGATTCAAGTTGAAGTAAGTTCGATTAACAGATTAAAGCAGATTTTATAATAGGAATTAGGACTGCCTCGTTGGTCTCGCGGCATAAATGTGCACGTGGGATCGGGAGGTCCTGGGTTCGATTCCTGGGCAGTGTTATTGGGTTTTTCTGTCACGAAATTCTCAGTAGCAGCACGGAGTCTGGAAATGTGCCCGGTACGGCAATAGGCTCGCCCCTTATTCCGTGGGACCAAAGTATATCTGGCGAAAAGTGGGTGTAGAAATACACCTCTGCCTACCCCTTCGGGCATAAAAGGCGTGACGATATGTATGTTATAATAGGAACGAGACGCATTGCATGCAAAGCTGATTGAATTGTATTTATTGAGAAACATTTGGATTCCTAGCACGAATCAAGCTTATTGCACTTTGCGTATAAAGATTTTATCAGAAATAAGGACAAAATGATTTCGAAAATCTGGCCTCGAAAGTACATTCATCCTTGCAGACTAGATAGTATCCACGATAGTATCAAAGAATTCATTTAACTTGCAGATGAGGAGCTGTCAAACATATCAAACAATACGACCACAGATAAAAAATAAAGTTGAACTTGTTCGCAATTCAAAGATCCAAGATTAAATAGCCAATGTTGATGACTGGCCAGTTATGCAGGATTGCGTAGCAGAAACAAATGCTTATGCTAATGAGTTGTTCGAAACGAGATCTGAGGTCATACTGTTTGATTTGCAAATGGCTATTATATTGTGTTTAGACGTTGCATTTATAATAACATTATACCTAATGGTTTAGGAATTTGGAAATGACTTAAGCTATTCAGTTAAGTCTATTGATATTTAAAGTTGAATCGCAATATATAATATATTAAAACCTCCATCTCGTGTTATTACTACAAGTGCGACATATTTATTACCTATTAATAATTGTTAACCGCAATCTTAAAAGACGATTACAATTTATGATTCTGGCAATACCAGCGATGCGGAAAGACAATAACTTACTAGCGTATATTTCTAAAGTCTATTTAGCACTTGCTGGTATTCGTCAAACATGTTGGTATTGTAAGAATGATGCAATTACGTCATTGCAGCATACAAATTCGCGGCGTATCGCCACACCCGAGGGCAATGGTTAACAAACTTCATTTGTTGATTCGACATTGAATTTAACAACAGAAAATGCTAAAACACAAAGGATATTTTAAATGAATGGAAAATGCTTATATCTGTTAATTTTTATTTTTCCTTCTATCTGTAAGTGCATCGTGCTAAGGTTAATAATTATACGCTTAAAGCCAGGATCAAACCAACGCGTTCGATTCGATCAGATGTTGTGTATAGCGCGGTGTTCACATCTACAAGCGCGGTGTACACATCTACGCGTCCTCGGATTGCACGCGGCATTCGGTGCAGCGTCTGCACGCGGCGGTGCCGATCAGATCGCGCTTGTTTCGTTAGGACGCTGCACGTAGCTATTATTTGTTGAGGAAACTGTGTTTTTGTAGATTTTAAGTATGGCGGAAACGGAAGAAATTATAAATGAGGTCCACAAATACCCATTGTTGTATGATACGTCTCATTCTGATAAGGCGTTATCGAATGATGGTAGATATTTACTTAACTGGCACAGTATATCATACCCACCTCAAGTTCACTTCTTGTTCCTCTTTGTCTTCAATAATAGTAGACAGAAGTAAAACTTCTTCAATTCACTATCGGTATCAGACAGCATTTTAGTGACGCGACTACAGCCTGGTGAACGCCTGAACGAACGCGACAGTGTGCACAACTTTTGCACGCGCAATAATCGCCACCGCGCACGCCACCGCGGACGCGAGCTGAACGCGTTGGTTTGATCCTGGCTTAAATAAAGCCTCGACTCTGCAGCTAGTAATTTCAAAAAGGAATACTAAAATATAAAATACGGTACCGTTTCATTTTGAAATTGAATAACGGTTTTTATAATTATTGACCTGTTCATATACCAATCCAAATTATTATACCGATAAGTCAGGCTCATCTGTTATGAATTTATGAGAACAAAAAATAAAAGAACTATTATAATCTGCCAAGCTACATAAAACATTGCACTTCTTCACATGACAACTCAGTTCACACAAATTTCGTTCGTTACGTTGATTCTGTGTAAGTTTGTTTTACCACTGATGGCCTTTAGAGGTACAGTGCTATATTTGGACTAAAACCATAAGCAATCTACAACAGTAGGTAGAGCAATATCTAATGGAATAGATCATTCACCGTTACATCTCGACCACAACGTTGCCCACAAAAAATATCAATGGCATAAAAACTAGTTACCTAAGCCTGACAGAGGTTGAGATACTTGAGATGCATTAAAAAAAAACAGCAAAATAGACAAAAGAAAAATATTAACGCTACAATTTTAATTGTTTTGTCAATTAAAGTATTAGAATACTGAAGGTGAACGATCCGCGAAATTTTAAATGATTCGTTATTTCCTTTAATAATGTCAAGGTAAACTTAGAAAACAACTTGAAATTTAAATGTAACGGAAACTTTTATTGTTGTCCGGTTTTATAAGTTGCGTGTGCTGTGTAGAGTTTATTCAGTGATAAGTTCGTTTAGTTGCGATCACGTATTAATTGATATTTTTTACAAACATACCTTTCATAGAGACTATTTGGTTCAATATTTTGTCTTTGTTAATACCTCAATATATGGACCTCAATATCTTGTTGTCCTCAGCAGCTTGGATATAGTGAAAAGAAAATTATATGTCGTAGTTTCTTGACCTTCTTATAATCTTAATATATAAAATCCTTGCGTTACTGACTGATTGACAGACAAGCTACAGCCGAAACTATGAGGCGTAGGAAGCTGAAATTTGGCATGTATGTTCCTTGGGGGCCGTAGGGGTGCAAGAAGGTATTTCCCGAAATTCCCACAGGATCGGCCAAAACGGGTAAATTAAAAAAAATGCAGGCGTGGCTGCTGGCGTCCTCTAGTAACAAAATAAAGTTAATTTCACTCGTTTTTATCAACCAATACGAATCTTCAGCGTTTGCAAAATAACTTATCTTTGTTCATCCTTAAATGTTATATTAACTACATTTTCTTTCTAAATATTTTCATGAAGATCCCAGAGGCCCTTAATTTTATTTGCACCAAAACGTGATGAACAGTCATTAACTTACATCATTTCCTTGTTTGAGCGCCAAATCACCACAGGTACAATGTGACAAAACACACAAAAACAGATTATGTTAAACACCTTGATTTTTAATATTTATTCACGAAGAGAACGGATGTGTGATGTTTTAAAACCTATTTTTACAGATATTCAGCACACATACATTATGTTCATATGTAAGAAATCACTGTGATGGCATTACCTACTTATTTTATACACAGTTTTATTTATAAGACTAGCGGTTAAGATCGGTACAATGATAAGCAAAAGTATTTCAGAAAACAAAAGCCTAGCAAAAATATATGCCTATTAAAGCGATTGCTTAGTGGAGAGACAGACTGCTACGCAGTAGATCTCGGGATTAGTAAGGTAACAGTAAGTAGTAGGTACTAAGACATCTTATTCTACACAGCACTAGTAAAGACGATCTGTTGATAATTATCATCAGCCCTTTATACTGTCCCACTGCTGGGCACGGGCCTCATCTCACTATGAGAAGGGTAAGGCGTTAGTCTGCCACGCTGGCCAAGTGCGGGTTGAAAGACTTTACATGTCTTTCGAAAACATTATGGAGAACTGTCAGACATGCAGGTTTCCTCACGATGTTTTCCTTCACCGATAAGCAAGGTATTGTTACCAATTTAATACGCTCTTAACTTCGAAAAGTCATTGGTGCGTGCCGTGGATTCGAACCCGAGACCCTCAGCGTAGCAGTCCGTCGGTCTCTCCACTCGGTTGATAATTATAACATATGCATAATTATGTAAATAGTTATTAAAGTATTCATAGCCGCCAGCGACCTAAACATGTCTTTCTAGTTAATGTAAAATTTAATCGATATTTCAAGATCAAGTTGAAATTATTTCGTAACTGACCCGAGAGCAATTGCTTTTAAAGATTGTATAAAAAATGCTATTAGCTTCAATGGCTACAAGGCCGCAATTTGCAAATTAGATCAAATATATTTTTTATTTGAATAGGCGTATGCATATATTAACTTTGGTAAAATAATTATAGTTTATATTCTGGTTAATGTTATTTCATAATCTAACGCTTTTTACGAGGTTGAAATTCCAGTCAGGGCTTTCTAATTTAGAGTTACTTGCAGGCCTCCCTCACATTGGTCACGAGCGTTCCTTGAGCATACGCTCGGCGTCCGTTCGGCGTTCACTTTGTACTACAGAAGTACAGAGTGAACGCCGAGCGCACGCCGGGCGTACGCTCGAGGAACGCTGACGTCCAATGTGAGGGAGGCCTTAGAGTATTGTGTATTTGGTCTACCTTTAGATTCATGGATAAAAAAAAATGATGAAAGATCTGTATTAATCATAGACACCGATATAAGACCTGCGTGATACCTAAATACGTTAAAATTCTGTAGAAACAGATAAGATAAATTACCTATTGGGCATTTTGTCTCCTCTTAAAACAAAGTTCCTTAAATATAAGTATTCCAAAAAAAAACGTTTAAAAGTGATGCTTATAACGATGAAACTTTAAATTCTAAAATATTTAAGTATCCATATCCTTTACAAAGTATAATTAAGTACCTCCTCAGCTATCCATTACTAGATGATGTTTGATTTCACTGGAGTGCGGTAGACGTTAACGTGTTGATTATGGCAATACTTTCAAGACCATTAATTATAGTTATCTGATTGTATTGCCGACTATCCATCATATGCGAGAGAGTTGCCGATGCCGACAATAAAATATTAATTCAGTGCTACCTACTACGTCCTTATTCTATCACGATGTGTTGCCATATCTGTCCTTCAGAAGATTAATAATTTGGTAATTATGTCGAAGTAAGTTTCTTCGAATAGACAGTCTCTGCTATGCTAACATTGACTTATGAGAATATTTAAATTATAGTTTCTTAAACGGATAAAGGATGCCGGAGTTTAAGGCATGGTAGTACCATTATTGTGACATATTCTTTACTATTACCATAATGTATCTACTAGTAGGTATACACTGCATAGTATTCCCAAAAAATATATTTCTGACGTACATACATTACTTTTAACCTAATGGAAGGAAAGAGGAACCCACCACGCACCCTCGGATTGACTACCCCAACTATTGCAATAGAAAAAGGTTGACAATACCGAACTCCTCTAAAAGGATAAGGGATATAGGAATGGTATGGGTTCCAGGAAGATACCTGACTTGCAGTATCCCGCTGTATGCGCCGACTATTCTTCGACACGTGTTTCGCCTCTGCACGAGGCATCCTCAGGAGCGATGGGCAACGACAGTCGTTGCCCATCCGAGGGTGCGTGGTGGGTTCCTCTTTCCTTCCATTAGGTTACAATGGAGTTCCGCCTAGTAACGCCTGATTCAATCAACTATACATTACTTTTGTTTAAATATTAAATAAAACCACTTCATACTGAAAAATAATAATTGACTTTCTATCGTTGACAGTTGATATATTTTTCAGTGTCGTTTGACCAACCCAAGGAGCAATATATACGTGCTCCTTGGTCCAACCAGACTGTACAAGATTGACGGTACGGATGGAATACTGTAATACGAACCATAGAAAAAGCATTAGAGAGCAATATGCAGCTCTCTAAGCCTTATTATACATTTCATACATTATAATAATCTTTAAACATTTCTCATGCATAAAGGTCATTGTTTTCAATGAAAGTGAATGTATATTTTTATAAAACACGAGCTTTAAGAATAAACAGTTCGAAATATGTTACATAACGGTAGCCATAATAAGTTTTTTATCTCAACTTTTACCATAGCGTGCAAGTAATTATGTATGTTAACACGTGTAGTCATATGTTTACATAAATTAATTATAATGAGTGATCTTTCGTTTATTATGTAAGAATAGGAAGAAAATGTTTTATGTAATATGTATAACAATACGTTACGAAGCATCCATGACGCGGAATAATTCAATATTTCTCATTTCAACATGTCTATCCCGTCTATCTTGCTAGAATTATTATTCTTCGTAGGATGTGGCTTTCTAAGCTATTAAGATTTGAATGTATGTATATAATTATGTAGACGACAACTTATTTTGATGATTTATAACAGCGAAAATGGTTTTTTTATATCTATTGCTTATGTGTTGGGCAGTAGTAACTCTAACAGCCAACAGGCAGATCTTCCTTTTTTGACGAACAAGAGAACGCGAGAAGACGTTAATTGAAGTCATGAATCAACAAATGTGTAATCAGTTAATCGCTTAATTACTAGTATACACTCAAAGGGACCGTGATCTTTGAACTAGTATTGTAACTCCTTATCTTTACTGGTGTACAGTAAAGTGTTAATCTTTCTATCAATAACAATCTCTCAATAAAATCGTGTACAGCCAAAAACTTTAGCTGCCTCACATATAAAAAATAGTAGGTAGAAATTTATTCTCACAATTAGTTCGCTATAGGCCTAATCAGAAGTTTCGTTACGTAATACGAATACGATCACCAATTACGTTGAAATCATTGCCTAAACACACAAATTAATCACCATTTACAATCTCCTAACACCACATTGATTATATCTCTTTCAAACATCGCGATACAAAAGGGTCACTATTAACCCAATTACGTAACGTCATTCATTGGCAGTTTTAATTCTTATTTTTCTACTGCCATAGCAATATCGACGTTATTTGATGGCGAGTATAACTGCCAAGTTAAACTCAAATATATACAATTACTATTCGAATTAACTCATGTGAGTTTCAAATATTAAAGGGATAGAGATCGATCTATTACGTAAGGCCATTCATTGTCAATTGCAATTAATATCTTGTTACCATTATAGTAAAGTAAAGGCTGTTTAATGGCAATTAGAACCGTCAGGCTAAGCACAAGCGTATGCATTTATTACTCGAATCAAATCATGTGAGATCCAAGTAGTCATTTGCTTTCACTGCTGCTTGTTCGCAAGTGATTTTACTATTTCTATTGAACTTTCTATTTAATACTCTACGTGCGTCTATTACGTACTATAATAAGAGCAAATCACAATAATAGATGTATGCTAGGATGTTATTAAGTGTGTTTGGTTATGATAACAAGCCTGAATATATGACAAATACAGCCGGTTTTATGTAACTCAGTCACATTAGCATCGTAACGTCTAACTGTTACCAACTTTTATAATGACTTTGAAGTCAAAAGAAATGTAAATGGAAAAGCAAATTTGATACGATTAATTTATTTGGTACAATAAAATAAAGAAATAGTACTGCTTCGTACTATTTCTTTATTTTTTTGTTGTAACTTCTGCTCCTTTTTCTAGAAACTGGTTCGTACTTACGAAAACATTTTAGCAAAAGCATTCATCACGATCGACATACCTGTAACAAAATAAAAACTTCATTAGCAAGATTTCACATGCGCTCTCATATTAATGAGTATATTACAACAGTTAAATAAGATCACAGCATTCCGTTACGCGGTGTATCACGAGAAACAAATTAACCATAACCATTAGCAATAGCAAGAGCGTTCGATCATTACGTTTATAGTATAATAAAATTCATACACGTAATAATGCCCTATCGCACTTCGCAGTTAGCTGCAACCGTCAAATTCACTTGGCGAGTGCCGTAACAGTTGCGCAATAAACCGCCAGGTGGACATACCGTTTGGTTTAAATTATACACTAGCATAAGTTATTTAGAATTTGAAGGTTTGCTTTTTGCCTATTATGGAAGATAATTAATAGTTGAAGAATAATAGACGGTGGTCTCGTGGTCGAAAATTAATTAGCGATTATTAAAGACATACCAGATCGAGAGGCCAGATTTAGATCCTGTGAGGAGGCTTTTAATAGCATGATGGTGTTTTAAAAGTCAGTATTTCTGGCTGGAGGTCTTGAAACGTTTCATGAACATTTAGCAATAGTCTAATACAACAACATTTTTTAAATGCTACGTCTGGAACGAATTAACAAACAACATAGTAATAGAAAATAATTATATTGTAAAACTGGGGTGGTCTTTTAGGCGCGTGATAGGTTAGACTTTTCTTCCCTAAGTAAACAATGAAGTTCCGCCAAGTAACGCCTGATTCAATCAACTTCACATAGTCATTGTTTTAGCAGTTTTCATCAGCGTTGCCAACTCTACGTTCTTTTACGCAGATCTACGTATTTCGGATCCTTCTCGCGAACCTACGTGCTTCAGGCCCAGAATCTACGTATTTTGCAGCAAATTACCAAATTAGCAAAATAACGAGATTTTACTAACAAAGAAGCATCATTATACACAAACTCCACGTAAAAATGGACGTATATAATATTTTGTTGCATGTTTATTCGTACCCAATTAGTTTAACGTACAAACTAAAAACATATCGATCAATTTAAGTCAATAATATTTGCTTATACACTCGAATCGATGTTTGAAACACTCGTTTTACCATTTTTATTCTCTTTATCTTAGTTATTATTAAAAGTACGTAGATCTACGTACTTTCGGCGTTAAAAAGTACGTAGATCTACGTACTTTTTTAACTCCAACCTACGTATTTTTGAAAATCAGAGTTGGCAACACTGGTTTTCATTATGAGCCCTCTTGGTGGATCTCCATGAAATGATCTGCAAAAATAATAATAACACTGCAAGCATAATATTCTTGGACAAATCCCAGACCGAAAAATTATCGTGCTCATCACACCGAAACTACTCCTGGATGGGAATCAAACCCACGACTCTCTGGCCACAAACCATTACACCAACAGGAGAGTCAAACATTTTATCAATTGTTACATAACAGATCGGAAGACATAATTTGATGATGGTATTTGGCAATCTATAAATCAATCATACTCTCCGAACGAAACAAGTGTAATTTTCCCGCCAAACGTGACAGATGGTACTTAGGCAAAGGTCGAGGTTGTTCTGCCTCATCAACAATGCGTTCAACGATAAAGTATTTAGTTTTAATGAGGCTTAAGTATGTTCCATCGCCATTGAGACTCGCTGAGTCTATTAGATTTGCTACAAGAACATGTGATGTTACATTATGTAGAGTTCACAACGTGACTTGTTTTGCTGTTTGTAATAGATCTTTAGCCAGCCTTAAATGGAATTCGGCGGGTCACGTCAGCCGCATGCAGAAAGACCGCTGGGCAAAAGTTACTACACTATGGGTGCCGACGGATGGACAACGCCGCAGAGGCCGGCCCAGAAAAAGGTGGCGAGACGAGCTGGATGCCTACCACGAGAGCTGGCTAGAGGTTGCGCATGACCACAAAATGTGGAAAGACTTAGGGGAGGCCTTTGCCCTGCAGTGGGACAGTATAGGCTAAAAAAAAAAAAAAAAAAATAGAAGTTAAGCAACGTTCACACAGGTCAGCATTTGGATGGGGGATCGCTTGTGGTGTCTTGGAAGCTGCTACCGTGACATGGGCGTAATCTAAAAATGTATTCACCGTTCATTAGTGTTCTGTGTGTTCATAACCAACAGTTATTGTAGTAACGAAACGGCCAAACCGTAGAGGTTACCTATTATAACTAGGGTTGCCAGTTCGCCGGGATTTCCGGGATTGTCCCGGAATTAGGCGTGTTGTCCCGTGTCCAGTAATTTTACGTTGCTGTCCCGGAATTCGAAAATATTAGTTTTTTCACAAAGTTATGATACTCCGCTTGCAAAAGTCAAACCAATCATTTCCAAGTATTAAAAAAATCCCGAAAGTCCCGACCCGCATTATTATCTATGTATAAAAGATCTATTTCTAAGTTACTTTTTGAAACACTAGCCAAAGCAGGGGGGGGGTGTAATTGTCCCGGAAATGATACGGCCGTATCTGGCAACCCTAATTATAACTAAGGGTTAGGATGCAAGTGTAATAATTTTGCAGTGTGAGCAATCTAAAGTCTTGTCTTGGCAACTTAATTAAATACATAACGACATTTTAAAAACTCAGGATATCGGACGCACCGCTTTTCCTCATTCCTGCTAAGAATACACGTTAAAAGTCATTATGTCGTAAAATCCCAAACACAGAGTACGCCACCTGCGTACTCTTGGTTAATAATCAACATAAACATATTAAACGATTTATTTGTAAGATAAATGTTTTCCTGTGTCTTCTTTGATTAGGATAGTGTTTTGTGATTGTTTGATTAAGCCGCACGATTCAGAAGAACGTCAGGTACCTAATACAATAATATTCTTCTCTGTTAACTCACTCTTAGTCTGTGGTCGGAGTGTGGCAACGATCCAGCAATTACCGCTGCCGAATGATGTATAAGATATAAAGTCGACACTTTAAAAAGAAACCGTTATTCTTTCACCCTGCATCCATAAGAGGTCAGCTTGTGTGATTTTAAGTACAAGGATCAAAAACTCTGCCAAATCGTTAAACATACTTCCCATACTAAACGCCTCGTTAATCCAATAGAATAAACGTGACTGCATGCATGGCTGTGGTCGTGTGGTCCTTGGTTCGATTCTCAGAATCACACCCCACACCTCACGATCGACAATGCCTTATTAGGTGTTTCAGCCAAGCAATTATTTATACTAGCGAGGAGTACCATCTGGCAATTCAAACTATTCGCATCCTATTTCTTAGCGTGAGATTTAAAAAGTAAATTTATGGAAATATATTGTGAGAGAGACTTCTGGCGATGACTTATTATGTTATAGGTGTGATGGAATAGATATTTATAAGTGTTGTGACACCTTATCCCATTTAATAGCCCTTGCGTCTGCAAACTCTCATGTTCTTTTACACCCGCCATTAAGGATTAGGTACTCTCAACACTTTAATACTGAAGCTAAACCAATATGTAAATTGGTAAATAACTTTTGCAAAACGTCATAAATTAGTTTAAACAGTAAAACATAATTGGCAATTGGTTAAATAGAAGCGACAATTTATTTAATGGTCCGAAAACGAATATGGAGCGTGAACTCAAGGTGATCTGCTAACAAATTATACTCGTAATTATCTCTACAACAAGGTCTTCGAATAACAAATTTGGAGTACAATAACGTATTAGCAAATTACAATTATTCCACTCAATTTAGTTACTGATGGATTTTCTTACTGTTCTCATTTTGGCATAATAGGAGATCGTCATTTTGTAATGATGTTCCAGCCTCCAAAACTTACCCAATTAATAATATTTTGTACGTTTGTTACGGAATGAGTATTTCGAAAAGAATTATTTTCTCAACATCTTTAACAGTCCACTGCTGGACTAGGCCTCTCCTTTGAAAGGAGGAATTGGCCTACTATACCACGCTGGCCAAACGGGTTGGTATAGGGTTTGAATCAAGTTTTCCTTCTCGTACAGTGCTGTTCCATAATATGATCCCTCTTTCGGCTCTTACGACACCCATGGGATGATATGGGGTGGTGACAATCCGTATTCTTAATCCGTCACCACACGGATTTTCTCGTATCTGTGAAATTATACTAAAGCGATATGCCTTGTATGATAAAAGACGAAAGAAAGTAGTAAAGTAGTGAAGTAAAGAAATTAAGCGCTCAATCTAATCAAGAATTCAATGATAAAAATCCTTGTCAAGATGCTGGAAGAGAAATATTCGATACTACATTATTTATCTAAATCATCCCGTAGAACTTTAACCGGGTTTCGAGCAAATAAATATTCTTATTCTCTTCCTTATTCTTATGGCAAAGGTTGCAATAGATATCAATGAAAAGGTAAAAAAAAAATATTTTGTACTATCAGGTGGGTCTTAAACAGGAAATTGTTTGCCTCTTCAAACATCCTCTATGTGACATCAGTGTTAGTCCGGAAGTATAACTCTATCAACTATGTTCTCAAGGAAACACCGTTGATAGCAAGTCAAAGTAAAGAAAATATTTGAGTCGCCTTGTCGCACTAAATCGTTAAATCCAAATCTTATTAAGCTGCTTAGGAATGTCCGAAAGTGAGATATCGGTGCTAAACAATTAGACCTTGATTATGTTTCTAATTCGAACAGATAGTTGATAGTACATTACACAATAACATACCCGCGAGTCATAAGATTAGATACTGCTGCCATTATAATTTACAATCGTATCTAGCAATGTCTGATAGTGTATCGGCAAAAGCATTGAGAAGGTTCTGTAAGAGTTTGTCCATTGTATGTACACAAGAAGTGACCATTCATTTACAAGGTTAAAAACTTCTGTTCAAAGACTGCTATTAAGTTCTTTAAGTGAAGTTACAGTTATGAATATAGATATTTCAAAAAGTAGTAAACACGTATTTGTAAGTTTTAAGTTGAAACTTGAGTTCAAAAGGTTGAAACACCAACCAAAATTTTATAATGTAATATACTCTTATCGGTTACGCTGGTCATTCTTACAATTTATTCCTAATAATTTGCCGTGAAACATGCGTTACCGATCTCCATTGTAGGCTAAAAAGCATCCACAAAAAAAAACACTAGAAGTAATAATAGAAGCAGATTACATAATAGTATCCACCATTCCTAAACCAAAAAGTATGAAGAGACCACCCGTCCCCGAGAGCACTAATGTTATTCAAACAAATATCGGTCTCGACCTTGTAAGCGACAAACCCGTCGGGCGGCCAGTATCAGCTATCAACACATCGCAAGCGCACGGTCCCGTTACGAAGAATCTCATTCTGTATAACGGACGCCCGATTGGACCATGGACATACGCACTGGTGCCACGCTAGAGTAAACAGCGACCTGCGATTCAACAGCGTATTTGGCCGTCACGGACGTACGAGCCGATTATAATGCACGTTACCTAATCGTTTTGCATAAAATGTTGCTCTTTTAATTCATATAATAAATTCAGCTCAGGATGTGAGCTCCCGCGATGTTGCAACGTTTTTTTTTTGCATACTCGTCAAGGCACATTGAAGATATTTATAATATCGTCATCCACAATTAAGTTTGTTTTATAAGGGCGACTAAAAACGATTTCAGAATGAAAACTAAGCAGTCAGTAAGACTGTCATTGCATCCAATTTCTGAATATGTCCGTCCTCAGATTCCTTGCTCCGACGAGTTCGACGGCAATTATAGTAACATCATTTATTTTAATGTTATAGTCACTAGAAATTATCTTCAGTATTTTAATGTACTTATCCGCAAGTTGTTGAACACTACAATCATCATCTTATTGCAGATACATGTGATTGCAGTGTTCAGCAACTTTACTCACTAGTCATAAAAAGCCAATAGCACTAACGGAGTAAAAGGCTTGCACTAAAACAAAGAGGAAATAAAATGCCTCTTCTTTAGCAATAATGCGCAGCGTTAAAACCTGCCATTATGGAGCATTATGAGTCATTAATTTTTGTTCGCAATTTGGACTGCATGAATTTTAGGCAATCTAGCCTTGATTTTCGTGAGTTACATTATAATCCTACGCGACGCACCAAAGAGTGATATCCTCTATAAAGATCATTGATGATATTAATCATTTCAGTACAATTTTTCGCCGCATATTTACACCAGGTATGCTAAATTAAAGATAACAAAAATAAATTCCTACAAAGTTGTATTATAGCTGTCAATATTTTTGACAAATTGAAGTCTCACTTCCTTACAAAATAACGTAAATATTTTGCCCACATTTGAATTACAAATACGAACAGCGTAGTTTAATCCTCCGTTAGCTAGCTCCCAACAGCGCCGGTCGAGTGCCCACTTATGAATGAGGCTCTCCTCGGATATAACTGTACGTTAGAAGCTTGGCGATTATAAGCAGAAGCATGCTTACGAGATTCTCTGATCGCTATTCGTGATAATTAAACTGTGAAGCTTAGTAACCTATTTAGATTATGCGTGATGTTTGTGTTGAGATACAAGAGAATATTTTATTTTATACGCATGTCTAGAAAAGTGTTTTCAAATTAACATTGAAATTCAGTAACCATTTCATTTCGTTCTGAACTTTCATGATATGGACAAGGATATCGATAATGTAACCGACGGCACGCGCTTTTTATTTCGGCTATTTATAGTTAGGCTATTAGACACACATTAATGCAAAGAGAAAAATCACTGAAGACGAGGACAATGGAATTCAAATCATTTATAACAATAACAAAAGATCATTCAAATCATCAATAACAATATATTTCTTTGGAATAGCAATATAAATGAGACTGAAAGTAGTGTTCCTCTGTAACGGCGTACTTTCTGTCACTATCTTTTGTTGCATTCTGTAGTAATCCCTCTTCCACTACGGTAGGTTTCACTAGCTAATCTTTACAACTACGTTCTTTTAATCTTAAAGCACGGATCAGCTTATCTTAATCCGTGGTTCTGATGATCTTTGAACTAATTTCAACTTTCGGTATACAACTGTAAAAACAACTGACTAGGTAGGTAGGTACTAATTTTATAAATTTCATGGATTAGAAAATTCGATCATAGTTTTCTTCTGTTTTGGTCTAGACTGCATTTTAATTGCTTTCTGATAAAAGTGTTTAATTTTGGCAGAATATATTTTGGAACGAGTCAAACAATATTTGTGAGTTTGACTATCAGTTAGACAAAGGCAAGTTTATTAGAGTTCATGTCTGCAAATGAACGCAGGCACCTCAAGGCTGTCCAAGCATAGTCGTCGTTGTATACGCCGCACTGCAAACAGCAGACATACCACCTGCGTAGTAAATTAATAGTGGTCATCACGTTGCCTGTCAGACTGGTCAAGTACATCTTGTATTTAGATTAATAGCCTCCAAAGTGATTTGCAATTCGAAGGTGCGGCCAGAACTTAAACTTAAGAAAGGAAGGTTACTTCGCCAGTCGAGAAATTGCGATGGCAGCAATGGTTTCTTCGAAGCGTCCGGTTTTCTCAAGTAAACCTGTTGCTCTTATGGAATGCGGGCCCAACGTTGACGTACGAAAGTTCTGATACAAAACACCGACCGTGTAATGTCGATTGCTTTCTTACAACCAATTAAACGATTCTACCTGAACACGAGATTGTTGATTTCACAACTGATTTATGGGCTAGGTATATTTTAAACGTGGTGCGGCTTGCACTGTTCACATGACTCTTGAATAAGGCATTTGACGTAGTTTTAAATAGATAGGTATGTAGTCTCAATACGTTAAAATCTGTAATTGCTCCAAGCCAAAGAAGTACTTACCTACTGTAAAATATGAATTATAAACGGAAATAAAATTAAGAAAGGGCAGTCTTCAACATCCATTATATTCAAAAAAATATAGATATAGATCCTTTATGCAGAATGGCTTCTATTCTGTTACTATAGAAAATTATTCACAACCGTTGAAATTTGTCTGTGCTCTTTGTCTTATCCCATCGAAGATACAAAAATATGATAGCTGCAACTACATCCAAAGCGGTTCCATGTATTAACTACTATTATATCCTTAACGGTTCATCAGAATGTAGTACAAGCATATTCCTAGTCATAAAGTAAATAATTTAACAAGGAAATTATAGCCTCTAGGGAAATATTATGATAATAAGGCAATACTCGAACAGCGAATCACTTGTGACGATAATTGTCAACGGTTTGACGTAACTGTACTTGTGCGTTATCCTTATCACCAGTCCGTTATGGCCGAGCGTGTGGCACATATGTCACGTATTGTCATCAATGCAATACACCGAACGTAAGTATTTCTTTTACTATTACGTAAAATTCGATATATTAGGTAGTTAGGTAGGTACTTGCTGAAATTATGTCAAGGACTATAAACTTCGGGAAGCGTTTATATCGAAAAAAAGTAAGTAAGTATAACTTCAAAATCTCGACACATCTTGGAATAAGCTTCTAAGATAAGGAAAAACTATTAAATAAAATTAAGTATAAAGAATAATTTGGGAAAATTAAAATAAAATGGAGGCGTTCCTTGAAGACAGACAAAGCAAGAGTGAATAAAGAATCAGACAGAGAAAGTTAAACACTACTGAATGAAAGAAATTTTACGACATCGTCATCGCCATCATCGTCAACCCAAAATATCCAGCGTTGGACTACGGCAGTCCACCGCTGGATATACGTCTCAAACGACAACTGTTGGAGTACCTAGTTGCTTTCTAAAGTGGAGACCGCGCCTTGGCAAACGTAGCGTAGAAAGCCCTCCAGCTAGGTGGAGTGATCGACAGATGTTAGACACAAAGTCAAAAAATCGATTTCACATTCCATCAGGCCTGATATACAGCAGTGCATGCAAATTACCACGCGCAATAAATAGCCATTTAGTAACCTCTAGATTACCTTTTCAGGAATGACGTCTTCTTATTCTAACTTATTTAGCAAGATAGAGATTAAGTCATGCTGCATGCATTATTTATAAAGCGTATCAATCAGTTTTTGTTCTTATTTCATTCAGTAACTCTAATCTCACTAGATCTTTAGTTGCTGTGGCTCGTAGTTATATTTACAGCTTTATAACATTTGTCTTATTATATCTTTGAGAAAACATGGATAATGGTCAGGCGATTGTCAACTTAAAACATAAATAATGGTGTAAGAATTTAAAATTTCTTGGTCATTTACACTGATTTTGAATTGTCTATCGAGATATATACCACGTAAGTACCTTTGTTTGGAGTAACCGATATTTTGGCACTGTTGCAAGCACCATATTCACGGATGTACTCAGTAAGATGTTGTAGCTATTCCATAGGTTCCTTGGCACCATCAGTTGGCACTTGATTGGCGGTGCTACTTGGAACTGATGGCCACCGTTTTATCGGTTCATTGACCGCCAATATAACTTAGTTTAAAGAGTCATATTAAACTACAGAGCTTGGGTCATCGCCATCATTAAACAGACATAATGTCACAATCGAGTGCACAGTCGCCATCGTCAAAAATAACGTAAGATATCGGATCAAAATTTTCATGAAAATTTAAGTAATTTCTATAAAACAATCTACGTCACCTAGTCAAACTATAAAAAAAAATACTGTTTAACTTACTTTTTTATTTAATTCGCTGAACGAAATAAAAGCCACCCTTCTTTCCACACTTACTAAATAATCGTGGCGAAGTATGCTAGCCGCGTTTTGCGTGGATCAACCCGCTTCGGGTCATTAGCGGCAACCGCGGTGGATTTAGTTTTAGTCGGTTAACCCCAAATGCTTGAAGTGGTAAATCTCACACACGTCCTCTGCCAAGAGGCGGAAGATGAGCATAATTAGGGTTTCCATCGTGAAGACCAAAAAAACGTCCACTAGGTACATAATATAGTAGGTATGTGGTAGTCTCTATCGTGTATATATTACTTCATGAGACAAATGTGTAAATTTCAAGCACAAATCAGGTATTTACGTCGTGAATAAAAAATAATCTGTAAGCAAGGTTAGACGACAGTCGCACGCGAAAATAGAGAAACGGGTTCAGAAAAAGTGAACGCAATTGATTAGCAACGGATTACGCGCATTACTGTTGTTACAGTTTTTATAAATATTCAATGCTCTTGCCCTTCAAAATAACAGTAAATTATAGTTCGTAATGTTTTACAATGATGTGTTACCAGACATGCAATCTCCGTGCTATAGCCACTTACTTATAGCAATGCTCATGTCATATACTTGACCTTGTAAGTTAGGTACAACGAAACGAAATAACGACACAAGCCAAAATATGTCAATAACATTTTCAGTTGTCGGTAACTGTCAACACCAAATAAGTAAGGAAAACTGTAGTACACATTGATCTATTACTTGGTAGTACATCTTTCGGATAGATCTCAAGCTGCATTCCAGAGCAGATAAAGATTTTCCAGGTGCTTTCCAGAGGTGGTAAAGAGTTACTTCATGATGAACTTACTTGATTAGAGCTTGACGGATTTTGAGCTGATAATATGCCTATATATTGCATTTTAATAGAGTTAGTATTAATTTCATAATGTACTCGTATATTTAAACATTCTGTAAACATTCTGGCCTAACTTGTGTAAAACCGCGTTTAAATACTATGCCTCATTAACTACTTACTAATTCTTTTTGGCTGCCAATAATCACTTCATACTATAGGTTGCATTGCAAACACGAAACCGTGTTTGAACAGAAGGATCCGAAGGCCTCTCGTGCTATTCGGTGTACCTCAAAGCACAAATCGTGACATAACCCGTGCTACGTTTATTTTAATACCAAAGGACGTAGTAAACACACTGAACTAACAAAACAAACGTGACGGAAGAGCCAACGAATGATAAATAGTGTGCAGTTAGCACAAGTCGGGTAATTACAAGCTATTCAGTGTAAATACATTGAGAACACCTGACAACACATATGTGACGCATCTGCACTAAATATACCGATAAAAAGTAAAGCCTTACCTATTACTCATAATATGTTAAGGCGTCATGCCATTTGTCTCTGTCAGAATAGATCAGGCTGTATATTAAAAGGTCTGTGCCATGAACTGTAACTTCAGAGTAAAAATATAAGTATCTAACCAGTTATAGTTGCCATGCCAGGATTTGCTTTACAAAATCCTGTATATTACTTTCAAATATTGCGATTTTAGCAATTTGTTCACATCTCATGTTCATTGTCTTAGTAAGTCAGTAATATTTATGCAACGGTTCATAAACGCGTAATTATTTGACGAGAAAAGGTGAAATACCTTTTATTTGCCTCCACGACGCGACGCAACGTCTTGTCTCGGGTTATTATCGGCAAAATTAATTATTGCTATAATATGATTTGATGTTTAATTATACATTGTACAATCAAAAGATTTTTTGTCAAAGTTAACGAATTTACCAAACAGCTTGGTTTAGGGTTTGTTTTAAGTTTTTCTTCTCTTACAGTGCTGTTCTCTATGGTCCCTCTGTCGGCTCTTACGATACCCATGGGATGATGGGTGTTTCGTCGTTTCGCACCACGAGTGGTTCGGACCGCGGTGTGAAACGTCGAAGGGCTCTTAAAAATAGGCTGTTTCGGACCGCGGTGTGAATCGACCATAGAAGAATTTGCATGAGCTTATTCGAACCGCGAATGGAACAAAAAGTTTTCTGAGTAATAATGCTTAAAGTACAGCCAGGCACAAAATAAAATAGCGAAAATAAAATAAATTTTGCAGTTGTTACACATGGCTTGTCGCCTACCCTACGTAATACTTTTGGTACCTATTTACAACTCTTATTTTTACTATGCATAATGCTGTATTTCAATGTTGGTTGGCTGACCACAATATGTGTAAAAAATATACAAAGTGTCGGTCTCGTTACAAATTATCCCTTTGTAAAACCCAGTCTGACTGGCAATAAATAATAGATAAAGATAGAGTGCTAACATGCGCTTCTGATTGGTTCATCTGAGTCTTAGTGCCATAAATCATTTCTCTATATCTATCTCGCTTGCACTTATGGGTCTTATGGAGCCGTCTAGTGAAGGGCGTAACAATAACGTTTACTATCGTATCTTGTTCACAAAATTTATAAAATTCACAATATTTGATATTAAACTATATTTAAAAATTGTATACCTACAGTATTTTTATGCACAGAGAAAGAAAGTTTATTTCAGGAAACAAAGTGGATCATATTGTGTCCATTAAATGAGCTGTTTATATTACAAAAAGATTTAAATTATATAAAATAAAATTAATCTTCATCAGGGTCTTCATCATTAGAGTCTTCGTCTTCTGCCAAATTTATCATAAGTGGCGCGTGATTTCTAATTAAAGCTTTTTGTAAGTCATTGTTTTAAAGTTCTTCGGCATTATCTATGGCCTGGTGGAGGTCAAAGCCCAATCCAAAATAAAACACAATTAAAATATTTGGAGGTTACCTTTGAAAAGGCTATTTTCGTTTAGACTTTATGTCAGTACCTACCTAATAATATTTTATTTTTATTTAATTTAATATTTACGTCAACCAACAGATAAAACACAAGACAGGCTTAATCTAATATTAATACAGTACTTAAACTGTTGCGTTTCGTTCAGTAAGTGAGAGTGCCGGAGGCTCTATCCCCTATTCCTTCTCCCTCATCCCACTCCTCATCCTATCCCTTTTCCCATTCCCAAGGGGCGGCAGAGCACTTGTGACTCCTGTGGCGTTGCTTGTGTCTACTCGTTTGCAGCCTAATTCTATAAAAAAATCTAGACAAATGTAATTTTAAATGCTAGGTATACACCTAATGGTAGGTTGACAAGACGACGTGCATAAAGTTTATTTAGCCTTGATGGGTGCGATAACATGTAAGGTGTATCGAAGTTAGATGGTTTGTAAGTGTAGTCTAGACAATAAAATTTATAAAAGATACATACATACATACATAGACTCACGCCTGTTTCGTTCGATCCAGACATAAAAAAAGTCATGAAAGTAGAATAAATGCTGTAGAAATGAGAGCACTGAGAAGTATGTGTGGTGTCTCTCTGACTGACAGAGTAAAGAATTGTGTGATAAGAGACTCTTGTGGGGTAAAAGAAGATGTAGTGACAAGCATCGAGAAAGGTATGCTAAGATGGTTTGGGCACGTGGAGAGAATGGATGACGAAAGACTGACCAAGCAGATATATAAGGCAAGTGTGGAAGGGACAGGACGAAGGGGAAGACCTAGGCTGACGTTCTCTGATCAGATTGGAGACATCCTAAAAACAGGACAGGTGAGAAGTACCCTGAACAGAAGAGCATGCATTAGGAATCTGATGGGAGTGAATGAAGCAAAAGAGATATGTCTGGATCGTTATAAAAGATAAATAAGATAAATGAAACAAGTTTCGAAATCTGTGATTTTTAATAATTACTAGTGCATTTTGTCATGTGCTACCAAACTGTTAATTTAAAAATTACGTATGATGTTTCGAACTGTTGTTATAATCAGTAGTAAATACTTAATTATTATTTGTAAGTAAAGTTTTGTTATGTAGGTACGCCATCGAAATTTCAATCAGTTAGTTTTAAGTCAGAATGTGTACCTAATGCTTCAACTCTGATTTAAACTAGTTTTCAATTACTAATCAAACTGTGATTAATTTGAATTCAACCACTTTTACTAAATTTTAGTATGCGATTGTGATTTTGAAATATGATAACAAAATATCAAGTCGTAACTGTTATTATTTTCATGAAACACTTTTCTACTCGACTGTACATACCAACTTTGAAATTAGCTTGTACCTAAACACAGTGGTTCGAATCGCCCCATTCCTAAGAGCTATTGGTCGATTCACACCGCTCGGGGCTTCAAGGACCGCCGTGGTGTGACACAGCCCATTCTTAAGAGCTCTTCTGCGTTTCAGACCGCGGTCCGAACCACTCGTGGTGCGAAACGACGAAGCACCCGGGATGATATGGGGTGGCAACATTCCGTATTCTTAATCCGTTGTCACACGGACAATACATTTTTAAATCTGCTAAAATTATAAAGTTAATATAAGAAAAATGCTTTAGCCTCTTTACATTTAAACCTCTCAGTAAGGAAGTCAATATGTTAACGATGCTTCGCGTTCGTGTTCCGAGAATGTTTACAACGTTGTTATTTAATCTGTGACATTAATTTTAAAGCAGCAGTGAAACTAATTGCGCAAATTATAATTTTATGTAGGCATATTAAATTATGTGCTTGTTACACGCTCGGTAATGTGACGATTTGATTAATTAATTTGTATTCATTTTAAGTGATGACCAATCAGTGCTTAAATTTCGGCGATTTAAGTAACTGCTTTACTTTATTCATCATCGATGATGATGAATAAAGTACTTAGTAGTAAGTACCTAGTAGTACTTATCCAAGCGCTATACTAGTTACGATCCAAGGCCTTCAACTTGGGGCCCAGAGTCCACTTTCTAGTCTAAATAGATACGTAGTATGATAGAATATTTATATTTTTCACAGAGCGACTGCCGTCCGACTTCAGCAATGCAAAGGGATAGCGATTTTCTATAGCTTGACCAGCGAAAGTATATTCTAGGGTGCTGAGTTGCTGACAACCCCTCACGACTGCCAGAGATCTTTATAACAGGCGGAACCGACGGATGAAAATACTCTCATGGCTATCACGACCCCTTAAATCGTATCCCCAAATGTAACCTCCTAATCCACGGCCAAATTTAAAGAAGCGGGTGATAAAGCATTATCAGAAATTCCAACCTATAAATTGTACCTAACAAATTGTGTTAGATTGGTATGTGTGTATATGTACAGTACATAGTAAGGCTGTGTGTATATTTGCGTTGCGTATGGTGACCTTCGGTTTGGGCAATCGTTTATTGAACGAAATATGTTTGCTTTAGATCGATTGCCTACATGTCGGAATGTGATGGCGAGTGGATGTGATTGCAAAATTAATAAGAGAACTAAAATGGATTGACTTTATTTTTTACTAACCTGGCGATGTGCTTGTCACTGATATTCAATGACTTTTAAAATTTTTACCCATAGGTCGTATCTCAAAACATCATTTTTGATATTTTATTTTTTATAGAACGCCTGTATCAGTATGTATATATGTATATGGTAGGCAGAGGTGTATCATTACACCCACATTTCACCATGAATTAAAATATAAGTGGCCTACATTTTATACCCAAAACAATATTTTCTTGCGGCCTTAAAAATATTTTAATAAAGTGTCAGACACCGTAAATACAGCACAGGTTGCACTACAGAAATAAAGTAAATCGGAAGTAGATAAGAAACAGACAACAAAAGATTCTCACCTCGGTATTTCTGCCGAACAAAGTAACTTGCGCACAATAAAACAAAAACTCCTAGATTACAACGCTACACGTTCAAAAACAACTTTTTGTTCTTAAAATCTACGATGTTCAACAAAATATTAATTTAGAAATATAACTTGAGCAAAAAATTCAATTGTAGTTAATGCTGGCAACTTTGTTACATTGCTTGACCTGTTCAGACATTAATAAAAAATATATGAAAATTAAAAAGGCTACACATTGCTAGGTTGCAATTACACGTGATTCGGATACAATTTTAATAAAATTACGGTTTTAATTCAATAAGAAACAGTAGTATATAAATATTAAAAAGGCTACTCTATTGTCAGAGCCACCTAGGGTGTAGCAAAAGAGTTACGCTAGACCTGAAATTTTATCAAACTTGGAAAAAATGGTTAGAATTATAAAGGCTATTGTATGAATTAAAATTGCTTGCAATTAATTGATGGGTTTGACATCCACGGACATTCCACCATTCATGAATGTGTCTTAATGTTATCAGGAGCCATCATAGACTCTGGCCTTCTAGTCTGCAGAAATATGATAGTTCTATTATTTCTCTTTGATGTTTTTCATATAAGTACCTACAATCAGGAGGTGTGTAGTCATCAAGTTTTAAAGTCACCGATAATACAGACCACTCAGCGAATAATGTGCCTAGCGTTGTGTCTTACAGTACTGTCATTATTCTTTCAATTATAATTGACATTCATTTTAAGTCTTAGCACATTTTAGCACTTTGCTGAACAATACTACTATTGTGGTATGAATGGAAGAATTAGCATTCTTGGCACAGCCATGTGAAGGCTCTTTGTATGAACTAGAACATGTCAAGGCTTTATAAGGTACTTACTTGTACCTATTGAAGGGAGGTGATCGAACCGTATAATATGTAGCAACTATATAATTATATATATAATACTTCCAATTATTATTAACAGCAAAACAGAGAGAGGACACGAAAGCACAGCATATCTCTAAGCGACACTGACCAGTTGAAGTCTGCAATTAATGTTCAACTCCACCAATGCAAAGGAAAGGCAGTAGAACTATAAATGGTAGAAAATAGTTACGTCTAGAGATATGGCAACTTCTCGAAGTTATAGAAATTTCAAATATGGAATGGCTTACAATTTACAATCCTATAAAAAACTACTGAATAATGTGGTCGAAATTCTATTTTCAAATAACCAAAACTCTTGATCAAACAATGAGCTCATAACGTCCATCTTGTAATGCTGTACGTAATTGCAAATATAATTAACGCTTATGAGTGCTATTATGGCTATGAGC
The DNA here is from genome assembly GCA_944739405.2 of Euclidia mi. NCBI lineage: Eukaryota > Metazoa > Arthropoda > Insecta > Lepidoptera > Erebidae > Euclidia > Euclidia mi. Next base: position 81,842,242 of record OX123189.2, read on the forward strand.
TTTGTCGACCTTGGCGTCTATTTAATATATCTAGCTAATTGCACAACCGCGCCTAAAGCAAGCGCCCGAACTGAGAGATTGTCACAGAACAATGTCGTATGTGGTAACAGATTCAGACATTTAAAAGTTTAAAATGTCAAATGAATAGGGTATGCTTCATGTTGTATTTAGAAATGTGTGTAATTATAATAAATTACAGCGAATTAAGGGCTATGTGAAAAAGTACCGTGCAAGACACTCACGGCCTTCCATTTAAAATTGCTGAGTTGTTACGCAAATTAATAATTAACAAGATTTTTTTATTATTTTATACTGTTGTTTTGGACTTTGGCTTCTCTCGGGCGCTTCTCTAATTCGGGGTACGTGTTTAAATCCGATGCTTTTATAATTCGAATGCGATCATGAACTACGCACCATAAACAACTAAGTAGTTTTTTTCCCTGTTGGTGTCTTTAGTTGTAAACATACTAAACCCATGTCCATATTAATAAAATAGTTTTTTCATTGCGTGGTCCTTGATTATTGTTACCTGTCTGGTCAGAAGCCATCGATCAATTTGCTGTCATTAAAATACACATATTTATCGAAATCAATACATTATTGGCGATCTGTCAACTGAAGTAGATAATGGTCAAGCATCTAGTAAATCATTCTCACTATGTATATGAACGCTTTATATTCAACCTTGAGGGATGGTCTGATTTGCCATCAAATCCATAGAATTTGCTGTCTCAACTACTGTCATAGAAATCCAAATAATATTATGCCAAATCTATCGATTATTCCAATTAGATTATGGAAATTTCCAAATATTTTTTTTAAAGTTAAACTATGTTCAATGAATGAAAACTTTCCGATATAGTTGTTGCGATATTGTCTTTGCTTCCTATTGCAAATTGAAAATATAACTAAGCTAGATTTGTTTAAGATTTTTTAAATAATACCTAGTTTGTTTGTTCCTATTTAATTTATTTTATGCATTAAGTATATGCATCAGGCTGATAATGGTTTTATTCGCAATCATTCACAGAAAACATTGATGTGAAACAAATAAAAGATAAAAGTGTTTCTGCTGCAATGATCCTATCAAGTCTAGAATTAATATTTATAATATAAATTATGAAATGTGTGGAAATATTGATGTTTGCCAATGTCATAACAGTATTGGTCATCGTTTTACATAAGGACCTACCTTGCAGAGCAACAAGGTCAATGAACTTGAAAACCTGGATTTAAGAGGGGAGGACAAGGACTGGGCCTTGCACAACTGACATGAACCGATGTCTAATAAAATTCACATAGTTGCATTCAAATGTGATTAAAACATAACAATGAAATACAACGCACGTTGCACTACCAAACTAAATTTTTTTTTTGTTTTGACATCTACGGCAATCATTAGAGTAGTAGGCAGAACGTAGTATCTTAATACCTTTATTGTATGTATGGAGCGAAAATAGGATCAGTGCCTTAAAACCCTTTAAGTACGAAGCATAGTCAGTTACAGTAAAAAGTATAATAAAAAGTAAAACGCCATTAGAATATAGGTTGAAGTGTGCTAGGAATTATTGTGATTAATAACAGAAACGACTTTACTTCGCGAGTACATGTTTATTAATATCATTCGCCTAGTTACATGGTTCAGCTACGTATTTGGACAGATACATGATCTATTATTAATAAAGCACCTTATACATTAAGCATATTGTTATAATAGAACATACGCACTTCACCTCCGGGGGTGAAAGAAAAAAAAAAAAAAAAGAGATACACATTTTTTTTTTATGCCATAAATTTCTTAGTCCTATTTTTATGTACTATATCTATTTTCTTATTTCTAATAATTTTAACATTTGGTCCAACATCTTCTAGTACCACAAATGGGCCTTCATACAATTCGTCAAGCTTGCTGCCAGTTTCAGATTTTATTAAAATAAGCTCATCTTTTTTATATAATACAGGGTTAATAGTTTTATCATATTCATCTTTCCTATGATATTTACTTAAAATTAGTTGATTACGAGCGTCTTTATGCGCCACTTGCAACCTATATCTAAGTTCATTACTATAATTTTCTGGGTTATATATTGGTTCTACAGTATTTAAACTTATAGGAAGATTACAGAGTCTACCGAACACTAGTTCGAATGGTTGATATTTAGTTTCAGTATGGACGGTGGTGTTGAAACTGAAACACCAGTATGGTAGCCAATAAGTCCAAGCTTCTTTATTTTTGTTACAGTGTATACGTAAGAAGGATCCTAAATTTTTATGCGCGTTTTCTAACGCTCCGATCGATTGATGGTGATATGCGGTAGAACAAATTTTATCAATCTTAAATAATTTACAGACTTCGGCTAATGTTGAAGACATGAATTCAGCACCCCGGTCGGTAGCTATAACTTTGGGGATGCCGTACCGTAGTATAAAATTATTAACTAACGCCCTAGCAACACTAATAGTTTCTTTATTCTTTAATGGGTAGGCTTCGATAAATTTACTTAGTTCGCATTGTACTGTAAGGATATACATATTATCTTCATGATCACGTGGTAATGGACCTACTATGTCCAGAAATATTTTTTCGAAAGCATATGTAGCTGTTGTTGTTAATGACATAGGTTCCTTGACGTATCTACAATGTTTAGATTTTTGACAACTTGAGCATCTTTTCACGAATTCCCTGACATCAATTTCGAGACCTGGCCAGAAAAAACGACGTTTTATGTTGTTAGCCATTCTTCGCACGCCAGCATGGCCACTACTCGGCAATAAATGAAAATCATTTAATATATGTGATTTATCCTTATCGTCTATGATTCTAGTAACACCTCTTATTATATTTATACGTGGCCCAGACCAATTTATGGTCGACCTTATTTCATTAATTATATCTCTTATAAAAACTTCATTTTCCTTTTCTTTGACAATACAAATCTCTTTAATATCTAATTGCTTACAAAATTGACTCAAGTTTGCGACAAACTCGGCTCGCGACATTTGACCTTTAAACTTGAGGTTAATATATAACGTTTTTCTACTTAATGCAAAAGCAAAGCACCCATTTTCTTCTATTATTTCGTTTCTTTTTCTTAGAATATCAAGTTCATCTCCATTCATAAACATCATCTCTACTGCATACCATGGCTTCCTTAATAACTCCACAACGTTTGGTTTTTTAATCCGATTGTTTGTGGATTTATTAAGGAAAGGCATATCATTCAATATCTCATTCTTTCTGTCAGTCTCAGCCTCATTCTTAACTTCTATTTTCTTCTTTTGTGCCCTGGTTAGGACAGTCACGAGTTGCTCATTGTTACATTTCAGGTCATTTGACGTAATACTAATCCTAGATAAAGCGTCGGCGCTGACGTTTTCGCTTCCTTTCACATATTCTATTTGAAAATCATATTCTTCTAATGCTAGTCTAAATTTTATTAATCGGCTTGATGGATCTCTCATTCCAAACAGGTATACCAGGGGTCTATGATCAGTTTTTATTGTGAAACGTCTACCATACAGATAAGGCCTGAAGTATTTAACACTCCAAACTATAGCTAGAAGCTCTTTTTCTACAGTTGGGTAATTGACTTCTGCTTGATTTAATGGCCTGCTAGCATATGCAATAGGTTTCATATCTTTGTTACTTAAGACCGAGCCAATAGCTATGCCTGACGCATCTGTTTGAAGAATAAATTCGTTATCTGATGAAAAATCTGGATAACTAAGAATTGGGGGTGATATCATAGCTAATTTTAGCGATTCAAACGAATTTTGACATTGACTATTCCAAATAAATGGTGTGTTTTTTCGACATAATTTATTGAGTGGAATAGTGATTTCTGCAAATAAAGGTATGAATTTCCGGTAATAATTACAGAATGCTACAAATCTTCTTACTTCGTCTTGGTTTTTTGGAAGGGGATAATTTTGAACCACTGAAACCTTTTCCTGATCAGGTAGAATGCCTTGAGAGGAAATGACATGACCAAGGTACAGTATTTCTTTCTTTAGAAATTGGCATTTCTCAGGGTTTAATTTAAGATTGACTTTCCTGAGTCTTTCAAATACATCCATTAAGTTTTTATTGTGGATTTCTAAGGTCCTTCCCATAACTATAAGGTCATCTAAGTAAATAAAACATTTATCAAATGTCAATCCTGACATAGCTATGGACATTACTCTGCTAAAAGCACTAGGTGAAATTTTTAAACCCATAGGTAGACGTTTCATTTGATACTGCCCTGAATTTGTAGAAAACGCTGTATATTTACGATCCTCTGGGTTAAGAATTACCTGATAATAGCCAGAATATAAGTCAAGATGTGTAAAATAAATAGAACCTGCAAGGGAATCCAGAATATCTGTTATGTTTGGAAGTGGAAACTTGTCATCTTGAATGTTTTCATTAAGTTTCCTGTAGTCCACAACTAAACGCCACTTTTTTTTTCCATTGTTATCACATTTCTTTGGAACTAACAATATTGGACTTGACCAAGCACTTTTTGTTTCCTCTATAATGTCATCTTTAAGTAAAGTTTCAATTTGCTTTTGAATTTCAGGTCTAACAGATTGTGGAAGTCTATAGGGTTTGACATACACTGGGCTTACGTTTGGTTTCAAAGTTATTGATTGTTGGTAAATATTTGTTGTACTTAGTTGGTCACCGGGCAAATGGAAAATGTCTGAATACTTCCTACAAATCAGGTCTATTTTATTTTTTTCCTCTAAATTTAAGTGGTCTAATTTTAAAAGTGATGTCAAAACATTCGCTCGATCAGCACTTGATTTGTTTTTGTTAAAACTATAGATATCATAATCACTTAACGAATAGATTTCAGGAGTAAATCTTGGTAACTTTATAGGATTATCACTGACATTTAATATTTTAACAGGAATTTTACCGTCTTTTATTCTTACAATAGCACTACCTAAATATAAATCCTTGCCTAACTCTTTTGTACAAATCACGCAATCACCTTTCAAATCCTGGTTTACAGCTATATAATGTAAAGACTCACTACGTGCGGGGATATCTAAAAAAGAATTGGTATAATCTGGGGTTTCGTAAATTGGTACGAAGCATTTCATGCCCTCTGCATATAGTTCTAAAGTATTTGTTTTTAAACAGATACTTGACCCATGGCTACATAAAAAATCTAAACCAATAATACCATCAACTTTTAATGGTAAATTATTGAAAATATGGAATTTATGATAAAATGATGCACCATCAATTATGGATAAAGTGAGATAGACGTGCCCCTGTGATTGTACTTGACCACCTATACCATTAACTATTGTGTTTTCTTTATAAACTTTAATGTTCTGAGGCACTATTTCACTTTTAATTACTGACAGCGACGCGCCAGTGTCTAATAAAAAATAAAACTTGCGATTATTCACAATAAAGTGTACTAATTTACTTCTACTGTCACATGCATATATAAAGTTTTTAATTCCGAAAAAACTGAGTCGGCTCAGTACTTTTGTCAGTTACGTCACTAGAAGAGGTTTGAGCCTCTGTGTCAATTTTTGTAATAGGTAGTGCAACGGGATTTACATTTCCTCTAGTACCTCTAAAAAATCTGCCTCGGTGAGCATAAAACGAACCTCGCTCCTGCTGATCGCCACGAGTAGGATATTGACCCCTTACAAAATATCTATGGTTGTAAAATTCACGTCCTTGTGTCTGCCTCTGGTTGGGATATAAGTTGTTAAAATAATTTCGCCTACCTCTAAATCCGCGCATATTTGATTCAGCCCTCACGTGCATGACATCATCACTGGATGAGGTAGAAGGGGAACAGTCTTCGTCCTTGGCCGCCTGGATTGCATCCTTTAGGGACGTATAATTCCTCGCCGCTACTATGGTACTTAATTTAGGGTCCCTGAGCCCGGCTGCAAATTTTTTAATGGCAAATTTTTCGTTAAGTGGTTTAAGCAAATCTAAACTTGAAGTATTGCCATCAGCTTGGGATATCGTCAAATCAGTAAAAAGTTTTTCTATTTCTGAACCAAATTCATCAATAGACCGCCAACCTTGGCGAGCCCTTTGAAGACGATCTTGAATGGCTGTAAATGATTTTTTTGTCAACAAATGCGTTCTCATATCCTTGACAACATCCTGAACTGAGGAATATTGGTTTGACATACGTAGTTTAGCATTTTCAGAAAGCCTAGATTTTAAAATAAATTTAATCAATTTAGGTATATCCACGTCATTAAGCATTTCCGAATACATTTCGATACCATCAATCAATCTTTTTGTAGTGTCCTCATCACCGTCCATAACTGGAAGCAAGTTACAAGCTGTTTTAAAATCAAATTCCATTTTGGATGAAAAAAAATTGGGTCTAACACACAACTCTTTTATCTGAGAAAACAATGTATTAATATTGCAATAAATGTCGGTAGCCTTTGTAATAATTTCGGACTTTTCGCGACTTTTAATATTTTTTAAAATCAAATCGCTATTTAGAACAAGTTTTTCACATTCATCTAACTTATTTTGTACGATACTTCCCGTGAATCTACTCTTTCCTTTTTTAACCAAATATTTTTTTATATCATTTAATGAGTTATAAACAATAGTAAGTTCATCAGTCATAATAAATCACAGTACTCACAAGATAAAGTTCTAAAAATAAAATTCTCCGTATTGGCTAACGTATAGCAACGATCGTAATAGGTCTGGAATGTCACAACTTGCCTTTTCGGGCGGCGCGTATCATGTTCGCGAGTCACCGTGCACTGTTTTAAGCTCACTTAAATAATATAATCACGATAACGAGATTTATCTTACTGTAATTATTGATGTAAAGTGCCGCACTCTACGGTATTTTCACGCTTTTCTATAACCGTACGTAGTTATTAACTCTACTGGAATGTTTGGTCTTCGCTGGTTTTCGACGTTTCCCGGTTTCGACGGCGAATTATGCTCGCAGCTCGTTCCAATGCATTCGCGTGCAGTTCTTCACGTATCCATCCTCTATGGCAGTTTTTGTACATCCGGTATGCTCCAAAACAAATGCCCAAAACGATTGCGAAGACCACGATGCCTAATAGTACGTTAGTCACGCCGATACCAAATTTCAACTCTTCTACGTTGGCCTGGTTATCGCCTGAACCCGCCGCAGTTTGGGCTATAATAATGTCTTCTTTCGATTGCGATGATTGGCACATCGTATTCGCCCGAAATGACTACCGGTTTATATTATACTGTCTTTTTAATTATACTTAACGGTCAAAAAAACTTATATAGATTCAAGGTCAACTTTAAGGCAGGGTCGCCATGAAGTGTGCTAGGAATTATTGTGATTAATAACAGAAACGACTTTACTTCGCGAGTACATGTTTATTAATATCATTCGCCTAGTTACATGGTTCAGCTACGTATTTGGACAGATACATGATCTATTATTAATAAAGCACCTTATACATTAAGCATATTGTTATAATAGAACATACGCACTTCAAGGTAAACAATACTTATTGATGTCACTTTGATATGCAACATACTTATTCTATTTATAGAATGACAACCTATTGATAGCAATACTATCAGACATTTATATATTCTAGATTTCATGGAATATTTATACATTTTCAGGCTACGAGGTCAAGAGTCTGTTTATCTGAGACGATTATAAGTAATACGGATTTCCTTGAGGACAAATGATATCCACTTTTATATTTCAGTCATGTGAGGAGGCTAATTTTAGAAAATATTCTCGATATATAAATTTAGGATAAAGTTGTTATCAACAAAATGTTGGTAAACAATGATATCTCAGTAACACTGATAGAGTTTCAGGTATTCAGGTTTCATTGGATTTTGTATATTTTCATTGTTTATTTTAAAGAAAACTTCCGCTCTAGGAATAAATACTGTGTCGCGAGGGACTTTACAGACACAAGTAACGGACACAATGAACACCCAAACCCAAAACAACAATTTACCATCATCAGCCTTTAACAGTCCACTGTTGGACTAGGCCTCTCTTTTGAAAGGAGGAATTGGCCTACTATACCACGCTGGCCAAACGGGTTGGTATAAGGTTTGTATCAAGTTTTCCTTCTCTTACAGTGCTGTTCTCTGCATAATATGATGCCTCTGTCGGCTCTTACGACACCTATGGGATGATATAGGGTGGTGACATTCCGTATTCTTAATCCGGCACCACACGGATGGGCGGAAACAACAATTTATGGATCACACAAAGTATTGTCTTATTATAAACTTTACTTATTATAAGCTATATCATAAACTTTTTACGCATATTACACAGAACAGTCGAGTGCTCTTGTTTTTAAGTATAAGCAGTATGCTGCATATTTTTTTAACAATGTGGTAATCCAAAACGGAACTATTGGGCAAAAGCCTAACAAAAGTCAATTTCTTAAATGTCTTTTTTTCTGACTGTATTTTTGAGTGAGGCAGTCCGTCTGTTTAAGAAATTGATAGGCTTGTATTATTAGGTCCACTGGAGAAAGACGACAAGTATGAAAGTTATTTCATGGGTTTTGTGGGATGTTATATAAATAAGATGTCATGTATGTAAAATCATGGCGCCAAATTAAAAATCTTACACACCTTTAGACTCTAATATTGACTATAACTGGTTTGGTTTCTTAAATTAACTAGTATTTAACAGTTTTAAATTTCTGCTGTGATATATCGCCTTTGCTCCATGACCTTTTACTTATAGTCTGACGCCAGACAGCTACAGGTGTCAATAGCAACGGTTATTTTCTATAATGAATCGTTTTATACACAACGTAAGCACTTTATGTAGAGACATTATGGACTATACTACTCTCGTCACTGGTGTCGAAGCAGTCACTGAGAATTTTGTTTATCTATAATGAGTAATGTAATGACTGTCCCCACAGGGACAGTCATTAGGCGTATCACAATACGCCTTATTCATTCTACTTTTTTAAACCGAATGCGAATTTCGGATATTCGTATTTCGGAAGGCTGTATGTGAATTGTCACGAACCGACAAAAAGAGCCAAGTAAAAAAATAACACAAATTCTATTTTCAAATATTTACACCGTACATGTCACGAAACCATTTAATAACAGACCCAAGCCTCGGCAGCAAAACGGCAAATCTCAACTCAACGATTACATTCCTTGTAAAATAACTTCAGCCCTATGCGATACCTAAAGGAAATTGACAACACTTGTACGTTGGCAGACTTAGCAATCACGTGACTGTTTGCGTGCACCGCTTCGATTCCCTCCCTCGTGATTTTCCATCTACCAATCTCATGTTACAATTTCACGCAATGCCGAAAGAAAAATGTATTGTTACTCGGTTTCCATCTTGATACAGATTTAAATTATGTCACAAAAGTTCTTATCTCAGCCCCTGGACCGGCACGAATTAATTTCCTCGGTGCGGCTGCACAAGAAAAATATCAATATCACCAGCTTATCATTCTTACTGATTGAAAAAAACGTTTTAAGGTACGATAACCGTTACTAGTAAAAAGGTAACGGGAAAATATGCGCACGATCGAAACGTCGATCGTGTCACCCACCAGTTAATTTAAGATAGACCAATAGCTAGAAAAGCAATTAATACTGTTATTACTCGGATGACATATGAGTTCAGTCTGGCAGTTGAAGAAGACATGACGTTTTTTCTATCGACCTTTAGAGAAAACGTGATGATCACCTTCGATCTTTCTTTGCTCAAGAATCGCCACAAATCTTAGAAGATACTAGGCGATGCTCCCCAGCTCAGCCCGCACATTTTCGAGAAATTCCTACAGTGCATCCCTACTACAGTCCCTACTTGCACCTACTAATTTCAGCTATTCGTTGTCTGACAATCAGTCAGTAGCAGAAGAAATTTATGTATAAATTAGAGGATACTCGCAGCTACGCCCCAAGGAACATACATACAATCATGCCAAGTTTCAGCTTCGTTCGCCCCATAGTTATGGCTGTGCATTGTCTGTCGTCAGTCAGTCAGTAACACAAGAACTTTATACATATGTAAAAGATAAACCGACCTTCATAATGACCATCGTCTTCGTTGGCGGAGCTGATCTGGCGGCACAGGTCCTCGTATTCCGCCCAGTAGGCAGCAAGCGCCGAGGGGTCGGGCGCCCGCGCCGCCAACGGCAGCGCCATGCGCACCTCCGGAGACTCCTGGCAAACAAAACATACCAGGTTAATAACACTCTTGGCTTGCCATTCAGACTGGCAAAGTAAAGCAACGTTGGCATAGGTCATAATTTCGATTGGCGTCTTGATTCGAAACAAAAACCCGTAAGGCCATGACGCCTTCGGTCCGCCAAGAAACTCCGAAACAATAGTTGAATACTCGCACGGAAAAGAAAGAAAGATTTCAAATAAATAACGCGGCATAATAAAAATTACACAAATTTGGTACAAAAGTAATTTGGCCTCACATATATGCTATATTTGATTCCAACGCAAAAGGATCTTTCAGAAACGTGTCTTGACATTCTCTTGCGAGTCAAAAACCAATTAGCATCTGTACGATGATATCTGATATGTACGTAACGGAAAAACACAGAAGTAACAAAAACATTTGCAAATTAATAACAAATAATCACTTGGCATAAAAGGTTGACGATGAGTGATTTCTTTGAAAATTAACAACATATTGTCATTTAAAAAGAACTCGGGTCATTGAGGACTTTTTATTTTTAAATATATTTTTGTGCTGACGTACCATAGTTGGTAATCGAAACTCGGTGGGTAATAAGTAAGGTAAGTCTAAAAATATATGTTAGCATAACTAGATTTTATGAAAGTGATATACCTATTTAAATAAGAAGTAAACAGAACAAGTTCTGAAATTACAGATACTAAAGATAAGTTGAGAAACAAACAATACACGTGTATTATCCCCAAATAACAATCAAAGATGCTGGAGGGATACGAGTTCAACAAGGTTTTATCATAAGACGAAAGACTCATCACCAAACAAATGTGCCATATATAGAGCACTGACAAAAAGGCTTTGTTCTGCTTCATAAAATGTTACAACGTTTTGTTTTTATTAGTCAATATATTAAGTTTCTTATTCGTACATGTCATTTATCAATGTACGAATAGTCTAGCGTTAAATCTACTGTGTCTTATAGATTACATCATCACTGTATTTAGTGTTAACATAGTCAATACTGTTTGAGCTAGGATGATGAAATATGACCTATGGAAGTCCTCTAAGTGCACTAATAGCATTAGTTTGCGCCTCGTCACCTCATCATATTGATTAGCAGGCTTTTAATGTTGCAAACCACAAAAAGTTGAACTGGGTAAAAAGTTATGCCAGCTACTCACTATGAGAGGCTTCAAATATCGGCATAAATTGCAACTCTAGATAGTTTTAAATATGTTAAATGCTTTTAAATATGTTTTGTTTCTGGTAATGATAAAGGAGTAAGACGACGGACATGCGGATGAAATGGCCCTACATGTGGCATAAAAAATCATTTAACAATAATAATAACAAAGACTGAATCATACTATCAAAAGTCTCCATCTTTCTACAAGTATACGTTTAGTATCTGCTCCATATGAATCATATAAGGTAATGTGTCATCGCTACAATAATACTGAGCTTTGTCGAAGGACCCCTTCTTTGTCCTTACGAACACACTGACACTACAAACGGAATATAAGGAAGTACAGATTTGAATAAGCCTGTGACGTTAACCAAAGATGTTACAGCTGACTTATTCGAAGTCATTCAACAACAAGCAATAGGGTAGTTTCCTGCAAGTGAAATAAATTTTACAAGTATTTTTATCTACTGAAACATGTCAAAATAATGGTAGTTTCATTCATCAATTAATGTTAAAACTTTATTTAAAATTTTTTATCGACAATTTATTGATAATAAGTATTCAACCTGACAACGAAAAACTATGACGTCACTATATCCTATTTCATACAAACGCCGTAGAAAAGGTAGTTTTTGACATTTCATTAAAAGTGTTTGATTTGACTAGTTGGCAACAACCGTATTCTGACCGGTATAAGGCTTTATGGAACTGCTGAATCTATTTCGATAACGTAGATAGGGAACCTCAAAAGCACTAATTACCTAATGATAAAGTAAAAAAACGTGGCCATAATCGGGTCACAGTCAGTTCTAAATAAAGCCATTGTTGATTACATTAGAAGAACTACCCAAAACAGTTATCAACGTAATCTAACACACAATGATTAATTCTTAAACAATGAGAACAATTCAAAGGAGCGGGATATTTGTACAAACAATGTAATTCACCGACTATGAATGTTTTGACGTTTTGCGAAATATAACATTGACCAATTGTTTCTAAAGCAAAGACAATGCCACTGTTACGACACGGCACGCATCTTAAATGGTTATGGAGCTGAGCTAGTTTTAATTATGAATACAGATCATTTCTGAGATATAGTAAGATGAGGATACTTATCTGTGTTCATAAATTATTGAAAACAATATGGCAATTGTTAAATATTCGAAAACGCAAGAATTTCTCCAATGTTTCAGGTTATGTGTAAACGATTGTGAAAGCGGATAAAAAATAACATAGCTCAAGCCTTTTATCCCTGAAGGGAAAGGCAGAGGTGTATTAAACACCCACACGCTAATAAATTCATCATCATCATCATCATCAGCCTTTAATAGTCCACTGCTGGACTAGGCCTCTCCTTTGAAAGGAGGAATTGGACTACTATACCACGCTGGCCAAACGGGTTGGTATAGGGTTTGTATCAAGTTTTCCTTCTAACAGTGCTGTTCTCTGCATAATATGCTCCCTCTGTCGGCTCTTACGACACCCATGGGATGATATGGGGTGGTGACATTTCGTATTCTTAATCCGTCATCACACGGACAAAAAAAATTGGGCAAGTGCGAGTCGGACTCGCGCACAAAGGGTTCCGTACCATCATCTATAAAAGAAAATCACGTTCGTTGTATGTATACTTAAATACTTTATAAGTTTCTACCTGTTTATTAAGATCGAGTAACAAATTGCTTAAAAATTACGTTTGTTGTATGGGAGCCCCCCTTTATTATTTACTTTTTTTAAATTTAATTATTTACTTTGAAAGGTAATATACAACTACATATTCTGTAAAAATTTAAAGCGTCTACCTGTAACAGTTAGTAATTTTGAGCAAATTATACGAAAAAAAACACGTTTTTTGTATGGGACCCCCCCTTAATTATTTTATTTTTTTTATTTTTAGTATTTGTTGTTATAGCGGCAACCGAAATACATAATTTGTGAAAATTTCAGCTATCTAGCTATCATGGTTTATGAGATACAGCCTGGTGACCGACAGACAGACAGACAGACAGACAGACAGACAGACAGACAGACGACGGAGGCTTAGTAATAGGGTTCCGTTTTTTACCTTTTAGGTACGGAACCCTAAAAACGGACACGGTTAAAAAATTATTGTCACATGAAATATTTTCAAGCCTATTCAAACCGCTTTGTGGTTCAAACCTGTAGATACCTGCCAGCCCGGCTGACTTCTCATTAGATTCGATTGCTACCTCTACTTATTTTTACTTTTACTGTGGAAAAGTCCAAATCATCATGAAGTCGTTTATGGATAATATAATTTGAGAATGGTATGAAAATGAAAGAAATCATTACAGATGAGTATCACGGCTCAGACTGCAATAATGGATTTCATTTTGTCGATTGGACTTAAGATAATTTTTAATTGCCATGATTTCGTTGCCTTCAAGTGCAAATAACTAAGAAATTATGATTGTAAATAATTACTTGCAGTGTGATTAATAAATGTAGATAGAAAATACTTTGAATATGCGTTTCAACATATCTTACTATGCTTGCTATCTCAGTTAATTATTCGTTTAAACATAAGTGCTTGAGAGCTTACGTCACTCCAATTTAAACAAAGATAACTTGGATTTGAAATAATCCTACCGCAATGGAATTTTAAAGTCTTTCGAAACATCTAGAAAACTTAATGTAAACGTATGCTTCATACAAAATAAATTAGCGGGTCTTAATCGCGTACAATTAATTTATTTAAGGTATAAATACCTATTTGTTTCCGACGTTTCGCTCGTCTTGCACCGAGCGTGGTCGCGGAGAGACTGATGAGATGATGCTCAGCGCCGTCTTGTGGAAGTGCGGGTTTCGGCACCTACCCTCACTTGGTCTTTATTTAAGTTCGCACTGTCGGTACTCCGACACACTACACTAATGACGTCTACACACTGTTGAGATTTATCACTGCGGCGGTGTTTACATTTGCTGATGACTGGATTCCAAGTAGCCGATAATCTATATCCATCCTCCCGGTTGAAATTGTTATATTTCTTGATTTCTACCGCTTCACGTACTATCCTGGAGTAATAGTGACGATCGGTGGATAAGACTTGTGGTTGATGCAGTTCTATCCAGTGGTTTGGTCCAGACTCCAACAAATGCTCAGCTATAGCCGACTTATTAATATGTCGGTTTTTCACAGCTGCGATATGTTCTTTTACTCTTTCAGCGATTGTACGCTTAGTCTGCCCGATATATGAACTACCGCAGCTGCAATCGACTTTGTAGACGCCAGGTGTTTGGAGAGGAATGACATCCTTTGGGGTACGCAGATTATGTGCTATCTTAGAGAACGGACTGTATACAGTCTTGATGGAGTATTTCTTGAGTACTGTTCCAACCTTGTCCGTTACTCCCTTTAGATACGGCATGTAAGCCGGCACTCTGCTCACTTCAGGTCTACGATCTTTCCTCTTCAGACGGAGTATCTTCTTCTTGTATCCGTTGCGCCTAAGTACCTCCTGAACATGTGACAGTTCACTATTTAATTGTTCAGGGTCACACAGGTCATACGCTCTGTTCACTAACGATGACACGTCGGAAACAAATAGGTATTTATACCTTAAATAAATTAATTGTACGCGATTAAGACCCGCTAATTTATTTTGTATGATGTATACAAATCGCGAAAGTTTAAAAAACGTATGCTTGTTTATTAAATTCAATAGAAAAACCATGTTTGAATTCTGTGATTACTATAATAACAACTCATAAGTAAAAGAGGTTTTTATGTATTTCCGAACACATTCAAGAAGTATTCTTATACTAATGAAGACCTACTTAGTCGGATACTCTTAGAATAATGTTTTCTATACCGACTTTGCCGAAATCGGTGCGTAAAAGAGCATAATATGCTTATATGAAACCAAAAAGCTTAGATTAGGCAATGAATAACTGACGATTGTTGCTATGTGGCCCACGCCGAGGTTTTATGTATTTTTTTTACTTCAAATTCATGGGTATTTTATCGAGAATGGACCAGTATCCTTCATGTTGATAAACACAATTGCACCCGAACTCGACACAGCTGCACCGTGTACTATCTCGGATAATACAGTGAAGATAAAACTGCATATCTACGAGTATATCATGGTGCCATGATAAAACCTTACTTACAAAACCGCAAGACATGACCGACGTGTCACGGGGTAAAGTACATGTGGTTTTTGAGTAGGAATTTAATCTTTCATTGGTCATGTCATGTGGTAATAAACATTTATTTGAAACTGTGTTTCACGAGAATTAATTTAGAGTATTTCTGCGCTGTTGCATACGCAATGATCACGGATGTCCGAAAGAATTCATGAGGCTTGCAACAGTGCCGTAATATCAGATGGGTTACTCGAAACCAGGGATGTTAAGGATATCCCTATCCGTAACCGAATCCAAAATAAATGATTCGGATAGGGGCGGAGTCTAAATGAGACACGTTACGAATTTACGATAACTTGTTGATATTCCTTAAAAATCTAATATCCGTATCCGAAACTACCGGATAATCCGAAATAATTTCATATCCGTATCTGAAACCGAAACGGATATAATATTTTCGATATCCGTATCCGTATCCATATCCGTAACATCCCTGCTCGAAACAGAGGTAAGTGGTGTCTGTTACGTAAGATAATTTCAGGTATTAAAGGTACATATGACAATTTTAAACTAGTATTGCTCGTGTGTTACTTTAGGGACATATTCTTTTACAATATACACTGCTTGCCAGCTATCATCGTGGTCGCAACAACAGTCGGCACGAGAATCCGCCACACCCTACGCATCACACACTGTTATCGGTGACGTCCGCCATTAGCAAATACCAGATAACGCAAGGTCGAGTGTTCGCTCAATGAACATTGTCGAGTTTTACGACCAACATTATAAATTATTGTCTTTTACGAGATTTTTTCCTTGTTCTCTAAATCCCTATCAAACTATCAGTTTACCCACTATAAATGAAGTGACTATCCAAGGAATGACCATTGTTCATTTTGAATAATAATACTCCTTTTGTGCAGCGAGGTAATTACCTCATAGTTCTTGCTCATGTTTATACATTTCTATATATCATACAGTTACCTATCGTGCCAAAAGTGTAATCGACCACTAGACAAGCAAAAAGCATTTAAAAACAAAACGTACCGTAATATATTATATTATATAGACTATACGTTCGATTTTACTGCGATTAAATGACTTAATAGAGATTAAAGATATAAAGAGGACATGGGTGTTTCTGCAATATAAATAATACAAGCCGAAAATTATTATTATTAATAATATTCCTTAAACCATGTTTCGCAGATAAAATCAGTGATAAATAAGCACATTATGCATTAGTCATCAGCATGTTATGCGCAAAACGCTGTGAACGCGAATGATGAACGTGAATGAAAATCGCGGCCAGAGTTCGTGTCCGCGTTTCAACACAATTTTACGACTACATTCATAATTTTCATGATTTTATAAGATTGGATAATTTTCAATAGATACATAGTACATACGTGTATGTTATAACATTTTAAGTTAAGCTGTATTTAGTTCTTTTGCATACTTACCGTGATATATAGTAGGTACTTAAAGGCAAGCAGAAAAATTCATGCTATTTTTATACATTTTAACTCCTTTTTTTAAGTCAGTTAAAAAAGCTATGAAACTGTATTCACAGACAATCATAAGCATAGATATTAATTCATAATGTGATCCACAACCTTGGTTTTAAAATTAAAACCATTTTAAGTTTCAAGTTTCTTACAAGAGTTTTTTATCCGACATTCGATACTTTAAGAAATAATAGCTGGCATAGCGGCCAATTAAAAGTTCTCATAATTTTAGAAACCGTTACATAATACAGAATTCAATTAATTTCTCAGCCAATTAAATCGATTGAACCTGTCTGCGCCTTCTCGCTGGCACAGAGGCGGTTACGTTCAAAATTTCTGAGTCTATTTCTCAAAGATATTGACAATCAAATTGTAAATTGTCTTTGTATTTTGTCAAATAATTTCAGTATTAGCGTAATCATGACATTGTTCCCAAAACGAATGAAAAAAGGTATACCGTAATATGTGTTACCATGAAGACAGTTTAACTTTGCAATGGACTTCATTAGTGCCAAAACTTGTTAGCTTCGAAGATGACACAGTGTGAATGAGGATAGGACTTGTCCAAAAAGAGCAAAACCAAACTTGAACTAGATACACCTCAGAGCTAATAATCGCAGTGTTACATTACGACTTTGTCAAGGTGTGTTCTCATTGTCTCAAGCTAAGAATGTCGCGCTTACGAAAGGTTTATGAATGGTTCCTCTGCGCCTACGCTCGAGCTGAGCCAAAGACAGTAGTTGGCATCCTGTGTTGTTTCCGGAGCACCCACGGCGCTCGCACAGGGACGGACTGCATATAATCTACGGTAATACTTGAATTTTAATTTAACTGTCTGTCCATCCATCATATGAAGGCAAAAAGGGGAACTCAGATCAAGTAAAAACTTCAATATTTTTGTTATGTTCAACGTCGTCTTTTTTAATCATACTATTCAATATATGTATTCAATATCTGTGTGATGAAAGATATTTTGTGAATCCCAGATAGGTAATAAAGGTCACGAAATTGTTATTAATTATGGATAATGGACTTTAGCTTTGAAATTGTATTGTCTAATAAGCAACGACTATGAGATGATGATTGGGTAGGGCAATGATAATATAAGATATGGTGCGTTCTTGAAATGAATTGCTAATAATTATTTTTCTAACCATATGGAGAAATAGCTGATGTTAATTATTGGCTATTCAATTAAGTAAGGTTAAAAACAGATATGCTAATGTAACAACATAATTGGAACCGACGAGAATAGCAAAAACCCCCATAGATTAACAAATAAATTAATTGTTTAGATAAAGAAATAGAGGAAATCCTCTCTATTCATTTCCGGCAACGTAAAAAATGATAATGTGTTTTCGAAAACCTTCTATTTATTTCCATGTTATCACGATCACTACTTACTTACTAACAAAATAATTGTAAGCTGCTAATTTATATGACAGTACCTGTATTTCATTCTAAATTCAATTTCAATAAAATATATCAAATAGGAGCTGCAATTTTCACAATTTTTACATACTATCGATAGAAAAGAGGTTAAAGTTACTCTACATCTTATGCTACATCTAGTTCTTAATAAGATGACTTCAACAGATGTCACGAGTCCAGGCTTTAATTTATCGTAACATAATTCGAAAGATTAGGCTTTTTCAGACTTTATTACTAAACGAATATTATTGTTCATGAGAACATCCTTACAGAAAATTTATATCTTTAACATAAATTTCTTTTTATTATTAATGTTGTATTATAAAGCATTAACCAACACTGTCGTAATTAAATTATAATTGATATCAAAGACGAGCGGAAAATATTATGAAGTAAGTGGCAATAAAACACAACAATTAAGAAATGAAAATGAATATGACAACAAATAAACTCATATGAAACGACTTAACACATTTGTAAAACATTTTAAAATAATTACCAGGGACGAATTAAGATGCATGAGCATGACATAAAACAACAGACGCAAGTCTTCGAACGAATAATCCATTAAAATCACATTTAGAGTCCGTGTTAATTATATTTAAACTCATCGTGTTCGTTATTGCCCAAAGACAAAAATCTCTGGCATCTGTCCGTTTCCGGTACGCGTTGTATACGTAACTTATGTGTGTTCGCAACATTTTAACATGGTCAGAATGAATCAGGCAATTTTAATTCAGACTTGCAATGTCGTATAATGGATTATGAATGATCAATGCAGTTGTTACACAAAAGCATTATTGATAAAAATGACTCATCATCATCATCAGCCCTTTATACTGTCCCACTACTGGGCACGGGCCTCTTCTCACTATGAGAAGGGTAAGATAAAAATGATTACTGAAATTTTATATAAATCAGATAACTACGTATTACCTGCTTGTATAATTATAAACTCCACTATCTAAATTTCATGTTTCAGCCATCACGCGTTCTTGGTCACGGGGCAACTGTCATCTTCCGTAAAAGTAATCAACGCGACATAAAAATCTTGACCGTGAACCTGAGAAGGCACAAATCACGCTATATAAGTATGATCGATCACACGCACACTGCGGTCGTCATAATGATTACCGCGAGCCAAATACGGCCCTGTGCGTGACTGTCAAACATTAAGTGCTGGGCCACACCTGAACCACGTTATACTCGATTAGATATGTTTGTACTATTATACGAGTCTAATGTATAGCATCCAAGTACCGTACAATCTGTTACGTAGATGTGTGTCAGGCACGTGTATTTCTGCTTGTTAGTTGATGAATATGCGGTACGACCAAGGAACATTATCTGCATTTCTGACACATGTGACACATTACCCGCCAGGTTCTGAAATCGAAATCCTCAAAAAGTGACCAAAAGAAGTATTATTTTGCTACTGAACCAGCACGGCAACCTAGCAACCTTTAACGATATGCTTTCATGCATGGCGCTTGTCTTCTCCAATAATTCCGTATGTATCCAAGAAAGCATTTACTTTTACAAACAACAGGTTACGTTACTTTAATGCTACGCTAGCTTATCTTGTTCGAGTTATTCACGAAAAGAAAATAAACCTAGTCATAGTTATACTGCCTGTTACATCTCAACTATATTTGTAACTTTTTATCGGGTCATTCTCGAAGTGGCAACCCATAGACACCGTTATATTCGCATCTTTTATGGAAGTACCTATTTAGTAGCAAACATATTTTTATGCTAGCCGCATAATATATAAAACCTTCGGCATCAAATTTCCATTTGTGAATGGAATTTCTGCGAATTATCGTAAATAACGATACTATTATGGACTGCTTTGAGGATAAATGTTATAAAAACTATCGAATATCAATGAGCGGGTGAAGATACGTTTAAAAATAACGTTTTCTCATCAAACTATTGCGTATGTCTAGCTATTTTGTCAATATTTGTCTCATAAATTCACGCGGGGATTTTTTAAAGCAAGTTTTGTGTTTATATCTAAGATTCCGAGCCTTTAGAGCCTTTTAGACACCCTCATAAAAATAAATAGCGTGAGTAATATACATTAAATATTTATTTTCAGACTGTAGCGTTCTTAGATAGGTAAACCTTATTGTACATCTAAATAATATTGTACCTTAAGTCTACTTATGAAATGAGCTATGCATGATGTATGTAAAATCATAAGTTTTATCGCTATAACCAGCTCTTTCAGGCAACTTAGGGATGGAAATGAATGATGTTAGGAATTATGTGTGGCGATGGTGTACCTACTTATTATATTTTGGCAATATTGTCAATCAAAACTTGATCAAAATGATCAGAAAACGTTTAAGCAATGCGTTGGTTGTATTAGGTAAAACGTTTTCTTATGAATTAATAGTGTAGCGATCACATTACTGACATTACTTTGACGTCATTTATCTACAGGTTAAGTGACACGATGATGTCACGAATGCATGCCTGCACAGGTGCCAGCGTCACGGATCCTTATTAAAAAGCGATGTGGTGCCGTATGGTGCGTTTAATAAATGTGCGGAATAAACTACGTAATAACTGTTTATGATCAACGATATTAATAAAATTGTTGGTGGCAGAGATTTCAGTACAATTTATTTCCATGAAAAGTATCTATAAGGTTAAGGGCCGTGTAAACGAATATCTCACCAATAATGTAGGTAGGTATCAACAAAAATCGCGAACCATGATTATCAGAACTAAGAAACAAGCATTTTAGGTAAGACTGATTTGTGATATTTTTAACTTGAATTGTCACATTCTTATAAAATGTAAAGAAACAAGAAGGGAACTATGATATCTTCAAAGCAAAGGACCTTTATCTACACTAATATTTTATAGAGGAAAAATTTGTATTTTTGTTTGTAATGGATAAACTCAAAAACTACTGGTCCGATTTTAAAAATTCTTTCATCATTAGAAAGCTACATTATCTGCGAGTAACATAGCCTATATTTTATTTAAGAAAAAATAGGGGTCCGTAAGATATTTGGCTTTTTACTTTTTCGGGTACGCGAAGTAGTAGGACGCGGGTGAAACCGCGGGAAACGGCGAGCATGTAGAGTGAATAAAGATAAAACTTTATACTTGGTCCGAAGTCAGCAAGAGTTCGATTTTGCTCATGCCACTAACTTGATACTCACGCATGTATAATTTCGATTTGTTCTTGATTCGCCTCGGCCAGTTTCGCCTCGCATAAAAAATTCTTGTTTCGCTCTAGGTTTTATTCCTGTTTCGCCTCGAAAACGATATTAAACAAATATTTATTATTTTTTTCTTGTTTCGCCTCGGTTTTGGTTATTGATTCGCCTCGTGTAATGATTCACCTATTTTACAACATGTTTTGTACAGACAGCATAAAAATTATTACAAATATTTTAACTTATCTTATTTGTAAATACAAGTTGATCATTAATTTATAATTTGGCCAACTTAGAATCACATACATTTATAAATGAACTAAGTATACTAAAACAACTTGTAATAATATTAGTTTTAAAACTATCATTAAAAAACCTTTAAAGTGTGTGCCCGCTAGACAAGCAGGTAAAGTCATAAACTTGAAACAATGGAATAGGATCTGCGAGCCGTAACCCTTTTAGTTCAAGCCCAACGAGCTGACCAATCCCGTCACTGCATTATTACTAATAATAATAATGGTGAAGAGCAATTGCCAGTTTAACATATTATTTCACATAAAATTTGTGTTTTTGGAAGTTTGACGTGTTCAGTAAGAGATAGTGAGAAGTGACGTGTTTGTGATCGTGAGTGGATAAATCGTGATTCGAGAATTAAAGGGTAAGTTTTATTATATTTTATTTGGATTGATACACTAATGTAAATATGTTTCTAATTTAAGAGACAGATCTGCAATTTACCATTATTAGAACTTTTATTATGCGGTATTAGTTAATTGAGATTTTATAAATTGCCTTATATGCAATGCTTAGAAGCATCAGATATTTAAAAAAGCAATAGAAGTTTTAAAATAAAATGAATAAATAAATATTATTTTGTATTTAGTACTAATAACTTTATCTAAAAAAAGTTATTCAAGTTACTCAAATGGTGCTAAGGAAAATAATTATAGCCAATGGAGCTTCAGGAAATAAAACGAAAATAGTTACGGTTTTATTTCTCTAAGTTCCATTAATTAGAAATAACAATCCAAGGAATATAAAAATATTGCAATTTTTTTACCGGTACAATGATGGTATTAGCTTATATATATTACTTATCTATCATTCTGTATTTAATTATAATTTTGAAACATGACTCTGCCGTCCCTTATGCCCCACATTCGTCTAGTTTGAGACAGTTCTTACAGCGAGTTTGATATTAGGTACTTAAAAAAATCTCTCTCAATAGAGTATTATTTTTCTTACAAGTTAGCACTTACACTCTGAACTATGCAAGAATCAAACAACAGTTCCTTACCATCCACTTCTCAAATGAACTTAACTTTTATACGGTCTAAAAGAGGCAAACCCATCCTATTACACGATGGATATGAATACTGCAAAAGGCGAGAAAACAAAAACGGATCAATATCATGGAGATGTGTAAACAGACAATGTAAAGGTGGAATCATTACAGATGTTAACAAAGAAATAACTAAAATATGGGAACACAGCAGTTGCAGTGCAAATGTGGCTAGAAATGAAATTAAATTGGAACTTTTTCGCTGTAAGCAACAGGCAGCATCTTTGGACGAAAAGCCCATTCCCTCCCTATTCAATAAAAGTTTAATTAATTTAAAAAACAAAGGCACAGATTTGGTGGCAGTGTTACCTACATTTTCTAATGTCAAGACAAGCCTATACAATGCTCGAAACAAGAGTCATAAAATCACTAAATCTACATTTAAAACAGCATCTGAAGTACAAATACCAGAGACTTATAAAGAGCTTTTACTATTTGATTATGGATGCAAAAATAAGAGAATTTTGGGATTTGCTGATAAGGATATCGGAAACCTTGTCCAAAATGTAAAACATTATCTAGGGGACGGTACATTCAAATGTGTCATAAAACCGTTCAAACAGTTATATGTGATTTATGGAGACATCGGCAGTACAAGGGAGAAAATTCATGTGGTGCCATTAATTTACATGTTACTTATGGACAAAAAGGAATCGACATATACAACGATGTTTGAACTTATTAAATTTCAAGTTCCTAATTGCGATCCGATCACGTTTAGATCTGACTTTGAAAAAGCAGCCATAAACGGTTTGCATAATGTATTTCCTACCACAGTATCCAAGGGTTATTACTTTCATTTTTCCAAGGCATTGTGGAAGAAAGCCAAGGCACTTGAATTAAATAAGAAGAAAATGTACAGAAAGCACATCGCTCTATGTTCTGCATTAGCTTTATTACCACCGCAATATAAATCTGATGGCTGGTTATACATCATGGAAGATTGTCCAAAAAATGAGCATATTGAAAAGTTTAATGACTATTTTATATCATCCTGGCTTGACAACAATTATATGCAGGGGAAATGGGACTTCTATGAGGATCTATATAGAACAAATAATCCAGCAGAAGGCTCTAATGCCAGACTGAATAGATCTATAGCAAGTAAATTAAATATCATTAGTTTCTTAAAAGCAATAAAATATGATGCTGACATCAGCTGAATTAATTTCCTAGGCCAAGGTAAAGCACGTCGTCCTGATGACATTGCTTTAGATAAAATTATAAACCATTCTATAAAAGCCATGTTGGAAGGTCGAATTACTCTTGATCATTGTTTAGAAAAATATGTCCTTTTGTTTTTTAATTGATAAAGTGTATGTGCCATAATTTATTTTTGTTGTTTAATTCAATAGGTAAAAGTGAGAATTTTTTTTCTTAAATTAAAAAAAATTATAATAACAAATTTTATGTGTCTATATATTATTTATAGCTCTAAAGTAGTATTTATTTTAAAATTTTATTTGCTGTTCACATGTCTATACTTACTATGATAGGGATGTTATTTTTTACATTTTTATTAGGTACATTTTTTAAATTTTTATAATGAATGTGTCATATTTTATTGTTGTTGATTAATTATTAGGTATAAGTAAGCAAAAAATTTAAATATTTGTCTAAAATTTTCTTTTATATTTTGTTTATTATTGTAAAAGGCTGTTGATGTCAATTATTGTAACTTATCTGTGATTCTTATTGTGATTTGGTATAAAAATCTTTGAAACTTAAAAAAATAGCTTTATAATTATTGTGACTCATAATCTGTGATTCTTATTATGATTAGGTAAGTAAACATTTTATTTGCTTGTTGTTTAGCGGTCTATATTATGATGATATTTCAAATTGTTAATAAAAGATCTACACCAATGTAGGAAATGATCCTTCTTTTATATTTTAAACTTCATAATCAATGCAACTGACTGTGATTCGAATTGTGATTATTAATAAATACTCATTTAAAGATGATTATAGAATTTTATTTATACATACAATCTTAACATTTATCTGCCGCTCCCTCCACCTTCATTTCGATACAGGATCATAGATTCCAGATTATATTACTACTATGTTTATGGTATGTTTCCCAAGTACAGTTTTATCGTTCTTCTTTTGAGACAGGCATCTCAGGCTGTGACGCAATATCCAAGACCATATCCTGTAACAGATCTATAATTTCCTTCGATTCCATCGTTTAGGCTGGGGTAAGCTATAGTTCTTATATTTTGAACTATAACTACCTGTGCGCAATTAGTGGAGACCTGAGCGAAGTATCTACATACATACATAATATAAAAACATATACATTTAACATTACATGTTTATTTTTATGTATGACGTACTATATTTATTTATTTTATCATAGCATAATTATGTGACAGCGGAACAATAAAACCTTCGATCTAATTTTTATTCCGGATTCCACACAGGTCTCAACTTATCGCGCACAGGTAGTAGCAAATTGCTGTAACTTTAAATTTTTTTTCTGACTCTACTAAAGCAACGTTTTATAAACCGACCCGAAACAAGAATGAAAAATAAACCGAGGCGAAACAAGAAATTTTAGGAATGCGAGGCGAAACACCGAGGCGAAACAGGAACAAATCATAATTTCGACTACAAACCTTGAAACAACACATACCTATAAGTAAAAAAAAACTCTGTAGTAAAACCAAAACTTTGTGTTGCAAAGAATACACTACATGCATTGAGTTTCTTGTTACAAGTGTGACGTATCAAACAAGTTAGATGTTTTATTTTCATTGACGTAATCGGTAGAGCACAATGATATCACTTCGTTGCCATTGTTAATAAAGTTAATCAAAGTACAGCATGTCACATGCATATTAGGTAAATTGCACTTAAAACGCTTAGTTTCATTCAGACTTGCGAAAAACTCAACGTATTTCCACATTCTGGATATCAAAAGTTTTGGTGATAGGAACCGTTCCTCGCTGGTTAGCTCTCTAAATATCTAGAAACTAACTGAATTTCTATGAGAGTAAATAAAACCGTGTGGTGACGGATTAAGAATACGGAATGTCACCACCCCATATCATCCCATGGGTGTCGTAAGAGCCGACAAAGGGAGCATATTATGCAGAGAACAGCACTGTAAGAGAAGAAAAACTTGATACAAACCCTATACCAACCCGTTTGGCCAGTGTGGTATAGTAGGCCAATTCCTCCTTTCAAAGGAGAGGCCTAGTCCAGTAGTGGACTGTTAAAGGCTGATGATGATGATGATGAAATAAAACTGGACTCTAATGAATTGTGTTTCATTTGATTTATGGGAGGACCAAATTTTCGTAATCACAAGTTTTACGTGTCACAAAAATCTGTTTTGAAACTTGTTAGTAAGGTTTCCATCTATGATAGGGGCCGGTCTCCTACCGATTAAACGAATTCCTCGGAAGCTGTGCCGTGAATGATTTAAACATTATGGCTTACTTTACCGTAAAGTCGATAAATCAAATAGAAACAGTCCGTAATTGCTCAGCTAAATAGGCTACTTAGACACCGGTAAACTGAGTGGATTACTGTAATCAGCGCGATTAATATAAGCATGAAGAGATTGCCTGTTATCTTAAATAATTAGGGATGTTAGACCAATACATATTATGCAGGCGTTTGTAGGTATATAATATATCAACCTAACGACTACTAAAATTGTAATTTCGTCTGGCCTGTTGCTCTAAAGGTTAGTAATCCTGACTTCAGCTAGAGATCATAGGTTCAGTTCCTACCCTTGACAAATCTTTGTGTGATGAGGACTATCATCTGTTTTGTGTCATGGTGTAAATTATTTTTGTGACCGCATATTTACGTATATGTTTAATAATGTATACGTAAATATGTTTATCAGTTATCTGGTTATTACCTAAGTAGGTGTGTGTGTTATCAAAATATTATTATTACTATTTATTATCCACTTCATTAATCATACTCAAAAGCGAACATAGTTACACTACGCTATTAGCATAATCGTATCTACGAACCAGCTCATGTAGAATGTCTGATTGTCTACCAAGCTTCTAGAAAGATCCACAGTGACTATTTATTGAGCCAATAAAATACATTTTTGCTATAACACAGGCAAATCACGTAAAATGGAGACCTCACGCACTTTCTATTCTGCAACCATTTGGCGCAACTATTTCTTCGAATGTTTCTCGTAGGTCGAGATCGAGAAACGTTCAAAGAATTCGTTTTTATGTTTCACTTTTTTCCTCTATTAGTTAACTTTATTTATTGGAAATTTAGTAATGGTATGAATGTAAAATATGATTGGAATAAGAAATGAATAGATTCTATTGATAACTACAAGATCGATGGACCAATGGACAGCCACGCAGAGAGCTTCGGATTCAATGGGTATCAATGAGTACAACACTGACTTTTCAGTTACATCCGTATTATTTTTTTTATTGTCGCTTGCTAGGTATCTTAGAATCAACTAAGTCCAACCTGCCAGTTTCCAATGTTCTTTCCATTGATGGATTCGGCTATTCGACATGAATATTTGGGTTAGGGGGCAACGCGTCCCTCTTGAAACTGGCACCAGGGCCCAATTCTACCTTTTAAATTTTGTTAGGGGTCAACTGTCAACTCGTCCCGTCTTTGAAGCTGGGACCTGGGCTCAAATCTACCTCTCCTAATTTTATTGTAGTTAACGGGGCCCACGTTAGTGAAGGCTGTAGGGAAGGAAAAAAATTCCATATTTGGTATGGAGCTTTGTATGTAAATGACCAAATAAATTTTATTATGTATGTGCCAAATATTTGTAGTTTTGTTCTTTCAATTCATCAGTTGGAACCGCCTGGATAACCATAACCAGATTTACTTCTCTCTTAGCTCATTAACAATATTGCAGAGTGTGAAGTGAGACTAAATCTCTCTATTGCTTAATAACATATTTTGAAAGGGAGAGAAACTCGAAGTTCTTTAACCTTACACTTCGTAACGGATGTACAAGAATTTGAATTTTTATATCGAGATGCGGACAGCAGAGTTTAGGAATGTCTGATGTCATCGGCGGCTAAGTGACTAAGTGCCAACGACGTGAATGCGTTTTATTTTTGTACTGCAGCTTTTGATTGACAATGTTTAAACAGGGATGAGAGACGAGGCAAAATGGAGGAGGTAAGGAAAAACGGACCACGGGTGCCGAGGCGAAGGCATGGATAGCAACCGGTAAGCGCCAGCGATGATGAGGATATTTATAGTAGGATGGACTAAGTTGAAGTGGAATCAGAAGTTTGATTGTGTAATGTCTGATGAAAGGTGTCTGGAAGGAATTCACAAACGTGTAAATATGAGTGGTCATCTGACCACTAGAAATTGTTTTGTAAGATTGGTACCACCCACGCAACACTCACGAAACCTCTCGTTTCGGCTTAGATAAACTTACTGCATATGAGCATATATTTTACTGCAGCTAAAAATATGCCTAAAATAATAAATATGTATATTACAATGGTAGCGAATAAGCTAGATAACCCTATTCCGTGGCATTGGATGACGAGTAGTCGACCGTCCTTTAAGTATATTAAGTAAGTTAAGTATTTGCTGTACTATGGATTTTAATGTCTGAAAATAAAGAATATACCTATTATTACCACATACCATATAACTTAAGATTTACCAATGGCTGGTAAAAATAGGAATTCTATAAAAAGGGTATTTTTTAGAGCTTTTTTAACCAGTAGCGTTCGGCACGTCCTAAGTTTTTGGTACATTTTCACCTTTAGTAAATGTTAGTTTTGGAAATGGCTGAGTATTATTTTTCTTTATAGAAAACAAATATATTTTAAGTACAGGTCATGTCAGTGCTGTCATCAAGATTTTCCGAAACCATATATTTTACAAGTATTACAACTGGGACTGGCAACTTTTTCTATAGGAAATAATCATCAATAGAATTAAACATCAGTAGATAAGTACCTAAGTTTCAGTACGGAGAGTGTCGAGATCCCACGATCACGCATTATTACATTTTCTTGCTAAGCACTTTGTTATTGGCAAGAAAATCTAATAACATGAGCCGTTTCGAACGACGGAGCCGGGAGCGCATTAGCGGGGGGCCATTATATTTGCTATAGAGCCTATAGACTAGCTAAGACTAGGTCGGAAGAAACTCCAGGGAAATTAGACATCACAACTTGGAACAGTGTCTCCAATTTAAGACGGTTTTAAAATTGTGTTAATAATTAACAATGCCACTTCCATATATCATACATGCATGGGATGCATAGGTATCTAAGTATAGCAAACCTTTCAAGGCTGTCCATTTTCTAAACTTTTAACCATAGCATTGCACGAGTACCTATTATGTATGCCATCTTCATTTTTACTTTGTCATAATGCTGACCCGTACCACTCACATTTTAACAATAATCTCAATAATAAAAAATATTGTTTCTTGCCCTCCTCACTGGGCACAATGCAAATCCACTAGGTATATACGGAAAAAAGTGAGGATATAGGGATGGTTGGAAGGATGTTTGCTGCGTTTTTAAATAATAACTACTTAACAGATTTTACATCTCTCATGTTTGGTAAGTAGGTTCTTATTACCTCTAAATGGGGCTTGTAGGTGACTAATTAGCGCTCTAGGGTAATAATGTCGCTAGAAAAGCCCTAGGGCGGTAAGTAATTAAAAAAAAAACACTTCTTTCTTTCAAAAAGTTCGCGTACACCTAACCATCATACTGGCAATAGACATCATGCATTCAGCCTAATGACCAAAGAGGTCGCTTTGCTATTCAGCCTTGTCTTCGTGTGGTATAATAGTCATCCATTTTAAATAACGGCGAAGCTCAATTTAGTTCTTGAAAAAACAAATTGCAAAGTTCTTTACTTGATTCTTTTTAATTAAAAAGGCGGGAATAGAAAACTTTTACTTTAAATATTGTTAGTTTTTGGGATTTTTTTATAATTACGTGCTAATTAGGAAAAAACATGAGTTTTTCAAGTGATGAAGATATAAGCTGCACTTGTAATGCCGATTTTTTTCTACTTACCTCACAATCGAGATGTAAAGCAGAATAGTCAGCTCGGGTGTAAGCACCAATTGCACCCTCGAACTATAGGCGCCCTCGCTGCGCTCGTGCGCCTAAATATCTCGGGCTGCAATTGATGCCTTACAGCCCTTGGCTACTAATCTACTATTAATGCAGCTTTGCAGAGGCGAAGCATATGTATCACAATCACAGAGTGGCGGCCGGAATCTAGCCAGGCCAAATATGTAAAATCTTACGATCTACGTTAGACTACGTGTAAAACACTTGTCTGCTTAATGGAAGCTATCATATATCACAATTTACCATCAAATTACCACCATAGTGCACATATCGTTGTACAGTTAAACGGGTTCTGCTCCAAATAGCGGCACGCACTTGCGACACGCGTAATTGTGCAGCAAATGTCACAGTTGCGCAGATTGCGCAGATGTGCGGCGGACGCGCGGACGTAATTGTCGGTGTTCGGTCGTTGACTGGTGATAAGTAGTGTCGTTGGATGTGTCGATGTGTTAGATATCGTGACTACTATTCTATAGAACTAATTATATATACCTACCTACATATTATACCATAAAAGACCCCTTCCTTACTGTCTGCCTGTATAAACGCGATCTACTAAAAAAGCACCGAACGGATTTTGTTCTCTTTTCACCATCGGATAAGATTATTCCTAAGGATGGCTTAGGAATATAATATACGCGGACTGAGCGGTGGGCAGTCTTATTATAATGAGTATATGCGAGGAACTAAATAAAATATCAAATTATAGGTAACAACTACTGTCAATCAATTTGACCGATACCTACCTACTAATGTTTTTATAAACTACAATACATTTAAATAAGAAAGCCATTAATAAATTCAACAAGAAAGCAGACAGTTAAATACACAAAATCAAAATAAACACAAAATAATTTTGATCCACAATCAGGGCAACTTTACTTCAGAAGAACAAAGTTCAATAAGTAAACCAGTCGAAGAATTTTATTCTAAAACACAATTAAAAACGAATAACATTAAAATATGCAGAGTTTACATCGTAAGGGATAACAAGATGCTACGTTATAACATGTTACACAACAGTGCTATTTAATTGTCACTTTTCATATTGCGTAACAGCCTAATTAGCAGCAACGAAAGCGAACATTATCAAATTAATGAAATAATTATGAATAACCTGAAACATTCACTTACTTATTTCGTCATAGGAAATAATTAGGTGTGTTTAGCTGCTGTAAAACTGTTAGTGCTTTTTGTAACTACTAAGTAAATAATTAGTGTGTGGTCTTCAAATTTCAAATTACAGTCTTATTATCAGATGTCTGGTTTAGATCTGTAGGTATATACCGAATTGTTTGAACGTAATTTTAATTTAATTTGAAACTAACTGTTTCCCGCGGTTTCACCCGCGTCCTGAGGGAACTACTTCGCGTACCCGCTTAATTTACAGCCTAAGTTACTCCTTGGTACATCAACTATCCGCCATTGAACGTCCCGTCAAAATCGGTCCAGCCGTTCCAGAGATTAGCGAGAACAAACAGACAGACAGACAAAAATTGTAAAAAAAACAATTTGGGTTAAGGTACCGTGTATACATCAATATCTGTTTAATATTACAAACAGACACACCAATTTTATTTATATGTATGTATAGATGTATAGACTAGAGAATACCCGCAGCTACACCCGCACAATTTTTCTTAATGGACCGTTTATTCCCGATCCCTTTGGATTTCGGGAAATCCCTTCTAAATACACCCCTACGGCATATAGATCAATGCCTACGGCCAAGGAACATACGTCTGTCATTCCCTAACGCTAGAATTTTAAATATAACATTGAAGCTAAAGCCAATCTGACGATTGGAATATTAAGTTAGTGACCTGAGAGGATAGACATAGTTATATGCCTATGATGTGGTCCGCTGTAACTTTTATATCAAAAGAATAATGCACAAGCCAGGGTTCGCCTGAAGGTATTCAGCTAAGCGAAGCGTTAACACGCAAAAGATGCTAGCCAAGCATTTGTAATAAAAAGGCAGAAGAAGACGACACTCCTTTTTTCCCACATGCGACAGGCAAAGAAAACTGGACATGAAACCCTGTACCTACCTCGCTGGCCAGCATAGTATCTCTCTCTTCCTCGCTATATATCCCACATGGTGGACGGGTCAATTTTCTTTATCATCTGGCCAGCATAGTATAGTAGGCCGAATATTTACGCTCAGTGCTAATGTGTTGCAAGTTAGGAGAGGATATAAGCATCAGTGGACTGCACAAACCGTACAGATGCATAAAAATATTTAATTAAACAATAGTTAATTAAATATGTTATCTGTATAGATAAGTTAAACAAATAAAACATCTTTATGCCCATGTCTCATACACTCACGCAGTTAGAAAATAAAATTCATCTAGATGGTTTTACTAATGAAAGGAATGAATCTTAATCGCTCTTAACGACGCACATGCCTACTAACTATTAACATATTCGTTAATCATCATTATATTTATCGCCACATACGTGATATGCTAATGGTTCAGCCGTGTGATCATCATCATTATTAAATATCACAGCCACCCATCAACTTCAGAGTCTTTAGTTTGCGACCTCCACATAATCATTATGATCACAGCCACCCAGCAACTACAGAGTCTTCTGACACTACCCCCGTATGATCATTATCATTATCAACTACATATCAGATCTCAAGTTTCACATCGATGCCACCCATGATAACAATATCAAGTTTACAAACTTGCAGCAAGTTTAAATCAAACTTTCTAGTTTCACTGTGACAAACTTGCATGATTTTTTTTTTTTTTTTTTTTTATTGCTGCTAGTGGCAGACGAGCGAACGGCCCATCTGATGGTAAACGGTAACCGCTGCTCATGGACTTCGCTAATGTCAGGGTATACACAGCAAAGCCGCTGCCTACCGTGAAAGTAATGCTCTCTTTAAACCTCGTTTGAAGAAGGACAAGTCATAGTGCTCGGGAAACACCGCAGCAGGTAGTTCATTCCAGAGCCTACACGTACGTGGTAGAAAAGATCGCTGGAAGCGCACCGTACTAGATGAGAACGCTTCCAGGTAGTACGGGTGAACTCTACTGCGTCGGCGAGTGGTACGTTGGTAGAAGGGTGACCCTGGTACCAAATTAAACATTTCTTCGGAGCACTCCCCGTGAAAGAGTCGGTAAAATACGCAGAGAGAACCAAAGTCTCTCCGCTGCTCCAGCGACTCTAGTCTAGCCGTGAGATCGAGATCATCGACGATTCGCATTTTGTTTTTCAAATGTAAGTATTAATACATTAATGCAACTCCTGCTGTACGTATCTAGGAGGTGCTCGAGCTCCTCCTAGATACAGCATGACGTGCTCGACGACGAACTGTTGTCGGACTACCAACCTGTGCTCGTCGTCATCCAAATCCTTTGAAAAAACAAACTTCATGCAAGTTTGTCACAGTGAAACTAGAAACTTTGATTTAAACTTGCTGCAGGTTTGTAAACTTGATATTGTTATCTGAGCAACTACAGAGTCATCTGTTACGACACCTGCGGAAAGATGCTACTCAGTCTAGACAAACTTGAAACAATTAAAACCGAAATTAATCGAAATTAATTACTGAATTATGATAATTGTTTGTGCAAAAGAGCATTGCGTCATATGCTCTGTAGATCTCAAATGTCAGATTATCTACTGCTTAATGCATTTTTTTAACAATTAAGTGTATATAAATAATTACTTAACAATTTTACGAAATCTTGGACCGACAGGAATCAAAATTTTAATAGTGCAGTTTTGCAATTGCCTTTTTGTTGCAAGTTATAATTATGTTAACGACTTAAGGCAGACGTAATAACAATTTTTCAATTTAATTAACTAGATGATTTTAGAACTGGATTTTATTAACTAGGTAGGTACTATGTCATAGGTCTGATATTTTTAATTATTGAATGCTAGTATCTATACTTAGGATCATACTTATTTCTTAATACCAGCAATCTCACTGATCTATAAGTCTAGTGATTTAAAAGCTTGATAGAGTTCGATACGCACCCATCTTTGGTAGATGACCACGATTATTATTTTGTCTCGGGGTATATTGATATGTATGTTTTGTTTAATATTATATTACTATGTTTATCAGCAAGCTCATTGCCAAAGTACAGCGTCTATCTAGTTTAGAATCAGAAGGCAACGTATGACCAAAAAGTCTTCGTCACAACAGAAAGTCGGCCGCGCACTCAAAAATGCATTTAGTAAGTTAAAACAACACTCGAATTTAGCACCTTTGTCTCCCAACAAGGACTTAACCAAAACACATTCTGTCACGGTATACATACGAACACATGGCATAGTAACATACATTCTTAAAGTATTTCTCGAAGAAAGTAAATTGGCAGCCAAACCAATACTGAATCATGAATAGTCAACGTATTAACACGCAATGTGTCTCACGCATTCGAATTTCAAATGACACAAAAACGTAAAGCGATGGTAGGCGAAGATTTCAAAACAAAGCATGGGCCCTGAATTAAAAAAATGCCAAAGAGATTTAAATTTAGAATATTATAAAGTTTTAGGCAACTCATTTGACATTTCTTAATTATAATTACATATTATAATAATATACACTGGATACTGCCCGTGGCCCGTGGCTCTGACCCGCGTTGATGCCAATTGATATGATGAAGCAAATTACTGCAAAGTTGCATAAAAATTCGTTCAATAGTGTTTCCGTGTCAAAGTAAAAAACTGTTATCCGTAAAACGTATTAAATTTTTGTAGGATTTTTCAATTTAAAAACAATGATTGTAACGAGTTTAACATAGATGCAAACTTATTTTAAGTTGAAATAATGTTTTATATAATTTTATCTGATAGATCATTTCATGATGGATAACTTATACGTATTCACGTATAAGTCATCAATCATGTATTTCAGAACGGTCGGTGACACGAATGTCAGTCGCGCCAAATCGTGTACTATGATGACCATACTATGACTGTCTATGACGTCACGAGTGCAGTGAAAGAGCTCGATCCACACTTCGTCATAATGCTGTAAGTAATACGTTTTGGTTTGACGTGTGCATGCGTTGCTAAATGTGTACTTTGTATTAGCTGTTTTGTAAAGGAAATGTTATCGCCATTTGTATAGTACTGTAAAATGGTTACACAACGCTAGTGTATAATAATATTTTGTAGAGTTAGGGTTTTGTACTTGAAAGGGTATAACGTAAGTTTGCCCATGAAACTTATTTTTTGACAAACTACTTTGCTGTCAGACCGTCTATTGTTCAGGACCCTTTTGATAAAAATGGCTGAAAATATCGAATTGAAATTAGATCTACTATTGTGTATGGATTGTTGATGCTCTAAAATTTGAAGCTTCTTAGGAAGCTTCTTCTTTCTGAACCTTACTGCTAGCTGTTGTACTCAAATCATGTATTTTCGTCAGAGGCTAGACACTTAGATGCTTAGATGTGGAAAGATAATTTGAGATAAATTTTGTATGAGACTTGCGGCGCACTAGACGACCTCACACCATTTTTTAAAGCAAGTATTAATGACGCATTAATACACCCATTGGCCGCATTAACCTTTCCACGCCTACGGCTCTGACCCATGAGGGTCATGCGACTCATGCGAGACATGTGATATTGTCCGAAAAATGTAACAGTAGCTCAAATAGCAAGGATAATCAAAACACACGTAAATAAAACTTGATAGTATCAGGTATTTGACGTCATCTTTCATTCATAAATAATCATTTTAATTAGAAGCCTTGATGTAACCTCGGTTAGATACTTTTTTCTCACGGTCTTCGAAAGCTTAGTGGATTAAAAGGTAGAGCTGCCATCCGTCCGGATTTCCCCGGATTTGTCCTAGTTTGAAAGGCGTTCGGGGTCCGTCCGGCTGGGGCTTCTGAAAGTGTCCGGGTTTAACCCGGACACTTTTGTTGTCAGAAGAAATCCAATATTTTTTTATAGAGAAGCGATAAATGTTACTTTTTCAGAGGTGTCCGGGGCAAAAAACCATATTGCCCCCAAATGTTCGGGATTTTTGCCGTGCTTATCCGGTGTCGGCAATTTAGGTGATGGCGTACTAAGGAGGTCGTACTACCCCGAGTAGTTTCTTTTTTCTATAGACTGAGATGGAACAATATTTGGCTATGTTTATTTTGGAGATATTGTCTTAAGTAAATAGGCATGAAACCATACTAAAATTATCATCATCATCAGCCTTTAACAGTCCACTGCTGGGCTAGGCCTCTCCTTTGAAAGGAGGAATTGGCCTACTATACCACGCTGGCCAAACGGGTTGGTATAAGGTTTGTATAAAGTTTTCCTTCTCTTACAGTGCTGTTCTCTGCATAATATGTATGTTCCCTCTGTCGACTCTTCCGACACCCATGGGATGATATGGGGTGGTGACAATCCGTATTCTTAATCCGTCATCATACGGACATTATATATGTACCTTATTAATATGTATTATCTGGTTCCCTTCGACCCTGAATAACAAATCAGTAGATTCTCAGACAAACATTCAACGCCTTTTTAAAAGTGGGTTATCAAAATATTCTTTCTCAAACGTGTATTTTCACATCATCAAAGAACCCACTGCCCAATATTTATATACTTTAGGTTCTGCTTATGATGTCTTCTTATAGTATATTAAAATTAAAAACTTTGTTATTGCAGCTCTGACTGCAATAACAAAGTTTTTAATTTTAATATACTTTTGGTCTCTCTCACACTTGGTCTCGCGGCATAAATGTGCGCGTGGGATTGGGAGGTCTCGGGTTCGATTCCCGGGTCGGGCATAGTGTTATCGGGTTTTTCCGTTAGGAAATTCTCAGTAGCAGCACGGAGTCTGGTAATGTGCCCGGTAACGGCAATAGGCTCGCTCCCTATTACGTGGGACCTAAAATTCATGGCGAAATGTGGGTGTGATATTGCACCTCTGCCTACCCCTTCGGGGATATAGGCGTGAGTCTATAAATAAAAAAAATAAAAAGAATATTGCAGCTCTACGTTCCTCAAAATGAAATCGTAGTAAGGTAAAGATACATTTGTGCATTTATTGACATTTCACCGCTTCCCAGAAGTGTCGTAACGTTCAAGTTCGTGTGTACTGACATTTATTATGACACCTGATCGCGCTTTCAATCATTACGAAATAGACTTGACTTTATAAAATAATAAAATGAGGCTTCAGATTTTTATAACTTGTTCCCAGATCGCGTTACATTTCTTTTTTATTTATAGACTCACGCCTGTATCCCCAAAGGGGTAGGCAGAGGTGTAAATATTACACCCAGTCACCCACATTTCGCCATGAATTTTTAGTCTGAGTATTCGGAAAAACCCAGCAACACTTTTGCCCGACCCGGGAATCGAACCCGGGACCTCCGATCAGCAGTAGCATTCGCTATCCACTGGACCACAGAAGCAGTCTTACAATGTTTTATGACAACTTTTACAGCCTATAGGTAAAGATAAAAAGTAAGGTCTGAGTTCTTAAAATCGAAAAACAGACAGGTACTACATACGATCAAAATATCGAAAGTGTTTGTTACTTTACATCAATATTCTATGTGTGGATAATATTTCCCCGGTGGAGCCGGTCCATTAGTGAAATCAGCGAGGTAAATCAGTCAAATAGCCTATTATTTTTCATCCAGTAATTGTATTGGTCATACTTATTACGTGTAAGCATTAAATCCAGCTATTCATACAGTCCGATTAGAATCTTGCCGTCATCGATAACAGCATCATAATAGGAGTATCACATAACGGTGACTTCGTGCGCAAGTTACTGTCAGACTTATTACAAAATCGTGATAAAGTAAGAGATGATGCAGTATACTGCTGACATCATTCTACATGATATGTTACGAAATTTGTTCTGCGCTTCAGAATGAATCCATGATTGAATGATGACCTCTACATGACATATTGTATTCGTAAGTAGGTATATTGTCGACTGTCAGTACTAAATTAGTAAATTGGCAATACCGTACATT
The DNA here is from genome assembly GCA_944739405.2 of Euclidia mi. NCBI lineage: Eukaryota > Metazoa > Arthropoda > Insecta > Lepidoptera > Erebidae > Euclidia > Euclidia mi. The sequence continues at coordinate 81,880,206 of OX123189.2, forward strand.
TACATATAGAATTGGGCAGATGAAATAGAGAAATAAAGATTTAGATATAATGGATAGATGAGTACATTTTTCAAAGATGTGTGGTTGACGGCATAGAATACAAGTGTTACCACCCCACCCCCTATCTTCCTGTGGGTGTCGTAAAAGGCGACTAAGGGATAACACGATGCAAATACCATCTTTGCGTAGAGACGGAAAACTCGACATCAAACCCTATACGACTGCCTCGTTGGTCTCGCGGCATAAATGTGCGCGTGGGATCGGGAGGTCCCAGGTTCGATTCCTGGGTCGGGCCGTGTTATTGGGATTATCTGTCACGAAATTCTCAGTAGCAGCACGGAGTCTGGAAATGTGCCCGGTACGGCAATAGGCTCGCCCCCTTATTACGTGGGACTAAAGTATATCTGGCGAAAAGTGGGTGTAGAAATATACCTCTGCCTACCCCTTCGGGGATAAAAGGCGTGACGTTATGTATGTACGTGTATGTATGTATGTATTTTTCAGAGATATTGAATTGCCTGCTGTGGTAAAGTTTTACAAAAAACAAAAGCCTGATTTTTTTTCAATAGTGACATCACGTGGAATCATAATGCCCCTTTGCTACTTTGGACATCTGGACATCTTTAATTACCTAGCAACATTAAAATTAAGAGCATGCATGAGAAACTTGATGGGAGTGAATGAAGCAAGAGAGGTATGTCAGGATCGTTGCAAATGGCATTCCGTAGTCTCTGCCTACCCCTCCGGGAAACAGGCGTGAGTCTATGTATGTATTAAAATTAATCGCCACTACGACCCACCTAACTCAATCAGAACAGAGGTATTTATACCTTAATTAATATCCTAGTTAAATCGTCATTAAGATACGTTAAATAAACTTGTATGATAATGGGTATTAAAGCAGTTCTTTATTGCCTAACTATAAATAACAACTTTATCAGCTACACAATAACATTATTAATCTTAAGCATTACGTTTTACACCAGATAAAACTATCTAAATCGAATTGAAATCGATACCCGTAACTGTTCAAACAAAGAATCGATTTAAGCAATCGATATAATCGTAATGGTAATAATAGTAGACAATCGCTATTGCAATCGATTACGGACTATAGATTTGTATATTATTATTATGTTATGTGGATTCTTGACACCGCAAATAACAGTTATGTGAATGTACTTTTATTATTTTATAATTTGAAACGTATTTTATGTGAGGTGTGCATTTTAAATTAAATTAATATTGTTATAGCCTAACAAATAGTGCTTTCATTGGTTTGCATTTTTTTAAATATACATGATATGGTCAATTTCTAAAATAATTTAGTTCAGCTCATAAATTATCAAACACATTTTGAAAACTTGAGTCTTTTATAATGATTTCTTATGCTTATTTCTACATCTAATTAATTAATGAAATACATAAATACTTTTATAATTTCAGGCGAGAGCCTTTATCAAAAAAATATAATGTAAGTTTAATCCATGACAACGAAAGTCGCAACAAGCAAACCTAATTTCAATCAAAGTACCTACCTATTAATCTGTTACAATTGGGAGCACACTTATTGTACAACTTGTCAAGTACACCAAAATCTCTAAGACAAGTGGGCCAAAGTAACCGAAGCAATTAGTCGACAAAGGGCTCAGTTTCAATCAATAGTTGCGACACCTAATGGTCGTGGTCGCACTCTATTTGACGGAGAACAATCAGGTGACGCAAGGCGCGTGCTCAATCAAGATCAACGATAAGTGGGATCTTATCTTTATTTAGGCAATAGATGGGATGACACTAAGTGCATAAAGAGTTATAATTATTTTTATTCACGACTATTTAGATATGCTTACGACCAAAGTTTCGATTTAGAATCTTTACAGGCCAGACCTCTTTCACTGAAATTTGAAAATTATATTCGTTTTACTTTAAAACAAATACAGCTAAAAGTGGCTGTAGTACTTGCAATTAGAAATACTGCTTGAGATTTCATTAGAGCATAAACATTTCATGATTGTCAAGAGGAACCAAGCAGTCCAAAGGCGACCTAGTAGACGCATCAACGAGTCAGTCCGGATCAACGAAACATGTTTGAACAACGAGACAATGAAATTAATACATAAGATAAACAAAGAAATATCCGACCGTTACTTGCAATAAGTATGTTTTTAGTATGTGGGGCGCTTAAATTACAATCCTTCTTAATGATAACGGCTGTTGATTTATTCGCCAACGATACACAGGTTTGCTTCAGATAACGCTATCAATAAACATAATTAACACAGAGACAACATAATACTATTATTAGTATTATTTTGCTTATAAATAACATACGTTTTTTATGATAATCCAGACTTGCAGTTCCTCATTCCACGAATAAACGATTATGAGGCTTAAGTAGGTACCTTGCACACGCTACGTGAAATATCTGCGTCAATTTTGCGAACAGATAGATGCTGCAAACATTTTGGCGACTTTCTACGATGGCACGTTTTATTGAAATTGTCAATAATTGACTGGTATAACTGTACTGTAGTCTGTTTCGTATTTAGGCACCCATCTGCGTTTGTTCGATACGTGTCGAAAACGACGGTATACCTCTGAAATTAACTACCCTGACTAGAGCTAATCATATTGTAGTATTGACTGTATCAAAATAGCATCGCATTTTGGTGGTCTAAGATGCTATTTTGATACCTTAGACCCCTTTATCGAAAGCAACATTGCACACTTAAAAACTATATTTGACTTGAGCCATACCTCTGGACGAAGTATCAAAATGTGTCGAAATGTGATAAAATTGCCGTAAAAATTACTTCAATCTTTATATACATATGTATGTATAGGGTAAGGTGGTGTAAGAGTGCGCGGTCGGTAAGAGTACGCATTGAACCTCACGCCGACTCTGTGCGAGATTTTTGGCTACCTTCAGTTGTGTTTAGGTTCATCAGTGATAACGGTTACGCTGCCGAAAAAAACTGGAATTTGATTAAAAAACGGAGACACCAGCTAGGTCAACAAATTTTTGCTCACTTTGATCTAATTTACTTGCGTCTTGCACGGATTTCTGCTCCTAAACTATTATTTGAATAAGAATATTTATTGATTATCCAAGTAACGTATTTACTTGGCTAACCGATTCGTTCGAAAAATTCACACGTCTTTCAATAGATGAGGCAGGTGGTTCAATATCTTTGTGAAGGGCGAGGTGCATAACAGTGTGCAAGGTGTGTGTGTATAAGATTGCTCGTGCACTCTTATAAGACGTTTATTTTTCGCATGTAGATAGTTAGTAAAATAAAGTGTAAATTTAGAAACTAAATATTTTTCATGTCTTTACAGAATGCTAGTCATAAAATGCAACCCCTTGACTGTGACTTTCACACTGTCCAAAAAAAAATACTATGCCAATGAGTGTGAAAAATGGTTGCATATCCATCCTGGCAGACCAGTCACTGTGTTCCAAATGGTAGGACTTTTTACACCAGCATACTTAAAAGCTGCAACATTATCATGTACAGCACAAAGTTTCAAAGTTACTGGCATTGAACCTTACGATTCCAATGATTTTACCGATGCTGATTTTTTAGCAACTTCAGTAACAGACAGAGAACTAGTGATGTCTGCACCTGTGGTTTCAAAGCTAGACCCAGAGTCACAACCACCAACGAGTGGATCAGTTGAAGTAAACTCACCATTTATTGTTTATACCTACAAGACACACCTATTGATAATGCGCGCACTCTTGTACAACCCGCCGCGTACTCTTGTACACCTGGGTGTATAAGAGTGCGCGACATAGAGTATTGCGCGATTTTAATTTTTTATATTCCTTCAGTTCATACTTTAATTAATGTCGTTACTGGAATTCGTTGTTCTATAATTTGCTAACAAATAACTAGAGATTATAAATCAATAATGTTGATTTTCTAAATATGATATTTTATTTTCCATGAGGCTTCAAAGTTAAAATGCGCATTCCTACACCACCTTATATATTTCTTGTGTGCGTGTGTATGTCACTGAACTCCTCCTAAACGACTGGACCGATTTTGATGAAATTTTCTGTGTGTATTCGAGGGGACTTGAGAATGGGTTAGATTCACAAAAAAATTGTGTATATAAAAAAACAATATGGCGGTACGAAGTTCGCCGGCTCAGCTAGTAATTTTATAAATAACTAAAAACATTTTCCTTGCTGACGTATTATCACCTTCTACCGTAAACATCGAACTTCAATATAGAACAGCAATTTTATATATTTGATATTGCAATTCACCGCAAATGATATGGCGACCACAGTACTACGCTTCGATGGACAAATTACTGTAAAATGGCGTACCTACGTTCTGCCGATCATTATTGGTATTACACGCGAAATTAGATAGGCTATACATACACCTATTTGTGCGGCAGTTGCTTGTGTATTGAGTTTGACTAACGTTACGTTGAATGCTGTTAAAAAGTTTGTTTTTGGCTGCTGGATGTAGCTGCTAGAGAACTTTGTATTTCATTTTCTGAAAGCCTTAATTATGTTTTGTTAGAAGTCGAATGGATACTCTTTTATACGACGCACGTGAAGAAGTTGGATTCTTATTGACTCAAACACACTCAGAATCTGAGTAACCTTCTACCTATCATACTTTAAGTGCCTACATATTGGATACCCAAATGACCGTAACTCAACTTTACCTCTAAGCAACGTGACATCACACAAAGCTATAGACAGATTGGCGGCATTTTTATTCTTATCGCTTATAGAACAAAACAATTTGCATACCAACGGAAGGCATGAAGTTACAAGCAAAAACATTGATGGATCGAGCTACGTCAGCAATCTTTGAATTCTTTAGCAACGGATGCTTGTTTACTGAGCAATAAGTTATCAAGTTCACTAAGACTGGTAAGCTAATCTTTCGCTCGAAACAAGACGTGGTTTGGCCAAAAATCACAAAATACTTTCGATGATAACATCTTCAAGTGAATTCTTTATTCAGATAAATGGAAAACACGGTTTGTTTATATATCATTACATATTATAGTATAGACACGTCTATCTTCCTGGATTTGTACTCTAAGGAGAAATTTTCTGACACTCTTTGACGACCGCTTGGCGTCGCGGGAGTGTAAGCGACTGCTACGCCGAAGGTCGCGGGTTCGATTCCCGCTCAAGTCAAACATTTGTGTGCATGAACATGGATGTTTGTCTTGGTCTGGGTGTTTCTATGTATAATATGTATGTATTTACAAAAAAAAAAGTATATATAAGTATGTTTATCCATTATCTAGTACCCATAGTACAAGCTCTGCTTAGTTTGGGACTAGATGGTGTTGTGTGAATGTCGTAGAATATATTACTCTATAAGCATACTCATAGGTTTGTGATATGTTAATGTTTCAAACAATCTCGAATTCGATAGTCATTTACAGCTCTTTCTTTACATAATTATTATCCTTTGATTCTGAATCAATAAAATTGAATGTGCGTTTTACCTTTTTTTTTACCTTAATATATTTAGAATTGTGCTATATATCTCATTTCGGGCAAACAAAACGAAAAGCATTGCCTCTGTTTACGTCTATCGTATACTTAAATGTTTTTTTAAATAATAATAATCTTCAACACAAATCTAACCAGTACCTATTGAAATGTAAATTACCAACAATCCTTTACTTTCCGAACTATTGATATAACTGTCTGATTAACTTGATTGGTACCGATAATAAAAACACATGTGTTTTCTCTATACCCTATTAATAAAATATGACGTAAATAATTAAATATATAAGCACAATAAATTGTGATTAATTATGTTAGACTCGATCGAGTCGTATCAATTCTGTGATATCTAGGTGTGTAGGTAGGTATGTCTAATTACTTAGAACATTTTGGAGACATCCTAAAAACAGGACAGGTTAGAAGCACCCTGAACAGAAGAGCATGCATGAGGAATCTGATGGGAGTGAATGAAGCAAGAGAGATATGTCAGGATCGTTCGCTTGTGATCCTGTGCTAAGAATAACTAAATCTTATTGGTGACCAGTATCGAAGAGTTTCTTAATTTAAAATTGTACATTCTATTTCACAACACAATCAGGGCAAGCCTCCTGTATTACTGAATAAAACTTGTGTTGATATATTATAATCAAGGATTACAAAACAATATACCTAGTCCTAAGTTTGAGACCTTCTACAAAAAGACAAGACCAACTAACGTATTAAAGTTAACATAAACAATAGGTACGAACAGTAAATCACAGTCCACCTGAGCAAATACAGTTAAAGGTTTTTTACAGATTCGGTTTAGGTAGGAACCTACATAGGTACGTAACTATAAGGATAGATCGATGACCCGAATGAAGGTTATTGATAACGATGAAGAATCGTCTAAAATCGACCGGTTGGCGTAGCGGTAGTGTAAGCGACTGCAACGCCGACGGTCGCGGGTTCGATTCCCGCTCAAGTCAAACATTTGTGTGCATGAACATGGATGTTTGTCTTGGTCTGGGTGTTTCTATGTATAATATGTCCGTGTTTACCGAATGACATCTATAATATAATAAACGGTCTTAAAAATTCCAACAGTGTAGGTCAAGATGGAATAGCTACCAAAATAATTAAATCTGTTGGTCATTTAATATGTCAACACTTGTCATACCTCTTAAATTTATGTATAGTGCATGGTATATTTCCAGAGAGCTTATAAATTTCAATCATAAAACCTCTGCATAAAAGAGACAGTAAAGAAGAAATACAAAATTATCGACCGATAGCCTTGACATCCATAGTATCGAAAATTTTCGAGAAATACGTTTATAGACAGGTTAACTCATATTTAGAAAAAAATAATATACTTTGTCAAGAACAGAAAGGATTTAGGAAAAATATGACTATTAATATGGCTATCTATGACTTTCTTCGGAATATAATGATAAATATTGACAAAAGGACACCAGTCTGTGCAGTTTATTGTGACATGACCCAAGCTTTTGACTACGTTGACTTTACCCACAGACTTTGAATCTTACTTGTCAAACAGAAAACAGGTTACAGCTGTCACAAGATTGAATATTAAGACAAAAAATGAAGAAACATATATATCTAGTGAACGTCAAGTTAGATTTGGAGTCCCACAAGGAAGCGTACTGGGCCCATTATTATTTATCCTTTATATTAACGACCTTCCCTTTTCAATAACACAGCCAATGACCCTTTTTGCTGACGACAGTACGCTGACTATATCATGTAAAAACCCTGACACTTATCAAAATGACATTAATAATTGTATCTCTTCGTCTATAGCATGGCTTATAAATAATAATTTGAAAATCAATTTAGTAAAGACAAACATTATGCATCTAGACTCGCCATCGCAAATTAAAGTTAGTTATAATGATAGATGCATAAAAGAAGTAGACAGTGCGAAATTTCTTGGAATTGTAATGGACAAAAAGATAAACTGGAAGGCTCACATTGAGTATATTAGTACAAGAATTAGTTCCTCATCTTATGCATTATATAAACTCTCCCCTACAGTGAATGTTGAGACACTGCTCATAGCGTACCATGGTTTGGTGACACCGATCATAAGATATGGAATAATCTTTTGGGGAAATTCCACCGACAAAGATATAATTATAATTAATGCTGGCCTAAACTACAGAAATTACGAAAATGCCTTTTTTAAATTCATCCGTTTTAAAATATTTACTATAGTAACCCATATATTTTTGTTGTGTGTCAATTTTTGAACTGAACTTTTATATTTTCTATATCTTTTCCATTAATTGTCATTTATCCGTAACGTAATAGAACAATAAAAACCCGCAAAATCGCCTCCGACGGTTTAAACGCTCTTAAGTTACAAAAACGTTGTATTCGTGCTATGTTTGGTCTAAAAATTGTAAAAAGTTGCAAGCCACTTTTCATTAAGCATAAAATTTTAACGTTTACATGTTTGTATATTTTGGAAGTATGCATGTTTGTCAAATCGAACCCAACATTGTTTCCACGTCTATCTGATGTAGCTACACGCAACAGACGTGATAATTATAGACTTGTATAAGGCTAGAACTGCTCTAATGGGAAATAGTTTTTTCTGTATGGCGCCGAAAATTTTTAATAAAGTTCCCAATCATTACAAGGACTACAATATAGGTATATTTAAATCTAAAATTAAAAAGATGATATTAGAAAAGGCTTATTATAATATATATGAATTTTTGAATGATGCTAATCTTGTATAAATGACATGAATATTTAACAACTGTTTTCTATTTTATTACATAATTTATATATATTTGGAATAATCCTGAATATTTTGACTAATTATTTTCGACATTGTATAAGAATTTATGAAATTAAGCATGTAATTTGTACGCCGGTTACGGCAGAACATGTTGATACTTTTAAGACTATATACCATCCATTTTTGTAAACACACATGTTTTGACAAATAAACGTTATCTTATCTTATCTTATCTTTACAAAAAAAAAGTATAATATGTATGTTTATCCATTGTCTAGTACCCATAGTACAAGCTCTGCTTAGTTTGGGACTAGACGGTGTTGTGTGAATGTGGTAGAATATTACTTAAAAAAAAAAAAACTGGTAGGTAATTTAAATCCAAGGAGGAGTTATTCATTTCCTTTACACCCGTTTCTTATATTCGATCTACCGATGGATTCGAGTACCAGAGATAGATATTTGACATACCTACCTAAACTGCCTACAAAATATGTAAAATTTCTATATCTAGGGAGCAACTCCATCAATAGATAGAATGTAGGAGACGGCTATCGAAAAACAAATATAATGTACCTACGAGGAGGATGAGAGCTCATACGGCCCTTAAAATTCGTAAATTTGTATGAAGGGGCGAATTTCAAAGGGCGTAGGGGCTCTCACCCACCAGACCCTATTTTCGTTTAGATGATAAAACATTTTACGGCCTGGCACTATTATATATTACACCTACAAACTTATGTTCTAAAGTTACAATAGTAATAATGAAGAAACGTGATTTACCTACTAGAACACGAGTCACACAACACGCTTGCCGGCAATTAATTCTCAATACTCGCACCGCTTATGGAAATACTTATTTCTACACGTGTACATAACATAATATGTGTACATTGGAAACACGATTAAATTTAAATAATTAATATTCTAGACTACATATGCTTTTTCAAGTTCCATAATATACGAGTAAATACTAGCTACACAGAATCTGAATAGGTAGTTTCACCATGTCCATTTCATATAAGGCTTAAAATCGGTCTGTGTGGAGAACCTTGGGGGAGGCCTATGTCCAGCAGTGGACGTCTCTAGGCTGACATGATGATAAGGCACTAAAGAGCGAAATTTTGAAACATTGCCCAATACCTAGTAGGCAGCCATGATCAGACACACACTCGTACCATTATAAAACAAGTTCACAATTTAATGCATTATTCAGAACAATCCTAATTATCCAGAGATACGGCAAACAATTTTATTAATTTGATGCCTAAGTAGTGAACTAATGAAAGAGCCTCAGACATGATGAGCGGTAATATTTTACGAGTCAACACAGTTCCATACATATTTACAATACAAATACACACTCAGTAAAAAGATAATTGTTGCCATTCACTTTAAGTCAAACTTACAATGGCCATACGAATTTATTGGCATTGACATATCCAGTGTGAATAAGCTAAACATTTCAAAATTGAATGCTCATAGCGGCGAAACTGCAAATATATTTTATGTTGAGTTGACAATTTCAGCATTCCATTAGCCCTATATCATTAACTCACGGTGGCATTCCATTGAATCACTCATAAACGTACTTGTTCCTTCTTCATAAACGTGATTGTAATAAAATATTGTAGGTAGTAATGAATCTATGAATGCGGATGTCAATTGTACAAAAAGCAACTTAGAAGTTTAATCATAACTCATTTTTAATTTTTACCAAAATCAACGCAAGAATACGTCATTACTTATCGCTGTGTACTAAATAGACACCATATGTGTTCAGCTAAAAATAGACAAAGCCGTAACTGTAGTAAGAACGAGACGGCTGAACCTAAATATGGACTAATCCGTTTAAACATCAGTAAAAACCCTAGTCAGTGTCGGTCCGTAAACGAGATCAAATTAAAGCAATGATGAACATGAGAAAGAAATCGAGAAAGCCGATGCCAAAGCAAATATTTTCGAAAACGAAAATCCATCACAGTCAATAGATGTAATTGACGCACTCGAATGAATTATTACTGTTAAGAGAGAAAAGCGACGCTAGGAACACGATAATTAATGTAGCGATACGTTCTCTTATTAGTGAATGACAGTTTGCACGCGACGCTAAAAATATACGAAGAAATAGGTGACTGGAACAAATGTCCAGGCAGACTGAACAGCAAAAACGTTAGCGATGAAAAACACGATACAAATAGGTATAACAACAAATTGCTGGTAATTTCTTACAGAAAGTTTGTTTTTCTGCTAAAAAGAAATTAGATTTCAATGAACTGTTGTTGTTTTTGTTATTTTAACTTTGTGCAGACCAATTTGTAGATATTAGTTTCTGGCTATTAAGCTATTAGTAGACAAAATTGAAATAATAACGACAAAATTTATCCATTTGGCTTTTGTTTTAAAATTATGTCATACATAGAAAGTAGGCAGACAATGCTAAATGCGTAAATATACTTACTTGGTAGTCAAAGTCAACTTAATTTCTGCAAATAATGGAGAAAACAATGCCTCCGGCAAAGCCTTTTACTTGAAACATAGCAAATATTACCATTGGAACTTTCAAATACTCAATGTGATTTAGACAAATTATACCTAAATATAAATACATATACATTTGTCTAAGTACCTAATCAGCGAACTAAGCAAGTGGTCTTAAAACAGGTATGAACTAATTGAAATAATTGTGACTCGGGCAATAAAAATCCGGAAGCCAATATGGAAGTTTTACAAAGTTCAAGTTTAACAGTAATTATTAATGTAAGAGCACAAAAACTGCCCAAGAATAGGTCAACCGATGCCCTTTATAGCTTCTGTCATAAAAACATCATTCATTAAACGCAGCTTGTAAACAAACAATACGATGAATAAGGAAACATGTTTATTATAGGTAATACCGAAACAAAACATCTATAGATTACAAGCTAATTTATCTTAAAGTCGATAAACACACTTATATGATAACAATAAACGAAGTTATTATCTCTACTATAGAACATACCTAGGTACTCGTAACAAATTGGCTAGAACTCATTCTGCAGATATTTATATGAGGGTGCATAGGGACAAGAACTTAGGGTCCCAAGCCAACCTCACCTGCAAGTGGTGCACCTGACGAGGCTCTGGCAAACAAAATATCCCGATAAGCGACAATAGGCTCGCCACCTATTACGTGGGATCAAAACACTGGCGAAAAGTGGGTGTTTAATATGCCTCTGCCTACCCCTTCGGGGAAACAGGCGTGAGTCTATGTATGTATGTATGTTATATGTTATATGAGTGTTATGAAATAACATGTATTTTACGAGCAAGATGATGTTGAAACGAAGATGAATACAATATTCCAAACGAAATGTTATTGAAATTGAAATTTTTAAATGTCACTACATACAAATGCATCGTAGTGACACAGAATGTAGCTAAAAATATGTTTGACTACTCTTAAAGATGCATACGTATCTATAAAGCTAACATTCAAATATCAAAACAGATCGTGACAAACCTCGCAATGAGTACAATAATTATGTTTCACTATCAGAAACCACACGAGATAAGCTTCACGATAAGATCAAATCATTGGCAGCTGCAATCAAATCACGCTAATTGATAAACATGCACACAGCCTGTAACCTGACCATACAATCATAAATAAAAACACCTTATGGCTTCATTCAAGTTTGAACATAATTGCTTTGGTTCAATAAAGTGTCGATGCAGATAATAAAAATGTCATTTTATTGTTTGCTGCAATTAGTAAATGAATCATGCAAAAAGGCACTAACCAACTTCAACATGTGTAATCCGATGTAAGAGCCGCTTAAGCGAAATGGTTGTACATACGAAAGCTTAATAAAACAGTTCTAATTGAACCATCAAGCGTCCACAGCACACACACTCACTTTTACCAAACTAATTATTGCCGGGGACCATTCGAAACGCGAGACGAGAGTTTGTTTTTATGTTCCGCCACGCGTCGGTCAGGTAGCTGTTTACAACAATCGATACACTTGTTCACAACACCATTCAATTCGTTATTCGAAAATAATGAAACAATTCGTCAAATTTTATTGTTACCGACTTTTCAAATCACACTTCGAAAAGAATTAAAAAACTTGTGTACAATGAGAACGGAACGCGACAGGCGATAATGTCGGCGGTTCGCGCGGCACTGGCAAGAAATCGAGAATGAATCGAGTAGGCTCGCATCGGGCCTCTCGCTCGGGCGCACAGCCTCAGCGCGAGCTGCCCCCCAGAATGATTTCTGTAGCGACCTCACGCGCACCCAACCTTTTTTTATGGCTCCAGGTGGATTTCGAATCATTCGAGTCCCACGAGTAATCACGACTAGAAAACAAAGCGTCAAATTGCGTCCGTTTCGAGAGCCCCATTTCTTTGGCTGACTCAAAATTGTCTTTCACATGTCTAACAGATGAATACTGTGGAACTATAGTGATTAACAATAACAATGGAGGTGTCCGAGTTAAAACAAAAGCATATTAAAATGATAACAATTATCGCGGCGCAGGGTATGATTAATATAAAACATGTGAAAGAGATAGATATAATAACACTTGAGTTGACAATGAATCATGGTGCTCATTTTGAATAATAAAATTATAGTGAATATGTATTTTAGACAAATGGATGTCTTATTAGATTAGTTGTTATTACGGGCGCCACAGAAGCAGACTTAACCGAAGCTAAAACACAAGTCAGACAAGGTTTGTTTGATGCCCTTGTCTTGTGAAATTTATGAGCATTGTTCGCGACTAAAGAAGGACGCTAAGTACAATGTGTAACATGTATTACAATTGATTGTCGCCTCGCTTACGACCTTTTTATTGATGTTTAAACTACCATTACTATCGGCAACGAGCACCATTGCCACAACTTACTAGTAAATTTCAAATGCTGTTTCTCATCAAGTCGGATATTTAGACCACAAGACTGCTGCAGAAAAACGCAATGTCATTATATTGAACGGCAAAATTTAAAAGTAAGGTTAGCCGTAATGACTAATGACGCAACTCGACATTGTATGCCAGTGAACAACAAAAGATAACAAAATAATATGACATAAATATTTTCTAATAAATAATTACAAGGCTGAGGAATTCGCTTCTTTCAAGTCTTTTGTGTTACTGGCCCTAAAATCTTTCTCACAGCAACTTGCCAAGGTGGCCCGTGAAGTAGATACAATGGAAATGCGCAGCCGCAGGAAAATGTTACTGCTTCATGGTGTTGAGGAGCACAAGGACGAAGACACGGTCAGGGTGGTGGCAGACATTGTCAAGCAGCAACTCAAGATTGACAATTTCAGCTCTGATAGTATTCGGCGATGCAACAGAATGGGACGTCCAACCTCTAGCAAAAAAGCTAGACCCATTCTTCTCAAACTTGAGGCTGTTGAGGTGCGGGATCGCATATGGTTCTCGAAAACAAAGCTGAAGGGATCAGGCATCACGTTGTCGGAGTTCCTGACCCGATCAAGACACACCGCTTTCATGGCTGCACGTGCGAAGTTCGGGGTTGCGAAGTGCTGGACAAGAGAGGGCCACATCCACATACTGGCTCCTGACGGCAATCATCATCGCATAACATCCATTGGCGACTTGAATAACATACAGCTGCCGGAAGCAGAGCAGCCTGTGGCTCAACCGACCACAACCAAAGCCAGGCGAGCTGCTGCCTCCAAGAAGTAGGATTCCCATGATCTACATATTATGTCTGTGGGTATTTCACAATATTTACACTTTCACATAGTCTTAGATTTATTTATTTTTACATTTTGTGTGTATCACAAGAAATTTATTTACTATTGTCAAAGTCAGTATGTCAAAGTTGTCAAAGTTATCAAACTCTGAGCTGTAATCTGCCGCATAATTGCGTTTTGTTATGAACTATTTATGTATCTAGTGCGAACCGGACGTTGCATTGAGGCAACGTGCCGTTTTGCAATAGGTTTTCACTTTATTTTGTTTGTGATGTTTTAGACAGTTTAATAATTTGTAAAATTTTAATGATGTCATCTGTCGAATAACTGTGTTGATATGAGCTATTTATGTAGGCATATCTAGAGGCATATAGTGCGAACCGGAACGTTGCATTAAGGCAACGTTCCGTTTTGCAGTAAGTTTTTATTTTCCTGCAATGTATTGGACTGTTTGAGATTTCGTAAGTATTGATCTTAAAATGCCCACGGTCTTGAATGTATCCTCTGTATCTTAATTAATTATGTTAGTTACACATTTTGTTCTACGTGACTTTATTTATTTGTTAATGCGTAACTGGCAGGTGGACGAACTATTGAACTAAGTTTTATTTTAAAATTATTATTTCTATTGATATATACATATTTATTATAAGTATATATATTTATATATTTTTGTCTATTTATATATTTTTATATCTATTATTATTGAATGTCACATATTTTGTCCAATAGCGATGATGAAAGCTTTCATTCTGCCACAAGCTTTGATGATAGCTTTGTTAGTGTACCATCTCTGGGAGACATTCTTCAGACTCAGTTTTCGGACGTACCCAAGCACTTTAATGTAGTCCATATAAATGCACAGAGTATTCCTGCTCATTTCCCAGATATGCTGGCCAATTTAGATTGCAAGAATATACATGCCATTCTTGTGTCAGAGTCATGGTTGAAACCATGCCTCCCATCAACTTCTTATTTACTTCCAGGTTTCCAACTAATTAGGAATGATCGTGCGCTTGGCGGTGGTGGCGGTGTTGCCATATACTTACGTGCTCATTTTCCTTATCAGATAGTCTCTATGTCTTCGCAGCCACCACCGTCAAATGCGGGCGAGCATCTCTTCTTAGAAGTGGAACTTCATCACACCAAAGTTTTATTGGGCGTATATTATTCTCCTTCCAGTCGTATAAATTTCTTTTCTTCCTTTGAGCAAATCCTGGAAAACTTCACTCCTTCTTATGAACACACCATTATAATGGGTGATTTTAATACCTGCCTTCTCAAGCAGG
Source organism: Euclidia mi (assembly GCA_944739405.2). Classification (NCBI taxonomy): domain Eukaryota; kingdom Metazoa; phylum Arthropoda; class Insecta; order Lepidoptera; family Erebidae; genus Euclidia; species Euclidia mi. The sequence goes on from OX123189.2 coordinate 81,895,451, forward strand.
ACTCTCGAACTACATCTTTTCGACGAGTTACAGAATCCTGCAATATGACAATTTTAAATCTTGATGCAACGCATCATTTTCCTAACACTTCTCCTTCTCTACTTGACCTCATTCTGGTATCTTCTTTTAATTATGTTCATAGGCATGGCCAATGCTCAGCAGACGCATTTTCTTACCATGACCTTATCTATCTTTCTTACAATATACGCCCACCCAAGTCGAAGCCAAAGATAATTCTGCAACGCAATTTTGGTGGCATGGATCAAGATAAATTGCGTGAGAATGCCAGTAACATCAATTGGGAATCGCTGTTTTCCACAGATTGCGTCGACACTAAAGTCCACATATTTACAAATCAATTGCTGCAATTATATGACGTGCACGCGCCTGTGCGTGCTATTAAAATTAAGCATTTACCAGCACCGTGGCTAACGGATGATATTAAACGGATTATGGCTAAGAAATGTGCCGCAAAGTCATTAATGAAGCAAAAGCCAACACCTTCAAATGTTGATAAATATGTAACTATTAGAAATCACTGCAATAAGGTGTGTAGGAAAGCACAACGCCAACATATTCATAAATCCGTTGAAAACGGTGATCCAGCAAAAGTTTGGAAATTTCTTAAAACTTTAGGGGTTGGTAAGACTCAGCAACAAACCATTCCTAATAATGTCAACATTGATTCACTTAATAAACATTTCTCCTCGTCCTCCAAGTTTGATGGAAATATTAAAAGTAATACCCTGCAGCATCTTTCAACTTTACCAACGCCTGATTATTCTCCTTTCATCTTCTCGCAATTTGCCGCTTGTGATGTTAAAAAGAGTATACTGGCAATTACTTCTAATGCAGTTGGTAATGACTGTGTCAGCCGTAAAATGATCCTTCCCATCCTTGATGAAATCCTTCCCGTCCTATGCAATATACTTAATACGTCTATTTCCCATGGTGTCTTTCCCTCAGCGTGGAAAGAAGCACTTATTATTCCCCTACCTAAAAAACCTAAGCCTTCTACTTTAACAGATTATCGTCCTATATCCATATTACCGTTCCTATCGAAAGTCCTAGAACGTCTTATCCATTCACAACTTAGTTCCTTCCTTTGTAAAAATTCCCTTTTAAATCCATACCAGTCAGGCTTCCGTCCAGGGCACAGTACCACTACTGCATTAGTTCACGTTACCGATAATATCAGACTAGGTATGGACTGTGGCAATCTAACGGTTCTATCCTTACTTGATTTCAGCAATGCGTTTAACACCGTAGATTTGCACATCATACTTGGTATTCTACGCTCTCTTAACATATCTCCATCGGCAATTGACTGGTTTCAGAGTTACCTGTTTGGACGCCGGCAACGTGTACGTATTGATGATACCTATTCCGCTTGGTCCAATACGATTGCAGGTGTTCCACAGGGTGGCGTGCTATCCCCTTTACTCTTCGCTATATTTATTAATTCTATTTCAAACAAATTACTTTCATCCTACCACCTTTACGCAGATGATTTGCAAATTTATACGCAAGCCCCCTTGAATAGACTAGCGGACGCTTGTACAACGATTGGCACGGACTTGGCGCGAATCTGTGATTGGACGCAGAAATTTGGACTCACAGTAAATCCGGACAAAACGCAGCTGATTATTATTGGCAGCCCAAGAATGGTTTCCAAAATTAACTGGTCTGATTTGCCAAGCATTAATTTCAATGGAAAAGACCTTCCGTTTAGTAAACATGTAAAAAATCTTGGTATTTACATTGATGAAACCATGTCTTGGCGACCACAGTTACAAGAAACGAGCCGAAAACTTTTTGCATCAGCTGGATCTTTACGAAAGTTACGCAATTTCTTACCAACTGCCACTAAGATTGCGCTTGTACAGTCTTTGCTTCTACCAATCCTTGACTACGCTGATGTCAGCTATCTTGACCCCACCGAGGAGCAACTAAATAAACTTGAGCGTCTCCAAAATTTCTGTATAAGATTTATATTTGGGCTACGCAAATATGATCATGTCTCAGAATTCCGCAATAAGCTCAAGTGGCTACCGATTCGACTTCGCAGAAATACTCACATTCTCACTTTATTGTATAATATCTTGTTTAATCCTAGTACCCCCTTATATCTCAAAGAACGTTTTAAGTTCCTTAATGACACACATATAAGGTCCTTGAGGTCGTCCGAGGATTTGACGCTGGAAATGCCAATGCATTCCACAAGCTTTTTTGATAAGTCTTTTACTGTCCAAGCTGTACGCCTGTGGAATGGACTTCCTTTAGAAATTCGAAGCGCAAAATCCCTTAAAATATTTAAAGCTATGTTAAAAACGCACTACCTTTCATCCATTTGATAACATAGAATGTGGTTATACCTAGTATGTATTTTATATATAGTATATGTGTAAGTATATTGAATTTTGTATATGTGTAGGTATATTGAATATAGTAGTAGGTATGTATGAATTTATATGTATGTGTAGGTATATTCCTTATTTATAAGTTTATTATATTGTTTATTCTGGATGTTTTAAATTGCACCACACAGAACTTTAATGCTAACCTACATCGTTCCTGTCACCCAAAGAGGTTGCCTGGAAGAGATTGCTCATAGCGATAAGGCCGCCTTTTGTACAATTTGTAAATTTTGTATGAATGTCATAAAATGTTTTATGGTGTACAATAAAGAATATTCTATTCTATTCTATTCTACAAGCTGATCGTTTTTGTGGACATGATGTTTAATGTAGGCCATCCTAACACAGATGAGACTTTTATTTATACAATAAAATAAAATAGACTATAAGTAACTACACGTCTAAACTTAAAAAGATATCGAATGCAAAGTATTTTAAACAGATTTCATGAGTAATGATGTAACAAAATATGAGTGAAACATGTCATCATCATCATCATCGTCGTCCTAGCGTTATCGCTGTTGCCTGTCTTAGAGCCCGAAGTCCACACACTAGTCTAACCAGATTTGATAGAATATTTGCTTTTTCTCAGAGCAACTGTCGTCTGACCTTCGAAGCCAAAAAGGATTGCGATATTCTATTCGTCACAAGTGCCAGTTTATTTTAGGAATACTAACGCCTGTCAAAGGTTTTCATAATAGGTGAGACCAACGGCTCTCTCGACTCGATGATAAGTGTCTCTAAGTATGCCTGTAGCATGTCTTTCGAACTGAAAGGTTGCGAAATGACGGCGAAGTAGCCGCAGCAGAGATAGGCCGCAAGGTCAACTGACAATCTGAACATTATTGGGATAACGGGCATCGGTATCGGCGGATAGATGCGGGCTCCAGATTGCTCTATGTAGAGAGTCGTGTGCGAGGCGGTCATATGTCCATATGTCCACTGCTGGACATAAGTCCAGCAGCGTTTATCGGGTCATATTCAAATTCAAATTAAGTTTAACTGCGTACTGTATCATATGGCGTATTTCCACACAGGACAACATTTATTCTGCGATCCTTTGATTTTCTGAGTGTTCCGGGTCACACAGACCCGTACAAAACATAATGAGCTGATTTTTTAAAATATTCACAAAAGATAAATGTTTTAAATTCTAGTAAAATATATCAATTGCATTACATACTGTTACATACAGGATGTCACAAGACCCATCACCAAGCCGAAGTCTACTCGTTTTTGGACAACATGCCAAGTCATACTAAGCAAAAATGATACCTGGGAAATGCCTGGGAAACGAATTTTTTTAGCCGTAATTAAAAGTCCACGTGCAATGCTCGAAATACCTACCTATTCATGGGTGCACAGGACATCGATTTTATACCTAAGTAGAGGACGCCAGCAGCTACGCCAGCAGCTACGCCTGCATTTTTTTTAAATTTACCCGTTTTGGGCGATCCCTTTGGAATTTCGGGAAATCCCTTCTTAGTGCACCCCTACGGTCCCCAAGGAACATACATGCCAAATTTCAGCTTCCTGCGCCCAAAAGTTTCGGCTGTAGCGTGTCTGTCAGTCAGTCAGTAACGCAAGGATTTTATATATTAAGATTAGAAAAAAAATATGGTGTCCTTGAGCCTCAATATATCCTTAACCGGTAATTGCCCAGGTATGGTGCCGAAGTAAAAAAAAATCGTATTGATTGGTACAACATGCAATTTCAGTTTTCGTTATGGTTTTTTTTTATATCATGTATGTTTAGCAAAAATTGTTTGCACATAAGCAGAACTTCTCCAGCTGATTATGATATATGTAAATTGAATCCTCTGTACATGTAGGTAGGTAGGTAGGTACCTATATAATATTATTGCATAACTAACTGACTGACAAAGCAAACTGAAGCAATAGCCATAACAATTGGGCGCGAGAACCTGAAATTTGGCATGTGCCTCTTAGGGATCGTCGAGGTGCACTGAGAAGGGATTTTCCGGAATGCCCAAGGAATGGGGCAGAATAAATTAAATTTAAATAAAAATGTCCGGACATAGCTACGCACATCCTCTACTGGTATATTATTATATAATTGGTATATAAGATTGAGATCACGTCAGTACCTACTGCGAGAGATATACCTAGTCTTACGGCCCGTCGATCGAAAGTCCAAAGCCAAATTTATCAATTCGTGATTGCTCATCCTTTGTGACATTGAAAATTTTTTGTCAGAAAAATTTATATAAATAAAGCAAGTTATAGGTTCTTAACCTATGCGTACAGTCATGTATAGGTAGCCAAAGTAGCTCTTTAACCTTTGCACAAACATTTATGACCAGTTTCACCGCTATCTGACAAGTTCCTGTTAAATTAATTTGTCTAATAACTTATAGAAATATCATCTATCTATCTATCTATCTATATCATCACGCCTATCTCCCATTGGGGTAAGCAGAGACTATGGAATGCCACATGCTTCGGTTCAAACATACCTCTTTCGCTTCCTCGACATTCATTAACCTCATAATGCATGCATCTCATTAATTTGGCCCTTTTTCAGTACCTCATCTATTTGGTCGGCGTACGTCCGCCCAGGGCGTCCACTACCGACATTTCCATTCATTCTCGAAATATCGTTCCAATTATATATACAGGGTGTAAAAAGACCCTTAACGAAAACTGAATACCCCGTATTGTACCAATCATTACAAACATTTTTTGCTTCGGCATCATACCTGGGAATGAATTTTTGTAATTAGGTACAAAATCGATGCATTTACCCCGCCAACCTGTTCCATAGATGTCCTATGCCCCCATAGATTAGTATGTATTTCGAAAATGGCACACGCGCATTTTTTATAGCGGCTTGAAAAAAGTGAAGATTTAAAAAGAAAGTCGTTTCCCAGGTTTTATTTTTGCTTAGTATGACTTGGCATGATGTCCAAAACGCGTAGACTTCGGCTTGGTGATGGGTCGTGTGACAGCCTGTTTATACCTATATGGAGGATAAGACCTATCCAGAGGCGATAAAACTGACCGTTAGCCTGTAAAATCAATCTGTATAGAAAATTACTTAATCTGAAACTCAGAATCAAACTGCAAGCATTGCAAAACTAAAGCAAATCTTAACCCGGAAATCAAACAGCATGAATCACAATAACATAATAAAACAACATAATTATTTGCACAATTTATGTAAAGCATGAGAAACCCCGTATCACTAAATTTTCCGCTGTCAATCCATCTTCAGATAAAAGAGATAGCAACCTAAACATGTGACAAAATACACGTAATACTACTGAGACTTAAAATCTGAAGATGTTGTTTACTTAGTCAAGTCTGGACATGATATATATCACATGACCGTGACTTGGAGAATGGCCATCGATACAGCTATCAGCGACAGAAATAAACAAAGACGTTGTCTTTAGTGTTCTATAAATAGCTAAGTGGATCTATGGTTCTATTTCCTATTATGATTAAGTATGTTTGATTGATTTATCTTCAAAGATGGGAGAGGTGAATGTGTACCCAAGAGCAAGGTAACACAGTATTTATTAAGGAGGGCAATTCGACAAAGCTATTTAGAATCAAGCCTGTCTTGTTTTCAATTTCTCAATTTCCTTTAACAATTTCTTATTAGAATAATCGATTATCAAGTTCTATTGAAAACTCCGGAAATGAATCCAGTTCCTCATTATAAGTTAATTAGAAATATAAGGGAACCTTATAGGCTATGGATGCTACGAGGCAATTTCTATGCTTTGTATCTGTCATAGTAATACATATTAAAATAGTATTCTACCACATATCGTACACCCATCACCATCTAGTCCCAAACTAAGCAGAGCTTGTGTTATGGGTAAGTACTAGATAATGGATAAACATACATATATAATTTATTTTTGTAAATACATATATACATATTATACATAGAAACACCCAGACCAAGACAAACATCCATGTTCATGCACACAAATATTTGACTTGAGCGGGAATCGGACCCGCGACCTTCGGCATAACAGTCGTTTACACTCCCGCTGCGCCAACCGTTCGTCAGTATATACAAAAATATATAGTAAATACAATCTTATTCTCCGTCCAATTAACTATCTCCTATTCCACCGTAAATTGCCATATCCATCATCCACCTATTTTCTACTTTTATTGGCATTTTTACTTTTATACAACAGCGTCACTCAACAGTATCTAATTGGACATTGGACGACATTAATTGTCAACATTCAGTACAATACTCGCATGAGTATTTTTTGTAGGTAACGATACAAAGCGATTTTCCTGTTAACCTAGTGCAGGAAACTATACTTCAAAACATAGCCTAGAACCAACGAGCCGGTAAAATCGGATACCAAACAATCGATTGAATCTAAATCGATTTTTAATTAAACGCTCGGTTTGGCGAATAGTTCAACTCGCATCAGAGGTGTCAGCGACCGACCGAGCGGCTTTTTGTCCACCAAGTCGATAAACCTCGTGGTGTACTGTAATTGATTCTGGGAACAAATAAAACAAGTTTGAACTCTGAGGCCATTAAAACGCAGCGTAATGTTTTGACTTGCAATTTAATTTTTGTTCTGGTCATTACTTCTGCCATATTAGCCGCTAATGTCCGAATCCAAATTAGTTTTGTAACGAAAAACATCATGAACAAAGATTATATTATAAACACTGTTACTATAGGTAACATGTACATTTATGTTTGTTTGCTTTTGTTTAACTCTGTAACATGTTGACTAGTTTGTATTGTCTAATTTTTATTCACCGTTAACCGTAGGATCTTCGGCAAGAGTATAAGCTAGAAGTACTAAACGGATTTTGCTGCAACTTTGTAGTAATAGTTATAGCCTATATATTAGAATAGCACTTTTTTTATAGAAATAGGCGGCAAACGGATCGCCTGATGGTAAGCAATTATGGACCCATGGACACAAGCAACACCACAGGAGTTACAATGCGTTCCCGCCCCTTGGGGTGGGGAAAAGGGATAGGATAAGGAGTGGGATGGATGAGGGAGAAGGAATAGGGGATAGGGCCTCCGGCACTCTCACTCACCGAACGAAACGCAACAGTTTAAGTAAGTACTGTTACTTTACGTCGATTTTCTGTGAAAGGGTGAGTAGTACTTCCCCGGTCGAGCCGGCCCATTCATGCTGAAATCAGCAAGGCTCTACTGCCGTACAAGGACGATTATCGGCAGAAGGTACCTCTTCTATAATATATCACCATCATCGACCACACGCAGGAGAAGTCTCAGGCAGAAGCTAGTTATACCTTCTCAATGGCCTTCAAATCGCTCATCCAAGCCCGCTGCTGTCGTGGCTCCTAATGATCAGGTGTAGTCTGAAAATCAACCTCGGTTGAACCGGCGGTTCCTGTAAGCTGAGTTGTCAAAACAAAAACCAGCCGGCACATCCGCCATGACAGTGCCATTCGTCATGTTCGCATCAACAACAGGGTTATTAGAGCCCGAGTTTATTCAATATTATTCTTTGTGACTGTCAACATTAATGTGTGTTATTTGGTCAAATGAGCAATATTATTGATAGAGTATGTCAGTTTACTCATGCAGAAACTTCCGTTGATGTTATTCGTTTATTTTACACAGATACTTAATATATGGTCAAGGACTAACATCATTCCCCTTTCGATGATGGCTGGCCCGCGTCATCCCGTTGTTCTTAAGTCGTTTATTTACTTAATGGTTTTTATTCTTGCACTGTATGTAGATATATGCATTCATTATTGCCCTAAGTCTTTACGCTAATCTTAATATATAAAATCCTTGCGTTACTGACTGACTGACAGACACGCTACAGCCCAAACTATTGGGCGCAGGAAGCTAAAATTCAGCATGTATGTTCCTTGGGGACCGTAGGGGTGCACTAAGAAGGGATTTCCCGAAATTCCCACGGGATCGTCCAAAACGGGTAAATTTAAAAAAATGCAGGCGTAGCTGCTGGCGTCCTCTAGTAGTACATAAAGTTGGAGTGAATGAAGCAAGAGGGGTATGTCAGGATCGTTGCAAATGGCGTTCCGCGGTTCCGTAGTCTCTGCCTACCCCTCCGGGAAACAGGCGTGAGTCTATGTATGAATGTATGTACATAAAGTTACAAGCAACAATCATAAACATCTATATCTCGCTATTTCAGATTATTTACCAGCACGGTAGCAACAGGCACAGCGGGGCAACTGTAAATACAGTCGTGAAACAACCTTAAACCTTGTTTATTTGTTGTACGCGCGACATGACGGCACAAGAAAATACTAGATATTTGCACAGGTCTTTTATTGCAACTGCCACTTATATTGCGGTGGCAAATGTGCACGGGTGAAGAAGCTTACTTTTGTTTGGCGATTTTTCTATAAACTTTCAAGAATCGGCAAAGTTAGTAACTTTGCCCGACCCGGCAATCGAACCTGGGACCTCACTATCAGCAGACGTATACGCTATTTACTGTACCACGGAGGCGGTCATAACTGATTTAATCTGTATATTAATTACAGTATTTTATAAGTATAATTAATTAACTTTGATGTATTTCTGACGTTACTGAACTGACTAACAGATAACGCATAACTGAAACCACCGAACATCTACAATCATTTATTCTGTGGTTGAAGTTATTCGGCACAGGATGCTAAAGTATGTTCCTTCGGAAGTGTAGGGGTGCACTTTCAAGAAATTTCATGTTTGCGCTCTCACATACCTACGATATAGACAGTATCTAGATTCTAGCCAGCATCCTGGCCTGACTTCAGTATGCAAGTATCTGTAGTTTATTTAATATTATACTTCATTGTCCTAAGTACTGGGGCAAAACAAGATGTCAGATTTCAACAGAAATGTCGGCATCAATAACCATTGTACTAGATAGAAATATTCAATAAACATTATATTGACAATATGTGTGACGTCCGCAGTTTCCTCAATGCTGTCGATTGTCTTCCGATAATGAGTACAATGATAATTGATATAACAGATCTTACAGATGGCATTGTTGTCATTTCGTATAAAGGAGATGTTGTTGTGTTTCGTATGAAGGATAAGAGACAGACGTGTCGGTACTTTGTTGACGACCAGAGCCATTACGAACATAACTAAGAATCGGCATCAGTCAATAATGAATAACTACAAACAACGGAGACAATTAGTGGCAGAGTCCAATTGAAGTAAATCTTATACTAATATATAAAGCTGAAGAGTTTGTTTGTTTGGTTGAACGCGCTAATCTCAGAAACTACTGGTCCGATTTGAAAAATTCTTTTAGTGTTAGATAGCCCGTTTATCGAGGAAAACTAAGGCTTTATAACATCACGCTATGAGCGACGGGAGCGGAGCAGTAGCCTTAAATAACGCGGGTGTAACCGCGGAAATCCTCTAGTAAGGAATATTTATCAGGGCAAAATCGTTTTAAATATAAATTTAAAGAAACGCTTGCTACACGTCCTATGAGTGCCATAAGGTGATACAACCGTGATCCTTCGAGATGAGTCAATACCGGCAGACCCAGCTGTCATTTTGACAGCACTGACTTCAAAGGGACAAAAAGAAAGTGGTTTTCAACAACGCCTGTGTCCGTTGCTTGAAATCTACTAATACTTGAATGTTCCTTATGTCCCCAGTGATATTCTGATATTCATGACGAAATTGATACTGAGCGTGTAAGGAGGTGCACTTGCTTGACCCCCTGACAAATCAACTAGTGACTGCTCTCCTTGCGAATGAATTACTGACAGTGTATTATGTTCACTTCTCTACTTATAATTGTGTTTCTGCCTGCGATCATGTACGACAACGTAAGACATAAAATAACTATATGAGCTGCTTCAATTGGATAGGCACCTTCATTACCTTCATGAACTGTCAAAATGTATCGCTCGGCATCTCAGTGCCACATTTATCGCACACATTAGGAGACCTAGTAACAATGGCACAGCAGCGCATGCAACATGTAGATTTGACAATCGTGTACATTTTCACTCACTATCACTTTCGATCGTGAACAGTTTTATGGCAAATTATGTTTTTTTATGTGTTCTTTCAGTGAAGTCTGTTCGATCAATCGTTAGAAATCGATCTCGATTATAATGTCTTGTCGTCGGTGGCCGCTCATTAGTGCATTTCTAATTTGAATAGACTGGTACAAAGTTATGTCACTCGCTGTTTTCTGGTTAATATATTGTTGACAGTGGTAATAATAAGATATTCAGTTCAAATAAATAATTACAGTTTCATAATCCATAAGATTATGTCCAGCATTTGAACTACTGTAGAAGTATTAATAAGTAGCCTAACTACATAATAATATTCTACCACATTCACGCAACACCATCTAGTCCCAAACTAAGCAGAAACTTGTACTTACTATGGGTAGGTACTAGATAATGGATAAACATTATACCTTTTTTTGTAAATACATACATATCATACATAGAAACACCCAGACAAAGACAAACATTCATGTTCATGCACACAAATGTTTGACTTGAGCGGGAATTGAACCCGCGACCTTCGGCGTAGCAGTCGCTTACACTCCTGCGGCGCCAACCGGTCGTCACATGAAAGGAAAGTACATGATGTTTTTTATAGACTCACGCCTGTATCCGCCATGAATTTTTAGGTCCCACGTAATAGGGGGCGAGCCTATTGCCTTTACCGGGCACATCACCAGACTCCGTGCTGCTCCTGAGAATTCGGAAAAAACCCAATAACACTTTTGTCCGACCCGGGAATCGAACCCGGAACCCGATCAGCAGTCACATACGCTATCCACTGGACCACGGAGGCAGTGTGTCTATCTACGTACAAAAAGGTTTCACACAAAGCCTTCTAATAGATCCTGGTATGCATTTTACAAAAATTCTAGAGTATGGACTAAAACTGGTATTATAATTAGTCCTGGCTTTGTGATAAGGCCTTATAGATTAACCTCATAAGCACCACAATGGAATTGAAAGATGTAAATTTTATCAAAGTACAGTATTCTCAAAACCTAACATCAATTATCGCAATCTTCACCATATGTCAAAATCTCCTTTTCAAACATTTATCAAACAATATCACCTAACAAATAAATAAGAGCGCAATCCTACAAATTATCTTGGCAACAAAGCGTGTGAGAGGACATTTTCTGTAAAATATGAACATAACGAGATATACGATATGAAATATAAAGTCGCCAACACACTGTCCAATTGAACTATTATTGCCAGATCCCTTATATAGGCATAACTAGGTATGATTGTAAACATTACCTACCGCTCAAAATATCATTAATTAGTCAGCAACGTATGGTATTATATGAAAAGCTAATCTACATTTTGCACGGCGATAAAACAGATTTAGATTTTCACCACAATAAGAATTATTTTTGAGCGCAGTGCTAAGTTTTGAATAGTTCTTGTTGACGGCTCTCAGTTTAACTTCTTTGTCTTTGACTTCGTTGGCTTCATTTTGAAGAACGCCAGTCACATCTCTAGATCCAATATAAACGTTCTCTAAGACAAAGTGTGATGTAGGTAATGAAAACTACATTCCTTCCTTCTAGTATCGCGTTGGACAGCGCAGTTAAACCAAGATGAACAATTAATAAATCGGCAACGCTTTCTGATCAAATGCCTAATATAAATCATGGCCTTGCTGTGATACGGTGACATCAACTTTTGCTCGTTATACACCAAATATTTTTCTTTAATTAACGATTTCTCTATGTGTCATCGCTGCAATAGATATTACTTTCAGAAATATTTCGGCTTGCACTAAAATACCAGGCTGTTTAGAATCCTAACAAGGTAGGTACTTGGAATTTAAATTGCTCCCAAACAATTTAAATTATGTAACTTGGGAGTATTTTTTTTTATTTGAATGTATTGAATATCAACATATAAGATGCAGACGAGATATAAGATAAGGAGATCCTGTAAAATGTTGGGCATCCACCGCAGAGACCAACGACCACTAATCCATCAGCACAGTCTCGATAAAAGAGGCTATTTTGAGCATATATGTTTATAAACAATGTGGTACCCATCATATTATCCTTAGCTCCTATACACAAAATTGTATAGGAGCTAAGCACGCTGATTGGCCTTCTTCAGGGTCAGATCGTAGAAGGATGAGTGCGCAGAACGCCAATAGCATCGTTTTTCTAGGCTTAGAATTCTTGAGAGTGGAAGCACGGGTGAAGTCTGACGGTATTTTTATTAGTTACAATACTTAAGTAATATGTACGTACACGTTCAATAATTAATGTAACCACACCCATTTGTGTACTTATGTGTGACACGCATAACTGCATAATGAAACACAACTTGTATGTAAGTAATATAATTATAACCTTTATTATTTTCCTGTTCTACAACCTATGTACATACGTAGAACTTTGTATATTATTTGGATATATTTTTGGATATATTTATTTATTTTAAACATTGTACCTACTGACATTTACTTACACTGGAAATTTTGAACTAGGGTACTAATGGAATTATAAAATCATCAGAATTTTATTTAATTATCGACCTGGATAGGTACATATGACAGCAAGTGGCCGGACATAGCACAGGACAGGGACGCACGGCGGTTCAATACAGAAGCCTTAGCCCCAGAGGGACACCTTAAGAGGTTAATAAAAAAAAATCTGTAAGAAAATAAAACTCATCCATGGAGGGCCATTGATGTACACAATGTGGAGGGCACTTTGATTCAAACTGAGACTCTTTTAATTGATGCATTCGTCATGCTGGCCATAGTTGGAAAGAGTCACGAACACCGTAGGAACATTGTCAGCGAAAACTATTTCTTCATATGACGTTATGAAAATAATTAGTGGGACCGGTCCTTGCGCATTCCTTAACTAATTGCCGGCAATCGCAACAAGCGTTGCTACGCAATCGTATATTTACTTAGGTACTACATTTACCTGCTGCTTGTTATTATAATTATATGGTGATATGAGTTTTCTTGTTTATTTTCTGCTTACGAAAGTATGAAAATCGTGAATTCTTCTTCTTTACGTGACTTTTTACCTTCAAAGAGGGCCGTGCACTTCTTGTAATCTGCCTTGTTAGTAACAATAAATTCGAAGGAGTAAACAAAATATTTTAAGGAAACACATCAAGGACTAGGTTTTAGAGGAATGTAACTGTCCCTTTGGGGGCTGGTACTAGAGGTAGTGAGACGGCAGTCGTTTTGTTGAAGATTTAATATTCAATTACAACGGATAATTCAATATTTACTTAATTACAACACTTAGAGATTGCATTTCTTTAACTAAGTATCTATTTTTAACAGAACACACAATCGATCCCCATATACCGAATCAGAAATAGACCTAGAGACCTCACGCTTGTTTGCAACGAACAGAAACAATCAACAAACACTACCAAACCACCGACATTAAAATTAAGTACCCGCCCATTATTTCATACTCTCCAACGCAGCAGTCAAACTGGAACGCGTTAACGATGTTAAATAAACATCTGTAACAGCTGACCTTGGCCTCTGGTTGCGCAAAGTTCACGAGCGAACAATGCAGTTACAATATCGACAGAACTGCCACAACTTTTCTCACGTCCACCCAAATTATGGTGATCGAGTTTTTGCGCGCACTCATTGAAACCAGCGGTCAGATTTCTTTTAAAGAAGGTCGATAGGCAATATAATGTTAAGTGAATTGTTGATAACAACAAAAATAAAAAGACATGACTGTTTTAAAATAAAGCAGTAATCTTAAGGAATATTTTCGCTATTCTTCACTATTCTATTATTAGCAAATTAATTTTAATGTCTCAGCAACAACTAACACCTTGGAGGCACAAACTGACTGCTATACAGAGGATATCGGGTTCATCTCCACGGCGCATACCACTGACAATCAAATAATTTTTGCCTAAAAAGATAACCTAACTTCTGTACTGGAAATAAATCCTGTGCCGCGGGGTAATTACAGACACCCAACCAAAGGACACTAGGTACACCCAAACTGGAAACAACAACATTGTCACACAAAGTGTTGTCTCGTCTGGACATCGAACTCACAACTCTCGGGGCAATATCAAGCGGCGAGGCGGCCGCTTAAACCGTTACACCAACCGTCAGTCAAATACAAGGCAATTTCAGTCAACAGGTTCAATATTCAAAATGGTGTATTGCTATAATGATGGTACTTACATATTCAGTCTTGAGGGCCCGCCATGACAGGAGGCTGCTGCTGCGCCGCAGCTGTATCTTCCCCATCCGCATCGTGCAATCCTGGAAACAAACAATACAATTTCTTCAATTTTAACTTATAAAATAATTTAAAATAGTTACATATATCCTGGGTCAAGTCATATGTAATCTCCTGGTCTTAAAGAACCTGTACTATGGTAATCAGATCACTGGTAAACAAACTAACATACTAAATATTTGAAACTAGAAAAATACTATCAATAAATTACAGAAATAAGTATAACAAAATTATCGTGATTATCACCTCAATATATGTTATGGATGGAAATCGAAGCCAGAATCTCCAGTCTAGCAGTCAGAGCCACTATCTACTAGACCAGTCAAATTTTAAAGGTATAGTACTAGCAGTAGTATGTTATTAAAGCATTTGGATGCTCCACGCCGACAATTTCGCAATACTGCTGATCGATGTTCAGCAACATTAGTCGCTCTGCACATTAACATCACTCACACTCTAGATGACCTCACGTACTCAAAGATCTCATGGGTCACCTTTCAGAACAATGAAAGCAAGGACAAGCTCTGAGCTTTGAGCTTAAAGAAGTTACAAGCTGAATAAAGTTTGTAGAATTCTTCATGTAGCAAAGTCAAGTTTTATACTTATGTACCTTTCTAAGGAAAAAATATATTTGTATAGTATGGATCAGTGTGAAGATTCCAGCTGCTGACGTCACACGCCTTTCTAGTCATCTCTTTCTAATTAAAACATAAATTAGTTGTAACTCATTCACTTTGAAAATATGCAGGTAATGTTGCCGTACTATTGTCATGATCAGATAAGTCTTTCCGTATTTTGACCCGTTTTTCGTTTCGTGACCACCTATACTAGGCGTCATAACAATAAAACTGCTATTATGCCTTGTTTTGCTCTAAGTCAAAATGATTAAGTAAATAAATAAGTCAAACTAGTAATATTTTTAACCATCATCGTAATACGTGAACAAATACAATACGCACTGATCAGTGCGTAGTGCTTACTTTAAGACACGCAAATTGATGAATGAACAATCGCGGGATGTTTAAGTTCATTGTTCCGTTTCCTTTAAAAGCCTATCGATAATGCCATCCATAATAATGCAGGCCCGCGTATACACGTCAGACAGGAAGGCAAGCTCGGAATAAATTGAAAGTAACATTATAGTTTGCTAACTTTAAATTGGAGTACGTTTCCATTCTAATGTTTATTATATGGTCACCCCAACACGGGAGGTTAATTTCGCTCACCCATTGATCCATTTTCTTTCGTTATATATGCAAGTGGCTTTGCACACAACAAACAAATAACTGAAAGAACACCTAGACTCAGAAAAACAAAAAATTAACTGTGGCTTACATTCATTTCGTCTCTTAAGTCAAGCCTCAACACCATATACATAATATGTCAGATGAGCATGGCTACTTAAATTTAAAAGTAATTTGCTAGCTTACTAATTATTTATGTTACATAATATCTCAAATTCATTCTAAATTAAAGGTGCTTATTTGTCCCAACACTGACAGCTACGGTTACACTCCGTGGTCACGGGATGACTAATGAAAGTAATGAATTAAAATTTGCATGATTAGTATGTTAGTAGAGGTATTAAAGGATCAAATTGGTGAAAAAGAACAAAAACACAGCTAGGTCACGGTAATATAATCTAACAGTATTGTAACTCGGCCGTCTTCGTGAGTTATATACCTACCAGACGCGCCGCATGCGAGCTGCGGCACGATAGCGGCTGCGGGTACTGTAGGTAGGTACAGTCCGCCCAGTCTAATGGGTACTCTGCTCGCGGCGCGTAGGTATAACTCGAGTTTCGTGCGTTTGTATGGAGTTACAATACTGTTAGATATTATTACCGTGGCTAGGTAGTCAGCATGTCTGAAAATACTTCATAATGTTCTTGAAAGCCATGCGAAGTCTGCTTAACCGCTTTTGGCCAGAATGGGGAAATATGTATGTAACGTCAACGACGCGACGTATATACTTACAGCAGTGCTGATGATTGTGTTGTAAGCTATATATACAAACAAAGTGCAGATCAAAATTGCAATTGTTTGCAGGAACCGGCAGTCAAATTGATACGTCTCGGACTCATCACGATTACTCATGCTGATTCAAACAACAAGGCAACTGATAAGTATTTGATTGTACTGTAACTGTGTATTGTATTCATTCGAATCGGCCATGAACCTGCCAAAGGTTTGAAGGCGAAGAGACTTATATGTACAAAGAAAAACGACATAAGTATTATAAAATGTACATAAAAAGTAGTATCGCATTGTGGCGTTTGATTTGCGGTATATAGGTTGATATTTTAACCGAATGGTCTAGAAACTACATTTTTACTTTATTACTAGCCGACGTTTAGAATTCTTTTCAGGATTAAGGAAACTTATACATTCAAGAAAAAGACAAATAATATCACCTCAGTCTGCCGTGACCATGAATCCTGTAAAGAATTCGTAAAGTCGGCTGGTAATAAACTAAAAATGTAGTTTCTAGATAATTCGGTTTAAATGTAATAACTTAGTGAAACCAATATATCGCGATAAAATCCGTAAACTGTAGTTTAATTTCAACGTGTAACATTCGCGTAAACCCAAGAAGATATTTTGTTATTTTAGATCAATTCCAGTACCTATAATGACTCTGGATGAACACACAGGATTTTTAAGCGGCGTGAAAGACTAATATCAACATAGGCAGAAGTCAACATTTTGGAAATCATTCTAATTGCTTGTGCTAATAATGTTACCTACTTGATTATTGCATTTGCCGCATTGACTATAATATATTTGCCATCGTACGATGTTTGTCAACCCTAGCCGAATATTTCTTACTGTCTCTCATAAACAGGGTGTCACAAGACCCATCACCAAGCCGAAGTCTACTGGTTATGGACATCATGCCAAGTCATACTAAGCAAAAATACTTACTGGGAAACGATTTTTTTAAGCAGACACATTTTTTAAACCGCAATTAAAAGTGCGCGCGCGGCGCGTGCAATACTCGAAATACCTACTAATCCATGGGTTCATAGAACATCTGTAGAACATATTGGCGGTGTAATTGCATTGATTAGAGAAATCCATAGTAACTTTGAGCCACAATTTCTCCTGAACCAGTAATTTCCCAGGTATGGTGCCGAAGTAAAAAATGTTCCTAGTGATTGGTACAAGATGGGATTTTACTTTTCGTTAAGGGTCTTTTTACACCCTGTATATGCAAAACATAAACTTCTAAAACAACCCATTACACGAGCCATCTATATCATATGTATCGCCTAGCCATCAACCTATCTGCGGTCCGATGCGTAGCTCTCACAAATCGCTGTTTTTTTCTGCAGAGATTGCAAAGCTATTTTAACAAGCAACACAATTAAACAGGCAGACCTAATGACATGATAGCAAATGTAAAATATGTCACATGCATGTTAACGTAATAAAGTAGTGTGGAGCTGTGCGGTGCGGCGCATGCTAAATGCGTGAAAGTGTCGTGAAAGCGCACCGCGGTTGATGCGCGTGAGCACAACTGTGCGCGCCGCGGCGCCTGCGCACTTAGCTCGCACTACAGGGCTGACACACACAGATTTATAAGGATACATCGGCTTCAATATGGTCATGAGTCACAGTGACAAGTGTCCCACTGCTGGGCACGGGCCTCTCCTCACTATGAGAAGGGTAAGACCACGCTGGCCAAGTGCGGGCAGACTTCACATGTCTTTCGAGAACATTATGTAGAACTCTCAGACATGCAGGTTTCCTCACGATGTTTTCCTTCACCGTTTAGCAAGCGATAATTATTAATACGGACATAACTTCGAAAAGTCTTTGGGGCGCGCCGCGGATTCGAACCTGAGAGACGCTCTGCGTAGCAGTCTGTCGGTCTCTCCACTAGGCTATCGCTATAAATGTAGTAAAGTTACTAATCTTAATATATAAAATCCTTGCGTTACTGACTGACTGACAGACACGCTACAGCCGAAACTATTGGGCGCAGGAAGCTGAAATTTGGCACGTATGTTCCTTGGGGACCGTAGGCGTGCACTAAGAAGGGATTTCCCGAAATTCCCACGGACGCGGCTAAAACGGGTAAATTTAAAAAAAATGCAGGCGTAGCTGCTGGCGTCCTCTAGTATAATTATATATTTTAGCGTAATACACTAATTCATTTAATACTTTTGATTATATCGATGTAGATTAAAAAATCTATAACTGTGGTCACAGATAATATAATACTGTAGTTGAATATAGCTGTCGAGCTGTACTTGTCCATTTGCCTGTACATTATTATTATTATCAATAACTAAATATTACGTAACTCTTCAGCAATAGCCTCCTAAGGGTGTCATCACGATGCAAGCAATCAAATCATGCAGACCTAATGTCGTGTTACGTTTTCATGTACAACATACATACATATTATGTGCAATCAGTCAAACATTACTCAATCACTCATAACCACGTCCATGCGTGTTATCATAATTATGAATAACCCTACGAATGGCGAGTAGCAACAACCGTCTTCTCTTCATTATCAACTAGTGGTCTAGTGTAATTCCAAATCGTGGTCTTTTACACCCCATACCTTGTAATCTTACGACGAAACTCACAAATTAATATACAAAGCAAGAAGTGATAACGCAAATTGATTTTGTGTAATCTTTAACCAGCTTCTCTTGGTTATATTTAGGTCATCATGATCGTCCTAGTGCTATCAAAGCTGCTACCAAGACATCGGTCTTGGAGCCCAGGGTCCACCTACTCAGATATAACAGAATATCAGCCTTTCTTCAGAATGACAGCCGTCTAATCTCCGCAACCCAAAGGGATAGTGAAATACCATGGTTTAGACAGATTATTTGAAGGTACTGACTCTCCGTAACATGAGGCTTACACCTAGGTCATCATCCTCCTAGCGTTTATCCCAGTTAGAACCCGAGGTCCGCTTTCTAGTCTAATCGGATTTGACTGAAAATTAGCTTTTCCACAGAGCGACTGCCTGTCTGACCTCCGCAACCCAAAGGGCTAGCTATATTCCATGGTTTAGACTAGTGTCAGTTTATTTAACTGACTCCCTATAACGACTGTCAAAGATCTTAATAACAGCCGGGACCGACGGTTTAACGTGCTCTCCGAGGCACGGGGCAAGCGATAATTTACAATTCAAAGGCTTACACCTAGGTAACAGCCCGTAAAAGATCTTTGGATAATTCTGATCTGATCAAAGATCTTAATAACTTTTTAAATCGGCGGTAATGAGCAGCAGAAATTTTTCGAGATTTCCTAAATATCAGCCACATTAGAGCCAGTATTGCTATATTTTCGCATCAATCTATTTGAGCAGTCATTACTGCCATCAATCAAATATCGCCTGTTCGCAAAATAGAAAGTGTCAACCCTATTACGTACGCCGCGTCTACAGAGCAGCCGAGACGCAGAGACTACACACAATTATATCGTTTAATGGCACAGCTATTAGACAACTGAAAGTACTCTGTATCATTAGTGATAATATTAGCTCCTGTTATTATTTTGCAACTTACTTTCGTTTTAATACCATTGCAATAATTGTACTCTAATACTACTATTCTGCTACTGTTATAAACGCAAAAGTGATCGAACGTATTTTGATACAATGATTTGCTTAGCTTACAAATCAGAATAACATAGGCTACGTTTATAGCAATAAAAAAAAAATCAAAAAGTATAAATAAAAATCGTGCATTGTAAAAAGGTTGTGAATATTTGATAACGATGTTCCACCTACGCCCGGAATAAGTATCACACAGCGAATGGTATTGCAAACTATGAGAGTTAACAAGCTCTAGCCAAATAGGCTTAGTTATTGATTTTAAGTAGGTACTTATTTCCCTTTATTTCTTTGTCCCTTTTATCAGTTTGCAATTATTTTATTCCTGTATAAAGTAGTGCAATCTAAGTCAAAGTAACAAAGTAATTCACAACTAACATTTGGGTACAGGTACCTTCCTTGTAAACCAAAAACTGATATAATAACCAAAAACTACATTCTTATACATTTACTGTCGAAAGGTACAATGTAATTATTCGTTACTATAATAAAATATGGGAAAAAAGGCTGCTACCCTTAAATGGAACTGGGCGGGCCATATCAGCCGTATCTATGCATGAGGATCGTCGGGCGAAAATCTCG
This sequence comes from Euclidia mi, assembly GCA_944739405.2. Lineage (NCBI taxonomy): Eukaryota > Metazoa > Arthropoda > Insecta > Lepidoptera > Erebidae > Euclidia > Euclidia mi. The sequence goes on from OX123189.2 coordinate 81,916,266, forward strand.
ACAATGTGGATGCCAGAAAATGGATGGCGTCGCCGGGGTCGGCCCCGAAAACGGTGGCAAGATGACCTAGACGACTACCCCAAGAGTTGGCTTGAGATTGCAGGAACAAAAGAACGTGGAAAGCTTTGGGGTAAGGCCTTTGCGCAGCAGTGGGATAATACAGGCTAAAAACAAACATTTAAAAATGTGATACCAACTCGCGTGCCTAAAATCAGCAATAAACTTATCTTGAGCAATGACTAATCAAATACTTCAGAAAATGTTGCTCAAGATCTCAATTGATAGCTCCGGTGAAGCTACATATGGGTATCACTCGTAACTTACATCACCATCATCATAAAACGTTATCGAAACACTTCAAAAATGGACTCAGGGAAGGAGGTTACAATAGGTATAGTAATGATGAATCAAATATTATCAAACGCCACGTAAGACAAACTCAAGCTTTTTCAGTGAGTCATCTGTTCACTATCATTAGGGAACTCCAAAAAATGGCAACGATGATTTATCAGAAATAAGTAGGTACATAAAGTTACCGATAGATTATTACGTGGCCGTGACCTAAACATGGATGACAACATGATTTGCCGTATGGTCGTACATATTATTAAGTAAATTCATTCCTGTTCTTTAGTAACAGCGGCGATAGCCCAGTGGTGTACGAAACGGACTGCCGAGACGACGGTGTCGGGTTCGATCCCCAGGTACCCCGGGCATACACCTCTGACTTTTCGAAGTTATGTGTGTATTATAAATTAATTATCGCTCGCTTCATGATGTGCCCGGTAGATGGTAATAGGCTCGCCCCCTATTATATTGGGACCGAAACATAACTGGCGAAGTGTGGGTTTGTAAAACACCTCTGCCTACCTCGTCGGGGATAAAAGGCGTGAAGTTATGTTATTCCTGTTCCAATTCCAACAAAGAACATCAAACGAGTCTTGTCCCGTATGAAGTGAGGTATCTAACTATAGCTCAAAGTCTTCAGTGATGTCATCGCTTAAGGGTAAAGGCGAAAACAGCAATTGTTTTAGATATTGCCTCATTGTTCCAATACTGCAAGATTAACTTATTAAACAATCTACACACAGTAGACGCGTTATTGTATATCTTGTTTTAGGTCACAATAATGAATTGCAATAATAATGGGTAAAAGTACAAGCCGACAGAGGGAGCATATTATGCAGAGAACAACACTGCAAGAGAAGGAAAACTTGATACAAACCCTATACCAACTCGTTTGGCCAGCGTGGTATAGTAGGCCAATTCCTCCTATCAAAGGAGAGGCCTAGTCCAGCAGTGGACTGTTAAATGCTAATGATGATGATGATGAAAAGTACTTACTACGCACCTAGGCACATTTTGTTAATTTACACCGCTAATTATAGTTTCCTAAATGGTTAAGGACAACGTCATGAAGAAACCTGCATGTTTTACAGTTCTCAATGATGTTCAAGAAACAATAAAAAAACGTTTATTGTGGCCTGTGGCCTAACTCTTCTCTTTTTTTTATTTTTTATTTATTAATAGTCTCACGCCTGTATTCCCGAAGGCGTAGGCAGAGGTGTAAATATTACACCCACTTTTCGCCATGAATTTTTAGGTCCCACGTAATAGGGGGCGAGCCTATTGCCGTTACCGGGCACATCATCAGACTCCGGGCTGCTAATGAGTATTCGGAAAAACCCAGTACCACTCTTCTCATAGTAAAAAGATGTAAATTTATATACAAGGCTGATATTCGAATACCTATAATTACTATAGTCACAGATTATTGAGTACAAGTCTCTGTTCCCACATTACCCTGTGCACAGGATACGCTAGAAAAAGACACGCGCGTCATTTGTCGCTGTATCCGGACAACATTAGTGCGATATGTTTCCAAACGGAACTGCTCAAGTAAACCAAGCTTCTAAGTCCCCATAGCTCTCATTCTAACGCATTCCAGTAGCCAAGCGGCGCAGCATTAGACTTATGATCGATTGATCGTGGGTGCGTTATCCACTGTTTACGTTACCGACTTGAATCTAACCCCGTATTTATATTAGACTAGCTGTTTCCTACGTTTTCACCCGCGTCCTGAGGGAACTACTTCGCGTACCCGGTTAATTTATAGCCTGAGTTACTCCTTGGTACATCAGCTATCCGCCATATTATTCATACATTATTCCATAGATTAGCGCTTCGGAGCTCGCTTATTAGGAGTTTCGAATTAGTTAGGCGATAGTGTATACAGTTACAAGTTTACAACAATACGAATATTAGAAATTAGAACACACAGAAGGAACAATTTACATAATTATTATTGAAAATAAAAAGTTAGAGAGGTCTTAAACTGTCACAATCCTATGATCGATCAATCCAGTGTTCTGTATAGTAAATTAATTAATATCCTTAAATAATGCCATAGGTTGTACAACAATAATTGCTTCAGTAAACAATAATGAAATGTAATAAAGTCAAGCGTTTGACCCAGACCTGCGACCGAGACCTGCCCGAGGGCGCGGGCGAGGCTTAACGACCATAATCTTACAACAAACATACCTCTACGATTGCAGCTCATAAAAGTATAATTAAGGGGCAAAAAGTGGCGGCATTTATTACATTATCATCATCATCATCACCAGCCTTTAACAGTCCACTGCTGGACCAGGCCTCTCCTTTGAAAGGAGGAAATGGCCTACTATACCGCGCTGGCCAAACGGGTTGGTATAGGGTTTGTATCAAGTTTTCCTTCTCTTACAGTGTTGTTCTCTGCATAATATGCTCCCTCTGTCGGCTCTTACGACACCCATGGGATGATATAGGGTGGTGAAATTCTGTATTCATTACATTATGCAGGCTTTTAATTAGGCTGACTAGGTTTAAGACTAATTTCAACTAGGACCAATTTTAAAATTAGTGAAATACAATACAGATTAAAAAAGGCAGTTGTTGCACTTGGAATATTCTTTGGTAGCGATAGACTACAAGCAAGAAACAACTTATTTATAGTATATATGGTCCAGCCAGGTGCGCTTTCTGAGATCATTTATTACGAATAAGTACGTGTAGGTTTGGCATAAACTACCTGATAAACACTTTACTCGGAAAACACTGATTTCCCAAGAGCTATGAATTATTATTCTTAGCAAAAGCGGCGGCTTGGATGCTACTTGGGAATAACGAACTCTGTGTAGGTATCTTGCTCGGCCATTAGCAGCAATAAAAAAACAAACTCCATTAGCTATTGGTAGAGTACCTACAGAAAATTGTGTTCATCACCAGCCCTTTAGTTTATACTGTCCCACTGCTGGGCACGGTCCTCTTCTCTCTATGAGAAGGGAAGGCCATAGTCCACCACTAGCCTAGTGCGGGTTGGCAGACTTCACATGTCTTTCGATGTGATCTCTCAGACATGCAGGTTTCCTCACGATGTTTTCCTTCACCGTTTAGCAAACGATAATTAACAATTTAATACGCACATAACTCCGAAAAGTCATTGGTGCGTGCCGTGGATTCGAACCCGGACGGTCTTTCCACTTGGCTATCGCTGCTTCACACTTTTTTCTGCCAAAAAATTGTGTGGCTTGGAGAAAATCACACTCACCACACGCAGTAGATGATCACTTAATCCATTGTGCCATGTTTGTAGTCATTGTTGTACCTACTTTTTGGTACTGAGAACCATCAACATTAGCTCTTCCAAGCTAGCAAATTTATTTATTTTTATTGATTACTTACAGTAAAGTTGTAACATTATTCCACGTCAATAATAATGAAAGAAAGTAATATACGCATAAATACACCACCAATTTAATAAAAAATGCATCACAAACTACCTTATTTATGCTAGCTTTTTGTAAGCAATCATTAAAATAAATAATAATTACCTTGCAAGCAGACGGGCCATATATCTCACTTCGCTATACTTTACTGTAAAAACATGCTTATTAAATATTATGTCAGTATTTTTATAGTTTAGATGGCCTAACCTTGCAGACAGCGCGTTTTGTAGCCGTATGTTAACCTACATACCAAGTTAGTTTGCAGTAATGTCTTATCACATAACTGCTTTTTGCTGTTTTATACAAGTCATAAGGTTAATGAATGAAAATATTAACAACCTTTGCTCAGCCGGATCCGCAATAGAATGACCTAACGGGGATAATTTTAGATGAACAAATGCTAGGTAATTATTATTGCTTTTTTTTAAGACTAACTTGGTGTGAAATTTGATTGACTTAAAAATATTATAAATGGCGGAACCGTTTAGTATTCACCATTCGCACTGAATTAGTATGAATGTGCCAATCAATTTAGCAATATTTAAATCAAATCATAACAGCTAGAAAATGTATTAGTATCTACTATTCCTATTTAGCATCTACAGATGCTGCAATTTTCAAAAGACTTTCTTTACGACTGATAAACAATCAATCTTAAGATGTCAACCTTGAACAAGTGTTGCATCTTGGCTAGCCTTTCCGAAAAAGTAGTTGATACATTGGATGACTTTCCATACATCAATCAACAAAGGAATATATGCATGCTCCGAGGAATTGTTCAAATTAATCCCTGTCGCCTCTTTCCGCCATCATTCTATGCGACAGCATTTCCATCTCCATCATTTAGATGGTTGGCAATACACAACGGTGCGTTTCTCAAGAAACTTTCTGCCTCGCACCTCTAAACTGCGGAATGATCTGTCGCCTGCGGTTTTTCCGAACCAATACGACCTTCAAACCTCCAAAAAAAGAGCGTATTCCTTTTTAAAAGGCCGGCAACGCACTTGTGAGTCTTGTGACTCCTCTGATGATGCGGGTGTCCATGGGCGGCGGTAATCGCTTAACATCAGGCAAACCGTCTGCTCGTTTGCCCCCTATTCCATAAAAAAAATGCATCTTGGACAAGTTTATGTCTAACCCAGTCTTACAACTGTTGATAGTATTTATTGCATTATTAACAAAATAATGAGGAACATTATACAAAGGTATTTAACTATTTATTATAGTCATAATTATTCAAGACATGCTCCGTTAGAAAACCGTTATCAAAATCTACTGTCACACATTTGAGACATAAAAGTACCTCTTTACTTGTTTTAATGTCATTTCTTTGTCTTTTGGTTTCCTCATTTCTCTATAAATTCGCACTTAATTTCATCTGAGGAAATTACTTTAGAACTAGGTACAGTTACTTTTACCATAGGTAATTGCGGTTTACCAAATAACTTTACTTTCCTTAGCATCGAGTCCATACTAAAATTATGATAAAATATTTGTAACTAAATATTTAATATTTTGCATTTTCATATAGGTTCTGAAATTGCCTGCATAGATACTTTCGACTACCTAGACATTATTTTCTTGGAAACGAATCTGAGTTGACGCGTGGCGCGTCGACGGCCGGCCGCGCCGCGCGTCGTCGGTTGAATGAATAGGTAATAATATTTTTATTCAATAGCGTTGATTTCATTTATCATATCATACAGTTGAAATTTTTTATCAGTTAATTTTAATGGTTGATAGTTATATTCACCATCTCTACTTTAGAGAGATTGCAATAGTGTTAAAGATAGCCATTATTTTAATGCAGGTATTTTTTACTATAATAATCTTTTGATCAGTTTTTTATTACCGTAGTACAGTGTTGCCCAAACATTGTTCTGCCATGGCCCAGTAATTTTCACATTGCCCCTTCGTGACCAGTTGAATACTTTTAAACTCAAGCTGGTTCCATTAAGGTTAAATAATAGACATTTATTAATAGTAGAAATGTTTTTTATTAATACAAGGTACTTAATTATAATATTCTGGTATCGCCTATTTAGTCACTGAACTATATGTTGATCGATAGTAGGTATTATTTTTAAAACAAGGCGGGAATGTTGCGACCCGGTAGTTTATTTTGACGGCCCGGTACCGGGTAGCGACCCGGCAAATGGCAAACGCTGCCGTAGTAGATATTACGGTTGTATGACTTAACGGCTGCAATATATTTTACACAGCATAGGTAATAAGGTCCATATTTACTCTGAAACACGTTTAGCATACTTTCTGTACATATTATTATACTTTTCTAGAAAAAAAATGACAGGTAATTTAAAGTTACACAATAAAAAGTTAAACAGTGTGGTATATTCTGTGTCCGTAGTATATTAGATAACGGTGGTTGGCGACGCTTCGGAAATACGGCGGCGTCAGCAGCTACGAGGAAGTGCTTATAGATGCAACCTCCGTAGATCTACTGCAACACTTTCTCCTACAGGGTTGCTACTAATCTATAATGCAGTTTTTTTTCGTGTGACTGTGTGGAGACTAGTCTATAGAACCCCTAGTAGTTCAGGGTAAAGTAGATGGCACCAGACCACGCGGCAGGTCACCAATGAGGTGGACAGACCAAGTACGCTGGCAACCGCTCACTACACGAATGCACAAGAAGAGCCAAAAACGTTACGAGTGGCGTCGAATTGTGAAGCAGGCTACAGCAGACAGATGTGACGACCAGGACCACTCTACCAAGAGTGTAACGCCTAAGAAGTGTGTGTGGTCTACTCTGATGTCAGAGGCATTCGACATGGCCTAACGATTTTATCCTGAGACAAAAACCGGGACCTACAGATTTATGTATCTTCTGAAACACGGTAGCGCTTAGATGTGAATGCACGAGGTCACCCATCAAATGGTGACCTGTGGAAGCATTGCTTAACTCTGTAGATGTCGACCTATTTCGAACGACAAACCAAGTTAGCCTTTTAGCGCAACTTGGCTTGTAGTAACTGCCTACCTAAATAACGCATGTAAAAGTTGGTACTATTTTGACTCGGAACTTAGGAGCTGCTGTTTTGTCTGACTGACATTTCATAGAATAAACTATTGAATCTGGAAGCATAAATTTTGGTAATGCCCACAAAAAAAAATATTCTAAAACAATCCTACTCCATAGTTGGAAATGTGTTTTAAATATCCACCGTTAAAATGAAGGCAAAACCTAGTGAAACAAAATAGAAACACAAAGTCGTGGAGCAACAATTTATGAATCGAACCCGCATTACCAGTACCTAATGTCGAAGTGATCAATTATACCATTACATCACCTGTGCAATATTATGCGTGCAATGTGCTATCTGCACCTGGCGGCGGTAGAGGTGCTCGTTAATGAGGCTTTATCTAGCCATTTACTATTAATTATTTATCTGGCGAATAACTTGTAGTGGCAGATGTTTGCGCTGCCGCGACTGCTAGTACGAGTTAAGTATTTATATCGGAATAGCTGTCGATGGCACGAGGCAATAGCAAAATTGTAAATGCAGGTGCCTGTCTGTTTGTGTGGTTCTTATAGAAAATCGCTGTATTGAAAATTGTGACATTTAGAATAGAGAGATTTAAAAATAGGAAAATGTTTAGTATGATACAAGCGATAGCATTTGGGTTCTTCAGCTAAATAGGTGTGACCTTTGGGTGTGACATACAGAAGAAGCTATTCTAATAAAAGCTGAAAGTAATGGTTAGATTTGTAGCGTAATATTCAATTATCTTTAATGTCAAAGGGTTGTAAGGTAGAAATTATAATACTGCCACCACAGATTTAACAAATTCGTTCTGTAGTCTTAGACTGCCATATAGAAAACCCAAGTAGATACACACAGTAGCCCTTTTCACTGCTAAAAATAAACCACAAACAACAATAACATAGGTCACATTTCCACATATAATGGCGGGCAATTTTTACGAGCAACCAAGCCGCATGCCATGCGTATGGTTGCGCTAACCAAAACCGTGACCAAAACAATGGAGGCAGCTCGGGTTCGCGCCAAATTAATATATTTATGACCCACTTTTTATTTTTCTTATTTCATGAGTTCGTGTGTTTAAAGGTGATACCGATATTATGGCAGAACTCTCGGGAACCCTGTGGAACATTGTGGGTTATATTGATTGTTGACAGGGTCGATTAGGGCTAGCAAGTGGCTAAAATTTGGGACCTAATTTGCATGAATCGGCCCAGGGAGGCCCGCACTGTCTGAGGCGCAACTTATAAACATCACCACGCCAAATTGTCTAGCCATTTCGACTACGGCTGTGGAGATTACATAACAATGTTGTTACCTGTCCAATACCCGACGCGATAGAATCCAATACAACATTGTTTTACTTCAAGAAGTAACAGTGTTTATGGGCCTACGTGTACGTAGTTACGTACGGCAATGACAGCTTTAAAACAAATATGACTGCATGTATGGTGCCGTGGTTTAGGCGATCGCCTCACCGCAACCACGCCAGGTACTGTGGGTTCAATCTCCAGCTTCACACGAGTCATCATCATCATCAGCCTGCCGTAGAACACTGCTGGATATAGGCCTCTCCAATGGCTCGCCTCAGAGCCTGATTTTCTACACGAGTGTGACCCACAAATCGTTGTTACGAGTTTGGATGTACTTTTTATTCATTGATTGAATCTTTGTATAGTCTTCCACGACATAGGATTAATTCCTAGTACCAGAGATGCATTTTATGCGGATCCCGGACCCTTAGGCGAAAGTCCTGGATCGCAAGTGCAACTGGGACAGCGCTAGGATGATGATGCCGTAGATGCTTTTTAAAAAGAATCTCCTTCCAGGATGATGACTACTTACAGTTGGAACAACAACAAACTTCTTGCTGCCAAAAATATTTCCCAATATTTTTCGACTAATGTTTATTTCTTGACAACCCTAGCATATTGACATGTAAACAGTAAACTGCACCCAGCCGTCTTTATGTACATGTTTGTCCAATCAATTGTCTGAATGTATTCATCATTCGCCTCGATTTTCCACATTTGTGACATTTCGTATTCCGTCGTCACAGCGGCCGATCATCTTTTGTTACGTTCCTAGTTGACATGAAGGTTAAACTTACGATTTGTGTGACGGTTTTGTGCAAAATAAAATGCATGCAAACGTAAAAATGAATGTGAAATATTAGGAAAGTAGTGCATTCTGTCTGTCATGTCATAAAAGCTGATCTAAACTAAAGCTGCTAGTCTCATATTGATGAAGTTTTTATACGACAGCTAGCGAGTCCTGCGAACGACGAGGAAAAAACACAGTCATATGCTTGGGTGAAAAGAACCCAATTAATAGTGCAACTTTATAGATTTTTTTCTATAGTTGATTGACTCAGGCGTTACTTGGCGGAACTCCATTGTAACCTAATGGAAGGAAAGAGGAACCCACCACGCACCCTCGAATTGACCACCCCAAATATTGCAATAGAAAAAGGTTGACAATATCGAACTCCTCTAAAAGAATAAGGGATATAGGAATGGTATGGGTTCCAGGAAAATACCTGACTTGCAGTATCCCGCTGTATGCGCCGACTATTCTTCGACACGTGTTTCGCCTCTGCACGAGGCATCCTCAGGAACGATGGGCAACGACTTCGAGAGATTTTTTTCTGTTTGATCTTGATCGTTTGTAGGTATACCTAGTGATTGTCCCCAATGATATACACAAAGTGGCTGGCAGCCAGACACGAAAACCTGAAAATCGGGCTGAGTGGCGTGCCATTGGAGTGGCCTATATCCAGCAGTGGACTATGGCAGCTGATGATATAGATATGAATATGATGATTCCTGATGCCTGTCCCTAACGATACAGAATATGCTCCTAGTCACGGTAATAATATCTAACAGTATTCTAACTCCATACAAACGCACGAAACTCGAGTTATACCTACGCGCCTCGAGCAGAGTACCCATTAGACTGTGCGGACTGTGCCAAGAGTACCCACAGCCGCGATCGTGCCGCAGCTCGCATGCGGCGCGTCTGGTAGGTATATAACTCACGAAGGCGGCCGAGTTACAATACTGTTAGATTATATTACCGTGTCCTAGTACAGGCATTAACTATAATAATTATAAAAATTGGGCAAGTGCGAGTCGGACTCGCGCACGAATGGTTCCGTACCATCATCTATTAAAGAAAATCACGTTCGTTGTATGTATACTTAAATACTTTATAAATTTCTACCTGTTTATTAAGATCGAGTAACAAATTGCTTAAAAATTACGTTTGTTGTATGGGAGCCCCCTTTATTATTTACTTTTTTAAAGAACAATGGCAGAATTCGGTCTGGGTTTGTTGTGGCGACCTTAAACTTCATATGAACAAAACAATTTGTTTTTTTTTTCTACGATTTTTAATATTTTCACTTTGTCTCGTTACAGCTGGAGTATTTTATGATGATAAAAAGCATTCCAATTGATTACGAACTAGGTACCTACTTTATTATTTGATTGTTGCCATAGACGATGGTGTGCCAGGAATAGACGTGAGTGCTATTTATCCGTATCGATTATTAAAATATAATTATTAAAATGCAGTTATTTAATCTTTAATTAACATTATATCAATAAGCTAATAATTTTTGAAGCAAAACAACGTGTAAATCAAATAAAAACGTCACAGCATCGTTTTATTGTTGTATCGATTTCACATAAAATCGATTTAAAATGTGCAGCCCTGCTTTTGTCTTTGGCTGTGACAGTTAGATGCTACGAGTACTTCTGCGTTTTGATGTCAATCTGACATAATTTCATTTGATAATTCAAACGTACCTACATTGTTCATTCTTAACTAAAAACTAAAACTCCGATATCTTATTTTTCCGGGTTTCCCGAGTGAAAATAGAATCATTTATAGACTCTGTTACTTACGCCGAATTTTTTGAAATATTTTTGTTACTGTGCGCTTCAATTTAATTTCAGACATTTCGGTGTATGGAGATCTGCCATTGTCCTTTAATTATTTATTTTGAAAGGTAATATACAACTACATATTCTGTGCAAATTTAAAGCGTCTACCTGTTACAGTTAGTAATTTTGAGCAAAAAATACGAAAAAAACACGTTTTTTGTATGGGACCCCCCCTTAATATTTTCATTTTTTTTTATTTTTAGTATTTGTTGTTATAGCGGCAACCGAAATACATAATTTGTGAAAATTTCAGCTTTCTAGCTATCATGGTTTATGAGATACAGCCTGGTGACAGACAGACGGACAGACAGACAGACAGACAGCGGAGGCTTAGTAATAGGGTTCCGTTTTTTACCTTTTAGGTACGGAACCCTAATAAAAAAGGACCAAGGTGCAACGTGTTCTTATATTTTTTTTATTTCATAATAATATACATTTTTTTATAGTTTCACGCCTGTATCCCAAAGGGGTAGGCAGAGGTGTAAATATTACACCCACACTTCGCCATGAATTTTCAGATCCCACGTAGGTAATAGGGGGCGAGCCTATTGCCGTTACCGGGCACATCACCAGACTCCGGGCGGCTACTGAGAATTCGGAAAAACCCAGTAGCACTTTTGCCCGACCCGGGAATCGAACCCGGGACCTCTTATCAGCAGATGCATACGCTATCCACTGGATCACGGAAGCAGTCATACATATTTTATTCATTTATATATCATTTTAATATTTATTTTATTACTCTTTCATGCAGTTGCCATTATTTTAACATCTAAATACATTAGTTAATTTTGATGGCCGTTACATCGTCACGGGTGTTACATAGAATTGTATAAGACGTTACTATAAAATACAAACAGGTACTCAAGAGCACGTGCTTTCAATATAAACAATCATTAATATTGAAACTTTTCTCACACCTCGCAAAACCGTGACTCCGTATTGTTCGGAGGCTAATTTAATTTAGTCAGGGCTGGCACTGGTGTCTCAAATAGTTTTTCAAGTAACATTATATTTTTTTTATAGAGTATCGCCTGTAGCCCCGAAGGGGTAGGCAGAGGTGTAGCATCAGTAACATTACACCCACATTTCGCCATGAAATTTTAGGTCCCACGTAATAGGGGGCTAGCCTATTGCCGTAACCGGGCACATCACCAGACTCCGTGCTGCTACTGAGAATTCGGAAAAACCCAGTAACACTTTTGCCCGACCCGGGAATCGAACCCGGGACCTCCGATCAGCAGTCGCATACGCTATTCACTGGACTACGGAGGCAGTCATTATATTTGATGTAAAATAATGTTTTGAGCATGTATGTAGGTATTTTCCCTTCGTAGTTCGTGTTGCTAAGGATAATGTCGTTTGATTAAATTAGTTCAACTGCTTCCATACAATTTCATTACAGAGTCTGGCCGGTCTTAGACAGTGTAAGTTACAAAGAAAATTCTAAAAAAGATATCTCTACCTTTGTCGGTGGTCGCTGAATCCTATAGTGGTGGATATTTACAGTAAAATGATATAACACGGCCAACACATTTATTGAACCACGCCATCCAATCATTCTTCTCCTTCTTCTTCTTCGTATGAATCAGAGGCGGCTCGTGAAAGATTATATTGGGTGTTCACTAAAAAAAAAAGATGAAACTGCTTACCATTTATTTTGTGAACGCTTTTACAATTAAGTAAGAAAGATGACGTGCTAAATCATCGATACCTACCTGAACCGTCCACGCAGTATCAACTCCGGCGCCACTAAACAAAATACACGGAAAACAAAACAGCTTCTTACTTCCTTCGCAATTTCGCAACCACATAACCAAAGCGTTTTATCATATTGGTCGTTTTTTTTAGGTTTTTCACAGTTTTTTATAAAGTTTACGCTGTTATATTCCATATTAGTTACACAATTTAACTGTCTTTCTTAAACATATACACACAATCACACATACAATTAACTATATTTTAAACACCAATCCTTTTCTAATTACCAACACACTTGCAGAGAATGTTTTGCTTTTGTTTACATTCAAATGATACCGACAAAACACTATTTAAAAAAAACGGCGCACACGTTTTAATTTTTCTTCGTGACAAACGGTTATATCATTTAGTCGGGTAATATATTCGCGCATGCGCACCTCGTCAAGCTAGCCAGGAGCGGCGCTCCATATTTGGCTTATTTCTCATACTAATCTTTTGTCTCACGCGCCCAGCGCATAGAACGCTCTCTCTTTCGCACTCATTACATTTCAGTATTAAGCGTTGTACTAAGCTTTCGTCAACGAAGAGCGCTGGTATGAGCGCTCCACTCAACAAAAATACCTGTGTAGGTATGTTTCAAGAGTGTTGACAAAATTATGATAAACAGCTTAGTAGTCAAATACTTATTTGTGGATATGCATTAGGTATAGAAAAGAGAATAGCTGTGTATTAAAATATTGATATGCGTTGTATAGGTACATATATTTTATAATTTTGGGAGTTCACTGCTCCAGCGCTCCTTTGAACGAGCCGCCACTGGTATGAATATGTGGCCAACTCTAGTGTCGGAGTTTTCAGACCGCCCGAAGGCCTCCGACATGGCCTAACGATTCTTATCTTGGGAAAAGAACCGGGACCGACAGCTTTATGTGCCCTCCGAAGCATGGTTGCGCTCAGATGTAAAAGCCACACATGGTCACCCATCCAAGTGGTGTGCAGGCGTTGCTTAACTTTGCCGATGTGTTACGAACGGCAAGCCAAGTCTCGCTATGAGCGCTACAATAAATCCAATCATTAAAATATTGATTAGCTAAGTGAATGAATACAACGTTCAACACTACAAAAAACAAAACGTACAAAACTGGCACACCGGACAATCTCTTGATATCGCACTTTTTTGTCAGTGATTCTTATTCACATACCATCGCGACTCTTAGTAATAAGATGTTCAATTGACCGAAACTAAAAAAATTGTATGCCGAAAACTTTTATTGAGCTTCACGCTTGAGTGAGTTCTAAAGTAGTGCCAACCCTACCGCAGAATAATAGTAGTTTAGTTCCGTCGATTTAGCTCGGAAATGAGCGTAATGTCGGCTAAGCTCCGCGATAAATGTGCTGGAAACAATGTGCTTTATGATTATGACCGTTTAGGGAATACTGCGAAGGTATGTCTAATGTGTATTCGCTTACCGTTATGGCCTGGGTGTAGTTTGTCATAGACCGCGTGCTTGAATGCCATTGTTACGTTCAATTTTTTTAATATTAGGCATTAGGGTGCATAGGGTTCCCACCAATAACTTAGGGTCCCAAGCCAACCTCACCTGCAAGTTGTGCACCTGCCGATAAACGGACGAGGCTCTGGCAAACAAAATATCCCGATAAGAGGCAATGGGCTCGCCACCTATTACGTGGGATCAAAACACTGGCGAAAAGCGGGCGTTTAATATGCCTCTGCCTACCCTTTCGGGGAAACAGGCGTGAATCTATGTATGTATGTATGTCGTAATATTAGTCCTGTTTGAGGTTAAACCCACAGTTCACACATATATTTTACGATAACATTGTATCAGCCTCCCATATGTAGGTTTGCATCGGGGAAATTTAGTCTATCTGATCAGTTCATCTGCTTGATTTATGAACTTTGATATGATTCTTTGATGAACCAATCGCAGCCATGTAGTCGAGATCTCTGCACCATCCCATGTTTATTGGTAAAAAAATGCATTCCTAAAGCATAACATGGTTGTTCCTTGAGAACGTTGAACTTTATAAACTGTAATTTTGCTATTACCATCATCCCGCCATTCGTGAAGCAATAATTTCTAACCGTACCAAGAATCACCTATACTTAAAACCAATATAATTAGAGCAGAACATAAGCACTAAAGTATCTAATCAGTATGCTCTCGACGAATTATCTAGATGGACTCTCTGCGCAGTAGTAAAACTGCTCCACATTCTGCAACTACTGACATGGAAACACATATTCATGTATAATGAAATGATTGTGTGCTGTGAGGAAGGCTACTACAAAGTAGAGACAGTTATGTTCAACACGTCATCTGCTACCAAAACATTTAACGTAAGGTTATATAGTTACTAAAATCTTTAAGGCGATTTTTTAAAACGCATCTAGCAACATCAAGCATTTTCATAAATGTGTCCTTAATGTGTTCCAATTTTACGTAACATTTAAAATTAACTAGAATTACATCACTTTTATCTCTGAGTAGAAATAATGAACAACAGAACTTGACATTATTGCGTCTTAAATTGAATTTCTCATTGAATATATGTAAGTAAGAAGTGAATGGGCACTCATGCCGCCAGCCGCCATTAAATACGCACAGATTAAAAACTACATACGATATAAAACAATGAAACAATAGTTGGTATTGTTTATGGAGCGAAAATTTTAATGTTAATAATATAACGGGGTACTATGCACAGAAACGGTATGAAATGATTTTGAGTGCAAATTAATTAACTGCATGTCTCGAGCACGTGTTTTTGAAATTAATGTAATAACTTCGTCTAAAATAACGATTTCAAAAGCCACCATCTGCCCACGTATCTTGGTGTATTCTGTGACCGTTTATATCGGTGTTCACTGATTAAACTTTATCTACAATATTCACTATGCAGCCTTTAAACAATTCGTCATAATTTCTAACATAACTAAGTTTACCATTTGGTCATCAGTCATCAGTCTACAACTGAGTATTTTGGTTGAATTCGTTTCTATACAACCAATGAATTTTAATTAATTGTTTTGATTTGTTTAATTTTAATTTATTGACATTTTATTTTTTTAATCTTAATTAATTGAATTTTTAAGTTATTGCATGTAATTAAAGTATTAATTTAGGGAACTTAACTGTAGAACAAGCGCTAATCCCGCCGACAAACTGTTTTGCAGTTTGGTGGGTAAATATAGAGGGGTATTTCTTTCAGATAATGTATTTTTCATATTATTAATAGTAGGGATAAAGACCATCACAAAAAAATATCGAAGTTCGCTTTTTTACTGCTTTATTTTTCGATTGAGTCAAGGGGGTCATCCTTGACTCTAACTGAACTGAACTTCTTCAGCGAATGAGTACCCAAGTAACTCCTTAAACCGTTACGCCATCTTGTCAGATCTGAACTGAAGTTTGGCATCTCTGCTGGTGACATAAACTTTGCAAATGCGCCGTACGCCAGTGGTTTTCAAATGTCGCGTCGTCATTTATAGAGTTTTGTAATTCGGCACACGAACAGGGAAGCTACGCTCAGCCACGATGGCCGTTGCGCAATGCTTATTTAATATAGTGTACCTTACTGGAGCTTGGGCTCAAGCACAGATTATTAAATAAACAAAGGTTACTAACCTCTAGGGTGGATTTTTGTATAAAGTGATATTTTAATTCTGTTCCAAAATGTTTCAGAGGTAAGACCTGAATTGTATGAGGCGTTTTAAAATTTAATTTTCAACTCAAACTGATTTTTCATTAAATATTATAGTATTTGGCTGCACTAATAAAGAATCTATAAAATTTTAAGGTCGTTTGGAATAGTTATTTGTGCAACAAGAGTGCAAAGTTGTTTTTTGTTTCGAGTGCTGATTTTGAGTCCCGAGCAGGCGAAGGATTCTATGATTGATTCACGAGCGTAGCGAGTGAATCAAAGTTAGAATCCTGAGCGTGGTGAGGGACTCAACAGCACGAGATACAAAAAACTTTGCTCTCGTGTAGCACACATAGCTATTCACCACAGCAGTGAGAACACATATTACTTAGGAGACAAAGAAATGAACAGGAATAGATTGAATTCAGCATAATCACTTGTTGATTTAACACTTCTGGTGTTAAAGTACAGTCATCATCGCTAGTTTCACTCATCTTTTTAGATTATTTTTTATATGAATATAATTTTTACACATTACGCTATACCTAATGTATCAGCATCAGCGAAATTTTTATTCCCGCTACTTTTTTAAATCGCGTTTTAATACCGCGTCCCTGATGTTTATTTTTCAAATGTATCATTGTTGTAATTCTAAATAAAAATGTATTGGTTAAATACTAATTTTATACTATTTATTAGACTTATTTTTATTAAAATCCAATAATAAATTAAACATGTAAACAATAACATATAAAAAAAAGTAATTTCTTTATTACAAACTAGAGGACGCCAGCAGCTACGCCTGCGTTTTTTTTTAATTTACCCGTTTTAGCCGATCCCGTGGGAATTTCGGGCAATCCCTTCTTAGTGCACCCCTACGGTCCCCAAGGAACATACATGCCAAATTTCAGCTTCCTGCGCCCAATAGTTTCGGCTGTAGCGTGTCTGTCAGTCAGTCAGTAACGCAAGGATTTTATATATTAAGATATATTTTTTTTGCGTTGCCGTAGGTGTTTTCTTTGAGCTCGAATTCCAAAATCGAATTTCGAATTCGAAGGGGTTTGTTTTTTCACTCACTTTTTATATGCATGTGAAAGAGACAGAGCACAATAAAATTCGAATGTTTCAAATTTATGGCTGAACAATGTCAATTCGTGACACTGAAGATTGAAAAATTAAAAAGCTACTTTTACTCACGCTCGAATCAAAATCGCGTTTTGTTCACTGTTGTCTCGCAGCAAAAGCGGCATGTTTGAGTTGCTGAGGTGAAAAAAAATATACAAAATGAATGATGTCTTTAAACCGGGCAATGTATGTCTTCAGAGCAGGTCTTTCTTTCTGTTTTTCTTTTCGTGTGCCCAACTCTGGTGTTGGCGGTTATAAGCCGATTGATGGCCTCCGACCCGACCTAGCGATTAATATTCTGCGACAAGATGCGAGACCCACAGCTTAACATGCCCTCGGAAGTGCGATAGCGCTCGAATGTAAACGCCAAACAAGTGGTCACCCATCCTAATACTGACCTTTGCAAACGTTGCTCAACTTGGCCGATCTACTACGAACGGGAAAGCATATCACGCTATGAGAGCTGCGATCACGTTTACAGCAGGTAATTTACGCCTATAAAGCAGGTAATTGTAGGCACTACTAGGGTAACTGCAAGGTTTTATACAGCGAAGTAGAAAGCTAAGCGAAGCCTTAATGGTTTCCTTTCGCCTTTGGACGCAAAGGCATACTTTCTATTCCCTCCCTAATATGGACACTAATATTTTTCGGGACATTGACAAATAATAAACTATTATTTTTTTATGGAGGGAGGTAATAAAGGACGTGCCTATTGCCGATTATGATGGTTAGACGACCCGGCGGCTCGCCGTTTAACCCGAGTGCTGTAGGTTCGATCCCCACATGACACACCAATTTATACTCACAAACATCATAATCACAAAATGTTGTTACACTTTGGGTGTTCCTTGTGCCGTTTGATTGAATGTTTTTAAAGTCTATTGAAAGAGAGAACAATAAACATAGACAGATTTCGAGATAACGTTGAAGCTGAAAGGAAATCGTCTAGCGTGGTATGGGCATGTGATGAGGAGGGAGAAGCATGTGACTAGAAAGGTGATGAATATAAGAGTTGAAGGATATAAGGCAAGAGGAAGACCAAAGAAAAGATGGATGGATTGTGTGAAGGATGACATGAATGAAAAGGGAGTGAATAATCAGATGACGTCTTATAGGAGAGAATGGAAGCGAAAGACATTCTGCGCCGACCCCAAGTAATATGGGAAAAGGGCAGGCAAAAGAAGTACCTAGATCAAATTCTTGCGATATACTAACGGACTGACAGACATCGCCGAAACTTCTGAGCAAAAGGCTGAAATTTGGCATGTATGTTCCTTGGGGATAGGGATGCACTAAGAGAGAATTTTTGGAAAATCCTACCCTAAAATCCTTCGGTTAAATTCCCACGCAGGCGGAGCCGTGGAACAACGTCTGTATAGAATACATAAACTCTCACAAAGCGTCAGTTTGATGAACGACTAAGTGCTTATCCAATTTAACATTGTTCTCCGTAGATGTTCTTAGCGAGTGGATTAAAGCCTGCGGTGACAGTCGACCTACTAAGGTAGCCCTTTAGCATTTTGCTTTCACTGTGCATGACGACATACAACCTTATGCCCTATATTATTGCATAGGTACTGCAGTAAACTGTTAGAAATGGTCTGGCTGATATTTTACTGCCTTAAAACGATGTCTTGATTCGTTGTTTGTCAATACGACGTGATAATATATGACAAACGACATGCGATCGATCTTTACTGATGATGTCTTTACTGCACAATATCTAGTATGATCATTTGGTATTTTAACTGGAAAGTTGTCCCAGCGTTTTGTAAATAGGTTATTTTATAGATTTCGATGTGCAAAGAACAGAAACCTAACTAGAGAAGTAAAGAAACACCAATAGGTAGATACCTATCTGAAAATAAATCTACGACGCACTTCAAATACCGCGTGTATTCCTAATTCAAATTCTATAAGCGTTGTCTACCAACATGAGGAAATAAAACACCGGAAGCGCGTAAATAATTAGCAGTCGCGTCGAAATTGGATGCGTTCCGTTTTACGTAACACACGATAGTTATCTAGGTGTGTTACGTCACTGAGATGAGCTGTGTGCGAACTGGTCCACATTGATATATTGTACACTTGCTTTATGTGTACAACTGTTGTTTTATCTAGAAATCTGTCTATTGTACTCCCACTGTAAGCTATTTTAGGTCTCTTCACGGGAAAAATGAGAACCTACTTTTGAATAGCGACATAGTTTAAAGTAACAGAACGCATTGAATAATATGATTATATATACTCCAATTGTGTTTTTAAGGTGTCATATATTAAGCTTAAGAGTCTTGTACCTATACATTCTAGGTTTAGAGTCAAAATCTAATTTTGAAAAACATCATCATCCTCTTAGCGTTATCCCAGTTTCAATCTGGGGTCCGCTTAATAGTCTAACCGGATTTGGCTGAATATAAGCTTTTCCACGGAGCGACTGCCTGTCAGACCTCCGCAACCCGAAGGGATAGCGATATTCCATGCTTTAGACTAGTGTCAGTTTATTAGAAGGTTCTGACGCCGTGTAACGATTGTCAAAGATCTTCATGACAACCGGGACCGACGGCTTAACGTGCTACAACGTGCGACAAGCGATACTTAATAATTCAATACGCACATAACTCCGAAAAGTCATTGGTGCGCGCCGTGGATTCGAACCCGATACCCTCAGCATGGCAGTCTGTTGGTATCTCCACTAGGCTATCGCTGCCTGAATTTTGAAAAACACAAATAGGTAGTTGAGGATCGCATTCTTCAGTTGGCGTTTGCAAACAATATATTATGTATTATGTATGAAACAATGCAGTTCATTGAGTGCTTGTTGATTATTTATCCATATATTATATGAATGCGTGTACTTATGTGTGATTATTACAGTCATAATGAGAACATTAATAGTAATCTAAGATAATGATAGATTTCCGTCTACAGCCTCAGGGAGAGGTCGTCTGTTTAATGCCAAACTACTGCATTACATTAAACCACTTAAGCACAAGAAATAGTTTTATTAAGTACTTAATTGTTTTGTTTGTTTTTCGTGTGAGTGTGTGGCCAGCTCTGGTGTCAGAGTTTTCAGACCGCCCTAAGGCCTCCGACATGGCCTAACGATCCTTACCATTAGACAAGAACCGGGACCGACAGCTTTACGTGCCCTCCGAAGCACGGTAGCGCTCAGATGTAAATGCCACACACGGTCACCCATCCAAGTGGCGACCTGTTTAAGTGTTGCTTAACTTTGCCGATCTGTTACGAATGGCAAGCCAGGTCTTGCTATGAGCGCTATAATTAAGTAATTAAGTAATAACAATTCTCGTCATTCGTCGCATAAATGGTCAAAAACTCAAAGGTCTAATGTTAAAACAGATCGACACAACATTGTGTATAAAATATTGCACCTAAGTACGTTTTCTATTTAACAGTAGACTTCATATTAATACGAGGAAAGCTTATCGAGTGACAATATTTCCTCTCAGTTACATCTTAGTAGATATATGTAAAAAAATTAATGTTATTGTTGGACGATTGACTTTGGATTCAGTTTTATCTTTTCATCGAATTTATATCATGGGTTTTATAAATCTACTAGCTGTTTCCCGCGGTTTCACCCGCGTTCTGAGGGAACTACTTCACGTACCTACCGGTTAATTTATAGCCTAAGTTACTCCTTGGTACGTCAGCTATACGTCAGTGAAAGTCCCGTCAAAATCGGTCCAGCCGTTCCAGAGATTAGAGAGAACAAACAGACAGACAGTCCGACCAAAATTAAAAAAGTTTCATTTCGGTTTATGTACCATGTATACATCCATATGCATTTAGTAAAAATCAGTTATTTTAATATTACAAACAGACACTCCAATTTTATTTATGTGTATAGATATAAAATTAGGTACCTAACCGCGTACCTTAAAAGTCATGTACCTAGTCGATGAACCCACAGTGACGATATCATCTATATAGTATCGAACTAAAGACTCAGCGATCAAACCCACATCTTAGCGTCAACCAAGAATTTCATAAATCACAGATCCTTAACGAAGCGCTCATTCAGTGAAAGCATAAATAAATTAAAATGTAATATGGAGTAAAGTATGTATTATCTAATAGTTATCAAGACGACCTTCCGACGGCCTACGTGACGTAACATATTAGATAATTAACATAACGGATGTCTTCAATATTATGCCTGTTTATGATAAAATGAGAAACATTGACATAACTCGCAAGTTCTTTCGATAATACCTGCTTGTTATGTTTTTTTAAATCTACGTGGATTACGCAACATTACTTTCTCAGTCAATATAGCAGATAAAAGCAGATAAAAAGCAGCGATAGCCAAGTGGTGAGACCGATAGACTGCTACGCAGAGGGTCTCGGGTTCGAATCCACGGCACGCATGCTTATCGGTGAAGGATAACATCATGAGGAAACCTGCATGTCTGAGAGTTCTCCTTAGTGTTCTCGAAAGACATGTGAAGTCTGCCAACCCGCACTTGGCCAGCGTGGTGGACTATGGCCTTACCCTTCTCATAGTGAGAAGCGGCCCGTACCCAGCAGTGGGACAGTATAAAGGGCTGATGATGTGGAATGCATTACCACTAGAGATTCGGAAAGCAAAGTCCTTAAACATTTTTAAAAGCATGTTAAAAAAGCACTACCTGTCCATTTAACATCATGCACTGTTCTCCTAGAATGCAGGTCTTACTTTATGAGCAGTATTCACTGTATCTGTATTTTAGCATAGTTATTAGTATAATGATATTATGAAATATATGACATTCTATCTCGTATAGTTTATAGGTATATATAATAACTAGCTGACCCAGCAAACGTTGTTTTGCAAATTTTTTTTTTTTTGAAAAATAGATGTTGGCCTATTCTCATAGATACCGGATAAGCACAAAAAATTTCATCAAAATCGGTCAAGCCGTTTCGGAGGAGTATGGGAACGAAAACTGTGCCACGAGAATTTTATATATTAGATGTATGTACATATGTGTATGATATTTATGTAGAATATGTATGATATATAATATGTATACATTTATGTATATTCAGTATATATATAAGTTGATATTAATTAATTAATTAACTACACCATCGCCACACTTGATTGCTTACACACCATTTCTGTCCATCCAAAGGTTGCCTGGAAGAGATCGCTTTTAGCGATAAGGCCGCCATTTGTACATGCTGTAGTATAAGCCAATAAAAAAAAATGTGTACTTTTCAATATTATTTGGTGTACAATAAAGAGTATATCTATCTATCTATACGTGAGGCAGACAGCATAATGCCGCCTTCCTTTACATCCTTTCCAGTACAGGTCCGATGAACTTAATCCTCTCATAATTTGGTTCACAGTAACACCATGAGTCAATAGTAGGATTTGGTCTACAATACCACAATGTCTATCTATACTTATTATAAAATTAAGTCCCCCTTTATCTGTTTGTCTAAGTATATGAATGAGATAAATCCAAAAACTATCAAACGGATATTTGTACAGATTTTCCAATAGTGAGTGTAGTTTCTGAGGTAGGTTGAGGCGTATAATTTACGCGGACGAAGCCTAGTAGGTATATATATATTTCTAAATACATACATGGTCCAGTGGATAGCGTATGCGACTGCTGATCGGAGGGCTCGGGTTCGATTCCCAGGCTGGGAAAAGTGTTACTGGGTTTTTCCGAATTCTCAGTAGCAGCACGGAGTCTGGTGATGTGCCCGGTAACGGCAATAGGCTCGCCCCCTATTACGTGGGACCTAAAAATTCATGGCGAAATGTGGGTGTAATATTACACCTCTGCCTACCCCTTCAGGGATACAGGCGTGAGTCTATAAATAAAATAAAAAAAGAAATAAAATAAAAATACATACATACTGTAAATAAAATTATCCCAGAAATAAAAATTATCATGCTCATCATGCAAAGATTTGTTCTTTGTAGGAATCGTACCCACGACCTACGGCATAGTAGACAGGGTGTCTAACCATCAGATTATAGCAACAGGTAAGACTGGGCACATTGCCAGTGCGCTTAAGAAAATAGCTTCATACCATTTTCATTAGGTACCTATGTTACAAATGTGGCTAATCGGTTTTTTTTATGGTAATAGGCGTCAAACGAGCAGACGGATTGCCTGATGGTAAGCAATTACCGCCGCCCATGGACACAAGCAACACCACAGGAGTCACAAGTGCGTTGCCCCTTTGGGTTGGGAAAAGGGATAGGATGAGGAGTGGGATGAGGGAGAAGGAATAGGGCATAGGGCCTCTGGGACTCTCACTCACCGAACGAAACGCAACAGTTTAGGTACTGTTACTTTACGTCGATTTTCTGTGAGAGGGTAGTACTTCCCCGGTCGAGCCGGCCCATTCATGCTGAAATCAGCAAGGCTCTACTACCTGGATAAAATTTTCATAGAATTTTCTTGGGTTTACGCAAATGTTACACATAATAATAATATTAAAATAATGAGTACCAAACACACACCAATGTATCTAACGATAACACACAACAATATATAAATACACACACACTCAATCTAGACAGAGAAAATATAGAAGTACCACAAAGCCAGCAAACTCAAATAGAAGCTGAAATAAGTTTAATAAATAACATTAACTTAGAAGATACTACACAAGAAACAGATAGCGAAAGAAACCCTGAAATAGATAGAGTATTCAACGAAGCACTACATTACTACAAAGACACGCAACCTACAGACAGAAGTTATATACCAAAACAAAAATCATCAACAAAACTAGCAAGTATAATATCCTACATAGACAACACAATACTAAGCGAACATTTAACTACAGATTTAGAGTTTAATCAGCTACAAACATTAATATACTGTGCTGCATGGACAGCTGCTAAGGTCAACGGGAGTAAAATCTCGCTAGCACCTGCAGAAAATAGCAATAGACACAAAACCAAATACATACCTAAATGGCAAAAGAGGTTAGAACATAAAATAGAAGTCCTCAGAGCCAAAATAGGGAGACTATCACATTTTATTCGAGGTCATAGAAGCACGAAGCTTACGAGACAAGTAGATTTAATACTAAAACAGCACAGAATACATACATCACATGAAGAACCAAACACACAACTCACACACTTTTTAGACACCCTGAAACAGAAACTGACAGTTGTTCAAAGTAGATTAAGTAGATACAAAAAATGCACACTACGTAAGACACAAAATTACCAGTTCAAACACAATGAAAAACAATTTTATCGAACCCTAAAAAATACAACAACAAACCAAACAACACCAAATAGTACAACACACTCCCCTAACCCAACTCCAGTACAGTTGCAGCAGTTCTGGGCTGGTATTTGGGAAAATCCAGTCAGTCATAACACAGAAGCAGGATGGATAGGAGATGAAGAGGCAAAACAGATCAATACTAACCAAATGCAATTTGACCACGTTGAGGTACAAACCTTCCAAGAAGTTCTAAATAGATTGCATAATTGGAAAGCACCAGGAACAGATCATATACACAATTTTTGGTACAAAAAGTTTAGACGCACACACTCACACCTTTTTAATCATATTAATGAATTTATTAAACACCCTTCAACCATACCGGCTTATATTACAGAAGGTATTACCTACATGTTACCAAAAGACCCCAATGATTTATCTAACCCAGCAAAATATAGACCTATTACCTGTTTGCAGACAATTTATAAGATAATGACAGCTTGTATTACACACATTATTTACAAACATTTAGAAACACAGAACATTTTAACAGAAGAGCAAAAGGGATGCAGAAAATTCAGTCAAGGATGCAAAGAACATTTAACAATAGACTCTATAATACTTAAACAGGTTCAACGAAAAAGAAAAGATTTATACACTATGTACATCGATTATAAAAAGGCGTACGATTCAGTGCCACACTCCTGGTTATTACAAGTCTTACACATTTATAAAATACATCCGCAAATTATCAACTTCTTAAGTAACATAATAAAAAAATGGAATACACGGTTACATCTAAATACACCAACAGGAACGGTTGAAACTGAACTTCTTAAAATCCAACGAGGTATATTCCAAGGAGACTCACTCAGTCCCCTATGGTTTTGCCTTGCACTTAATCCTCTCTCTAACAAACTAAATGCCCTGAGGCCCGGGTACCAACTTGAGTACGAGGATACCACACTTGAATCAGAGAACATTTATCAAAACTGTAAAATCAACCACCTTTTATATATGGATGATATTAAATTGTACGCATCCTCATCCGATGAATTAGTTGAGTTGGCTAACATCACGGAACAGTTTTCAAATGATATAGCTATGGAGTTTGGTATTGACAAATGCAAAATTAATTCAATAAGAGCAGGAAAAAATCACATACACTCATATCAATTACAGACAGGTGAAACTATAGATTCATTAGATGAAAACGGGACATATAAATACTTAGGATACATACAGACTAAACAGATTCTTAATAAACAAATAAAAACAACACTGATTAAGCAATTTAAACATAGATTAAAAACGATATTCAACACACAAATATACGCAAAACACACTATAAAGGCTATTAATACTTACGCTATTCCCATTCTTACATATTCTTTTGGCATTATAAATTGGGATAAAACCGACCTCAAAAATTTACAACGAATTGTTAATACCACTCTGACAAAACATAGAAAACACCATCCACGATCTTGTGTACAAAGGCTGACACTACCGCGAGCTGAAGGGGGACGGGGCATAATAGACATCAGAAATCTCCATAACAAGCAGATAACCACTTTAAGAATATATTTTAATGCTAAAGCTTCTAATTCAAATCTACACAAGGCAATAGTATTTAGTGATAAGAAACTTACTCCATTAAATATGGCTGATAAAACTCCTCAACCTACTGAAAAACAGACAGACCGACAAACAAAAATCGCTGAATGGACCCAAAAGTCACTACACGGGAGACACAGACAGGACCTTAATCAACCTAACGTCGACAAGTTAGCGTCGAACGAATGGTTAAGGCGTGGTGAACTCTTCCCTGAGACAGAAGGGTTCATGATGGCGATCCAGGATCAGGTCATAGAAACTCGTAATTATCAGAAACACATAATGAAAGCTTCCATACCAACTGACATATGTAGAAGATGCAATAGTTCCTCAGAGACTATCCAGCACATTACAGGAGCTTGTAAAGCAATAGTCCAAACAGATTATAAACATAGACATGATCAAATAGCTAATGTAATCCACCAAAAACTGGCAATTAAATATAAATTGATCACCACACCACCAGTGCCATACTACAAATACCAACCTGAAACTGTTCTCGAAAACACTACTCACAAATTATACTACGACCGAGCTATTCTAACAGACAGAACGACACACTACAACAGACCAGACATCACTTTAATAGATAAAATAAATAGGACTGCCCAAATTATTGACATAGCCGTACCAAACACTCACAATCTACAGAACACCATAGCCGAGAAACTTTCCAAATATACCGACCTGAAAATAAGTCGCATGTGGCAACTTCAGAATGTTGCAATAGTCCCTATTGTATTATCAACAACAGGTGTTATACCTAAGCAGCTACACCAATCACTAAAAACACTCGATTTATCACCCTACACATACCAAATTCTTCAGAAAGCGGCTATATTAAATACCTGCAGGATTGTCCGAAAATTTCTGCAGAACGAAAATGAAACCACATTAGTTCCCTCACACACTCGACCAACAAACACTCATAATAGAACACAACATCAAGAGCAGACACAAACATAGACTTATCATTCTTCCTAGGATAGCACTTGGCTTTGGCCCGTACTATTCTAAAAATCCGGCAAACAGCCGAGTAACAAAAAATGTATGAAGATAATAATAATAATGGAACCCTTCTGGGGTAGTCGTTATCTCACCATGAGACTAACGCAAACACGGAGGGCAGAGTAACAGATTTCAAACATCACCTCATCTTGTGATATAAACAAAAAAAATATTACAAGATGAAAAGAAAGCTTACAAACCGCAGGGCAGCTTTGTGGCGAGCTGAATGTGTGTGGCGACACTGCTGTCCCGAATGCTTCAGAGAGTCATTCAGGGCCTCGTCTCCGGCTTGCCTTTACTAGCTGGTTGGAGTGGATGCCTGTTGATGTGGATGATAATAATATTCTATTATTCTACCACATACACACATCACCATCTAGTCCCAAACTAAGCAGAGCTTGTACTATGGGTACTATATAATGGATAAACATACACTTCTATTTACCTTTGTAACATCATTAAACCTACATATATACTTTTTTTTGTAAATACATACATATTAGGCGCCCTAGGCGATAAGGCCGCCGATTGTACATAATCGTAGTTTTAAGTTACTTTACAAAATATGTACTGTACAATGTTATGTTGGTGTACAATAAAGCGTATCTATCTATCTATCTATTATTATTTACATGGAAACACTCAGACCAAGACAAACATCGAAATCAAACTACGGTTTACGGATGTCTTCAAAACCAATACATTGCGATAGAATAAGTAAACTGTAAATTGATTTTAATAAGCGGTTTCCATAAATAATAGTTAGATTAATATGAATAATCAAACAAGGTACTTTGCCAGTCACACAGAGTTACTTGGTAACCTCCAACCGGTTTTATTGACGGGTAGTTATTAGATCCACCCAGTTCTATCACGGTAATGGGCTCTAGTATCTCCTAAGTACAGGATTACGAACAAATTATAGTAAGTACAGTAGGTAATCGGTAAATATATCGCCGTACAGACACCGTTGCTACATTCTAGGCCAAGTGTTTTAATTGCACTTGATGGCTAAAGGAACGAAGGTAGTATAAGATGCTGATAAATAGACAGTCTCCGTGGTCCAGTGGATAACGTATGCGACTGCTGATCTGAGGTCCCGGGTTCGATTCCTAGGTCGGGCAAAAGCGCTACTGAGTATTCGGAAAAACCCAGTAGGTAATACTGGGTTTTTCCGAATACTCAGTAGCAGCCCGGAGCCTGGTGATGTGCCCGGTAACGGCAATAGGCTCGCTCCCTATTACGTGGGACCTAAAAATTCATGGCGAAATGTGGTTGTAATATTACACCTCTGCCTACCCCTTCGTGGATACAGGCGTAAGACTATAAATAAATAAAATAAAATAAATAGACAGTATGGTGAACACGTTGGAAATTACTTATGACATATTAAGCAGGACACTGCCACCAATTATACAAAAAGGGGATATATCGACAAGTAGACAATACTGTCGGCCAAAATATAAAGCCAGATTTGAACTAACTTTGTGTGGAGCATAGTATCCCATATTTAGACTTTTTTTATAGACTCACGCCTGTATCCCCGAAGGGGTAGGCAGAGGTGTAATATTACACCCACAAATCACCATGACTTTTTAGGTCCCACGTAATAGGGAGCGAGCCTATTGCCGTACCGGGCACATTACCAGACTCCGTGCTGCTACTGAGAATTTCCTAACGGAAAAACCAAATAACACTTTGCCCGACCCGGGAATCGAACCCGAGACCTCCCAATCCCACGCGCACATTTATGCCGCGAGACCATCGAGGCAGTCGAATTTTAATTAATATGAATCACATATCGACTGAAGACATTGCATCAGTGTATGGTTCTCTAGTCTATGGCAAAATCATTGATTATATCATCAATATGCATATCATCAACTTTAACTCCAAAAGACAATAAGAATATTCGCTCTCGCTCTTGGCATGATAAGTTGAACAGGTCACCGCAATCATAAAATTGCTGCCTGTGATCTTGTGACCACCACCCTGAATATAATTCCGCCCGCGCATATGTTAATTAAATCCGTGGATTACAATAAAATTAATTGGTTTAAATACAATTAAATGCATAAAACTAACCATAAGTAATTGGTTATTTACACATAAATTAAAACAATAATTTCTGTACTTAAATAACTAACAAATAAAATGCAATACATAAAAAAAAAACAAAAGCAAAATTTAAAGGGCGGCATGGAAATCCTCCACATCGCGATCAATTGGAAGCGTGCCCAGAATGCTGGCAGCATTGCCACGTTGTATGGCAATGCTGATCTTTGGTGCCAAATACAGGCCAGCCTTCTGGTCACGCGAGGCGTCAACAAGCCTCTTTGAAAGATCTCTAAAAAGAGATCTCGCACTTGGACGGTGGACCCCATGGTCCCAACGTTTCAACTCCAAACGGCTAATGTTTTGTATGAAGCAAATAAACTAACATTTAATATTAAATCCGTTTGCAATTCTGCATGCATTCACGGCTCAATTAAATCGACTGCATCAAAACAAACATGTCCATGATTATTAATCATCAGCGCTTCATCAAAAAAGCATTTTTTCATGAAGCGATTTGCGTATTATCCAAAATTCGTGTAAGGTCAAACACGTAAACGTGGTAGACAAGTGTGTCAATGTCTGAGTGAACGCTTCCCTCTCGTGCGGCGGCTAATGGGCAATGCATGCGAGCATCATTTGTACTTGTACATATGGGCGCAAATTAATATATTAAGTATGATTATATTGTTACGAAAATATTAATAATATTTAAGATTGATATTTAAATAACTATTTGTAAACACAGAACTGAGAACTTCACTACTTTACAATATTAGACACTGTATTGGCTGCTTAACTGTTATAAAGATTGGGTATTTAATTTATCGCTTAGTTATTAAGATAACTACAGAAACTTTCAAAGTAAAATCGATTAGTATTAAATAACATTATTCTGACACTTATTTTTACGGTAATAAATAACATGCGTTTATATTTGCATCCTGTTGATAGCGCCATCTGTTGACAATGTTGTAAAGCAGCGTTTAGTTAATAAAATAAATTTGTTATTCGTGTAAAATAAATAATTTGGTGTTGTGCAAAATTCATTACAATATTAATGTCGATTTTTGATTAGTTTATAATTAATCGTACAGTAATTTCAATTATATGTTGAAAAGGAGTTGTTAAACGTTACATTAAGTGTAATGACGGTTAGTTTATAAAAAGCACTGTAGTTCGCATTTTAATTCAATTCTGTGCTAGAAATCGTCTGAAAATAAACCAAGTAATATTACGTGAGTGTTTTTATTATAATGGAGTCTGGACACGATAACCCTGGCATATCGCTGACAGCAGCGGTTGGATAAACGCCCCCTAAGAGACTTCGGGATCTACGGTTGGCGCGAGAGTGATGGGTCTCTTGGCTTGGCCGCCATTACCAATGATGACCTGAAGACTGATGCGACAAGCGCTTGGAAGCCTTGTTTGGCCCTAGTCAACCCTGATCGGAGACCACACGGTGTGTCGGAGTTATGGCGAGCACGTCTATACTTCACGTGAGGCCACGTGCGAGCGAGAGCGACAGAGCGACTACGACGGGGTGCACGCACCAGGGTGTGCTGTGGCGTGAACGCTGTTCTGCTCTTGAGTGCTACCAGAGCTGCAGAGGTTGCAGATGCGGTTTGTTGATGCACTGACCAGAGGTATTTATCCAGAGCTGATTTGATTAGAGTTTTTGAGAAACATCCTTATTTTATAAATCATAGTGCTTACACGATTACCTACTGTCCCCGTAAGGATTACCAGGTAAACATTATACAGTCAAAATTACGAACGTTACACCCCAAATAGAACTTATAAGTAACTGTTGTTTATCCACGTTTGGTACATAACAGTGCTACTGTGCTTATAGTCATGTTATGCCGTCGGCTGGGGCTCTTGTCTGTTTATTAATCGTTAGGCCATGTCGGAAGTTTTCTGTAAAACTTACTTATCTACACAAGAAAGAGAAAATAGCTTTGTTGTTATGTTGTTCTACTAATGTAATTATTAGTAAAGAACGGTATAAATAACTGCCCTTTTCAAGTTGAAGCTCTGATATAGATCCATTGTATAAATTACCTGATTTCCTTTCACTTTAAATAAGCTAATTGATGTGCTAAATATGAATTCAATTGGTAGTCAATAGTTTATCTCGATAGTAAAACATTAAAGGAATCAAAACATTATTTATAGGCCTTGGTTACACATTACATAAGGCTAACTAACTGCATTACTTATGGCTAGTGCTCACGGCGCGATTATATGAAGCCTCTCTTGATAAATGACTATCCATCACAAAAATAATTATTTGCATAAAACCAGTAGTTTCACAGATAAGTGCATTCGGCACAGCAAATTTCAGATTTACTATATTGGTACAGATATATTCAGAATTCAGAAGGTAGATATAAAAATAAATTTGTGATACATATTTTTAAAGCTAATATTTGTAAAGTCACAAAATAGGTTTTATTATATATTTGTAGACTCTGTAGGTGCCAGAGAGGTTGGACTACGTTTATTAGGGTTGTATTTCTTTGGTAGGTGCCTACATGATTTCATTTTAAGATTATGTTGAAATGGTTACTGTCAACTTGCAGCTCAAGTTAAGGTTATATAATAAGACAAGGGAACCTGACATATCTTAATATTTGTCGCTTAATTTTATACCTGTATAGAATGATTTGTTCCGACCATGATACGTCCTTGCTTAACCCAAACTACTGAAGCCAGAAACATGAGATCTGGACAGTTCATTTCTTTATGGACATATGCACTCACTTACGTTTTATAAAAGTCCATCTCTTAGCATTTTAGGTTGAAAGTCTTAAGGCAGGTGACTGCTTATCTTGTATAAATACCAAACCTTAGTGTTTTACTTGGTAAATAAAATTTATTTTATTTGCAAAGTTGGTTGCATCTATATTCGGGATGACAACCAGTGATAAACCAATAAAATTTGGTGCCGACCTTATTGCTTAACTCTTGTGGGATGCAAGACAGTTCGGAGTATGGTTGTTAGGATAATGATAGGTGGGTTTGGGGAACATGATGTGAAAATCCATATTGTCTCTTTTCCCATTTAGCAGTATTTATTCTTGGCAAATAAAAGTAGTTGTGTGGACTGCTCATGCTTTATTTCTAAGTCAGTTGTGATTGGTCAGTTTAAGTTTATTTATTCGGATAAACAATTATTAATTGTGTATGAATTGATAAGAATTACATTGGCACCACATGTTAACAGTTTAAGATAAATATTAACATTATTTGGAAAATTCCCTTAAATATAAAGTCGAATAAAATTAAAGTTGAATTACATAATGAAGGAGGGGACGAATGATAAATGGAAACAATCATTTCAGAAAGAAAGGTCTATTTGAATTAATTATAAAATACCAATATCTGAGTGTCTTTATTGGCTTTTATGGTTTATTGTAGTAAATTTCTTAACTGAGTGGAATCATTTTTAGAAATAAGACTGCACTACTCGTGCTTTGTAATATTGGTAGCTTGTAAATTTCTCTTTTATGGCTGTTGGCAAACAGTTCAACAATTTCACAGCTTGCACTACGCCTAAAAATATTCAATATTGGATTAAACATGTTCTTATATGAGTAATAATTATAGCACTAGTATTTTCGTTGGATCTGCATGATTTGAAATCATTTCATATTTATCATCAACAGTCCGACTGTTCACGGCTGAACATAGGCCTCTCTTTGTTCTTGCCATTTTGTTTTCCTGTTTGATGTGGATAAAACTAATTTTGAATATATTAAGTTTTAACTGTTTTATCAAAGCTGCAAAATATGGGTATCATGATAAATTTATATTTGATCATCTAAAATGGCACTGTCAGACAGAACCTGAGAAAATTCAGTGTCTTTTGTATTTTACCTTATGCGTAAAATATGGGCTCCAACACTGTTGTAGCTAAGATAACTATAGACCAATGCACAGGTTGAACATGCCTGATATACAGATATAGCTTAATAGACCGCACCACTTTGTAAGAGTAGAATTTTATTACATCCACAGTTACGAAGGTTCATGGAACTAATATTTGGGTGGGAAATGTTGCCCACCACCTGTCTTTTGAGTGTTGCAGGTTGGTGATGACATCCTGGCAGATGACCTGACCTTGGTGTGAAGAGAGGATGGACGAGCGGTCCTTTACTGATTTGTATGTATGGATGACGGTGGCCCGCCCTTTTGACGTCGGTGGTTTTGTGTGTGGGCTGCGCGCACACATGCCTCATGAGCTGAGCTGGAGTCAAGCATTGTTTGCTAAACTTTGTTTCTGATCAACATCGGCGACTGTATGAGCGGCTTGACCGTATGGGCGGAGGATTCGTCAGATACCGATTTACGTGGGGGGGGGGGGGGGGTCCTCTACCTCCTCCACTGTCGTTGTTGGACCTATGTAATTGCATTGTATTGATATAACTGAACATGACAAACGATGATGATTATTTTATGTATATGCATTGATGTGTTTATGAGGCAAATTTTGCATTTATGTGTTTGAGTAAAATTTTATTTTTCCTATCCAACATCCTTCCCAAAACGCTGGCTGGCCACCATGCGTATCCTTGATCCTGGTCTTGTTGGCTAGATCCCGTGATGGGTGATGCCGTGTGTTGGCTAGATCCCGTGATGGGTGATGCCGTGTGTTGGCTAGATCCCGTGATGGGTGATGCCGTGTGTTGGCTAGATCCCGTGATGGGTGATGCCGTGTGTTGGCTAGATCCCGTGATGGGTGATGCCGTGTGTTGGCTAGATCCCGTGATGGGTGATGCCGTGTGTTGGCTAGATCCCGTGATGGGTGATGCCGTGTGTGGCTAGATCCCGTGATGGGTGATGCCGTTTGTGGGCTAGATCCCTATGTGGGTGATGCCGTTTGTGGGCTAGATCCCTATGTGGGTGATGCCTGTGTGCGCTAGATCCCGTAATCGGTGATGCCGTAATCGGCTTAGCCATGGGTGAAGCATTGTTTGTTAGATCCCGTGATGGGTGACGCATGCCTCAGGCTAAGATCCTATGACTAGGTGAAGCCTTGTTAATAACTTTTAGTTTATTATGTAATTTTTATATTAATTAATTTTGTTTGTTATGCTGTTTATTCTGTAACTGTTAAATAATCAGCGCGAGGTGCGCGCTGGATCAGAATGGCCGTATGGGCGCAAATTAATATATTAAGTATGATTATATTGTTACGAAAATATTAATAATATTTAAGATTGATATTTAAATAACTATTTGTAAACACAGAACTGAGAACTTCACTACTTTACAATATTAGACACTGTATTGGCTGCTTAACTGTTATAAAGATTGGGTATTTAATTTATCGCTTAGTTATTAAGATAACTACAGAAACTTTCAAAGTAAAATCGATTAGTATTAAATAACATTATTCTGACACTTATTTTTACGGTAATAAATAACATGCGTTTATATTTGCATCCTGTTGATAGCGCCATCTGTTGACAATGTTGTAAAGCAGCGTTTAGTTAATAAAATAAATTTGTTATTCGTGTAAAATAAATAATTTGGTGTTGTGCAAAATTCATTACAATATTAATGTCGATTTTTGATTAGTTTATAATTAATCGTACAGTAATTTCAATTATATGTTGAAAAGGAGTTGTTAAACGTTACATTAAGTGTAATGACGGTTAGTTTATAAAAAGCACTGTAGTTCGCATTTTAATTCAATTCTGTGCTAGAAATCGTCTGAAAATAAACCAAGTAATATTACGTGAGTGTTTTTATTATAATGGAGTCTGGACACGATAACCCTGGCATATCGCTGACATACACATACCTATTATCTAATGGTAGACTTTATTATGATTGCTCATAATTTTAGATTTGCATAATTTTTATGCGGTTTTATTTAATAAAACTAGAGGATGCCCGCGGCTACATCCGCGTTATTTAAGGCTACTGCTCCGCTCCCGTTGCTCATAGCGTGATGTTATATAGCCTATAGCCTTCCTCAATAAATGGGCTATCTAACACTGAAAGAATTTTTCAAATCGGACCAGTAGTTCCTGAGATAAGCGCGTTCAACCAAACAAACAAACAAAGAAACAAACTCTTCAGCTTTATATATTAGTATTAGATAAGATATCAACTGTGGAGGATGAGGGTGACAGTGTAATAAATATTGGAGTATACACACATACATACATACATATCGTCACGCCTTTTATCCCCGAAGGGGTAGGCAGAGGTGTATTTCTACACCCACTTTTCGCCAGATATACTTTAGTCCCACGTAATAAGGGGCGAGCCTATTGCCGTACCGGGCACATTTCCAGACTCCGTGCTGCTATTGAGAATTTCGTGACAGAAAAACCCAATAACACTGCCCGACCCAGGAATCGAACCCGGGACCTCCCGATCCCACGCGCACATTTATGCCGCGAGACCAACGAGGCAGTCTTATTGGAGTATATGATAGTAGAAATGCCTTCCAGTTGATTGCAACGAAATACCAGGCTAGTTTATGTGCTTTTGAAGATCGGATTCCTTTTGCGATAACCACTGGCGGATCCAGGGTTTTGCTTTGAGGACTAACTAGCCTTATTTGCTTTGGAGTTTGTCCTAGATAACACCAAAAAGAAATACAGTAGCAGAGTTATGAATATTATTGTGACTAGTCCCACCCTCATTCCCACTACTGTGTCACCTGTGTAGCCAGGTTCAGCAGCTGTGACCATTGATGACAACGAGTTTTGACACTCGTGAAGTCCCGGGGAAAGTTAAACTGTCTTGGAACCCGCAAAAGCAGAGTTATGAAAATCAAAACCGACTGAACTCACATAACGAAATAAATAATGCTCTATATTTTGATACCCGGTGATATCAGGTGAAAGTGCGAGCAAAAACACAGACAGAAATACAGCACTTAGTTTATAAACATAAATCTTTGTGTATATAATAGTAAGGTGACGATGACCGGCAAATCGTCTCACCTTTACTGTTTATAAAACAGTGGCTGCTTCCTGCATTAGTCAGTCCATAAGTCAGATGTCTGCGTGTTCTCCAATATATCTGTTGGTAAACATTGATGACCGAGGCACAAACACCGGCATTGTTTAATAAAGATTATTGTTGTGTGTCTATTAAGAATATTGTGGGTGATTAGGTCAGTGATCTGACTGTGTCAACTGTCAAGCTAGCACACGCTATAAATAATGTAATTGTAACAATTTGGCAATATGAATAATGAAACACGTATGGTGTAGAGGTCTCAGTGATCGCCTCGCCGCGCGCCGCGCGCCGGGTAGAAATATGCCGAGTGTTGTGAGTTCTATCCCTGTACTAGAAACACTTTTTTTAATCCACATATTACGGTTTTGAGTCTGGGTCCTGAATGACACAAAACTTACCTATGCGGTAGTTGTGTTTTAATAAAGCTAATGAGTTTCTTCTCATAGCCTCTATCCGATATAATATATCTGATCTATCCGAACCTGAATTTAAACTTTATTTCGCCATTAGTAATTGTTCTACTATCTAAACGACGACTTGCAGTTATATTCCCAGGCGAGAGTGGAGGACGTGACATTAGCGATAGCTGATGTGAACAGAGACCTGAACACCATCCTGGCTTGGTGCAATGATTTCGGCCTTGACGTTAACCCAGCTAAATGTCAGGCTATAATAGTAGGCAGTCAGCGTATGACAAACAGATTAAACCTAACATCCCTACCGCCAGTCACATTCAATGGGTTAATTATTCCATTCAGCCCAGTCGTCAAAGACCTGGGACTGTATATAGATGCCACTCTCGACTGGAAGCCCCAGGTCACCGACGTAAGTCAGAGAGTCACCGGTACGCTTCGGGCTTTATATCGTCTCAAGAATTTCCTGCCGCCCAAAACTAAGACCATGCTTGTGCAGACCTTAATATTTCCCTTAATCGACTATGGTGATGTGTGTTATTATGATCTGAATGCAGAATATCTCAACAAGTATGACCGCCTTCTAAATAACTGCATTCGATTCATATACAATCTTCGTAAGTATGATCATGTATCTACTTTTCGTTCCGAACTAAAATGGTTACCTATCCGTCAGCGCCGTAGTTTGCGTGCTCTTACTACACTCTTTTCTTTTCTTCATTCTTCTTCTCCCCCTGATTACTTGACCAAATACTTTCAATATCTCTCTTCTACTCATGATAGAGCCCTTCGTTCCTCTCATAATTTACTTCTTGCGTGTCCCACACATTCTTCTGTTTTCGTTAACTCTTCTTTCATAGTACAAGCTGTACTGCTTTGGAATAGGCTCCCTCCTGAAGTCAGAATGTCTACCAACCGTTATGCATTTAAAATGAAAGTACGAGAGCTTCTCTTCAACAAATTGAAGGAATCAACCCATCATTCTCATCAATTATAGTATATTATATTTATATATGTAGACATATATATATATTTATATAATTATATATATATGTATATTGTATAATTATGTTTATAGACATATTTATTAGTATTTATGTACATATGTGTATGTATATTAGTTTTGTACTCTTATGCAATATAATTATGTATTTACTTTATTTATACAATTGTTTCGCTCACTCCTATATCAATTTATTCGTTTTTACGTACTTAGGTACTCTTAAATTATTGTATAATACCCTTTTACTTTAAAATATTTCTACACTATGTTAAATGCACCTACCACACTTATCTCTCCACCACCCAGGTTGACTGGTAGATCCCCCCCGTGGGATCTCCACCTTGTCGTGGTGGGGGGGCTTAGTAACCGTGGATTGGTCACCCGCGGTGAAGCTAAGAGGGATCCAGGAGGGGACGCTCCGCGTGGGCTTGGAGGGACCTGCGCAGGATGCGTCCAACGGTGCGGGTGCGGGGGACAGTTCTGTCTGTCCCTCGCAGTCGGATGCGGTCGCGGGAGGAGAGGCGTGTCGGTGTTGCGTTGCCGCGCGCCCTATCTCCCGCGACCAAATGGTGGCGCACCATTCGATGCGTCGCGGTGGGGCCGCAGAGGAAGAGGAGATGCGGTGTTGCGTTGCCATCCTCCCTATCCTCTGCGGCCGCTGGGCGTTTTGGCGGCGGAGTCCAACACCTTAATCCGTCGCCAAGGGGGTTTTGTTCGGGGCCCGCCTGACCATCTGGCGGGCCAATACCCGTCGGAGGGTGGCGACGAGTGCTTTGGAGATGCCCCACCCTCCGACACACGGGTACATGGCGGAAGTCGAGGTGGTTTTTAGTGGAAACACCACATACTCCGGCTCTTATTTCCCCCAAGAGTCGGAGATCCGAAGGGATTTTCCACCTCGTAAAAAAAAATAAAAAAAAAAAAGGTTGACTGGTAGATAATGCTATAAGGCATTAAGTCCGCCTATGTACTATTCTTTTGTGCATAAAGAAATAAAATAAATAAATAAATGAAACACCTAAATAACTTTGAATTCATTTTGTAGCAGAGCTTCACTGGTTTCGCAATCTACCAGTGATTCACAAAACATTGCGGTTCAGACAGTGTTTGTCCCGTGTTACCTATTATCGAGTACACAACAAGGCTACTGGTGGGATAACCATCGCTCCATACGTTAGCCATATAATATATGCCGTCGAAAATATACTTACTATTCTGAAATAGACAGCAGCAGCCGTAATTGACACAGCAATTTTACTCAAGTCTTGAACCACACATCCAATTAACCGAATTAGCGACTAGCCTCTCAGACAACTGGCCCATCGCATATCGTAGTATAGATAGTACGGCACATAAATGAGAACAGATTGGCAAACGAGCAGTTACTTCGAGTTGCGGACGAAATCACCAGCTCAATTAAACTGGGAGCTGATAAGACACTTTAAGCTAATGTATAGACGCAATGCGTTTTAGCAAGTGGCTTTGATGACCGGGTGATAGCTAGTTTCAAATTCTCTAATAACTTAAGGGATCACTTTGTTGTTCGTCTGATAGTGTGTCTGAGTCAAGAATCTCATGAATTGAGTGGATATTAATATAAAATACTAGCTTTTTCCCGCTGCTTCGCACTCGTAAATTTTGCTTACATAAAATGTTTTGTATAAACTTCCCTACAATCCTCAAGGAACATATTTATTTATTTATTTTATTTAAAAACTTTATGCACATACATACTGTACAATGGTGGACATAATGCCTTGAGGCATTCTCTACCTGTCGACCTTTAGGTGGTACAGAGATAAATGTGGTAGGTGCACAAGAGATTTGTTTTTACACGTTTTCAAATAATATACATTAACTGATAAGATGAGCATATTAGTAATAATTATGAAGTATAATAGATAATATTGGATATAACAATATACCTAATACATAATATAATAATATGGTACATAGATAAGGAATAATAACATATAATAATAAAATTATATAATAATATGATACATACGTATAAATATATACATACACAATACATATAAATACATACTTATAATAATGGATGAGAAGGATGTGCTGATTCCTTCAATCTCTTAAACAGGAGATCACGTACTTTCATTTTGAATGCGTAACGGTTAGTGGACATTCTGACTTCAAGAGGGAGCACGTTCCCTCTTGAAGTCAGAATGTCCACTAACTAATAACATACCTACATGCCAAATTTCACCTACTTGCGCTCAGTAGTTTCGGCTGTAGCGTGTCTGTCAGTCAGTCAGTAACGCAAGGATTTTATATATACACAGATGAAAGCGATTCGATTGATAAATAAAAACTTATACACAAACTCGTACTCTCTTTTCTACCCTCTTAGGGGAAGAATTTCCAAAATAAATGTCTTTGGGCTCTATGACAGAGAGCGGTCAAGCGTTCAAGCGGTCAGTTTTGCGTTCTTTGTGTTACATTACGTTACATAGACCGCGTGACCGCTCTCTGTCTGATAGGACCCTATGTAACGTAATATAACACAAAGAACGCAAAACTGACCGCATGAACGCTTGACCGCGTGACCGCTCTCTGTCTGATAGAGCCCTTTGTGTTCGCTGACGTCCTTTGCGGATCCAATAAACAAAGTATGAAGTTAATCCCTTGAAGTATTAAAAAGGTTTCATACAAATTCTGAGTCCCCTTTTTATCCACTTAAGGGTAAGAATTTCCAAAAAGACTTTCTTAGTGTTCATTTACCTACTCCATTTGAGGAAGCAATATACAAAGTTTGAAGATAATCCATTGAAGGAATAAAAAGTTTCATACGAACTTTGGCAACCTTTTTCACTCCCTTAGGGGAGCAATTTCCAAAAATCCTCACGTAGTGCGCCCCCACACACTTCAAGGAACATATAGGTATGCCAAATTTCACCTACTTGCGCTCAGTAGTTTCGGCTGTAGCGTGTCTGTCAGTCAGTCAGTAACGCAAGGTTTTTATATATAGAGAAGATTTTAGGCTTCAATGCCGTGATGCTTTATACGAAACAAGCTTCTATGCAAACGCAATAAATAATCGGGAAATTAGGCAAGAAGCAAAACCTTTCACATATACAGGCTGTAAAAAGACTCTTAACGAAAACTGAAATCCCATGTTTTAACAATCACTACGAACATTTTTTACTTCGGAACCATACCTGGGAAATTACTGGTTCAGGAGATATTGAGGCTCAAAGTTAGTTTAGAATTTTTCTAATTAGGTACAAAATCGATGCATTTACCCCGCCAATATGTTCTTTAGATGCTCTATGACCCCATGGATAAGTAGGTATTTCGAGCATTCCACGCGCGCGCTTTTAATTGCGGTTTAAAAAATGTGAAAACTTAAAAAAACATTTCCCAAGCATTATTTTTGGTTAGTGTGACTTGGCATGATGTCCACAACGACTTCGGCTTGGTGATGGGTCTTGTGACACCCTGTATATTCAAGACCGCAGTAAACTGATTTTTTTAAAAGATTGTGCCAATTAGTCCACAAAAGACTTGAATGCAACCAGGATAACTCTAGGAGGATGACCCTTGTGATTCGCGTTGATATCAGTCTTATTTTCTACACATTACTTCATCGGAATAAATTGATAATTATTAGGCCTTTGTCACACTTGACGGAATTTCCGTCGCGGATCCTCCACGGCGGAACGCCTATACAAGTTATTGTATATAAATAACCATTACCAGGCACACTATGCGGATGATCCGTCACTCCGATTCCTCTCAGCATTTACCGTAACGGAAGATCCGCGACGGAACTTCCGTCAAGTGTGGCGACGGCCTTAATGTTCTTATGGGAAACAAGCGTGAGCCTATGTATGTATGTATGTATTGATGTTCTAAATATGCGGCCACTCAGCCAGTCATCATTCAATCCTTACCAACATCCGACGTCATTCCCCAGTAATGGCAAATGACGATAAAAATGCTCCGGCATTTCCTAAGCATTAGCCTCAAAAGGCGTTATTTGCACCTGTGCTGTGCTGAGCGTGTTAATTGTAGCGGGGTCACGTAGAGAACGTGCGGTTTTGTCACTTTATTGATCTTTATAGATTGCAATTTTGTTTGTAGTGTTTCCTTTTTGGTTGATTGACGGCTCAGTGACCTTAGATTGCTTTTCCAAAAATCTGCTAGAATAATCAGAAATAATTATAATTTTTACGTCTCGCTATTGGGAGATGGAACCAAAATGCGAACCGTATATTTGTCTATTTGCTAAAAACTTTTTGTTTGGACCACGAAAGGTTTTTATTGTATCGGAACCGACTGCTGCGACTAAGACGCGAAAGTACGGCAGGCAGGACACTCCAGCACGGTGGGTAGCGAATTTTACAAACTCATGGTAGTGATGATAGCCTGGTGCTTTCTCCTGTTCAATCCTATGCAAAAATCGGTCCAAGTAATAGGGGCCGGTTGACACTAGAGTCAGCCAGAAAGTTACAACCTGATACCTAAGTCTCTCCCCCAAATCCTACCAAATGTAAGCATAGGATGATGTATATAACAAGTGTGTTAAAAATGGCCAATAATATATGTGCCAAAATAAAGTTATACCAAAGAACACACTGTAAGTACAACATACAGGGTGTAAAAAGAACCTTAACGAAAACTGAAATCCCATGTTGTATCCCTATTCCCTACTAATATTATAAATTCGGAAGTGTGTATGTATGTATGTTTGTATATATGTATGTATGTATGTATGTATGTTCCGTTTTCACGCGAAAACGGCTGAACCGATGATGTTGAAATTTAATATAGAGATTGGGACCAGGGCAAGACAATGAATGAATGAATTGGACCATGGAGACGGACATAGGCTACTCTTGGAAGTAAGAACGCATGCGCGAATAATTGAGTGCTGCGCATGTGCTATCTGTCAGTACTGTCACATCATATATATTGTCACATTGTGCACGGTGATTACAATGTTTGCATATCTAAACGAATAATTATATACTACGCTCAAACGGCTGAAACGATTTTCTCTACCTACTAAAATTATAAATGCGAAAGTGTTTATAAATATATATTGGACATGTATCGAAACATGGCTTTGACATTTATCATGGATAGTAACCGAGTTACTTCCAGTTATAATATATTAGTCTATGAGTTACTTTGTACCCTATAGAGCTTCTGACTCTATAAAATAATCAGGAGTGTCTTCACACAACTTGAGACTGAAAGTAGATATGTGTTACCCCGATTTTAACGCGCGCGATGCCGCGGGCAAAAGCTAGTTACACATAAAATAAAGATGAAACAGCAGCGTCCACAGATGCTTGTCAATCTACTCGAGCGACATAGTTGCGTGCGCGTGTGTGCGAATACAAAGTGATGATAAACATATGTCTTGCGCACTGTACTGTACGCTTTTGTGTGTTGCGCGTCGGGAGAATGTGACGAATAAACAAACAAACATCGGCTACGTTTGTAAAAGAGCTGTGTATACTAATTTTTGTGTTGTTTAATGATTATTCGCATACCTACATACCGAGTTTTATCATTTGTAAGATTGTTTAAATGTTGGGCGTCCTTGGACGCATTATTTATGGGTTTAATGTGATTCATCGTAACTACAGCAATTCCTGCCCGTGTTCTTTTAACAAATGAATTAAGACTAACTAGTGAAGTAAGGACGACTGTGAATAATGATACATAAGAGATTGAGAGAGTCTGCCGATATTTTCGACATTATGGCAATATAGAGCAGCACTTATTGTCCGGCTGTATACAGCCGTAGCCTCATTTACCTACAGCTGTGTAACAAACTTAAACATTTAATTAGTATGGCAGTCTTAATGTTCAATTAGCAAGTAGTACAGATAACGAATGCCAAGGTGCTCATCACCTGTCAACACCGATAAAGTGCAGATCGTGCAGATGCGTCTCACAATCCTTGGCAGGAGGCACGACCGTTTAACCACAGAATACAAAGAACACTCATAGGTACTCAACTACTCTTACTCACAAAGAAGTATTGCACTAGGTAGTGTTCTACTTCGTCGAAGATTTTTGTTTTTGTATTGATTGCTTTTACTAAGTTACAAACATGTTTCGTCGACGGCTATGTTTGTCGGCAGTTTATATTTCGGAAGTATACCTATTTTGCTCATATAACCATAATACTTAGTTTAATTTATGAATAGTGACGCGTTAACTCTTTACCGATAAAATGAATTGGCAATAGGTACCACGTAGGTATAAACTTTTCATAAAACCATCTTTGGAAGGACGGTGCCATCAATGAACAATAAAATTGGTATCGATGAAGTGTGTTAAACCAATCTATATAAGTATGTATGTTGCTTGCTTCAGAGTGAGATGACGTCTAAAAAGTGTGGTCTAGTCTCTAGTAGGTATTTCCAATACATCGCAAATGTTGGCCAATCTGTGTGTTTTTCATGTGGCCTACCTAATACTGGTGACATTCCCAACCCGACTTGAATCAGATCCGACACGACGAACCGACCAGCACCCGACACAACTTGCACCGATCCGATTACTACGCACCGTTTGCGTTCCATGTGTTCGGCACTTTATTCACTCGACAATTTGCATAACATTTTAGCGCATTCTCCACTACACTACTGCGAGACTAAGGATAAGACACGTGACCAGGAAAATCCTTTGTACGATACACTTAGCATTGCATGTGTGAAACTGAGTATAATTAGCAAACACTTTGTTCACTTTATGTTTATTT
Organism: Euclidia mi; assembly: GCA_944739405.2. Classification (NCBI taxonomy): domain Eukaryota; kingdom Metazoa; phylum Arthropoda; class Insecta; order Lepidoptera; family Erebidae; genus Euclidia; species Euclidia mi. The sequence continues at coordinate 81,960,513 of OX123189.2, forward strand.
ATATGGGTTCTATTGAACGCCGCTGTTTTGAAAGGACTGCTAGTGAATACAAGTCCTTAGGCGTGTTAGGTTTGCGGTCTCTACAGTTTGCTTTTCTATGAAAGGTGGGGGAAACCATAAGCCTTCGAAGTTGATAATCATAAATACACTTTGTTCACCATCGTGTGCGTTTTGCACTCGAAATTCACGTGCGATGGCTCATATTTGTTTCGAGTCAGCAAGTGTTTGTAGAATAGCATAAAAAACGCCTGCTGCACAAATAGTTGCATCGAACCCAGATTTAATCGTGAACAAAATGTAAACTTCTTGAACAAGCACCAAAGGGAAAATTACAAAGATTTTGAATGAAGTACTAAGAAACATGTTTAAATTACACGATAGATATGCGGCCCTGAAAAGGGCCTTTTGTTTTGCACGATGGTTAGTTGCTGTTGTTGTTGCTGGAATGCAATCAACAAAAAAACAAACGAACGAAGACGTTGCTTAGATGCTATATAAGTGGTTTAAATGGGAGATTTGTCTTAACAACTTGACGGAACTTATAAACACTTTCCCACCAGAAATCAAGCACTAAGTATTGTGTTTTAGCAACTTAGCTGTACATATATAAGGTATAAAGTAGGACCTCTACATCAATAAAAAACTGTTTAAAATGCTAATCATCTCAAGATCAGCAAAAACGCAATTAAAAACATAAAATTTAATCCGCGCGTATTTCAAAATGGTAACTTCCCCTCATCCCAGGTATTGCAAAAACAATGTCGGCGTACGATTTATCATTACAATCAGAGCATCACGACATGATTCCATAAAAATACCAGTCATCTTTTAGTTTATTGCGTAAATTACATACCATATTGTATTTACTGTTGTCTTAAAATATTTTGAACCTTATAGTAAATAGTAATAGGTGTTAAAATCTTTGGGAGAAATGGCATTGTTTACCTATATTACGTTAATTATTGTCGTGATTGTCTATATTTTATAATTTTCATATCGTTGCGATGCCGATGCCGCGATGCTCGGTTTCGTTAGTTAATTAAATAATATTATGTTTGAGTCTCACTCGCACCGAGTTCTCTGTACCATTTTTTTGTTCATTACGTGCGGTACGTTGTAGATTATAAAGGTTATATAAGTACCTAGGTATTTGTTTTTCGGATTTATCCAATACTAAAATATATATTATCTTTAAGTTCCTGTAGAATTTCAAGATTTTTTTTGATTCCTTGGACACGGTAATATTACAGTGCCTTCTATTTGATTTGGTTTCCCAAGTAAAGGTAACTGAATGAGTTTGAGAACGCTCTTCGTGCTTTATGTGAACTTCTTAAATACAATAGAAAATCTGAATTATGGCCTACAGAGTAATTACACTGGCGAGCAAAAAAATCGACTCACTTCATACTTTCGCACTCAAAGTGTTCTCATTTTAAAATTAAGACCTAAATCTTAATTTAGGTCTTAAATTCTTTTAGTTCTAGATGTTAGCTTTAAAAAAAATAACAATTACTACAGTGTTAACTTTTAGACATTGTCACAATCACAACAGTCGAGGAACAGTAACTGTATGATTTCGTACTCGTTAACTCAGTTAGCATTGCGCGACCTTAGGGCGGATAAAAAGTGACGTAACCCTTTACCCTTATCAGTAGCGTTCGACAGGGTGTGGCACGACGGCCTCATTTACAAACTGTCGACGTCCACTATCCCACGACAACTCATCACGGTCATCGCATCATTTCTCCGAGGGAGAAACTTCCACGTGGCCGTTGAGGACGTAACGTCGGAGGAGAGGCCCATCAAAGCCGGAGTTCCACAAGGGAGCTGCCTATCTCCTGCCTTGTACGCCCACTACACGGACGATATCCCAGTAGTGGGCGACGTGAAGCTGGCGCTGTTTGCGGATGACGCCGCGTACCTGTCCAGCTCACGGAACGTCAGACACGCGCACGGAAGCTGAGCCCGACACTTGAAGCGCTCCCGGGCTGGCTGAAGAAGTGGAGGCTCAAGTGCAACGTGTCCAAAACCCAAGCCTTGATGACTGGACGGGTACAGTACCCGCCCTGCCTAGAGCTGATGGGGGAGGAAATACCTTGGTCGCCGACGGTCAAGTACCTGGGCGTCACAATCGACCGGAACCTGACGATGACACACCACGTCGGGGCTATCGTCAGGAAGGCCCTAGTAGCAAGAGCGAAGCTACGCCCGCTGCTGTCCTCAAGATTGCCGCTGAGAGCCAAGCTAGCGCTCTACAAAACATATATCAGGTCGCGCCGCACTTATGCGGCGCCGGCCTGGTACAGCTTGACAGCGAGGACCACACGGCAGTGACTGCAGCGGGTGGAGAACGTGTGCCTCCGCTGGGCGGTCGACGCGCCTAGGTACCTAAGAAACACGACCATCCATCGCGACCTTAAATGGGAGCCTATCGAGGTATTCGTGAGCGGTCTGGCGCGGGGCATGTTCGAGCGAGCTGATCGCTCTGAGCATGTCCACCTCGTCAACATCGCTCCCCTCCCCCATTCAGACACCACGACACTGATCCGGAGGAGGCTGAAGCGCCCCGCTCGGGAACTGATCCCGGTTCACTCGAGCGGGGCACTACCACAACAGCTAGACGACCAACCGCCGCCCTCTCGAAGACGACTAACTGGGCCTCCCCCGACGGGGACTCACCCGGCTGGTCAGCCTCGGGGGCGGCAAAGCCAATGACCGGTCCATAGTAATGGGCCGCGACGATGACCACCTAAAGGAAGCAAGTTCCAATAGGTTTCCCCACCGCCCCTTCAGGGGAGGTGAGAAGAAGACAACGAGACCCTTATCAGTTGACCGTGAAACGTCAACAGGTACACATCTCGTCAATCTCCTAGCAAGAAAATTTCCCGGAAATGGATACAACAGCAGAAGCAGCGGCTCAAGCAGTTATCCTATTGCAACAGTGCCTGAGTCAACGTCAAGTGGATCGTACTTTGCAGATGAGCCAGTCAGCGGTATCAAGAATATACCGAAGGCGAAAGCCACCAGTCTCCCGGGACTGGTGGCGTTCACCGACGAAGAGGTTCCGGTAGAAATTGGTCCACTTCGGAGGCAGACGATTGCTTTATCGTCCGTACTTCGCTGAGGAATCGTTCCCTCAGTGGGGTCCAAGTTCAACGGGAGCTTCGAGAAACACGTGGGGTAGCTTTAAGTTCTTGGACAGTGAGAAGAAGACTCAAGACAGCAACCCTCACTCCAAGAAGACCAGCAACGGCTCCCAAATTGACTGCAGGTCATCGAGCAGCCCGGCTACGTTTTGCAAGAGAACACGTCGATTGGACTGAGGATCAATGGTGCACTGTTCTCTTCTCGGATGAAAGCAGAGTATGCCTACATGGTAGTGACAGAAGGAGAAGGGAGTACAGAAGGCCGGGGAAGCGATACGCACAATGCTGCATAGCAGAAACTGTTGCGTACGGAGGAGGTTCCTGCATGGTGTGGGCTGGCATATCAATGGAAGCAAAAACTGAACTGGTTTTCATTGAAACTGGCCGCCATGTGGGGGGTTGACCGCACATCAGTATATTGAAGATATCTTGGAAGACCACGTCATCCCATACGCTGGTTTTATTGGAGAAAACTTCATCCTGATGCAGGATAATGCCGTAGTCCGCACTTGAATGCTATTGAACATTTATGGGATGACCTAAAGAGAAGAATCCGGGCTAGAGATCCTGCACCAGGTACAAGAGCTGAACTGCAAGCGGCTCTGACCGAGGAATGGGAGGGTAGGTATATTACAAGACAGAGTGAAGCACCTCATTGGGTAAATGAGGAACCGTTTAGAAGCTGTCATCAGAGCAAGAGGGGGTAACATTCGTTATTAAAGTGGTAGGTAATCATTATGTAGTAAACATACATACATACATAGACTCACGCCTGTTTCCCCGAAGGGGTAGGCAGAGGCATATTAAACGCCCACTTTTCGCCAGTGTTTTGATCCCACGTAATAGGTGGCGAGCCTATTGCCGCTTATCGGGATATTTTGTTCGCCCGTTGATCTCCTTGTTCGTTGATCGGCAGGTGCACCACTTGCAGGTGAGGTTGGCTTGGGACCCTAAGTTCTTGGTGGGAACCCTATGTTATATGTAATGTGTATGTAATAATGTTTATTTAAAATGTTATGATGTCTTTTATTTTAATTTTTTTACGTTTAAAAACATTTATTGTTCAAGAAAATGAGTACAAGTTAAGAGTATTTGTACTCATTTTAAAGCCAACATCTAGAACTTAAAGAATTTAAGACCTAAGTTAAGATTTAGGTCTTAATTTTAAAACTAGAACACTTTGAGTGCGAAAGTATGAAGTGAGTCGATTTTTTGCTCGCCAGTGTATATAAGTACATACGTGTGTCATTTTACGTATCGTACCAAACCTGACTAAATTAAACTCTAAAAATAAATGCATTGTCTAGCGGGTGGGAGCCTTTACGCTATACGCCCCTCAAAATTCGCCCCTTCATAGAAATTGGGCACAATTTTCTTTCGGGCGAATTTTGAAGGGCGTATGGGCGCTCAATCGTCTAGCAGACCTCGAAACCGTAGGTACATATATAAACTCACGCCCGTTTCCCGAAGAGGTAGACATAGATAACTCATACATACATCACAATAGGTAAAACAGGTACATAACTTTTAAAGCTATACCAAAACTTTACAAATAATCGCACAACCTCATTGACCCTGTGTGGGCACCTAGTAAGTACCTAACTACTATATGGCGACCATTTTTAAAATTTTAAATATGCAGTGGCGTTAAAAAAAACATAACAATACGTATAATACAATAATAATTTACACATAGCAGTTGTATAACAATATATAATTGTATGTAACTTTCTAAGAATGCATTTCAGAAATTTTGATTAAGTTAATAATGTAATGTATTTTTTGTAATATTTTATCTGTTGCCCAATTATCACTGTGCACTGCGATGAAAGCAAAAAAGATATTTTTGATATTTTTTTAATAAACTGTGGTAACCACGTACTGCAAAACATTTGTGAAATTATCTTCAAAAGTATATTATTTAAACTGCTATGCTGGTTCCAAAGTCAAATTCGGTAGCACCGGCTCAAGCATTTAAATGTTTATGGCTCTGAACGACGATACGAATAATAGAGTAATTATTATAACCACGTGAATAGTCACATGCTCACATGCGATACGCCTACGCCGCGCCCCTAGCTACTTGTTCGTTCAATGTAGGGTGGCCATGCGTGCAGATTTCTCATATATTTTTACTCTTCAGTGAATTAAAAATCGTGTTAACAAAATAAGCCTAGAAATATATCCTGGACTTGAAACTTTAGGGTTAGTGACTAAGTATACATTTATCTAAATATTATGTAACGAAGACCATTGTATCTTACTCAAGCTTCTCTATATTGTGAGGAAGGAAAAACTACGAAGCAGCAGTAAAGAGCACAGATATTCAAATTTGTCGAACGAATCTCCACAGTAGAGACCAATTCTTCACTATAAATAACTAAAATAAACATTTTTTTTACGTCTTAGGACAGAATAGTTTAGTGTTATAGACCCGCTTAAAGTATGGGTGTACTAAGAAACTTAGGATCGTCACATAACAGCTTTTGCTTTCTTATTAGCCTTGCGAAAGTATTATGTAACCTAAAATGATAATAAACGTTCAAATTTTTTATAAGTGTGTTTAGCTTCAAATTCTAATATTAATTACATTTTAAACACCAATTACAGTAATTAATTTGTACGAAATACGTTAGCAATCACTGAAAAACTATTTTACATTAGAAGTGAAAGTAACAATGTAATTTTAATAATACACGAAAATTACACTATATTGTCATATTGCTACTCGTTATATGAAAGATATCCATCATAGAAAAATTCTATTCTTTTTACAAAAGAGGTTTAGACTGAAAACCTAACCAGATAGCAAATATCATAAACAGGCACAGGCTTAAAAACGGCATTTCCAGCACGTGCTAGTTGCATTGACTAGCTGCAATTCGCGCGACCTGAACGCTTCAAGAAGTCAAGGGCATTGCGGTTGTCCTAGGGAAAAGACTTCAAAAACCTATAGGGTACAGTCAATCATATCAACTTGCAGTTGGGGTCCGAAAATTAAATAGATCATACATTTAGATGGTAACCCTAGCTTCGTGTCACTTATACTACAATCAGTGTAGGTCAATAAAGATGTTTACCATGTCAATTGATTTGTTCGTCACTATGTTCGCTTCCTTGAAAGGGTTTCAGTCCCATGCATTTGTTTCAAAGTTCCGGGGCTTTTACGAGAGGCCTGAGATGAGACACGTTTGTGAAATCAATAACTTTATTTGACAACTAGATGAGCCCGCGGTTACACCCGCGTTATTTAAGGCTACTGATCAGCTACCGTGGCTCATAGCGTGATGTTATACAGCCTATAGCCTTGCTCGGTAAATGGGCTACCTAACACTGAAATCATTTTTGCAATCGGTCCTGTAGTTCCTGAGATTAGCGTGTTCAACCAAACAAGCAAACAAACAAACTCTTCAGCTTTATATATTAGTATAAGATGTCAGAGATAATGTTTAGCTGTCCCTCTTGGGATTCAATACTTTAGGCTCTGCAATTTTTTGTCAGTCAAGAACTTTGGTCTCCTCTTAACCGCAACTGCAACGAAATTTCAAAGTATCTAGACGAGACTTTATAAGTCCTCCCCGGTTTAAACAACATGGATAGACATATCCAGACGATTTTAGTCAAACTGCAAAAATATGAACACAGGCACACGCTTATCTATAAACCTATGTGTTCAATTTATGTAGACTAGTAAGTAGGTACTGAGAACGTACATGAAATGAAGTTCGAAGTACCTTGCAGATACATTAATATTGATCTATCAATAGACGATAGCTCACTGCCATTTCGTCAATTGAACATAAAGTCTCCATAAATGCCTACGCGTCAAGTGGCTACCATCGAGCATGACATACGCACGTCTTACATAATCAAGATGCCTCTGAGCTAAGGCCCAGCGGGCTCATGACATCACCGCCGCTTCCATCAACACAGTAATACATATAGGAGACAAATACAGGCTGCGGTATTAATATTTATTATTATTTCGCATATATTATTGTCTGTATAAGTCTAGGTACATGCTCTAGCGTACGTGGTGAACAATGTGATTCAACTGCGTAATTTTATCCACGTGTCAGTTCAGGGAGTACTTTATGCATCATTTCTCAGGGCGGATCGATTCTGGTTACAGCAAATTAGGGATCTATAGGTAACTACTGAATCCTTGTACTAGTCTATAATTTCTATCTCTCTCATTAACATGTCAGTCTACAGGTAGAGCCTTGCTAATTTCAACAAAAATGGGCCGGCTTGACCGGGGAAGTACTAGATACCCTCTTACAGAAAATCGGCGTAAAGTAACAGTAGGTACCTAAACTGTTGCGTTTCGTTCGGTGAGTGAGAGTGCCGGAGGCCCTATCCCCTTTCCTTCTCCCTCATCCCACTGTTCATCCTATCCCTTTTCCTAACCCCTAGAGGCGGTAACGCACTTGTGACTCCTGTGGTGTTGCTTGTGTCCATGGGCGGCGGTAATTGCTTACCATCAGGCAATCCGTCTGCTCGTTTACCGCCGATTACTATTAAAAAATGTAGGTACCTAAAATTTATCCATATAGTGGCATCTGAAGTTGTATCTAACCAAATTATTGACTTATGCGAATAAGCGACCTTAGTTTTTAAACGAACAAGTATTTTGCAGTTACATAACGGAGTAAGTTTTTTTCTAAGGCATGACGCTAGACTTTAAAAAATAACCAACTAAAACAAAAATGATACTCTACCAGTTCCATAAGTTTCTGTAAAAAGCACTGCGCTTTCTCAATACATCTTAAAACTTTAACTGGCGAAGTGGTAAAAGAACATTCGAATTGGGAGAGCTATCTACTTCAAAATAAAGAAACACTCGACAAAGCAATAATATAAAAAAACCGTAAACATTGTAAAGCATTAAGTGCCGCTATATCGTGAGCAAGCCTTAAGCATTTAATTAATATTCGGATTGATAGAGTTATGTAGTTAGACATCGATTAGCATAATAGAGGTGCCCGAGCTACTCAAGGATCGCTCGTACATTGATTGTAATCGTTGACCATACACTGTGACACCTCTAATTGTATTGTACTCATACCAATGTGAGCTGTCAACCGAAGCATAGTTTATGATGCTTCCTTTGCATACTGTTTAGTCATGATGCTGTCAATTAATAAGGCAATAGGACTATGTAAGTACATTTTTATTACTTCTGCTTGCTGCGTCATTCGTTTGCATAATCTTATAATATATAAAATCCTTGTGTTACTGACTGACTGACAGACACGCTACAGCCGAAACTATTGGGCGAAGGAAGCTGAAATTTGGCATGTATGTTCCTTGGGGACCGTAGGGGTGCACTAAGGAGGGATTTCCCGAAATTCCCACGGGATCGGCCAAAATGCGTAAATTAAAAATAAATTGCAGGCGTAGCTGCTGGCGTCCTCTAGTAGGATATATAGATACATGAGGCACCGATAACCTTGTCACAGTATAAAGACATACAGTAGTTTGACGCCTTTGATCTCGTAGAAAAAGCCGACAACGTCTAGACAAGGGTAAGTAGGCTAGGGCTGCCACATGTAAACAATACCTACTTATTCAAACACTGTCTATTTATTTTAGAAAAATATTACAATTGCTACGCTACATGAATAATATAGTGTAAATCACTTATTTATACATATAAATAAAATTGGAGTGTCTGTTTGTAATATTAAAATAACCGCTTTTTACTAAATGCATATGGATGTATACACGGAACATACACTGAAATGACATTTTTTACAATTTTGTCTGTCTGTCTGTTTGTTCTCGCTAATCTCTGGACCGGCTGGACCTATTTGGACGGGACCCACTGGCCTGATGTACCAAGGAGTAACTTAGGCTAAAAGTTTACCGGGCACGCGAAGAAGTTTCCCTCAGGACGCGGGTGAAACCGTGGGAAACAGCTAGTTTATTATATTACATTAATTAACGATAAATAATTATTATAAAACACGTTGCATTTTTCGTGAGGTGACAGATTTGCATACAAAGTGTCAGTCAGCACCTATTTCATCCCGCAGGTGTCGTGGGAGGCGGTAAAGAATATAAAGCATTTTTCGTACAAACCAAGTTAAAATAAAGCGATTGACATAGCGGTGGTTTAATGGATGGGTAACCTTGGGATCAGCTTGCAGAGCCTATGTTATCGATATGAAGTATTTTGCAGATTTTTTCGTGCAAACTACGTTAAGGTAAAGCAATAGACATCACGGTCATTTTATGGATGGGTGACTGGGCTATGAGATTACGGAGAACATGTGTGGGGTTTATAAAAGGGGGCCAAAAATATGGTTATTTTTGAGCTAGGATGCGCTGTTGCCAAGATACATAATAATATGTGATAGGTACTTACCTAATGCGAAGGTACTAGGTATTTATTGAATAAAATTAAAATCACACTAGAATCGAATATTACCTTACAACACATATTTTCTTAGGTCTGCCATGTTGTTTACGTACAATAATTGCTACTTTACTCTGTGATTTGGCCAGACATGAGATATTGTAAAAAGTTAGTAGATTAGTAGGAATGTGCACATTATTTTAAGTGGTTATAGGTACATACATTTCAAAATAATATAAATAATTATAATTAATGACATTTTCTTTGTTGGTATAAGTAAATTGATATACATGGTAGATTTTTTAAATCCTTATTTATTTAAATCTTTAAACAGCATAAAGAAAGAATTTCAATGTCTCACAGCACAAGTCGTATGCACCATCTTAATTAATATTCATAAGCAAATAAATAAGTAACGTTCAAAAAACAAGCACGTGCCAGCCCCCAATAACATGTACCTAGTTACGAACTAAGGCGATATACATAACTAGGTACCGCTCTTCCCGCGTCTCACCTCTTGGCCCCCGCACGATTGACCCGTCTAGACGCGTTCGTCGAACGACTACGACTGTATGGATTATTTGACTGTGACCTTGTGGAGATACCAACAACGTGCCCTGCAAAAGGTATCGCGGTCAAATCCAAGTTGTTATTATGTTATTACTATCCCTTACTCCGTGTCGCGCAGAGCACGTCATGAAGATATTTGACAATCGGTCTGTCAGTGCCTTTACATTCATTAACTGACACTGATCTAAGCCATGGAATATTATCCCTATACCTTCAAGTAAAGGAGCTCTTAGTGAGAATGCTAATGTTTTGTTAATCTGGTTAAACTAGTAAGTGAACCCCGGGCTCCAAAGCATCTCCAGGGGCTTCATGAAGATGTACTTATGTCAGTAAAATAAACGGTTTTAAAGTGCACGTAGGAGTCGGCTTTGTTTCATTTCAAGGCTCCGCAAAATATTTGGTAACCCAAAAGGCTTCCATATCTAAAAATAGTTTGAGAGCCACTGATGTAGACTAATACTTAATTTCTGTGAAGCATTTGTCCCTAACCTTCGAGGCACAAGTGGAATTAATAGAATAATATAATATTCTACCACATAGGTACACACAACACCATCTAGCTAGCCTCAAACTAAGCAGAGCTTGTAGGTAGGTACTGTAGGACCAGACATTGCATAAACAAACCTAGGTATATAGGTACCTACCCTTTTTCGTAAATAGAATTTGGGTGTTTATATGTATATATTATTACATAGAAACACCCAAACCAAGAAAAACTTCCATGTTCGCGAACACAAGTGTTTGATTTGAGCGGGAATCGAACCCGCGACCTTCGACTGGCTGTCGTTTACACTTACGGGTCGTCAATTAAAATAAATAACACTTTAATCTTCTGTTATAGAATAATCTTTTAGTCAGTATAAGTATAAGCCCCGGCGCGGCCGGGACGTACTGGCGACCAGGACGCAGCGGCCAGCGAAATATATACGCAGCGGCTGCTGGCGTTTGCGGCCATGTGCGCGCACTGATGCATATTTCCATAGGTACAATGCATGTATTTCACTGGCCGCCGCTTCGTAAGAACTATCTATTCTGTGCCGCCGCGACCTGGCCGCTGCGACCTGACCGCCAGTGCGCGCCTGGGCTTAGACCTATTGATTCTATCTAACTCTAAAATACAGATGTGAACACACATTTGGAAAGCGAACACGCTGTAAGCAGAGATGTCGCGCCAAATACAGCTGCATGTTACCAGTTCATTGGACCGATAGTTTAGTATTGTCTCACAGATATCTGTGGCGGGAATCTCGCGTGCAATTATTGTTTAATGCGCTGGACCACAGATAATATAAGTGATCGCTAAATGAAGATGGATATCTGAAAGTGGACCACTAATTAGATGACGATGGCCGGCTATTAATTAGAAGTCGGAAATATTGAAGAAGCTGATGTGTGCTAATAATATGGGTGGGATATATTTCATATTACTAGATAGTTGTGACCAGAAAACTCTATGTGACTTTATGACCTATAAAAAGTAGGTAGGTATTTGATTGTTTGCAAGGGTTTTGGTTTCACTAACGACCTGTGAACTATATTTAAATTAATTAATATTACTATTATATGATTTAACTAAGTTTTATTATATTATTATAAGCTACTGCCTCATTGGTCTCGCGGCATAAATGTGCGCGTGGGATTGGGAGGTCTCGGGTTCGATTCCCGGGTCGGGCAAAGTGTTATTGGGTTTTTCCGTTAGAAAATTCTCAGTAGCAGCACGGAGTCTGGTAATGTGCCCGGTACGGTAATAGGCTCGCCCCCTATTACGTGGGACCTAAAAATTCCTGGCGAAATGTGGGTATAATATTACACCTCTGTCTACCCCTTCGGGGATACAGGCGTGAGTCTATAAATAAAAATCAAAAAAATATAAGCTACTAGCTGCCACAGCCACGTTGTTTAGGACCACTGCTCCGCATCCGTGGCGCGTAGCGTGATGTTATATAATAACCAATAACCTTCCTTAGTAATGTGGTGGATATAACCAACACAAAATAATTATTTAAATCGGACCAGTATTTCCTGAAGCGCGTTCAACCAAACAACTCTTAAGCTTTATAACATGAGTACCTATAGAAGTAAATAATATTGATGTGAGGGTTCACTGTTATAGCTCTTCAAGAATTTAACTTGGATAAAGTTTACATGATGGGTGCAGGTGTCAGGTGCTACGTAAGTAGGTACATCTTCAGTGGAATCGCAGCCAATTCTTCTAACCACGGCGCAAGAAAACTAAACTAAAATCCCCAAAAACTTTTATGTAGGTAGAGCCTTTCGACTGGGGAAGTACCACCCTCTCACAGAATTTCGACGTAAAGTAACAGTATCTATCCTGTTGCGTTTCATTCGGTGAGTGAGAGTGCCGGACGCGCCATCCTAAGTATTTTTCTTTTCACTCTGTCCTTTCTTCTGCCTATTCCTTTCCCTAAGTAACTGATTCTAAACGACTAATATAATTGTAAATAATTTGTAAATAATTCTTAAATTACAATGCCACTATCATTATTATTATAATTGCATAATTGTAATGATGTTTTTCATTACATGTTATGGCGCATATAGAATATTTACGGGAACATCAGTTTATTCTGCAAATGTAATCATATTATCATTGAGTTATTATCTTAATAAAGATTTATCTACAAGTGCACAAATGTACGCACTACATGTGTATGTTGGTAAATAATCGTTAAAAGGATTATTGCACATTACTAATTGTCATTCTTACAATGTGCAATAATTGCAAGGTACCTAGTTAGGAGGACTTGGCCCGCACTAACTACTAGTACAGTATTATCTGTGCACTAACTAAAGAATTATACAACCCACCCAGGACCCTATAATACGCATACCTATCCAAAAAATATTCCTTTCTTACTAACCGCTGCCGTACCGCATTATAAAAAAATAAACTTACATAGGTATAATCCAGCTTTCTAGCCTCAGGATATGCAGTGCGTTTACAGAATTTTCAACACACTATTTCATAAGTTAAGATGAACCATATTTATTTCAGAACCTGATTTAATCTCTATAAAGCTGAGCATAGGTAGGTATGTACATAACATTACATACATATAAACAAACAATCCTAACTAATGTATTCAGGATGCATATCAAAGGCATCTCGCAAGCATCGGATCGCATATCTAAGCAATAGAGACGTACATAAAAGGAGCTTAGACAGATTCATAAGAACAGATCGCGAGTTGAATCCACAATCACATAAAGGTGCTGATTGTTTTGAGCATTCACTTGTAATAAAACATCGAGCATTCGGCGTTTTTAATTTGTCGATTTGTCGGGCTGAACAACAAACACAGCCAAACATGGCGAAACATACGTTTTTTTTTTTCTTTTTTTTATAATAATAGGCGGCAAACGAGCTGACATATCGCCTGATGGTAAGCAATTACCGCCGCCCATGGACACAAGCAAGCCCGTTGGGGTTGGGAAAAGGGATAGGATGAGGAGGGGGATGAGGGAGAAGGAATAGGGGATAGGGCCTCCGGCACTCTCACTCACCGAACGAAACGCAACAGTTTAGGTACTGTTATTTAACGTCGATTTTCTGTGAGAGGGTAGTACTTCCCCGGTCGAGCCGGCCCATTAATGCTGAAATCAGCAAGGCTCTACTAACGTAAAAAACGATCTTTCTAGCGAACGTTCGTATCAAGAAAAAGCTCGAAGAAAATTTACTGGCATTTATGGCAAAAATCTCGATAGAGTGCTCGCTAAAACACTCTTGTTTGTGTTTCTGTTGTTATCGGAAAAAAAAATCGAAGCTGGCGTCTATTCGCTGGAATGCTCGTTTGAAGGGTAGAATGCTGAATAAAACACTCTCGTTTTGAAACATTCGTAAGAATGCTCACTACTGTTGAAAGCTCAAGTGTATCAACACCATAAGAAGGTATACACACAAGGTCTTATATAGTGGGCCAGTAGTTACCTCACGTGGGGACGAGTTATGTGTGCGTCACAAACCTTGGAATATGTAAAGGATATTATAATTGTTTGTGTGCTAGCTGCCTTATTGTCTTTGGTGTACGTTTCCATTCATAATTGTTATGTAATGTTATCTTTATTATGCTCTTTCACTGGCAAGGTGAACGGGTACGATCTAGATTTCTAGATGCGTGTTGTTATTAAATCTGTATGGTGCCCATATTGTGTTAAGTGTCTGTAAATATTGTATATCTGCAAATTCCTTGAATAAGTAAAAGTCAATTCAACGCGTTTAAACCAGATTATTTCATTTGGCTAATATATCACGAACCTGGCACGATGATACAAATTCAATACTTTTTTAATATAAGGTACGGCAACGTCAAAATTTATTATATTATATTATTATATAACCTACACCCAAGTTCGGAAAGATATGGGGATACGAGATTGACCTAAAAGGAACTCGCGCCAAGCTGTCCTTCTTTTTTCATAAAATCTTGCATTTTGAACGTATAACATTGTTCTTGCATATTGATGCTTCTATTTACGAAGGATGAGTTCAAAGTGTTTAATAATTTTGGGTTTAGCCGAATACTAGATTTGATCAAACAGAAGTTCTAAACCTTAGATCAGTACCTACAAATTATTTTCAAAGCATATTTGATCTGCCTCCTTGGTCCAGTGGATAGCGTATGCGACTGCTGATCGGAGGCCTCGAGTTCGATATTGGTATGATATGATATACTGGGTATTTCCGGAATCTCAGTAGCAGCACGGAGTCTGGTGATGTGCCCGGTAACGGCAATAGGCTCGCTCCCTATTACGTGGGTAATTTCATGGCGAAATGTGGGTGTAATATTACACCTCTGCCTAACCCTTCGGGGATAAAGGCGTGAGTCTATAAAAAAATAATAAAAAAGGCACATGTGCATATATGTATATCCTTTGAACTGTTCATTATATAGTAATAGGTAGGTATGTTTATTTACAATCCACGCAGTTTCCGTTTGTATTTTTTTTATTTCTGTGGAGCTAAATCGAGCTAAATCCATAGTAATCTCGTGCCATTAAATAATTACCTGTTTTTGTACCTTTCATAATGTATGGTAAATATTATGTTAACAATAGTAATAATCACTATCTTATCAGTCTTATCAATCCTCTTCAGAATAGGGATGTTACAATACACTTATTGTACGGGTCGCTTTAAGCTATTTGACCTTTGTGGTTGAACCTCTTTTCTTGGAAGCGTATTATGCATGGTATCGCTAAGAAGAGCTTTATAAACAAGGTCCCTTTCTACAAGTACCTTAAGTGCAGTCGCACACACTACCTACTATAATTATAGCCAACACTTTATCCCTTCTTCCTTTCTCACGCAAGTTTCTTATGCTAAAACTCACAACCATGTAAACTTCATGTACCATCTTAATATATAAAATCCTTGCGTTACTTACTGACTGACAGACACGCTACAGCCGAAACTATTGGGCGCAGGAAGCTGAAATTTGGCATGTATGTTCCTTGGGGACCGTAGGCATGCACTAAGAAGGGATTTCCCGAAACTCCCACGGGATAGGCCAAAACGGGTAAATTTAAAGAAAATGCAGGCGTAGCTGTTGGCGTCCTCTAGTAAAAACATAAAATTAAAGAGATGTAAGGTAGTGATCATTTTCATGAAAATCACTGCCAACCCTACGTTTGACATCACAGTCCCAGCCCTAACAACGCGCGTCAATTTATGTAGAGACAGTACGAAAGTGGCTCACCCATCGAAGGATTGCGACATACTACAGCGATACGGGCATAGCACGTAAAACTGACGTCAGCATTATGTTAGAAAGTTAGCTTCATGTTTACACAAATTAAATATAACTGGTTTTATACCTGTTCCTTTTGTTATTCTTATATTACGTGATCTGCGGTGCGTTGTTTATGGTAAACAGTTTATGTCTAGGTCGTGTTCTTGTTAGGTAATAAAGTGTTTTTTTTTTATTGTCTCTGCTTTCTTTTGTTAGTTTTGCGGCTTGTTTCTTTGCTTATAGTTTATTAGTTTTTACCGCGGCTTCGCCCGCGTGGGGTTGCTTCATCGAGACAAAAGGTGCTATTTTTATTTTACTACTAAGTATACTATATATACTGCAAAGTGCCATCAAAAACCGATATGTAATTTTGCGTAAATGAGTATCAAACATTCATACATCCTACAAGGTTATATATAGGCATAAATACCTCAGATTTTTTGCCAAGGTTTCGACTGACTTGCTTCTGCCGTGGTCGCGGCGGGACTGGCGAGCTCAGCGCCGTCCTTGTGTTGTGCCGTGTGCGGGTTTTGACACTTACCCTCACTTGATTTTTATTTTTGTTTTTAACCGCACTTTAACCTTGTATAATGTATACTAATCGCGAAAGTTTAAAATCGTTTATTCATAAATCCATCCTCAGGTCTCGGGTTCGACTCCCGGCGAATAATTTAGATTCATTAGCGATAATAATATCGGTGAATCAATTGGAATTAACGATATTCAGTAGAGCTGCGTAAGAAATCCGATTGATAGACTTAAATGCAGGCTCTGACAGTAACCAAAATAATATCAATAAAATTATACAGGATACCTACATGTTGTTTTGACAGGTGTAAAGTTTTAAACTATTGTACAATTATTTTCCACAGTACAAAATAGGCCATAACGCGCAGATAGCACAGGTAATGTAATAAACATACACCTAATCAAACGGGTTTCGATAATTATTCAGATACTGACTAGTGTACGTAAGTACGTACTTATTGTAAACTGTAAAAGGAGTGTGAAGGTATCGCTACAATAGCCTTGTGTCCTAAAATGTAATTAGCGATTGATTCGTTCCTCTTCCAAAATCGATCAGCAACATTACTAATTACGGCTTTTTAAAAACCTTTTTGAATTTGACACAAAAACGCTGTAAAGCATCATGGCGGTTGAGCGATATCACAAAGTCCAAAACAAACCGTGAATGAAGTCTGGTCTGATGTACCCACTTTTATTTTGTTATAGGTATTCGATTTGACTGGTAGAAAGTTTGACGTTTTAGTTGTATTTTTACTACTACAACGTCAACAACATGAATGGCGGACGTACTGTTTGACGTAATGCTCTCTGATTGGTGGTAACTGTCACAAGAATAAATACATTATTTTAACTTTTAGAATCCTAAAAATAACATTAATGTTACCTTTTTATAATAAAGAATAAACTTTATTGACATCTTAAAATCATAATGAATCTATAGATACTACAATCAAACCGATTTATTATTAGTGGACACAAGCCTATTCTGGACACCATTAATATTAATCACCACATATAAACCTAGATTTAGATACCTGTAGAAGAAGGTATGCATAGATATACGTATACTTACTCCAAAAGAGCGGCAAACTTAAACCGACATGCAAAAGTCATTATTATCATCCTACCACTATCCCAGTTGCAGTCCAATGTCCCCGCCTTAGAACTTTGGGACCACTTTCCTGCTATACCTCCGCACAGAAGCCTCTACCTAATAAAAACAATAATAGTTATTCTTACCTTCTAATCACGGTCCACTAGCAATACAAACACAGCACTTAGCAACAGAACACAGAACTAAGCAACAAACAGCAACAAATATCAACAGTGAGCAACACAAGCAACAAGTGATAGGTCACAATAACAACTGAACATATCTACGTGATCTATTGCTATTAGCATATTATTATTGTGTGCAAACTTGTTGCGTAGGTATCCATTTATTGGAATTAATAAATGCTTGTTCTGAGGTTCTGTACCTACATATATGGACCAAAGTGGCAAAACGTGGTCTTATTTAAGATCGTATGGTGGTATTTTTTTTTTATTAGATTCCCAAAGAAGAAGAATTCCCGAAGAGTCCCGAAGAGGATTAGCAGTCTTCGGGGCACGCACCGGTTGAGAACATAACGAATTTTTCGTCCCACGTAAGATATGCTTTTATATACATAGTTTAAGTCTAAAACATAGCTGTTAAATTAAAGGAAGACACATTATTGAAAGGAAACAAGGATTGGAGTTGATACAGTAACTAATACTGTACTGTAAAATGCAACAACACAGTGAACAGAAAAAGTAAATGCAAAATTATGCTACTGCACCAATACCTATGCTAGTAGTTAGTGAAGTCAGACACGCTATATTATGCGTAACATAAGGCGTAGGTCACACAAGAACAACGTGTACTGATGTATTTTTATAGGCTCACGCCTGTATCCCCTAAGGGGTAGGCGGAGGTGTAATATTACACCCACATTTCGCCATGAATTTTTAGGTCCCACGTAATAGGGGGCGAGCCTATTGCTGTTACCGGGCACATCACCAGACTCCGTGCTGCTACTGAGAATTCGGAAAACCCCAGTAACATTTTTGACCGACCCGGGAATCGAACCCAGGACCTCCGATCAGCAGTCGCATCCGCTATGCTCTGGACCACGGAGGCAGTCAGAGAGCTAATACATATATGTAAGCAAATATTCTGGTAAGACGAGTAAGCGGATCCCGGGCTACAAGGCGAAAGTGTTCGATGCACCCGGAATAAGGATGATGATGATAAGACAAAGAATCCACCCCGCACGCCAACTTCATGGCATATGGATGTAAGATAGTAGAGCAATTTGCAAACACATGAACAGGCAACGATTGCAAAAAACGAAGTGATCATAATATGTAATGTTTTATCTAAGCGGAACACCCACCTAACACTTATTATTGAATATACCTCTTACAAAACATACTAACTGAACTTTTTGATACCTAGGGTAGACCGAGGCGAATCGGATCACTTTTTATTTGAGGACATAAAAATCATACTAAAGTGTAATATATGTAACTTTATTGGCCATAACGGTAAGCAGTAATTATTTAGCTACATTTTAAATATTTCAAAACTAAAATAACTCATAAATTGTGCAAAATATAAATCAAAATTAAAAAAGAGAGAAATATCCGAATCGCCCCAATTATCGGGGCGAATAGGATCATACATAAAATTAAGGTTTTCTCAACATTATAAGCTTTTGCATTAATGGCAATATTAAAATAATAAATAATCAGGACATTATCATTTACTAAAACATAAATCACATGGATACGGGCCTTCTTTCCCACCCAGACCAGCACTTTTTCATGGCACCATTCTTTACGTGATGGTGGATGAATATTTATTTTATCAGTAAATACAAAGCCAATCTTTGTGCTTCGCATTCGATTCCTATTCAAGGTGTTCTTTTATTATTCTTCGTCTTAATATTTTCTTTAGTATCAGTCTGTTTCTCCCTTTTTCATTGCTTTTTCGGCAGTTTTAAGTTCCTTCTTAGCATCTCTTTTGTCAAGATTAATCTTACACAGAGGTGGGGACAAATGCTATATTGGTTTTATTGTCAACCACGTGTCTTAATGACATCCATGGAGAGAGAAACTATTCTTTGTAAAATTGTGTGACGAATTTTTTTAATCTCAGCAGCCCGACCCAAGTTGAATTCTTGGTCAGTACTTCACTTGGGGCTATAATTTTTGTTTGGGGACCATTTTCCTGCTTGTTCTCCTTATTGTTTGTCTTTTATATGTGTGAACCATCTTTAATTGAATAAACATGCTTAATTATTCTCAAAAGTAAAATAAATCATTTTAAATAAGTGATCCGATTCGCCCCCGATGACGCGATCCGAATCACCCCATCTGGAAGACTTTTGAAATAAACATTTCACATATAAACCTATAATACTGTGCTTAAAAATTAAAATGTTTCCTAAAATAGACCTATTCCCGAACCGTTTAAGCTATATTACACAAAGTTTTAACACAAATTCTTACATTAACACCAACACATAGTAAGCATATGCTTTAGATGAGCGTGACATTTGTAACGCACACAAAAAGTTACTCTCTGGCGAGCGGCGCTGACGCTCATGGCATACCGATGGCAAAAGGTGTGGGGTGAAACTGGCTTGTGAGACGTCAGTAGCTGGTATTCCTTGTCAATGCTGTATTAAAAATATTCACAAATTTCTTATTTTGATCCGATTCACCCCCTGATCCGATTCGCCTCGGTCTACCCTACGTGATAAAAATTCAAAATATAATAGCTATTCTCAGACTTCACGTTTTAATTTTACGAAAATAGTGTTTATCATCAGTGTCGCAAAGGATGATAAGATATTGCTCTTTTTACCTATGTGTAATTTATTTGATAGTTATAATCCACAGATGAGACAAGTATCAGATATAGCGCATTCGTCCAACTAAGCGTGGCACGTTGACAGCTATGTGTGCGTGACCTTTGGCGACTGGCACTGTACGGACACGCGCGTCTATGTGTGTGTAAAGTTGCCAGATTATGAATAATCTCCCAGTATTTTGCATATAGTTATGTAATATTCTTATATTCATTTGCGGTTTTGAAGAATTTACCATGGATTTAATTAATGCTTTTATAAATACTTTTCTTAAATGTAGGTACCGAGTTAAGTTTTAACTACTTCGTAAATCTGTATATATAAAATCCTTGCGTTACTGACTGACTGACAGACAAGCTACAGCTGAAACTACTCGGCGCATGAAGCTGAAATTTAGCATGTATGTTTCTTGGGAACCGTAGGGGTGCACTAAGACGGGATTTCTCGAAATTCCCACGGGATCGGGCAAAACGAGAAATACGAAAATATGTGCGTGCGAAGCCGCTGGCGTCGATTAGTTGAGAAATAAATAGTATGTATGTACACATGGCACCAAGTCAAGCTAAACAGTTTCTGTACCATTTTGATACTTATTCCCTACGCCATAAGTATGTATGTACACACGGCGCCAAGTCAAGCTAAACAGTTGCTGTACGATTTTGATACTTATTCCCTACGCCATAAGCATGTATGTACACACGGCGCCAAGTCAAGCTAAACAGTTGCTGTACGATTTTGATACTTATTCCCTACGCCATAAGTATGTATGTACACACGGCGCCAAGTCAAGCTCAACAGTTGCTGTACGATTTTGATACTTATTCCCTACGCCATAAGTATGTATGTACACACGGCACCAAGTCAAGCTAAACAGTTGCTGTACGATTTTGATACTTATTCCCTACGCCATAAGTATGTATGTACACACGGCGCCAAGTCAAGCTAAACAGTTGCTGTACGATTTTGATACTTATTCCCTACGCCATAAGTATGTATGTACACACGGCACCAAGTCAAGCTAAACATTTGCTGTACGATTTTGATACTTATTCTTTACGCAATAAAAACGGTGCAAAGGTCAAAGTGTATAAGCTTGACGAGTAGCAGGGTGTACACGAATATTTGGATCGTTTGGGGATCGAACTCAAAACAATATTATGTAAGGTATATACTAATGGAAATTGAAATTCTATTACTATATTTATGAGAAAGAAGATATATCTACAATATACTTTTATAATACGGTAATGTATTTTTCATTAACATGACAATCATTATCACATAATCAATTGACAAGTGCATTTTCCCTAATTCAGGCAGTACGGCGTCGACAAAAACTGGCAACACTTACATATTTCTTGCACAAATACGAATTTTATCGAAATTAAATTAGGAAACAGTCAAATTATCAATAGTTACCTGTGAAAAGATATTCCATTTTCCTGTTTTTGTTTTTAGGAACAACTTTTACAGTGTTTAAGAACACAAGACGGCATTTTGAGAATTTAAAAGTTGAAGTGATCGTGACGCGTGAACTGTACGATGCTTCGTAGCGCACTGAGACGAGTTTGTATTCGCTTTTCAATTTTGTATTTGCTTTAGTGGCTGGCCGCACGCAACAGTGCCGCGCGTTCCATCTGATAATTGTCTCATCTGTGTTATAATCTATCAAAGTAGGTTTTCATGCTATGTATAATATACACAGTTTAATCAGTTTCTAGGATTTGGAAATTCAACCATATTATTCATATTGTTCGCAAACATAAGAGTTAGGTTATGCCACGGTACCTAAGAGAGGCTACTTCTATCATTAATGCCCGATCCACACTCTCGCGTGGCGCCTCGTAGAGGAGGTGAGTGGAGGCTGCACGAGTGCTAGCAATCCACACTCTCGATTTATTAATTTGCCCGCTACGTCTACTACAAGATGGATTTGATTGAAGTGACTCTGGTTAGCTACTGATATATGAATATAATGATTGGTTTCATTAGATAAAGTACCATAAAAGTGTAACACAAGTCGTTACTCCACTCCGTCATTATAAAATAACGTGCGCGTCCTTATTTTGCAGCAGTTACAACAAAGTGAGCAAGCGCGAGAGTGTGGATGATTCCCTCGATCTATGTCTGTGTTCCCTCGCCTCACCACTAAACCGACACAAAATGGAGCGACAGCGAGGCAAGGCGAGAGAAGACGAGAGGACACGAGCACACCGTCCACACTCTCGTACTCGCGTTCCCTCGTGTGGCCTCGTGGAGAGTCTGGATGGGGCATAACAATATGAGACAAAACTTTACACCTTAATTCCAATAACTTAGCTCGTTCACGTTTTTCTTTGTTTATATTACACATCATATATAACGGACCGATACCTATGTACCTACGAAAGATTCGGAATACGTCTGCATCCTAAGTAGATATATTAGGTATGCTGAACGCTTACTTGCGGCTTTAGCCAGCTTAAGTCTCACCTTGATTCGACCAGCTTTTGCCACGTAGATTCTTGTAGACCTCAAAGCTAGCCAATTAGTGAGACGAAAACCGATTGGATTGAGCCAGATTAAGCCGGTATTTCCCTGTCAAACGCGCAACAATAATCAGTATGACGACTCCTAAACACTTTTTCAGAAGAAACTTTTAAACACTCGCGTTGCATGTTTATAAGAATATATATTATAT
This sequence comes from Euclidia mi, assembly GCA_944739405.2. Classification (NCBI taxonomy): domain Eukaryota; kingdom Metazoa; phylum Arthropoda; class Insecta; order Lepidoptera; family Erebidae; genus Euclidia; species Euclidia mi. Next base: position 81,983,444 of record OX123189.2, read on the forward strand.
ACGGGAATTAACGCGAACATGCATTAGGTATTTACATACCTTATTTTGCTTGACGTTTCGAGACGGTTGCTTTGCATGTCCCGTGGTCGCAAGCTGACTGGTGTTGCGATGTCACGTCTCCGAGTGCGAGGTAGAAGATTCTATTTCTACCCCCGGGTTGTTGATTTTCGAAGTACCGGCGCAAAACACACTAACCGTATCTGTATATATTGAACATTCGCCGAGTGGGGTGTTGTAAAGTCTACCTCGCATTCGGAGAAGTGACATCGCAACACCAGTCAGCTTGCGACCACGGGACGTGCAACCGTCTCGAAACGTCAAGCAAAATAAGGTATGTAAATACTTTTTCAGAAATTGACCAAGACTTTAAAGACGCGAAAGGAAAAACTAAAAAAAGAAACCAAAGAAGTCGCAAGATCTTCGCAAGTCGTAAGCAAACAAACGCGGCCCCATTATTATCGTGTAGGAGGTTAACTATAGCAAATTATACTGTGGTTCAGATCCAAGCCATTGTCTGAGACTATACGCGATGTGTCATATGAATAATTACTTATTAAATCTATTGTAATAGATATAATCTACTTAGCATTTAAATTAATCTCAGAACAGGTATTGTTTTGCAAAAGGTATGACATGTCAACATCAGATTTAAAGTCCGAACTTGATTCTAATGGGCCTACCACACGCACAAGCTTCACCACAGTTTTGCCTGCGCAAGCCGGTTTGTACACGGAACACCGTGCGTGCGGTTGGTAAAACTGTATCACGTGCAAACTCCACAGCGCGACCTGCGCATTTTTCGACTTGCTTAAAATTTTGCCTGCGCAAGCCCGGCCTGCGCGTACTTGCCTGTGTGTGTGGTTGGGCGTTCAGTGTTCAAGCCGCAGTTCGAGGCAAGTTGTCGTTCGGTGATGTACATATACGTGGACGTCCGTCACTTAAAAATGGCAGATTTACGAATGTACAACCGCGACTTTTTAAGTGAATTTTATTAAGTCTTTATAAATCTCTGCCTGCATTATGGCAAATTAATCAAAAGATTATTCCGACCGAAATAAAGAGAATTAGGTACGCTTATGAAAAAATGATAAATAAAATGAAAGAGTTAAGAACTTTAATATTTGATTAAAGGAGATATTAAATTGTGTACCTATGAGGAAAGGTTCCACAATCCTTTAAATTTCATTTTTACCCGACTACGGCAAAGCTGAAAGGTAATGATTTTCGTAGGTAGTCTATACAGTGTGGTCTTAATTGTTTATCAGAATCTGGAATACTTCAGTATGATGGATAAAAGCGAGTAATAGGTAGGTACTTAGCTACCTATTACTCGCTTATAACAATCTTTACCCGACTGCGGTAGGGTAATGTTTTTAGAGCGTATATATGTATATTGTGTACATAATATCCTCATCATCCTGGCGTTATTCCCAGTTGCATCCTCAGCTGTTGCTTCGGAGCCCGGGGTCCGCTATCTAGTCTACCCAGATTTGACTTGCGACTGCCGCCTGACCTCCGCAACCCAAAGGGATAAGCGATATTCTATGGTTAGACTAGTGTCAGGATATTTGAGGGTACTGACTCCCCGTAACGACTGCCATAGATGTTCTCATGACAACCGGGACCGACGGATTAACGTGCTCTCCGAGGCACGAGGCAAGTGATAATTAATGGAAAATTTAATTATCGCTATAATAAAAAAATTTCATTGTCTTTTTTTCACTTGAAAAATAGTAGCAGAAACAATAATTCTTCACTGGGAAACATTGTTGTTTCCACGCCGACGATTTCGACAAGAATGTGGCCTGCACGTACTTAACTGTGCCGTGTGGTAATGCCGTCCGTGTACAGTTTTTTCATGCGAGAAGCTTGTGCAGGCAAAACTGTGGTGAAGCTTGTGCGTGTGGTAGGCCCTTAACTCGTCCAGTTGCAACACAGGTGACTCAATCATACAATGTGTTAGGTACTGGCCAGTCTTTTCGATCCACAAGCACTGCACACCTCATGTAGCCTATACAATCCTCGTAAGATACGATAGGTTTTAATTGGGCGCGAAGCAGTGCTTGTTATGATCATAAGTTTTCCATTTCTTATGTCAAAAGGCTTTTTAATTCACGCGGGAGGCGTGTTAAATTAACTTTTACTTAACATAATAACACAAGCGTTAACTACTAGATTGTCTATGACATGTTATTTATTCCTTGTTCTTGTAATTCTTAATGTTGACGAGGACCCAGGCTGGGATGGCACAGCAACCGACCACCATGGCTGCGGACAGGACGATCATCTTGCCTTTTGTGACCTTGTTCCTGGCGGGAGTGGCGATAACGCTCATGTTTCTAACCTGGGCTACATTCTTTACGAAATAACTATATTTTTTTGTGTTATACAGAAAAATTGCATATATTGCAGGCGAAATATGTACATCAATCTGTATACAAATTTATCTTGGCACTAGAAATGAAAATTACCCGAGACCTATCAAAATGTTCGGGTCCGATCCCGAGGTGGTGTAAAATGCACATTGTATCTAAAATCCAGTAGCTAGCCCGCAGACCAATGCTGGTCTGCGGGCACCTCTACATCGCTTGTGGAAAAACTATAATGACTTTTGTTCAGAAACTACAGTATTAGATTTATTATCAGTCAGCAAATAGATTTCGTTCTGCTTTGTTAAAGAAACTTAAGGATTCCGATGTATAGTTATTTGAACAGTCTTGTAGTCTTACCTACTTGCATAGATTGTTCATTACTATAGTTATATGAATTGTATATGCTGTGGATAACGGTATGAGTTTGACATTTATAATAATACCTAGTTTATATTATTTGCGCAGATATAATGTGTTACTGTTTGTTTGTCCCAAATCTTAATATATATATTTCTTGTGTGCGTGTGTATGTAATTGAACTCCTCCTACACGACTGGACCGATCTTGATGAAACTTTTTGTATGTGTTCAAGGGGACTTGAGAATGGTTTAGATTCACAATTTAGTCCACTGGAAAATGTTTATTCTACTTATTTTTTAATTTATAAGTAGTTGTGGATGTTGGAATGTTTCACATTAGAACCGACGGACTGCGCTGCTATCGCAGTGTCAAATCTTATAATAATTATTTCGTCAAGGAGTACATCGAAACCTTACCTGAATAATAAAACATAAAAAAATAAAGATTTCGAGTCGACAACATATATCCGCAAAATTTGGATTGTCGAGTATTTTGTTAAATTCTAATGGTTTTGACAGACAAATCACAGTCGTCATATTGGCTACTCCAGCAAAACGCCACAGATACCGGACAACATTTTGAGTAAAATACCAATGTAATACTAAGTTAAGTCTTTGTACTAAGTAGTTTGTATGTGTAAATACTTTTTGCAGCTTCTTAAACAATTACGAAGAAGTATCCGCTCAATAAAAGAGATTTGTATCGAATATGGAAAAAAAATATTAAAAAAGATTCTAATTTAATTTCAGTCCTTTCCGACAGTTGGTGCTGCGATCGACTTGAGAAAAATATTTTGTTATCTATCTATACTAATATAATAAAGCGGAAGAGTTTGTTTGTTTACTTGTTTGTTTGAACGCGTTAATCTCAGGAACTACCGACCGGTAGTTCCTGAGATTAACGCGTTCTCGGTCTCGGATCTGAAAAAATATTTTTGTATACGATAGTCCAGTTATTCCGGAAGACTATAGGCTATAATATAGCATAACGCTTCGACCATTTGGGGCCGGACAAAAGGCTAAAAAGGCTAAAAGATAATGTCGGCTAATCTCAGGAACTAGCAGTCGGATTAAAAAAAATGTTATTGCCTATGATAGCCCAATTATTCCGAAAGGCTATAGGCTATATAAAATTACGCCACAACTTTTAGGGGCCAGACAAAAATAATAAAATGGTCAAACGTGAAGGGGGGTTGGGTCAAAGGCAAAAAAGGCTAAACAAATAGGATACAATCTATATGGGTATCGTTTTCAAGATTTTCGGGACGCTGATTAATAATATGAAATTTATTTAGTGATCCAAGATGGCAGACGGGAAATCAAAGATGGCGGATGAGAAAATTTTAAAAATCAATATGGGTATCGCCTTCGATATTTTAAGGGGTGGGGAATCGAAATACAACATCTGTTTCGTTGTCAAAGATGGCGGATGGGAAATCAAAGGTGGCGGATGGGAAAATTTTAAAAAGTCAATATTGGTATCGTCTGTGCTGTTAAAAGGGATGGGGAATCCAAATACAACATCTGCTTAGTGATTCAAGATGGTGGATGGGAAATCAAAGATGGCGGTTGGGAAAAATTTAAAAATGAATATGGGTATCGTCTCTGATGATTTAAGGGATGGAGAATCCAAATAGAACATCTAGTTCGTGATCAAACATGGCGGATAGGAAATCAAAGATGGCGAACGGTTTTTTTTTTAAGTCAATATGGGTATCGTGTCCGATATTTTAAGGAATGGGGAATTCAAAAACACCATCTATTTCGTGATCAAAGATGGCGGATGGGAATATTTTTAAAAATCAATATGGATACCGTCTCCGATGTTTAAAGTGATGGGGAATCCAAATACAACATCTATTTCATGATTCAATATGGCGGATGGGAAATCAATTATATATAAAAATCAATCTTTGTTTGTTTGGATATCTTTATAAATATTGAAATTTTAGATTAAGCTGGCTTTAGTAACTTTCTTCAGAATTTCCTGGAAAAGTAGTTTGAAAAAAAAAAGGAATAAGAAAAAAAGATCTTAAGCGAAACGTAGTTCGCCGGGGCAGCTAGTAAATAAATAAATAAATAATACATAGCCTCGTAGCTTGCTCTAGAGAGGCTTAGATCCAGATAAGTCAGGGTGCTCTTCGAGTTCGCCGTACCTAACTACCTATACACACCAATTATATGTACCTACGATTATGACGATCTTAAAGCATAACTTATAGACGCGTGTCACCAAGAACGCAACAAGTAATGTGCCTTAGGCATTCAGTCATAATGATCTCGTAGGTACGGTAGGTAATTAAACACATCTTATAGATTGTCAAGCATTCAAGTAATGCCAGATAAAGTCTTTAGCTGGTGTGCAAACTATAATTATGTACAGTAGTATATCTAGGTACCTACACATTACTATGTACCTACTATATGACATATTTACATATTCTATAATACCTATATATTACTTTGTATTATAAAAAGGAAATTAAGCAGCAGACTAGTGGAGATGCCAGTAGACTGCCATGCAGAGGGTATCGGGTTCGAATCCACGGCGCGCACCAATGTCTTTTCGGAGTTATGTGCGTATTGAATTGTTAATTATCGCGTGTCCTGTGCCTCGGAGAGCACGTTAAGCCGTCGGTCCCGGCCGTCATGTAGATCTTTGACAGTCGTTAAAGGGCGTCAGTACCTCTAAATAAACTGACACTAGTCTAAACCTATGAGGAATCTGATGGGAGTGAATGAAGCAAGAGAGATATTATGTCAGGATCGTTGCAAATGGCGTTCCGTAGTCTCTGCCTACCCCTCCAGGAAACAGGCGTGAGTCTATGTATGTCATGTATGTAGTCTAAACCATGAAAATCGCTATCCCTTCGGGCTACGGAGGTCAAACAGGCAGTCGCTCTTTTGAAAAGCTAATATTCAGCCAAATCCGGTTAGACTAGTAAGCCGACTCCAGGTTGAAAGCTGGGATAAAGTTAGGATGATATAGATAATACAATAAAAAGTAAATTAAAACAGTCGTGTGAAAACTAATCACTACAATAAGTACCTAGCTACCTAGTATTTATTTAGTGACAATTCTATTTAAATTTTACGTTTAAAAATAAACACGTTAAGACCAGACGGTATGTCTTTACTGCCATGGAAGTTGGGTAGGCCTTTGGTATGGGACGCAACGTACGCACCTTTAAAGTAAAACCGTTACTAAACGAAAATTTTCATGAATTGAGTTATCAATGCCATCTATTTAAAATATAAGTAAACTGCAGCATAAACTTGTCATTTTTGTAAAATATTGTATTTTACGCCATCTGCGGTAAATTAAAGCGATACTAAACCGAGTCATGATCGGCTCACGAAATACAATATTGTGTCTATACCAGTAAGAACATGTTCGTAGAAGAGTGATGACCGAAGTTTAAAGTAACAGTGTTATTATTTGGATAAACACGGCTGTACGTCACAGAAAAGGTAAGTTGTTAATTTATTTTAATAAGAAAAGTGTTTCAATTTGTTTAAACACAGTTTTTGTTTTAAGAAATTTCGCAATTCATAATAAAATTTCATTGATATAATGTTACAGTTTGTATAGTCACAGTTTGCCTTTATTTTTTTAGGTATTAATCCAATAACGTTTATCTATAAAGAGTAACCATTTGTTTAGTTACAGTTTTCAATAAGTAAAGAGTAAATTAAACCATATACTTAATTACAATAGTGGGACATTTATGTTAGTCACAGTTTATTTCTTTACGCAACGTACATTTGCATGAAAATGTTAGAAGTAAAATATTACATTTTGTTTAAATTTCATTCAATATTAAAATTTACTTCATAGTTTATGAAACAGTTAATAATAACGTTACACATTTCTTTTAGTATCACTTTACTACTAATATAAATAAAAGTAGAAAAGTTGTTGCTTAAAGTAACTAAATTTATTTAAGTTAAAATGTCAATTATAGTAATATAATGATAATAATAATAAAACCACTTGCTTCAGATCATGGCCCATTTACGGAACCCACGTTTGTCACGCATTTTGGAGGCTATGGAATCTAAGAAAGATTCCGTAAGTACTGAAAACTCCAAACTAATATCCATGGACGACCTTGATTATAATTTTTCACGCGATGCACATCCGATAACTGTCGATACTTGTAGATCTACTTCTTTATAGCAAGAACAAGCACTACCTCAGTCCGTTAGTCATACTATGGAAACCGAGTGTTATGTTCAATCAGTTGATGACGGAATACCAAATCCATATTTGCGCGGAACTGGTTTTCCAGAAATAACTCCAGAAGAAGACCTTACTGTACCAGGTCCTAGCAGTAGAGAAAGATCCTCTTCAACTAGCTCAACATCATCTTCAAGTTCATCATCAACAAGTTCATCTTCATCATCTTCATCTAGTGCGTCTGAATCGGGTAAGGACTTTTCCCCTGATGAGGCAGATTGCGATCCTGATTATGTACCAGCAACCCCACCTAGGCGTGTATCATTTAGCCCAACTCCTCAAAATAGTATTTCTGTACAACTAGTTGAAGAAAATAATTTGGGTCCTCCAGAAGATAACAGAACTTATTGTCTTTTTGTCCCTAAATTTACACACGTTCTTCGATCTTCCCCTTTTTGGAAAAACCCATCTGCACTCGCCCAAATTGACAGGCGTCCTTGGCGTTCGCAAAATTACCGACGTAAGCTTACCAGCATTCCTGTCCTCGGTCCACAGTACTGTAGTATTGACCAGGAAAATTTTAGCACCCACACTGGTCGATTCTGAGGTGTTGTGTAAGACCGATGCCATGAATGCTTGGAGAATGGCTTGTCCAAGCACCGAGTTACCCCGAATCCCATCTTCCTAGAGGCAGTGGAACGGGCCGCTTTGCAGCGTGATACGAGAAAATCTCTTAAGTACGTCGTCCAATGCTGCAGAGCGTGCTCGTTTGCTGGCTGCGGGAGAGTGGGAGTCGGGGCTTTGGCTTCAGGCACTGCCATCGTCCAACATAGGTACCATGTTGGACGATACAACTTTCCGCATTGCTTCTTGCCTTCGTTTAGGTGCGCCATGTGTTTCTCAACATCGCTGTCACTGTGGAGAGGCTGAGAGAGTGGTCTGTCATGCAGCAGGAGCGCAGGTCGTACTTCACGACACGCCAACCTCAATGACATACTTCGCTGGGCTCTTGTCACCGCTGGCGTTCCAGCCCAACTTGAACCTCAGGGCTTGGCACGCGACGATGGTAAGAGACCAGACGGTATGTCTTTACTGCCATGGAAGCTGGGTAGGCCTTTGGTGTGGGACGCAACATTTGTGTGGACACCCTTGCGCCATCTCATCTTCCTAGCACAGCGGGTTGTGCGGGCGCTGCTGCTGCTTCAGCGGAGACTCTCAAAAGGCGCAAATACATAAATCTAGTAGGGGATTATGTATTTAAGCCGTTTGGAGTTGAAACGTTGGGACCATTGGGTCCAAGTGCGAGATCTCTTTTTAGAGATCTTTCAAAGAGACTTGTCGACGCCTCGCGTGACCAAAAGGCTGGCCTGTATTTGGCACAAAAGATCAGCATTGCCATACAACTGACAATGCTGCTAGCATTTTGGGCACGCTTCCAATTGATGGCGATGTGGAGGATTTCCATGACGCCCTTTAAATTTAGCTTTTACTTTTATTTATGTATTGCCTTTTATTTGTTAGTCAATTAAGTATAGAAATTATTGTTTTAATGTTTGTGTAAATAGTCACTTAGTTATAGTTAGTTTTAATGCTATCAAATTAAATAATCCTTAGGAATAAAAAAAGTAGTTAATATAGTAAGATACGTTGATACATGCAAAAGGTACTATGCCAAATGATTGTATGGATCTCTCTTTTTAAATTGTAATAAAATATTATTAATTTCGAATGTTTTTTTTTATTTCTTAATATCATAACACCACAACAAATGCCAACTTTATGATTTTTAATTTAAATGTTGAATAATATTATTGTATTTATGAAATTTTAATCGTTTTCTATTTAGTAACATCATTTGCACTGTAATTCCATAGTAATATACCATAATGAACAAATTATTAATGGTAAAGTGTTACTATAATAATATAAATCAAAATAAATAATACTGTAAATAAAAAATAATAATTTTCCTAAATCACGTGTCATAATGTAAACAGAGATCTATAATAAGACCTCCTTAAATTTAATGTCTTAAAAAACCCTGCACTCAGATTTTATTGACAAAAAACGGTGACTTTTTTCTAATATTGGCTCTCCTGTAAAATTTTATAATTTCGTTTAGTAACGGTTTTACTTTAAAGGTGCGGTATGTCGATACCCTCGCGCCATCACATCTTCCTAGCACAGCCGGTTGTGCAGGCGCTGCTGCTGCTACAGCGGAGACCCTCAAACGGCGCAAATACGTAAACCTAGTAGGGGATTACGTATTTGAGCCGTTTGGGGTCGAAACTTTGGGGCCATGGGGTCCAAGTGCGAAATCTCTTTTTAGAGACCTCGCAAAAAGACTTCGACGCCTGGCGTGACCAGAAAGCTGGGTTGTATTTGGCCCAGAAGGTAAGTATCGCCACACAACGTGGCAACGCTGCCAGCGTTCTGGGCACGCTGCCAGTTAACGGCGATGTGGATGAATTTCATGACGCGCTCAAATTTTTTTTTTCTGTATATTTTTTTTGTATGTTCTGTATATATTTCTTTGTATAGTATTTTAAGACTTCGTTACGTTTCAATCTGATATATATAATATATAAAGTTGTAATATTAGCAAAAAAAAAACACGTTAAAGAAATATTCACTTGCCTATCTGCCTCTTCATATGGCATTTGAACCCCCGTAAGCCTTTGAAGACCATCTGGATTTGTAATAAGCAAATCTATTATCACAATGATCAGCAAGGGACGTTATCATCTTACATATATTATGTCACTATTGGTGAATCTACTGTGCCTCCTATCATAGATATTCATTGATAAATATTACAGATATAGAGATACACAGAATATAAAAATGCAAATAATTTGTAAAATGGTTGCTTTGTTCAAGTGAGCCAACTTCCTCCCACGAAAAGTGGTATTCGTGGTTTTATACCTTGTGTTCTCTAAGCATTGCTGAAGCGAAAAAATAATTAACTCCAAATCGCATCTACGAGAAAGGCATGGAGAAGGAAAAGAAATCGGGCGAATGGGAGCCGCGATCTTAGTTACCTAAATGCGTTTGCGTCAGATGAAACAAATATAATATTATAATAATATAATATAATAATACTCTACCACATACACACATCACCATGTAGTCCCAAACTAAGCAGAGCTTGTACTATGGGTACTAGATAATGGATAAACATACATATATACTTTTTTGTAAATACATACATATTATACATAGAAACACCCAGACCAAGACAAACATCCATGTTCATGCACACAAATGTTTGACTTGAGCGGGAATCGAACCCGCGACCTTCGGCGTAGCAGTCGCTTACACTCCCGCTTCGCCAACCGGCCGTAAAGATCAAACAAATAAAGAAGCAGAACCAAAAACGTAAAAAACTAGTCGTCAGTGTTTTCTTTCGTTTTGGCTCATATAACGAGTGTATATCGATAAAAACATAGCTGTCGTATTGGAATACTTAGTTATATCATAAATCTAGGAATATTTTTATCTGCAAGCTCTTAACGTAAAGCTCTCCGCAGCAACTCTTAATTTAGTACAGGTAATCACTCGTTTAGATATTTTTAACTCTAATCCGTTACAACGTAGTAGAGTTATTGACTTTCAAAATCCCTCTGCAACATCCCTAACCACAATACTTATCCAAACGCATCAGATTCATTGATATAGATTTCTATCGTCCGTCTAGATGTTAGCAGTTAGCCCAAAGTCTCCATATAGTAGTAATAACAACAATACAACTGATATTCAATAATGAAAGTCTACAGGAAATTCTCAGTAGCAGCACAGAGCGTCTGGTAATATGTCCGGTACGGCAATTGGCTCGCCCTCTATTACGTGGGATCTAAAAATTCATAGCTAAATGTGTGTGTAATAATACACATCTGCCTAGCCCTTCGGGGATACAGGCGTGAGTCTATAAATAAATAAATAAAAATAGAAAGTCTACAATATGAGTACATGCGCAATGACCATTAGCCAACTTTACAGTTCGTTTTCACCTTTTAACGAGCACATTTTTCATAAGATTAACAACACTCGACTCAATCTGAAATCTGTCTCTAAATTAGGTACAATTTAAAAACAATCTTACCTTTTCAACTTCACACTGCAGCATATTCACAAGAAAAAGAAACAATGTTATCAAATATAAACTGTTCCACAAAACAAACAGCACTCAACTAAAGAACAATATTGATAATGGAGATGAAACATACTCAGATAACAGAGATACGATATCAACAGCTGAATATTTTTATACATTACCAACTCTTATATTATGTGACCCCACAAATATGGAGTAGATAATACCTTCGTTATTTCCTTATCATCATGACTTTGAGCTGATCAGGAAGTTTGAAGTTCTGATACCATATTTACCTCGTTGCATGTAATCGTCTGTCAAACTGTGATAATAGTAAGCTAGGTACCTACACTGGCAGATCATACATTATTTTAGGTAACGTAGGTACCTATATTTCATTCTACTGTATAAAATTGGCTTAGATTATTTGGTTGATCTTTATTCACATCAACCAAATGTTAATAGCTCATCAACATATCCATTCAAAGTCAATGTAGTAAATTATATAAATGCTGCCCAAATATAGGTAGTAGAGCTTGTAGGCTTAAGGTAGTAGAGCCTTGCTGATTTCAGCATGAATGGGCTCGACCGGGGAAGTACTACCCTCTCACAGAAAATCGACGTAAAGTAACAGTACCTAAACTGTTGCGTTTCGTTCGGTGAGTGAGAGTGCCGGAGGCCCTATCCCCTATTCCTTCTCCCTCATCCCACTCCTTATCCTATCCCTTTTCCCAACCCCAAGGGGCGGCAACGCACTTGTTACTCCTGTGGTGTTGCTTATGTCCATGGGCGGCGGTAATTGCTTACCATCAGGCGATCCGTCTGCTCCTTTGCCGCCTATTATTACATTAAAAAAAACATATATTTCAGGCCATGTTTGTTAAAATGGAATGCTAAAGCTTACTCCATAGTGCTACGAAGCAGAGAAGGACAATGTTAAACACATCATTTAGTACCTACCTATGCTATCAAACAAGTCGGCGCTGGACCAGTTTGAAAAATCATAGAGTCGAGGCACACTAGAAACTGGTTTTGTATACAAGTGTCAATATGCGTGTAAAGTAGCACTGGAAGCGACGATGTCTTGCTAAGCGATTCTCGCCTTTATGGTGGTCTACCGGGAAGTTGTTCGACTGTACATATTATAACTGATAAATTACATCCAGGCTCAGAATCGTTCCTACCACACAAAGATTTGTCCTAAATAAATATCGAAGTCACTACCAGCATAGCATTCAAGATCTCTAACCACTGGACCTACAATAAACCAGTCGACTAATAATTCAAATACCAGTACTTAATCAGTTTATTTTGTTCATCACAAACTCAAGCAGGGTTTCTCTCCAAGTCAATACAATGTTACACCGCAGAAACTGCGAGCAAGCAGCAACCAACTTATTAAATCTTTAATTGGAGATGTCAGATGTTATAATTTGTCGCATGAGTGAATTGAGTGAAGCTTCCTACAGTTAAATACTGTCATCAACGACTTGCCACTACCACCGGTCGCACGCGGTGGTAATACCACCTTGGAACGGAAGTGACACGACACACGTGATCTCAGTGAGAGTATTGGAAAAGAACTGGTTGTACAACCAGGCCTCATTGACACCGTGGAAAATTAACCCATTTGAGGCGGAAATCGTCTAGGCCACTCTAGGGGCAGAGCACATGCCACATTTTAACAGCTAACCGGCTATTTGGTCTCTTTCCGGAAGATTGATGGCGTGATTGTATGTGGGACCTAAATAAACCCTTAACACAAAACGTCAGAGGCGATAAATTTAAAAAAAAATAGAGAACACGTTGCTGTGTGGTTGACGGCATAGAATACAAGTGTCACCACCCCTTATCTTCCCGTGGGTGTCGTAAGAGGCGACTAAGGGATAACACGATGCAAATACCATCTTTGCGTAGAGACGGAAAACTCGACATCAAACCCTATACGACTGCCTCGTTGGTCTCGCGGCATAAATGTGCGCGTGGGATCGGGAGGTCCCGGGTTCGATTCCTGGGTCGGGCAGTGTTATTGGGTTTTTCTGTCACGAAATTCTCAGTAGCAGCACGGAGTCTGGAAATAGGCTCGCCCCTTATTACGTGGGACTAAAGTATATCTGGCGAAAAGTGGGTGTAGAAATACACATCTGCCTACCCCTTCGGGGATAAAAGGCGTGACGATATGTATGTAAATAGAGAACACGTTGGCTGCGGTAAGTAAAATCATAAACCTTCATCTGGTGCGGCGGCAGGTCGAAATGTGCCGCCAACGATTTTTCCGCCAGTGCGTGGCAGGTCTTTTTCGACCTACTAGCACTAGGGTAGCTTAAAATGCTATAACTTCGCGAAAACATGGTGTATACAATTTTTTTTTATTCTGTTAGGAATAGGATAACCTTGAACCCAGCTTCCTTAGGTTTGATTCGCCCCGGAATCTACCAAATAGGTAATGAGATATAAACCAGGAAAAGTGGCAGGCCGATATCGACCTGAACCGCACTAGAAGGTATTTTTAGCAGTGATGGGACATACCAAAATAAAAGAATATCGAAAATAAAACAGAACTATCGTACATACCAGAAATGAAGATTATTATTTAATTGTGGCTGTTTTGAAAACATGACACGCAAAGATTCATGTTGCATTGCCTGCAATATTTTTTAATTCTTTTTTACTATTTCCTTTTCTTTGTCGCTACTGAAGGTTTGCCGCAATCTCTCAAAGCACCCTGCACAATTTCATACGATTGAAAAGAAACAAAATTATTAAAAAACGGGACTTTATATTTAATTGATATGTTTTTATTACATAGTAAATTCCATAAAAATGTTATAAAATTCATCATCATCATCATCAGCATCGTGAACATTTGAAATGGGTACGTCACACTGCTAGCGCGGTCGTCAAGCGTTTGAGAGTAGGTAAGCTGTGCTAAAAATTGTAATTAAGCACAGTTTGATTGGTGCCGTTTTTCGAGCCGCGATCGTGCATCTATTATATATTTAATCGAAGCCTTAAAATCACGTTTCAAGCAACAAAATATAGATCGAAATCGTTTTAGCACCGCTTTGTTTAACGAATATCACTGCACTTTGGCAGGTAACCGTATATTTCCAAATATTATAAGTACTACTATAAATATACGTGTAGGTAGTTAGTAAAACTTACCGCTTTTACTTGTTTTTCCATGATGTTTTGTTCCTAAATACTTTTTATTTTTCTTAATTGGAAATATTTTATCACTACTGTCACTATCAGTTATAATTGCAGGGCGAATAAAAATCTTCCAAAATTTGTATTATTATTTTATTGTTTGCCAACGTCAATTTTATCGACAGAACACAACACTAACTGGCGGCGCGTGCGCTCTGTGCGGTATCAGGTCGCCGGCGGCCTGTTGGGTTGGCAGGCCGAAAAAGACCCAGTGCCGCACTGAGCGAATATATTTCACCGCTAGTGCGTGGTAGGTCGAAAAAGGCCTGCCGTGATGTTTTTATGGGGAATACTTACCTACAATTTTGACTACAAGCCGAAACATATATTTGTCTATGTCAAAAACTTAAAAACAACTAAAATAATCGTTCCGCACCAGCGAGAGGGACATAGTTTTCTTAGTCCGCACCAGCTGTACCTACGTACAGCGGCAGGCCGAAATCGGCCTGTTCCGCAGTGAACGTGTTAAGTATACCTATTACACGGATCGACGCTCGTAAGGCGAAGCTTGCGCGTGAAAGATACAATGCAAGACGCGTGATGTCGGTAGCCACCAATAAAAAAGTAGCGTGTGTACTGTGGCCTTTAAACATAATGAGAACAAGAACCTATATGTTGTATGTAAACTGTCTCGTTAGTTCCGTCGTAGAAAGAAATTTGCGTTCATGAACATAAGAAACCTGAAAACGTATTGTTCGAGATGCAGTCTAGTTAATTTAGCACGGATGGACTCAATACAGTTGAGAGTTTTACCTATTTCAGGTGCATCTCTAAGTAACTCTATAAAGAAATCTAGCGTAGATTGAACAGTACAGGTAAAATAAGTATAGTCGACCACACGAAATAATGTGGTAGAACGGACAAAATGGACTGGAAATAACAATTAGTGGATCACAGCAAATGTTGTCTTCTCATTTACCACTTAAACTGCTACGCCAATCTCCATTAAGTTTCACGTGCTGCTCAGCAATAGCAGCAGGTGCCAACACGCTGTGATGACGGGTCGAAAGAAATAGGCAAATGGTTCATCTCAAAATTCGTAGCAGAACTAATAGTGTAATAAAGTATTGTATAAGTACAAACATAGTAAGACTTATCACATCAACAATTATGTTTACCGTACCGTCATAATTTCTAACATAACTTAATATGACACAGTCGCATAAAACGCTAGCAAATGCAGTTAGAACAAGTTAATCTAACGATGACATAACCTGTTATCAGATGTGGCCCGACCGTATCTCAGATCAACGCAATAGCTCACGCGACACATACTTGTTATACACGAGTTTATGCTTGATTTTCTACGATAAACTATGAATGGCCAAGTTGTTACACAGTTGTGTTATTTAACTAACTAGCTTGCATGCAGCATTACTCCAAGAAACATGCATGATCACAGGCATTCTGTACTGTGATCTCAAAACTCAAAACAACTCGTCTCAGCTTCGTTGGATCTTACTTTAGCAGGAGGAAGAACTATTTCTTTTTTATTATTTTTATTTTGTGTTACCATTTGTGTAGCAATATAATTGGCCATTGGATAATAAGCAATAGGCAACAGGTAAATTTTACAGACTGTTTTGTACAAGTCATCACGTTTTATAAGGCTGCGTGCATTATAAAAAACTTACAAATTCGGAAAATAAATAACTGCAAGCGCGTAATTCGCTATTTGAATATCGCGCATTTAATTTCTAAATCATGCCATATTTTCACAGCGCATAACTGATCGTACAAGATAGTCATAATGAGATGCAATGCAAACAAGTCTTAGCCCCTCGTAAAAGCTAGTAACTACGTAACAGCAAATCCAAAAGGAGTCCTATTAATTACAATAGAACCTGTCCACCTGACACACTTCCACACTTGATATGCAAATCCCGTGGACGCAGCCTGCATTCCAACTACGGCACGGTGTAACGGAACCGATGCAATTACCAACGGACCAGTTTCAAAATATAAGTACGTGCCCGGTGCACTGTGTTCATGTGTTGCACAAATTGCAATGTGTGCATACGTTGAAATCGTGTGTCGAACGCTTTTGAATGTTTGTCAAGTGATTTGAATAATATTACTTGTTCTAAAGATCCTTTGGATGTTTTGTTTGATTTGTAAAGGTAAGCCGTTGCTCGTCGGTTTATTAGCATTTTAAGTTCTCGTTCTATTGCAGTACTTGCGACTTAGTCGTACATCATACATTACTCTTGCAATATACCTACAACGTTTACCTTCATAATATTGGCCGCAAAAGACTCATTAAGTAAAATTTTCAACTCATCAGGGTAAATTTCGTTCATAGACTACTACGTCAAAATAATCTATGAAACAAGACAGATCAAGATTTTTTCTTATTTTACTGTAAGTTTTTGTTAACCGCAAGCTGTACTTCTTCTGCATGTCGCAAGACTTTGAAGCTCAGCATTAATATGATTTATGATGATGATTTCTAATCTTGGAGACCAGGTATAGCTTAGTGGAAGAGTAATAGACACGCAGAGGGTTATGGTTTTCGAAGAGCATATTCTTTACTTATTATTTGTTCCATGACTCTGAAAGCACGTTAAACCACCAGTCCCGTAACATGAATAATTTAGACGGAGTCAGTCCCTGTAATGACAAATATTTCTCATTTAAAGTCGGTCTCCCATCAGGTTGCAGATATCAAATAGCAGTCGCTCCATAAAAAGACGTACCTATACATTCCTTCTGATAAATATTGAACTGGGAAGCTACAATTCGGAAGGCGATGCAAGTTGGAAAACTCTCGCAAGGTGTTTTTTTTTATTGCTTGATGTTATCAAAGACGTAAACAATGGTGTTGCAATATGAATTCATCGAAATTGACTGGCCTGCGATTGTATTAGTGATAAGGAAGGGGGAAACCCGTGAACAACTTTACAACGCGCACTTTACTGTTACTGAACGCTGACCTTGTCACAACATGCAGGAAGAAGTGGAGGTGACAAGCTGAAAATATATCTAATAATAATATGAATTAGCTATAAATACCTATTACGATAAAATCGAAACTAGAATAAAAAAACGATCATAGGTTACATCTCATACACCTTGTCTCCTGCATAGTTTATCTGTAGATATAATTATTTTATTTTCGTTAATGGGTGACTGACTAACAGACAACCAAAGAAAAATACCTAATACCAACGCAGAGCCAAATTTGGCATGTAACATACATGCCAAATTTGGCATAAGTAGATCTGACATTGGAGACCGTAGGGGACTAATTTCCCGAAATTCTAAAGCGAGCTACTTACCTATATCAAAATAAGTCTCAAAACCAAATCCCCCATGACACAATTACTTTACAACTGGCGCTTTCTCTCGAAATAGGACAACACTAGAAAAGAGATAATTTGATGAATCCAAAAACATTTTAAAATTTAATTTATGTGCAATGTGTGCGGCGCACACAGGCGCCAGGGTGACAGGGGCGCTGCGCGTCGAGATATGCGTTAATTATAACAGTTATTTACGAAAAAGTATGGCAAAAAAGGCGCTTCATAGGATTTCGCACACAGGCGCAGTGGCGTAGGAAGGGGCGGCGGCGTTGGCGGTCAGCCCCGAGTGCCCATCCAAAAACATTGTTAATCGACTAAAAATAAAAGGTCATCCGCCAACATCCGGGTGCCACCCAACAGGCGCTTCATGGATTTCGCACACAGGCGCTGGATTGGGTCGGAACGGCCCTGTTTATACTATAAACAAACTGCCACATCCACACTTTCCAACCGCAGTGAGCGGAACAAACGTCACGTCCCCATCGCTTCCGTGTGGACACGCGTACATACTCACACCGTTTCCCATAAGCAGCGGCCAAGGAAGTGCCTCCACTCATGGTGCCGAGCTCTCCCTACCGGGAATGCCATTGATACACATACGCAGCGAAGAGCCACTTCTCAGAGTCCATTGTAATGTACTGCACTTGGACGGTTGACCCTGAGAGGTTGTTGCACCGAATATCGTATGTGTTGTGTATGTGCTGCGTTGTTTGTCCTGAGATACTTTGTGATTGTGCTTAAGGTTACAAAATAATAACATTTTGTAATCTAAGGCGCAAACTATTAAGGTTTGGAAATAGTCCACCAGGATGTCTGGTAAAATTGCGCTTTTGTTCTCAAAATAGCGCCATAGCAGCCGGATATTAGGTACCTACAACGAATAAGATGATATTCCGTTTTGTTAGAAAGCTATACTATCACACCCAAGCCACTACCTTCGAAGTCAGAGTCACCATCACGGTTAATAACGCCGCCTGTACGCAGCAAAGGTACTCATACTCAGATTCTCAATTGCTAAAAAGGTATCGTATTACAGCAGCGTAAAACTAAACGTACCTATACGGTGAGAAATTATGCCACTGATTAAATAATCACGCTGGGCCGTAATTATAATTGCTTTGCATTCACATTCGATTTGTTTAAGAAACCTTGTATCAATAAGTAAATAGGTACCTAGTTAACTGATTAGCAATTTTGTAAAGTAGTTAGCCGAAGTTACCTACTCATAAGTTTTACGACGGATATTTTTATACCAGGCTGTAGGTTTAGCCCTACACTGCCTTAGCAAAAATTCTGAAAAAAAAAAAACTCAAATTATATTTGTTACCGCTAATCGTTATTATTCGCTAATCAATTGTATCTAGTTTAAAGTCACAGAATACTAGATTAAGTAGTCACGTACACTTAAACAATCTGAAGCTTTGAATTACCACTGTGTACCACTGCATCAATACAAACAGAAACAATGTACCTACCTACGAAACAAACGTAACGAATAAACCGTGCATTCTCCAACTGGCTGACAGGAAACCATCAAGTGCATAGATGCCATTCATATAACAGTCAACGTGGAATTCTATCGTTCAATACATACCTACCTATTACCTACTACGTACGACGGGAACTGAGACAATGTAACCTGCCTCATATGTGGCCGTGTATTCAGTACTTTCGATTTCGTTAGCGGCGAGAGAAAGTCGACAGGTGCTTGAACTTTGCCAAGCCCATCGCAGCTCATTGATGACTGATCAAGTTGCGACACACCGAAGTAGCATGTAACATAACACACTCAAAATTCCTTCGAAGATAATAGCTGGTAAGTTACTAGGCATTATTAAATATATGAAAGACGTCTACCTACAGCTTATCGGATGTTAGTTACATAGTTACGGACAGTAATGAAAGTGAAATTACTTACTTAAAGCTATAACAGTTAGAATATAAGCTATCTACATTGTAAGTCTGTAAGTTGCTGTTGTTGTTGTTGTTGTGGTCCTAAGGCACCCCACTGGTGCAGAGGGCCCCAACAAGTTTTCTCCAGGCCGGTCCCGCGTGATTCTTCGAGCGTCTTCCCATTTGAGTTCTTCCTTCCTGAGCTCCTTGTCCACGATCTCCTCCACGTGTGTACTGGCGTCCGCGTCTTCGCCTACCCTCCGGTTGCCACTCAAAGGCGATTTCAGCAGCATTACTATCTTCCCTACGGAGAGTGTGGCCAATCCACTTCCATTTCCGCTGGGCAATTTCTTGCAAAATTGGAGTTTGATGGCATATATACCATATACCAATTAGATTATATTTTATTAAAAAATAAACATCGCAACCAAGTACATCTATGCAAAACGTTTCCCGGAGCAGATTTAAATACAGACCATAACTTGCTAGTCAGTTTCCACACCTTGGAGAATAAGAAAGCCAAAAGGAAAATAAAGCCAAAAAGTATTGATCTCAATAAACTTAAGTCAGATATATTTAAAGTGCAATATAGTAATAAGTTAGGTGATAAGATAGAAGAATTTAGAGAACACTTTATTCATATAGAAGACGTAGATAGTAAATGGAATATAATTAAAAAACTAGTGCAGAAGAAACATTATTAAAAGAAAAAATTGTACCGCGTAAGAGATGACATAATTGACATAATTGATTTAATGACTAAGAGAAGGCATTTTAGAAATAAAAGCGATGAAACTAGTATAACAGCATACAAAAAGTTGACTAACCAAATTACTCTGAAGTGTAGGAAACGCAAAGAAAAAGATTTAAAACAATCTTGTGACTTAATAGAAACTTTAATAAAACAGGGTAAAATAGATGGGGCTTATAGGGAAATCAAACAGATAAATAATACATATAAAACAAAAAGTACAGTAATACTAGATGAAGAAGAAAAACTTCTTGTAAATAATAAGGAAATAGCAGAAAGATGGAAAAGATATATAGAACATTTGTATGACGGACAAGGTATGAATGAAAACAGCAAGCAGATCAAGTGGAGGAAGAAAATCTAGGCCCTGATATCTTGAGAGTGGAATTCGATGAAGCAGTCCGATGCTTACAAAACCGAAAAGCTGCGGGAAATGATCAATTTTATATAGAACTGATTAAATTTGCTAACTGTGAGCCTTTGCTAGAAGAAGTTTATTATCTTATTCGAAAGATGTATGCCACTGGAACGATACCGAAGGACTTCACAGTCAGTAAAACGATAACATTGCCGAAGAAATTAAACACCAATAAATGCGAAGAGCACCGGACACTAAGTGTTGTCTCTCAAGCATCTAAAATTCTATTGAAAATACTTCAAAATAGAATACGGCCCTTAGCAGACATCTTTATAGGACCAGACCAATATGGATTTAGGCAGAACAAAGGCACAAGGGAAGCTATATTAGCATTAAGACTTATTATCGATAGACGTATGGATTTGGGCCTGAACACACATGTAGCTTTTATAGATCTGGAAAAAGCATTTGATAGAGTAAATTGGCTGAAGATGATGGAAATTTTGAAAATTTTATTTAGCAAACTTGGTCTTAAAATAAATACTAGCAAGTCAAAATGTTTGACAACTTCGAAATTTTTGTCACAAAATAGACCCATTAAAATTAACAACATTGTCATAGAACAAGGTCAATAGCTTTAAATATCTAGGTAGCCAAATAACACACGACTCCAGATGTACACCGGATATAAAAACTAGAATTGCAATAGCCAAACAAGCATTTAATAGGAAAGAGACTCTATTCAAATCGAATATTAACTCAAAAATTAGAAAACAGCTAATTAAAACTTACGTCTGGAGTATCGCTCTATACGGGTGTGAAACTTGGACCATGACGCAAAGGGATAGAGAAGGATTGGAGGCGTTTGAGATGTGGTGCTGGAGAAGGATGAAGAGAATAAGCTGGACAGAAAAGATTACAAACGAAGAGGTTCTGCGAATGGTTAACGAAGAGAGACGGTTTTTAAAACTAATAGAAAATCGGAGAGGGAAGATGATTGGTCACTTGATACGACACGACAGCTTTTTCAAAATAATACTGGAAGGCAAAATAAAAGGGAGAAGAGGAAGAGGACGGCCTCGACGTACCTACATGACACAGCTGAAGGAAAAATTTGGAGTCGGGTCCTATCAAGAGGTCAAAGAAAAGGCAGAAAACCGAAGCCAATGGCAATTGCTCCACCGACAAGAGCTACCTAGCTCTTAAATGGAAGAAGATAAATAAAGTCTACGAACGTCAAAATAGCAGTCACTTTAGCACAGTACCTTACATGCCCGCATTAATAATAAATCCTGTTTCGCGAGGGACTTTACAAACATGCCACCAACGGGCACAAATGGCACAATGCAACACCCATTCGAAACACTTCACACAAAGTGTTGTCTCGAGAGGAAGGAAAAAAACCCACAACAATCGTCGCAGTGTCAAGCGGCGAGCCGTACGCCAGCCGTACAATGCAGTACCTTGGTAAGAATCGGAAGCATAGTCAGAATTTACACACAAATGGATCATCATCATCATCATCATCAGCCTTTAACAGTCCACTGCTAGAGTAGGCCTCTCCTTTGAAAGGAGAAATTGGCCTACGATACCACGCTGGCCAAACGGGTTGGTATAGGGTTTGTATCAAGTTTTCCTTCTCTTACAGTGCTGTTCTCTGCATAATATGCTCCCTTCTGTCGGCTCTTACAAACTCAAACTCAAACTCAAATATGTTTATTTCCATAAAAATTTTTAAATTTTTTGGACACGTCAGAAAGTCATACAAATAAAAAATAATAAAAAAGTAACTTTAAATGCATATTAACATAGTTGAGCATTGAAAAAAAATGCCTGTTCAGAAAGTAGAGCCTCGTGAGAAGAATCAGGCAAGAAACTCCGGGCACATTACGACACCCATGGGATGATATGGGGTGGTGACAATCCGTATTCTTAATCCGTCTCCACACGGACCAATGGATCGCATTCGAGTTAATCGCCAACGGGAGCGGTTTCTTAAACTGTCCCTGGCCACTAGTGGCAGCCAATGTGCAGAGGTAGAGGCAGGGCCCAAGCGGCTAGGGTGCTTTTAGAAAATTTATGAAACCTACGTATTCAGAAAATGTATGGAATGTCCAACGAACGGCAGAACGACACAGCCATAGGAACAACATTGCTTTAATGCCTACTTTTCTGTTGAGTAGCATGTAAAACACGCCGATAGTAGGTAGGTCATGAGGTACTATGAGATGGAAAAGTGCTAGAGGCCCTATCCCCTATTCCTTCTCCCTCATCCCACTCCTCAGCCTATCCCTTTTCCCAACCCCAAGGGGCGGCAACGCACTTGTGACTCCTGTGGAGTTGCTTGTGTCCATGGGCGGCGGTAATTGCTTACCATCAGGCGATCCGTCTGCTCGTTTGCAGCCTAATGCTACAAAAAAAAAACTGTTTATGCACAGGAAGAATAGTTATTTGTGCAACAAGAGAGCAAAGTTGTTTTTTGTTTCGAGTGCTGATTTTGAGTCCCGAGCAAGCGAAGGATTCTATGATTGATTCACGAGCGTAGCGAGTGAATCAAAGTTAGAATCCTGAGTGTGGTGAGGGACTCAACAGCACGAGATACAAAAACTTTGCTCTCGTGTAGCACACATAACTTTCACCACAGCAGTGAGAACACATATTACTTAGGAGACATAGAAATGACCAGGAATAGATTGAATTCTGCATAATCATTTTGTTGTCTTCTGGTGTTAAAGTAGTCATCATCGCTAGTTTCACTCATCTTTTTAGATTATTTTATATATTCATATAATTTAACACGTTACGCTATACCTATGTACTGTATCAGCATCAGCGAAATTTTTATTCCCGCTACTTTTTTAAATCGCGTTTTAATACCGCGTCCCTGATGTTTATTTTTCAAATGTATCATTGTTGTAATTCTAAATAAAAATGTATTGGTTAAATACTAATTTTATACTATTAATTAGACTTATTTTTATTAAAATCCAATAATAAATTAAACATGTAAACAATAACATATAAAAAAAAGTAATTTCTTTATTACAAATATCTTTTTTTTTTGCGTTGCCGTAGGTGTTTTCTTTGAGGTCGAATTCCAAAATTGAATTTCGAATTCGCAGGGGTTTGTTTTTTCACTCACTTTTTATATGTATGTGAAAGAGACAGAGCACAGTAAAATTCGAATGTTTCAAATTGATGGCTGAACAATGTCAATTCATGACACTGAAGATTGAAAAATTAAAAAGCTACTTTTACTCACGCTCGAATCAAAATCGCGTTTTGTTCACTGTTGTCTCGCAGCAAAAGCGGCATGTTTGAGCTGCTGTGGTGAAAAAATACTTAATTACCTCTCATTAGGAGCCCGCAACAGTTTCATACAGGTCCCTTGACTGCACGGTTGGCGTAGTGGTGTAAACGTTCACCTCGCCGTTAAGACACTGAGCCAAGTGTAGTGGGTTCGATCCCAACACGAGACAACACTTTATGTAATACACAAAATGGTCGTTCCGGGTCTGTGTCCGTTGGTTGTTTAGTCCCCCATAACAGAGGCTTTATTCATAATGCGAGAATAGACTATTGAAAACAAAAAAAATTAAAATAACGTTCCGCCACTATGAAAACCTTTAAAGCCAAAGCGTAGGTACCTTTAGCGGCACCCTGTACCTACTTCCTTAATTTTGGAATGTGTTTCAACTGAGTAACGTCGTTATGAGACAGTATTTAATTACGTAACAAGTCAAGGAGTTCACGAGACAGTGACAATACCAAAAGTTAAAACGCCTGTCTCTTTAACTCACAAGTGCAAGTTTATGTAATTTAACCTACGTAAAGTCATTATCATGGTCGTAGCGTTATCCCGGTTGCATCCAACACTTTCGTAGCCCGATTACGCATTCTATTCTAACCACATTTGACAGAATTTTTGCTTTTCCACAGAGCGACTGCCGTCTGACCTCCGCAAAGAGAAAACAATAAGGTATAATTAAGTATAATTTATTTATTTATTTTTAAGGATCGCCAACAAATGATACACAATTCTTACACAATAAAATATGTTACAATAATACATGCCTTGTGCTCATTCTGTTACAGGCAACCACAACTAACACAGGAAGTATCAGTACAAAAAACTTAAAAATATCCGTATTAATTAATTAATAGATAATAATGGTACACGATACTTACTGGGTTCTGCTGAAGATGTTTATGACAGCTGGAACTAACGTGCGTCTCTGAGGCATGGGGCAAGCAGTTGTTTAATACGCACATAACTTTCCAAAAATCAGTGCGATGCACGCTTTGGGTTTGAACCTTGACGACTATCACTGCCTGGACTGGTAGCGTCTAGCGTCTCGACTGTATCCCCGAAGAGGTAAGCAGCGGTGTGATATTACACCTACACACCTTATGAATTTTAGGTCCCTCGTAATTCACGGTAGTAGAACCTTGCTGATTTCAGCATGAATGGGCCGGCTCGACCAGGGAAGTACTACCCTCTCACAGAAAATCGACGTAAAGCAACAGTACCTAAACTGTTGCGTTTCGTTCGGTGAGTGAGAGTGCCGGAGGCCCTATCCCCTATTCCTTCTCCCTCATCCCACTCCTTATCCTATCCCTTTTCCCAACCCCAAAGAGCGGCAACGCACTTGTGGCTACTGTGGTGTTGCTTGTGTCTATGGGTGGCGGTAATTGCTTACCATCAGGCGATCCGTCTGCTCGTTTGCCGCCTATTACAAGAAAAAACGTTTTACGTTTGGCGTAGTGGTTTAAGCGGCCGCCTCACCGCTTGACACTGCGCCGAGTGTTGTATGGGTTCGATCCCCACACGAGGCAACACTTTGTGTAATTCACAAATTGTTGTTTCGAGTCTGGGTGTTCATTGTGTCCGTTAGTTGTATGTTTGTAAAGTCCCCCGTGACACAGGATTTAGTCCTAATGCGGGAGTTGTCTTTTTAAAGTTGGCTTTAAAGGGAAAAAAATTAGGGGGTGAGCATATTGCCGTTACCGGGAACATTGCCAGAATGATACTGAGAATTCGGAATAACTCAGTAACACTTTTGCCCGACCCGGGAATCAAGCTGGGACCTTCCGATCAGCAGACGCATACGCTATCCACAGAACCACGGAGCCGTCGAATGTAGGTATACAAAATAAATAAACACAACGTTACAATATGTAAATTTTATTTAACATGTCACTTTATAATATTACGGACAGTCATTACATGTCGTGTTATAAGAGCACATCTTAGCTAGTTGAGCTACAATATTACCAAATCGGTATAATCGTCACACCCTCATGGATTAAGACATCACATTAATGGCAGACAAGAAGGCTTTGAAATAATATAAATGGCCACTCATCATACTAACCATATAATTATGAATCTTTATTCTAGAGGGTTAGGCAGTGATCAAATGCACCAAATAGTTACATGATTAAGTTTAGAAATAAGGGCAATAAGTTACTAAACCTCTCACAGTACCAAACTCTACGTTTACCCGAGAATCTTGGCAAAAAGGGCATCAGTTAATTACCAATAATTATCAACTTGAAACCTTGTGGCCAGAGCTTCACGCAAGCAACGACGCTGATATCCAGGGACTATAATAATAGATATCTATTGCAAATTTCTATATGTTAAAATTTATTTATAAATCATCAACACATATTTAGTATGGAGTTAATGTCGAATAGGTACAATCAAACAAGTCGGGGCTAGAACAGTTTAAAAAAAATCCCTTGGCTCCCTCATAGAGTCGAGGGACACAAGAAACGAAAATGTTGTATACAAGTGTCAATGTGCGTGTAAATAGCAATTGAAGCGGCGATGTCTTGCTGAGCGATTCTCGCCCTTATGGTGGTCTAGCGGGAAGTTGTTCGACTGTACGTATCTCGAGTAGTTAAATCCATAGATAGATTAAACATTGGGACTGGCCGTAAGTTATAAAAAGGGCCTTTGCCCTGTGGTAGTGAAATTAAAATGGACTAGTAGCGCAATCTCTGTTTGGGTTTAAAAATACTACGTCGACTTGATTCCGCGTGTATCGTAAGGCGCGCGACTAAGGATTTTTTTTACAGACTCACGCCTGTATCCACGAATGGGTAGGCAGAAGTGTAATATTACAACCACATTTCGTCATGAATTTTTAGGTTCCATGTAATAGGGGGCGAGCCTATTGCCGTTACCGGGCACATCACCAGACTCAGGGCTGCTACTGAGTATTCGAAAAACCCAGTAACACTTTTGCCCGACCCGGGAATCGAACCCGGGACCTCTGATCAGCAGTCGCATACGCTATCCAAGGGACCACGGAGGCAGTCGAAGCACTAAGGAAAATACACGAAGCAAAATAAATAGTATCTTGGGAAGAGACAAAACTCGACGGATCCCCTATACCAGCTCATCTGGCCAGCGTGGTATAGTAGAACAAATCCTACTATTTACTCACAATGCTACTGTGACGGAAATAAGGAGAGGCCTTTGCCCAGCAGTGGACTTTAGGCTGTGCTTTGTGCTGTGCTTTTGTCGCTCAGCGAGCTATGGAGAGGACTATGCTCGGAGTTTCTCTAAAGGATCGACTTCGTAATGAAGTGATCCGACGGAGAACCAAGGTAATCGACATGGCTCAAAAAATTTGCAAGCAGAATTGGCAGTGGGCCGGCCACATTTGTCGAGGACCCGAGTGAATAATGAAAGAATGGATTTAGAATGGCGGAACAATTATAATTCTTTGACTAAATGAGTAGGTACCAAATCAAATTTATGAAATAGCGAAATCAATTTGAAGGTAGCAGTAAAATCAGTAAATAATTGTTAGTGCGTGTTTACGTATTATTTCGACGAAAACGTCGTAGTGGTTCCATTTCGAATCCAAATATTTATCTGAAAGGGACACTTGGTTATTTTATGGTATACCGAAGTCACATAATACGTTCCGTTTGAGGGCTGTTTCAGATTAACGTATTTTTCGGCGCGAATACGATCGTTTCAGCATACGCGCTTACACGCGCGCTACATTACGCGTTTCAAAAAACCGGACTCCCGTAAACGGCCATATTTCGGCGTGTTCGCTCGTAACGGTAGTGACATCTTGTCAGTGTCAACATGGATTCTGACGGCTCGCGCTTATACGAGCTTAGAAGCGCGTCAACGCTCGTATGAGTTGCGCGTCTGCCAAAAGGCGCGCCTATACGCGCCTACATGCGCTTCCAAAAACGAGCGCGTATAAAACGCTAATCTCAAACCGCCCTAATGGGAGACTATACGTTCCGTTTCTTGGTAGAGTTTATGTAAATTAAAATGTTTAGTATGGTTGTAGTATAATGTGTGGTAGGCAGTTAGTTGTCAGGTTAGCTGCGGTTGTATCTGTTCCCCCAGCCACGGCGATGGTCGTCCTTGTACTCGTCCATGCTCTGCTGTCTCGCTCTCTCCTCTGGGTCGTCTTCTTCTTCTAGCCGCTCCTGCAACATTGCAATGAGTTTAGTATGATTGGCGACTGAATACATACATACATATATATCGTCACGCCTTTTATCCCCGAAGGGGTAGGCAGAGATGTATTTCTACACCCACTTTTCGCCAGATATACTTTAGTCCCACGTAATAAGGGGCGAGCCTATTGCCGTACCGGGCACATTTCCAGACTCCGTGCTGCTACTGAGAATTTCGTGACAGAAAAACCCAATAACATTGCCCGACCCAGGAATCGAACTGGGACCTCCCGATCCCACGCGCAGCCGCGAGACCAACGAGGCAGTCGTATAGGGTTTGATGTCGAGTTTTCCGTCTCTACGCAAAGATGGTATTTGCATCGTGTTATCCCTTAGTCGCCTCTTACGACACCCACGGGAAAATAGGGGGTGGTGACACTTGTATTCTATGCCGTCAACCACACGGCGACTGAATAGTTAGAAAAATATCTGAACTAGTAAGTTCTAATCTTTATAAGCATTGCGTTTCTACTGAAAGCTGCACTCGAATTTATTTGTAACAAACGTTATCATGGCGCTAGTCACAGTAGGTACCAAAATATTGGATAGTCGAAAGAAAAGGTATGTCAATGTAGATATACGTCGAAAGGAAATTTAAATCAATTATTTTATGAACACGAAAGTTTGATTTGCCGTAATAACATTAAACTAGACATATGAAGGAATTAAGGTATTTGACGTCAATGCTGCAAATACTCACAAGGCAGCGATAGCCTAGTGGAGATACCAACAGACTGCCATGCAGAAGGTATTGGGTTCGAATCCATGACTTTTCGGAGTTATGTGCGTATTGAATTGTTAATTATCGCTAGTCCCGTGCCTCGGAGAACACGTTAAGCCGTCGGTCCCGGTTGTCATGAAGATCTTTGACAGTCGTTACAGGGCGTCAGTACCTTCTAAATAAACTGACACTAGTCTAAACCATAGACTATCTTTATCCCTTCGGGTTGCGGAGGTCAGACAGGCAGTCGCTCCGTGGAAAAGCTAATATTCAGCCAAATCCGGTTGGACTAGTAAGCGGACCCCAGATTGAAACTGGGATAACGCTAGGAGGATGATGACGTCACTGCTGCAAATACTGTACTCCTAACCTTTTCTTTCAAATTTTAAAGCAAACGTGACCGTAAACGTGAGCTTTTCAGCCTCAGAAAGGTTCCAGACCAAAGACTCAGGCCTGGCGTAAAATATTTGTAAAAGGCAAGAAACTATGTAATTAATTGATTATGATATTTATTATGTAATGAACATACCTTTCGTATTGTGTCCTCTTCGTCGGCATCGTTCTCTGTGGTTTCAATAGTTTTGTGTGGTATGTTTGTGCCCGAAGCTGGGAATCTGTGGACCAACAATTAACACTTTAAAATATGCAAACAAGGTCTCATTAATTTTTCAAGCTCGTCATCTATTTGAAAACTATTCTGTATTCTAGCACAGCTTTGTACAAGAAACTTTTAAACACTCGCGTTGCATGTTTTTAAGATTTGTTCAATTCTCACAACATCAACTTCAGGATAATCATGTA
Organism: Euclidia mi; assembly: GCA_944739405.2. Taxonomy (NCBI): domain Eukaryota; kingdom Metazoa; phylum Arthropoda; class Insecta; order Lepidoptera; family Erebidae; genus Euclidia; species Euclidia mi. The sequence continues at coordinate 82,012,981 of OX123189.2, forward strand.
GGTATAAGGCATGTTCATTCAAATTCAAATATTTTTTTGCTCTCCTATATGGAGTTTTTATGGTGTTACATACATAAATAGACCTATGGACCCTGACGGGCATGGCAAATTATAAAAGAACAAAGGAGGAAGGGGCTTGCAAGAATATTTCGGTTATTTTATATTTATACTAGCTGTTTCCCACGGTTTCACCAACCAGAAAATCGAATACGATCCTGAAATTCTTCCACTCTTGTTGATTTTTTACTGTTTATAAGATAACTAGTGAACGCAAGTCTAAGCCATTTATTGCGGAGGTCAGACGGCAGTCGCTCTGTGGGAAAGCTAATATTTTGGCATATCTGCTTAAACTAATAAGTGGATCTCGGGCTCCAAGACAAAAGGCATTACTTCGGGGGAATTTTTACTGTACAGTTGCAAACTTATAATGTTTTATAGGTAGTAGGTAGAGCCTTGCTGATGTCGGCAGGAATGGGCTGGCTGGACCGGAGAAGTTCTACCCTCTACCAGAATATATATGGGTACTAGATAATGGATAAACATACATATATATATAATATATACTATTTTTTTCGTAAATACATATATATCGTACATAGAAACACCCAGACAAAGACAAACATCCATGTTCATGCACACAAATGTTTGACTTGAGCGGAAATCGAAACCGCGACCTTCAGCGTAGCAGTAGCTTACACTTCCGCTGCGCCAACCGGTCGTCAAACAATATCGACGCAAAGTAACAGTATCTATTCTGTTGCATTTCGTTCAGTGAATGAGAGTCCCGGAGGCCCGATACCCTATTTCTTCAACCGCATCCCACTCCTCTTTCTATGCCTTTTCCAAACCCAATAGTCGCAAACAAACTTGTGAATCCTCTGGGGTCACTTGTGTCCATAGGAGGCGGTAATTGTTTACCATCAAGCGATACGTCTGCTTGTTTGCCACCTATTAGTAATAATAATAAAATACTAAATAACTATTATACTTACGTTCCCTCTCTGACCCTCTGGTCATAGAACTCCTCGACAGTCATGGCCGGTATGGAGGGGTACCCCAGACCGAACACCGCCTTCTGCACCGCGTCGCGAGTTATGATCACTGGCTTTAGCGGCACGCGAGGACGTTCTTTAGGCTTTGGTTCTGGAATATAAGATGATAGAAATGTGAATGGCTTAGGAAAACACCAAATTAAGTAAAGTAGTAAATTTTTAAATAAAATTAAAATTTTCAGGATTTATCGCGATATATTGGTTTGATTGAGATTACGTAATTTAAACCAATTGATCTAGAAACAACAATATTTATTATTATCTGACGTTTCGATTTACTTATAGAAATCCTGGTCACGGCACACTGAGGTGATATTTTTCAGACAAACAAAACAACATGTCACATTCGTGTCATCATCATCAGCCTTTAACAGTCCACTGCTGGACTAGGCCTCTCCTTTGAAAGGAGGAATTAGCTTACTACACCACGCTGGCCAAACGGGTTGGTATAGGGTTTGCATCAAGTTTTCCTTCTCTTACAGTACTGTTATCTGCATAATATGCTCCCTCTGTCGGCTCTTACGACACCCATGGGATGATATGGTGTGGTGACATTCCGTACGTGTGACATTCCGTATTCTTAATCCGTCACCACACAGACTAAACATTTGTGTAAACCCCAGAAAATACAAAGTAGTCAATTGTTGAAAGCCACCATCTTAAAATTTTGAATCATTGGCTTGACTGCAATTCGTGATTGACATATGGATTTTAGTGCAGAGTCAAGTAAATAATGGAACCATACTAATAAAACGCATGCTGGAATTATCGGATATTATACATAGTGCACACATAGAAAGTGTGTCTTAAATTGTTAATTATCACTTGCTAAATAACATAGGAAAACTTAATGAAGAAAGCTGACATGCAGCTTTCTTCATTAAGTTTTCCTATGTTGATAATATTCTCAACATAATTGAGCAGACTGTTAACCCACAGGTCCCACAGTTGGCCAGCATAGTCGCCGACGGCTTTACCATAGTAAAAAAAAAATAGCAGGTTAGCTAAGGCCGATCGGCGAGTTAATTGCTCTTGCGTCCTACCTATGCGCGGCGCATCCCGTACTGACGCCGCGCTTACCGCGCTCGTCTATGAGATTGTGTGCGTGAAAAGTGCGTGCGTACACGACGCCGGCGACTCACGCGTACATTCAAACCGGCAGCGGCCAATTTGTATGAAGCTATCCTACTATTCTTTTTGTGCTATGTCTTTAACCTTCTCATAGTGAGAATACGCCCATAACCAGCAGTGGGACAGTTTATATAAAGGGCTGATGACAAAGTAACAGCAATGACTAATTGTATTAAATACTAGCTGTTTCCCGCGGTTTCACCCGCGTCCTGAGGGAACTACTTCGCATACTCGGTTAATTTATAGCCTAAGTTACTCCTAGGTACATCAGCTATCCGCCAGTGAAAGTCCCGTCAAAATCGGTCCAGCCATTCCAGAGATTAGAGACAGACAAATTTTTATTGTACAAATTGTTATTTCGGTATATGTACTGTGTATACATCCATACGCATGTAGTAAAAAGCAGTTATTTTAATATTACAAACAGACACTTCAATTTTATTTACGTGTATAGATAATATGAATAGCTAGGAGATGCCCACAGCTACGCCTGCACATTCTTTTTCATATAACTTTTTCTATACTATCCTGTAGGAATTTGAGGAAATCCCTTCTTAGTGCGACCCTACAGTCCCCAAGAAACATACATGCCAAATTTTTGCTTCTTATGCCTAATATTTTAGCCTGTAAGTCAGTCAGTAATGCAATAAATTTATATATACAGATAGTTACCTCCCGAATGTTTGGCCATATACTCTAATATAGGTTTCTCTTGCTCTAAGCTGTTCAGTTCATCGAGTGCTTGGTTCACATAGTTCTTCAGTAAAGTTGTGAAGTACTCCCTCTTCACTTCATCATCCGAGTTTGATTCCATTGCCTTTGATAAAGTGCCCAGTTTCTCTTTTAATTCTTTCATTTCTTTGTATTTTTTGATTTTGGATTCCCTTGTTTGTACCTGTAAATATATTTTGAAGGAGTGATAATTCAGTTGTTAATGCAGCTACTACCCTATAGCCATTTGCCAAAATTATAAACAATAGCAGACTCAGCTTGCTATGTTCATCTGACATAAGGAAGCAAATAATTTGTTAACACTATTCTGTAAAGGCATGTATATATTTTCTATTTCTTTAAATTTACTAATCAATAAATATGGTGGCATTAAATGGCCTTTGTTTTTACTTTTATTTGTTTATTGTTAGACTAAATTAACTTGTTTTTATAACTTGCAGATCAATAACTAGTCATAATACAGTGCTGCAAGACTTTTAGTTATTATCATTTTCTACTATATTAACCCATTCAGTGCCGTGCCCGCCCATCGGCGGGCGAAAAGTCTTAACTGACACGCCGAGCCCGCCCATGGGCGGTTGGATTTCAACCTCCGATATCTAAGCCAATAACAATTAGAAAAAAGGAAGATTTTGTGAAATGATTCGTTTTACTAAAATTTATTCGTTACCAAAACGGCCTGCAGATATCTCAGGTTTGGAAAAATGTAGATTCCGACCTTTCATGCCGAACCCGCCCATGGGCGGGCATAACAATTATTCAGGCTTTACCAACCTTTTGTGAAACATGATAATTTTAGTTAAAATTTTAATGTTTTAATACTATTAATAATCGGCTTCAGGAAAATATTACATACTTTCTCGATTGTAGTATCTGATACTAATATATAAAGCTGAAGAGTTTGTTTGTTTGTTTGGTTGAACGCGCTAATATCAGGAACTACCGGTCCGATTTGAAAAAATCTTTCCTGTTAGATAACCCATTTATCGAGGAAGGCTATATAACATCACGCTTTGAGCGACGGCAGCGGAGCAGAAGCCTTAAATAACGCGGGTGTAACCGCGGGCATAATCTATACTAATATATAAAGCTGAAGAGTTTGTTTGTTTGGTTGAACGCGCTAATCTCAGGAACTACCAGTCCGATTTGAAATTTTTTTTTAGTGTTAGATAGTTTATTTATTGAGGAAGGCTATAAGCTATATAACATCACGCTATGAGCCACGGGAGTGGAGCAGTAGCCTTCAATAACGCGGGTGTAACCGCGGGCGTCATCTAGTCAACCGTATGCCTCGGACATAAAGTATATTATTGCAAAAAGTATAATAATATGCAAAAGGAGCTGGCTGGCCGGTCAGTAGATCATAGGTAAACAGTAGTAAACTATTTTTTTATGCGTCCGTGTTATCCTAAGCCAAATGAACCGTATGTACAAGGACATATTGTACTTTGTAGACATCTTTGTGGCTAGCTAAAACATAACAAAAGGATGCGCCGGTGCATCTCGTTTTTTACATGATTCCTTGAAAAAGTCGTTTGATTTCTTCCATATTGTCGTCTTTACCAAATTCAGTTTTATTGCCTGAATAAAAGAAAAAAAATATTACATTATTACCTATAGTAAAGAGGAAAGATAAAAATTAAATTGTAAGCAAATTTACATTATGTATTTTTTTAACTAATTGAGTGTAGGGGTTGACGACACCTGACTATTGAGAAATGCACATAGATGTGGGTTTTTTAAAGACATTTTTGATTTCTTTACATATGTATTAGCTTAATTTTATCTGAAAGACGGTTTTGTATGATTTTGATTCATCTTAGATTAATTAAGTGACAGTTATGCCTTACCTTCATGCTCCATTACTATTTCAGCTAATAACCAATAAAACTATCACAATTTTACCACAAATATCGCAGGAAACTTCACATACACGCTTTAAACACGATACAGTACATGTAAACTGAACATATCAAACGGTTCATGTCGAAATCTAGAGCTTCATGCCGAAAACGCCGATGGGCGGGCAAAACTACTTAATCGAGATGCCGGACCCGCCGATGGGCGGGCTGTATATCATACTATGGCGGCACCTGGGTAATGACGTTAATTTTCAGGTAGGCAGTGAATGGGTTAAGCAAAAACTTTATATGCTTACCAAATTTGCAATCTTAGCTTGTTCACTCTGTACCCTCTCGACTGCTGTGTTGCTAGCACTGGGCTCTGGCAACTCTATGTCAGTCACACCATAGTCTTTGCACCTCTGTAAGTAGTCTCTGGAATTATGAAACACTCAAATATTTAAGATTAAGCAGAACAAGAAATATTTAAATATGTGTATTGAACATTTACAGTTCCCTATTTTCTCAAAAGGCATGTGAAATCTGCCAATCTACACTTGGTCTACTAGTCAAAGCTCTGAGCCCACCAGTAGGGCAGTTTGTTACAGGACTGACATGATCATTATTTAAAAATAAATGAATTATACTTTACCTGAAATAAATGTCGGCAACATTGATAAGGTCAATCCGTGGTTGATTACACAGCTTCAGCGTAAGAGTGCCGAGTAACGCAGGTAACAACAGATACTGTAGGGTCTCTGTAGGGAGCTCCTCTAAGCTCTCGTTCTTACTGAACATGCCCGACATCGACACCAGCCTTGTGGCTTTCTCGAACTTTGAGATAGCTTGTTTGATACTCATCTGAAATTTATGAAGTAGAGATTTGAACTATAGATACATAGTTGTGTTTGTCTCTGCTTATTTCATAAATGACCTGAAGAGAGTTAATTAAAATATAAGGATACAATCACTGTGTTTAAATTAAGTATATGTGTTTCACAACATTGAAATTAGTCACAATCAGATTCCTACCAGAATGTTCTACAGAAACCTAACATCACGTAATACTTCAGCAAAACGATTTAAATGAAGAATCCAGAAGGTCGTGACTATATAATTATCAGGATATCATCAGCAGTTCTCCTTCAAACAATACAAATTCCACTGACCTGAACCGGATCGGTGTTCATCGCCTCATTGCCATTTTCTATGTTATCAAACAACTTCATAGCGTCATCAAACAGACTCTTTAGTGGCTCATCATCCGTAGACAATCCTGCATCAGCTTGTGCCATGATTAGTGGTGATTTAACAACAATAATTCATCAACAAACACTAGTTCGCCGAAAACAAATGTTTTTCGCCTGATCGATTGACAATGTTGACATTTGAGTGACATCAGTGACAGTGACATAACTATAAATGTTGCTATCATAAATGCTAAGTAAATGCTTGTTTAAGAAAACAACAATTTCTACCAGATTCTTTTTATACTGATGATTAAATATTATAGTAGGGGAGCCCATTAAAGGATTTCGGGATTACTCGAGCACGTCAGATACAGGGGCGGATTTGATACGTTGGCTGCCCTAGGCCTACGAAAGATTGAAGTGGCAGCGAAAATTACCTTGAAATAAACTAGTAAGTAAGTTATAATAATCGTAATTTCCATACATGTAATTTTGTTTTGCGGGATACTATATGCACACATTTTTGAGGTTTTACACGTAAGCTCCCCTACGAAGACCTAGTGAAAAAATACCACCTCATTTTTGTTTATCTACAAAAAATCATTGATAATCAGAAAATCACAAATAATTAATTAAGTACACACAGCGTTCTCAACTTATTGCTGATCCATGTATTGACCAGCCATGGGCGTTTCAGATTGTAGTTTGTGATTGGGCTTGAAAAAATGCCTGGCTGCCACGATTGCGGTGACTCTCGAAGACTTAAGTTTGCTATACTGTCTTGAATTGATAGAAACAAAATCAAAATTAAAACGGACACCCTCTCACTGCAGACATTGGTAAGATCCATAGTTCGGAACTTTGGAGTGAGATACTAGAGATACAAACAAAAATAAACCTACCGTAAAATGGGGTGAATAGAAATCGTGGGGTGAATAGAAAAAAGTCCGGAAGTTTGATATTGTTGACTCTAGATTGTTATTTAGCCCTATAACGAATGTTTTTCTCTGTGATTTTCTACGTGGCAACATGTTTTTTATAGGCTCACCACACACAAATTTACGTCAAGTTGAAATTTCATATAGATTTAAGCGGTTAAAGTGAAGGTGTGAAAACAAGTAATTTTTGCTCTTTATAAATTTTCCATAAACATCAAGTTATTGGTTGTGTTCACCCTGTAGATGTGTATTATTCGATACATACATTTCCCATCTTTAAGAAAAACAAAGGAAAGTGTCCGTGTTTGATTATTTTACATTCTTTTTCTATTAAAATTGAGAAGCTAGCTATTTTGCTGGATTTCGAGGTGAATAGATACGGGAAGGGGGTTAATAGATACGCCGTTAGGGTCAATAGATACGCCATTGGGGGTGAATAGATACGCGTGGGAGGTTAAAAGATACGAGCGGGGGGTCAATAGAAATATGTTTTTTAGGGTTGTCAATCCAGGTTAGTTCATCATACGCACCTTTTTGTCAGATAACCATTGAAAATATTGTTTATATTTAGGCAGGTGCCTACCTGTATGATTAAAGAGGTAAATGTTGATATCTGGTTTATTAAAAAAATACATAGTTGTCTGATTAATAACAATGTTGATATATTGAATAAAAATATAAGTTGATTTTGACAGCCCTAGCGTTTTTTCTCAATTCACCCCCTTCCCGTATCTTTTGACCCCTGTTTCAAGGTAAATAGAAAACGCTTACTTTTTCTTAATTTACTAATTAATGTCCTGTTTTTACTAATTTGTAGCACAAATATTGAGTAAATTACAACTTAACTCATGATTTCAAAATGCTTCAATAATGACTCTCATTCAAAATATCTAATAAAATCGATGTTGAAGTTGAAATCTGTGTCTATTCACCCCATTTTACGGTACTTACTCAAGTAAGGTCTTCTAACCGAGCTAACGACTTCGGTGTTCGGCATAGTCTAAGATCCGTAGAAGAGCGACCTTCACCGATCTGATACATACCTACATAGACTCACGCCTGTTTCCCGGAGGAGTACCTAGGCAGAGACTACGGAACGCCTTTTGCAACGATCCTGACGTATCTCTCTTGCTTCATTCATGCATCAGATTCCTCATGCGTATTCTTCTGTTGAGGGTACTTCTGACCTGTCCTGTTTTTAGTATGTCTCCGATCTGGTCACAAAACGTCCGCCTAGGTCTTCCCCTTCGTCCCGTCCCATTCACACTTGCCTTATAAGTATATCTGCTTAGTCAGTCTTTCGTCATCCATCCTCTCCACGTGCCCAAACCACCTTAGCATACCTTTCTCGATGCTTGTCACTACATCTTTTTTTACCCCTCAACACTCTCTTATCACACAATTCTTTACTCTGTCAGTCAAAGACACACCACACATACTTCTCAGTGCTTTCATTTCTACAACATTTATTCTACTTTCATGACTATCCTGCCATACCCAACTTTCACTACCATACATAAGTGTAGGTACTAACACCCCTCTATGCACAGCCAAACGTGCCTTTTTGGACACGTTTTGGCTGTTCATAAGTGCCTTTAGAGCTCCATTCACTCTATTACGTGCAATAACTCTTTCTTTCAATATCTTCTACATTCTTACCTAATCTTGTAAACATCAGCGTACCTAAATATACAAACTCATTCACTTGCTCCACTCGTTGTCCATCGATCATAACATTACAAGCCGTAACGCATTCCTCCTTTTCAAAAACTTTAACTTTCGTTTGACTTACATTCACTTTCATTCCTTTCCTCTCCAGCGCACCATGCAAGATTGTTACCATCTCCTGCAACTCCTCCGCTGAAGACGCAAGTATTACCTGATCATCAGCATAAAGGAGGCATTTGACAAGTAACTCATTCAATCCACAATCACTGTTTCAAATCTTGCAAACAACTGTCCATGAAGAGGTTAAATAGCCACGGCGACGCTACACATACACATCCTTGTCTAACACCTGTGTCGATGGTAAACCAGTCAGTGTATGCCCCGTTTATCCTCACACAAGCTCTAGAATCCTCATAAAGGGATTTCAAAGCTCGAATGAGGCTGCTGTTCACCCCATACATAGACAGTACCGACCACATTTCATTCCTCACCACTTTATCGTAAGCGTTTTCCAAATCCACGAATGCGCAATAGACCTTTCGACCTTTGGCCAAGAATTTCTCGTCTATGCATCGCAAGGAAAAGACTTGATCCGTACACCCCATACCCCCCATATTTTCTTGTCAGTTACTTTCATAAATCTTTCAATCAATACCTTCGCATACAATTTGGCAACAATGCTGAGAAGGCTAATGCCTCTATAGTTTTTGCGTCTTGTTGCGAGCCTTTTCCTTTATAAAGAGGCACAACTACTGCTGTGGCCCAGTCATCAGGTACTCGGCCAGTGCTCCAGCACAAGTTCTGATAATTGGATGAAAAGTATTTAATATTATGTTTAAAAAAACCCGGTTCAGGCTAAAAAATACTTTACCGCTTTTCCCGGTTCGGTGGTCATTTTAATATAAGCAAAGCTACAAATACCTCAGGAAAAATTTACAACCCAATGTTTACCGTTACCTTGGTTTCATACATTCGGTTAGTACAAAATTTATTCACGCGTAAATGCAATGTTAAGTGAAAAGTCAAATATACCTTTTATCTACTTTTCGTGAAGGTTGCTCTTCTATGGATCTCTTACTAGCAATTGCGAGACAATAATTACGACAGTGGACAAGTAAGCGCACACAAGGCGCTGAATATCTCAGGTTTTTGGGGCAAAGCGGCATAAAGTGTAAGCCGCTTCAATCGAATCTCTCAAACTAATTCACTTATTCCAATAGGTTCGCAGTGGCGATCCTGGATTTTATTTGGGGGAGGAGGGGACTGGGTGTATTTTGGTTCGGGGTGACTTGAACCTAATGAAGGTTATAGTTACGACATGACTTGCTGTGTTCGCGCTTACACTCGCTTTATAATTATTTACGGCCAGTGTATTGTCCTTTCTCAATCATTTATCAATTCCCACTAGTATTTCCCGAGACTACAGCGTTCAACCACAAACAAGATCTTCAGTGTCATTATCAAGGTCCCTGCGTTATCCAGGTTGCACCCCAGATTTTCGTTTTGAATGCCGGAGTTCGCTGTCTGACCTCCACAGCCCAAATGGTAAGCGATATTCAATGACTGAGATCAGTATCAACCCATAACGGCTATTAGAGTCAAAGATCTCTTAATGACAGCCGGGACCGATGGATTAACGTGCTCACCAAGGCACGAGACATAATAATTAACTATTTAGTACGCGGGCATCTTCAAAAAGTCTGTGATGCGCGCCGTGGGTTTCAAACCCAGTGGCAGATCTGTAGGGAGGCTAACCGGGGCACATGCCTCGGGTGGCAGCGTCATGGGGGCGCCAAAATCATGTGACGACATAGAGCAAATTGAACTGGTTGGAAAACTGTTAGGAGGGGGCGCACTTATCAAGATTTGCCCCGGTTCGAACGAAACGTACATCCGGTAGCTACTGTTCAAACCTATTCACTCTGCGTTGCAGACTGTTGATCATCTGTTGATATTTTCATTAGGTTATTGCCGCCTGAAGGCATGGTATCGGTCTATTTTCACACATGACGCTGACAGGCTTGTTTTCCTTAGGGGAACAAAATATATTTCTGTATGAACTCGTTCATAGATTTTTAATTGTGTCTGGGCCTGGGACTTTGGAGGGCATAAATACACTTAGAGCCACGCAAGGGCCAAGGGGGGCGCCAAGGGCGGCCCAGGGGGCAGCTACCCATAACTTATACCTCAGAATAGTGCCACCCCTGGTAGAATTTTCTACGTGACAAGAACAATTTACAATAATGTAGCGTTATTTTGCTACAAGGTAACAACTATAACAATAATTGTACTTTTTGAAACTTATCAATGATTGTAGATAAATTTTATTATAATTAATATAATAATAACAAAATGATCTAAACTATGTTAACCAGCGTTTTGTGGCATAGACGGCGCAATAACTGTGTAATGTCGGTAATCTCAGTTTGCGGCTGGGTAACTCTCACCGCAAACTGCATAATATAAATGAAATTCAGAACTAGTTATTTTCCATTTTACTTACTTTGATTCCAGTTTATTTGGATACCAAAATATTTCAATCTATTTTATTTTCTTTTATGAGCAATGTGTTACTTTACTTCGCATAGCCTCATAGGTATGCACAGCATGGTAGGTAGTTTAATAGGTCGTAAGGCCTTTATCAGTGTCCAGAAGAGCATCAAATTCTGATCTGTACCTAGTGTGAATCTAAATAGTAGTGAAAACCTAATTTTAAGGCACCATACAAAAAGTTGAATAAATTATAACGCCTAGTGAAATTAAATAGCAAAATACACACTTCGGACACACTGGTTGTATCGTCAGTTCTTTGTGATTGCGATAAAACATAAACGCGACAAAACTAACTAGATGATCATGTTATTTTGCGTATCGTGTGCCTTCTACTTACAATTTACTTCATCATCATCAGCCTTTAACAGTCCACTGCTGGACTAGGCCTCTCCTTTGAAAGGAGGAATTGGCCTACTATACCACATCAGCCAAACGGGTTGGTATAGGGTTTGTTTCAAGTTTTCCTTCTCTTACAGTGCTGTTCTCTGCTTAATATGCTCCCTCTGTCGGCTCTTACGACACCCATGGGATGATATGGGGTGGTGACATTCCGTATTCTTAATCCGTTACCACACGGACATTAAATTCTTATGCCAAATATTCTTATTACCTACTAAAATGTGTAAATAACACATAGGCATGGGGTCTCATTCCTTAGAACGTTTTCCGTCATTCTTAACTCTCTCAACAGATGGCTTTACTAGTATCGATTGTTATTGATTACTTTCATGCATAAATGATAAATAAGAAAATAAAGTTCTAACATATGATATTTATTAATTAAAAAATCCCTTTACTACGATTAAATAAAAAAGTGAAACATTTAATTGAATATGAATATTTTTGAAAAATATGATGTGCACTTCGTTGCTCTGGTGGCCAAAATACGTACTAGCTTGTAGTAAAACGTTACAATGAGTTAACTTTCACTCGGCATTCATAGATGGCGCTTTTACGTATGTATATATTTATTTTTATTTAATTTGGTATTAATCTGTAGATGGTAAAATAAATAAATATTTATTAAATAAACATTAAATATTTGAAAAAGTAAGATATTATGTTAACCAATGAACGGCCATGAGCATTTATTTTAAAAAGTACCTGTATAGGTACCTAGTCGAGCGATTGAGTTTTGTTTTTACATTTAAGTACGTAAAAGTAGTGTAATTTAAATTTTATACATAATAAAAACTTACTGTGTTTGTAGTAGTATTATATAATAAATTTTCATAAATTATGTTAATCAATATGCGTCTTACATTTATAGGTACCTACCTATAGTCTGTTCAAAATACGAAAAAATAAAATGTAAACAAACCATAAAATGGTTCTTTTAATGTCGCCTTCGCAACAAAAGTAGATTTAAGTTAAATACTCCAAGCGAAAGATGCAGTTAGTTTTACAAAAATACGCCTGTCCCTTCAATTCATAAATGATACTGTATATTTTTTACCTTTTGTTTTTTTCGTAGGTATCTTGAACAGACAATAGCAACTAATAAACAGTTGATGTTGAGTATGTTGTAAATCAAGCTAATGAAAAAAACAAAACGCATTTTAAACTTTGATAGCCGACTTCTCTAGAAGTCTAGAACTCATTCGCTTGGTTCCCGATAGGTATAGTATTAAATTTATCTATGCCGATAGTCATGACTTCATGAGTCGCACAATTGCAAAATCGCGTACCAAGTACACCAAGTGCGTCTCTATAAAAATACCAGGGTCGAAAACCAGGTATCAATATACTTGCAAGTTTTTGGGCACTCGAGTATAGAAAACTTCGTGTGACGCCCTGGTAATGCAAGTTTGTATTGAAAAATAAACCTTATCTTAATATTAGTAAGGATGTTTATCGCAAAATTTGGTAATGGACTTTTCTAAATACTTTCATGGAAATTTATTCCTTACTACCATATATTTAAGGAACTTTGTCGCGCAAAACCTTGCAATTTTTATATTCCTGAGTACTCAAAATACTTTCAAGTATTTTAGTGTTTTGTACGATAAAGTTCCGTAAATGTATGGCAGTAAGGAATTTAATTTCATAAAAGTATCTGTAGGGTAAATACGCCATACGTCGGCCCCTCCCCAAACTTCGGCCGTCTGCACATTTTCGGCTTGCGTTCATTTAAAACGTATTGAAGTTACAAATTTGCCACTCGAATTACAATCTTAGTTCATAATCTATATGTACAACCGTTACTTGCCGATTACGTTACACACTCTTCGCACACTGAGCGTCAGTAGCGATTGCGCCGTCGAAGCGTCAATTTCATATTTAAAGTACCTTACTTGCTGTGAATACCCACACTTCGGGGATTGATATTAGAACGGTCAGACATTCCTTATTTATTGTTTTAAGCAATATTATTAGTAATTAGTGATTTTTACTATATTTTGAGATAAATTTTTCAATGTTTAACGTATTGTTTTAAGGGAAAATAGGAGGCCGCCAATAGAATACCAATTTTGAATTAAAACCGGATTCTCGGCCGTGGCCGACTAAAAGTAAATGCAGTCTGTTTTATAATTTCAAATTGTACTAATTCCATTGCCTTAATAAGAGAATTTGCAACGCATATAGGCAAATAAATCTATTTTACGTTTAATCGCCAAATACCGGCCGGGGTGATATTAGTTGAATCTCGAGAAATAATGTACACAAAATAGAGGCTGGCTTTGGAAACATTAAAGATCGTAATGTCGACCAGCCTCGAATTCGAGCCCAACTATACAGGCTAATAATTTTCTTATTTTCTCAAAATTAAATATTTATTATACGTTTATTTATTTATAATATAAAGAGTTAAGTTTAAATGTAGGAGTTGATATTATTGAAAACATTTATATTAGCTTATTATGGTATGGAAATATAAGATATAAATTGCTCTTTGGAACTTGCTACCTTAACCCATGTTAATTACGTAGCTTAAAAACATAAATATATTCAATAATGATACTCTGGGCCAAAAATGGTATGAATTATTTTTGAAAAGATATCCAGAACTAATTATAATTATTTTGATGTTTACTTTGTTATAAATTGTAATACTTACGTAACGTTATTTAAGTGCAAATAAAAAAATACTTTTCACCACAGCAGCTCAAACATGTCGCTTTTGCTGCGAGACAACAGTGAACAAAACGCGATTTTGATTCGAGCGTGAGGCAAAGTAGCTTTTTAATTTTTCAATCTTCAGTGCCACGAATTGACATTGTTCAGCCATAAATTTGAAACATTCGAATTTTACTGTGCTCTGTCTCTTTCACATGCATATAAAAAGTGAGTGAAAAAACAAACCCCTTCGAATTCGAAATTCGATTTTCGTATTCGACCTCAAAGAAAAAACCTACAGCAACGCAAAAAAAAAATATTTGTAATAAAGAAATTACTTTTTTTTATGATATTGTTTATATGTTTAATTTATTATTGGATTATAAAAATAAGTCTAATTAATAGTATAATACATACAATGATACATTTGAAAAATAAACATCAGGGACGCGGTATTAAAACGCGATTTAAAAAAGTAGCGGGAGGGAATAAAAATTTCGCTGATGCTGATACAGTATAGCGTAACGTGTTAAATTATATTAATATATAAAATAATCTAAAAAGATGAGTGAAACTAGCGATGATGACTGTACTTTAACACCAGAAGAGTTAAATCAACAAGTGATTATGCAGAATTCAATCTATTCCTGTTCATTTCTATGTCTCCTAAGTAATATGTGTTCTCACTGCTGTGGTGAAAAGTCATGTGTGCTACACGAGAGCAAAGCTTTTTGTATCTCGTGCTGTTGAGTCCCTCACCACGCTCAGGATTCTAACTATGATTCACTCGCTACGCTCGTGAATCAATCATAGAATCCTTCGCTTGCTCGGGACTCAAAATCAGCACTCGAAACAAAAAACAACTTTGCTCTCTTGTTGCACAAATAACTATTACCTACTATTAAACAAATACGATTAATAACGTATACTTAGTGAGACTCCTGCCAAAATAAATCATATTAATAATATTTATCCGTCTTAATTTAAAACATCCTATACCCGGCCGATATTTGGGAAAAACGCGACCGACCATGGCCCGTGAATG
Source organism: Euclidia mi (assembly GCA_944739405.2). Lineage (NCBI taxonomy): Eukaryota > Metazoa > Arthropoda > Insecta > Lepidoptera > Erebidae > Euclidia > Euclidia mi. Next base: position 82,028,188 of record OX123189.2, read on the forward strand.
GCCGACTTTAGGGATTTTTCGTCCTCGACGCATATAAACCTTAGTACTTTTTCCTTGTAGTAGAAATGTCAACCTTATGCCCATAAACATAAAATAGATTTATCAAACTATCCAAAACCGCATCGGAAGCTATCCTTTCGTTGCAAATTGATGGTGCCAGACCGATTCCAAAACAGAAAAACCGTAAGGATGCCGACATTTAGCGTATTTACCCTACTACGTTACGGTCGGGCGTCGGTAATACGCGAAACGTGTTCGCGTACGTTCAAGTAAAAAATACTTTGAAAGTGTTGCAAATATTTTAGTGTTTTGCGCGACAAAGTTCCGTAAATGTATGGCGGTAAGGAATAATATCCCATGAAAGTAAAAGTACTCCGTTACGATCGTGGATCGGCAAAACGCGAGACGCGATCGCGTACGTTTAATTCAAGTAAGAAATACTTTGAAAGTGTTGCAAGTATTAAAAAAAATCGTAACAATAAGCTTCAAAATTACGAATCCTACAAAATAAATGATTTTATAATAGTTAAATTGAGTTTTTTATCTAATTCTGTTTATCCACTTTAATGTAGGAATAAAAAACTACCTAATTTATCAATTTAAAAATATTAATTTGCCAACATCTGGATTTGAGTTAATTATCTAAATAACTAACTTGCACGTTTGCATAACTTGCTTGTAAGGCCGAATTAATAAACCAATTGTAATGACTAGCTTTTGCGCGCGACTTCGTTCCCGTGAAAGTTGAAGAGAAAAAATTCCAACGTTTTTGCAAGATTTTTTGTTAGTTGACGAGGTATCATGATTTCATAAATAAAAAAATAAAATGAACTGTTGTTTCATTTCTACATTTTAATAGTTACCTACCTATTCCCCTTTTGCAATCTCGACGTTCGCTTCGCCAGGGGTTCGCCATTTAGGTTACATTAATTTCGCCTGAATACCAATTTAATTAAGAATATAATAATACAAATAAAGAATAACAATTTTCACGAAGCAGAACTCAAAGGAAAGCACCACCTAGTATAGTAATGTACCTATTATATTATCTGTAGCATGCACCACAGACCCTGGGACCACCGACCATCAGACCAAGGCAACCTCACAAGGTCATAGGTTTTGTCAAGTCTATTCAAACTAGCCCAAACACTACTAGTTTCTCATGTGTAGTTTAGGAGTTTCAGTGACCACCTGACGGCTTCATCATCAGACCAAGGCAACCTCACAAGGTCATAGGTTTTGTCGGTTTTATCAGGTCTTGTCAAACGAGCCCAAACACGACTAGTTTATCATGTGTAGTTTAGGAGTTCCTGTGACCACCTTCCGGCTTCATCATCAGACCAAGGCAGCCTCACAAGGTCATAGGCTTTGTCAAATCTATTCAAACGAGCCCAAACACTACTAGTTTATCATGTGTAGTTTAGGAGTTCCTGTGACCACCTTCCGGCTTCATCATCAGACCAAGGCAACCTCACAAGGTCATAGGTTTTGTCAAGTCTTGTCAAACGAGCCCAAACACGACTAGTTTATCATGTGTAGTTTAGGAGTTCCTGTGACCACCTTCCGGCTTCATCATTAGACCAAGGCAACCACACAAGGTCATAGGTTTTGTCAAGTCTTGTCAAACGAGCCCAAACACGACTAGTTTACCATGTGTAGTTTAGGAGTTCCTGTGACCACCTTCCGGCTTCATCATCAGACCAAGGCAACCTCACAAGGTCATAGGTTTTGTCAAATCTATTCAAACGAGCCCAAACACTACTAGTTTATCATGTGTAGTTTAGGAGTTCCTGTGACCACCTTCCGGCTTCATCATCAGACCAAGGCAACCTCACAAGGTCATAGGTTTTGTCAAGTCTTGTCAAACGAGCCCAAACACGACTAGTTTATCATGTGTAGTTTAGGAGTTCCTGTGACCACCTTCCGGCTTCATCATCAGACCAAGGCAACCTCACAAGGTCATAGGTTTTGTCAAGTCTATTCAAACGAGCCCAAACACTACTAGTTTATCATGTGTAGTTTAGGAGTTCCTGTGACTACCTTCCGGTTTCATCATCAGACCAAGGCAACCTCACAAGGTCATAGGTTTTGTCAAGTCTATTCAAACGAGCCCAAACACGAGTAGTTTATCATAATATGTAGTTTAGAAGTTCCTGTAACCATCTTCCCGGCTTCATCATCAGACCAAGGTGCATTCACAAGGTCATTCATCACTGCACCATTTCAATGTTACCGTAACATAGCCACCAAACTTACGTAAGTATGTCAAATATCAGCTTTATGGAACAGTGTACAAAGTGCATTCCAAATTTTGAACGGAAAGACACGAAGTCATAAAAATATCGCTAGATGTTTTAACGCCACCGGTACATACGTAAAATAGGTACCTACTAGATCGGTTGATCGTGTTATAATAACCTTGAAATGAGGCACACTTGGGTGACAAGGTGAAATATCATAATATTTCTACATTTTAGACAGAATGCTTTTTTATTATAGCGCCATCTCTTCTTTTTAATTTAAAATAACATTGCTTACAAAATGAGACGTAAGATGTCGCTACCATCGACTCCCATTTTTTTCGTCGCTAGCGCCATCTGTTGTATTATTTACGGTATTAACAAGTACTTATAAAAATAAAGGTCTAATATTAAGGATCTAACGTGGCCAATTTTTATGGACGACTTGCGGCATCTGTACTGTAAAGTATTATATACTGTAAAGTATTATATTTATCTATGACATAGGTATGTAGGTCTGAAGAATGAATCATAATACTTACTTCTGCACTTAGAGATGCACCTCTTAAGCATATCGTACCTACAGTTGTTAATACTGACGATTCAACCAGAACACAAGATGAATGAACAACACTACACCGTAAACATCCACTCAGCCATTGTCACCAGTAAGTGCCAGTAACTAGGTTCAGTACGTTCTCATCAATCAGTAGAGAGCCAGTGGCCGCCAAGTGAGCACGCTGACATCACACATGTAAGTCACATATTATTGTTCGAATGCACCGGCTCGTAACACGAGTTTGACCTCGTCAAAAGGCAAGCCCTCAGGGACGTTCCTAGTGTGTTATTTTTTAAACATGGCTGTATTCATACGTCATATTTTTTTTTACGGGCACTAGCTGCATATTATTAAGCCTCGTTAATTCCTCAGTGAACGGTGAATGTGTTATTTACGACGTCATGGATAATCCCTTAGCTCGGTTCTAGGTCATTTCATGTTATGTGTTGTGGTGCAATAACTTTCAAGGTGTTTATTAAGTAGCACTTAGTCAGCGATTGTTTTGTTTATATCACAACATTTTCACGCGTTAAAATAACATTTATGTGGCTATGTTATGTAGATATTATAAATTTTATAAATAATATGAAAATGAAATCTCTACTATTTAACTGATGACTCAGTAGTAGGTAATTAAACTTTAAACAAGGGAAAAAATATTCCTGACATACTTATTTATCAAATAGAGACCGACAGACTGCTACGCAGTCTCGGTTTCAAATCCACGGCACGCACCAATGACTTTTCAAAGTTAAGTAAGTGCGTATTAATTGTTAATTATTTATCGCTTGCTAATCGGTGAAGGAAAACATCGTGAGGAAAGCTGCCTAAACCTTCTCATAGTTAGAAAAGGCCCGTGTCCAGCAATGGGACAACATAAAGGGCTGATGATGATGAATGAATTGACTTTATTATTTATACTTAAGTCAAATTATGTTATGTTACATGTGTACGTTACCCTAGCAGGAAAGTATCTCCTGGAGATACATGAGTGGAACGTATAATTAGAGCGCAATATGCTGATGATGTGCGCGAAATAAAAAATTAGTGCGGTTTATAGTTTTGGAAAAAAATGAAAAAAACATTCCTGGTGGGGTAACGTTCTTCCAGCAGGAAGATTCTAAACGAATTATCGGAGAGAGAAACATTGTACATGGGCAGATAGCTTATATTAGTGGGACAATGTGCGCCGAAAATAAAATTAGTGCGGCTTCAGGCTTTCGAGATATTGGAATTCCTGCTAGGGTAACCTTTTGCAGAATCGTGTATCTCTAAAACGGTTGCATGTGCTTCTTTGAAAACCCAAAAAAACCATCGCAGCGTCAAAATGAGAAAACGTATAGGCTCACTGAAAACTGTTTTCGGTTCTTCTTGACACATAGATTAACCATAAAAAGTTTCAAAAGTATACATACATGCGTTAATGAGATATATTACTAAAAGTCAAAACGACGGTGTCGTAACTTTGACGGCAACGCACAAGAAACCGGCTCAACCCAAGATGAGTAAGAGTAAACCAGCAATTAGAGCGATAGTCCAGTAATATATAGTGAAATTATCCAGCTTGGAATGTCTCGCATGTAATTAATAATTAACAAAAACCAAAACATCAAATAACGGTTGGTTATCCGCCCAAATTCGAATGACTACAAAAAAGCGACGGATTCATACATATCAATGACCATCTTAACTTGATCCCCTAATCGGTTAAAACGTGTTGTGTCCGAGTACACTGAAGCAGAAAAGTAACAAAATAAACTTGTTCTACTAGCCATTTTCGTGAATTATTTTAGAGCAACCGTTTTAGAGATACACGATTCTGCAAAACGTTACCCTAGCAGGAATTCCAATATCTCGAAAACCTGAAGCCGCACTAATTTTATTTTCGGCGCACATTGTCCCACTAATATAAGCTATCTGCCCATGTACAATGTTTCTCTCTCCGATAATTCGTTTAGAATCTTCCTGCTGGAAGAACGTTACCCCACCAGGAATGTTTTTTTTCATTTTTTTCCAAAACTATAAACCGCACTAATTTTTTATTTCGCGCACATCATCAGCATATTGCGCTCTAATTATACGTACCACTCATGTATCTCCAGGAGATACTTTCCTGCTAGGGTAACGTACACATGTAACATAACATAATCACTGCATAATCGATATAATGAATGTAAAATAACATAATAAGTACTTAGCTATTGTTGTTGCTAAAGCCATTTTTAGCTTACAAAATATTTTATTTTATTTTGCAATTCCGTAGCTAAATAACAGTAATTACAAAGATCATTCGCTTGTCCAAAAAATTGTAGATTTCCTAAGGGTGATTCTTTGATTAAGATACTTTGGCGACTTCAAACTAGCGTATTTTTCCGTGCGTGTATGGCCGTTTCGGCACACGCGCTTACACGTGCCCTATAAGCTATTCAAAAACTGAACTTGCCATTGTTTGTTCTTCGTGTGAGTAGGTATGTGGCCAACTCTTGTGTCGGAGTTTTCAGACCGCCCGAAGGCCACCGACGTGGCCTAACGATCCTTACCCTTAGACAAGAACCGGGACTGACAGCTTTACGTGCCCTCCGAAGCACGGTAGCGCTCAGAGGTAAATGCCACACACGGTCACCCATCCAAATCGCGACCTGAGCAAGCGTTGCTTAACTTTGCCGATCTGTTACAAACCGCAAGCCAAGTCTCGCTATGAGCGCTACGTAGCGTACGGATTGGATACTTAAAAACTCGCCATTATGATGGTTGTCATGCATGAGGCAAAGGGTGCGCCTGTAGGTACCTACCTACGCGATTACATGTGCTTCCAAAAACAAACTCATACGCGCGTATGAAATGCTAGGCCATAACGCTCCAATTAAATATCTACCTACTACCATATATTAATGACTCTCCTATTGCTTGCTGCAGGCATAGATAAATATAATACTTTACAGTACTGCAGGCACTATATAGTGACAGATATCGATCGAGCGCGACTTATAGGTCCTATATCCGACCTATAGGTATACATTAAGATAATCATGCTCGTTTGTAGTACATACAAACCAATCACCAACAGACTTCCATGCAGAGGGTATCTGGGTCAACTACACGGCGCGCACCACTGACTTTCGAAGCTATGGGATGAGCGTATGAAATTGTTAATTTTACTGATTAGTCGACGACTGACACGTCGAAGATCTTTGACAGAAGTCAGAACCATAAACTGACACTGGTCTAAGCCGTGGAATATAAGTCACATGGCAATGTCTGTGTAGAAAAGTGTAGGTAGAGCAAGTAGGTAGTCTTCTTCAAAGATTCTAGAATTCATCAGACCTAGAGAAGTTTAGTTCATAGGAAATTGAAACCAGGGCACCCGAACCTAGATCCAAAACTACTTACTACAATAACTATGATAGGAAAATCAAAATCGAATTACCCATCGTATTATACGTATTGATTTTTAGTAGCTCTTTCCTGTGTCTGAGCTCTAAGCATGCTCTAACCATATCTATAATTTGGAAAAAAGAGGATGCTTATAGCTACACCTGCACATTTAACTGTTTCTGCCGGATCCAGTGCACCTCTACAGTCCAAATCAAATCAAATCAAATCACTTTATTTGCAAATACAGGTACATATATAGGTGTTACAAAAAATATAGAGAGTCCATTGCATTTTACCACATTATTGGTGTGCAAATTATTATGTCTTAAAATTATTTTCATGTCATAATTATAATTAATACAATATTACAATTTAATTATATTGTTAGGATAATATATACACATTTATAAATCTTAGTCCACATCACAAAATCATATACGAGGGTCAAACTGAAAGTTCTTAGAACTGGCCACTTATAAACAATATAATAAAAAAAATATTCTAAAATTTGAAAATAGAACTCTTTGCCAATATTACCGAGTATATATTTCATTCATTTGTCATTTGTTTTACGATTTGGCGGCAAATTGAAAATTGTCTGTGTCACGTCAACATGAATTTAACACGAGAAAATTTTCGTGCAATGATTTTTTATGACTTTCGATGTCATTTAAGTCAACAAGAAAGTTATGATAGACTACGATTGGCCTTTCACGATGAAGCCCCATCTCGTGCGACTGTTTACAACTGGTTTAATGAGTTTAAACGTGGTCGCACTAATCTCACTGATGATGTACGTGAGGGACGGCCTTCTACGGCGACGACTGAAAATAACATCTGTGTTGTGCGGCGTATGATAGAGACTGACAAAAGAGTGACCTCTATCAGCAGATTCGGACAAGCTTAGGCATCGGTATGAGTCAAGTGCACAAAATCCTCCACGAACATTTAGCGGTCATGAAGCTTTGCGCCCGGTGGATACCTCATAATTTGACTAAGGCTCAAAAACTCCATCGTGTGGATTGGTGCCGTAAAATGATTGAAAGATTTAACGGAGGTGACTCAAATGCTGTGTTCGACATACTAACAGGTGACGAAAGCTGGATTTACTGTTATGATCCTGAAACCAAAAGACAATCTGCTCAGTGGGTGTTTCCTTTCGAGGAGTTGCCAACTAAAGTGAAGAGAGATCGAAGTGCGGGAAAAAAAATGGTGGCCTCGTTCTTTGGAAGGATAGGTCATTTCGCAACAATTGTGTTAGAGGATCAAAAAACAGTTTCTGCAGAATGGTACACTACCAATTGTTTGCCACTTGTCTTGGAAAAAGTTCGAGAGAAACGACCTCGCAGTAGGATCCTCCTTCACCACGACAACGCCTCGTCGCACACCGCCAAGCGAACGATCGACTATTTGGCGACATCAAACGTTGAATTACTGGGTCACCCGCCGTATAGCCCCGACCTCGCGCCTTGTGATTTTTATTTATTTCCAAAAATTAAAGAAAAACTTAAAGGAAAGCGGTTTATGAATGCTGAAGAAGCGGTGGCTGCGTATCGCGATGCCATTGAAGAGACCCCTAAGGACGAGTGGGCAAAGTGCTTTTCCCAGTGGTTCCATCGCATGCAGCGGTGTATTGACGTCAATGGACAATATTTTGAAAAGATATAATAAAACTAATAACTGGCTTATGTAATCAGTTTTTGATTTTCTAAGAACTTTCAGATTGACCCTCGTATTGCATAAATTACCTATTTAAATATTGTTGTCTGTTAAGAACTCTTTTATAGAATAGTAGGCTTTTTCAATCAGAAAATTACGAAGATTCGTTTTAAAACTATCTTCATTTAGTGAATCCTTTATACTTTTCGGTAGTTTACCACCGTACCACCGTTTACTACCGTGCATAAGTGCTGTTCGTGAGGGTATTATACATAGACGTGATTTGTTACGAATTCTACTTGTTTTTTGGAAAAGGTGTAGATTAGTCTGAACAAATTTAGCGATTTCATATATGTATATCGATGGAAATGTGAGTAGCTTCAGACGTTGAAAATGTGGTTTACATGAATCCGTTTTTTGTAGATGGCATATTGCTCGTATACACCTCTTTTGTGCTATCAGAACCTGCTCTTTACCAGTTGAGTTTCCCCAGAATATAATTCCGTACTTTAAAACAGATTCAACGTACCCATGATATGCACATAATACGACTTTTTAAGTTACCTTTTTACTAGGTAAGCATGTATAATGCATATGAAAATCGAGATATTTTATTAATAATGTCAGTAATTTGTTTATTAAATATCATATTATTGTCAATGTGTATACCTAGAAATTTTGTGGAACGTGTTTCTTGTATTATTTGTCCAAGATAAGATATATTAGGATTATTATGAATTTTATTGTCTTTTTGTCTGAAATGCATGATATTAGTTTTAGTAAAATTAAGATTAAGATTATTATTCTTTAGCCAAGCAACTACGTATGTGTTATTTATTTCTGTTTCGAATGTATTAACATCATGTCCCACAATAGTTATTTGTGCAACAAGAGAGCAAAGTTGTTTTTTGTTTCGAGTGCTGATTTTGAGTCCCGAGCAAGCGAAGGATTCTATGATTGAATCAAAGTTAGAATCCTGAGCGTCGTGAGGGACTCAACAGCACGAGATACAAAAAACTTTGCTCTCGTGTAGCACACATAACTTTTCACCATAGCAGTGAGAAGACATATTACTTAGGAGACATAGAAATGAACAGGAATAGATTGAATTCTGCATAATCACTTGTTGATTTAACTCTTCTGGTGTTAAAGTACAGTCATCATCGCTAGTTTCACTCATCTTTTTAGATTATTTTATATATTAATATAATTTAACACGTTACGCTATACCTACTGTATCAGCATCAGCGAAATTTTTATTCCCGCTACTCTTTTAAATCGCGTTTTAATACCGCGTCCCTGATGTTTATTTTTCAAATGTATCTTTGTCGTAATTCTAAATAAAAATGTATTGGTTAAATACTAATTTTATACTATTAATTAGACTTATTTTTATTAAAATCCAATAATAAATTCAACATGTTAACAATAACATATAAAAAAAGTAATTTCTTTATTACAAATATCTTTTTTTTTTTTGCGTTGCCGTAGGTATTTTCTTTGTGGTCGAATTCCAAAATCGAATTTCGAATTCGAAGGGGTTTGTTTTTTCACTCACTTTTTTATGCATGTGAAAGAGACAGAGCACAGTAAAATTCGAATGTTTCAAATTTATGGCTAAACAATTCGTGCCACTGAAGATTGAAAAATAAAAAGCTACTTTTACTCACGGTCGAATCAAAATCGCGTTTTGTTCACTGTTGTCTCGCAGCAAAAGCGGCATGTTTGAGCTGCTGTGGTGAAAATAAAATTGTACTGTCATCTGCAAACAGTATGCTCTGATGATTAATAGCTTTTGGCATGTCATTTATATAAATTAAGAATAGCAGAGGGCCTAATACTGTCCCTTGTGGTACACCATAAACAATTTTGCGAGTCATAGATGTATGTGCTATTTCAGATTTTGAACCTACGTCAATTTTAGTTATTTGTGTGGCTTGCCGTCTATCAACGAGATATGATTTTATCAATTTATAAGCATTGCCTCTAATCCCATATGTATATAGCTTTCTTATTAAGATGTCATGGTCCACAAAATCGAAAGCTTTACTTAAGTCCATATATAAAGCTGATATGGGTATCCTTTTATCCATATTAGTTATAACTTTATGTCCCTATGGAACGTACATGAAAAATTTCGGTTTCTTGCGCCCAATGTTTTGAGTTATTTATTTATTCCAACTGCTCAGTTCACTTACAGTCTCCCAATGCGTGTACTGAGCCATTAAAGTAGGTACATAAAATACAAAAAGAAAGTTAACATAAAAAAAAATTAAAACATAAAAAGTTTCAATTTAGATTTAAGTGTAGATTTAAGAATTATAATTATACATTTTATATGAACCTATAAATAATTAAAAATTGTTAGGTACTTGTTTTGTGCAATAAATAAATAAATAAAATACTTAAGTCAGTAACGCAAGAACTTTATAAATGCTTAGGTAGGTACAGAAGTAAAAGTTCATCGTAAAACCAAATTGAACAATGGCTATTTAGTAATCTGTGACAATGGTGAAAACCAGTTCTATTAGTTAATATAATGTAGGTAACACAAGAAAACCTACATGTGTGTAGGTAATTAGGTATTTTCTCAGTCTTTGTTGGACTATCATGGAGGCTTCCCAGCTTTCCATATTCACATGTGCTTAGCTAATAATAACCCGCTTCGAGAAAATTGCTTGTATTTGACGTTAATTATTGTAAATCATAATACGAGAGCGTAAAACTAGCGGTCGGAGTATTAAAATTGCTCCGAAAAATTGTGAACTGTGCATCATTCCTACACTTTAATTTTGTGTTTCTCATATTAAGACCTGACTTTGCGAATAAATCTTTACGGATTTTGCTCAAATGACACTCATACTTTATAATCATAATCATAATCATAATACTTTATTTGTAGAATATAGGTCATATACAGATCTTAATGTTATTTTTAAAGTATCACTACATCCTGCCACATGATGTGGTGTACAAATAATAAATTTTCGATAAAATTAATGGTAGTATACTAATTACTTATATTAACAAAATAATATAGTGCCAATCACTTGAATATTATCAAAACAAAGGAGAAATTAATATAATACTATATGTCACTATTTTAAATAATTTAAAGCAATATACATGTCAGACTAACATTAAATTCAAATAAAAATTAAATATAGTAATGTTAATATTAAAATTACAAAATTTATTATTACATTATTTTATCATTGAGATATTCGTCAACAGAATAATATGCCTTATTTATAAGAAATTCCTTTAAAGATTTTTTAAATATCTGTAAATTTTCTGCATTTTGAATACATTTGGGCAGCTTATTGTATATCTTCGGTGCCATCACAAATATGCTGTTATGATATAGAGTGGTTTTAGCCTGAACCATATGAAGTTTACCCAATCTTCGCCTACTAGTGACCTTTGAGAATTTAGACCAGTTTTTTTTAACAAATAATGCTGTTTCAAATATATACATTGATGGCATTGTTAGTATTTTTAAGTTAATAAAGTGTGGTTTACATGTCTCAGTAGAATATATATTACAGATTGCGCTGATGCAGCGTTTTTGAGACTTAAAAACTAATTCTTTACCAGTTGCATTGCCCCAAAATATAATGCCAAACCTTAAAGTGGTTGCAACTAGACCATGGTAGGCAGTAACGATTGTGTCTTGGTTAACGGTTTTTTTTTAACATGTGTAGTGCATATGCATATTGGTTTATTTTACTACACACCTTTTCTATTTGTGTATTCCACTTTAAAGTGCTTTCAATTTGCAAGCCCAAGAATTTTGTTACCTCTATTATACTAATATGTTTATCGTTGTAATTGATATTCATGGCCTTTGTTTTGTTCTCTTTTTGTCCAAAATTCATAATAGTAGTTTTGCTTAAATTAATTTTTAGATTTTGCGAGTCCAGCCAATTCACCAATGATACAATATTGTCTTCTATTATTGAATTTGTGGCATTCGAATTATCATCATTAAATATGACTGTGCTATCATCAGCAAACATGACCATTGGAAACTTTGTAGCGGATGGGAAGTCATTAATATAAATAATAAAGAGAAGAGGGCCAAGCGTACTACCCTGAGGCACTCCATGTCTTATTGTTCTAGAATTTGACTTGTAGGAAGTTACAGTTTTAGTATTAGGGCATAAGTTATCAATTTTTGTAATCTGTTGGCGATTAGTTAGGTACGACTCTATCAGTTTAGATATGTTGCCTCGAATGCCATAGGCATTTAATTTATCGATGAGTATTTTATGATTCACATAATCGAAGGCCTTCGTCATATCCATGAACAGTGCTTGCACAGACAGTGTCTTATCCACTCTAGAAATTACCATTTGTAAAAACTCGTAAATAGCCGCATCAATGAACTTATTCTTCCTAAAGCCTTTCTGATTATCTCTGAATAGATTATTTTTTTCAAAATAGTTATTTAAGTTAATAAAAATGACTTTTTCAAAAATCTTTGCGAATATAGGTACTAATGCAATCGGTCTATAAGATTGCATATTTTCTTTGTCATCTTTTTTATAGAGTGGTTTAATAAGCGATATCTTTAACTTTTCGGGATATACACCCTGTGAGATACAGTTATTTATTAAATGACTTAATACGGGGGAAATTGGTACTGATACCATTTTTACTATTTTAGTACTAATCGCATCATATCCAGTACTTGCTGTATTTTTTAGATTGTTTATTATTTGGTGAATGTCTGGAGGCGTGGTAGGCTGCATAAACATAGAAGAAGATTTTTTGCAAAAATCGTATGTTTGACATTTTGCTTGTTCTTTTACGTTATCTGATTCAACTAAGTCGATAAAAAAATCATTGAATGCTTGTGCTATTGCGGATGGGTGTGTTAAATATTTATTATTAATTTTTATTCGATCAATATTATTGCCAAGAAACCTATTTTTACTTCTGTTTATTATTTGCCAAGTGGCCTTATTTTTGTTGTTTGAGGAATTTATGTAGTTCATATTTTGTATCCTTTGTGTATGTTGTATAATTTTTTTAAGTCTATCAGATAGTGATTTAAAGTTTAATTTATTTTCTGAGGTGGGCCTCTTTCTGTACTTCCACAATAACTCACGTTTTCTTTTAGAGCATAGTTTAATGCCACGACTGATCCAGTTTGACTTACCTCTAGCGGGAATTTTCACTCTTATATTGGGGAAGCATAGATCATAAAATAGTGAAAAAGTATTATGAAATATATTAAAAGCTGTATTTGCGTTCGATTCTTCATACACTTCAGTAAAACTTAGATTATTTATGCAGCTAATAAATTTATTTAAGTTTTCGTTAGATAAATCACGCTTTTTAGTGAACCAATAATTAAATTTACATGTTTTAGAAACCGGGCACCGTAATAATTGGGCAGTGTGGTCTGAAACTGCTAGTTCACATATTTCGCTTTTGCATCCTCGTATATTGTGCAGAAAATTGTCAATACATGTGCCGCTGCTCAAACGCGTTGGCATATTTATTTCAATTTTCATGTTAAATCCAGCTATAAAATGTTTAAATTGCTGTGAATATGTAGTATCCTTCATAATATCAATATTGAAATCACCACAGACTATACATTTTTTCCTAATATTAAAAGAGAATAAATTAAGAATTTTGTCTAAGTTGTTAAAAAAAATTGCATATCTGTTTCTTACATCATGGTTTTGTGGAATTCTATAAATGCATATTATTATAATATTATGATCCGTTAGCTCTATCCCACAACATTCAATAATATTAGGCACATTATAACTTTTTAAATGATCGACAACTTTGTATTTAATGCCAGTTCTTACCATTATGCAAGTACCTCCATGTCTGGAAGTTCTTGAACAATAAGTGGCTAATTTAAAATTAGAAATATTTAGTATATTAATATCTGAAGCTATCATATTATGCTCGCAAATACAAAGCACATCGACATTTTTGCCATTACGACTCAACTCGTCTAAGCATACAGTAAACATATCTGACTTTTTTATTAGGCCATTTATATTTTGGTGCAATACAATGATATGGTTATAAACGAAATAACTGGTATGCTGTTGAGTTATTATCTTTGGTCTTACTATTCGTTGCCTGCGTTTCAACTGTTGGTAATATTTGAAGACTATTTACATTGCTTAATCTTAGATCAATTAATATATTTTCAAGGATTCTATTATATATATTTCGCATTCCGCTTCTATTGATTTTACCAGTATTGTATGAGAACATGTCAAATGATAAAGTGAGATTACTGTCAAAAAAATATCCGTATTCATTATTTTGAATGTCCAGGTTTAGGAGATGGTTAAATGTTTCCACTCTATAGTTGTGTATCATTGCTCCTCTTCTGTAAGTAGGCGTGCAGATTATTATATTTGTATGTTTTATATTTTGTAATGATGTTTTAACGGTATTCACCAAGTCTATATAATTACTGTCCCTTCTCAAATCCTTATCTCCTAATTGAATAATGCAGTAATCATTGAAGCTGAAGCTTTTTAACTTATTTTCTATGCCATAAAGCAGGTTCTCTGTTGTAGAATTTGGCATTTTGAAGTGGCAATAGTCAAAATATTCTGAGAAAACTTCATCAATTGCGATTAAATTTCCTTTTGAATTATCACTGCTCATAATGCATAATTTATTCTTTTGTTTTCGAGTATTTTTTGGTGGCGATATGAGGGTAGCAGCCTTCTGTTTTTGACATTTATGGTGTGGATTTAGACTATCAGATCTTACATCTCGTTTAGTCATTGTTGATATCATATAGTCATCGGTTTGAGTCTCTTGACTGTGTACTATTTTTTCCTTGTCTTTATTGTTCTCATGTACATTTTGTTCATCGCTGATTATGGTGGCCGATGAGTTGATTTGGTTGAATACGCTCTGTTTACGCAGTAGGGACGTTTTAGTTTTTCTTTCTGGTGTTTGACATATTTTCTTATATGTATCAATTGTTTTTAATGATGTTTCCAGGTCACATTTTAAACGATAATTTTCGACGTTTAAATTGTCTATTTCTTGGTGGGCACTCATTAATTGTAAAGTCAATGTTTTGACTTGCTCGTTTAAGTCATTTATAGCATCGCTGTTATCAAGTAAACTGTCGGGGATACTTCTCAAAGTCGAGTCTAATAATGTTCGACTATTGATGTTTGTCAAGTTCATGAGATCATCCATTGAGTTTGTTCTGCGGGGTTTCCGATACGTAACGTTATTTTCCATTTTTTATTTTTGTCTGTTTGTTTGCTTAGGTGTCGCCCTCTGTTGAGGCTATTAAGAACTTATTAGAAATCTCTGTGATTTCTGGGGTATTCTACTCATGTGATATTTGACACTTTTTATGAGGTGTATTCTTGTTATTAAATTGAAGTTTTATTATACTTTTTTCTCAAAAAGTGAACGAGTTAACTGAGATTCGAACCGTCAGTATCTGGCTTCCTATTACTTTCAGTCGATACTCATATACGTTCCGCCACGAAGTTGTTACTCTTATAATGTGAAATTTGGCTTCACTAGGTAATGGTTTCGGGTTTCAAATCAGCAAGATCGGTTAAAATGAGTCATCGTTATGGAATTTTTTTCCGAATGAGCATTTAGTTACACTTTAAGATATCCACTTTTTTTGTAATTGTGTCTTATTTTAATACGTTTGCACTTTTATTTTGTATGTTTATTAAGCGTTAGGATTGATTGTATATTGATCGTAACTGAATTTATTGTTTTGTTTGAGTTTTAAGCTTTTATAGTTGTCACTTTTATTGTTCACTTATTGTTTTTTCACTGTTTGTACGAATGTCTTGATAACGTTTGCACACTTCAATTAGAGCGTCATACAACGATTAAACACCATTAAACTTATTAAAAGCTAGAAACTGATTTTTAAATTAAATAGATTATACGGAACTTGTTTTAGTACGTCTTCACTTGACAGCGCCACATAGTGGACCTCTTAAGAATAATTGTATTAAGTAAGGGAATTTGGAAAGGATTAAAAGGAGTAATTCTTATAGGAGGTCATATTGAACCAATTTCAATATTAGGGGAAAGACTGCTATGGAAAAAAGCTCAAAAAAAAGATAAAAAAAAATACTTCTGAAACAATAAATACACTTTTTTTTTTCAATAAACTTTTCGCAATTTTGGACGACTCACATTAAACCATCCACATTGATCTATTAAAGCTATGATAGAGTCAGTAGTCCCGACATCATAATGCATTTGCAAATCTCATTAGCGCCAGAAACTTTACTTACTTATGCCTCGGAAACCGTATTTTAGTCAAAAATGCGAATTGAAAAAGAAATGTCAGCGAAAAATAAAATTCCTAGGATAGGTTTAATAAATGCATCTGTCTAGGATCTAAATAGGTACCTACGCGAGATTTTTTACCTAGATTCATTTTAAGATTAGGTATTCCACTTATATTGCAATAGGTATACCTATAACATTTTATATGAAGACCTGGTTAATTAGATAAATAGGTAATACCTACACGGTGTTTCTATTCCATGCCAAAACGTGCCTTAGCAACCACATAGATTAAAAGCACTTTATTGTTTCTCCAATTATAAGTCATTCTTACATTCGCTGTAGCCATGAACTAGGATAAATTGGTCAATGACTGCTCACGTTTTAAGGTCAGAAATCAACTTTATATCACGGCGAAGCAATAAATTTATACCAAATGAGCACCTATTTCTAATTTACTCCGGAATTCAAAATTCGAATTATAGATAGATCTGTAGATTCTAGATTCGTTTTTGACAGTTTTTGACATAAGCTCCATATAAAATATGTCAAACACGAATCTAAAATCTACAGATCTATCTATAGTTCGAATATTGAAAATGGCCGTTAATAAAATCGGTTTGAGATGACGCAGATCTGCATTGTTATTTATGAGCATCATGCTTCGAATAAGTGAAAGATATCAACAACTCGTCGCTCCGTCGGCTATGACTAATCTGCTTGCGACCTAACCTCTTTGTGTCGTTTCTGGAAAATTCTGGCGGGAAACATGTCGCGCCGGCTCGTACAGGATACAGCCCATTATGTTTATTGTCCTGACGGTCCTATGGCTTACACAATCGTTATTTTAATTCCAGTAACGTCTCGAAGCTTCAATAGGATAGCTCGGTCGATTAATTAAAGTCAAAAAGAGCATCCAAAATCGATTAGGTATGTCGTTTCGGGAGCGAAATTAAACCTTTTATCTCAATCAATCGGGTGATATCGGAATGATTAAACATGTGATGCCGTGTCGATGGTGTCACGCCAACAAAATTAATATGTGATCGGTCACCTTTAATCCTTACCCAATTGTTTACTGTATATTACAATAATAATTCTGTTTTACGACTCGAGAACTGAGATCTACAACAGATGACGCCAATAATTAACACTCCCATGTGACATCGTTTAATTATAGACAATTAGTTTACAATCGTCAAGTCAGTTATTTAAAGTAAATGTTTTCTTTTCAGATATGATGGCTACTAAAGTACTTTGAAGTTCATCATAATAACTCGCGATGGCTCATTCTACGGTGCTTGCTTTCTACTTGATCGCAACTGGCTTGACATACGGTTTTAACGGAGACAGCTTCGAACTTGAATGCCCGGACGAATGCGACTGTCACTACTTCAGGATCAACTGGGTGACCGACTGTTCAGAAAGTAATCTCACTGAGGTTCCGTATGATGAGCTGAGCCTTAGCGTGTACATCTTGGACTTGAATGGAAATAATATCACGACTCTAAAGCCGTTCCCCAATGACATCAAAATGAGGAGGCTGCAGATAGCTGACAATAGACTCACCAGCGTTGATAAAGACGCCTTCAAGGGCCTGGAGTATTTGATAGATGTGGATTTGTCTGGAAACAACATCAGCTACGTAGATCCGGAGGCATTTTTGTAAGTGTTTTCGTTTTTATTTTCTAACGCTGCGTAAAAGATATTGTGGCACGGAAGCGTTGTTACTTTAATCCAATTACAAGCTCAATAATTTGTAATATGAACGTTACAACTGGGTAAGTCACGTACCTACCTACTGTTTTATTCTGTAGTCGTCGGGCATTAACTTATTATGACACAACGACTTTGAACTACAAATAATACAAAAGATTACTTTGTGATTGCTTATTTATGCGCGTCAAAATCAGCATATTTTTTACTTATTAAGTATTGTAGAGAAAATATTGTCATCATCGTAACGAATCTGTTGCCACGGCTAATCTGAGAGTTTGCAACGTGTTTTTACAATTCCCAAATTGGTCAATTTCTGTTTGATCTTGATCTTGACGAACTCTCTGTCACAATATGTGAGTCATGTCGAAAACACCTAACATATTGTCAATCAGTTACTCTGAAAAACAGACATCAATAACAATATTATTGATAATGTAGTCGCCTAGCTTGAAATTTAGGTTGATACTTAATCCACATTTATGGGGACATGCGCTTAACTGGATGATGTAACTAGGTATCTCTTACACCTAATTGAAATAACTACAGCGCCTTCACATTTTTCATAAGATCAATCGTAGATTTAACAACAACAATAATGAGTCATCAAAACACGCATTATTTACTACAATGTACATATTTTCTCACGAGTTTTCATTGTTTGCGGGACGAGTCTGACATTCATCATGCGCACAATGCTGGCTGATGACAAAATTGTTCAATTTGCTTTAAACTCGTTGTGGTACAAGAAGCGAGTCCAATTGCCGCCACCGTTGGTGCCAATATTGGATAATGGTCACACAACGAATGCAAATTGAATTCGCTGCCTAGATCGCCGTTTACATGTTTGTGTTCATTATATGTTGCCGTTCGGGTGTAGCGGACAAAGGACCCAGTTACCTCCAGTAGATTGGTACAATATGAAAATCGTCATACTCCGTCATACATATACCTACCTCTGAATCATGTTATATGACTGAATTTGAAGCGAAATACAATCCGCATCGCTTATTTCTTAGATCTCTTTTGCGTCACAAGTTCACTAATGACTCAAGATTTAATGTTTTAAAGAGAGGTCAAGGCTTAATTTATCTTGTAAATTACAACCATAAAAACCGCCTGCTGACTACATTTGTTTTATCTATTTCCAGAGACTCTCGAGGACTTCTAAACGTAGAGCTACAAGATAATCCTATAACCAAAGTTGAAGGACCGTTCCTGGTTTCACCTACTTTGCAGTATTTAGACATCAGCAATTGTAACCTGTCAACCATCAACCCGCAATTTTTCGACAACATCACAACTCTGACAACACTAGATCTTTCCAACAACCCACTGAAGACCTTGGATGCAGGAGTATTTGATGTTCTAACCAGTCTTGAAACTCTGAAACTCAACGATTGTAAGCTGACTTCAATATCTGAAAACGCTTTCTCAACTGCGGTGAACGTTAAATTTCTAGAACTATCTGGCAATTATTTGACTAATACCGATTGGCCTGAAGTGCTTGGCAAACTTGTTAGACTGGAGTATTTGAACTTGAGAAAATCAGGTCTCACCTCTCTTTCAGAAGATACATTCTCAAATTGCACTAATTTGGTAACACTAATTTTAGCAGATAACGAACTACGTGACTTAGATGTCGCAGCCACATTAGGCAATAGCGTCACCCACCTGGAGCTGTTAGATTTGTCTAATTGTAATATACAAGGCCCCATCTCTGGTGAAACATTCTTAAATGCAAGTAGATTGAAAAGGCTATATCTTTCTGGTAACCCGTTAGTCGCAACTGACTTACAAGAAGCATTAGAGCCTCTGCCTAAACTTGAGAGGCTATTCTTGAGTAACTGCGGTCTTCATGATCTGCCAGATAATTTCAACGTTTTCGAGAATCTTTTGGAATTGGATATTTCACACAACCCTCTAGAAAATGTATTTACAAAGTTACTGGCGCCTTTGGAAAAGTTGGAATATTTAAATATGGGATACAGTAACTTGTCTTACATTGGACCTGATAGTTTCACTAAAATGGCTTCAATGAAACGGTTGGTACTATCTGGCAACGATTTGCTGTCCCTAGAAGCAGGATTGTTCGGCAATTTGACTCAGCTTACTACTCTAGAATTAGAATTCTGTGGTTTAAAGAGGCCCTTAAATGGACTGGCATTTTTCAAAAACTTAACATACACGGACTTACGAGAAATTAGGCTCGGAGGAAATCCTTTAGTGATCCCGCCAGCCGGACCAATATTCCCAAAACAATTATCTCAAGTGACAATTCTTGACTTAAGCAACTGCAATATAACATCTTTGAATGTAGACGCTTTCAAAAACACTGAAAATATTACGGACCTTAATCTGGCCGGTAATCGTTTAAGATCTGCAGATGCAAGTCTCGAGTTCTTAGAAAGGTTACACCATTTAGAGAAAATAAATTTAAGTAATAATAATCTCACAACGATTGATCCTGACGTATTCGCAAACAATCCTAAATTGCATTCGCTCAACCTGCTGGGTAATCCATTTGTTTGTGATTGCAAGATTGCAGAAATGTGGGACTGGGCGAACATGATAAAAGGAGACCTTGATGTACTGATTGGCGCTAAAAGCGCAGAAAAAGATATCGTCGTAAAGGGCAACAAGAAGAAGAAGAATTTGTATTGTCATTACAATGAGACACAGCTCCGTAATATGACAATGATGGTAAACAAGACAGTGCCAGGAAGGAGGCCTTTCCATAAGCCTAGGGAATTAACAATGGCGAATAGAACCTGGGCCAAGTACGTGAGAGAATCGGGTTGTGAGCCAGTCGTTAAAATTCTAAGACCAGTAGCGTTAGTCGGTGACCTATTGCATATAAAAAACAGCTTCAGTATTACGAACGCTGTGACAGTGTTAGCTATCATTGCATTAACTTTAGGGGTGTCGACTGTACTCATGACGGTGAAACTGTTGAAAAGGAATCGCTCAAACAATACGGCCACAGAGACCAACAGAAAAGTCAGATAGCAAATGAACATTAAATAGTGCCATTAATTAAGTTGTATGATAAATATTTATAATTTATTTTTGTACTCGAGGAGTTTATTTTATATTAGAATTAGCAACAAACAAATTAGAAATGTTTCGAATTTATGTATACTGTTTATTTTACTAGTCACATATGTAGCTTCAGATGAGGTCATGATTCTCATGCAGTTTGTGAAGTTATAGCTAATTATAAGATACCTATGAGTATTGAATTAATAAAAAACAAACGCTTTAAATGCTTTTTTATTTATTGACACCAACTGAGACGGAGATAATTTTAATAATTAATTCGTTATTGGACTTATTGAAATAACAGGCAACAATTGGTTTCAGTAGTAAATCGCCAGCTATGGTAACGAATTTTTTACTTATTTCTTAACTGTTAACTACTTTTAGAGTCTGCAACTTGTCCCAGCGTTCCTAATTGAAAGTTGCACAAGATAGATATCGATTGTTGTTCGATTACTTTAGAGTTTTCGAAATATTATCCGCATTTTTTTAAGAATATAATTTTGGTGACTATAAGATAATTGAAATCTGAAGTTTTTGTTAAGTGTTTCATGCTGAATTAAAAGCAACTTCAACTTTAGTCTCTTGGTTTTTTAATAAGTAGTAAATAAGACAGCAAGTAAATAATAATAATTCGCAATCGCAAACGCACCTAGTAAGGTATTGCGAATGATTAATTACTTTTCTTATACACTACGGACACTACCCACGCCCATATAACGACGTACTAGCAATAATGTCTATCTGATCCTTATAAAAACTAATTGAACAGTATTGATCGCGTGCCACAATCAACATAATGCGTGATTGTTAAATTTTGTAGTTCCGCCCAAGGAAGTTTACATATTACTATTCACCGAATACGGAAGGAAGGAACTAAGATTCACCTGTATTCTTCATATAATTTTGATTTTTATCCAGTAACAAATGCATTTCCTTAGAATTGCATTTGCGATCGACTGCTCACCATGTAAAATCAAAGTCAGAACTTTTTGCTTATTCCACGGTGACTGAGTTTACTGACTAGAGCAATATAGTTTTTTATCTACGATGGACAACAAGAGTTAAGGCCAAAAAAACGCCAATCACGTAATATATTGGTAGATAGCGAAAGTTTAAATTGCATAATCGGTCAATAAATAGTTCAAGCACTTTGAGAACTTTTGATTTCGTTAATATAATACATGGTGTCACAGAAAAGAAACTATTATAAAATATTTAAACAACTTTATTAATTTACTATTTATAACATGTAACAACTATTAACAATATAATAAATTAGTCTTATCAGCTAGCTGGCGCTCCAGCAGATGTGCTAGTTTTCTTAATGTACCAGTTTTCTTTGTATACCTTTTTCCGCATGCCTGGCTTTTCACTCTCGGGACTATCGTTGCTTGCCATTGCGGCTAACTCACTATCGAGTAGCTTTGGTATGGCTAATGGTTCGAAACCGTATTGAAACTGTGGCTCTACGAAGCTTGATCTACTCTGAAATCTTTGGTACGGTCGAGACGCGAACGCGGAATTATCTCGCGGCGCACCTTTTGAATAGTCATACTCGTACAACTGCTGTTTAGGCGCCGGGTGACCATAGTACGACTTGCCTTTATCCTTCGAAGAGGAGTAGTCATACGCTGGTGCGGCTGTGTACTTGGCTGATTTTTGGTTTTGTTTCTTATCCTCCTCTTCATCATCAATTAAATAATCTGGCTTTTGTTGTTTAAACAATTTGTAGTAGCCTAGTTTATTTTGATACCTATCCAACAAACTCTCAGGTTTGCTTACCGAATAATCTGAATAATAATTTTGCTTCATTTTGTCTCTAGCATCTTTATATCTAGATCGACTTTCTTTCGGGAATTCGTCACCTTCCTCCTGATATTGTTGGAATGGGACGCTTTCGAAATTGTATTCCACATGGTCACGGGGAGCACCGTAACTCTCTGGATCGAAAATGTCTTTTTCAGCATCTGTGGACTTTTGACTGTATGCTGGGAACCCAAGGGCAGCATTATGATATGCTTTTTCAAAATCTTCTTCGCTGTTTTCCTCACGTTTAATCACTTCTTCGCGCATTTGTTCTCTCAACATATGCATTTCATCAGGAGCTTCTTCGTGAATTATAATACGCTTAGATTTTTCATGAATGTGTTGAGCCGGTCCGTTGTATGATTCTGAGTGCGGACTAGATTGATAGTCATGCCTTTGTGATTCGGGAGATGAATGATGTTCTTGTGGAGCAGGTGAAGGTGGATGCTGAGGTTGTGAGTGTTCTTCGTGATGGTTTACATGAGGTTGAGGCGTAGACTTCGATGGTTGCACGTGCTGATGAGGATCTACTTTTATTGACGCACTTGGCACTGTTAGTAGGCGAATATTATTTTCGTATTCCTTTAGTATTGGCTGGAAATTGATATTTTCTGATGTGAATTGCACTGGCTCGGAATGATATTTCGGCGGATTATCATGGACAACGTTCTGTTGCTTTTCTTCTTCTTTATGATGGTTATCATTTTCATGGTGATGGTTACCATTTTCCCTATGATAGTTTGCATTTTCTTTATGATACTGGCCATCGTCTTTATGGTGGTTACCATTGTCTCGGTGATGATCATTTTCTTTATGATAGTGCCCGTCGTTTTTATGATGGCTATCATTTTCTCTATGGTGGTTATCATTTTCTTTATGATAGTTACCGTTGTCTTTATGATGGTTACCATTTCCTCTGTGATGGTTATCATTTTCTTTATGGTAGTGTCCGTTGTCTTTATGATGGTTACCATTGCCTTTATGGTAGTGTACGCTTTCTTTATGATGGTTGGAGTCTTCTTTGTGATGGTTGCCATTTTCATGATGATAGTTTTCTTTTTCTTTATGCGAAGGTTGATGGTGCTCTTCAGGAGATTGAGGATCTTCTTTGTATTGTTCCGTGTGCTGGTGTTGGTGATAAGCTGGGACGTCATCGTGGGATTCGTGCGAAGACACATGTTCAATCTCCGCATCGTTATGATGCGGTGCTGAGTTATGTGACTTTTCTTCATGCGCTTGTTCTTCAGGATTAAAAGTATAAATGAGATGTGAAGGATCATTTCCATATTGGACACTCTTAATTTGTGCTGGATCCTTAGACGTTCGCGAATAGCTGTAAGTCACAGGCTCGTTCTCAGATTTAGATCCATAAGAAACGTGCACTGGCTCCGATTGCGTCTGCTTATTGTAACTGATAGCCTTTTCTTTAACAGTCTCCTTGTAGTTAGGAGACTTAGAAGAATTAATTTCATACACGATCTCTGGCGCCTCATCAAGAGTTTCATGGTACGTGACTGTTGTTTTTTTAGGAGTATCTGTCTTCTTAGGATATTTGTGTTTCTTTTTCGATGCATCCTTCTGTGGCTTGTCGTGAATCTCTGCACTGTCATATGATGTAGTTTTCTGTACTACGAACTCTTTTTCGTATTTTTTACCCGAGGGTATAGCCTGTGGCAGTTTCTGATACGTCGCTTGACTGATCCTTGGCAAGAAATGTTGAACCTGAGGCACAAGCGGGTTATCAAACGTCAAAGGCTCAAGAAGGGTTAAATCTAACAGAGGAATTGGTTTAGTTTCCAATTCCACTATGGTTTTCTGACCATTTACATCGTTAATATAAGTTACAGTCTGCTTGGCAGGAGCTGCCTGCAGCTTAGCTTTGTTATGCGAATTTTCACTAAATCGTGTTTGTTGCGGCTTTTCGTTAGAACGTTCGTAAGTATGCTGTGTTTGATGTGTCGGACGCGCGTCTTGAACGCGTTGGAACTTCACTTCTCCATTTGGTGCGTGATGTTCTTTTATCCTTTGAAACTCATAATAAGGCTGTTCCTCGATCACTTGGAACTTTGATTCATAATGAGGTAGTTCTTGAACCCGTTGGTACCTTTCTCCATCGTGACTGGTATGTGAGGCCTGCTGCTGCGATTTAATTTCGTTGCGATGGTTATTAGGCGTTTCTTGTATTCTTTGGAATTTAACTTCACCACGTTGAGGATGTGGCGCCTCTTGGATTCTTTGGTACTTTGGTTCACTATGAGACGAGTGAGGCACCTCTTGAATTCTTTGGAACTTGTTCTCACCACGTGTTTCGGGAGGAGCTGGTACAGGTACTGCTTGGATGCCTTTAGTCTTGGGGCTTCCAATAACTATCTGCGGTTCTTTCTGATGTGAGGACTTCGCTTCATTGTTGAAATTGCCGAATTGTTCGGGACGTTGAGAATTGGTGAACACCGCTTTATTATTTGTAGATTGCTGCTGTGTATTGGGCGATCCAAAAGCTTGAGAAACTTGGTTAGGTGCGAAGTTATTCACTTTATCTCCGTACAGTTGACCAAAAGAAGGAAAACTGTGGAGCGGTGTGGGAGCAGGATGCTGTAGAGCTGGAACTCTGTACGGAGCACCGAAGAACTGTCCGTTAGATTGTTTGAATTGGAAGTTAGCCGAAGCGGCGACTAGCGGTTGGGCTAGATGTTCCGGCAGCTTCTTTTGAAGTGGCACAAATTGCTGAGGATATGCGATCTTGTACGTTGCTAGTTGCGGTGCCCCAACAAACTTGTTTCCATACGAATCCGTCAAATGATTCACATAGTGTTCTCTCACAGGAATAACTTGCGAGGCGGCAGGGTTAGGCGCGACTGCCCATGTGGGCAGATGAAACGAGTAAGCGCCATACGGCGCGGCACTGGCGTACACTCCAGCCGGCACGTTGCGGTACAAACGCGGAGCACTCTCTGCACTTTCATTGTCTTGAATCGCTGAACTAAGTGTTCTTTGATCACCAAATGTATGACTTAGCGTCAGCCAGCACACGGCTGCGAATAATGCCTGAAACCAAAAGAGAATAGGTTCTTAAGACACTGCACTTTGCTGAAGGTTAATCGTATTTTTTATCTTAATATAATTAATTAAATATTTAAATACTTTACCTGTCTCCCCATGTTGGGCGACGTCGTGTCGGAGCCAGTGGGAGCGGCACTGCGTCGGCGCGGCGACCTCCCTGCGCTTATATCTCATCGTGCCGAGCGCCCGCCGCAACCACTACTTAACCGACGTCTTTTTGTTAATACCACTCTATTTTACACGCTCAACTACAACGCCACCCGAAATGATATAACATTTGCGGACCCGATAGTGTTAAATAAAATAAGCAAAATTGTTATTATACGTTATTTTAATTGGAAATAAACAAATAAAGAAAATACTTTCTGTCCGGATACGTAACACAACATTAAGCTAATGTTAGTAGTGACAAGCGTGCTGACAAAAGACTTGTCTTTTCTTGATCGGGATTACGTAAACAACAAAATGGGTGTTAGACTTTTTGTGAGTCGTGAATAGGTACCCGTTACGTGAGCTCGATGCTGTCTAGCATAAACAAAACGAAGACAAACGTTGATAGTGCGTCGAAACACTGTATAAGGGCAACATTACAGAACTAATGGTCACGGCCGAAACAGGTGTTTATTTGTGTAACATTATTGCAATGGGTTTCTTCATGGTTGTCACAACCGACCAAGGATCATTTGATATTAACTATTTTGGAAAGAGATAATTGATTTCAAGCTTAAATATTTGTAAGTCGTTCCGCTTTAAGTTTTTATTAGGTAAGTATATCTACATTTAGATGAGAATATATTAGTGTTTACTTTCCTAACCCAGTAACTTTCTTCGTCAGAGTCACGGTCAGCGAGTTAGGGAGCTGACGGACTGGCACTGGAAACCCAGTGAAAGTCCGTATCAGCTGTGGTCATCAATGAAGCGTAAGCTAGTATCGAGTAACCAATCGATATGGGCGAGACACTACAATGGCCGATATAATTACATGCACAAATAAATAGTTCAGTAGGTATTATAACCCGGCAGCCAATTGTAAAAAGAAATATGTTCAACAATCAGTACAAACTAAGTATAAATTATCTAACTGATCTTAATATGATTGCATTCATGGCGAAGTGATTGAAGTGGTCGCCCGTTAAAACTGTGCTAAGTGTGTAAGTTCGATCTAAATACGAGACAAGACATGCATTGTGTCATTCAATGTTTTTGAGTCTGGGTACACCTACTTTATGTCAGGCGATAAAATATTTGCTTAAGTTCCCCGTCCCCGTCACAGGATTGAATCGTAATGCGAGTGTTGTCTCATAAAAAAGGAAAACTCTGGACGAGTGAGGGCCAGATTGTGCTGGCTTTCATCTCGACGTCTCGAGGTGGCCGACTTCAAGAGGAAGTGGCATACCGCTGAAAGTAGTAAGTATCTTTAGAATGCTGTGGAATGCTACACAATGATTCGGTAAACCGAAGCGGGCCGTCCCGCACCATCAGTAGCGGTCGTTACGCCGGTGGGTCGTGTATCGTGGGTTCGATTTTCACTTTTGTTTCATACTTCATAATATGTTTACATATTAATGTAAGTAATGGGTCTTATTCGCATAGTTATTCAAACTATTTTATTTTATTCAAACTATTTTGTTGTTGTGTCCAAAGTTTGTGATGTATAGCTTTGTGTAAGTAATGTTTGTAAATTTACCACGACATAAATATTTACACATAGGTACTACAACGGCGGTATAGCTATACATAATGCTACATTATGTAAAAACAACTGTCAGCATAAGCTATATATATATATCGTAGAAAGAAGATATGAATCATATCAACAGCTTTAAGAGCTTAGCAAAAAGATAGCATGATACGTTTAACGTAGGTTTGGCTAGTAAGTCATAAGTAGAGTAGTGGCCCCAAAGGCGAACCCTGTGGTATCCCAAAAACCTAAATTATTTACTTCTAAGTGCCTACTGGATTCTCATACATGACATCAATTCATTATTATATTATTTAGACCCACCCAGCGACTGCAGCTTTCGGAAGAGTCAGACCTTGTCGATTAAAAATCTGGATTCCGACCTCTGCTTTAAATTATATCGCGGTTTGTTTTTATTTAGGTTCCGCCTACAGCTAACAGCGTAGGTGCCATATTAGACATTGGAGGCGGCACCAGTAGTATCAGCATTTTGCGTAGTTTATCGTCGAACCTTAATCGGAGGCATACCGGCCCTCTCAAAACCAGCTTTCGTCAAGGGTGAGATACCTACATGCTGTTTGAAAAAGTTCAAATAAACCGAACAGAATCCAATTGTCATTCGTTTCTCATTTATTTTCTACTATCGATATCATCATCGCTATCTTTTGGTTGCCATGATGCCTAATAGCTAGGGAGATGACGAGCAAAAAATCTATATGATTTGCTCAGGTGGCAGACTTAATTAACCCATTCGACTCCGGCAACGCACCCCTCGCGTTTTGCACGTTTTTTATTGTGTGCCACCAACGCACCTTATGCGTTAGGGCCATAGATTCATAAATTATTTTTTTTTGTTGTTGCATTCAGATTTAAACGATTAAATTAGTCGATAAACCATAGACAAATGTCACTGCCATTTGTCAATTCAGACGGTTTTTCAATTTCAAACCAGAAAGTCATATTTTCAAGTCGTCTTTGTTGTAATGGTAAACGTGTTCTGAGTTTCGTCAAAAAATATTGCTTTATTCATGTGAAAATAGTTATTGGATGTGTGATAACGCAAGGAAAGTTCCAATTACTATTTATAATTTATGTGGATTACTCATTTTTAATGAAATTTCGGTGAAAACTATACTAGTTAAAATTTCAACGCAAATGGTGCGTTGAATGGCACACACGAACAACAATTGCTGGGATGGTTTTATACAAACATCTCCACTAGTTCGTTATTGTACGTACATATTACATCTGATCATTATTTTTGTGTCTGCTTATGAGATATTGGTGGTAATTGGTGATTAGTAGACAGTTATACAACGGAAAATTTAACTTAACAACCAAACAAAACTTATTTTAAATAGTGTGTTTTCATTTGTTATTATTATATTTAATTTCCCAAACCAATAAAGAATTAAAATACTTATAGGTATAATTTATATATATTTCGTTTGGTTTGATATGATTGCATAATGCCGACCATTCTAGCAACGCGTGGTTTCAGTGTTGCCAACCATACTATTTAAATCGTATTTATACGACTTTTTTGGCTCTTGTACGATATACGATCGAGTTATCGAAATCGTACGCAAAATATACGACTTTTTCAATGAAATCTTCTGAAAAAAATAAATCTACAATAAGAATACTTACTTACATGACTTAGAGCTGAACTTATTAATTGTACTTTTTATGAACGCATCCAATAATCATTAATATCTGAACGCATTCATGTCAAAGCGGTAATTCCCGAGCAATCTAACAGTTTCTTTCTTACGTCATTCTAAGCCAACCGATATAATTATATATTACACTACGACCTACGTACGTTCGGCGCTGATAACTTTATTTCATTTTAATTTCTTTTCTTTCGTGCTGCTTGATAAAAAGGTAAATACGTGGTGTTGGTGTTTTTAATTCCGTGGGTGTCATTACGAAGTGTAGTTGGTATCTTTTTGTATTTAACCTGAAAAAATTACTTACTTTTCGTTTCTTAACATGAGTTTTTTTTAGAGACATGGCAGAAACATAAAAAAATAAGCAAAGTACACCAAAGAAAAAACTTCAACAGAGACAAGAGTTGCCAAAATTAGAACGGCAGAAACATAGGGCTCAAAAGTATCGGCAGGTTGGGAAGCTTAGTATAATTTAATAATATCCTAATGCCATGTGTTTATTCATGATAAATAAGTATTAATTCAATATTATAATTACATTCCGTTTTTTACTTGATTTACGTAGTTTAATTGAAATTCCATTGCGTACTATTATTTCCTTGAAAATCATGGCAAAATACTATCTTTTTTTGTCTATGGTACGAAAATAATGTTGTGTGTTGTCCTCTAAAAAATAATGTTGGCAACACTGCGTGGTTTGCGTTGCCGGACTTGCCCATAATATTTTTATAGCTGTGTGCCACCAACGCAACTTATGAGTTTGCTCTTTTTTCTGTATTTTCAGCTTGTTTTTCGAATAATTTATTATTTATTTGTGTATTAATATTAATTTAAAATTCAGTAAAGAACAAATAATAAGTGGATCAAATTTAAAAGAAAAAATATTCTTGTGGAGTCGAATGGGTTAATAGCGATAATTATACGATAAGAAATATTAAGAACCGCGTCTGCCACCATGGTAGCGCTACGTTGTCAACTGACAGCCATTCGTTTAAAAACCTTGTGAACAACCGCAAAATAGTCTGCCACCATCGTAGCGCTGCGTTTTCATTTAATAGCGCTTCAAAAATGTTGACAATAAAATGTGCTATATCATTTGCTCGTGTCTGCCTCTTTGACCGTTGTTCATATCAAAGAAATATAACCTTAAGTCATATAAAAAGAAGAACATAAATGAGGCAGACACGCAGGTCGGTCACTGATATTCCGAAAGCAGACCATTTGAATATTTTTTTTTAAATCGACGCTTGCGTCAAGCTTTCAATCAACAAGTGTTTACCTTTCTTTTTTTTTATCGGAAATTTCTGCCATTTTTTTTGACGTGACAACGTCTTATAAATTTGTTTGCCGGGTGACACTTCAAGAAACTGCGTTACGCTCCGCTCACGTTATGCGCTCACAATGAGAGCGAGTGAGAGGCACGCGTCCCGCCTAAGAGCGAGAGAGACAGACATAAAAAGTGAAAGGCACGCGTCTTTCATCCTTCTTCCTACTATACGAATGAATATTCACATTAAAATTATTTTACCACTCAAAGTCGTTGTCACGTAAAACTTTCGCCCGTATACCGACTTTACAGGCAACCAATTTTTTGTATTCAGGGTGTTCTGATAAATCCAATAGACCTCATTAAAGCTACGAGCAAATGATTTAGAAGAGCTTATTTTTTTACAATTTTTCATCTACATCCTGTGATAATAGGTAGGTACTGAGCCCTGGATGTCTGCCTCATAGATTTTCTTCGTTATCAAAACGGTATTGACCACTAACCCCAGAGGCAAACACGAGCAAATGTTTTAGTACCAATATTTTATTTTTACAGATTTAAAGCCCTCTAGCAAAAAAAAAGCAGCAACATACGACCTTAATCCATTAAAAAAAAGACGTGATCCGAACTTTACCGCCTATCAATACGAAATATGAGCAAATCATATAGGTACTTTAATGCTCGCCAGCGCCCTATATTCCTATAACAATAATAATAATATAATTCGTGTTTCGGGTAATTCGTTCTTCGTTGACCACTTGAAATGTCGACAGCCTACTTCAGCTCCATATATTTTTGCACTGAATAGCGATATCGCTAATCGAATTCCACTTGTCCCTGTAGGCCTGGGAACCTTACGCTCGCTGGCTACCCCTCTTGCGCCGCTCGCTACGCCACTGCTTACGAGTTTACAATAAATGCAAAACCACTTACTCAGCGCCGCAAATCAATACGAAAGTTATGAAAATCTAAGCACAATCGAATGAAACATTCGACACACTGCAATTCGTGACCGTTTGTAAAAACCGTCACAAAATAAACACAAAACTATTCCGGGTCTTCAAATGTCAATTCCAAATATAAAAAATAAGTAATAGTTTTCGCCAATAGTTAATAAATTGCTACAAGGAAAATGAGCAGATAGGTACACTTACTTAATAATATTTTTAAATAAGTACCTATTCATGTAGGTAATGGGTCTAACTAAAGGTCAAATACTTTCTATTACAAACAGCCATCCCTTGACGGCTGGTGTAATTAAACCATACCGAAACGCAAGGTCCGGTCGGCTCCTCCAAACGGCGAACTGCGTAATCGCTATTTATTGGCGCCGAGTATCAGGAGGCCCTGAAGAAAAGCAGAGTTGACGTGTGCTGACAACTGATATCGCTCTAACCGAAGTCACCTATCTGGCTTTGGACAGGCACTGCTGGAACGTTGGCTAGATAGGTAGGTAGGTACAAGATTATTACGTCTGTTTTCAAATTATTAAGCGATGGAACTTACGTAAATAAGTAAACGTATGTCTACAACATACGTTTACGGTAATTATTAAAATTACTTTAGAAAAAGTACGAAAAAAAGTCGCTTCATAGATTTCGCACACAGGCGCTGGATTGGGTCGGCGCGGCTCTGCTTGGAAGTAGGTATTAATCAATTGTAGGCACATGTAGATAGATAGGTAAGTTGAGTATTTGCACTCTTGCATTGCAGTATGCGATACTGAGCTACGTGATGCTATTTTGTTACTAACATTACAGAATTACCGCGCGCAATGGATTACGACTGGTGACCACAAATTGTTAAAGCCACAGGCCATCGTGTTTACGTTACTGCAGCTGTGGTAAGTCTATGACCAATTTACACATTATTTAGGTCACGCTCGCAAGCCAGTAGCCATTATATGCGGTACGGGAAATGAACATGAGTTGAAACAACGCGGTCGGTCTGATAGAGACACAGCGTCATCTGAATTCATAGTTCTTATCACTGTGATTTTCGGACGGTCCCAAAATCAATCTATGACTACTAGATATGTGACAGAAGCACCATTCAAAAGAGTGAGTCCCAACCAACGGTGGTCTGCCCCGGCACCGGGGCACTTGGGCAAATTGTTGCATCTGCCCCGGTGGCGCCGACCATGCCGCAGGGTAGATGACACAAATTAAGTGTCATCTGCCCCGGTCTCTTATTAACGGGGAAAAAGCACAGATTAAGTTTATCAAATAATGGGACCGGCCATTAGTAGGTATACTTTGAGCGTAGCCACAGGATACTGACAATCAGGCGAAAGAAAACCACCTGCTGCATCACCCTCCCTATACCCGTCAAGCCAATGTCACGCAAAGCAGCGGCATGTTATTTTTTTAAATGTTTTATTTGAAGTGTAAATGTAGTTATAGCCAGTGGTTATAGCATTGTAGATTCTACTGCCCCTTGCTTTTCCTCAAACACGATAGGCAGCAGCTTAGATAACCCTACTATAATCTTATATCATATACTAATCTTATACTAATATATAAAGCTGAAGAGTTTGTTTGTTTGTTTGGTGGAACGCGCTAATCTCAGGAACTACCAGTCCAATTAAAAAAAATATTTCAGTGTTAGATAGGTAATTTATCGAGGAAGGCTATAGGCTATATAACATTACGCTATGAACCACGGGAGCGGAGCAGTAGCCTTAAATAACGCGGTGTAACCGCGGGCATCATCTAGTAACTAATAAGTACGGACTTACCTATTATAAATGCACATTAGCACAGACAATATAATACCCTAGACATTAGCATGTGTCTGTTTGTTACGCTTTCACGCATCTATTCTATAACTACTCAACCGATGATCATAAAATTTTGCATACACGTGGGCAGGGATAATTAGATAGGTAAGTAGGTACATAAAAGAAGCAAAAGGTTTAACAAGCTATACCCGGACACCAGCGCACGGCACAACATCGCCTCTCGCCATAAATCGCCGCATGTTACCCAATGACAGACACCTCGAACATGGCAAACGCCAAATTCAGCTGTGACTGTTGTATAATAAGAATTTGCATGTGCACAAACTTAGCAAACACAGGCCTTCGTCCATTTCTTGTGTCGCCACTGACAATACCAACCCTGATGCCAGAGCTACATTACAAACTAACGTCAATGCCTGCTAGCGCGATAATCATGGCGATAATTATTGCGATAATTTTTAACGCGCTAAAGTAGGTGGCTACACTTAAAATGTCAACGTGAATGCCCATCATTGGCGATAAAAACGCTAAACGGCAATGTTAATGCCGTTGTCAAATTATCGCGTTAAGTCGTGGCTACCTACGGTTAACGTACATTACCGCAATAATTAATTAATGGCATATTTCTCATTAGTGTGGCCCCAGCTTTATTACCCAAAAGCTTTTGTAAATATGTTGATCTATTTCCCATTCCAGGCGTTTTATATAATACGAATATTACTATAATATAAAATGCTTTTCTAGTTTGGAAGGAAATAATATAAGTCAAACAAAATGTGCAAAAAACATATTATATAGTTTATTTATTCATAAAAATTTTACAATTATATTTACATAGAAACATAATTGTAATAGTAACTTAATCTAAATCTTATAATAAAAACAATTATCAACATCTTAGGTAGAAAAATATACAAATCACTCATTTACTGCGAACTGTGTAGTTATCAAACGACCACGATTAGTGACGATATCTCAAAGTTTTAACATTCGACCCCAAAACACCCGATATTACCTACTCTTAAAAAATATCATTGATGGCCGCAGGTAAGTGACCCCCGACAGAGACTGTTTGTCGACATTTAACCTAACATGAGTGCGCGAATGTCAAAAGTTTGAGAACCGTTAACACTCGTACTCGCAGACATCACAAAAATGTATCCAATGCTTATAGGGTTATAGGTAACATGCATTAGTTGTACAAGTGGCACTGTATAACATGATACGTTATTTGTTAAAAAAACTTAATAAGCAAATACTGAGCTACTTATTATTTGTCTCGTAGTTAAAGAGATAAAGAACGGAACAAATCCAATAACTTTGAAATAAATATTGATGTTACGAGTTTGTATCGCATAATTTTTGAAAATAATGGAAAATACCTTATAATTATTTACACGGACACTTCCGTATGTGTTACACGTCTGGTATTACATAAATATGTGTACATCTATGTACAAGTTGCAAACGATAAAAAAATAGATATTATTATAATGCTTACATAGAGTAATGTTTGCGAGTGCAAGTTGCACAACTTTTACTGTGATTGATTGTGATTTATCAGCACAAAAAATACCTACTGATCTTTATCACGACACAGTACATTTTTATTGATTAATTCTTTTGATCGCCCAGTTTATAGGAATTACTAGCGACCCGTTCCGGGCTCGCACGGGTAATAATTTACACAAAATCTTACAAACTATAAACCTAAACTTGCTCTATGAATCACTCTGTCTATTGATAAGAACCGCGATCAGTAGTTTTAAAGTTTATCGCGGACAGACAGACGCGGCGGAAAAATTTCTTTTAAAGATTAAAGTTAACCAGCTTAACCTCATACGATGATTTGTCAGAGTGTATAAAAGTGCATTTTATTTAAAATTAAGACCGTTTCGCGAATGGCCGATCTTTTTAAGAGTCACGTTTAAAGCTTATTCCTTGTGTTTGTAGGACTTTCATCTGTCAATTTATTAGGATTGGGGTAGCCCTTTCGACAATAGTCCAAAAACATGGAACTATTATCGAAAGATTGAGCACCACTGAATTATGCTACAGTGTAGCTTGGACTAACCACACAATCTGCTGACTATCGCATTTATAGCTGTGGTGCAGCAAATGAAAAACCTATTTTTAGGTTTGGCCCTTGATAAGTAACAAACCTAAATTACTTATTAACGCTAGAAATCAGTAATTTATATCAGACATACAACTATGTCTGATATAAATATAATAAATATGCATACCATATAAATATAATAAATATGCATACCACATAGCCATATAAATATAATAAATATGCATCCGCAATATCAACATATTGCGGATGCATATTTATTATATGTATTTATATGGCTGACACGTAAAAAGTGACCACGGAAGGCAATATATTCTGCAAATATAATGAAATTATTCCGTCCATCCATTACTGAATGTATAGAGTTCCTAGCATGCTATGTGGAAGACTGTGCCAAAAAGAATCAAAGAGCAATAATTTGTCAAACAATAAGGTAAAGAACTAAGTCTTATACTTAGTTCTTTACCTTATTGTTTCCAAACATAAAATGTCAATTTGTAAATTTATTTTTAGAAGTAAGTAAAAACTATATTTTTGTCCACCATCTAAGGTTTTAAAGCGGTATTAGGGATTTTTAAATAATTAGCAACATTCATTAAATACAACTACGCAAATTATAATAAGTCTAGCATTTACCTACTCAACAGTAGGTACCATAAATTAATGCAAAGTATTTGCCTAAAACGAAACATGTGAAATGATTAAACCTATTTACTATAGTATCGACTAGGCTGCACAGTTATTAAATTCATAAGGAACGTACCTAAATAAACCTTATTAATAAAACGGATATCCGGCGACTTCGCGTAACATAATAATTATTACTCATCAAAGTTATAATGATCACGACAAATGGAGCTAAATTTATTATTATTCATAAACTGGTATAGAGATTCGTAACAATTTTACTGTATAGTCGTGGTTTAACTTTTTTTAATAGTAATAGACGGCAAACGAGCAGACAGATCGCCTGACGGTAAGCAATTACCACCACCGATGGACACAAGCAACACCACAGGAGTCACAAGTGCGTTGCCGCCATCTTTGGCTGGGAAAAGGGATAGGACTAGGAGTAGAATAAGGGAGAAGGAATAGGGGATAGGGCCTCCGGCACTCTCACTCACCGAACGAAACGCAACAGTTTAGGTACTGTTACTTTACGACTATTTTCTGTGGGAGGATAGTAGATCCCCGTAACTTTTTTAAATTAACATTTTCTGCCCAATCCCGTGAGAATTTCGGGAAATTCCTCCTTAGTGCCCCCCTACAGTCTCCAAGGACTATACATGCCAACAGCTTTCAGTGCCCAGTAGTTTTGGCTGTGAGTTGTCAGTCATGAACGCAAGTATTCTGACTTGCAAAGTTTCATAAATTTTTAATTACCGTATGTGTGATGAACTGATGACATTGTATAATATAGTGATAGAACACATCAAAACCGGTGTCAAAATGGACGTATATCATAATTATCACGTGAAAATAATCAGAGACAGTGAAAGCTATTTCTCTTTTGAAGTCTGTTAAACAGAGGTAAATCTATTTCACCGACTTTGATTTCAAGTCGCGCTGTTGCTTGTATCACATAGACCACTCAATGTACTTATTTAGAAAATTCGATACGAGCACCGGGGCTCAGAACAAGTTACAAAAAGATAAACCGCCGCTACAGAAATAAGTCCTGTAAGACGACGGGCGGTATATATGTACTAAAATAGTAAACTCAAAAGATCCACATTCCAATCATCGAGATCACTGAAGTCCCTGTCCCATAAGAGAACCAAACACAACACACGGCACATTCATAAATTCGTAGCAACATTTCCATACTTGCGGTCATATTTCCATAAACAATTAGATGTCAATCAATATTAAAAAAAAAAAGTTCTCACATTATGAATCATCAAATGTCACGAGCGACCGAAAAGATCGATGCTTCCTTACTTCCAATCATACACCTAATCTATTGAACACATTTTTAGTAATAGTTAAATTATTAGCATTACTTTTTGTACCTAACCTCGCTTTCACGCCGTTACTGCCCTCTGGCATAGACAATCTCCTCTCTGGCTTGTTGAAGACGGATGTAAACTTCTGAATAGGCTTTTGTACTGTCTTTTGAACGGCCATCTGAACTGTTTTCTCAATTGGCTTAGGAACTGCCTTCTGTACAGCCTCTATTTCTTTATATTGGACGAAATTGGAAAACTTGACAGACTTAGATTTAGGTAAATCCAGCTTGGCTTTCACACTAACAGGGGTTTCATCGGCCCTCATAGTACAACCCATGGCGATTTTCCTGATGTTGTTCTTTGATGTAGTGACTGTAACGACTTTCTTTAATGGTGGAGAACCGCTTTTGAGGATCCCTTCGTATTTGAGGGCGTCCTTATCCATTGGTATGACTTGGTCTTCCTCCTGTCCTTGTACATCAGGCTTGGATCCTAAACGGGCGTATATTGGTTTGACAGAGGCTTTTGTGGATACTTTGGGTGGATCCGAGGTGCCGAGTCTTGCGAACACTGTCTTGGCAGGAGCTAGAACAAAAATCATTACTATGCTAAAGAATTCAAGCGGCTCCTAAAAGCATATTAAGAGTCCACAATAAATCTTCAATAAGCCTCACTTTCTACTGATTCATGAAACACTCTCCGCAAATCGCTATTAATATGAAGTTACGTAAGTGATGGTAATGCGTATCAATAAAGCTGTTCATGTATATAATCATGTTTAATTAGCTGCTACGTATTTAATTCTCCGTTATAAACTAACAACCGTAACGCAACAGTTCTGTACAATTCCTCGTAAAGAACTGTTGCCGCCTACTTAAAAGGCATAAGAGTTATTCAACAATTTGACAATGCATATTAAAAGTAGCTAGATTAATTATATATCCTCAGCATATATAATAAAATATGCTACGATGCATTTAGTAGTTTACGCTTTTTGTTCCTTCAAAATAGTACACAATAGGTATAGTCTATAGAGCAACTGAATAGGGTACAACTTTTAATTTAGTAATTGATAGTGTCCGTGTTTAATGTATCAGTGACTGTCAACTAATATTACTTCCCCCCACCCACATGAAATATAAAACGCCCAACCATGGGACTATGTCAAATCATATAAACATTCTTCGTGACGAACCTAAACATATTTTAATTCTAAATCAGGACCATATATCATTTATTTTGTTACTTTTTAAATAGGTTACTTACTACGAGTATAATTGCCAAATAAATATTACCTTCTTTAACCGACGGCTGAGCAGGGGCAGAGAAGCGAATCAGGCGTGCTTTCTTTAAATTGGCGTCGGCATCAGATCTGCATGTACCAAACAAAATTTCAAACACTTTGTCACTGATTTAAATACATACATACATAGTCTCACGCTTATAACCCCAAAGAGGTAGGCAGAGGTGTATTTCTACAGATATACTTTAGTCCCACGTAATAAGGGGCGAGCCTATTGCCGTACCGGGCACATTTCCAGACTCCGTGCTGCTACTGAGAATTTCGTGACAGAAAAACCCAATAACACTGCCCGACCCAGGAATCGAACCTGGGACCTCCCGATCCCACGCGATGCTTTAAATATATACAATAATATACAAATTACAAATCTATGTTCAAAGATTTGCCATAAACAATTTGACGAAATAGTCTACAATCTCACGACCCCGGGTACAAGTACTAATATTTGAGAAACAGTGTCCAATGCACACTTACATAAGACAGCTGAATATACAAATTACAAATCTATGTTCAAAGATTTGCCATAAACAATGTGACGAAATAGACTACAATCTCACGACCCCGGGTACAAGTACTAATATTTGAGAAACAGTGTCCAATGCACACTTACATAAGACAGCTGAATATACAAATTACAAATCTATGTTCAAAGATTTGCCATAAACAATTTGACGAAATAGTCTACCATCTCACGACCCCGGGTACAAGTACTAATATTTGAGAAACAGTGTCCAATGCACACTTACATAAGACAGCTGAATATACAAATTACAAATCTATGTTCAAAGATTTGCCATAAACAATTTGACGAAGTAGTCTACCATCTCACGACCCCGGGTACAAGTACTAATATTTGAGAAACAGTGTCCAATGCACACTTACATAAGATAGCTGAAAAAAAGGAGTAAAAAGACAAATACATAGTTAAGAAAATAAAATACATAGTTATAAAACACTTACGTCATCTCAATGGATTTTCTCTTCAACTGTGACGATGGGCTCGTCTTGGGGGATTCGGGCACTTTACGTGTGTAGTGCTCCAGAATACGACTCGCCGCTGTAACGCAAAGAATAAACGTTGTTAATGGTTCAAAAATTAATAAAAAATAACTTCTTTATTGGTCCTTTGTCCAGTACATGCAAGCATAGTCATTGTACTGGATCACTATAGTAGACTAAAATTAGATAATAACATGTCAATGGTAAGAAATCAACTAGACTTCATCAGTATTTATAAGTACTTAGGATTTATACTCATTACCTGGCGAGTTCGATTCCCAAGTACGTGAAGCCGTTATTATTTATTCTACACCCCACAATTTAGGGTACCTACTTACTTTTCCCAAAAAAATTGGGACTACGACAAGAGGATGATGAGTTTAAATCTAATAACTTTATCTGGTAGATTAAACTTAGATTAATATTAGCCTTACATTAATTTTGATTTTCTTATGTATGTCTGGGTGGACATAGATCGCTCTTTGAGAAACGCTGCCATCCTATACAAATTCTTCCTTTCTTTTTAGTGTGGTCTACTCTGGCGTGGGGTTTTCAGACCGCCTGAAGGCCTATACAATTAAAAGTTTGGCACGGTTGGCGTAGTGGTTTAAGCGCCGACTCGCCGCTTGACACTGCGTCGAGTGTAGTCGGTTCGTTTTAACACGAGACAACACTTTGTGTGATCCATAAATTGTTGTTTCGAGGCCCGGTGTTCATGGTGTTCGTTATGTAATTGTTAAGACGACGACACAGGATCTATTCCTAGAGTGCAGAATATCTTTAAAAAAATTCGCTTGGGGGGACATAGATCTCTCTTTGAGAAACACTTCTTTTTCGCGTGTGTGTAGTCAGTTCTGGTATCTTACCGACCACCGCCTCCACATGGTTCCACCAGGCCTCGGACATGGTTTACAAAAATATAATAGTTAATCATAAAGGTCACAGCTCATTAGAGCCACCCGGCACCCACTCCGCACGGCGTCCACTCGTTGTCGACAGGTGGTCCACGGGTGGACGTCGCGCGGTCAACCAGCGGACCCCGCGCGGTCAACGAATGAACGCCGCGTGTGCAACGAGTGGACGTCGACGACTCATTCGCGGGTTGTCACCGAGCCGTCCACGCGCGGACGGCTTACGACAGAGGCGATCCGGTGACGCTACGGAGTTGATGTAGTGAGCGCATACCCATACAAATCCATATAAAGAATACTAACCGCACAAGGCGAGGCGGTGCGGAGTAGGTGCCGGGTGGCTATAATGAGCTGTGACCTTAAAACAACGATTAGTCTCAATACTAACGTGAGGCGGGTTGCGCGACGGTGGCTCGTCCGGTGATGGCGGCGACGGGCACCTTCACGCCAGTAACAGTGGTGCTGAGCACGCGGTCACGCGCCGTGCTCTCGTGCACTTGCTTCGCGTGCCTGCACCAACACCAGCACGAATGTTACGTCATCAGACAAAGGAAGCGCGCACTGTGTCAGTGGCACGAGCATTAAGTACCTGCCGACTTTCGACAGCAGAATTTGTGAACGAGCTTACTTTGTATTAGTATAAGTCAATAGGCATTTGTTAATATGCGTTGTTTATTACTACATATTAAGTTGAAGGATATTACCGAGGAATATTGATTTTCTAAAAAACAGTTTGTAGATGCTTAATTTCATTGTAGCTGTTTTAATAACACACTTTGGTGGTAAAATATCACATACAATGTTGAAAAGTACTAAGATACAAACATGTTTTTATTAGGCATCACTTCCACGAAGCAGTTTCGCACTCGACTCGACGGGTGCAGTGAAGTGATGCCTAATGTCGTAGTCCTCTAATAATATAAACACATGTGGAGAGGTGTGCGAAAAAATAAGCCGGCAACTGTGATTTTATGTATATATGCGTGCTACGGTGTTCACTGGCCGTCATGCATGCTTATCATTATATCGTTCAATGGCTCACATTTTATGCACGCGTGCACAGTCTACCGTATAATCACATGCGAGCTGCTGTTTTGTGTATTGGGTTCATTGAAATTCAAACATCACATTTCGCCAATGTGTATAATAAGGCAATGTGTATAAGGCGGCGGTAGCCCAGTGGTGTACCTACGTAACGGACTGCCGAGACGATGGTCTCGGGTTCGATCCCCAGATACCTCGGGCACACACCTCTGACTTTTCGAAGTTATGTGTGTATTAAAAATGTTAATTATCGCTCGCTTAATAATGTGCCCGGTAGATGGCAATAGGCTCGCCCCCTATTACATTGGGACCGAAACATATCTGGCGAAGTGTGGGTGTGTAATACACCTCTGCCTACCCCTTCGGGGATAAAAGGCGTGAAGATATGTTATGTATAAACCGCTGAACTTATAGCAATTCAGGGTCAATAAACCGAAAAAGTGCAGTACTTTGGTTCTATCCATAATTATTTTTATTTTCCATAATTGTTTTATTAAAACAAAAAAGACTAATAGACAGTCCAGCCGCGACCACGACCCGTGCAAGTCGGTCGAAACGTCGGCAAATACCGAGGTATTTTTGCCCTTAATATCTTTGTTATCGGGTGTAAGACGCACTAAACATACTTATATAATTTAGATGAGTAGTAAGAACTCACCTCAATATAGCAATGACATCTCCCATCCTAGTGATCCCCATGTCTCGAAGGTACTCCTTGTTAAGATCCAGCAACATGTCATTCTGGATCCTGTTCTCGGTGAATGTGAGCGCATATGTTGCCGACACATCAGATGGTATACCAGCTGCAGTGAAGAAACTCACCCACATACCTGGAAATAGGAAATATGTTCAGAATAAAATTGCTTGAAAAAAACAAGGTATCCTTGATAATGGCATATAATGTCCAGTGCAGTACCCAATACCCTATTTACTTTGCTTTTTCACCAGAGATGCGCTATAGAAGTATTCTATGGGGATGTAAAAGCTGAGCTAGGAAACTATCTAACCATTTCTAGTGATGCCTAATGATAAAGGCTCCTACACACAGTGCCGGCGGCACGGACGCCGGCCAAGCCGCGTGCACCCGGCGGCATACAAAGCCAACGGCTTTGCCGCACGAAGGAGCCGCCGGCATGGTCACCCAGGTTGCAACTTGCTACTTATGTGTGGTCGTTCTATACAACTGGAATGATGCCCGACGGCTTTCTGCGCCAGATGCTGGCGGCACCGACGCCCGACAAAAGCCGGCGGCATGTGTCGCGTGGCAAAAGCCGGCGGCCCGTGTCGCCGGCGCTGTGTGTAGCAGCCTTAAAATACATAGATAATATAAAATCTGAAGAAGGTTACTGCAACAGCAGAATAAGAAAACTGTTTACACAAATGTTCCAAATAAAACTGCAAACATATGATACTTATTGCATCCAGCACAATGGGAACACCTTTAGGAGAAAAGACAGGACATTCAAGTTACAGCAGACTGTAATTTGTAAAGCTTCATAGATTATGTAATGGCTAATCATAATCATCATCAGCCCTTTATACTGTCCCACTGCTGGGCACAGGCCTCTTCTCACTATACTATATCTCTACCCTTCGGTAAGGCCATAGTCCACCATGCTGACCAAGTGCGGGTTGGCAGACTTCACATATGTTTCGAGAACATTATGGAGAACTCTCAGACATGCAGGTTTCCTCACAATGTTTTCCTTCACCGATTAGCAAGCGATAATAATTAACAATTTAATATGCACTTAACTCTGAAAAGTCATTGGTGCGTGCCGTGGATTCGAACCCGAGACCCTCTGCGTAGCAGTCTGTCGGTCCTTCCACTCAGCTATCGCTGCTTCATTGTAATGGCTACTATTCGGCCAAATCTGCTAAGACTAGTGTGCAGATACCAGGCTCCAAGACTGATTATGTCAAGGCATAGTACCACTATCAGTAATCAAATATTGGTATAGCCATTAAAAAAGGTCATGTTATATTACATTTTAACTCCTATCATAAGTTCCTTTTATTTATTGGACATAATAAACTAAGTGATTATATTTATGGTACATTTAACAATCCAAAACTGATAGCACAACTTATGAATTAGTTACAGTATACTGGATCCTTAATATAATTTATAAAGTAAGAAAAATGATAGAATTACTTAGTTGGTGTCAAGAATAAATATTATTAATCATTCCTGTCTGAATAAAATTAGTCTCTTTGTATGCTGGCAATGCCAATAATTGATCATCAGAACATTGATAACCCAGGTAAAATACAATGCCGTTTTTGGCAATAAGGCTGTAAATTTGAATTTGCTTTTCTTGTAGGATACTGCAGTCCAGTGGAAAGACTTACTAACTGCTATGCTGAGAGTTACAAGTTCAAATGTATGCAGCACATAACTGACTTTTTCACTCAAGTTTTCTAAATATTATTTAGGGTGTTGGTAGACTTACTACTGGATATCTGATCTATCCATAGATTGGATATTGAATTGATATTGGAGTTTAGAG
Source organism: Euclidia mi (assembly GCA_944739405.2). NCBI lineage: Eukaryota > Metazoa > Arthropoda > Insecta > Lepidoptera > Erebidae > Euclidia > Euclidia mi. The sequence continues at coordinate 82,072,070 of OX123189.2, forward strand.
TTACTTATTTAACATAAGCTCCATACAAAATATGTCAAATATGGATCCCTAATCTCTAAACTGCTGGACTGCTATCACGGTCATATATTGGGACCAGCCACAGTTGGCATGAAACCGATAGTCCCAACAGAATGATGTTGTGCACTCTGTTAATTTTAACATAACATAACTTCACGCCTTTTATCCCCGAAGGGGTAGGCAGAGGTGTATTAAACACCCATACTTCGCAAGTTATGATTCGGTCGCAATGTAATAGGGGGCGAGCCTATTGCCATCCACATAACTTCGAAAAGTCAGAGGTGTGTGTTAATTTTACTGAACTTCAAATAACCGATTTGCCTGCGTAATCTCAGCTTCGTAACTTTGAATGTTTTCACCTAACGCCTCCTCAAGTGCCAGTACCAGAAATTAGTAATGACAACATCGCTACTACATTACGAATTAAGCAGAAGATCGACAAACATAATGTATCTGAAACATTAAATATGAAATATCTCAGAAAACAACACGAGAATTTAAACGGAAAACGAATCAATTAAACATTTCATTCACCAAAATATTACTGAGTTAGACATCATCACTGTTACTCTAACCTTGAAGTACAAAATACGAAAGACAATCCGGACTGCGACGAAATATTTAGGAAATGTAATTGAAAACAACACTTACTAGTCAAATTTGTATCCATTTTAGCTATTACTGCATTCATTTTATCTCAGAAATATCAAATTACAACAAAACCAAAATAATTTGACAGATTGAACAACACCGCCATAGACAATAGTGACATAATTTATAATTTCATTTATTCTTTCCACAAACAATTATCCTCAAGGAGTAAGTACATAATTATCCTTATGGCATAGAGTAAAATCTAATTTATTTATTCAATAATAAAATACATATGTAGATAAAGTATCAGCGATTGTATACGTAATGGATTGCCTAGCCTATGCTACACACCCCGAAGACTTTACGAAGATAAATGTTTAATATTTATTAATATAAAATAAATGCTAATTATCACACGCTACATAATGTGCCCGGTAGATGGCAATGGGCTCGCCCCGTATTACATTGGTATCGAAACATGACTAACTGGCGAAGTGTGGGTGTGTGTGTAATACACCTGTGCCTACCTCTTCGGGGATAAAAGCGAAGCGAAGTCATGTATTATTATGTTTAAAATACGTAAATTATTTTTGTACTGAAATATTCAGCAAAAATGTAAACAACTTGAAGCAGTTATGTTTTATTTATTTTTTAGGCCTGGAGAACAAAAAGCTATTGGTAATATGTAGTACTGATATAATTGACAATAAAACAAACAAGCACATTTTGCTATCGACCTGTCAAGTACTGTGAAGTGTATTGTCATTTGTCATTAATGTCAAATTGCCTGTCTGCTGATCAATGCTTGTTTGCATACTTTGCTTGCATGCAATTTAAAATAATCCAATAAACTTCAATCTGTGGGTTGTTTATAATGGCAAATTTTACAACAGACGGAAAATTATGTATTGAGCGAGAGCTTGAAATTGATACAACTGAAAAGGAGTTTGATGATCTGGTCACACAATTTGATATCATAGAAACATGCAAATGGATAAAAGATAATAATTTCCTGAAGGTAAGTAAATACGTTGACCATTTTGAAGCAGTTACATTAGAGCTATAAAAAGAAATCTATGAATATCATCAAAATATATATAAATATATATAACTAACAAAATATATATAACTAACAAATTGTTAGTTTGCTAGGCATAAAGTGAAAAATCTTTATAACCCCATGCATTTTCACGACAGGTGTGCCTTCAATTTCCCGATGAACTACTAGGAGTTAGCCCAAAAATTTACGAAGAAATCAAAAAGAGAATAGATGTTGATCTTTACATTCTTGGTGACACATCATATGCAAGGTATGGTTTAGTATTGTTTATATGATCAGCAGTGTATATTTACATTTGCCAAAAGTATAAGAAGGCTTTTAGGATAATGAATATGCTTGTACTACTTGTGTGACTTTTAGTTTGGTAAAACTGATCACATATCAAAAAAAAAATCAATATCAAAATTATTTATTGCCATGATAAACCTATACAGATGACAAATAATAAATCATTATTGATTTTAGGTTATTGTTAGCGGTATATCCATACCTTCTGAACTGGTTTAGACTGTGACTCATAAGCAGTATAAGTGGGTAGATATTGGTAATTAAAAAATAAACTCACAAAGATAGGAGTTCCTAACAACTTACCTTCATACTAGTAGTACTACTTAAGTACCTATCAAATATATTAATCTATTGTTGACTTTACCTGCAATATTTGTTTTAATATATAGGGGTGGATGTGGAAGCCAGAACTGGTCATTGTGGTGCACATCAGAACAGGTTGATGTCTAGCAGTGGCCTGCAATAGACTATTTTATTGTAAATTGAAACCTTTTTGTGCCTTATGATAATTCATTATGTTATGTTCATTCCAGTTGCTGCGTGGACTCAGTAGCCGCAATGCATGTGCAAGGCAATGCAGTTATTCACTATGGTCACACATGTTTCTCTAAAACCAATATACCAGTATTTACTGTTTTGTCCAAGAAAGAGTTAGATGTAGAGGCTACAATGACATTGCTGAAAGATAACTTCAACTCTGATGCTGAAGTGAAATTGTGCCTGTTCTATGATGCCGATTATGAACATTGTAAAGGTTCGTTTAGATATATATTTATGATAAAATTAGGCAAACACACATTATGTGTGCATAGTCTACTTCAATTCACTTTGAAGTTGATATTTTTCACTTCAAATGTACACTGTGAACATTAGACAGTTTCTAAGGTATAAAAAATCAGGTTAATTTTGTGTGAACTATATTTTAATGTCTTTTTTTTTTGTAGACGCCATAGTTTTCTATTTACTTATGAATGACCATCACCATCAACTATCCTCATTAACACATTACCTGGATATAAACATGTTAATTTATTTCAGATAATCTCTCAGACCAGTGGTTCCAACAATACCCAGAAAGCTACATAGCTTATGTTCAATTAGAAGAGAGCCCTAACAGATTCTTAGGCAGAGTAGTGAGGGACAAAGAGGGCAAAGAGTTCTCAATAGAAGTGCTGCAGGACTGTATTTGTGTAAATGTGGGAGTCAGAGGACAGACACTCTTTAACTACAGTATATCCATAGCAGGTATGCATTTTGTATATTTTTAATTCATTTGTTTTATTATTTAGCTAATGTACTTATAAAGCAGACTATTCCTGTAAAATATGGTTATACTATCCACATGCTACATTTTTCAATTAAATGGGTACAACCTATTAAGAGAGACAACTGCCACATCAGGAATAAATTCAATGTTGTGGGAGACTACAATCATACACCCAGACTCAAAAGGACAACTTATGGATCATACAAAGTGCTGTCTCGTGTGAGGATCGAACCCTCAATAATCGACGCAGAATCAAGCGTTGAGGTGGCTCCTCAAACCGCTACATCTACCGTATAGTCAAATACTCTTCTAGGACTTTATCATAAGAAATCCAAAAAAAGGAGTAGCTCTTCTAGGACTTTATCATAGGAAATCCAAGAAAAGCGTTGACAAGGTGGTATGTGTGGCTTCTCGAAGATATAAAGCAGTAGGTGAACCCTCTAAAGCCTTCGGTATCGCTATACTTACACTTTAAAGTAATTTTCATCTCAGGTAGATTTACACAGTGAATACGGAATCTTCAATAAAAAAATGACTTAGTTGGTAGTTTTGTCAAGTTGTCATATACCTACGTAATACATAGTATTATATTTATCTATGGTAATACGTATCACGCGAAGACGCGAATGGCTTGATTGGCCGCGAGCTAAAGGTGAACGCACACTTATCCCAGCCGAACGCGTCGAACGAATCGAAGTCAAGGAGGCCTCGCACATTAGCAAGAATCGACATCGAGCGCATCGAAAAAATGGTTTCCATTTCCTTTACGCCTGTCGCACTGTTATTACATGTGAATTGTAATGGATCTTGACGAGGTTTTTAATTTCAGTGCTTTATTAATGGTAGATGAAGAAACACAATGCGGAAATAGTACTCGCGCGTTGCTCTGTCATACCCAACTGATAGAATGCGAGCGCATCGGTCGAGTCGACCGCACTAACCGCGCCGAATCTGATGACGTCATTCGAATTCGTCTAGGATTTCTAGGGTTCTTCCAGATTCGGACGATTCGACTCGGGCAAGTGTGCGAGGTTTCATGAGATTTCATATAAAGAATTCTAAAATTCGTTTCGTTCGACTTGTTCGACGCGTTCGGCTCGGATAAGTGTGCGTTCACCATAAAGGCCGCCGGCGCTGATTTGATGTTCTATATAATGACTCGTTATTTATACATGCACTATGCCGTTGAATAACGTCATTACTTAATTTATTAGACGGTCGATGTCGGATAATTTAACGAATCTCATTAAACAGTGGTGAAACTGGCAACACGCTGTTGTAATATTTTTAGTAAGTACCCTTCCTTTTGAAAACATTGTCCAATAATTTTCTTGTGTTGTTTCCAGCCAAAGAATGGTATTTACTTAATCCAGACACAAGTAAAGTGGAACGCTTAGAAGAAACCATGTGGTTAAAGCGCCGAAGATTCCTTGTGGAGAAATGTAAAGACGCAGCAGTTGTAGGAATTCTCATCTGCAAGCTTGCTGGCGATCAGACCAAGGACATCATTAGCAGAATGAAGCAGCTGTGCAAAGTTAATGGAAAGAAGAGTTACATTGTGTCCGTTGGCAAACCTAATGTTGCTAAGCTAGCTAACTTTCCTGAGGTAAATCCCTGAACCATGTTCTTGCTAATCAAGTAACAAAATATAATCATAGCATGCACCCTTAGTATTTATAAATTCCTTTTGACTGTGGTTTCACAGATACCTGCCTGTTATAAAAAGTGTCATCACCCCCTATCTTCCCGTGGGTGTCGTAAAAGGCGACTAAGGGATAACACGATGCAAATACCATCTTTGCGTAGAGACGGAAAACTCGATATCAAACCCTGTACGACTGCCTCGTTGGTCTCGCGGCATAAATGTGCGCGTGGGATCGGGAGGTCCCGGGTTCGATTCCTGGGTTGGGCAGTGTTATTGGGATTTTCTGTCACGAAATTCTCAGTAGCAGCACAGAGTCTGGAAATGTGCCCGGTACGGCAATAGGTTCGCCCCTTATTACGTGGGACTAAAGTACATATATCTGGCGAAAAGTGGGTGTAGAAATACACCTCTGCCTACCTCTTCGGGGTTATAGGCATAGTAAAAACAAAATAGTAAGCTAGCTAAGGCCGCTCGGCGAGTTAATTGCCTACTCTTGCGTTGACGCACGGGTTGTCACTTGTTTACACCGCGGCGCCGGCTTTGTCGGCGCGCGCGCTTTTTCGCCGTTTTTTTTAAGTGATTGCGCTGAATACTACAAAATTTAAGCTTGCATATATTTTTTTTCAAATACCTACTGACTAGCTAAGCGTTATATAACTATCTAAATGCCCTTTATAGCGAGAAAAATGTAACAAGTTTAATTTACTGTCGTTTAACACATTTTATAATATTAATAATGTTTATTACAAAACTGAAATGTACATAAACAATTCGAGCGGGCGAGCAGTGTAGTACCTACATGAATGCACGCGATCAGACGCGCGGCGCATCCCTTCGCCGAGCTTGCCGCGCTCGTGAGATTGTGTGCGTGAAAAGTGCGTGCGTACACGGCGCCCCGGCGACTCACGTATACATTCAAACCAGCGCGGCGGCGCACTGTGGGCTGAAATCAGCGTTTCATAGACATTCAAATATATTTTTTTGTGTCTTTTTTTTCACATGTAATACTAGAGGAGACTAATTACATGCCTAAAAATATATTTTTTATGAAATGGGTACGTAAACGGAAATCTGAGAATATTTTCTTTAAAAATTTGTATGAAGACAACATAAAAAATACGATAACTCAGCTATCGCACATTTGGCCCTTATTCCTTTCTAGGGGATTAATCCTTGAATTATTTATGATTTTTTGACATACTCGGTATCACGGCCTCAGGTGCGCATTTTTTTTTAATGTACATTTTATTTTAATTTTGTATTTGTGGCAATTTCTTTCGACCAATTTGGCTTAACATAAAATATATGAATATGACCCGGATATTTGGATCATATTCATATATGTTAAGCCAAATTGGTCCAAAGAAATTGCTACAAATACAAAATTAAAAAAAAATGTACCTTTAAAAAAAAAAGCGCACCTGCGGCCGTTCATAAATAATTCAAGGATTAATCCCCTAGAAGGGAATTAGGGCCAATTGTGCGATAGCAGAGTTATCGTATTTTTTTATGTTGTCTCCATACAAATTTTTAAAGAAAATATTCTCAGATTTCCGTTTACGTACCCATTTCATAAAAAATATATTTTTAGGCATGTAATTAGTCTCCTCTTGTTTTACATGTAAAAAAAATACACAAAAAAATATATTTGAATGTCTATGAAACGCTGATTTCAGCCCACAGTGCGGCGCCGGCCGATTCGTATGAAGCTATCCTACTATTCTGTTTTTACTATGTTATAGGCGTGAGACTACACACATCAACAAAGTCTAGGGATATCTTAATCCTAAATTATTTACGAGTTTATAGTTTAGAACCTTGTTAGTTTCCACAAAAAGTTTATATACAGATTAAAACCTCTTTTATTCTATTTTCAAAATTTGAACATGGAAAGAAAAAAAACAAAATAATAAACAAAATATGGCGGCAAATTTGCTAGTAATTCGTTACATTAAAGAAAGTTAAAACTGTTTTATTATAATTATTAATGAAAAGGGTTTTTAATTGTTTTTCTTTTTTAATTTAACGTGACGTACGAACTTTAAAAGTCATGTCACGTCGTCATTTGAGTCGAGATGAAATGTTACGAGCCGTGGGCATGTTAGAAAATGGTGCAATTCAACGCGTCGTTGCTGAGGCCCTACATACCAGTCAAAATGTGATATCAAGGTTGTGGTCACGTTATCGCAGTACTGGAGATGTGGCCGAACAGCACACAGGTAGATATCGTGTTACTACGCAGAGACAGGATCGATTTCTCCAAATGACCGCCAGAAGACAACCCAATATCACAGCGCTGCAACTAGTGCAAAGGCTCCAGGAGGACCACCAGCTGCTGGTAAGCGACCAAACCGTGCGAAGAAGGTTACATGAAGTTGATCTTCATGCTCGAAGACCATTGCGTGTTCCAGCATTGCGACGTGGCAATCGCGGTCGGCGGCTTTCGTGGGCTCGGGAGCATTTACCATGGAGTGACGAACAATGGTCTTTGGTGCTGTTCACCGATGAGTCCCGGTTTGGGTTTCACCCGGATTCACGAAGAACACGCGTTTGGAGAGCTCCAGGGAGAGTTAGCCGTCTACGGGACCCTCAGGAGGTCCACCTATACCAAGGCGGGACAATCATGGTGTGGGCAGGAATTCGTTTTGGCGGACGAACCCAACTCGTTTGGATCCAAGGCAGCATGACTGCACAAAAATACCACGAGGAGGTAGTAGAGCCCGTTATTGTCCCACACAGAACTCAAATAGGCCATGAATTTCTACTCATGCACGATAATGCTCCTTGCCATACGGCGCGGCTGGTATCGACCGCTCTCCGAGAGCACGATATTCAAGTTTTGGATTGGCCTGCACAGTCGCCCGACTTAAATCCTATCGAGCATGCCTGGGACATGTTACAACGAAAAGCTTTGAGAGATTTTCCACCAAATTTGACGACTGAACAACAACTTTACGAACACTTGCAAAGGACATGGGACCTCATACCGCAGCAAGACATTGACAATTTAATTTTAAGTATTAACAATCGATGTCGATGTGTAATCAATGTAAGAGGTGGCAACACTGATTATTAATGATTAGATTTTACAAGATTTTTTCCATTTTTATTAAAATTAATAGTTTTTTTAAGAAGAAATGTTTGTTGTTATCATACTAATTTTCCATGATGATTAAAAAATTTTTTTTTTTTATTTAAAACAAAAAGAAACACGAAATGTTTTTTATTTTTATTAAAGACCTTAAAATAATCTATGATTCTTCTGTTTACTGTATCAGAAAATTCTTCATAGATTTTTAGATATTTGATGAAATATAAAATATCCCTAGACTTTGTTGATGTGTGTATGTATGTATAAAATTGTGTATTGAAAGGTAAATTCTATTGATAATTTTTATTGTATATTACAGATAGACATTTATGTAATGATTGCATGTCCAGAAAATGAGCTTTATCTCACCAACTCAAAGGAATTCTACAGACCTATAGTATACCCATACGAACTTGAAGTAGCCCTAAATTCAAACAGAGAGCCATATTTCACGACACACGTTACAGACTATGACCAGTTACTGCCAGGCAGAAGGCATTATTGTGACATTGATCACATAAAGGAAACCACAGACGTCAGTCTTATCACAGGGAAGATAAGAGAAACTAAAATCGATTCAAATGAAGGTAGCACTATGGATTTGGCAGAAAAACAAAATTGGGCTTTGGAGAGTATTGGACAAAATCTCCAAGACAGATCATGGAAAGGCCTAGAACAAAAATTGGGAGAATCAGAGGTAAAAAAAGCAGAAGAAGGACGCAAAGGCATACCATTACAGTACAGCAATGAACCAGAATAAATTTAGAATACTTTATTTTATATTTACATGTATGGGTAATCTAGTACAAAGTTTCTGTCCTACTAAGTAAGACTGCCTTTTAAATAATAAATTATGGTGACAAATACAAAAACATGTTTTCATTTACAACATAAATTCAGACCGATTCATTCATTAATACATGGTAAACATTTAAGATCAACTAATCTCTGACATGATACAAAATTAAATTTCGTTTCAACATTGCTGAAAAAGAATGAAACTCAATCTAAATGTTTTTAGTTGATCCCTGTTACGGTTGCATGACTGTGCTTGTTTATGCCTTCTGGTTGAGAGGGTTCTGTGGCGACTTAAGCCATTCTTTCCTCAGCATCTGCTTAAGCTGTGACAGTCTTAAAGATGGGTTTTCAGCCTTGAGTATCGGTAGGTTAATTTCTTCAAATGCCGTGTAAGCTGCCTTTAGCCGTTTTTCAGGATGCCTGTCCATGTCAGCCTTATCACTGAAAAGCAAAATAAATAATAGAAATAATTCAATATCACACTTGAAAGCATCCTCATCTAGTATATTCTAATAGGTTAAGTTTCACACTGTCTTCTCTGTTCATTTCCAGCATGTCTTAGATTGCTAGACCATCTCATCGAAATAAAAAAGGTAAACATTTGAGCATAATAGATGCAGCAGTTTCTTTTGCAGAATGCAAAAATATGATAATTCATTCATTTGAATGATTATATAGAGATTAAAATAAATCAGATTATCAATGAAATGTCACCTGCAAGCCACTGATAAAGTATTAGGGCAGTAATTTTGAAGAACACCAACCTGAGAATAGAGATAGCCTCGTCAACAGACTGTGCAACCTCTCCTTCCAGCTGCAACCTGTTGAGATTCTCTTCTAGTGGAGTCTCTTCAACTACCACCCTAGCAGGCTGCAATAAAAAATGCATGGATGGATAAACATACAAAGGGCACTAGATAATTTATCCATTTGATAGAAGGACACAATGAAAACTCTGACTCGAACAACCTACAACACTTGGCGCAGTGTCAACAGACGAGGCGGCCGCTTAAACCAATACTCCAACTGTGCTTGTCTTTATACAATTTTAAACATTTTTTACTTGGGTACATCAAACATGTGATATAACCAGGGCCGGCCTTAGCCATCCAGGCGCCCCGGGCGAGCCATTCATTTTGACCACGGATTTTGCACAATCGCCTCCTATGAGTTCTCTCTCTCTCTCAGTTTCGCTGAGCTCCAGATCTCTACACAGTGAATAAGGGCTTAACAAGGCTGCCTCTGGTGTTTCCTGTAGCATTAGTTCCAGAAGATCATTTGAAAGTTTAGATTTGCCAACAAATCATATTTTCATAATGTGCCTTATTCCTATTTGATGTACAGTACCGACTATGCGCTTAAAGTCCTCATCTAGGTATCTATCGTCACATGGTGGAACGCGCTAATCTCAGGAGTAACTGCAATGGTGTGATTGGCATATTTACTTTTGTGTATATCATCATGTTATACGGCTATATAACATCAGCGTGATGCTACTCATAGCCCTAAATAACGCGAGTGTAACCGCGGGCTCATCTAGTGTTACTCCAGGGTGCTACGTTCGTACATACATAAATCTCCTTATTTGTGTGATTGTCGGGGCGCTTTCAGATTTACATCCATCGTCCAAGTTCATCTTCATGCAGATCATCTCCTGCTTGAACTCATTTGCCTCCTATGGTTTCTTATGTTCCCATAATTATGCGCTTTATGCCGTCCCAAAACTTCCAAACATGATTCTCCACGCGATTACCCTAATTCAGTGCAAGGTACTCTACCTGGGTCCAGACGTTGCAAATCTCAGTCCCGTTGTCACAGACAGATGTTTTTTGTCGAGATAACCACGTCACCATAGGGTCGTTAGCTTACATGCCTGAAGTAAAATAGGCAGCCCGCCCAATACAAGGGTTATCGTGACTTTCCACTCTTTTCCAGCCGTCAACTGAGTTCCTTGTCTGTAGCTAGGTTCAATCGATGTTGGCAGCTATCTATAGCCCGGGGATTCTTAGCATCCCTTACACTACCATGACAAAGGCCGCTGCATCACGGCAGCGGTCAGCGGCAGCATGCCTGCTCACGCAGGCATAATATGGCTATGGACTAGGCACCGTATGTTTTGCCTACTTTTCATGGTAGGCTTTGCCCATAACCACCACGTTGGATATTATGCAGGTTGACAACCATGGTAAGATCGTTACCTGCACAAAGGAACGCTGCTGCACCTTTTCTGCTAACAATTCGTTAGTCGCCTCATACATTCACCAACGGAAGGGAATATGGTGTTGTTATTCTAAGCAGTGGCGTAGCTGGGTGGCACCGGGGGCGGTAGTTGGCGAATGACCTTTTTTTTTTTTAGTCGACACGTAACAATTCCATGCTAACTCTCGTAGTGCTGAGCTAGTGCCTATGTTTTTGTACATTGTTCTTAAAATTAAGTTTTGGGTGTCACCCCTTTTTTTGGATGGGTGGCACCCGGGTCGGACCGCCCCCGCCGCCCCCCACCTTCCTACGCCACTGATTCTAAGCCTTACCGACCAATAGATATATATAATATAACACAATCAATTAAAACATTTTTATCTAGGTACAACATGAAAAAAATAAAATAAAAATAAACTTTAGATTTAATAATTAAAAAGATACCTGTTTGTCAGGGAGATAAATTCGTTACTTAATTCTTATATTATTTCTGATGACCAATCTACCACCCATTGCGATTCTTTCACTCACTTTACCACGCCCCGCAATTCATAGTATGTCTACTATTTCATAGCATTTTACTACAACTGGACCCTCTAGGCATCTTTAAAATTCTTATAAACGGACACATTTAGTGTACCCTTTAACCCCGCACTTGACTAGGCCCGGGTGCCTACGGCGCCCCTGGATCCTGGCGCCCCAGGCGACCGCCACGGTCGGCCCCCCCCTATAGCCGCTACTGGATATAACAATCATATTACCCTGCATTGCATTAACTAAAGATATGGCCAATTGAAATAATGTAAGCTGGTGTGTTTTGGACCAAATTGACATACTAAAAAGTAACCAAATGTGCAATGATCTTACCACAGGTTTGGGAGCTTCCACTTTAATAGTTTTCTCCTTCATCTTTTCAATCTGTGCTCGTGTGATCTTGGGTGGAGGAGGAGCTGCTTTGGGAGCACTCTTCAGAGACTCCATTTCTTTTTCTAATAAGGCCTTAGCCTCTGCTTTTTTTTGCAGCTGTTCTTGTCGCTTCTTTTCTTCAGCTTCCTACAACAGGTATTGGTTTAATATTTCCTTGGACACAAAAAATTACAATAACTTAAGGACACAGTATTCTTTGTGAGTGTTAAGATTCTAGAATACTAACCTTCTTTTGCTGTTTTTTCTTCAATTTGTCATCATTATCTTCCCACTCGGCGTCTTCCATCATCTTCTTTACTTTCTGATCTTGCTCCAGTTTTATATTTTCTTTTCGCTGCCGGGCAGCAACAGCTTTGCTGTTTTCTCCAGCGAATTTCTTAGGCATATTTCTGTAACAAAATTATTTTGATAATACGTAGTCATTGTTGGTGTGTAATATGAGAAAACCCAATGATTCAGGAACTTACTTGGATAAATGAGAACAGACAAATGAGAAATAACGCTTTATGAGAAAAAGGATAATAATTAATAAAATAATGAAGATGTGAATTTGAGACAATCTGACAATGTGAATGTGTGTGTCGTGTTTATTTGGTAATCTGTGGAAATTTTTAGAAACAGCTGTCATTAAAGTTTGACGAGCGTGTTCAATTTATGCGGATTTATATCACAAACTTAATCTCCGATTTAGTTTGTAAATTAATAGACTTGTGATTTTTTGTTTGTAAGACGGTATCCCGTGCCCAATTTATAGACAGGCCGAAAGCCTTATTTGGGTTAGTTAGAGTGAAATAATTTTTCAACGAGTATGTAGCCCTGCCAATTTGACTAAATCATAAAATAGTGGCAGACCACGCAGTCTGACTACGCATGACTATAGTCCGTGCCACGAGAACATAGACTTTTTGTAAACAAGATTTTCTACTAAGTGACTTAGTGATAGTCCTGTCAAAACCAAATAATGTCAAATCCAATGAGCGCAACGGTACATAGATACGTGTCATTGGAAACTAATATGTCAATGGATCAGGTTTGTATCGATATTATGCGCTGTCAGCAGGATTTATTGATGTTTTGAGGTACTGACGCCTAGAATGTCAACATTTGGCGTTAGTTCATTGAAATGTTACATTCTTAAATTTTTACGCAATTAACTAGCTAGTTATCTGTAATATTATTCATTATTGGTCAATAATTTAATATTTTAGGATAGTTAGGCTACTTTGCAAATGATTTATTGTCTCATCATCATTGTCTTGCCCTGGTCCCAATTTATTTGGGGTCGGCGCAGTATGTCCTTCGCTTCCATACTTCTCTGTCACCAGCCATCCGATCGTTTATCCCTTTCTCTTTCATATCCATCCTCACACAGTCCATCCATCTTTTCCTTGGCCGCCCTCTCCCTTTTCGTCCTTCTACATGCATATTCATCACTTTCTTACCTACGTACATCTCATCTCTTCGCATAACATGTCCATACCAGGCTAATCGACTCCCTTTTACCTTTTCATCAATGGGCGCTACTTTCGTACTACCTCTAATGTATTCATTCCTAATTCTGTCCATTCTTGTCACTCCGCACATCCATCGTAACATTCTCATCTCAGCAACATGCAATCGTTTCTCATCCATCTTCTTTGTAGCCCAACACTCAGCTCCATACAGTACGACAGGCCTTATAACCGCCTTATACATGCGGCCTTTTAACTTCACAGGCATTTTGTGATCGCAAATTGTGCCTGAGACCTGTCGCCATTTCACCCATCCTGCGTTGATTCGTTGCCTAACATCCCGATCAATTTCGCCGTCATCTTGCAGGAGTGAACCTAGGTAGCGAAAATCGGAGCATACTGGTAGAGGTGTACCGCCGAGTGTAACCGGTATAGGACTGGAGAGACCGCCAAAGTCACAGAACATATACTCTGTCTTGGTTCTGCTTATTCTCAGGCCTACATTCTCCAATCTCTGCCGCCACTCCTCCAGCTTGCTCTGCACCTTTTGTCCATTCTCTGCTACCAGAACGATGTCATCGGCAAACAGCATGCACCAGGGTGCCTCTTCCTGTATGTCCGATGATATAGCATCCATAATTAACAGGAAGAGGTAGGGGCTAAGGGCCGACCCCTGGTGCAAGCCTACGGCCACATCGAATCTGGCTGTGATACCGGCCGCGGATCGGACTTGCGTTCTGCATTCAGCGTACATGGCTTGAATCAACGTCAGGTATTTTCCAGGCACTCTTTTCTTCTTAAGGGCCCACCACAAGACTTCACGAGGCACTCGGTCATATGCCTTTTCAAGGTCGATGAATACCATGTGCAAGTTTTTATGTGCCTCCCTGTATTTTTCGCACATTTGGCGAAGTGCAAAAATAGCATCCACCGTACTTCGACCAGGCATAAAACCGAATTGGTTTCGTGAAATCTCACTCTCGTCTCGCAGGCGTCGCTCAACTACTCTCTCCCATACTTTCATACTATGAGGCATTAACTTTATTCCCCGATAATTGTTGCACTCTTGGATATCACCCTTATTTTTAAAAATGGGCACCAGGTAACTGTTGCACCATTCCTCGGGTATGGTCTCCTCGTGCAACAGCTTATTGAAGAATAAAGCCAGCCACGTCCATCCATCATCTCCTAACGCTTTCCATGCTTCCACTGGTATTCCATCTGGTCCTAACGCTTTCCCATTCTTCATTCCACTAACAGCCTTTTTTACCTCATCTTTACTTATTTCCTTCACTAAACCAATATTCATCTGCTCACTTTCAAGTTTTCCGCTCCAATCGTTCTCTTCATTCATTAACTTTTCAAAGTATGTCCTCCATCTTTCTTTTATTCTATCGTCGTCCATAAGAATCACTCCTGTTTCGTCTTTCATGCACTTAATATGGGAAACATCCTTCGCCTTTCTCTCTCTAGCTTTAGCCATGCTGTATAAATATTTATGACCCTCGGGTTTTTCCAGTAACCCGTACAAGTGGTCTAGGGCTTTGGATCTAGCAACGGCTACAGCTTTTTTGGCTCTTTTTTTACATTCATCGTATTCTTTCTTCTTACTTCCTTCCAAAGATTCATTTCCTCCTTTCACCAGCTGCCATTCCTTAAATCTTGCTTTCTTTTCCTTAAGCGCATTCTGTACCTCTTTTGTCCACCACCACGTGTCCTTATCTTTCATTCGCGTCCCTTTCGACTCTCCTAAAACATCCTTTGCTACACACTGTATACATTTACTCATCTCTTTCCAACACTCATTGACACTGCTATCATTCATATCGCCCATTTCTAACATTTTATCCACCACTCTATCTCTGAATTTTTCTACACATTCATTCTTCTCTAACATATGCCATCTTATTTTTGGAGGCAGTTGCTGCTTGGTTTTTTGAGAGCTTAGTCGAATCTGAAGTTCAACTATCAGGAGCCTGTGCTGCGAGACTAAATCTTCTCCTGGTACCACTTTGCAGTCTTTGACCCAGTTGAGTCGATTTCGCCTTAGTAGGAAATAGTCAATCTGGGTCATGTGGTGGCCGCTATATGTAACTAAATGTCTATGATTAAAAAAAAATCATGTCAATATTAGAGTTACATGTATGTAATCTATCATTTATATACATAGTACTCTATTTTTCCTTAATGAACAGAATAAATTACGTGTAAAACGACAAAAAATCGGCAAATTTATGAACATTCGACCAATCAAACACGAAATCAAATGTTTTTATTTCAGTAAAATTTTAACTATGTAAATTTAAAAGAATAGTGACATAATGAGGCATTGAAAAAAAAAGACTGTTCAAGGAGTATAAAATCTAAAACACAACTTCCGAAAACTCCCATGCCTAAAAAGGTTATTAAGCCCTGAATGTTTGTTTACAAAAAGTCTATCTTCTCGTGGCACCAACTATAGATTAAGTTAGATGGCATGGAACAACGGACTTGATTGTGCAAATTGCAAAATCAGAAGGTGAGAAGACGAGCTGTGCCTTCGAGGTATTATCTTAATTAGTCTGAAGTCTCAATGCAAGTGGTAAATATGCTAAACAGTGCATGGTTTTATTACAACAACAAATGTCAATGTTTAGCAAGCTATTTTTCGTCGTGTTGCCGACGCGCAGGCTTCTATCTTCAGTAGAATCATGGAGAACCCACAGACGTAGTAGGTATAAGTGAAGATAGAACCAATATAATGTTCATAAACGCAATTCAACGTGAATAACATGCTTATAACATGCATAGAGATATTAAGAATAGAGTGGCAGAGTGGGGCCTATTCGTGTCCGCCGGTGGGAGAGAGAACGCAACATTAGAGGCCCCCTGCATCTCTCTCTAACAATACATGCACAACATCAACATTACGCAGTGGCGTGCTACCTGTAACTATTATTTAAATCAGTTTATTAGTAATCAATAGTTTAAAAGTTGTTTTTATTGATACACGAAGATAGTTTGAAGTGACAAAAATGTTTATATATTTTTAAACTATTGATTACTGATAAACTGATATAAATAATAGTTACAGGTAGCACGCCACTGCGTAATGTTGATGTTGTGCATGTATTGTTAGAGAGAGATGCAGGGGGCCTTTAATGTTGTGTTCTCTCTCGCACCGACGGACACGACACAGTATTGAGTTAGGTACTGTTCTGCCACTCTATTCTAATATCTCTATGATAACATGTGAGGAACTGCACTATTTGTCATATGTCAATGCAGGACAACTGTTGACATTTGACAAAATGACAACTTTGATCTGAATGTCATCCCCATCCAAATTCCTAGACCCGTCAACTTGGCTTTCCTCCTAACCCTGGCTCACACCCCCCTTATCAAAATTTTATACAAATTTATCGCCATAAACAAAATTAAGATTTAGTCTCCTATTCCCCCCTTTCTTTCCCCTTTACCCCTTCCATTTACCATATTAACTCTATTAACCTTCTACATTTGTATTTTTACTAATATTTGTGTTGTCCTTTTTCAGAAACTTGGCTCTTCAAAGAGAAACCATTGCTAGTATTACCGGTCAATAGTCTCTTTTTGTGTTTTTAACTATTTAATTAATTATTAATTCTTTTTCCACCTTGACATTGGCAAAATCATCGATCCATACGATGGAGCCATTATAAGTAAAATTGAAGTTGAAGTTGATCTGAATGTCAACTTGTGTGATTAGATTATAAACGATAATAAAGAGATTCTTCTCATTGCAGTTTATTGTTGTTTATAATCGATTTTGAAAAATAATGAGCACATGATATTATTAAGTATAAGGGCTTACTTTCATACGTTATTATAATTTCATACGATACAACGCCATGGCTTTAGTTGCTTACGACAACAGCGATTCAAGCGATTTCGAGGACGAGGAGAATGAAAACACAACGGTAGTCGTACTGAATAACAAAACAGAAACGAAGTCAAGTCTGAAACGTAAGTAACTTTTATTACTTCTTAAAAAAAGAATCCATAATCATATTGTTTAAAACAAACCAAAGAATTAAGTATGTACCCATCTAACTTAAAAGTGTTTATCCAATCTATCTGCACCCCTAACATTCCATATATTTGTGTCCAACAATGTAATTGACTTGAAAAATATTCTCAACAAGCCAATTATTTTAGTTCCAGAGCCAGTACAAAAACAGGTTGCATCAAAAGTTGAAGAAACAGAGAAAGCACAAGAAACATCTGGTCCAAACCTGTTTAATTTTCTACCACAACCATCAAATAAAAAGCCTGCAGTAATTGAAGAAGATGATGAATTCCTGCACAAGAAAGAAGATGCAAATGTTGTCAAACCTAAGGCTAAGATTACAGTACCTTCACTAAGTGATGTAAGGTTTTGTAGATTTTAAATTGATAGCTTAAATAATCCTTTGATGAAAATATTACCTTAAATAATGTCCCACTGCTGGGCACGGACCTCTTCTCACTATGAGAAGGGTAAGGCCATAGTCCACCATGCTGGCCAAGTGCGGGTTGGCAGACTTCACATGTCTTTCGAGAACATTATGGAGAACTCTTAGACATGCAGGTATCCTCACAATGTTTTCCTTCACCGATAAGCAAGCGATAATTAACAATTTAATATGCACTTAACTCCGAAAAGTCATAGGTGCGTGCCGTGGATTCGAACCCGAGACCCACTGCATAGCAGTCTGTCGGTCTCTCCACTAAGCTATAGCTGCTTATGGCAGTTGTCTACTTGCTGCTGTTAAATAATAATGTAAACAAGTACATTATATCTTTTATCATGCAAGCTTAAACCTGTTCAGTGCTGATGTACTGAACAGTGCAAGACAATAGATTTTTAATTGTGGCCTTCAAGCTGTTAAGTGTAATAATGGCCAAATAATCAAGTTAAGATTTCATGCCATGCTTTTAGTTCTTTAGCCTATTATTCTAAATATTATATGTATTATATTTTTGTTTCAGTTTAAAGATGTTGAGTCTAGTATACCAGCTCCAAAACCACGAGCACCCAATGGGGTAAGTTATAATTACAATACTTTTCATGCCATTATTAGTAAACAATGTTGAAAATGGTGAATGTAGAACAAATTTTATTGTGATTAATTAACTTTCACTCATAATGAAAGAAGTAAATATAAGGTCAGAGCTGTGAAGACCGTCTAGAAGGCAAGTCCGTACATGCCTCAAAAAAGTACCTTAATGAATAGGTACAGATTCTACCAATCAATCGGTAAAACAGTATGCGATAATATTTCTAACGGTATTTCTATTGGATAGATAGCGCTATGAGAGCTAGATCAAGTGACAGCCACGCCGAAATTTTTACTCTGTTTTTTACTTCGTTACTGAGTGCGGCGTGCTGCGGAAAACAAATATTTTTTTCAGTGTTAATTAAAGTGTTGATGAGAAGAATAGGTAAGTTATAGAAGATATATATGCTTAATTTTGTTGTATAATTAGATTTACGATATTCATCTAAGTTCTTAAGTTATTTTGCCGTAAAAAATCAAACCTCAAAATGTAAGACAGGTACATTCACAGCACCAAAATCAGCTGCTGCTTTTATGTATCTTTACTTGTTCCCATTTTTTGAAAGTGACAGGACTAAACATAGTTGTGTCAAATTCCAAATCGGGACCAATGTTTGCATTGATTTTAAATTTTAATTTAGTATACTTATAAGTTTAAATTACGTAGAAAATAGGCATGGGCGTTTTCAGATTTTTACGCAAACGGATAAATATCCGATTTCAGATTTTGAAATCGTTTTCGAGCGTAGTTGCTAGTTGCGTAGACAAACGCAAACAATCGAATTCTTATTCTATTGCAATTTGTATGTCTATTGGTACCTACGTAGCATCTGCTGGTGGTTTTTAGTTAGTAATGGTTATGGTTGTAATTATGACGATTTTCCCTCATGCTTTACCTAGGCTTGGGACTAGCATAAAGTTCTGTAAGCTCGTACAATTTACGCTGCGATTAGTCATACTCATAGATAAGTTAAAAAATTACACAACACGAATTGTTTCTATTTATATTTACACTTTACAATCCTAACCAACTAACTACCTAAAACTAATTGTCGAAAAACTCAGTCGCGAAACAAACTAAAACTACACAACACGAATTGTTTCTATTTATTAACACTTTACAATCCTAACAATGTAACAATTAAATCTTTTTAAATCCTATTATTATAACTTACACGAAAACCAAATATAGGTACTTAGTTATTATTACGCGCGCACCGCACTGCACGTGTCACTTAGGTCAAGTGAACAAAATAAATAAACATCGATCAAGTCAAAACTCTCTAAACATAAATCCCTAATAACTATTAAAACTATTTGCAATTTTCAAAATAAACATTAAATAGTTGCAATCTGAATTAGATCTTATCGCTTCGATGTTTAGTTTTATTTTTTCTATTCAATCTGCTATTCATAAAACCTCCAAAAACTAGGTACGACTGGCATGCTTGGCGACGATTTCACGATTCGCTTCATCTCTTTTGCTCTTTAAACTGATCACTAAGTAAGAAAGAAATGGATATGAAATTCGCTCTCTCTCATTCTAACTAAGTAGTCGTTGGGTAGAGTGAAAGAGAACGAACGAATATGAAAACTATCGAAAACGTAAGCTTGTAGTTTGGTTGCGCTTGCACTGCACCGTTTTGTTCGGATTAGATTGTTTGCGATATCGTGGTATTGTTTGGCGTTTTCTAAAATCGGTTTTCTTATATTGGAATATCGATATGATACGATTTCTGACTGCAATCGGATTACAGTTTCGTTTTGATATATCGGTCTCATGCCTAGTAGAAAAACTGGATAGATAAGTGATTTGTGCCTTGAAATGTCTTATTAGTATTTACAGATTTTATGAATGGTATTGGTACTTTTATAAGCATGTGGTTAGATTAAGATTGTGTAACAAAATTCCTCGTTCGTATTAATTTAGTTTTTCTTATTGATCTTAGAACATCAGGCTTTAGAAGAGTTTTTATTTTTTTCTATAGTTCATAAATAAAAAAACATTTTGTAATACCTATTTATTTATTTTATTACTGCAAAATCCTTTTTTTGGATTATTCTCTCATTACCAACATCACATAAATTCGTCATCATACAAAAACGTAAGTGTTTCACTAAAAATGTTTACAACCCCAGAACCCAGGTTTATGCCGGTCTTGCCTTGTAAAAGTTTTAAATTGCAATACCTTGTAAACTAGACCTTATTTAAACGTTTGTAAAGTTCAAATCTGATCGTCTCCTGCTTCAAAATTATGTAAAACTAAGCAAAAACCCGTAACTACTTCTGTATCCATAAAATTGCTAGTAGACCGACTTACCTTAGAAGGCGCGAGAAGACCGTCTACCCGCCGAGTTTTAAAAAAAGCGTTGTCTTGTATCGAACTTTATAAACAATATTGTATTGCCAATGTTGAAATGAAATGAAATGACTTTATTCGATTGAAATGGTACATAATAGATGTTCATATTTTTTACAGTTCACATTTCACCTCTATCAGGCATACGAATATTGTAGGGATAAG
This sequence comes from Euclidia mi, assembly GCA_944739405.2. Lineage (NCBI taxonomy): Eukaryota > Metazoa > Arthropoda > Insecta > Lepidoptera > Erebidae > Euclidia > Euclidia mi. The sequence continues at coordinate 82,092,990 of OX123189.2, forward strand.
TTTATAATCATATTTATCTTACATGCAAGGACATGTTAACATTTAATTTTAATTATATAACAATATTTCTTATATTTTTATCCATATAAATTAAGTCATAATACACATACATACATAACGGCACGCCTTTTATCCCCGAAGGGGTAGGCAGAGGTGTATTTCTACACCCACTTTTCGCCAGATATACTTTAGTCCCACGTAATAAGGGGCGAGCCTATTGCCGTACCGGGCACATTTCCAGACTCCGTGCGGCTACTGAGAATTTCATGACAGAAAAACCCAATAACACTGCCCGACCCAGGAATCGAACCCGGGACCTCCCGATCCCACGCGCACATTTATGCCGCGAGACCAACGAGGCAGTCGTATAGGGTATGATGTCATAATACTCACAACACAGAATTGTAAATTATCAAAAATAATAATAATAATCAATAATGAGAGATCAATAATGTCAAAATATAATGTCAAAATCTTAATGTCAAAAATTGTAACGAGATATTACTAAATATGAATTACCTAATTTTTAATAGTTAACAGCTTAATGATGAATTTCTTAAATATGTATGTACAATATTAATTACCTACTTATTGTTTCTATTATAGTTCATAAAAATCACTATTTTTCTAAGGATTTCAATTCACTAAAAGCTTTTTATAAAGGGAGATATGCTGATAAGCATATATTAAATTCCAATAGGAATTTAATTTTCCAAAAACTATGCCGGTCTTCGCAGCTCTGACCTTAGTATTTAAATCAGAGGAGATTACAGAGAATATGATTAATAAGGCCTGAGCCTTATAAATCATATTTATTTATGTCTGGATACACACAATGCCTATTTTGCTTTTATTGTTAACAAGGCCTACTTCATTTTTAATTGCTAGTTCTAACATCTAGGTTTCAGAATATTGACAATAAATAAAATATGGTAAAAAGAAGCTGCAAAATAAATTCTTATGCCCATTCTATTACTTTCAGAAAAAGTCTGGTTTACTAAGCATGCTCCCTCAACCAAGAAATGGAGTAACAGCCACAACAAGATCAATGATACCTAATGTCTTGACAAAGAAGCCCCCGGCTACACAAGTTGTTAAAAAGGAACCGCTTCCAACGCCATTAAAGAAACCAAAACTTAACCCTACTCCATTGGTCAATGAATATTCTGATGACAGTGATAATGATGAAGTACAAAATGACTTCTTCTCAATACACAATCCTGTAGATATCCCTGATGTAGAAATGCCATTAGAAATAGAAAAGAAAATAAGCACTCCAGTAACAAATACACAAAAGCCTAAAGGAATTGAGGCATTCTTCAAGAAGGATGAAGTTAGCCATGTACAGTTGGAACCTGACTATGACACTAGTAGTATAGCAGACCAGTCTGAAGCTGGATCTAGTTACAATGAATATGGATCTGAAAATTCTAACAGTAATGAAATGGCTCTTGATGAAGAAGCTGTAAGTATATTTTGTGTATATTACTCTATTTAACTTCTGTCCTGTTTCTTTTTAAAGAAATGTATTGTAATACTAGCAAATTCTGACAGAATGTGGTGATCTTGGTTTGTACACATTGAATTCCAAATATTATAACATATCATAACGCCATTTCGCGATATGTCGCTATGCATAGTTAGGACACACTATCAGCAGTACCTGCTTTTAACACAAGTGCATTTTAAGCACATGTTCAGTTACTATTCCAAAATCTGCATACCTTTGCTATTTATCTATCTATACATAGAATAAAATGATCTCCCCATTTCTTCCTGTCTGTCTTATGTATGCAATAACCTCAAAAACTACCGAACAAATTTTGTATGGTGTGAATATCCATAGGTAGTCTGATTGCTGAGGAAGATTTAGGTGCATAATTAACGCGATCTGAGCAGCGGGTAAAATCTCGTTGAGCAATAAATGCAATTAATAAATAAACATGAATTTTGAATTCACAACAATTTTTCTATTCAGATTCTAAAACTATGTGGCGCCCGTGGCAAGCGGAAGCGTGAAGAGATCCAGATAGTGGACGTGCACCAAAAGGACGTCTTGGCAGGCTCACATGAGATGTTGCTGAAGGGCCTTATGGACGACACCAGCAAGCGCGTGTCCGCCAGCAAGAAGAAGGGACATGAACCTACCAGCCAACAGAAGAGGAAGCACCAAATCACGTATTTGGCTTACCAGGTAATTACTGAATGTAAACTTGTAACCATTTTACCCCGCAACTGAACCATATGACTGATATAAGAGGTTCATTGGACAAACCAACCTTTTAAATCATCATCTCAGCCGAAAGACCTTTTGATATAGGCCCTCTCCAGGCTCTGCACTAAGACCGCTCTTGAGCCACGCACATTAAATAGCGCCCACATTCCCAATAAGATTGTCAGTTCATCTTGCCTACCTCTGCTACCCTTTGTTTAAAACTAATTCTATTTTTATGCTTCCAGGCTAAAGCAAATGAAGCTGAACTGCAGAATCAATGGGCAAACAACCGAATGTCAAAGAGACAAACTCAATCAAAGTATGGTTTCTAGCAGTTAAGATAAGGGCAGTTTTTCTCCCTTACAATAAACATCTTACCTGAGCAATACATTTGGTCTTAACCAGTAAAGAAATGATAAAGCTATAAAAAATCAAGACTCTCCAATATATGTGTAACAGAATACACTTTTGTGCAGTTAAAAACATAAACTACTCAACCACACATTGTGGTTTCAAGTGCAAGTGAAACTTAGTGTAAACAAGTAGTCCATACCTACCTTAGTAATATCTCAGGTACTAGATTAAAATAAATATTGTAAATAACAATAGATCATGTTCGCAATAAAACAAAAATTTAAATACAAGTATTTCATTGATTTTGTACAGAAACTAATAAACTAATGATTAAACCTAAATAGTAGTGATTTACAATCTCCTAGCTTTCCTGGCGCGCGGTGGGTTCCATGAGACATGTGTGTTGTCCGTTATGGACACAACTTCCAAACCACCCATCTGTAAGCCTTTGACTGCAGCCTGGCAAAATTAAAATACATACATATAAGTACATAATCATCATAACAAATTTCAATCACACATTTGTTTGTCTTCGTAGGCAATTAATACAAAAAGGGCAATAAAGACATTTTCAAATAAATATTTTTTATATCATCATATCATATAGTATAAAGTTCTTACCAATCTTCCTGGGCCAAGACCACGGACCCTCACTTTAATTGTTTTGAAACCTTTGTCAATGGCCCTCTGAAAACAAAAACATATTATTTAAAAGCTATCTCTAGATCAGAGTGATTCAAATCAAAGTTTTGTCACCAACACAACAAATATTTGTAGAGTACCAAACACCAAATGGTTTGTCCTTTATAAGCTGATACAGGTTTACTACTACAGAAGTTTTCATAAACATACCATTGCTATACCAATGGCTGTAGTTTGAGCAGCAATGTTGGTTCCTTTCTTAGTATTCTTGAATCCCTCCATACCACAAGACCTGATAATCTTCACAGTGCCTGCAGCATCTGTTAGTGTGAACACAGTATTGTTGTGGGTTACCCTGATATTGCAGATTGGTAGATCTTTGTATGCACTGCCACCAAATATTAGATTGTCTGAGTCTAAAGTGGGGAATAGGTTTTGTTTTCTGAAATCCAATAAAAAAAAATATTTATTATTATACACACATTCTATGTGTTTATTAGGATAACAAACTTCTGGTTGTTAAGTTACACTTGAAGAATACATTATTTTATAAAAAATAAAGAACAAATACACTTCCAAAGAACAAGCAATAGGGTATTTGACTAAAAAAATCTAATTACTCCGTCAGTTAGATTATCGAAAAATATTGGACACATATTTTTTGTTTTATCAAATCAGTAAAAAACTACAAAGATAAAACGCATCAAAGATGGAGAAACGTCTAAGAGTGGGGGCTTGTAACATCACTTGCCAGTAAAAAGTGTACTGGCAAGTGACGTCACACGAGTTTTCAGCGAAGTTTGTAGTCTTCATTTTTTGTTTACGTGACTAAAGAAAATATACGTGTCCAATATTTTTCGATAATCTAACTGACGGACTAATTAGATTTTTTTAGTCAAATACCCTATTCTAAAGCCTGTGGAAAAAGTGTAAATGCATTGTATCCTCTCATAGACTTGAGTTCTCTATTTTTGAATTGGTTAATTTTGGTGATACAGCCTGTTTCCTCCTTAAATGTTGACTAAGGGCACTATTGGCATCTAAGGTTACACAATAAGTAAATGTAGCTGCTCCAGTACCTTCAATGTTTAGAGTATATAAGACAGGTTTGAGTTTTGACTGATTTATTAACTACTAGTACTATTAGATACCTACGCTTTCAATACGGCATCTAAATCCACAATCTTTTCGCCCTGAACACCTTCATCTTCTTGTGGTATATTTTTGTGGTTGAATTTCTCAGTCGCGTTAGGCGCAGATGTTTGGAACATTCGCGCTACACTGGTCACAGGCACCCGTAAAGTATTTCTAATTACGTTCAACATTTTAAAATGCTGATTTATTTAATAATCCCGCAATATTATTATTGTGAATTTTATAACCAAGAATCTAACCTAAAACTAAAACTATGACAATGACAAGTATGACAACTATGACAGTTTACTTTGACTGTTGCGTTTCGCTTCATCATCATCCTCAGTTTAGCTTAGCCGAAGTTTTTGTATACTCTTTGTTGGCCGACTGCTAGATATGCGTTTCGTTTTTAACCGACTTTAAAAAAAGGAGATTTTCAACGGTTGTCAACAGTATTTTAAATCGATGTTGTCAACGGATATTTTTATCAAAAGTAGCCAAGAAAGTAGCCGATAACAGCCAATAAAACGGTTGTCAACTAGTCGTTTATCGGACTGTTCGTATCTCATATACCTAAATCTATGAGTGGGTAGAAGTCTCATGAGAATCAATATAAAGTACAAGAATGCCTATTGCTAGTGCTGTTAAGGGTCGTAGTACACATATAAACTCGGAAAAGGATCGTCACCGTATCGCCTTTCGCCTCGTCGTCAAACAGGCGTCAACCTGATGTAACCACGTAACGTATGCGGATCAGAAGCTCCGGCACGTCGACTCGGCTACAGCTAGGCGACGCCGTGCTTACGGCTCGCCGACCGCTGGTTGACGGCTAGGCGGCACTACTTCAATTATTTTGAATCCGAACGCAGACCGTGGGAGGGGCGTGGACGAAGAGACGTAAGCTAGGCTTCGGAGAGCCTTAAGCTAGCGTACGGAGAACCAATGCGAAGGTGGGGAAGGGGCGGTCCGCCCCGGGTGCCACCCATCCAAAAAAAGGGGTGACACTCAAAACTCAACTTGAAAAACGATGAACAAAAATCAGGGCCGTTCCGACCCAACCCAGCGCCTGTGTGCGAAATCCATGAAGCGCCTCGGATGACCTTTTTTTTTTTTAGTCGGGGTGCGGACTGCCAACACCCTCCGCGCCCCTTCCTACGCCACTGCGCCTGTGTGCGAGATCTGTGAAGCGCTTTTTTTGACATCCTTTTTCGAAAATAACTGTTATAATTAACGCATATCTCAGCGCGCGGCGCCCCTGACACCCTGGCGCCTGTGTGCGCCGCGCACATTGCACATAGGGACGGTTCGGCCCTGACAAAAATATAAAACAACATAGGCACTAGCTCAGCACTACGAGAGTTAGCCCGGAATTGTGAGGTATCGACTAAAAAAAAAGGTCATCCGCCAACTACCGCCCCGGGTGCCACCCAAGCTAGCTACGCCACTGCGGAGAGCCGTAAGCGCGGGAACTGCAAGTCAACCACGTACCGCACCGCAGTTCGTGAGCCTGTCCCGACTCGGGACCCGAATAAAAAAAATTGATACATTTATTTATTTGCACAGAACACACTACAATCGTTATAAAAATATATATCTATTAATAACAATGTTGTTTATATTACGATCTGGATCATAGCGTAAAATATGTGCATACAGAAAAATACAAAATAAAAAACAGGTACCTATTAACTAATGAAAATACATGATAATACTATCAGATTTGATTTGGATGCCTCAAGCAGTCCCAGTGGAGCCCGAGGCATCCAAGCCCAAGCAGGTCTTTTATAGTAGAAGTAAATCTGTTAAAGTTCGTATCAAAAATATCTAGTGATTGGTTGGTCTTTGCCAAATCATTATATTGTCGGGCCTTCCTTGTCAATGGGTAGGTGGTAGAAGATATTATTTTTATACGTTTGAAGTGCAAAGATATTAGTATGATTGGCCCTACGAGCACTATATTTGATGTTGAAACTGATGTGAGAGAGCAACTCTGGTGAATCGATTATATATTATTATGTATAATTTTATAGAGATCGATTAAATCAAAATAAATGCGTCGGGATTCTAATGGCTGAACTTTAAATTTGTTGAGTCTGTCCTGGTAATTTAAATTTGAGCGACCTGGGTTTTGGCGGTAGTTGAGAATTCTAAGAAACTTTTTCTGAGGACGCTCAATTTCATCAACATGAGCCTTGTAATTCGGAGACCATATGGGACTACCATATTACAGTATGCTCCTCATGAGAGCAAAGTATAGGTATAGTGCACTGCGTGGCTGTCTAAAACATTGGTAGATCTTAAAACAAACCCCAGTAACTGATTAGCTTTACTTGTAATAATGTGAGTAAAATGTGGGCGAAATGAGAGTCTATCGGCAAATAGGATGCCTAAATCTTTTACAATTTGCGTGCGAGTAATAACTTGACCATCAATATTATAGTCCCATGCAATTTTATTGTGTTTAAGAGTGAACGATATAATAAAGCATTTCGATACATTTAAAAACATGTGCTTCCCCTTACACCATTCAGATATCAAACTTATATCCTGCTGAAGGCAATCTTCTACGCTAGAGATTAATTTGAAAATCTTTAAATCGTCTGCGTACAAGACACAGTTAGATGATATGTGTTTAATTAAATCGTTAATGAAAATAACGAAAAATAAGGGCCCTAAATGGGAACCTTGAGGCACTCCGGTTGTAAATGAGGTAGGTGAGGAAAGAAAGCCCTTCAAAGCAACTAACTGAGTTCTGTTTTCAAGATACGAACAGATCCAACGATATAGGTTTCCGTGGATACCATATGCGGCCATTTTGCAACAAAGCAAGTGGTGATTCACTTTGTCAAAGGCCTTAGAAAAATCTGTGTATACAGACTCAACTTGACCTCCCACTGCAAATGCTTGACAAAGATAATTTTTATACTCTAAGGGCCTGTGCAAACCACGTTTGTTAAACGCGCCGTCGACGCGCGTTTGTAGTGATACAGACGCGATACGCACGCAAGTCAGACGCAGCCTGTAGACCTTTGTAGGATAAAAGCGCGCCGTCGACGCGCGTTTCTAAAAAACGTGGTTTGCACAGGCCCTAAAAGGTTGGAAATAGTTGACCTTCCTTTTACAAAGCCATGCTGTTTACATGAAATAGCAGGCTTAATATGATTATATAGGTGATTGTATACCAACGACTCGAAAATTTTTGCGAAACATGACAAGATGATTATGAGACGATAATTCTCACAATCAGACTTGTCACCACTTTTGTGGATGGGCATAATGTGAACAGTCTTCCAACATTCAGGGAAAATGCCACTGGTTAGCGATTTATTATAAACTAGAGGACGCCAGCAGCTACGCCTGCAATTTTTTTAAATTTACCCATTTTGGCTGATCCCGTGGGAATTTCAGGAAACCCCTTCTTAGTGCACCCCTACGGTCCCCAAGGAACATACATGCCAAATTTCAGCTTCCTGCGCCCAATAGTTTCGGCTGTAGCGTGTCTGTCAGTCAGTCAGTAACGCAAGGATTTTATATATTAAGATGATACATAAAGGAGTAGATAATTCCTCTCCGCAACCTTTTACAAAAGAAGGCGGCAAAAGATCAGGACCTGCTCCCTTACTAATTATCTAGCCTTTTATTTTAATTAGTAACATCTCTTTCCTGTATTGTGATGTGAGACATTGTATTCAAGAAGTGTTCACCTTTATTTTCTACTTGGTTTTTGTCAATTTTACCAACCCTGGTAATAGTATCTCTCTCAAAAACAGACCTGAAATAACTTGAAAAGAGATCACAGATACCCTGGGCACTAGATTATGAATTGCCGTTAAAACTCATAGTGTTAGGCACTGAGACTTGACCCTTGCGATTATTGACATAGCATCAAAAAGATTTGATATTCTTTTGTAAAGAATCATCAGTAGCTGCGTTATATTTGTCATAGCATATTTTAAGTCTTTTACATCTATCTCGAAGCAATGAAAAAACATTGTAGTCGCATGGATTACCACATTTCTTGTAAAGTTTGTGATATATTTTTTTTCTTGGTTACATTTAATTAAAGATTTGCTGTACCATATTGGATAAGATGACGAACTGAAGGAAGTAGTTGGTGTGTGGCGTTTTATTATTTGAAAAATCGTGTCATAGAATATATCAGTACACTGTTCGATGTCAGTAGACGCTAATATTTCATGCCAGTTCGTGTCATTCGGATTCAGATTACGTTACGATTCCGATTAGTGTGCGTTGCAGTAGGGAGTTCCATACAAATAATACTGAACGGCTCCAGTTGATACGCTGCCGACCCTAATTGGTTCTCTATTATGTTAATTTTTTTTTTATAATTTGTACAAATTCATGCACTTCCATGAAAATTATTGATTGATGTAGGAAATATCGATGTGTTCTCAAAAAGTTTCTAGTGCACTTTATACCTGTTGACATAACATATTGTGTGCTGTTAACGGATTGTTACGAAAAAAAAAACACAACCATCCCTTAACCATAATTTGATAATTTATTTAATTACATAGACACATAATTGATTACATTTTATTATTTTTTAGTTATCATATTTTTGTAATAAATAACAGATTGAGTGAATCCTCTTAGAGCGGCCGGGACGCGTATATTCATGAGCTGTAAGTGTCCCGCTTCTGCTATAAAGTTCGCTTTAAGGAGTTCGTTAATCGCCCATTCAGTAGTATACTCTATGGGCTCTAACTGTTCAGCCGTCGTTTCCATGGTAATAATGTAATTAATTACGTGGGAATATAACGGTGTTGCCACTAGTCGGATGAACATTTTGTTGTCTAGTAATTCTTTGATTAAATCGTCTTCTATCTCTTCTTGTTTCTGGAGATAGTCCTGAAATCAACAAAGTAAGTAATTGTATCAAATTGCAAGATGGTAGGTATTTTCAATTATCTTTTTACATGTTCAATAAACAGGAGGCAGCGATAGACTTGTGAAGAGACCGACAGACTGCTACGCAGAGGGTCCGGGTTCGAATCCACGGCACGCACCGATGACTTTTCGAAGTTAAGTACATATTAAATTGTTAATGTTCGCTTGCTAAACGGTGAAGGAAAACGTCGTGAGGAAACTTAAATGTCTGAGAGTTCTCCATAATGTTCTCGAAAGACATGTGAAGGCTGCCAATCCGCACTTGGCCAGCGTGGTGGACAATGGCCTGACCCTTCTCATAGCGAGAAGAGGCCCGTGCCCAGCAGTGGGACAGTTTATATATAGGGCTGATGATATGATAATAAACAGATTACTAAGATTTATTTATAGTTAAAAAAATTATACAATCCATTGATTATTTGTCACACAAGACTGAAAAGTAAATCGCGTGTTGCCTAGCCAGCAAAAACCATATTTCATTCTACATAAAAAGTCCTGCTGTTTTTTGTATATTAGAAAACCGTGGTAGTGAAATATACAATACTTTATTTGATACACAATTTCATGTAGGTACTTGTCGTTGTTACCTTGTGAAGGAGTATCAAGTTCGAGACATTCTCCTTAGCGTGGTCACATTTACTCAGTAGCATCACCCAAATTGTATTGATCACAGACTCAGCGGGCACATTCTCAGCTAGCCAGTCGATTTCCTGAAACAAAACAAAATAGTGTTATTCACTACTTAGGTTCTATGGTAAAGCAAAACTCCTTACAGGTCGGACATTCATAAAATAACACCACTCATGTGTGGGGTACACATGAGAGTATCAGTATTATCTTATAGGATATGTAGATTGCGGTGTTTATGACTATACAGCTTGTAGTGATTGAGAGATGTACAGAGAAATAATGTAATTTATAGTAACAACAAAAAACAACAATACTGGTGACATCTAATGGACACCAATAGAACTACCACGAACGATTGGATATCCTGAATAGCGCTATAAAAAGTTACACATCTGATTGCTGCTTATAAAAGTTTTCAGCAACATCTGTCGAGCCGTGGTCGACCAGACACTACGAAATGACTTAGCATGTTCAAAGGACTCCAAGGCCCGTTTCCTGTACTTCGAGAAAAGCGAAATTTATCTTCCAATAACTAAAACCAATTGTAATTGCAGAAGCAAAATTGGCGGTTGCGGATAACAGGGTGTAGTAGCCAGTTTTTTTTAAATCACTACGTGGTATAAAATAAAGTCTGTCTTCTGTCTGTCTGTCCCTATGTATGTATGCTTAAATCTTAAAAACTACGCAACGGATTTTAATGCGTTTTTTTAAATAGATAGAATGATTCAAGAGGAAGGTATATATGTATAACTGACGCGGGCGAAGCCGCTGGTAACGAATATTTGACAAACATGCATTGTCTTACCTCGTCAACAAGGACTGGCCGCCTCAGCAGCAGTTTGATAAGCACCAGGTTTTCCTTCTGATCGTCAGTACTGTTCAGCAGCGACTTTAGGTATTCGCTGTGCAGGCTCCTCGACTCGCTAAAGTACAATATTAATGTGAATTATTTTATCAATGGGAAAGATTTTCATACATAAGTTACTATCCAAGTAATAACCCAAGGGGTTTTAGCCACCTCATTGAACACAAAACTAAAGATATTTGGCGCACAGGTTCTTTCACATTGATTTCTGCAATAATCTGACACTGAAATAGGCCATGCGTTGAACTAGGCATTCGTTATACAGGATGACAAGACCCATCATCAAACAGAAGTCTACTCGTTTTGGACATCATGCCAAGTCATACTAATACTAAGCAAAAGTAATACCTGGGAATCTAAACCTTTTTCTAAAATGACACATTTTTTAAGCCGCAATTAAAAGTGAACGCGTGCAATGCCCGAAATACCTACTTATTCATGGGGTTATAGGACATCTATAGGACACATTGGCAGGGTAAATTCATCGATTTTATACCTAATTAGAAAAAAATTATAGTGACTTTGAGTCTCAATATCTCCTGAACCAGTAACTTCCCAGGTATGGTGCCGAAGTAAAAAATGTTCATAATGATTGGTACAACTTCGGATTTGAGTTTTTGTTAAGGGTCTTTTTACAGCCTGTATATTTTCAGTGAAATGAATTTATGTAAGAGCAAGCATCATTCAGAAGGGACATATAAAAGAGTCTTACCTGCTTCGAGTGGGTGGCCAGCAGTTAAGCACGTCGACTAATACTTTCTTTTGCTGCCAAGTGTCTGACAGCTCGAGGAACTTTGTGAACGCCTCGCGCCTACCCTCTTCGCTCATCAAATGCGAACCTGAAATTACACAACAAATTATATACATGTTATCATACCAGACATTTGACTATTACTAGAAACGGCTAGATGGAGTGACAATATCCGCACAGTGGCTGGTAGGGTCTGGACACGATAAGCTGGAAATCGAGCGGTGTGTCATTGGAGAAGCTTATATCCTGCTCTGGATTACACCAGACTAATGAATTTATGAGAAAAGAATAGGCTAGTTGACGAAAAAAATTTTATTAGTCCGTTCTTTAGATTATTCAAAAATATTTTTTTATTTGTAAATTAAACAAAAAATGACCAAGATATAGCTCATTAAAGTTACGTATAACGTCACGCCGCGCCGCCGTGCTGCATTTTTTCGTACGGGGTGACGTCACACGTAACTTTAATAGGCTATATCTTTGCTATTTTTTATTTAATCGAAAAAAGAAAAAAAATACGTGTCCAATATTTTTTTATAATCTAAACTACGGACTAAATAAAATGTAATTATTTTGACTCTGGAAACTACCCTATTATGTGTAAGTGAATAAAATCGAATTAAATAAAATCCAATTTCTTTATGTGATAGTTCATCTTTACAGTATTAACTACAATAAATACAAAATTAAACGGTTAAACTGACCAGTGAGCTGATTAGCGTAGTCCTTGTGCTGCGAGTTGCCCCACTCGTTCCGGAACAGGTCCGCGGAGAAGTCGGCGATCTTGATCATGTCCTGGTGGTCGTGCAGGCGCGGCTGGCTCGACAGCGCCAACAGAGCGATCTGCTTGTGCGGCGGCAGGCCGAACGACGACGCGCGCGCCTGCGCACACGCCAGCAGCTCCTCCGGGAATTTCACGCCGTCCTTGTGGTACTGGCTCAGCCGGGAACACAGCGTGTGCGTGGCGCTACGAACAGTGTAAAACTCAAAGCACTGTTCTACAAATAGCTACGAGCTATGAGTTTTACAACGCTTTGAACGTGGAATAGGTCGCAGCGTTGTAGAATTCGTAGCTAGCTATTCGATCTTTTGTCGCTATATTTAAAACTGTTTTAGAGCACGGCTCAATAACGCCAGCAGCACCACCTGGTCTTGCGGCTTACAATGAACAATTCGCCCCTTCCGCTGCGCTCCGGTAAACGGCGTAAACCTAAGAAAGACCAATCGAGTGCCCACCAGTTATGCCGAAGAACATATAACAGCGCTGGGACGATGATAAGCTTAGCTTACAATATAAGTAACGCTATTTGACCTAGTCACAGGTCAAAGCGTAGTAGAGCTTTTAGAGACTATCGCCTCCGTGTCGCCGTGGCTGTTCTCTATGTGAGTGTGTATGTGTGTGTAAGGTATAGTTACTGTGCGTCGTGCAGCAGCTTGTCGACGGCGTGCTGGAACACGCGCGGCACGTCGGCGCCGACGTGCAGACACTGCAGCAGTGACGTCAGCGCCGCCACGCGCACGTCGCCGTACAGCACCAGGCGGCTCGCGCACGACACTATCGCCTCCGTGTCGCCGTGGCTCTTCTCTATGTGAGTGTGTATGTGTGTGTAAGGTATAGTTACTGTGCGTCGTGCAGCAGCTTGTCGACGGCGTGCTGGAACACGCGCGGCACGTCGGCGCCGACGTGCAGACACTGCAGCAGTGACGTCAGCGCTGCCACGCGCACGTCGCCGTACAGCACCAGGCGGCTCGCGCACGACACTATCGCCTCCGTGTCGCCGTGGCTCTTCTCTATGTGAGTGTGTATGTGTGTGTAAGGTATAGTTACTGTGCGTCGTGCAGCAGCTTGTCGACGGCGTGCTGGAACACGCGCGGCACGTCGGCGCCGACGTGCAGACACTGCAGCAGTGACGTCAGCGCCGCCACGCGCACGTCGCCGTACAGCACCAGGCGGCTCGCGCACGACACTATCGCCTCCGTGTCGCCGTGGCTCTTCTCTATGTGAGTGTGTATGTGTGTGTAAGGTATAGTTACTGTGCGTCGTGCAGCAGCTTGTCGACGGCGTGCTGGAACACGCGCGGCACGTCGGCGCCGACGTGCAGACACTGCAGCAGTGACGTCAGCGCCGCCACGCGCACGTCGCCGTACAGCACCAGGCGGCTCGCGCACGACACTATCGCCTCCGTGTCGCCGTGGCTCTTCTCTATGTGAGTGTGTATGTGTGTGTAAGGTATAGTTACTGTGCGTCGTGCAGCAGCTTGTCGACGGCGTGCTGGAACACGCGCGGCACGTCGGCGCCGACGTGCAGACACTGCAGCAGTGACGTCAGCGCCGCCACGCGCACGTCGCCGTACAGCACCAGGCGGCTCGCGCACGACACTATCGCCTCCGTGTCGCCGTGGCTCTTCTCTATGTGAGTGTGTATGTGTGTGTAAGGTATAGTTACTGTGCGTCGTGCAGCAGCTTGTCGACGGCGTGCTGGAACACGCGCGGCACGTCGGCGCCGACGTGCAGACACTGCAGCAGTGACGTCAGCGCCGCCACGCGCACGTCGCCGTACAGCACCAGGCGGCTCGCGCACGACACTATCGCCTCCGTGTCGCCGTGGCTCTTCTCTATGTGAGTGTGTATGTGTGTGTAAGGTATAGTTACTGTGCGTCGTGCAGCAGCTTGTCGACGGCGTGCTGGAACACGCGCGGCACGTCGGCGCCGACGTGCAGACACTGCAGCAGTGACGTCAGCGCCGCCACGCGCACGTCGCCGTACAGCACCAGGCGGCTCGCGCACGACACTATCGCCTCCGTGTCGCCGTGGCTCTTCTCTATCTCACTGTTAAATACGAAGGCCACCTTGCATAAAGAATTGAATATAAGCGCACGCACTGGCGGTTTTTGTCCCTCACCTGATTTGTATACATAATTGAAAATGTGCGCGCAGTTAGCAACAAGTGCATCCTCCGCCAATGCATGCGCTTTTACTGAAAGCTTTATGATACAGCCTGACGCGGTTAAAAACCGTGCAGAAGCCAGGCACAGCCAGTGTCGTAGCCAGGCTTTTATGCGTCCGGTGCGAGTTTCGATAACAGCAAAGGGCGCTGTTATCGAAATTTGTGATAATTGGATCACAAATTTGGATAAAATAAATAAATTTAAAAAATAAAACTATTATGCCTCTTCAGGGTTTTCACTCACACCCTATGCGTGTCGCTTGAGCAACGCTAGCAAAGCGTTAGTTATGGCAATAAACACAGACGCTCATTAATAATTTTATTGGTGTTATTTTATTGATTTATCTGCTCGTTTGCCCGTGTTATATGGCATATAACAAAATTCAAACACTAAATTGCCCGTGTTAAATGGCATATGACATCGCACCTCAGTCTACTTTGCCCATGTAATACTGTATATGACATGGCCGTGGTCGAAAGAGTGAAATATACTCGTCTCTGTCGCTCTAGGGCTTAAGATATATTGTGTTTGTCAAGGTATGTAACCAATAATATATATAATGTATAACTAACACGTATGTATAAAAATTCCAGCATGAAATATAAGATTTGACTTTTTTCGAGACCTTAAGTAGATTTTGGCGCGCAACATTGATTTTACTGAGAGCATGGGAACTGTTTCAGAAATGTTCATATTACTCAGAAGTATTGAATGCTATCCCTATGATTTCTCTTTGTTTTAAAAGAATATAAGACTACTTATTTAGTGTTTATTTAATTTTATGCTTAAAAATGTTATTTGTGCATTATATGGCCTTATCAAAATTAACATAAATTACGCCTCGCGGCGCCTGATAATGGTTTGGAATCAGAGTCCTGTAAATTCATAAATATGTATGAACAAGTGTACTTTTTTATTTCTTATTTTATTATCTATTATATTAGTAACGTAATTAAATATTAAAAACGATATGTCACCGCTTTAAGTTTTGAGGTATGAACTTATAAATACAAAGCGAGCAATTTCAAACGAGCATCACCCGAGACCAGAGTCGTAATCTAAATAAACAAAGATAACATTGTATAGTTAGTTTCATAATAAACATGAATAATATAACAGTTGACAACCTTTCAAAACAAATTGAGTCACAAGGACCGATTGTGTGAAACCCGACCCACGCGCCCAGGCGATAAAAACGCGCGGGCGTTTAATCGTTATCGCTTTCAAGTGGCCGGGCAGAGGGGCCGGCGCGGGTTGCGGCGCGGAGCAAATAAGCGGATATGTGAAATCAAGGTGTTTTGTGCATGACCAAATGTTGTGTTTAACCTTTACGTATACCTTTTTAACCTTTATTTCTTAAAAAAATATGCTTACGGCCAAATATGTTCCCTCGGCACGTTGCTATTCTCGATGAGGTTCTGTACGGTTGTGGAGTGGAAGTTCTCCAGGAAGCGTGCCCATCGCGTCAGTTCTTGTCCCACTTGGGCCCAGGTTTGTTCACTGGAACAACACAGATAAACATATCGCGCTGTTTCCTTGTTCTAAGAATAGCGCATAGCGGACCAGAAAAAAAAATACACATTCTTTTAATCCTGATTTACAGAATTCTTGAAAAAAATAGTTTGAATAATTTTTGGACCTGTTCCACAATAGTACATATTACGCAGGCGGAATAGGGCCAAAGATTTTTCCGACGTCGGCAGTTAAAGGGTCATAGAAACAACAGCACCAGGTATACACCACTATTTTTTAATTAGTACAAAATCTTTAAGGACATATTAGCGAAGACATTATTATCAAATATGTGACGTAAGAATTTCATAATATCTATAAATAGCAAAGTTATAATCATTTGTTTTTAGGGTTCCGTATCTAAAAGGTAAAAAACGGAACTCTATTACTAAGCCTCCGCTGTCTGTCTGTCTGTCTGTCTGTCTGTCCGTCTGTCCTTCTGTCTGTCTGTCACCAGGCTGTATCTCATAAACCATGATAGCTAGAAAGCTGAAATTTTCACAAATTATGTATTTCGGTTGCCGCTATAACAACAAATACTAAAAATAAAAAATAAAAAAATAATTAGGGGGGATCCCATACAAAAAACGTGTCTTTTTCGTATTTTTTGCTCAAAATTACTAACTGTAACAGGTAGACGCTTTAAATTTTCACAGAAGAATATGTAGTTGTATATTACCTTTCAAAATAAATAATTAAATTTAAAAGAAGTAAATAATAAAGGGGGGCTCCCATACAACAAACGTAATTTTTAAGCAATTTGTTAGTCGATCTTAATAAACAGGTAGAATGTATGCATACAACAAACGTGATTTTCTTTTATAGTTGATGGTTTGGAACCCTTCGTGCGCGAGTCCGACTCGCACTTGCCCAATTTTTTGTAGAATATCTCACCTAAATCATGGACATATTTTACAATCCATTCACTTCTTCATTGATAGTATTTACTTTCCGTACTACCCATACGCATTCTTTCAGTCGCACTTACAATGTAGGTAGCTTTGACAATAAAATAAAATAAAATAATAAGTGTAGGTAGTTTAATGTACCTTTTAATTTTTTAAATTCTACCCTCTCCTTCATACTTCATCCGGGCTTAGGACCGGCAAAATTTACCTTTTTACAAGTAATTAAATACGGAGGTATGTAATTAGAAAGCAAACAAATATCAAAATAAAAGAACGTATTCTGTAATAAAAGAAAATATTAAGTAAGAAAATAATAAGTATTATTTACTAAACTTACAAGTATTTTCATTGTCCTTCGAAATGTCCACCACCATTGTCAATACACAGAGAGGAATTCCTTTAGTCGCATTATGTCGAATTCGCAATGTCCTACCGTCCAATTCTCAATAGGTCCAGTTCGCAATTAGTCCAATTTGCAATTGGACCAGTTCGCAATTGGTCCAGTTCCCAATTGGTCCAGTTCGCAATTACACATTAATTTGTCCAAAAGTTATGATTAAAACACAAATAGACGCCTTTGTGACGCCCATGGGTCTGACTGTAATTCCAGTAACTAAGTAGGTTATGTTAGGTTCTCTTTTGACCCTTAATCCGAAAATAGGAGCCCTTCAGTTTATTAAACTAGTGTGAAGAATGTGGCCTAAGTTGACGGAGCCCTGCTTTGCAGGGCTCCTATTTTTGGGTTAAGGGTCAAAAGGGAACCTAACATAACCTATTTATTTAGTTCGTCGCACCTAACCCTAGGCACATCTTTCTTTTATCCAGTAATTGTGAGAATGGGACGTTGTGAGAATTGGACAATTTGAGAATTGAACAATTTGCGAATTGGACAATTTGCGAATTGGTCGTTGTGAGAATTGAACAATTTGCGAATTGGACGTTGTGAGAATTAGACGTGTGGTTGACGGCATAGAATACAAGTATCACAACCCCCTATCTTCCCGTGGGTGTCGTAAGAGGCGACTAAGGGATAACACGATGCAAATACCATCCTTGCGTAGAGACGGAAAACTCGACATCAAACCCTATACGACTGCCTCGTTGGTCTTGCGGCATAAATGTGCGCGTGGGATCGGGAGGTCCCGGGTTCGATTCCTGGGTCGGGCAGTGTTATTGGGTCTTTCTGTCACGAAATTCTCAGTAGCAGCACGGAGTCTGGAAATGTGCCCGGTATGGCAATAGGCTCGCCCCTTATTACGTGGGACTAAAGTATATCTGGCGAAAAGTGGGTGTAGAAATACACCTCTGCCTACCCCTTCGGGAATAAAAGGCGTGACGATATGTATGTATGTATGTATTTATGGACATTTTGCGAATTGGACATAATGCGACTAAAGCGTTTTATTAAATTATTTTTTAACGAGAGAAGTACGCTTCTGTCTTTTCACTTTGTCAAAAGCGTCCAATAGTTTTAGTTTTAATTGTTCGACACTAACCGGCTCACTTTAGTACACTCACAAAAAGAAGTCCATGTACACAGCTGCACTCGCGATTCCTCCACTCAAAAAATACGCAAGAAGCATTGCTACACACTCCCGTGATGTGAACTGATAAGCCATTGCGTCGGACAAACGTAAACAAACAATTAACTGATGCGCCGAAAAAATGGATGCGCTCAGTTCCACTAGCAATTTAGCACTGTTTGTCGCATCGAGGCGCGGCGTAGGCGCAGAGGGGCAGGGGAGAATTAATCAATGGAGCAGTTTACTACTGTTACTATTCATAGTACGCGGGTCGGTCATAGTCTTAGTTATGCATTTACCAATTATTACGTATTTTTGTGGACAGTTTTGGGACTTAAGTGTTTTTATTTTTTTAACTACATGAATATGATCAGTTAAAGATACTTAGTGCCCCGTTAACTTCTAAAATAGTGGTGTATATTCTGTACAGTGGCGGATTTTACAAACATTCAAGCAACAGACACAAAGAGCACTCAGTCTAAGAAAGATAATTTGTGGATCACTCAGCGCAGTGACAAACGTCAAGGCGCCCGCTTGTATTACGCCCCAGATTTTTCGCGTGAAACCATCAATTTTTTTCATTTACTGTGCTACTTTTTGCCTTGTGAATACATTTAGTACTTGGCTCAATTTAAATATTTGCATAGTGGATAGCTTGGCTGATTAGTTATGCTATGTTATCATAAGCTAATTAGTATACGTCGTTTGTCATTTAAATAAAAGGATTAGGAATTTTATCAACTCTTTTCCTATAGCATTGACCATATATGGTGCATCACAGTGCTTTAGTTTAGTAATCTTAACGTAAGGTGAAACATTGTTAAGTAGCGTCTTACCATCACATGCAAACACTAATATTACGATAATATACTGACACACACATACCGCACAGTGAGAACGAAAGTAGGTATTATATCAAGGGTACTATGATATTAATATAGTTTTTATCAATACTATAGCAAGCTAGGTTTTTTGTTGTGCCTAAAATGGATTCTGTTGAAGATTCTGCACAAACTATATTCCTCGTCATAGTACAACTGATATAGTATTCGCGCACAAGCAAGTGAAAACTTTTGGCGAGTGCGTCTTTCGTTCCCATAGTGCGTAGATTGCGATAAATAGAAACTATTACCGTTTATGTTTGCTTCGCTGCAGATACCGTCAGGTAAAAGTACTAAACATTTTTTTTACATACTTCTTGTTAAACTTGAAGTCGTTTTCCTGTTCCTGCTGACAGTAGTCCACCGCTTGCATTATCATCAGGTTGCGTGTTCCGGCCGGCACCCTACGTATCACACACACACACGATTATAAACAATAACTAACAAATCATGGCTACTATCATTACTGAAGTGTAAAAAGAAAATGTCCGCATAAAGCAAAGCTTCCTACTTCTTTTGGATAATACGTAAAAAACAGAGATATGTATTAAGAATAGAAAGATATTCATATTTGAAAGACAATAAGGCAAGGCAGAAAGGCAAGGAAGAAAAGTAGGAGGAAAGGGGAGTAAGGCAGAAACAGAGAGGGGATGGAAGACAGAGAAAGAGGAAGAAGAGAGAAAACCGGCAAGAGGGCGAAAGAGCGTAACAAGATAGGAAAAGCGAGGGAGAAGGAACTTTATGAGAGTCGGAGCCATTTAGGTACAAAGCGGGAAGGGACAAAATGCTGACGTGGGAGGACAAAGGCGAGAAGAGTGAAATCGAGAGAAGAAGATAGGAAAAACCGATGCAGAGGGAGCGGATCTGACAAAAGATCTATCTTAGATCGAAGTGTAAGAAAGAGAGGCGGTGTAGTAATACCTTTGTATAGCTTCATCGGTGAAGCAGGTGTCGGCCACGAATTGCAGCAGGTCGTCTTTGGAGAGCTTGTTGAAGTAGCTCGCGCACTGACGGTACTGCTGCATCCACTTCTTGGTGCTAGCGTTTTGGGGCACCTGCGACGTGCAATGAAATAAATGCCTATTAGTATAACTAATAAATATAATAGTCTTACATTAATATTAGAGCAATCAGCAAGGGCAAGATTTTTAAGGTAATATAGAAAAATTTACTAAAACAATAGAAAAATATCTGATAATACATAAGGTATATATTATTTTTCAAAATTGTAGCGAACTGAATCTCTTACTACTGTTAGGAACAATAAGATATTAATTATAGAAATAGGTTTTCTCAGTCGTGACAAACAAATGCTAACAACTACACGGTATAATTTTGTTTATAATAAGTGACTTCACAGGACTACCGTACATTTAGGCAAACTTTTAAGTTCCATTACATTTTAGTTACCTACATTATCTTAATATATAAAATCCTTGCGTTGCTGATTGACTGACAGACACGCTACAGCCGAAACTATTGGGCGCAGGTAACTGAAATTTGGCATGTATGTTCCTTGGGGACCGTAGGGGTGCACTAAGAAGGGATTTCCCGAAATTCTCACGGGATCGGCCAAAACAGGTAAATTTAAAAAAATTGCAGGCCTAGCTGCTGGCGTCCTCTAGTATTTTTATAAATGTCTTCACAAAATATTTTTGTCTTCCTTGTCGATAAAGTTGATAAAGGTCAACGCTCATTAGAGCCACCCGGCACCCACTCCGCATGGCGTCCACGAGTGGACATCGCGCGGTCAACCAGCGGACGTCGCTTGGTCCACGAATTTTCGAATACTCTGTTAACAATTGGCACTAGGTCTACACGTGTGTTTCGTAATGCCAAATTTTACAAACGTTGAATTGGCACTTATAGCTGTCGCGCTTGATGAGGAAGTAAATGAAAGACGCAACACAACGTCTTCGTAATTAATTTATTTCTTTTCTAGTTTAATTTATTTCTTTTTCTAGTTTTATATCAATTAACTTTTTCAAGTAATGCAATGACCACACACAACTAGATACTAAACTTTCGTCTATGAATACATCTACTAACTACAAATTTTAACATAAGGTATGCTCATGAAAAACACTACTTAAAATATTTTTAATTCTGCCGGATTAACCTGCCAAGTAATGAAATCGTTAATGATTTCCCCGACATCACCAACTGCGACAGCCAGTGTTGCCAATAAAGGATTACTCGTAAGAACATAATGTTACGAGCTGGGGTTCGACGATAAATTATAGCTCACTATGCGACTTAAACTGAACTTTATTCACTAACACAATAACACTAGATACACACACTTAATTTTCCAACACTAATAAAACACACTATTCACACCACTAGTACAACACTAAACACTTCCGAATTACTTCCTTCGCTTGATCTTGATCGCTTTCCGTATTCAATTGAACTGTCCGGTCCGTTCGCTCGCACTCTATTTATACTGGCCGGATAACATCACTAGACTTTTCGAGACGACTCACGAAATTTCTGGAAACGTGTAACGTGTTTCTAGATGCGTAAATGTTCTATTTACACCTACGCCATCTATTAGAGGATAGATGAAACAGCCTTAAACAACTGATACATCTAATCTTACGTAGTTCTCCCATTCACTGATAGATGGCGTTATTTTCAATTCGTAACACGGCCTCCCTCTTAAACGTGTTCGTCTCGAACATCGTTAGACCCATAGTAAAGAGCCAACCGGTGTTACTGGCATCTGTGTCAACTATAAATTCATGCTCATTGTCAGGGTAGCCTAGAATAGGTGCAGTACACAGATGTTCCTTAAGCTTCTGGAATGCAACGTCACAGCTCTCATTCCAACAGAACTGCACTCTGTCTTCGGTGAGCTTATGAAGAGGTCGAGCAATGTCAGCAAAGTTCTTCACAAACCGTCGATAGTAGGAGCATAATCCGAGGAATGCTCTGACCTGCGTTTTGTTCTCTGGAACTGGCCATTCCTTCACGGCAATGATCTTATCCGGGTCAGTTTGAATACCGTTCTCCGAGACCACATGTCCTAGAAAGTTCACTTGCCGCCTGAATAACGCGCATTTCTTCGGACTCAGCTTCAAATTAGCTCCTCGTATCTTTGACAGCACTTGCTCCAAGTTTCGAAGGTGATCCTGGAAGGTGCGCCCCACGATGATGATGTCATCCAGGTAGACCAAGCAGGCGTCTCCAATCAGTCCCATAAGCACTCGCTCCATCAGTCTCTCAAAAGTAGCCGGAGCGTTGCACAATCCAAAGGGCATGACGTTAAATTGCCACAGTCCTTTGCCTGTGGAGAATGCCGTCTTCTCTTTGTCTCGAGGATCTATTTCCACCTGCCAGTAGCCACTTTTTAGGTCTAAGGTAGAAAACCACTTCATCCCCGTCAGCGTATCCAGTGTGTCATCGATCCTTGGCAGCGGGTAGCTGTCCTTCTTCGTGATGTCATTCAATCGGCGGTAGTCTACACAGAAGCGCATGCTGCCATCCTTCTTCTTAACTAGGACAACCGGAGAGCACCACGGGCTGGACGAAGGCTCGATTACGCCTTCGTTCACCATACCGTCGATCATAGCTTCCACTTCACGTTCCCGTGCTACTGGCACACGTCTTGGTCGCTGGCGAATCGGTGCTTCACTTCCCGTGTTTATTTTGTGCTGGACTAGTGCTGTCTTCCCTATGTCGGCATCACTGGTCGAGAAAATATCGGCGAACCGGTTCAACATCTTCTTAGCCTTGGTCTTCTCTTCTTCTGACAGGGTACTTTGGCAGTCCTCCAAAAGTGAAGACACGTCGAATCGTGCAGCCTGAACCTTGGCGCTGGTAGGTTGCTCCTGACATCTACGCATCCAAGCCGCTCCTTCATAGGTGCCCAATTCCGTCCCTTTCTTGAGCAACACTTCCTTGTCACTTGCATTTAGTGCGCGTACTGATGAAACTTTGGTACCCCTTACCAAGGTTCGTGCAATCTTCCACGATGCCTCTTTCTCTAGGCCTTTGATAAGTACGCAGCGGTTCCCTCGACCAGAACTCCCGGGTAAACAAACCGGTACAACCGTTTCCGACCGCGGTTGAAGCGTGACATTCTTCAGGCAGTACACTTTTCCTGAAGTTGCGCCTACCATGAAGACTTCTTCCGAGCCACATTTCAACACTCCCTGGTTAACATCGATCTCGCAGCGATACTCCCGCATGAAGTCTAGGCCCAGGATGCAGTCGTCCACTATATCGGCCACGATGACTTTGTGACGGTAAACTTTGTTGCCTAGCTTCAGATCCACCTCCATTTCACCTCGGACGGTTATGTGCTGACCGGTAGCTGTTCTCAGATTCACACATCCATTGTTCCTGAAGCAGCCCCGAAGAACCCGTCTTGCCAGATGAAAACCGACGACTGTCCGAGAAGCACCCGTGTCTAATGTCAGCTTGCATGGTGTACTGTTAATTTCGCCTTCGATGATCAGGCTGTTCCCGTCACATGATTGCGAGATCGAGATACTAGGGGCTCTTCCATTACCAGCCAGCACCCGCCCCGCAGTCCTGGCCTCTACTCGTTTCCCTGCTCTCGCTGCCTGGAAGGCACATCAGGCGACCCCGTTGGTGGAGACAGGGTGTCACCAGGCTGCCTACGCTTTGGGCAGCTCAAGCGGATATGGCCTCTTTCTCCGCAGTTGTAGCACCGAGGTGACGACACAACTTCCCTGATGCGGTGACCTCGGTCGTCGCGTCGCACTGCTTCCACCTCCAGAGCGTGGGCTAAGGCGTCCTTGAGGTCCTTGAAGTGCCCAAGCCTCACTGCTGCTCTTACCTCCAGGTCCCGGATCCCATCCGTAAACGCCTGTACGAGGTTCCCGTCAATAAGCGCAGGCGACGACTGGTATGCCTTCCTGACCAGCTTTTCCACCTCCAGAGCCCACTGCTGCAGAGTTTCTCCGGTGCGCTGTGTCCTGTCCTTCAGCTGAGCACGATACACATGTTCGAGGTGCGCGTCTCCGTACCTCGCCTCCAGCGCCTCAAGAAGCTTCTCGTAGGTGACGTCTTGTCCGAGTGCCTCCAACACTGTCAAGGCCCGGTCGCGAAGGCCCAAGGTTAGGGCGGTTAAGGCCTGTTCTTTGGTCCACCCATTCGATCGCATCACAGCCTCAAACTGGATCTTGTATGCAGACCATGATGACGAGCCATCAAATGGTGGAACCTTAAACCCACGAGGTGAAGGCACTACAGTCGCAGATGTCACTTCGTTGGATCCGAGCCCACGCAATCTCCTCTCCACTTCAGCGACACAGGTGTCGTGATGGTCGTGTACACGCTTCTCTATAGAGGCGACGCGAGTCTCAAGCTGGTCGTGTACGAGCTTCTCCACTTCGCTGATACGAGCCTCGTGCTGCTGGAGCTCCTCCTTTACCACCTTCAGGTCCTTCCCTACAGCGGCGCTGAGGTCTTTCATCACCACCAGCTGTTCCTCCAAACGGCGGGCCTGCTCCTCCTTGTCGCGCTGCAGCTGTTCCTCTAGGCGGCGCGCGTGCTCCTCTTGACGGCGAGCCTGCTCCTGTTGACGACGGTCCTGCTCCTCTTGACGGCGGGCCTGCTCCTGTTGACGACGGTCCTGCTCCTCTTGACGGCGGGCCTGCTCCTCCTTGTCGCGCTGTCGCTGTTCTTCCATGCGGCGCGCGTGCTCCTCCTGACGGCGGGCCTGCTCCTCCTGACGGCGGGCCTGCTCCTGCATGAACGCCATCAGAGCCGCGATGTCGGGCACCGTCACGGAGTGTGTGGCGCTTGCAGGCTCCACTGCAGCCGCGGAGTCGCCTGGTCCACCAGACGATGGAGTAGGAACGTCTCCGAAGCGTCTCTGGTCCAGGTCTTGCTGGCGCTGGTTCCTGGTACGCACTCCTTCAGTTTCTTCTTTCGGCATAACCGGCATAATTTATCCCTTTCTTCTGACACCAATTTGTTACGAGCTGGGGTTCGACGATAAATTATAGCTCACTATGCCACTTAAACTGAACTTTATTCACTAACACAATAACACTAGATACACACACTTTATTTTCCAACACTAATAAAACACACTATTCACACCACTAGTACAACACTAAACACTTCCGAATTACTTCCTTCGCTTGATCTTGATCGCTTTCCGTATTCAATTGAACTGTCCGGTCCGTTCGCTCGCACTCTATTTATACTGGCCGGATAACATCACTAGACTTTTCGAGACGACTCACGAAATTTCTGGAAACGTGTAACGTGTTTCTAGATGCGTAAATGTTCTATTTACACCTACGCCATCTATTAGAGGATAGATGAAACAGCCTTAAACAACTGATACATCTAATCTTACGTAGTTCTCCCATTCACTGATAGATGGCGTTATTTTCAATTCGTAACAATAATATATTTTTGAGTAAAAATAAGAGTGTGTGGGGTTAACGAAGACTGGGGCAGACAGGGCTTCTTCAATGATTGGTTCTTGATTATAGTTTTACAAATACGTTTTATTTCTTCAAAAATAATATTACAATTTGTACTAAGTAATTATAATTTCGGTGAACGTGTGAACTCAACTAATGAATTTTGGTAATTGAATGAATTAAAAATACGAACAGTCGCAGGTGGCCGCTACTAAAACCGGATACGGATGTAGACTAATGATGGCGCCAGTGGTGAGCCTACTCAACGTTGATTGGATGTAGATTTAATGACGTCGCGACTGTAGTTCTATGGACGACTACTAGATGGCGCTGTTGGTCTCAACAAAGAGTATCATTTACACAGTAATTAATAATTAAAAATACCTTAGAAAAGAACACGGTGGTAGCTTATTACCGTAGACCGTGTCTTGCTCAAAATTACCGTGCATCTACGGTATTTACCGTGTATCTGGTAACACTCGGACGTGAATCATATGCGGCAATTCGCGGGCAGCGCGCGGTCCGCTTCGGACCCGTGCGTTGGCGACGAGCCGTCAACGCGCGGCAAGCATGCGAGCAGCGAGTTGTCACCGAGCCGTCCACGCGCGGACGGCTTACGACAGAGGCGATCCGGTGACGCTACGGAGCTGATGTAGTGAGCGCATACCCATACAAATCCATATAAAGAATACTAACCGCACGAGGCGAGGCGGTGCGGAGTGGGTGCCGGGTGGCTATAATGAGCGTTGACCTTTAAACTGAAATAACTTACGTTAAAGAAGTGCTTAGTGAGCCACTTGGTGTAGACCGTGTTGACGGACACAGGTATCTTGAAGGCAGGCGGCAGACTGCGCAGGAACTTTGTCACGATGCCCACGTTCTCCGGCTTGATGATGCTCAGCACGTGCGACGTGAACTGATCCGCTGTAGGCTGTTCTAGCAGCAACTTGTAGTCCAGTTCTGAATATGATAAATGATACATTTGTAGTAATAAAACGGCACGACTTAGCCCAGTGTCTCAGGTAACATCCCGTTTCTGCTTAGTGTCTCGTATAATACCACGCTGAGCAGAACAGATACAAAGATAATTGCAAAGTCAGTAAAAGTTAGTTACCAGGTGACGCAGCCTTGGCCTTCTTGAGCAGTTTGATATGTTCGGCGGCCGTGAGCGCGGCGATGGGCGTCTTCTCGTCGACTCCCTTTAGTATCGTGAAGAAGTGGATCAGCGCGTTGTGTTCGGAACCCTTCAGCTCCGGCCACAGCGCTTCTCTTATTCTGAATTTATAAAATTAAGAGTATAAGAGGATGTTTATTTCCGTGTATTTCATAGAAAAAATACGGTTTGTGCGAATTGTAGGTAATATAACGATGTGTATTGATTGGATTGTTGTACCATTAGTTTACTGGTGGACATTAGTCTAATGTCTCGACGGGGACTATTTGCGTACATGTTTTCCAAGCACTCCGAGCGGATAGTAAAGGTCATCCGAGAACGCCAAAGATATAAAATGTATAGAAATTGTTCTCATCGACAAACGACTTGCAACTCGATCAAGACTTGCACTAGACCCCTAAAAATATTATAAAACATATGACAATGCTTGGCTCAAACAATTTAGATATAGCGCGTGCTGCAGCCACACTCCCAGCACGTCCACGTTGTACTAGTTAGATGTCATGGCGCGTGCTGCAGCCACACACCCAGCGCATCCACGTTGTACTAGTTAGATGTCATGGCGCGTGCTGCAGCCACACACCCAGCGCATCCACGTTGTACTAGTTAGATGTCATGGCGCGTGCTGCAGCCACACGCCCAGCGCATCCACGTTGTACTAGTTAGATGTCATGGCGCGTGCTGCAGCCACACTCCCAGCACGTCCACGTTGT
This sequence comes from Euclidia mi, assembly GCA_944739405.2. NCBI lineage: Eukaryota > Metazoa > Arthropoda > Insecta > Lepidoptera > Erebidae > Euclidia > Euclidia mi. Next base: position 82,120,561 of record OX123189.2, read on the forward strand.
ACTAGTTAGATGTCATGGCGCGTGCTGCAGCCACACACCCAGCGCATCCACGTTGTACTAGTTAGATGTCATGGCGCGTGCTGCAGCCACACACCCAGCGCATCCACGTTGTACTAGTTAGATGTCATGGCGCGTGCTGCAGCCACACGCCCAGCGCATCCACGTTGTACTAGTTAGATGTCATGGCGCGTGCTGCAGCCACACACCCAGCGCATCCACGTTGTACTAGTTAGATGTCATGGCGCGTGCTGCAGCCACACGCCCAGCGCATCCACGTTGTACTAGTTAGATGTCATGGCGCATGCTGTAGCCACACGCCCAGCGCGTCCACGTTGTACTAGTTAGATGTCATGGCGCATGCTGCAGCCACACGCCCAGCGCGTCCACGTTGTACTAGTTAGATGTCATGGCGCATGCTGCAGCCACACGCCCAGCGCGTCCACGATGTACTATTTAGATGTCATGGCGCATGCTGCAGCCACACGCCCAGCGCGTCCACGTTGTACTAGTTAGAAGTCATGGCGCATGCTGCAGCCACACGCCCAGCGCGTCCACGTTGTACTAGTTAAATGTCATGGCGCATGCTGCAGCCACACGCCCAGCACGTCCACGATGTACTAGTTAGATGTCATGGCGCATGCTGCAGCCACACGCCCAGCGCGTCCACGTTGTACTAGTTAGATGTCATGGCGCATGCTGCAGCCACACGCCCAGCGCGTCCACGTTGTACTAGTTAGATGTCATGGCGCATGCTGCAGCCACACGCCCAGCGCGTCCACGTTGTACTAGTTAGATGTCATGGCGCATGCTGCAGCCACACGCCCAGCGCGTCCACGTTGTACTAGTTAGATGTCATGGCGCATGCTGCAGCCACACGCCCAGCGCGTCCACGTTGTACTAGTTAGATGTCATGGCGCATGCTGCAGCCACACGCCCAGCGCGTCCATTTTGTACTAGTTAGATGTCATGGGGCGTGCTGCAGCCACACGCCCAGCGCGTCCACGTTGTACTAGTTAAATGTCATGGCGCATGCTGCAGCCACACGCCCAGCGCGTCCACGATGTACTATTTAGATGTCATGGCGCATGCTGCAGCCACACGCCCAGCGCGTCCACGTTGTACTAGTTAGAAGTCATGGCGCATGCTGCAGCCACACGCCCAGCGCGTCCACGTTGTACTAGTTAAATGTCATGGCGCATGCTGCAGCCACACGCCCAGCACGTCCACGATGTACTAGTTAGATGTCATGGCGCATGCTGCAGCCACACGCCCAGCGCGTCCACGTTGTACTAGTTAGATGTCATGGCGCATGCTGCAGCCACACGCCCAGCGCGTCCACGTTGTACTAGTTAGATGTCATGGCGCATGCTGCAGCCACACGCCCAGCGCGTCCACGTTGTACTAGTTAGATGTCATGGCGCATGCTGCAGCCACACGCCCAGCGCGTCCACGTTGTACTAGTTAGATGTCATGGCGCATGCTGCAGCCACACGCCCAGCGCGTCCACGTTGTACTAGTTAGATGTCATGGCGCATGCTGCAGCCACACGCCCAGCGCGTCCACGTTGTACTAGTTAGATGTCATGGCGCATGCTGCAGCCACACGCCCAGCGCGTCCACGTTGTACTAGTTAGATGTCATGGCGCATGCTGCAGCCACACTCCCAGCACGTCCACGTTGTACTAGTTAGATGTCATGGCGCATGCTGCAGCCACACGCCCAGCGCGTCCACGTTGTACTAGTTAGATGTCATGGCGCATGCTGCAGCCACACGCCCAGCGCGTCCACGTTGTACTAGTTAGATGTCATGGCGCATGCTGCAACCACACGCCCAGCGCGTCCACGTTGTACTAGTTAGATGTCATGGCGCATGCTGCAGCCACACGCCCAGCGCGTCCACGTTGTACTAGTTAGATGTCATGGCGCATGCTGCAGCCACACGCCCAGCGCGTCCACGTTGTACTAGTTAGATGTCATGGCGCATGCTGCAGCCACACGCCCAGCGCGTCCACGTTGTACTAGTTAGATGTCATGGCGCATGCTGCAGCCACACGCCCAGCGCGTCCACGTTGTACTAGTTAGATGTCATGGCGCATGCTGCAGCCACACGCCCAGCGCGTCCACGTTGTACTTGTGTGTAGTGTGTACTCACCGTATGTGTGCCGCGGCGGTGTTGGCGGGCAGCGGCGGCGGAGAGGCGGGCGCGGCGGGCGGAGTGGCGCGCAGCGCGGCACCCGCGTGCTGCAGCCACACGCCCAGCGCGTCCACGTTGTACTAGTTAGATGTCATGGCGCATGCTGCAGCCACACGCCCAGCGCGTCCACGTTGTACTAGTTAGATGTCATGGCGCATGCTGCAACCACACGCCCAGCGCGTCCACGTTGTACTAGTTAGATGTCATGGCGCATGCTGCAGCCACACGCCCAGCGCGTCCACGTTGTACTAGTTAGATGTCATGGCGCATGCTGCAGCCACACGCCCAGCGCGTCCACGTTGTACTAGTTAGATGTCATGGCGCATGCTGCAGCCACACGCCCAGCGCGTCCACGTTGTACTAGTTAGATGTCATGGCGCATGCTGCAGCCACACGCCCAGCGCGTCCACGTTGTACTAGTTAGATGTCATGGCGCATGCTGCAGCCACACGCCCAGCGCGTCCACGTTGTACTAGTTAGATGTCATGGCGCATGCTGCAGCCACACGCCCAGCGCGTCCACGTTGTACTAGTTAGATGTCATGGCGCATGCTGCAACCACACGCCCAGCGCGTCCACGTTGTACTAGTTAGATGTCATGGCGCATGCTGCAGCCACACGCCCAGCGCGTCCACGTTGTACTAGTTAGATGTCATGGCGCATGCTGCAGCCACACGCCCAGCGCGTCCACGTTGTACTAGTTAGATGTCATGGCGCATGCTGCAGCCACACGCCCAGCGCGTCCACGTTGTACTAGTTAGATGTCATGGCGCATGCTGCAGCCACACGCCCAGCGCGTCCACGTTGTACTAGTTAGATGTCATGGCGCATGCTGCAGCCACACGCCCAGCGCGTCCACGTTGTACTAGTTAGATGTCATGGCGCATGCTGCAGCCACACGCCCAGCGCGTCCACGTTGTACTAGTTAGATGTCATGGCGCATGCTGCAACCACACGCCCAGCGCGTCCACGTTGTACTAGTTAGATGTCATGGCGCATGCTGCAGCCACACGCCCAGCGCGTCCACGTTGTACTAGTTAGATGTCATGGCGCATGCTGCAGCCACACGCCCAGCGCGTCCACGTTGTACTAGTTAGATGTCATGGCGCATGCTGCAGCCACACGCCCAGCGCGTCCACGTTGTACTAGTTAGATGTCATGGCGCATGCTGCAGCCACACGCCCAGCGCGTCCACGTTGTACTAGTTAGATGTCATGGCGCATGCTGCAGCCACACGCCCAGCGCGTCCACGTTGTACTAGTTAGATGTCATGGCGCATGCTGCAGCCACACGCCCAGCGCGTCCACGTTGTACTAGTTAGATGTCATGGCGCATGCTGCAGCCACACGCCCAGCGCGTCCACGTTGTACTAGTTAGATGTCATGGCGCATGCTGCAGCCACACGCCCAGCGCGTCCACGTTGTACTTGTGTGTAGTGTGTACTCACCGTATGTGTGCCGCGGCGGTGTTGGCGGGCAGCGGCGGCGGAGAGGCGGGCGCGGCGGGCGGAGTGGCGCGCAGCGCGGCACCCGCGTGCTGCAGCCACACGCCCAGCGCGTCCACGTTGTACTTGTGCGCCAGCGACACGGCGCGCTCCGCGTGACCCGGCTCCAGTGACCTGTGACCAAATAATGTAGTGAGGACACAAATGCTTGAGGGTGAAATATCAAGCCTAATACGGACTGCCTTGCTCCAGAATATAGGTGCAGGAGGAGATACGCGTATAAGCGCACGTACACGCAGCCTAACACTTCTGGAGCTACTTAGAATTGTAATTAGGTACATATCTACGGTTCTCTCTCTACTCATAAAAACGGACGAATACCCTTAAAATAGCCTAAATGTACATTTATACTCTATACATCTATATTAATAATTTCGTCAAGGGGTAAGGTTGACTCGATCAAAACCTTACCTGAATAATAAAACAAAAAAAAAATACAAGTTTATTACGTTTTAAGGGTTACGTGACCAAATTGTATAAAATATCTTAGTATACCATCCTATTTTTAAGAGGCCTTTGAAGTAAAGAGAAGTAAAATATACACCACTTTTTTTTAATTAGTACAAAAAATTTAACGGGGCACTAAGTATCTTTAACTGATCATATTTATGTAGTTAAGAAATAAAAACACTAAGTCCCAAAACTGTCTCAAAACTGTCCACAAAAATACGTAATAATTGGTTAATGCATAACTAAGACTATGACCGACCCGCATACTATTAGTAGTAACAGTAGTAAACTATTCCATTGATAAATTCCCCCCTGTCCAGTGCTAAATTGCTAGCGGACGTGAGCGTATCGATTTTTTCGCTGCAACAGTTAATTGTTTGTCTACGTTTTCCCGACGCGATGGCTTATCAGTTCATAATATCACGGGAGTATCTATGCTTCGTGCGTACTTTTTGAGTGGAGGAATCGCGAGTGTACCCATGGACATAATTTTGTGAGTGTACAAAAGTAAGCCAGTTAGTGTCGAACAATTAAAACAGCGCATATTGGACGCTTTTGACGAAGTGAAAAGACTGTGATTTGTGTATTGACAATGGTGGTGGATATTTCGAAGAACAATGGAAATACTTGTAAGTTTAGTAAATAATACCTACTTAAGTAAATAATAATTTGAGGCGGGCGGCTCAAAATCGGTCTGTGTGGAGAACCTTGAGGGAGGCCTACGTCCAACAGTGGTTGTCTTTATGCTGCCATGATGATGATAAAATAATTTGTAAATAGCAGATGATTCTAACTTCATAAATACGCCAAAATGACTCTTTTCTTTTATTACAGAATACCTTGTTTTATTTTGATATGTTTGTTGTCCGTGTGGTGACGGATTAAGAATACGTAATGTCACCACCCCATATCATACCATGGGTGTCGTAAGAGCCGACAGAGGGAGCATATTATGCAGAGAACAGCACTTTAAGAGAAGGAAAACTTGATACAAACCCTATACCAACCCGTTTGGCCAGCGTGGTATAGTAGGCCAGTTCCTCCTTTCAAAGGAGAGGCCTAGTCCAGCAGTGGACTGTTAAAGGCTGATAATGATGATGATTTTGATATGTGTTTGCTTTCTAATTACATACCTTCGTATTTAATTATTTGTAAAACGGTAAATTATGCCGGTCCTAAGCCCGGATAAACTATGAAGGAGAGGGTAGAATTAAGAAAATTAAAAAGTAACTACCCACATTGATTATTTTGCTTCATTTTATTGTCTAAGGCTACCTACATTATAAGTGCGACGGAAAGAATGCGTAAGAGTAGGACGGAAAGTAAGTACTATCAATGAAGTAGTGAATGGATTGTAAAATATGACTATGATTTAGGTGAGATTTTCTACAAAAAACTAATGATTATAACTTGGCTATTTATAGATATTATGAAATTCTTATCTCACATATATGATAATAATGTCGTCGCTAATATGTCCTTAACCCGGGGTCATGGGGGTGGAAAAGTGTTACATGGACGTTAGGGTGGGTCTCACAGACCCGTTTATTAGATATTAGTTATTTCAATACTTTAGGAATGAAAAAGATTATATTTATTAGTGTTTAGTTTTTTAGGTATTCATGTAAATAAATAAAAGAAAATATTATATTATATAATGTTTTAATCAGATTTATTAGACCATTTAAAAATAAACGATCAATGTTAACAAAATCTTTCCCTTCTACTTAAATGTTACTCTATTATTAATTAACAATCAGTCTTAATGTTTTTATGTCACTTTTTTGTAGTAAACTAGATTATCTATAAGAAAAAGCCGTGAAAAAAGACTCTTGTAAAATCGACAGAATATGCTGTGTGTCTTCTCGGTCCATTTTTTAGATATACCTACAAAAACATAAATAAAATATTTTGAACTGTATATAAGCAACTTAAATCGTAAACAAGAACAAAAAAAAACAAATATTAAAGCATAAATACACAGTAAACAATTGTAATAATATGTATACAAAATGGCGCGAAATTGTTACACTACCTGCGGGGATGGGTCTCACATACCTTTTTGAACTTGGTGCACGTATAAATCCCACTGCCACTGCCTCACGTTTAATGTGTTACCTGCGACGCATAGATCAACTCAACAGTTCCAGCTACTGAGAAGAGCGGTAAAGTCGCACGCATAGTAAGTGAACTACAATCGAAATAAAATGTTACGGGTCTCACAGACCCAACCCCCATGACGCCGGGTTAAAGTTATTGTACTAATAAAAAAAATAGTGGTGTATACTATTTGTTACAGAACAAAGAAAATTTACAGGGTGATCATACCACACCAATGGATTTAGATTCAAACGATGAGCTTGTTATTGAATCTAATAAGGTATGATTTTATTTAAAAGTTACCACCTACCTTGAAACGATGTTATTTAGACCGTAACACTAGATTGAATACGGAAAAAAGGACATTTTTTACTAATTGCATAAACTGATACAACAAGTCAAAAAACTGATGATTTTTGACTTGTTGTATGGGTAGAATTTTTTATATACTCATGTTTTTTAAGGAACGTTGTCGAATTTCTGAAAGACCACACAAAAATATTGTGCTTTTAGATTCACACTTGTGTATTTACAACTTATATTTTATAAGATACAATATTAATCGTCTGGTTTCAGGAAGCTTCACATCCATCTATACGGATTGTAGGCAGAAGGATAGTAGAGTTTCAATACTTACTTGACAAATTGGTAGCTATATCTAAGCATAATGAAAGGTTTGGTTGTAAATGATCAAACTTAATGATAACCAGAGAGAAACTGCAGTCATTTTCGTCAAAAATATACTTATCGTGCTCTATGTGTCGAAGTCGATTTGAGATGTATACATGTAAGGAAGGTACGAAAGAATTGGACGTTAACCATAGCGCTGTTTTGGGTATCATTAGTATTGGTTGTGGCAGAGCAAACTTGAACGAGCTAGCAGCTTTTATTAATTTGCCACTATTTTGCAAGTCGACCTACGAAAAATGTCATGATACTTTATATAGCTGGTGGAAGACTACAGCTGAGACTAGTATCATTGAAGCCGGTAAGGAAGAAGCTGCTATGGCCTTGGAAAAAGGAAGCGTGAGTCCATCAGGTATACCAGCAATAACAGTAACGGCTGATGCCGCTTGGGGTAAAAGGTCATACAAGACAAATTTTTCGTCCGCGGCAGGTGTGGGAGCGATAATAGGTATAAATACAGGTAAAATTTTACATGTTGGTATAAAAAACAAGTATTGTATCTTATGTTCTCGCGCAACTAACAAACAAGTACCAACTACCACCTCCAGAACATAAGTGCAATGCAAATCACTCTGGCTCTTCCACAAGCATGGAGAAATCAATCATTGTCGAGGGACTCCTTAACTCTGTTGAAAAACATAATTTAATTTACGCAAAGCTGATTGCCGATGGAGACTCGAGCACTTTTGAAAATATTTTGGAAACTAGGCCCTATCCAGATGCAATAGTCGAAGAAATAGAATGTTCCAATCACCTGATGCGCAATTACAATGGAAAATTTTTAAACTTACTTAAAGACACATCGATTCCCTTCAATCAACGAAAACTTCTGAACACAGAATGTGTCCGACGGTTACGTGTTGCTGCAAAAGCTGCAGTAAGATACAGAATGGTCCAAAATTTTTCACTTGCGGAGAAAATTAAACACCTTCAAAAAGATATCATTAACAGCCCGAAACATATATTTGGAGACCATTCTGGGTGTGCGGTATAATACTGTAGTGATGAGAAGTCAGAGGCAAATCTTGTACCCGATGAGCAAACCTTAATGCAAAAACTTACCTCAATTGCATCTAGTTTGGCATTTAATGCGCGAAGCCTATTACAGAATATGAATAATAATAGAGCAGAACAATTCAATTCAATAGTTGCAAAATACGTGGGGGGAAAACGTATCAATTATTCGCTAAAAAAATCATATGCCTTGAGGTGTTACGCAGCGGTTGCCTTTAATACAGGAAAAACAATTAGACAATTTTATAAAACTATTTTTAACCATAGCCCATCATTAGCTACAACAAAATTTGAGGTACAAAAATGACGAACAAATCAAAAAAAGGCAAATCTAAACCGACCTAGACGCAGATTAGTATTTCAAAATAGTAACATAGATTACGGGGATTCTTGCCAAAGACCAGACATGTCAGACGAGCAATATTTAGTGGCTTAGACTTTGTTTCTGCAATATAGAAAGGGAGACTATTTTGCAAGCGGAAAGCGCCTTGTGGCTACAGCTACGTAGATGCCTTTTGACGGCCTCAAATTTCAGTAAAGTGTGCAAGCGAAGGAGTAATATAAGTTCTGCAGGTCTGGTCAAAAATTTGTTGTACAAATACTCAATCAATCACGTAGCCGCCATTCAACATGGTAAGGCTAATGCAAAAATGCATTGGCTCAGCTGGAAAAACAGCTTAACATAATTTCTGAACAATGCGGCCTGTTTATCGACGATGAACACTTTTTTTTAGGTGCTACACCTGATGCATTATTCGAGAATAGCATTATCGAGGTGAAATGTCCCATCTCGGCCTTTGAAATGAATCCCGATGACGCTATTAAAGCCAAAAAAAATAAGTTTTGGAAAATACAGAATAATGAAATAATAATCAATAAAAACCACGATTCAAGTACAAGGCCAACTCCATATAACAAAAAAAGATTTTTGCATATTTGCTGTGTGGACAGGGCCTGGACAGACGTTGAAAGTAGAGCATAAAGCTAGGGATGATATTTTTTTGCAGACTAAAATGCTAAATAGACTTGTAAAATTCTATAATCTATGCCTTTTACCTGAAATAGTCGATCCGAGCAAAACTCGATCAATGGCATTGAGGAACATACATAACATTTTAAATAATTTTTTGCACATGTTATAAGATGACTAAAAGGTGTCAGCACGGTTGTTGTGTAAAAATGTTTGTACTTGGTTCTCTCTTTGCTAGACGATAAAAGGTATCTTCGCCTGTAGTCACTGTAACCTAGTATCCATTGGCCTCGAGCTTCAAAGCGAAAGCTGAGGATACAATTGGGAATAACGCTAGGATCGTCCTAGCGTTATTCCCAATTGCAGTACATATTGTTTATAACCAATTGATATTGTATCGTGCGATAAAATTTCTAAAATGTATCGATCACAAAATTTTACCCTTTTCTTGTTGATTGTGATTAATATACAAAGTAATAAACACATTGCAAACTTTTATTTTCTAATCGTACTTACTATTTATTTATGTAATTTAGATTCCTTTCTCCATACACATAAAACAATGTCACAATAGCAATATGTGTGAGTTAGGAGGATCTGACCTATTTGCTTCGTGCACTTTCCTTAGTCGCCTCTTACCACACCCACAAAATGAACGCGGTATTGTTATAATACGCGGGGTAGTAACGCTTTGTATATACTCAACCCATCGATACACAGATATGCTATCGTTGAATACACCTGCCTAAATAAAACAGTTTCTCGATTTAAGAAAAAAAATAAATTCATTGTTTTGTGTTTTATTTGTTACTAAAAGCCCTCACTTCCAATTTACATACAGCATTCAGTTACAAAACTGTAAGTTTAGAAACTATATATACAGTGTGTTTCATAACCCCCTGTCCGATCCCGAAAGGATATATTACTGACTTATAAGGCATACCAGGAAAAATAATAAAAAAAATCTAGCTCATCATAAAACATCAGAATTTATTTCCTTAGCACAGTACTATGGAGAAACATTACCCCGAATTTGGGGAAAATTCTCTAAGCTAACAACACTCCCCTCAACAGATGATTCTATTAATTCTATTAAAATATCGTCGGCTTTCTCCGCTTTTCGTGTCAAAGGGCATGCCGCCGTTTTAGGCTGTTTCCACAGCTGTCCGGGAGACCCGTACGGGCTGCTACTACGGGCGCCCGGAGCGGGAGCACTCATGAGGAGCTAGAACATCGTTTCACAGCGACGCGGATTGGTGCGCACGCGACCCACTCCAGGGAGTGCCCGTACAAAGCCACCCGCGTCCCGCGCCCGGTTCCGCCCGCACTCTGCCACGATTTCGTCGCTGCTCATTCATCGTTTCACAGCGACACGGAACGGCCGTGCTCCGGGAGTACTCTGTACAATCATTTTTTGCTTTCATCTTTTTAAGTGACTGCAGTCTCCCGTTAGCAACCGTATCGTACTGAATGAACCCACCTTTCAGAGTGCTGTTGGCTTGATCCGTATGGGCCTTCCGCGCACGGACTACCCGTACGGGTCTCCCGGACAGCTGTGAAAACAGCCTTAAAATAGTGCAATTTTACCGTCAAGCGAGCCGCCGTACACAAAGGGACCGCTCTAGTGATGTTTACGATCAACAGATAATATCGATTTATTTAATTTTAACGTGACATGTTACAAACTGGTAACAATAGTCTAGTGGCGATACCAACGGACTGCCATGCAGAGGGTATCGGGTTCCATTCCACGGTGAGTATCAATAACAATAATAATAATATATAATAAGTTAGTAAGACTTTTCGAAGTTACGTGCGTAATAAATTGTTAATAAACGTTTGCCCCGTGTCTCGGAAGAGGATGTCAAACCATCGGACCAACAGTCATGAAGATCCTTGACAGTCGTTACGGGGAGTCAGTACCCTCAAATAAACTGATACTGGTCTTAACCATGGAATATTTTATTGAATAACAGTACTGTTGTGCATAGGGTGCATAGGGTTCCCACCAAGAAGTTAGGGTCCCAAGCCAACCTCACCTGCAAGTGGTGCACCTGCCGATCAACGGACGAGGCTCTGGCAAACAAAATATCCCGATAAGCGGCAATAGGCTCGCCACCTATTACGTGGGATCAAAACACTGTCGAAAAGTGGGCGTTTAATATGCCTCTGCCTACCCCTTCGGGGAAACAGGCGTGAGGTTATGTATGTATGTATGTAATAACAGTACATAAAAACATGCAATTACACAAAGCTAACATTTTAGGGGTTTACCTACCGATATTGTATCAGGTAAACCATAACATAAAATATCGATAAAAACATTACTCCAATGAATATCATTGGTTACATCTCTAATTATTTACCTATTTGATTTACTAATTATTAACAATTTGCCTACTTGACTACTCAGTCTATCGCGAGCATTCCTTTTGATTAGACTTCCGGATCTCTTTAAATTGTGAAATAGTAAATTCTTTAGGTATGTCGTAATCAAACCCTGAATATTTTAACATGTTGATGTGTTTAGGTAGGAGTGGATGTAATTATGCAGGAGCTCGTAGGGAGTACGAGAAACGGTAAGTTAGACCACGGGGTCTACCCGTGCCGTCGGTACGCGCCTTTCAACGGCTTCAGTGCGGTGCTCGCATCGTTGCAGCTTTTCAAATTGCCAGGAGTGTTAAGCCCAGGAGTGTTAAGTATTGTGTGTTCAGAGATGGTGCAAAGGTGCCGTAAGTGTCTGGACGTGAGCGGAGGACATGCGGAGAATGGCCGTAGCAACTTACAGCAAGTTGATATTTTTATCAATTTAAGGTAGGCACCTACTTACGTAAGATTAAACCAATTAAAAAGTTGTTATTAACATAGGTAAGTACCATCGCGTCATAGCTATAGCGCGACTTGGCTTGCCGATCGTAATAGGTCGGCAAAGTTAGCAACGCTTGCAAAAGTCTTCTCTTAGATGGGTGACCGCGTGTGACATTACATGAGAGCGCTACCGGGTTTCCGACGGAACACTCGATCAATGGCATGACGGAACGTAACGACGGAACGTAAAGCCGAATCAAAGAATCGCTAGGCCATGTCGTAGGCCTTCGGGCAGTCTGAAAACACTAACACCAGAGTTGGCCACGCACTCGCACGAAATAAACAGATAACCTAAATACTGCGTTTTGTTTTACCTACTCCATCGAAGCAAGCAATCAGCCTGTTGCATCAAGTGCATAAAATCTGTTATACCTAAAATAATACTTGGCACGTGTAAAGAACGATGACTCGCGACGGCGGCTTTTGTCAAAGGAGGCGGTCGGCTGGCCTATGTTCTCAAAGGCGCCGCTTTTGAACTTTATGAACTTTAGGTAGATACCTAGCTATTACGATTTATGAGTCTTCAGTGTTGCCATGGGTAATCTGCAATGATCGGAGTAGGTAGATTGATTTTCGGTACTTGTATCATAAATACACACAGAAAGAATTACATGGATAAGCCATTTTACGAAAAGTAATTCCGGTATTTCCGGATCCAATTAAATACTGTTAATGTTGGTAGTGATATTATTACTACTCAATTCAAAATTTAAAGAAAGATATCAAAACAAAATAATTCGTTATTTACTTATCTGTTGAATAACAAAAAACCAATCGAATTTCGATCGAAGCTTTAATATTTTTTATTTTTAGCCTTTATACGGCCACAACTTTTTATAAATTATTGCACTTTTACAAATTTCAATATTTTCATAGTGGTCATGGTAATTTACAAGGGTAGAATAAATAAAAAGAGTAAAAATCAACATTGTGTATTGTTAAATATGTACATATTACATATTTTTTTCCCGAGTGTCAGACTCTTACTGACTAAAACCTACCCGTGTTCCATCAAGTGACCTTGGCGTTCCAGGGCCGCGGTAACTCTTCGTAAATTCCGGAACCCTAGCAGAATACAATTTCTACCTAAGTTCCGTATTTTTTTTAATAATCATCCATTTCCGGAGGAATGTCCATATTAATATATACGTTTCGGATCAATGACGTCATTTCAATCTACCTACTCCGATCACTGGTAATCTGATATGATATTATTTAAAATTAATTTAATTTACATGGGAAAATGTTATTTTGAATTTCCAGGAAATAATGACAAATACCTCATCATTTTACGCTACTCTACAACCTCTTCATTGATCGGACGGGGGGTTATGAAACACCCTGTAGAATAAATTATTCAATGGATCAAAATTGTTTCAACGATCTCTACGCTCGAAATTTATCTATGTGTGCGTCTACTTGCAAGAGCGGTGCACACAAACATAGAATTGCAGTGAATTTGCCTAAACTCTAGCGACAATTTTTTGTGCACGGCCAAAGAGGTGCGATTTTTGTGACGCCGAGTGTATAATGTACAGCCCGTTCACAGTTATAGTCCGTTCACAGTTATTTTACCTCTAGCTGTTAGATTGGCCAACCTGGGCGTTGTGTTGCTATATTTGGTATATAATACTCCCATTTTAAATATACATTATTGCTAAAATGTACTTATTTTTTTATTGCCTAAGCGATCGTATTAAATATTTGGAAGTAATGTTTGTAACAAAACCTCTTGATATTGGCACGGCTATATGCATGTACATTTATTTTCTTACGAAATAACTAATTTCCTATGAAGATAAGTAGTTATAATAAAAATGTTGTCTATTTAATATATAAAGGTAAACGCATGATAATTACGCCAACGTGAGGTTCTAATCTATTATCAAATACAAAAACTGTAAATTTAATTTTCATATTTATTTTGAGTAAGAATGATGTGGGTGTCATATTACACCTCGGCCTACCCCTGCATGGAAACAGGCGTGAGTCTATAAGAATGATCCATGTGGACTGCCAATGTTATGATGATTCGTAACTGCTGTCATATTCTGTATCAGACTCAGAATTTAATTCTATTATGAACCTGTCCATTTCAGCATCCGTAGACCCATCTGTTTCACGAAGCTTGTCTTCAATGTGGCACTTATGTTTGCATTGTTTTTGTCAGTCTCCTGCAGTGATAGATTGAAAAGCTTCTTCAGCTAAATTCACAATGTTGGTTGCCTCTTGTCCTAAATTTTTGCTTGTGACTCGCCTTTTTTAATGAGACTCCACATAAGTTCAATTGCGTTTAGCTCGCAGTGGTATGGCGGTAATCTAACCACTTTGCGGCCATGAGCTTCAAGCATTTGAATTTTTGAAGCATTTCCACTAATATTGGGTAAAATGTTATGCACGGGTAACCCTATTTTACATTCCTGTCATCACAGAGTACAATTCCAACATAAAGAAAATAAACACCGACATCTGTCAGAGGTAAAATAACTGTGAACGGACTGTATTTTACCTCTGACAGATGTCGGTGTTTAGTTTCTTTATGTTGGAATTGTACTCTGTGATGACAGGAATGTAAAATAGGGTTACCCGTGCATACCATTTTACCCAATATTAGTGGAAATGCTTCAAAAACTCAAATGCTTGAAGCTTATGGGCGCAAAGTGGTTAGATTACCGCCATACCACTGCGAGCTAAACGCAATTGAACTTATGTGGAGTCTCATTAAAAGGCAAGTCACAAACAAAAATTTAGTACAAGAGGCAACCAACATTGTGAATTTAGCTGAAGAAGCTTTTCAATCTATCATTGCAGAAGACTGACAAAAACAATGCAAACATGAGCGCCACATTGAAGACAAGCTTCGTGAAACAGATGGGTCTATGGATGCTGAAATGGACAGGTTCATAAAAGAATTAAATTCTGAGTCTGATACAGAATATGACAGCAGTTACGAATCATCATAACATTGGCAGTCCACCTGGATCATTCTTATAGACTCACGCCTGTTTCCATGCAGGGGTAGGCAGAGGTGTAATATTACACCCACATCATTCTTATTCAAAATAAATATGAAAATTAAATTTACAGTTTTTGTATTTGATAATAAGAACCTCACGTTGGCGTAATTATGATGCGTTTACCTTTATATATTAAATAGACAACATTTTTATTATAACTACTTACCTTCATAGGAAATTAGTTATTTCGTAAGAAAATAAATGTACATGCATATAGCCATGCCAATATCAAGAGGTTTTGTTACAAACATTACTTCCAAATATTTAATACGATCGCTTAGGCAATAAAAAAATAAGTACATTTTTAGCAATAATGTATATTTAAAATGGGAGTATTATACACCAAATATAGCAACACAACGCCCAGGTTGGCCAATCTAACAGCTAGAAGTAAAATAACTGTGAACGGACTATACATCTATTTCACTCTCACTGACATCGCCGAAATAGCTCAGTTGGGAGAGCGTTAGACTGAAGATCTAAAGGTCCCCGGTTCAATCCCGGGTTTCGGCAGCCACACTTTTTGAAGATATACTTTTATTCAGCATATATTTTTGTTTCAGTTACTTATTATTTTCATATTTAAGTCATATATTATTTTACTAAAACCTCAAAAGTAGTTTTAATTTTTATACATCATTAACTTTTGGCTTATAAAACGTTGAATATGAATGTCTACAATCCTTAAATACAAAATAGAGTAAGAATTTATATTAGTAACAAAATCGATGCGGAAAAATGCTAAGGGTACCTAACTATAATATTATTTTATCAAAGAAAAGAAAGAATCACTTCCGATGTGGTGTTAGCTCTTTTACCATTGCGTGTCATGTGTCACACTTATCCATTTATCTATCCACACTGGTATGTTAAAATGTATATACTGTTTGGCTCAATTTGCGTGTCTATCATACAGTTTATAACTAAAAAAAAGCACACGATGGGATGACAATAAATAATTCAGTGAGGTTTTGTACTAATTTAATTCTTAAGAACCGTGTGCTGACGGATTAAGTACGCAAGTACAAAGTGACACTACGCCATTTCATTGCGTGGATGTAGTTAGAGGAGATTATGGAAAACGCACTAAACAAATAGTATCTTTGGCAAGTGACGGCAAACTCGACAGCAAAAAGCGTGGTATAGTGGGCCAAATCGTTCTATTGATTCGCAATGTTATTATAAAGTAAATTACAAGAGGCCTATATCCAGAAGTGGATTGCGAAAGGCTGAAATGAAAGAACTGTAAGATCTAGCACGGTACTTACCTAGCCACTCTATAAATTATCTCGCGTCTATAATCCTCATCGGCGTTAAACAGCAGCCCATTGACGGTGTAGCCGAGCGCTCTCAACGAGTCCACCTCCCCCATGCCGGTGAGACGCTCGATACATTGACGGATCAGCTCCAACTGCTCTTCCGAAGCGTTCTTGTGCTTCAGTGTTGTGCGCGCCATCTGTTGATGGGAGGAAGAATCTTATAGGTACAAATTTTGTTGCGGTATTTTGAAAAAATACCTGATAATATAGCTGATAATCTAATTAAGGAATTATTGGCTAATGGCCATATGAGGTGTGGTCCTTGCACAGTACTTACCACAGAAGGTTTAGTGAGGTAGACGTTGTCTCTCAGCTCGGCGGAGTTACACTTGACAAGCGCGGCGTATAGCGCGGCGCTGACGGCGGCGTCAGTATGGTGCGCGTGCAGGATGCGTTGTATGTAGGCACTACGCTACTTACCACAGAAGGTTTAGTGAGGTAGACGTTGTCTCTCAGCTCGGCGGAGTTACACTTGACGAGCGCGGCGTACAGCGCGGCGCTGACGGCGGCGTCCGTGTGGTGCGCGTGCAGGATGCGTTGTATGTAGGCACTACGCTACTTACCACAGAAGGTTTAGTGAGGTAGACGTTGTCTCTGAGCTCGGCGGAGTTACACTTGACAAGCGCGGCGTACAGCGCGGCGCTGACGGCGGCGTCAGTATGGTGCGCGTGCAGGATGCGTTGTATGTAGGCACTACGCTACTTACCACAGAAGGTTTAGTGAGGTAGACGTTGTCTCTGAGCTCGGCGGAGTTACACTTGACAAGCGCGGCGTACAGCGCGGCGCTGACGGCGGCGTCAGTATGGTGCGCGTGCAGGATGCGTTGTATGTAGGCACTACGCTACTTACCACAGAAGGTTTAGTGAGGTAGACGTTGTCTCTGAGCTCGGCGGAGTTACACTTGACAAGCGCGGCGTACAGCGCGGCGCTGACGGCGGCGTCAGTATGGTGCGCGTGCAGGATGCGTTGTATGTAGGCACTACGCTACTTACCACAGAAGGTTTAGTGAGGTAGACGTTGTCTCTCAGCTCGGCGGAGTTACACTTGACGAGCGCGGCGTACAGCGCGGCGCTGACGGCGGCGTCCGTGTGGTGCGCGTGCAGGATGCGTTGTATGTAGGCACTACGCTACTTACCACAGAAGGTTTAGTGAGGTAGACGTTGTCTCTGAGCTCGGCGGAGTTACACTTGACAAGCGCGGCGTACAGCGCGGCGCTGACGGCGGCGTCAGTATGGTGCGCGTGCAGGATGCGTTGTATGTAGGCACTACGCTACTTACCACAGAAGGTTTAGTGAGGTAGACGTTGTCTCTGAGCTCGGCGGAGTTACACTTGACAAGCGCGGCGTACAGCGCGGCGCTGACGGCGGCGTCAGTATGGTGCGCGTGCAGGATGCGTTGTATGTAGGCACTACGCTACTTACCACAGAAGGTTTAGTGAGGTAGACGTTGTCTCTCAGCTCGGCGGAGTTACACTTGACGAGCGCGGCGTACAGCGCGGCGCTGACGGCGGCGTCAGTATGGTGCGCGTGCAGGATGCGTTGTATGTAGGCACTACGCTACTTACCACAGAAGGTTTAGTGAGGTAGACGTTGTCTCTGAGCTCGGCGGAGTTACACTTGACAAGCGCGGCGTACAGCGCGGCGCTGACGGCGGCGTCAGTATGGTGCGCGTGCAGGATGCGTTGTATGTAGGCACTACGCTACTTACCACAGAAGGTTTAGTGAGGTAGACGTTGTCTCTGAGCTCGGCGGAGTTACACTTGACAAGCGCGGCGTACAGCGCGGCGCTGACGGCGGCGTCAGTATGGTGCGCGTGCAGGATGCGTTGTATGTAGGCACTACGCTACTTACCACAGAAGGTTTAGTGAGGTAGACGTTGTCTCTCAGCTCGGCGGAGTTACACTTGACGAGCGCGGCGTACAGCGCGGCGCTGACGGCGGCGTCAGTATGGTGCGCGTGCAGGATGCGTTGTATGTAGGCACTACGCTACTTACCACAGAAGGTTTAGTGAGGTAGACGTTGTCTCTCAGCTCGGCGGAGTTACACTTGACGAGCGCGGCGTACAGCGCGGCGCTGACGGCGGCGTCAGTATGGTGCGCGTGCAGGATGCGTTGTATGTAGGCACTACGCTACTTACCACAGAAGGTTTAGTGAGGTAGACGTTGTCTCTGAGCTCGGCGGAGTTACACTTGACAAGCGCGGCGTACAGCGCGGCGCTGACGGCGGCGTCAGTATGGTGCGCGTGCAGGATGCGTTGTATGTAGGCACTACGCTACTTACCACAGAAGGTTTAGTGAGGTAGACGTTGTCTCTCAGCTCGGCGGAGTTACACTTGACGAGCGCGGCGTACAGCGCGGCGCTGACGGCGGCGTCAGTATGGTGCGCGTGCAGGATGCGTTGTATGTAGGCACTACGCTACTTACCACAGAAGGTTTAGTGAGGTAGACGTTGTCTCTCAGCTCGGCGGAGTTACACTTGACGAGCGCGGCGTACAGCGCGGCGCTGACGGCGGCGTCAGTATGGTGCGCGTGCAGGATGCGTTGTATGTAGGCACTACGCTACTTACCACAGAAGGTTTAGTGAGGTAGACGTTGTCTCTGAGCTCGGCGGAGTTACACTTGACAAGCGCGGCGTACAGCGCGGCGCTGACGGCGGCGTCAGTATGGTGCGCGTGCAGGATGCGTTGTATGTAGGCACTACGCTACTTACCACAGAAGGTTTAGTGAGGTAGACGTTGTCTCTGAGCTCGGCGGAGTTACACTTGACAAGCGCGGCGTACAGCGCGGCGCTGACGGCGGCGTCAGTATGGTGCGCGTGCAGGATGCGTTGTATGTAGGCACTACGCTACTTACCACAGAAGGTTTAGTGAGGTAGACGTTGTCTCTCAGCTCGGCGGAGTTACACTTGACGAGCGCGGCGTACAGCGCGGCGCTGACGGCGGCGTCAGTATGGTGCGCGTGCAGGATGCGTTGTATGTAGGCACTACGCTACTTACCACAGAAGGTTTAGTGAGGTAGACGTTGTCTCTCAGCTCGGCGGAGTTACACTTGACGAGCGCGGCGTACAGCGCGGCGCTGACGGCGGCGTCAGTATGGTGCGCGTGCAGGATGCGTTGTATGTAGGCACTACGCTACTTACCACAGAAGGTTTAGTGAGGTAGACGTTGTCTCTGAGCTCGGCGGAGTTACACTTGACAAGCGCGGCGTACAGCGCGGCGCTGACGGCGGCGTCAGTATGGTGCGCGTGCAGGATGCGTTGTATGTAGGCACTACGCTACTTACCACAGAAGGTTTAGTGAGGTAGACGTTGTCTCTGAGCTCGGCGGAGTTACACTTGACAAGCGCGGCGTACAGCGCGGCGCTGACGGCGGCGTCAGTATGGTGCGCGTGCAGGATGCGTTGTATGTAGGCACTACGCTACTTACCACAGAAGGTTTAGTGAGGTAGACGTTGTCTCTCAGCTCGGCGGAGTTACACTTGACGAGCGCGGCGTACAGCGCGGCGCTGACGGCGGCGTCAGTATGGTGCGCGTGCAGGATGCGTTGTATGTAGGCACTACGCTACTTACCACAGAAGGTTTAGTGAGGTAGACGTTGTCTCTCAGCTCGGCGGAGTTACACTTGACGAGCGCGGCGTACAGCGCGGCGCTGACGGCGGCGTTAGTATGGTGCGCGTGCAGGATGCGTTGTATGTAGGCACTACGCTACTTACCACAGAAGGTTTAGTGAGGTAGACGTTGTCTCTCAGCTCGGCGGAGTTACACTTGACAAGCGCGGCGTACAGCGCGGCGCTGACGGCGGCGTCAGTATGGTGCGCGTGCAGGATGCGTTGTATGTAGGCACTACGCTACTTACCACAGAAGGTTTAGTGAGGTAGACGTTGTCTCTCAGCTCGGCGGAGTTACACTTGACGAGCGCGGCGTACAGCGCGGCGCTGACGGCGGCGTCAGTATGGTGCGCGTGCAGGATGCGTTGTATGTAGGCACTACGCTACTTACCACAGAAGGTTTAGTGAGGTAGACGTTGTCTCTCAGCTCGGCGGAGTTACACTTGACGAGCGCGGCGTACAGCGCGGCGCTGACGGCGGCGTCAGTATGGTGCGCGTGCAGGATGCGTTGTATGTAGGCACTACGCTACTTACCACAGAAGGTTTAGTGAGGTAGACGTTGTCTCTCAGCTCGGCGGAGTTACACTTGACGAGCGCGGCGTACAGCGCGGCGCTGACGGCGGCGTCAGTATGGTGCGCGTGCAGGATGCGTTGTATGTAGGCACTACGCTACTTACCACAGAAGGTTTAGTGAGGTAGACGTTGTCTCTCAGCTCGGCGGAGTTACACTTGACGAGCGCGGCGTACAGCGCGGCGCTGACGGCGGCGTCAGTATGGTGCGCGTGCAGGATGCGTTGTATGTAGGCACTACGCTACTTACCACAGAAGGTTTAGTGAGGTAGACGTTGTCTCTCAGCTCGGCGGAGTTACACTTGACGAGCGCGGCGTACAGCGCGGCGCTGACGGCGGCGTCAGTATGGTGCGCGTG
Source organism: Euclidia mi (assembly GCA_944739405.2). Lineage (NCBI taxonomy): Eukaryota > Metazoa > Arthropoda > Insecta > Lepidoptera > Erebidae > Euclidia > Euclidia mi. The sequence continues at coordinate 82,141,214 of OX123189.2, forward strand.
CAGGATGCGTTGTATGTAGGCACTACGCTACTTACCACAGAAGGTTTAGTGAGGTAGACGTTGTCTCTGAGCTCGGCGGAGTTACACTTGACAAGCGCGGCGTACAGCGCGGCGCTGACGGCGGCGTCAGTATGGTGCGCGTGCAGGATGCGTTGTATGTAGGCACTACGCTACTTACCACAGAAGGTTTAGTGAGGTAGACGTTGTCTCTCAGCTCGGCGGAGTTACACTTGACGAGCGCGGCGTACAGCGCGGCGCTGACGGCGGCGTCAGTATGGTGCGCGTGCAGGATGCGTTGTATGTAGGCACTACGCTACTTACCACAGAAGGTTTAGTGAGGTAGACGTTGTCTCTCAGCTCGGCGGAGCTACACTTGACGAGCGCGGCGTACAGCGCGGCGCTGACGGCGGCGTCAGTATGGTGCGCGTGCAGGATGCGTTGTATGTAGGCACTACGCTACTTACCACAGAAGGTTTAGTGAGGTAGACGTTGTCTCTCAGCTCGGCGGAGTTACACTTGACGAGCGCGGCGTACAGCGCGGCGCTGACGGCGGCGTCAGTATGGTGCGCGTGCAGGATGCGTTGTATGTAGGCACTACGCTACTTACCACAGAAGGTTTAGTGAGGTAGACGTTGTCTCTCAGCTCGGCGGAGTTACACTTGACGAGCGCGGCGTACAGCGCGGCGCTGACGGCGGCGTCAGTATGGTGCGCGTGCAGGATGCGTTGTATGTAGGCACTACGCTACTTACCACAGAAGGTTTAGTGAGGTAGACGTTGTCTCTCAGCTCGGCGGAGTTACACTTGACGAGCGCGGCGTACAGCGCGGCGCTGACGGCGGCGTCAGTATGGTGCGCGTGCAGGATGCTTTGTATGTAGGCACTACGCTACTTACCACAGAAGGTTTAGTGAGGTAGACGTTGTCTCTCAGCTCGGCGGAGTTACACTTGACGAGCGCGGCGTACAGCGCGGCGCTGACGGCGGCGTCAGTATGGTGCGCGTGCAGGATGCGTTGTATGTAGGCACTACGCTACTTACCACAGAAGGTTTAGTGAGGTAGACGTTGTCTCTCAGCTCGGCGGAGTTACACTTGACGAGCGCGGCGTACAGCGCGGCGCTGACGGCGGCGTCAGTATGGTGCGCGTGCAGGATGCGTTGTATGTAGGCACTACGCTACTTACCACAGAAGGTTTAGTGAGGTAGACGTTGTCTCTCAGCTCGGCGGAGTTACACTTGACGAGCGCGGCGTACAGCGCGGCGCTGACGGCGGCGTCAGTATGGTGCGCGTGCAGGATGCGTTGTATGTAGGCACTACGCTACTTACCACAGAAGGTTTAGTGAGGTAGACGTTGTCTCTCAGCTCGGCGGAGTTACACTTGACGAGCGCGGCGTACAGCGCGGCGCTGACGGCGGCGTCCGTGTGGTGCGCGTGCAGGATGCGTTGCGCCGCCGCCGCGTCCGTCACGGCACGCAACAAGCACGCAACACTCAGCGCTGTGTCGGCGTAGAGCAGCTCCTCTGCGCACTTCTGTACCACTGGAAAGTTATATTCAAAGTTTTAGTCACAGAAATAAATAGTAATAGAATGGTGACACGGGCGTGGCGTGCGTGCCAAACTATTGCACTATAGCGCATGTGTTTTCGAACGCATTCGCATTACGCATCGCGTCTCCCTTTCGCGCGCTCAGGAGGTAAAAAACATTAAATTCGTTACGAATATGCCATATTGTGCAGTTTCCAATTGTAAAAATAAAAGTGATGCAAAAATATGGAAAAGGGAGGCATTTCATATCACCAGTAAGTATTTAAATTGAGTAAAAGTTAAGATTATTGAGATTCAAACAAGTGGGCTATTTTTACCATGGCCCATTACCATGTTTGTCTAATAAGAACATCATCGTTCATTTCTCCGGTATGTTAAATTTCCATTGCTTGAATTATACAATTAACACGCAATGTACGGCGAGATACGCGATATTCACAAGATGCCAAATACAATAACAAATCAGGGGCCACGGGTCAAATAAATAGCTGTGATTGGTCAGCGCGCGCTAGGGATTGACGTTCGGTTTATGGTTACGTTTTAAATTTATCGATAAATAAAAGGAATATTAATTCGAATTAATTATTATGTCTCTGGCTGTCTCTCTCTCTCTCTCTCTCTCTTATAGAAAGCAAGCATCATGTTCATGCTTTCTGATCACGAAAATGACATCTATTTGGGAATCCAAGATGTCGGACAAAACATTTTTAATAAAATTAATATGGGTATCATTTTCGGGGTTTTTATGGATTCTGGTCACGAAAATGACATCTATTTGGGAATCCAAGATGGCGGACGGGACATTTTTAATAAAATTAATATGGCTATTATTTTCGGAGTTTTTATGGATTCTGGTCACGAAAATGACATCTACATATTTGGGAATCAAAGATTGCGGACGGGACATTTTAAATAAAATTAATATGGGTATAATTTTGGGGGTTTTCATGCTTTCTGATCACGAAAATGATATCTATTTGGGAATCCAAGATGGCGGACGGGACATCTTTGATCACGAAATAGATGGTGTTGTTGGATTCCCCATATTTTTAAACATCGGAGACGATACCCATATTGATTTTTAAAAAAAACTCCCGTCCACCATCTTTGATCACGAAATAGATGGTGGTAGCGCCATCTACCTTCCTATCTATAACTAATCGCATCAACATCAATCGTTCCACGTCTAGTGCGAGCGATACCATAGTTCCGTCCCGCTCTATCCCACTCCCTGGAAGAGGCACTGCCTTCCGCCTGATTCGTCGACGCGATCGTGGACGCGAGTGACAGTCGAGAACATTCCGCTCGCTGAGAACGACGTCTCGTATCATACCGCGCCGCTCCCGTATGTGTTTATTACCGCTTCCACCAAGGAAAACCCGCTCGCAAGTGAAAGTGAAACGAATGGTGTAGTGTAGTGAAACAAGCAGCTGCATCACGAAACCACCAGGAGACTGCCCTACGGAAACGAAGAAGGTTGTATAAGGTAAGTGCCCTCCATCCTCGAAATATCCTATACCCACTCAATCACCCCTTCCCTTATTCCTTTCTAGGCGACCCAGAACTCACCCTCTCTATACAGTCCATTTCCTTCTCCAAGTCGCCTGGAACCCTACGGTTTCGGTGTAACGCCGAACCAGATGGTGTTTTTGAATTTCCCATTCCTTAAAATATCGGAGACGATACCCATATTGACTTTAAAAAAATCCCGTCCACCATCTTTAATTTCCTATCCGTCATCTTTGATCACGAAATAGATGTTGTACTTGGATTCTCCATTCCGGTAAATCATCGGAGACGATACCCATATTGATTTGAAAAGAAATCCCTTTCACCAACTTTGATCACGAAATAGATGGTGTTTTTGAATTTCCCATTCCTTAAAATATCGGAAACGATACCCATATCGACTTTAAAAAAATCCCGTCCGCCATCTTTAATTTCCTATCCACCACCTTGAATCACGAAACAGATGTTGTATTTGAATTCTCCATCCCTTTTAACATCGCAGACGATACCAATATAGTTTTTTTTTGTTTTCCCCATTTTTTTTATCTTTGATTTCCCATCCACCATCTTTGATCACGAAATAGATGGTGTATTTCGATTCCCCACCCCTTAAAATATCGAAGGCGATACCCGTATTGTTTTTTAAAATTTTCTCATCCGCCATCTTTGATATTCCGTCCGCCATCTTGAATCACTAAATAAATTTCATATTATTTAATCAGCGTCCCGAAAATCTCGAAAACGATACCCATATAGATTGTATCCTATTCGTTAAGCCTTTTTTTGCCTTTGACCCAACCCTCCCCCTTCTCGTTTGACCAAATTTATTATTTTTGTCTGGCCCCTAAAAGTTATGGCGTAATTTTATATAGCCTATAGCCTTTAGGAATAATTGGGCTATTATAGGCAATATCAATTTTTAAAATCCGACTGCTAGTTCCTGAGATTAGCCGACATTATCTTTTAGCCTTTTTAGCCTTTTGCCCGGCCACAAAGTGTCGAAGCGTTATGTTATATCCGTACCAGGCGTGAATAAGTTGATAAGTCGACTTGCATGTATATTTTTTTAATGCATATTAGGCATTAGGATTGCTTAATTCATAGGGTGAATAAATGACTAAGTCGATAGGTCTGTTTTACCGCACATAACAAACATGTGAATTTTTAAACAACTCTCTTACTAAAGGGTACAATGTGACGTCTTGAGATATTAAAACATACAAATTATAATTATTTACACAACTCAACATGTCATTATAATACTACCAACTATAAAAGAAGGAAATATTGAACAACATGAGATGTTCATTTATTCAAACAACCTCCATAATGTATTTTATTAGCATAAATCAAGTTGTTCAGTTATTACCGCATCGAAATTGCGTTTTATTTTGTGACAAATAATTCTATCATCTATTACATTTTCTATCCGTTACTCGTGTGATGACACAAAGTGATATGTTAAATAGAGATAGCTGCAGTTTTGGCGGTTTATCCTTATATCACGTCGTTTTTTGTCTCAGTGGCAATACATCCATCAAATCCTTATTTTTTTAGTTATTGGTAAAGTTTCTTTTGAAACATCTTCTAATTCTATAGCTAGTGTCTACATTGAATTTATCTATTTTTCTGTAATTTATGACTCTAAAACAGCTTTCATTGTCAAGATTTGTCATAAAACGTATTTCTCCGATAGGCTTCTTGTATTGCAGCCATTTCACGGGTTGCCATAACAAAATTTCACCACTGGCATCCTTATTTTTAGTTGTAAATAGACCTTTCTTCGAACACAATTCTGCAAAATTGAGAAAATTGTCCAATGTCATGGGTACAATGGCAAATCACTTATCAATATTGCAAGATCTTATTAATTGCATCCAATCCTTAAGATGATTTATTTTAAGCTTCGTTTTCTTTTTAGGTCTTTCAATTAGGGCATGATCCGAGTCACATTCCATGTGCCTATGTCCGCTAATCAAAACTTATGATTAATTGTCTCTAGGTTTGGATTCACATTGGTACCGCGTTGAAGGCACGCTCTCTTCGAGTCACGCCATCCGCGCCGGTGTCCCTCAGGGGTCAGTCCTCTCGCCTCTCTTGTATTCATTGTTTACCGCTGATATACCGATGCATCGGCTAGTGCAGACAGCACTTTTTGCAGATGACACAGCCATCTATATCTCAGGCGCAGACCCTGGGGCAGTCAGTAGGAAACGCCAATCCGCAGCCAACGCCCTAGGCGCGTGGTTCCGGAGATGGCGGATAGAGGTCAATCCCGAGAAGAGTCAGGCGGTGCTTTTCCACCAGAGAGCTCCTCACCTATACCCTCCGGGTGCGACCCCACAAATAAGATGTTTGGGTCCCCTATTCCATGGATTAGGGAAGCCAAATATCTAGGTGTGATTCTTGATGATCGTCTATCGTTCCGCTCACACATTACGAAGGCTCGCAATAGAGCGTCCTTTGTGCTTGGGCGCTTACATAGCTTAGTCAACGCTAGATCTAAACTATCGCTTAGGAACAAGATTAGGTTATACACATCGTGTATAAGGCCTAGATAATGACATACGCTAGTTTAGTATTCGCACACACTAGGCCACACAGGATGCATGCAAGGCTACAAACACTTCAGAATAAGTTCATGCGGTGAGCTACGGGCGCACCGTGGTACGTACGTAACGAGGAGTTACATGTAGACTTACAACTGCCGACCATCAGGCGATTCATGAAACAGTGCTCCCGTTGCTACTTTGACTCTGCTTCGACACACCCCAACCCTCTATTGGTTGCGGCGTTAAACTATACACCATCTAGGATTTCTAAGATTAGGAGACCTAGGCACGTATTAGACGAACCTGACGACGACACTACACTCGCTCAAATCAGAGCACACACGGCTCGCGAAGCCACACAAATTCGACCGCGGTTCCGTACTCGCCGACGAGGACGGAATACGCGACGCGTTAACGTTAATACCGCGGGACACCTTAGTCCCGCATTGCCGACAGCGCCCCAAGCCGAGGTCCGTGGTAGTCCACCCTTGGGGAGTCAAAACGCTGTCTAGTATACTTTGACGGGTTGGGAGCCTTCTGCGCTCACCCATAGTCCGCGTAAAGTTGTCAAGGCCATCAGCGGCCAACAACTAGTCCACACACACAAAAAAAAAGCAACAGCGTTATTTTTATTCTGGCCGCCACACATGTCAGAATAGATGAGACCTCTGTAACTTCAGGTGGCAAATTTTGTAGAAAAATGTCACAAACACGAAGAAATTTGATTTACTCCACGAGCACCGATGGTTTCGTCTCAAATGTAACAAATATGTAGCTTTATCATCTCTCAAGATATGAATCGTAAGATTCGGATTTGCCATTGCACCCATGAAACTAGACAATTTTTCGACAATTTTATCAATTTTGCAGAATTGAGTTCGAAGAAAGATCCATTAACAATTTAAAAAAAGGATGCTAGTGGTGAAAAAGTTGTTGGCCACCCGTGAAATGGCTGCAATATAAGGAGCCTCGATAGGCTTCTTATTTCTCCGATGATAAGTACGTTTTAGGGCAAATCTTGACAATGAAAGACGTTTTAGAGTCATAGATTACAGGAAAAGAGGTAAATTCAATTTAGACTATAAGAAGTTGTTTCAAAAGAGACTTTACCAATAAGTAAAGAAAAAAGTAGATTTGATGGATTTATTGCCACTGATAGATCCCACTTAATCACGAATTTTAAAAAGCCATTAAAACTGATGGTGACATATCCATCATCGACCCTGATTTTGACTCCGAAGACCCTGATAGGTACCTACATACATAATATCGCTATTTCCATAAGACCACAAGAGGTAGGCAGTGACTATAGGTACTTATGATTTTTTTACACACATACTGCCCTTAAAGGTACTTAGGTGAATAACTTGATAACTCATTGGTGAACAACTTGATATGTCTTTTTTTTATTATAGATACATTAAATTTATTAAATAATCTTATGTTAGCTGAAAACTGAAAGCAAATGAATTACTTTCCGATAAAAAAGTTTTCAATAACATAAAATCTGAATTTACAGATTAAACTTAAACTTTAAAATCGCTGCCCTGAAAAATATGCATTTTCGACTTGTTAAGTTATTCACGCCTGGTACGGATATAGCCTATAGCCTTCCGGAATAACTAGGCCATCGTATACAAAGATAATTTTTCAGATCCGACCGGTAGTTCCTGAGATTAGCGCGTTCAAACAAACAAACTCTTCCGCTTTATTATATTAGTATAGATATTCTTTAATATAGTCAAAAGTTTTGTAAGATTTCAATACAGATTTTTAACTATATAAATACGTTTTATTTTTATAACAGTATACTTTAACCAAACTATTCATAATAAAACATTTTATATAAACAACAACATAATTTCATTTTCCACAGCTCTCACATCGATAATAATTCCTTAGTGTCCCCTCACTATCTATACGTCACTGTGGGCGGGGCTTGCTGAAATGTGGCACGCGCGAAATGTACGCGATGACGTGACATTCACCATTCTATTACTATTTATTTCTGTGGTTTTAGTACACCGGATACGTACGCGTAGACATGCACGTACACGTGTACGTGTCCTTGGGATGCAATGTGGAACTGTGGAACATTGAAAACCAATTGTGCTATATGTGCGTGCGAGGACGCGTATACTTCTAATTAGTACAACGCAAAATAACAAAGGATTTACAATTGCCTACTTTACCTTCATATTCGTGGCTGGAATTAAACAAACCGAAAGTCTAATGTGTCCTGCAAAGGCGTGACAGCTAAAATTGGACGGAATAAGCCACTTCTGCCACATATATGAAAAACAACATTTCCTCATGTCTTACCTTCAGTTTCCAACTCGCTAGTGGAGCCGTTCTCCAAACAGTTTTGTATGTAAAACCACTTGAGCACGTTATGTCCCACGGCGGCTGGTCCCAGCGTGTCGGGAATGGAGAACCGGTCGTAGCCGAAGTAAGCGTTGGACACGCCGTGTTCTGGGTATAAGGTGTGATAGAACTCTTGGCAGTGGACTGTGCGCTCAGCTGGCTCGGTTGTAGCCGCTTTGTTGTCACTGTAATGTTAAATAGACATTTACACGTTTTATTTTTGCATTTACTCACGATTTTATTGAATTGTAGCTGGCTGTTATGTATATGTATATAAATTATGATGCAAAAATTTCCTACGACTTATTCTCAGACATAAATATACATAAAAAACCATAAACTCGGTCAAACCGTTTTGGAAAAGTTCGATGAACTTAAAAATCTGTAAATTATAATTTTCCCCTTGATTAGCTATAGATATAGGGATATAATTTCTTATATTAACATTATATTCTGTGATACACATATCACTTACCTTAATGAGAATTTATTTTGGAACGTGTCCAGCAAATAGTTAAACAGTGGAATTTTCTTTTCAGGATGTGGCGGCGCAACGAGATCTTTCTTCTCTATTACAGGCTGAAATTAAATAAAGGTTTAAATTATCGAATGTTTTCATTTGAAAAGCAGCGGATTTTAATTTATAAACATAATTTCAACATTAATTTCCGGTTCTGTTCATAAGTACATTTTAAACTGCTACAAAGATACAGATGATATATGTAACGGATTACAATTTGAATTCCATTAAGCCTTTGACTTAATTAAATAAGCACGAGACCCAACAAAAAAAAACTGTAGTAAAATATCGAGTTAAATCAAAACATTAATCAATAAAAAATACAATATTACAGAATATTTATTGATTTGATATGCATAAAGGTAAGTGTTAGGTATTACCAATCGCAATGGAGTGTCACTGGGCTCCATCCTAGGGCCTATATTTTAATGTAAGGATCTTCGCACAGGTAAGCAGAGAATGAGAATGAAATATAAATATACCGTTTATTAATTCTTTGTATGCAAGAATACTCGAGACACAATCAAAAAGCTATTGTGTCTCACGTATATCTGCGTTCCGGCATACAAAAGGTTAATCTATATGTCTCTCAATTAGTTTTTGTTGTATTTTTATAACAAACGATATGTTATGAGATTTAAGGTTACGAGGTTTTTTTATAGCTTAGTAGAAAGTATTAAATTTGGTAAAAGTTTACCGTGGTAATGGCATCAGCAAATTCATCGTCAGTTGAAGGCCAGCGTTCGGTGAGGTGACTGTTTTCCTTCAGAGTTACACCCATTTGTTGTAGGCCTTCCAACTCCAACCCTAATCTGTACATAGACATAAATATTATAACATTATTTATTTATTCGGATTGGTGATATTTGGTCGATTATATTATGTTATATTAGGATAGATAGTTTCAATTTAGTTCTCTGTTAACATTTTGGAACATCTACATCATTATTATTATCATTGTCAGCTTGTATTAGAAGACTATACATTATCAAATATTATTTTAATCAATTTTTAGTTGTTTTGGCTGGGAATTGCAGCAACAATACTCGGTTTGTTTTCAACTGTGAGATGGCTTTTACTACCGCTATGTCATAATCATGTTTAGTATTTTAGCGATTTCGCGGGAAAGGGTAACAAACATTCAATCATAGAATCATTCTCAGAAAAAGTACATTTATGATTGTTTAAGTTTTCTGTAAACGTTGTATCGGGTGGAGAGATGCTATTAATCTTTCGTCACACTGTCATCACTAGTCTTTTAGCAATCTGAAACTCAACTAGGATACAAGTAAGTATAGGTCGGTCCGTGGAGGTGCGGGGTGAGGCGCGTGTGGAATGCTTAGGGAATGCGTCAAGAACGGAGCCACGCCATTGGTGCACGAATGTACATATGCGCGACGGCTGCCATTTGTGGTCAACTTTCGTGAATCGATCTATATCTACTTACGCATCACGTTATAGTCTCATGAAGGATCTTCTTAAATATAAAAAAAAACCTCTTCCGATCATTCCTGCTGTAACAACAATAGTAGTAGAATAAAGCGTACCTGGCTTTTAGTATCTGCTCGATGGCGTCGGGCGGGGTATACGTCAAGGCTGCCGCATACAGATGTCGCCTGGTGGCGCGGTCTGCATGCGCATGGGCGGTACGAGCGACATGCGCGAGCAAGGGTGCGGCGGGCGCGCACCGCAGAGCTGCGAGGCGCCGCGCCGCCTCGGCCGCGTGCGCGCCGCCCGCCGCGCCCGCTGCCACTGCGTACGAGCCCACCAGCTTCAAGACTTGGCCCTCCCTGACACATGGTGCAAACATACATTCTTTCTTTAACTAAAGTGAGATCAAAATATAAGTGATTTTGACTTTGATTTAGAATACGATGTGACGCATATTCACGTCAAAATTGAAGTTATAGTCCGTTCACAGTTATTTTACCTCTAGCTGTTAGATTGGCCAACCTGGGCGTTGTGTTGCTATATTTGGTATATAATACTCCCATTTTAAATATACGTTATTGCTAAAAATATACTTATTTTTTTATTGCCTAAGCGATCGTATTTAAGTATTTGGAAGTAATGTTTGTAACAAAACCTCTTGATATTGGCATGCCTATATGCATGTACATTTATTTTCTTACGAAATAACTAAATTCCTATGAAGATAAGTAGTTATAATAAAAATGTTGTCTATTTAATATACAAAGGTAAACGCATCATAATTACGCCAACGTGAGGTTCTAATAGGGCACATAACGCAAAGCTTGAAGCAGATGGCAGCATAAGCAACTACAGTAAACAAACTTTCATAGCGCGCTTTCCAAATATTGTCATCAACAAGACAACAATATATCTATACTTATTTATATAGGCAAAACAGTTACAACAGTTGCAATTATCAATAACAATAAAACTGGTACAATGTTTCTGTTTTAGTGTCTTGTTTGAGATGAGATAATGGGATCGCGCATCCAAAGTTTGAAGTCTAAACGTTCCAAAGTTTGAAGTTCTCAAGTTGTCACTTAAATGACTGTCATACTTGCCAGAATTCATTGTTTACTGTAGTCGGTGATACCGCCATCTGGTGGTTTAACTTGGCAGTAATCTTCTCTATTATCAAATACAAAAACTGCTAATTTAATTTTCATATTTATTTTGAATAAGAATGATGTGGGTGTAATTTTACACCTCTGCCTACCCCTGCATGGAAACTGGCGTGAGTCTATAAGAATGATCCTTGTGGACTGCCAATGTTATGATGATTCGTAACTGCTGTCAGATTCTGTATCAGACTCAGAATTTAATTTTATTATGAACCTGTCCATTTCAGCATCCGTAGACCCATCTGTTTCACGAAGCTTGTCTTCAATGTGGTGCTCATGTTTGCATTGTTTTTGTCAGTCTTCTACAGTGATAGATTGAAAAGCTTCTTCAGCTAAATTCACAATGTTGGTTGCCTCTTGTCCTAAATTTTTGCTTGTGACTCGCCTTTTTAATGAGACTCCACATAAGTTCAATTGCGTTTAGCTCGCAGTGGTATGGCGGTAATCTAATCACTTTGCGGCCATGAGCTTCAAGCGTTTGAATTTTTGAAATATTTCCACTAATATTGGGTAAAATGTTATGCACGCGTAACCCTATTTTACATTCCTGTCATCACAGAGCAAAATTCCAACATAAAGAAAATAAACACCGACATCTGTCAGAGGTAAAATAACTGTGAACGAACTGTAGTTACTTAATGATTCCGTGTGGTGACGGATTTAGAATACGGAATTTCACCACCCCATATCATCCCATGGGTGTCGTAAGAGCCGACAGAGGGAGCATATTATGCAGAGAACAGCGCTGTAAGAGAAGGAAAACTTGATACAAACCCTATACCAACCCGTTTGGCCAGTATGGTATAATAGGCTAATACCTCCTTTCAAAGGAGAGGCCTAGTCCAGCAGTGGACTGTTTAAGGCTGATGATGATGATGATGACTTAATGATTTTACATTTACATTAAGCACCACGTTCGCATTGCAAGGGCGTAGAACCACGAGACTGAATTTGGGATAAAACTCATGGACACTCTTCACTCTTTTTTTATTCGCCTATATTATCACTTCTATATATTTAAATCAATACTTCGAAAAATATCGCTTGCACATTGAATTGCATTAGTAAGTATTAATGACGATCATGAATTCTCAGAGCATGTGTTTTACTCTGATAAGATTAGATAAATTTAATTCTCACAATAAACACAAGTGTTCCACATATAATTCTTGTAAATAAAACACAATCACCAAACTTATATTTAAATTACTTGTCCTGACAAACAAATCATCAGAATGACCACGTTACTGAAATTAGAATCATGCAATTTAAACAAATTATTTACAAAGAGTTTAACTTTAATTTGGTCAAGTAATGTTGAAACAACCATATAAAATATGTTGAATACAACAATATGTCAGATTGTGGTGAAACCAGCCATAAATGTGCAGACCTTCAAGACTTCAAATTGACATTAGCAGAGCAGCTAGTACTTAATATCACATGAATAAATCGAAACTAATTACCTGGTTTGTTCATCTTCACCAGCAATCCTCAACAACGTAGCCAGCTTCAATAACTTATGACTAGCCATATAAGCATTAGGATCCAACTTAAGACAATCTTCAATTAGTGACATTTTATCTTCACATAGACGAACTAAAATATTTAATATAAAGTTTAACAAAGAGCATATATTTGAAAACTGAGAACAAGCGGATGAATAAAACAATTTCAAACAAGATGGCTGCAATACTATGAGTTACAGGACGGCTAGGTTATAAGATTTACAATCAATCAAAATATTAAACGCATAAGCCATACCTTGTATAGGTAGTATTGATAATCCGAAAGCGCCCAATATTTGAAGAGCAAAAATAAGATCGAGTTCCAATTGAATCTCCTGATTGCCATCTTTGATAAGGGTCAGACAGCACCTGAAAATATAAACTCAGTTACGACTGTTCTTACATAATTTCAGTATAGAATCACTGGAAATATCATACATACTTGGCTAGTTCCAATGCGGGATCATTCAAACTGCTTGCAGAGTTGAAATATTCTTTGGCAGCGTTAGAGACTATCTCGATACTTCTTGCATAGTTGACGAACTGATACTGTTGAAAGCTTCGTCGTTGATTTTCTAAGCTGCATGTCAACACTTCAGCAGCAAGCTTGATGCTTGCTGCATCACCAGATGTCAGAAGGGAGGAGGCATAAATCTAAAGCAGAAGTACAAATAAATTAACAAAATAAAACTGGTTAATACCAGTAACAGCGTATTAAAAATATACAATAAACGTATATTTTTAATACAATCAATACATAAATCACTACAAAGGTAAAACAAAGATACAATGTAAAGATTACCTCATAGCATTGTTCTTTAGTGATGCAGGTGAATAAAGTAGATTGCAGTTCGAGTAAATCTTTTAATAACTTCTCCCAGTCTTGCTGCGTCGGTTTCTCATCTCTACAAAATTGGCATAAATATTGACATTCCGCTTAACAAATTTTATTTTAAATGAACAAATTAGTATTAACAATATATAAATAAACAAATATTACCCAGTAGCCAGACTCCTTGCAAGTCTGGTGAGAAGATTGTGAACATGCTTGTGATCATGACTTAAATCCCTGAGGTCTCTAGGAGGCACCTTGACGCCACGCCAAGCAAGACGACTGCTTGCTGATACGAGGCGTTCCACTTCCTTCACACGACGCACAAGCTCGCTGCTGCTTATACTGCCATCACTGTACGCAGACCAAGTCAAAGATTATCGTCAAGTAGAAATCTAAATCAAATAAAGCAATTCCGATGATCTTAAGTTAGTTTATGGTTACGAGGCTTTAAAAGCGTCGCATATAGTATGTATATGGTACAATAGAGAAGATATAAATTAGCAGGAACATTACATAACATTAGTGCTCAGAACATGAATGACTGTTTATCTAGACGATGTTCTGACTTTTACTGAATATTTCGAGGAGCATGGTCATAGATTGGATGGCACCAACTCTTTTAGACAATCTGCTATGTCCACAATGATTTATAATTGATGTATTACTTAACATTCTTACAACCTATATATCTTTACGTACGTCTCTTTCAATATGGTGTCGAGTAAGTCACACGCCTTGTCAAGTTGGTCAGTACCGGTATGCGCGAATAGACAGCGTTCAGCCAGCTCCAAGTGTGTTCGCACGTCCAGTTCAAATTCGCTTGGTGATTGCAGCACCTAAATAGATAAATATGCTATAATTCTTGTAAAAATAATGTATATTTACATTATAAAGAACATGTTTGTCTAGTGAAATCCACAAAAAACTACTTAAAATCAAATAATCTGATGATAAAAGTAAATAACAGGTGTATATGCGTAAGATTTAACTCCATCTTAGAACAAAATGAAAGCAGTGATAATTTACTTACCAGTAAAATAGCAGAGAGGTCCTCCTTACTGATACTCTCCAGATAATCAGTGAGCCCACTAAGGCAGGCACTCGATCGATTCGCCAACTTTTCGTAGCGCTTTAGGAACGGTATCACGAAAGACTTCAGATCTGATACGAACGTGGCTGGTGTCGACTATGAATATTGAAAAAATGATATTATCAGCTAATGGACAAATAAATCTGCATCTGTCTGGATTATTGTAAAACACTTCTTCATAAAAAATAATTTAGCGGGTTTAAATCGCATAAAATGAACTTATTTACGGTATAAATTCACTGAGCTGAGCTATCACCAGTTTCTTCTCTTCGCAACCACGATCGGTGCAAGCCGATCAAGACGTCGGAAACAAATAGGAATTTATATCTTAAATAAGTCAATTTTACTTGATGTTTATATCTATATGTTTTATTTTGTATGATGTATACAAATCGCGAAAGTTTAAAATCGATTACTTACCATCTTCATCAAAATGGTGCAAGTCTCCAAATTGGACATTTTCTCTACCTCTGCCAGTGTTACTCCCTCCACATTGATGTCATAAATCAAAGTATCCAAAGTTAAGAGATGGAACATGATATGGTCGAGTCCTTCGACCGCACCTCCAACAGTCGCAAGAGTGACTAGAGTGAGAGCGTGGGAGACTAAACCACTCCGTTCTTCTATCTCCCTTGCTCTCTTGTCATACCATTTGGCAATGTCGTCAGTAGTTTCAGGAATTTCACCAGCGTGTTCCGATTCTGGTGTGGTATCTTCTGACCAATTTGAGCTCCATATTGATCTATGGTATAAAGAAGGCGAATAATTAATAAGGTAATTGACAGAACATTTGTATATAAAAAATCCTTGCGTTACTGACTGACTGACAGACAAGCTACAGCCGAAACTAGTAGGCCCAAAATGCTGAAATTTGGAATGTATGTTCCTTGGAGACCGTAGGGGTGCAGTGAGAAGGTATTTCTCAAATAAAAAAGAATATGCGAGCGTAGCTGTGGGCATCCTGTAGTATATTTTTAATAGGCATGTTGGCCTGTTTTTATTTACAATTATATGATTTTATAAGGCAGCGATAGCCGAGTGGATATACCAACAGACTGCCATGCAGAGGGTATCGGGTTCGAATCCACGGCGCGCACCAATGACTTTTTGGAGTTATGTGCGTATTGAATTGTTAATTATCGCTTGTCCCGTGCCTCGGAGAGCACGTTAAGCCGTCGGTCCCGGTTGTCATGAAGATCTTTGACAGTCGTTACAGGGCGTCAGTACCTTCTAAATAAACTGACACTGGTCTAAACCATGGAATATCGCTATCCCTTCGGGTTGCGGAGGTCAGACAGGCAGTCGCTCTGTAGAAAAGCTAATTTCAGCCAAATCCGGTTAGACTAGTAAGCGGACCCCAGATTGAAACTGGGATAACGCTAAGAGAAAGAAGATATGATTTTATTTGTTCTTGATTTTTCTCTTTTCTTATTCAAGAAGATTATAAAATATATTTCGAAAACCACAAATATTTACCTGAATATCTCCTTCCTACACCAATCCCTCTCCGGTTCACACGGCGGCACTTTGACCGGCGATCTCTTATCGAACCATTGGAACTTCTGCTTGGTCGGCAACAAATGTTGGTAGTCCAATGGATTTATAGTTTCTGGCAATTTCTCCAGTACGGCCACCTGCGTAGCGACCGTTTTGATATGCGGCCAAAGACATGTGAGTGCTTCAATGCGACCTTCCTTAGCGATCTCCATAGCGCTGTGGACTACGCTGTTACTGCGGAGACGGTCGTATTCATCCTTTATGTATGTGGATTTCTCGCATCTTAGGATCGACTGTGAATTTGAAATAAAGAGGTTCAAGGTGTGATAAAGCGAACTGCCTCAGAAATATTAAGGGCGTTATCATACTAGCGGTTTGGGAGCGGTTACGGGGCGGAGCGAATGCGTCGCTCGCACGCTGCAGCTGCGCAGCGAGGACGTTGCGGACGCGTGGCAAATACGTTACGTTTTTGTCGCATGTTTGTAGCAAATTATCGACGTACAGTAACAAAATGGATTCCGTCGAGGAAACATTGCTGTTGACTTTATTAGGTACTTTTACTCGTTGCGCGTCGCTTTTTACTCTTTGCGCGTCCGCAACGAATTCGTTGCGCATACGCGGCCTGTTCATTGTGACTGTTGTGAGCCCGTAACGAATTCGTTGCGCGTTCGCAATCCGCTAGTATGATAAGGCCCTAACAAAAAAAGCTTAATATATCTTTATATTACGTAGGCACTATTTCTACAAGAATTCTCCACTGGTAACGCAAACACATAGTAAGTCTTATTCGATACCATCACACCACTTGGCTAATAGGACAACTTGAAAAAGTAGCTTCGGTATACTGGAGACGACTTTCGACCTGTTCTGGTTGCATACAAAAGAACTGATTCATTCATTACTATTTGACACGATTTTGAAGTGGGGCTCCATATAGGCATAATTTAACTCGCTGTTGACGAAATACCAAAAATAACGGTTGAAACCGCGAGCAACAGCTAGTAGAATAGTAAATGATCGTATCTAACCTCATAAAGCTTGAGTCTCTCCTTATAAAAGAGCATGACGTGTCGACACCGCAGCAGTTCGCTTGTGTACGCGTTCAAGTGTTCCAGCGTGATGTCGTCCGCGTCCGTTATCGCGTCCTCCTCCGTACGGTCCTTGTTGATTTCTATATAAAAATGCATGTATTGTCATAGCACTCAGAGGCCAATATTTAGAAAAGTTCTGAAGTGCATTGAATGTCATGCAATTAGATACTGTTAAATATTTAAAGCATGTTATAATTCACTTTAAGGGTTGAGCTACACCTATCATCACCGCATCGCACGTTCCTATGCTGGGAACGCGTCAGCACGCCGCGGAATCGATCGTGCTGACGCGTTCCCTCTCTCTTTCTCGCTCTAGTAAATGACGGTCCTAAGTGACAGAAAAGGATAGAAGCATAGGAAAGTGCGATGCGGTGCTGATGCACTAATACATTAGCCATATACCGAAAATCACCGTACGGCTATACTCATTTACAGCCAGTCCCTACATTTGATCTATCCGTGAATTTGGAGATACATATTTGACTTAAGCTTCATACGTAATATGACAAGTATTTACCATTCAATATCTTGCAATTGGTGAGCTCAAGTCCAAACTGCAACAGTTCCTTGGCGGCCGGCAACGTTTCAGGCAGACGGTCCACACATTGATGCACCGCCCAGATCTTTTTGGATACTTTACTCTGAAATAATGCACATATATATTATACAAAATGTTGTCATCTGTATGTATAAAATCCTTGCGGTACTGACTGCCTGACAACACTATAGGGCGACGGCAGCTGAAAGGAGACCGGCCAAAGTTGGCTTGAACGTGAACAATCGTTTTAAAAAAAAGTAAATTACTCAAAGTTTTTGTTTTAATATATTATAAATATTGATCGCTATCCAGTAGTAGGAAATAAACACATCATAATGATGGTTTTTAAAATACTTTCATTTGATTATAAACGTGTAGGTGACGTTTGTGTTGCCTTGTAAATAATCGGTGGAAAATATCGTTAAAAAGGGTTTAACAAAATCACATTTTAAAGCGATTGCCGAAACCTGAAAGTACGTAGATATTTTTTTATAAGGTTTTTATTTTATATTTTTTTCAGACGACAATCATAATTAACGTAAAATAATGATATTATTTTTAATAATATCAGAATGGTAAAGTATGTTGGGTATTTATTTTCATACTCCAGCAACACTTGACTAACTTGTCAATTCTGTTAAGTGTTAGATACCGTCATTAGCTAGCTTTGCGTCCCAGTACCCGCTTCGAACGATGACTTGTGCTTGAACATGAATGCATTGCATCAATTGTGGTACCAATATTACACAGTGGAGAAGGCATATTCTCAATCTCGTGGAAGTACGACAAGTAGTGACGTGTACGACAAGTGAATACTTCAATGGATTGCACCGCAAGTGGTATGTATTCGGCATTTCAACAACTTACATCTATCATTGTTTACAATGTGTTTCATCATTATTCAACTGACTTGCTACTAAACTTCAAAGAATAATGTTTTCTACTTAGTTTACGCTATTGAAAATTAATATTGTAATTCCAATTGTAAATTGTTCACGCCCAGGCCAAAGTCCCATACATTGTGGTCGGTCTACTTTGGTATGTATGTTCCTTGCAGACCGTAGAAGTGCACTAAGAAGAGATTGCCCGCAATTCCCACAGGATTGGGCAGAAACGGCAAACAAATATTGTGCGTATGTAGTTGCGGGCATCCTTAAGCCATCCGTCAATAAAATGCAGGTGCCAGTATGTAAGTTTAAGCTGAATTGGGCAGGGCACATAGCTCGAAGAAGCGATGGCTGTTGATACAGGAGAGAATTAGAGTGGCGGCCACGCACTGGATGACGCAGCAGGGTAGTCCCTCCACAAGGTAGATGGATGATTTTGTTAGAATTGCGACAAGTGGATACATATGCGCCGCTGAAGATCGGTCTGTGGGAATAGCTTTGAGTAAGGCTTAGGCTGAGGAAAAATCGAAGGTCAATTCACATGATCTTATTAAAAAGCGGTTTACACATATTATAGATATTCAAATTGAAATCAATTATCTAGTTCATAAGGTAAACTTTCTTACCAAATACTTCTGTATAGCGTCAGTGGAGACAGGGTTCTTCCTCCATTGCTGCTGGTACACCAGATCACTATCCAGATTGAACGTCTCCGCCAACGCCAACGCTTCGTTGTAGTTGCCGCTCTCTATCTGTTAATAAGCAATAAAATATTAGACAGTGAATTATTGTCTGATTGATATGTTATGATTAACTAGATGATGGTCGCGGTTACACCCGCGTTATTTAAGGCTACTGCGCCGTTCCTGTGGCTCATAGCGTGATGTTATATAGCCTATAGCCTTCTTCAATAAATGGACTATCTAACACTGAAATAATTTTTAAAATCGATCCTGTAGTTCCTGAGATTAGCGCGTTCAACCAAACAAACCAACTCTTCAGCTTTATATATTAGTATAAGATTAGATACAATGTAAAAATAAACACCGTTTAGCATAAGTGCCATTTTCCCGTCACATGGACCTAGAACCAGTGTATTACGACTATCAAGAAAATATTCACAACCACTCGTCAAAGGCAGCGTTGGTGCAATAAGTGTCATTTTTCTATCACACTGACATACAACTACGTGCGTGAAACGAACACATACACAAAAACCTGTTAAAGGAAAAGCGACCTTAACGTACTTCCCTATAGAACAGCTCAGTAGGCGTGGTGCTCTTGACGCCGAGCACTCTATAGGAGTTCCTTAGAGCAATAAGTGTAATTTTCCTTTCTCACACACGCGCAACCAAGTGCGTGGAACGAACACATTCACAAACACCTGTCAAAGGAAAATCGACCTTAACGTACTTTCCTAGAGAAGAGCTCAGTGGGCGTGGTGCTCTTGACCCCGAGCAGGCGGTAGACGCGCGACACCACCGTGATGCGCCGCGGCTTGGGCTGGAACGTCTCCATGTCCGTGATGGCGTACAGCACCGACTTTATCAGCTCTTTGGTCAGCTCTAGCATCGTGTCGTCCGTGTCTGTTTCCACTTTTACTACCTCCATCTAGTAAGCAACAAAAATACAAATAAAATAACTTGATTCTTATTGGCAGTTTAATAAAAGAGACAATCGATATTTCTTTACCAATGTCTTAATGATGTTTTTTTTTTTGGTGCAGTAGAAAATCATCTCAACCCTTCTCGACTCTAATCGGTATGGCTGTGAGCAACCGAGTAAGTTCTGGCGGATTAGGTATGGGTGAGGCCCTTTAGGCGTTCGGCGCCTAATAACTATAAACCAACACGATGTCCGCAAAATCCAGTTTTTTGTTTATGGTAATAGGCGGCAAACGAGCAGACGGATCGCCTGATGGTAAGCAATTACCGCCGCCCATGGACACAAGCAACACCACAGGAGTCACAAGTGCGTTGCCGCCCCTTGGGGTTAGGAAAGGGGATAGGATGAGGAGTGGGATCAGGGAGAAGGAATAGGGCAGTTACTGACAAAGTCATCTCAATGCGGTTAGCATACATTGCAGCATGTATTCCTTGCTGATAAAACTGCACACAAAAGATTAAGATAACCCAATGAAATAGGTTACAGTGAAAAGCAACTGTGCCTTAGCGTCTTAAGAATATTAACATGTTCACTTACACTTTCATCGCTGCGAGATTTCTTGGCTGGTATCACGTTGGATTCACACTCGAGAATCATAAAAGTGCCATCGTGAGCACAGGTGATCTGTCAACATACAAATGTCTGTCTGAATATAATGGAAAGTAATTTTTTAAGGTCCGCAACATAATTTCACTGGCGCCTTAGATACTACTCTACTTAGGTAAATAGACTCAACGAAAAACCTATATTTTGCCGAATCTGTGTAGCTTACGGCCATTTTCGATATTCGATCCATACATGGATTTCGAGATTCGATATTCGTGTTTGACATATTTTATATGGAGGATTATGTCAAAAAGAAATCTAAAATCTACAGATCTATCTTTAGATCGAATATTGAATTCCGTAGTTAGTGGCTTAGTGGAGTAACATCATAAAATTAAAATACTATTTTTAAGTGCAGTCATTACGCACCTGTGGAGATCCTTGGAAGAACTCTGGCTTCTTACCGAGGATATTAGCCATGGTCTCCAGGTCACACACCGATACCGCGCCGCTGAACCGCGATAATATTATTTCCTGCAAAACATTACTTTTTTATATTCCTCTTCAATACAGTTGTTTATTAATAAAATTAGATACGAATAAACAAAGTTTACTTTACAAATTATTTTTGAGTGATAATCGTAACACTATGAGCTTAAGTAAACATATCTGTTCAAACGTAGGTTGTTTGCAAATAGGAAGCTTTGGGGCGTAAAAAACACATGGCCATCTCGATTTTTTAAAGCAATTTTCAGACCAATATAAGTACAAACCAAACATTTGACTATACTCTGGTACCACCGGCTCTTGTGTCATGCTAGCCTCTTTTTACCAGAATTCTAACATTACGCCGCTATCGCCACTGTTTTCTTTTTACACGACTGCCCAAAAAAAGGAGTGTGTATGTTTTCAGGATTCATGTATTATGTATATAAGTATGTATGTATGTGAGTTTCTTTATTCCTTTCTAGATTAGGATGTATGGGGTATCATTAGAATCCTTACATCACCCCGAGTAACACTAGATATATATTTTTTTTAAATTCAAGATGGTAGGGGTGTGAAGCCATTTTCAAATAAGAAACATCATAAAGCCATCTAACGTTCAGCGGCGAAGACAAATGTAATAACGCCATCTATTATTTATTTGTGGTAAACAAATAAGTGTTGTTATTAATTTATATTTCATATTTCTAAATAAGTAATAAAAAAAAATACAACATAAGATACCTATTACGTGGGATCAAAACACTGGCGAAAAGTGGGCGTTTAACATACCTCTGCCTACCCCTTCGGGGAAACAGGCGTGAGTCTATGTATGTATGTACAAAATAAGAAAGTGACTACGTAAATAATATTTACATTTAATATAACATTATATTTTGATTAGAAATGTACCACCGTTAAGTTATTTATAAAACAACGCCATCTAGTTCATTAATATTCATTCTAATTATTGGAGTATTGTCGGGATTTAGACCAAGTTGCCATTCAATATTGTACAAAGAGAACTGCAGGCAACTGCACATCCGAAATTGGGATGCAAATTTAAAAAACTTGACACTAAAATGTATCAAATAAAAATTAATAATAAAAAAATAAAAACACGACTGCCCTGCAAAAAAAAACGAACTAAAAAGTTAATAACAAGTTTAATTTGTGTGTAAAAAGGGAAAGGTTTAGGTAATAAGGCAGAAACTGGGGGAGTAACCAGGTTTGAATAAAATTGTCATTGCAGTCGGGGGCCGTTTTGTGGAACACCAATTTAAGACGTCCTAGCCCCCTCTATCTTGAGACGTTTTGTGTTAAGTTTTCTAATCACCAGTAATTTCACTAGCTACAGTACCATTCTAACTGGAACATACTACTTAGTGCACATTTGTACGTTACGACCTACTGGGCGAATAACTACTAATGCGGTGGTACATACCTAGAAGGCCAACGCAAAAAGAGACCTACCTCTGTCACAACCAGCCCAATAAAAGTTCACATTCAAATTTTATTCATATAGGTTACAAGGTAACACTTATGGACGTCAATGTTTTTTTACAACCAGGTTCAGAATGGTATGGGTATAAGATGAGCCTAAAAGAAACTTATGCCACTCTTTTTAAAGTTAAAACCCTAAATTATAAACAACTAGCTTTTGCCCGCGGCTTCGCTCATGTTAAACTCGGGGTAACACAAAACTCCTTCATCGCACGATAGTAATTTTCGTTTTAATTCGGTTCATAGGGACTAATAAGAAATATAGCCGCAAGAAGTATTTAAAACATTTCTGTAAACAGTATTTTTAGAGTTCCGTAGTCAAAAATGGCTAAACACGGAATCATTATATACGCGCTATGTCTGTCAGTCTATCCGTATTTCACACCCACTTTATGACGAAACTATTCAGTTTACACATTTGAATATTGGTAGGTAGATGTATTCTGTGAACTTTACGACGTTATAGAAAATATTTTCTTTTAATATTTAGGGAGGCTCTTGATACATGGAATTGATGTGGAAAATGGGTCGTTAGAATTACTTTGAGGTTCCTAAAACCATTGTTTCTCAAAGTCAATCGTTTGAAAGATATACGGTTCCAAAGTGGTAAAATAGGTGGGTTAGGCGACAACTCGCCCGGTCGAAAACTCGCCCGCGGGCGAGTTGTCCCGTTTGATCAGATGTTGGGGCCGTACTCGCCCGATTGTATTTTTATGACTGGGCCAGTTATACCCCTGAAAAATAACTAGGTGTCAAGTGGCCCACTGAAGTACGTTCTTATACAGATCTGGTAGATGCGTAATTTCTTGTTGTTTCAAAACGTCAGGAGTAAAAAAGAACCAGCTAACTAGTTGGACGTTGAGTGGCGCTTGTTTAATCAACTTTCGGCCTAGTCATTTAATTAAATGTCGTAATTCAATGAACGCGCTAGTCATTCAATGAATGCGCTAGTCATTCAATCAAATAGCAGATTCAACCAGATGACTGCGACATATTCCTACATGTATTACTTACTGAGAGTATAGTATAGAATGTGTGAAAAAGAAACTAGTTTGTTTTACTCCTGAGGATTTGGAACAACAAGAAATTACGCATCTAACAGATCTATATAAGACTGTACATCAGTGGGCCACTTGACACCTAGTTATTTTTCAGGGGTATAACTGGCCCAGTCATAAAAATACATTCGGACGAGTACGGCCCCAACATCTGATCAAATGGGACAACTCGCCCGCGGGCGTGTTTTCGACCGGGCGAGTTGTCACCTAACCCGTTTATGGGTTAGGCGACAACTCGCCCTGTCGAAAACTCGCGACAGGGCCAAATCGGTTCAGCCGTTCTTGAGTTATAAATAGTGTAACTAACACGACTTTCATTTATATACATATATAGATATGTGATACCATTACTGCCGACATAGCCAAATAACTCACATCACTAACTTGAAACAAATAAAAGTACTAAGAAAAACGAATAAATGTGAATACTAACCTCATTAGTCCACCAATTAACATCCGCCGGATAGAACACAGTGAGATCCTTCTTCCCAGGCTTGTCTTCCACTAGAGGGTTCCTTAAGTCATGTTCAGGCTGCAGAACCAAAGGGAAGCGGTGCAGCAACTTGAGGAGTGGCAGCCGCCAGATGGACACGTCGCCGTTACAGTGAAGACATACCAGCTTTGAACCGTCGGGAGATAGCTCCATTTGGACTATGAATGCCTGGAAGGAGGTTTTAATGTTACATTTTTAGACAATGTAGTCTCTATGACCTCAAATAAACTGATACTGGTCTAAACCATGGAATATCGATATATGTTCCTCCGCATCGTATTTTCCATTTACGGCGACTGAAGGCAATTCTTTTTGTTTTGAAGCATCTGTTCTAATGTGACTTGCAAGCCGAAACTTTGTCTTAAAATTCCGGTTTCAGGTGTGGCAGAATAACTGGCATGCGGGGATTTTGTAATGCATTGTCTCTTTATTTTGGAAAAATAACAAACTTAAATAAAATTACTTAAATCAAAAGATCTATATTCTTCAAATGCTATTAGTCACAAAATATCATACGTTAATAAAGTACAAATAAAAGAGGACGTATACGTGCGAGTATGTATCTGACGTATAATTATATACCTTTAACCTAAAGGTCAACGCTCATTAGAGCCACCCGGCACCCACTCCGCACCGCCTCGCCTCGTGCGGTTAGTATTCTTTATATGGATTTGTATGGGTATGCGCTCACTACATCAACTCCGTAGCGCCACCGGCTCGCCTCTGTCGTAAGCCGTCAACGCGCACTCTCTCTCACTCTCACAACTCGCTGCTCGCATGCTTGCTGCGCGTTGACTACTCGTCGCCGCGTTGACCGCGCGGCGTTCACTCATTGACGGCGCGCGGTCCGCTGGTTGACCGCGCGACGTCCACTCGTGGACGCCGTGCGGAGTGGGTGCCGGGTGGCTCTAATGAGCGTTGACCTTTATTCTACTGTTAATGTTGACCAATATCTTTTTTAATTTATGACCAGTACCAATATATATTAGGATATATTCATGAACTTGGAGATTAGAGATACATATTTTGCATGGAACATGGAACTACTGACAATTATGCATCCCTAACCTCCAACTTCTTGGTTTGATCAGATATTGAATCGGGCGGCATGACATATTCACTGCTTATAAATAAACTTACCATATTCTTAGAGTATCCAAAAGGCAAGTACAAGTTGAACCGCTCGTTGGCCAACCGCGCCTCCAACTCGTCCGACACGACGGACAACTTGTAGAACGGCTCGTCGTTGAGTATGCGCCACGCTGTGATGCCCGCGTTCAATGGAGACGACGGGTCCTGATAAATATCACGTATAAGTAATTACAGTAAACAATACTCGGTCACGCTTCCACCCGCGTTAATTATACACATAATAAGGTTTATGATTATGTTAAGCGCTATCGATATGCCTGAGGAAGGCACCACACTATTGGTGAACCAGGTACGAAAATCCGTTCGGTAGTTTTTCAATTTATCACATTCATATATTCAGACAGGACCATAAAGGAGATAATTATATACCACGTACAAAAGGCAGCGATAGCCGAGTAGATATACCAACAGACTGCTATGCAGAGGTTCGAATCCACGGCGCGCACCAACGACTTTTCGAGGTTAAGTGCGTATTAAATTGTTAATTATCGCTTGCCCCGTGCCTCGGAGAGCACGTTTAACCGTCGGTCCCGGCTGTCATGAAGATCTTTGTCAGTCGTTATGGGGAGTCAGTACCCTCAAATAAACTGATACTGGTCTAAACCATGGAATATCGCTATCCTTTTGGGTTGCGGAGGTCAGACGACAGTCGTTCTGTAGAAAAGCTGATATTCTGTCAAATCTGGTTAGACTAGTAAGCGGACCACGGGCTCCAAGGCGAAAAGTCTTGGATGCTACTGGGATAACGCTAGGACGATGATTATGATGAATTATATACCACGTACCTTTGGTTCGAATACCTAACCGGCATCGTTGCATCGATTACTAGAAACAAAGGTACGTGGTATATTTCTCCTAAAAGTATAAAAGTAACATTAATATTTTAATTCTTACCTTCACATGTCCTCTTGGCACTCCAGCGACATAGAGCGTAGAATGCGCCTCGCAGTACGCAACAGCCGCCACGCCGCCCGCGAAACGGAACGTGTGATGCAGCTTACACCCATCTGTTTGAGACACCAAGTACCCGCGGAGCTTCCCGCTGTACGTCACTACTAGGGCTTCCCAGTTCCTAGAGAAATTACAAGTTCTAATTTAAGATACGGTGTATTAGAGTATCGTTTTTTTTTAATATAGAAGCAACTCTAAGCTACATTACCATTTAGTATCCTTGACGCGCAGAGGCATAAATATAATATTAGCGACTGCATGAGTATTATCTGTGCACTCCAGACCCCCTGGTCTAGAGCAATCCTGAAACAAATTTTTGTGGTCGCTTAGAGTAAATTAATACAAAGGATTTTGTACCTTATAGCTGAGAAAGCGCTTGCTAATTTTCGGCAAAATCATGCTAACCCAATCCTAGAAAAACAAATAGTCTGGTGGTTCTTTATCAAATTACTCCGAATCCTGGAAAATCGTGAGGAAAGCTCAAAAAGCAAGCTCCTTAATTATGAGCATACCCCGCTCGCTTTTTGGAAATTTAGAATCATAGTTGGCACAGACAATATTAGGGGCGTGTCACAAGGCATCATGCTCGCGCCCAAATAATAAATATCACATCAATACATTGTTAGTATAATTGCTTTTCTAATTGTCCGATAAACGATTCTCACATGATGTCATCAGCAGATAACGATCTCATAAGAATTGTCCATCGAGACGTATTACAGGTAAAATGGTCGCCATTTGTATTTGCGGGCTAAAATATCTCAAGGAAGCCTTTGATTTCGATGACAAGAATGAAATTGCCTTCAACCCAAGTAAGTAGTTTAGATACGCGTTTTAGCAGGACATACTGTAAAATAGAGTGTTGGATACAAAACCCTGGAATTTATATTTCAGAAACATCAACTCCAACATTATGAATAAATCATGTGTCACAGGGAACTTAACATTATACAGAACATCTAGAGCTCCAGACTCATATCAACCACCATAGTGGCATCTGTGCATTCAATTAAATATCTTGATATCAGCATAAGTATTACGATTTTTATTTAAAACTTGTTGGTTCCATAGTATGTGTATCACATTTCACTCAATGATTAAATAGTGCAGTGTGGTTCATGATGGACAGTTTTATTCCTGATGAGCAAACACCATGTGTTTCCAACTAATGGTAACACCATGTATACAATATTACCAGCACTGTCCAGTAATAGTTACTATTGGAAACTTTATAGAAAAATTTTAAAATACCAAAAGGGTACCATTTTTTACATCAGATGCCTAGCCTAATTTTTACAAGAGGTATTAAAACAAAATTATACTTACAATCGGAATATTGAATAAATTGGAGGCAGTAAGATCAAAGAAACTGACAATGCCATTCCCATAGGCTAACACCACAAATGAACAGTCAGGACTCCACACTATTTTGCGCCATTGGGGATATGCATCACGGCTAACTGAAATAATTATTTTATTTTAGGCAAAATTAGTACAACTGAAAAAGCTAATTAAAAAGAATTTAAATGAGACTGTTTTTTTTCTGAATTTAAATATATTTTAATGTATAATTACTACGTTCATACCTATGATAATGAAAACATTGATACATTTAATCATGTTGTAATATAAGAACCATCACATAACTTCAAACCTATTATCCCCGAAGGGGTAGGCAGAGGTGTATTATCACTACATAGTATAAAACAAAGTCTATCTTCTGTCTATCTGTCCCTATGTATGCTTAAATCTTTAAAACTACGCAATGGGTTTCAATGCGGTTTCTTTTAATAGATAGAAAGATTCAAGTCGAAGGTTTATATGTCATGCATAACATTGCACCCATGCGAAGCCAAGGCGGGTCGCTAGTTAATTATAAGAAACTCATGCCAATAATGACTGTATTGTGATCGTTAGAACAGAATGATAGATTAAAAAAAGGAACCATATTGGTTCCTTTTTTTTTTGAAAATATTGAATAATATGATAAAATGTATAATTTGCACATATTTCATGATATAAGTACCAAATTTCTTCTTTTCATTTTGTAGTTAGTCTTACCTGTTGTCCTAGCAGCAATTGTTGCATACTCTGACCTCTTTGTCCTTATCTCCAAAATATTGTCCGTCAAAACAGCAATAACCTTGCCCTCATCGCCAAGAGCTATGTGCCATTTTTGTTGTTTCTCAATATGCCTTAAATAAAGCATAAAATAGGTACATATTATATTGTTAGGATAGAAATAAACATTAGAAATTATAACTGGTAATACATACGCTGAAACTCCATCAATCAGACTCTTCTTAGGCCCTAAGAAGTTCAACCATCGCCAAATTGCAGAAATATTCTCTGGCAAAATACTGTCCGGTTTTTGCTTAAAACAATAATATGTTCTATGAATTATCTTATGAGTATTATGGTAGTTGGATATAAATATATTTTCATATTCTATAGCAGAAGCACTAATCAATTTAGGTTGAAATAAGACATAATAAATACACTTGAAAACAAGAAATATAAATAAATACATACAATATATTCAGGTTCTGGTTTCCATTCAGAAAACACATATAATTCATGCAATATGGACTTCTTTTCTTCCATATTTGCATTTATTTACACGCGCTTTACTATTTACTACGTTTTATACTGTAATCTAGTATATTCGCACTTTCACAGAAAAAAGCCCGAAACATTGATCAATAATCGACCGTATGTTTTTGACAGTTGTCTGACAACCCATCACTTTTTACATCTTTGAGTAAAGATATAATTTCTGAACGTTACCTTAAATAAAACTACTTTTGACATTTTGTCATGATATATCATGAATGAATCACAGAGATTTTAATATATGCATGAGGTATATAAAATATGCTATAACTAAAACAAATTTATTTTACGACTTGATGTAAATAAATAAATAAATCAATAATTTTAATATTTCAACTGAACAGGAACACAATATAATTTCAGAACGCACTGTCACAACAACTGTCAAACTTCATAATCATGTCAAATTGCCAATCATTTTTTATTTTAACATTTTAACAAAGTGAAGAGCAGCTGTAGGTTACATTATAAATAAATAAAAAAATAATCGCAAAATGGATCTACTTAATGAATTATATTATAAGGTAAAATTCATCACAGGGTCCTTCTTTAAAAAAGGGTTAACCCATGAACTTGTGATAATGTATAACTTATTCTTTTTGTTTGCAGAGTGTCACCGAAAATGATAGAAATTTACGTTTCTGGGAAGAATACTTACAAAGTCTTAAATCATTAGACTTCAGTGTATATAGTGATAAGCTAAAAGTGCCAGTTCTTGTGCCAGTTGGAAGTAGAATTATGTTTAGGGGTGAACTAAAACATACCAATGAAGTAACTGTTGCCCTGGGGGCTGATTACTTTGTCAAATGTTCATTGAAACAAGCAGATGTACTCAGACAACACAGGGTAAAAGGTAATGTTATTGAACCTGCTCTTACCTGAAACTTATTTGATGAAAATTCTACATGACTTACTTTTACAGCAATATCAACAAAATTAAATTAAACTAAATTCAGACACAACAAAATACATTTCTTCTCGATACATGTTACATTGTCTTACATTTCTATAATACAATAGCCAATCATAAGAAATTGACAAATTAAGATAAGTCAACAACATCCTCTTTTTGATGTCTGTACTCTCAAAGTATGGATGATATTTCAATATTTAAATAAAATCTTTCTAAATATTTCAGGTGCACAAGAAAAGGTTGATATTTTTAATAGAGAAAAAGAATATTTACAGAATCAAATGTCATTCACAAAACAAACTGTTTATGATGATCAAGGAAAGGAAATTATTGAATTTCACACTGAAGAAGAAGATAAAGCTTGGAGAGAAAAGCATAAGGCAAATGTAAAAGAATATATGCAGAAAAAGGGAAAAGAGCAAAAAGTTGAAAAGCCCAAAGAAGATATTACAGATGAGGAATTATGGAACCGGCTAGAAGAGCTAGAACTTCAAGAAGAATTAGAGAATGAACTGAACAACATGGATGATGACAATGTTAGTTTACCAAGTTTAAGGAACAGCAAAGAATCTTTTGTTGTTAAAGAAGAAGAGGACATAAAAATAAAACATGAACCTGCAAGTGATACTGGAATGAAAGACAAAGATAAAGCTGAAAAAGAAATGAGAAACAAAAAGGTAACATTTAGAGAATCAAAAGCACCTGAGCAACCCACAAAGCTTGATTTACTTCAGCAAGTCATTGACAGACAAAATGAATTAGATGAAAAGTTGCAAGAGTTGAAAAATAGGGAAAGAAGTCAAACTAAGACTGAAAATGATTTAATGTCAAGGTTAGATGAGCTGGAACAACTTGATGAACTTGAAGATGAAATGGACAGGTATAGCATTCAAACAACAAAATTTAAGTTTTATTTGATCCTTTACATGTTTATGGCCAGTCATCCACTGTCCAGTGGAGAGGCTTATATCCAGCACTGGACTATGGCAGGCTGATGATGATGATGATCCACTGTCTGATAAAGTTCTTGTTAAATTAATTTTTCAGATAACTTGTACAATCCTTCTTCCAATATTGATTTTATCTGGACGATAAGCTGAAACTAGACCTTAATACATTATAGACACTATGTGTTTCTAGAATTTAAATTCAAAGGTGGATTTTTCAGGTTGGATGACATTATTGAAAATGAAGATGTTGAAGAAAGTGAAGATGAAGAATTAAACAGGTCAGATACTGCAACTAAAGTGCAGAGGCGAGTTTCCTTTATTGATGAAGATGATAGTGAAACTTTAAATCTTACTTTTAAGCACAGTGATACAGAACCAAATAATGAACCTTATGATCCAGAAAAGGGCATACAAAAACCCAGTGATCTTTACAAAGTACATGCCAATCTGTTTGGGGCAGGAACCACATCTATTCTGAAAAAGAAGAAGTATGTTCCAAATAATGACATGCCTGATATATCAACCATTAAACCAGTTATAAAAGTTCAGAAGGATACAACGAAACAAGTTGAACAATTATCAGCTAAACAAGATGAAGTTAGTCATCAAACAATTGTTGTAAAAGATGTTGTAGAAAAAGTAAGCCAAGGAGATAATAAGCCACAAAGTGATGCAAAACCTATGAGTTTATTTAAAAAGAAAAGGATGCAAAATAAATCTTAAATTACACTATCTTGTTCTCTTTTTTATTCCAATAATAATTTAAGCTTCATCAAGTGCTGTCTAATGAAAATAATCAATTATTTAAGTGTCATTCTCATATCTTTTATGTTTCTTATTGAGTTTTATATTGTATCACAAATTTTTCTGACACTGAAACTAAAAAAACTCCAATTGCTCAAATGTTGTACAGCTATGCTGAATCCACATACCGTTTTGTCAATAATGTGCCTGTGTGGTGAATATTGGTAATCTAAAGAGTTTGTTTGGTTGAATGTGCTTATCTTAGGAGCTACTGGTTCATTTTCAATACATATTATTGTCTTAGCCCATTTATCGTAATAAGCTTCACGCTATTATAACATCACCAGTACTTCTAAATAGTGCAGATGTAACCGCGGGCTCAGATATAGTATGATGTATCTATAATACATACTATTGGCATTTAGAATATTATTTTAAACTAAATATTATAGGTTGGTAGAGGTATCAGCGGGCATATCAGAACGACCGAGCATGCTTAGCCGGTCTGACGGTCTGATACGCTTTCATATGTAGCTAAAGGAGAGGCAGTGAATTACATTAAATAAAAGAGGTATGGTGGCTCGAGGTCGTGGATACATACTGACTAATTTAGGCAGCCGGCAGTTCCTCCAGAATGGAGTTCTCTTGAAAACTTCTCTCCAAACATATAAAGTACTCTGTGCTCCAAACACCTAAGGTAACACCAGCGTCAGGCACGGCAGGTAGTGTGCGCTATAGTGTTTAGAGCGTAAGGGATTCGGGCCATGTCAGTAACTTTTACTCGTATACCTGGTGCTTAGTTATGTAAATTGAGTGTATTTCTTATCTTTGGCATCACGACCAACGAAGGTCGTGAAAGTTGTTTTTCCTTTTCTATTCAGATCAAGTAAAACTCAACGTTATGCGAACTTTATTTACTTGACCTGACCTGCATCTGTATCTGAGTTTTACCAAATTTTAAATTTCTAAACGGATTCTTCAAATTAATTGCTGAACGTAATTTTATTTTATTGACATATTTGACAGGGCCTTATTTTGAGGTTATGTTGTGCTTTGAAATCTGAACCAAAATTGAAATTAAAATACGATACATTTAATTTTCTATTATAAAAATAGTGAAAATGCTGTCACGTAGCTGGAGGCATCTATGTCGGCGTTATTCTCAAGCTGCTACATTTAGAACCAATGAAAACTCCCCCGTAAGCTGATTATAACATTTTAGTTTACAAAAAAAAATTGGTGACTATTTTTAACAAATTTTACCATCACTGACTCGTCTACCTAGCACTATGTTAGTTGCAACCCGAGGTTCGCTTACTAGTCTAACCGGATTTGACTGAAAATAACCTTTTCCACAAAGCGAATCAGGGATGTTAAGGATATCCATATCCGTAACCGAAACTATCGGATATCCGAAATAAAAATATATCCGTATCCGTAACCGAATCCGAAATAAATGATTCGGATAGTTTCGGATAGGGGCGGTATCTAAATGAGACTCGTTAAGATAACGTTTTTGATCAGACCAGTGACACGCCGCGCGCGTCCTATGGATTGATGGTTTTATTTTGTTGTTCAAGTCATAACTAGTCAGCAATTTAATTATAGGTACTTGCGCTCAGTAGTTTCGGCTGTAGAGTGTCTGTCAGTCAGTCAGTAACGCAGGGATTTTATATATACAGATGAAAGCGATTCGATTGCAAATAAAAGCTTTTACACAAACTCGTAGTCTCTTTTCTACCCTCTTACAGGAATAATTACCAAAATACATGTATTTATGTTCGCTAACTTCATTTTCAGATCCAATAAACAAAGTATGAAGTTAAACCCTTGAAGTATTAAAAGGGTTTCATACAAATTCTGACTCCACTTTTTTTCCACTTAGGGTAAGAATTTCCAAAAAGACTTTCTTAGTGTTCATTAACTTACTCCATTTGAGGAAGCAACATACAAAGTTTAAAGTTAATCCTTTGAAGGAATAAAAAGTTATATACGAACTCTGGCGAACTGTTTCACCCCCTTAGGTAGGGAATTTCCAAAATTCCTCTCTTAGCGCGCCCCTGCACACCTCAAGGAATTCATATGTCAAATTTTACATACTTGCGCTCAGTAGTTTGGGCTGTAGCGTGTCTGTCAGTCAGTCAGTAACGCAAGGATTTTATATATTAAGATATACAGATTTGTGTGTAATTTTGATATTCCTTAAAAATCTAATATCCGTAACCGGAACTATCCGAAACTATCGGATAATCCGAAATAATTTTATATCCGTATCCGAAACCGATATAAAATTGTTCCAATATCCGTATCCGTATCCATATCCGAAATTCCATATCCTTAACATCCCTGAAGCGAATACCTGTCTGATTACCGCAACTCACAGGAATAAATATATTACATGTTTGTAACTGACTGACTCCCTATAACAACTTTCAAGATCTTTATGAGAGGCGGGACCGACGGCTTAACGTGCTCTCTGTGGCACAGGGGCAAGGGATAATTAACAATTCAAAACTCCGAAAAATCAGTGGTGCGCGCCCTGTATTCAAACAATGCCCAACGCTCATATGTGCAATGTGCGCGGCGCACACAGATTCCAGAGTAATTAGGGCGCCGCGCTCTGGGTGAAATGCGTTAATTATTAAAATTACTTTCGAAAAAGGATGAAGAAGAGGCGCTTGATAGATTTCGCACACAGGCGCCGGATTAAGTCGGCGCAGCCCTGGCTGTTGGCAATACCAACAGACTGCCAACAAACATGGCAGTCTGTTGGTTCACTAGGCTATTGCTGCCTTTTTTACATTGAAAGTGAAACAACAATAAGTATAGACAATTTGATCTTTTGCAGACCCAGCATAATGAAAAACAAGTGGGTTTATTTTACACCATGAATCCTGAACTATGCAAACAACTCTTTGGTCATGGGGGGCTCCCCAAAAGCTTCTTGAAACAAACCAAGACATTTACAGAAACATCTTTAATGGTTCGCCAACCTGCACTGGACCTCATGGATTGCATAAAAGCTACCAACATGGATCAACCTGTCATCCGATATGTACTTTGTATCCTTTGAATAAGAGACTTCACTTTCAGATGTAGATGCAGTCAAGGGCTTAGGGATTTAAGTAACTCCTAAAACTGGTGCACTTTTTTTTTTTATTCTATTTTATTTAAAGGGACACTTTATACATAGTAAATGTCGGTCCCATCGTACCCTAAACACGTACATATACTTATCAAATAACTATCAATTTAAAATAAACCAGGTGCACTTGTGATAAATTACATTTTAGCATTTCACCTACCCTTATGGTCACCACCAGGTTTAATTAAGTCCAGAAACCAAATTCCTGAGTGTGCTACTGTATCACCAGAAAAAAACTTCTTTATTCAACCAAAACTATTAAAGTACTTAAAGCCAGTTCAATAGAAATTTTGTAATATATAATAACTACTTATGTGTTGATAAACTGTGTTTATTCCTTGTAGGCTTGTATTTATTTTATTGTACCTTGTACCTTATTATTACAAAATAGTTTCCTGAGCAGTATTCTAGATGGTGAAAAAGGCACAGGAAAGTCACTGACTTTGGCCCACCTGTTGCATTATGCACATGAAGATGGCTACCTTATAGTACATGTTCCTTGGGGTAAGTAAATTAATTTATTAATGAGGAAAATATATTAAATCATAAAATAACATCAGACATTCTATCTGAATATTCTTAAATTATAAGATCCCTCAAGTATTAATAACCATGTCATGTAGTCAATCTGGAGCATGTAGCTTGTATTTTTTAATTTTCCAACTATATATTTTTGTGCACAGTGTCTGAATGGCTAAGAAGAGTCCCTCGCCACAAAGAGATGTCTAACTCTCCAACGCACGAGGGTTTCGTCGACCTGCCACTTGACGCAGCTGCATGGCTCATACACTTCAAGACACAAAACCAGGCTTTACTCAAGAGTGGAGATGTAAGTTAACACAACATAACTTCACGCCTTTATTCCCGAAGGGATAGGCAGAGGAGTATTACACACCCACACTTAGCCAGTTATGTTTCGGTCCCAATGTAATAGGGGGCGAGTCTATTACCATCTACCAGGCACATTATTAAGCGAGAGATAATTAACATATTTAATGCACACATAACTTCAAAAAGTCAGAGGTGTGTGCCAGGTGTACCTGGGGTTCGATCTGCCGAGACCATCATCTCTTCAGTTCGTTACGATCGGCTTCGATCAAGATGATATCAATTATAGGGATTTTTTAATCTGTAGCGCAGCTGTCCTCCCTCCTGCCTCGCTTTGGTAACGCCCATGCATACACCACTGGGCTATCGCCGAGATGCAAATTAGATGTTTAAAACATTTTTATTTACACCTATTCCTGAACTGAAAAAGACAAGAGAAAGTAAGTCACAGATTGGTCAGATAACCAATCTGATGCGTTTACGGCTTGCCTACGAAACCAACATTATTTTTCTTTTTCTCCAGCTAAAAATATCCAATGAATATGTGTGGAGCAAGCGCGAGAAGACAGAGGTGGGCTCACCGCTGTCAGAGCTGGTGGACCTCGGCATCAACCGCGTCAAATACGCATGTGACGTCATCGATGCGCTCGTCGACGAGATCAAGGGACTGTCCAACAGTAAACAGTGAGTGACATAGCAAAATCTAATAGTGAATATCTAAGCACTGTTGAACAGTAATTTGACACTGGGCAACTACATACACTAAGTACATAAACTAACTACAACACAAAGCAGTGGGCCAGTGGGTAACTTCACACTGTCTAACACAAACACGTGAGTAACTTAACACTGTCTATCACAATGCAGTGAGTAACTTGACACTGTATATCACAATGCAGTGAGTAACTTGGCACTGTATATCACAATGCAGTGAATTACTTGTCACTGTCTATCACAATGCAGTGAGTAACTTGACACTGTTTATCACAATGCAGTGAGTAACTTGACACTGTTTATCACAATGCAGTGAGTAACTTGACTCCGTCTATCATAATGCAGTGACTAATTTGACACTGTCTATCACAATGCAGTGAGTAACTTGACACTGTTTATCACTATCCAGTGAGTAACTTGACACTGTCTATCACAATGCAGTGAGTAACTTGACACTGTCTACCACAATGCAGTAAGTAACTTGATACTGCTTATCACAATGCAGTGAGTAACTTGACACTGTCTATCACAATGCAGTGAGTAACTTGACACTGTTTATCACAATGCAGTGAGTAACTTTACACTGTCTATCACAATGCAGTGAGTAACTTGACACTGTCTACCACAATGCAGTAAGTAACTTGATACTGCTTATCACAATGCAGTGAGTAACTTGACACAGTCTGTCACAATGCAGTGAGTAACTTCACACTGTCTACCACAATGCAGTAAGTAACTTGATACTGCTTATCACAATGCAGTGAGTAACTTGACACAGTCTGTCACAATGCAGTGAGTAACTTGACACTGTTTAACACAAAACAATGAGTAAGTTGATACTGCCTAACACAAAACAGTGAGTAACTTGACACTGTTTATCACAGTGCAGTGAGTAACTTGACACAGTCTATCACAATGCAGTGAGTAACTTGACTCTGTCTAACACAAAACAGTAAAGCCGGGTCTCCACTAGGCAACATTTGGCGCGCGACACGTGACGCTCAACATGTACGCCAACGCTGCACAAC
This sequence comes from Euclidia mi, assembly GCA_944739405.2. Lineage (NCBI taxonomy): Eukaryota > Metazoa > Arthropoda > Insecta > Lepidoptera > Erebidae > Euclidia > Euclidia mi. The sequence continues at coordinate 82,178,529 of OX123189.2, forward strand.
AGCGCGCGATGTTGCCAGCTGGCGCGCAACATTACGCGCAACATGACGCGCGGCTTGTTGTTTGTTAAAGAGCATCGTTAGTTGAGCATCAATTGTTGATGTTATTTTGTAGGTATTTTCTAACCCACCAACGTGGTTTTTTTCTTTTTGATACATTTTTCGATAAAATTATAACCACTGCCACTGAAATCAACACAAGTTCCTCTGGCGCCATGTTGTCGACTACTGACGTCGTAAAGTAGTAAATGTGTAGACAGACAACGTTGTTCAACAAAAGTTCCGCGCTGATTTTCAACATGTTGGGCAACTTGCTGTGCAACATGTTGCGCGTCAATTGTTGCCTAGTGGAGACTCGGCTTAAGTTGATACTGCCTAACACAAAACAGTGAGTAATTTGACACTGTTTAACACGAAACAGTTAGTTTCTTGACACTGTCTAACTCTAAAAACTGAGTACATACATATCGTCACGCCTTTTATCCCCGAAGGGGTAGGCAGAGGTGTATTTCTACACCCACTTTTCGCCAGATATACTTTAGTCCCACGTAATAAGAGGCGAGCCTATTGCCGTACCTGGCACATTTCCAGACTCCGTGCTGCTACTGAGAATTTCGTGACAGAAAAACCCAATAACACTGCCCGACCCAGGAATCGAACCCGGGACCTCCCGATCCCACGCGCACATTTATGCCGCTAGACCAACGAGGCAGTCAAAAACTGAGTAGCTTTATAGTATCTAGCACCAAACAATTATTAACTTGACAGTGACTAGCATGAAGACTATCAAATAGTACATTAACACCAAAAAATAAGTGTAACTTCACTAGTGTCCGACCGAAGGTCGATTTTTGGCCGAAGCCGAAGCCGATTAATCGGCAATCGCCACAACCTTCGGCCGAAGCCGAAGCCGAAGGTTTATAAGTTCTTAGTAAGTTTGTTCAATATGGACAATATTGTCTACAAGCTACAATTAATATCATAAATTATTTCAAAACTTCAATATTGACTGTCTCACACAAATACAAAACACTAAAAAAGAAATTTAAAGAAAAACAAAAATCCCAACTGCGTAAAAAATAATTTAAAGAAATACGTATAAAATATAACTTAAATAAAAACTAAAAAGAAAGAAACAAGGCCAGTCGTTTAGAATTCTAATGCAGAACAGCGACTCACAGTCGGGGCCCATTCAAATTTTACCAATCAAATGTTCCCAAGGGGCCGTGTGGTTGACGGCATAGAATACAAGTGTCACCACCCCCTATCTTCCCGTGGGTGTCGTAAGAGGCGACTAAGGGATAACACGATGCAAATACCATCTTTGCGTAGAGACGGAAAACTCGACATCAAACCCTATACGACTGCCTCGTTGGTCTCGCGGCATAAATGTGCGCGCGGGATCGGGAGGTCCCGGGTTCGATTCCTGGGTCGGGCAGTGTTATTGGGTTTTTCTGTCACGAAATTCTCAGTAGCTGCACGGAGTCTGGAAATGTGCCCGGTACGGCAGGCTCGCCCCCTATTACGTGGGACTAAAGTATATCTGGCGAAAAGTGGGTGTAGAAATACACCTCTGCCTACCCCTTCGGGGATAAAAGGCGTGACGATATGTATGTATGTATGTTAAGTTATTTTCTTTACGAATTTTTTTAAAATTATTTTTTACGCAGTCGGGTTTTTTTGTTTTATTTTTTTTATTTTTTTATTTTATACTTTTTAGTTATTCACTGTATTTTTGTTTGATTATCGTTTCTACTTGAAGTAAAAATTTAAATCAATAAGTAACAACATTAGCGAGAATTATTTTTTTGTTAAACAACTTTAAATAGTTATATATTCTAAACTATTATTTAAAATGAAAAATGATAAAATGAACCTAAAGATGATTTTAAAATACCTATTCAACGACACCCCACATTAGGCATGAGACCGATATATCAAAACGAAACTGAAATCCGATTGCAGTCAGAAATCGTATCGTATCGATATTCCAATATGAGAAAACCGATTTTAGAAAACGTAAAACAATACCACGATAACGCAAACAATCTAATCCAAACCAAACGGAAACTGTGCAAGCGCAACCAAACTACAAAGTAAATCTAAAGCTTACGATTTCGATAGTTTTCATATTCATTCGTTCTCTTTCACTCTACCCAACGACTACTTAGTTAGAATGAGAGAGAGCGAATTTCATATCCTTTTCTTTCTTACTTAGTGATCCGTTTAAAGAGCAAAAGAGATGAAGCGAATATCGATCGTTGCCAAGCAAGCCAGTCGTAGTACCTAGTGCGTTATGGATTTTGGCGGTTTTATGAATTGCAGATTGAATAGAAAAAATAAAACTAAACATCGAGGCGATAAGATCTAATTCAGATTGCAACTATTTAATGTTTGTTTTGAAAAATGCAAATAGTTTTAATAGTTATTAGGGATTTATGTTTGGAGAGTTTTGAGTTTGACTTGATCAATGATTATTTGTTCACTTGACCTAGGTGACACGTGCAGTGCGGTGCGCGCGTAATAATAATAAAATTAAGTACCTATATTTGGTTTTCGTGAAAGTTATACTATTAGGATTTAAAAAGTTTTATTGTTACGTTGTTAGGATTGTAAAGTGTAAATAAATAGAAACAATTGGTGTTGCGTAATTTTAGTTTGTTTGGCGACTGAGTTTTTTAACAATTAGTTTTAGGTAGTTAGTAGGTTAGGATTGTAAAGTGTAAATAAATAGAAACAATTCGTGTTGTGTATTTTTAGTTTGTTTGGCGACTGAGTTTTTTAACAATTAGTTTTAGGTAGTTAGTAGGTTAGGATTGTAAAGTGTAAATAAATAGAAACAATTCGTGTTGTGTAATTTTAGTTTGTTTGGCGACTGAGTTTTTTAACAATTAGTTTTAGGTAGTTAGTAGGTTTTCTTTTTCAATATGTCACGCAAACCAAGCGAAATATGGACGCATGACATGACAATACAATAAGAATTCGATTGTTTGCGTTTGTCTACGCAACTAGTAACTACGCTCGTCCGGCTCGTCGCTCCGACATCCGCTACAGAAATCGATTTCTAAAATCGGTTTTTGAAATCGATTTCAGTATCTGAAATCGAATTTGTATCGGTTTGCGGAAAAATCTGAAAACGCCCATGCCTACCCCACATGACATAGTTTATCGCATTTTTTTTTTCATTTTGACAATATGGCGTCTGGTTGTCGCTGTGGTGAATTTTGATTACTGTCATGTCTTAAGTGACACTCGCAAGGTTAAGACGATTCGATTGACGTAAGAATACTAAGAATCATCAAAATTGGCCTACGCATTTGGTCTCTAGAACGCCACATAGAAACAAACATACATGCATACATACATACATAGACTAATAAACACATTACCCTCCTTTGCGTCGCGCAGTCGGGTAAAAAAGTAGGTACATGTGTTTAAAAATACGTACGAACTTGTCTTGACGCACACACAATGTGATAAAGTTGACAGTGACTAACCACGGTGGCCCCTGTAAACACGACCAGTCCGCCGCGCTCTCGCTCACTCAGTCTTTCGTAATAGTTCGTTCAATTCCGACGATTGCTCGGACCTTCGGCGACACCTTCGGCTTCGGCCGGGTTTTGGGCCGAAGCCGAAGGTTTCGCCGAAGATGGTTTTTTTGGCCGAAGGTGGCCGAAGCCGAAGCCGAAGCTTCGGTCGGACACTAAACTTGACACTGTCTAACATAAAACAGTAAGTGACATGACAATGTCTTACAAGACACTATAATCACTTTGACATTGATAACAGCCATCTTTGAATACAGTGACTTAACACTGTCTATCAGCAAAGAGCTCAGATATTTACATAGAGGCGCATTTCCTATGGACGCTCTGAAGACAAACTTTCTGCGACCCAAATTGCCGCCTTGGCGGTGAGGCAGTCGCACTGCGGCAGCTGTCTCTCTCTCTCCTCCAGTGTATTTTAACTACGCGAGCAAGAGAGACGGAGAACGACGCCAGCGCCGCCGACGTCGCCAACTACGAACTAAACTGGGGCTGGAATTGGCACACGAAATCCTTAAGGACTGCGGTTCTATGTATAAATCTGTAGTCATTGCTTTCAGTAAATTATTAAATAAATTGTTGTAATTCCAGGTGCAAGACATTTGTGGCCATTGATGGATTCAACAGTTTCTTCTATCCTCTGACACGATTGAACACACCCACCAAGAGAAAAGTTAAACCTGATGAAGTCACACTAACTTCCAGTTTCATGAAACTTACTAAGAATGATTGGGTAAGATATTTAAAATAATAAGTAGTCATACTATTAAGAGTAATGAATGTAGAGGAAGGGCGTGAGGTTTGCAAGGATAGAAGCAAGTGGCGATCTGTTGTCTCTGCCTACCCCGACGGGAAAAAGGCATGAGCATATGTATGTATGTACTATTATAAAACTTACAAAAGCGGATTGTCGGTAAATTGAGTATTACTGAAATTGGACCATATCATGGTAATAAATTGTTTATTTTGACATTTAATTTTTGTTTCATCAAAATCCATTTATTGTATGGCAAGTAATGTAAAAATTTATTTTTGGTGCGTTTTATGGTTCTTATGCAGTCTGCTAGTTTCAAGTTAGGTGATAGTCAGTTTCTCAGTTTGTAAATACTATATATATTTTTTTTTTTGCTCAAACAAAAGGTAATGTTCCTAATTGGAAATTTAACATCATTTCTAAAATACTGAAAGGTATTGATATATAATTAATATTGTTTTCAATTCATTTTACAGACAAATGGTGTCATTGTTATCACCGCAGATCAATTGGCTGTCCCTGAAGATCACAACGAAAGCTATCTTCCTAAATACTTACTGTACAAAAAGGTAAAAATGAGACTATTATTCATATGTTCATCACTTCTTGACAATATTCAGTTATGTTGAAATTGATAAAGAAATTAGGCAGCCCTATAAATTATTTCCATACATGCACACAATGAATTTATTCATATTTCAAACTTAAAATAAAAATATTTAATCCAATAGAGGCACCACTGTGCAATTGTTGCAATAAAAAGTAAGGTGAACTCTTAAAACATGGTCATTTAAGTGCTTTAATTTATTTTCAATTTCTTGTCCACAGGGCTTTGAGCATCTAGACCCATTTGTACCAATTGAAGTAGGCAGATACTCAGACAAGGAGTTCCTAACATGTGTGAGCTACTATAGAGACAGGCTCTGGTTGAGAGGGCCCACAGAAATCGAGAAAGAGCTCAAGTTTACCAGTGCATGCAATCCTTATAGGTTTATGGAACAATGTGCACCTTTGTAATGTAGATTTTGTATTTAAGATTAATATAATGTTGTAGTTGATATCATGACTTGTTTTATTGCAATGCAAATCTCAATCCTATTGCATATCCAATTTTAGTATGAAAACTCATCTCAAAGTTCATTAAGTGTATACTTAGCATAAAGAATATAGTTTAACTTTAAAGTCCTAATTTTTCTACCCATGACTGTAGTCATGGGTAGAATAAATAATTAGAATATATATAATATAAGCAATAATTAGAATATAGAGGTTTACTTGCTAACTTTGAAGTACCATGTATGCCAGTCATAAAAGCTAACAATTTACAAATTAACCTATGATACCCTATCATGTCAAAGCTTTATACAAAAACAATGATATTTTGTAACTTGAGGGCTAATATAATGCTAAATAATAAGCCCTTGCATTGATTTTAATAATTTATTTTGCTGAACATAATATCTACAGAGTTAGCGCTTACAACAAAAACCTTATACATTATAACCAACAATGCGGCGTTTGCCGATGCACTCTCCGACGTAGAACCAGAAAATAACCTCAGCACCAACTAGTACATTCAGGGTAGCTTGCTTGACAGTTTGATTCTTCCATGCGCCGCTCTTTGCGCTAGACAACAGTTTGCCGATGCCAGCCTTGATCTGAGGAATTTCGCTTAGCTTGGGTGGTGCCAGCTCTACTCGCGCATACTTCATGAAGATATTGAACTTGGGTCGGGCAGCGGCGACACCCGCTGTAAAAGATACTTTATTTATATAAAGATACTCTATGTTACTTTATTGATTACCTGACTTACGGTAACTGTTCGAAACTACCTAAAAATACGAAAAAATTTAATAATTTCAAAGAAAATTGGGTTGAACAGTGTCCATATAACCTTCAAAATGATATAAACTGAATTACATAATAACTATTGTAAGTATAACAAGACATGTTAAATAAATTACGCATGAATCAGAAACTACAGTTACATTTAACCCACCGTTAATGAGACTCGGTATCTTGCCAACTGCTGCCATTTCGTTAATTTAATCAAAACAATTGAGTGCTAAATTAAAAATTGATTTCGGAATAGTAGAAATGGAAGAATACCGATCTGTCAAATGTCAAATCTGGCTGGCTAATTCTTCAACTGACGTTTAAAGTGATGTAAACATCAAAACGAAAAAAATATATAATTCGACTAAGTGTCAGTATTGCCAAGCTCAAACAAACATTTCTGGAGGCATGAATGGTATTGTTTATTTTTAGGTAGTAACATTCATAATGCTACGTCGATGTTTTACTGTCAAAAACGCATTTGTCAAGTGGAACCGGCGATCATAGTATTTATTAGAGAATTAGCTAATTATTATTAGGAAATAAGTGTGTTAACATTAAACTAAGGTGGACTCGAATTTATTAAAACACTGAAATGTTTTTGCGCGGTATGTTGTTCATATTTTCTTACATACAATGTGATCAATAGCGTGGCACACATCTAAGCATTCATTTAGATATTCACCGTATATAGTAAAGAATACATCAATTTTGTACGATTTTAGTACGTATACATGAGCTTCCAGCTATATTATATCGATATTTGATGGGTAATTAAAGTAAAAATTATAAGGACACGTCAGTGTTATAGGGAGGACGCCGGCCATATCAATCGTAACTTTACAGGTTATTCTAAATAAATTGCCAATATACATTTGCGTTATCCTGTCACTTTTTACTTTCAGCGGCGTTCCTGCTATTAGTAAGTATATCATCTCTAAGCAATGCCAACACACTGCAAGGGACAATAGATCTGAAGAGATTGCAGGCTATTCTCCAGGAGAATGTGAGGAGTAAAGATATCACATCTCTGTACTACTCTATCAAAGGACTGGCAGAATTAAATGCTGAACTGCCCAATGTCTGTGAGGTAAGTATCATTGTTTATATACTAAATAGTAATAAGTGAATAGTATCAGCACACACCTTGCAATTAAGTGGGTGTTGATTTGAATTCATCATTTGATAACTGAATGTATTCGCTCTAGGAAATAGAAATAAATGTAATATACATTTCTGAAATCATTGTCATTTATTATAAAACAACAACTTTCATCTCTCATTATAGGACATCAAAAACATTAAATATGATTTGAAAAACATTGAGCAAGTGTTCCAATTGGCGAATGCTGCAGCCATTGCTGGCTGTCAGAACTTCTTGAAGCCAGATGTGGTGACAGCAGCGGCTCAGGTGCTAGACAAGAAGGATGCCACCATTCCTGAGATATACCATGCTGTATATACATTGAAAGCACTGGGAAAAGGTTCAGTGTATGACAAGGAAGATGCCTTGAAGAATCTTATTCAGCTGTTGAAGAAAGATGATTCTCCTGCTAAGTAAGTCTTTCTTTATTTATAGATCAGTATGTAAACAATACAATTAGACTCCTTGGCTGATAGCTATGAAGGATAGAGAACCAATCAATTGTTTTAATATTATTCATAGACAGAGATAGAGTAAAAAAAAGTTTCAATTCTTAATTTAACTGGTAAACATACCTGCCAGTATTGTTTTCATTTTTGGAACACTTATTTTATCATGGTTTGTTACACAACCATGAAACAGAAATAATTATAATAGTACTATCCACAGTCAAAATGTAATTGAAGGTAGATTTCAAGGTCACAATAATAACAGATGTAGTTGATTACATTCAGCTTCAGTTAATATGTCTAATATTTATATGGCATGAAGCATTTACCTAGTTGGTGTTTTGTATAAAAAAAAGCTCCTTTATCAAGTAACATTGTAACATCATCCAACACCTCAAACTGCCTGTGACCACCAGAATGGATTGTCACCATACATATTTAACATTGAAAATTCTACTTCAATGAATATTGAAATAAATAGCTCTATAAAGTTGCTATCTAGTTGCTACCAATCTCATATACTTAATTGCCAACAAATCTATTTGTGCCTAATTTAAAACACTTATTTGTTGATGATCAGTAAAATTGGTCCTTTGTTTTTATAATAGAGATTATTAGGATTTTCAAATCAAATGTGTACAAAGAAATACTGGCATGTCTTATTTTATTATCAAGAGGGAAAGTTTTGCTAATCTTGCTAATTTTGTAAAATGAAATACTAAATAAATGTCAATGTTTGAATGTTTTATCGTACTTACATATTTAACAACTAACCAATTATATATAATAAATTGCCCAAAAGTTGGAAAGAGAAAACTATACCACAACTTAAACACACAATAAAATTATTTTTGGCGCAAAAAGCCTACTAGCTGTATAACAGAATTTTTAAACGACTCATTGTGACTGTTATAGGAAAATAAATATGAACCATGATAATATCTAACTTATAAATGTTATTTTAATTGAAGGTACAAAGGACTGTAATGCAAATCATAATAATAATAAAATTTAATGTAATGTGTGACATTGGAAAAGGAAAATAATGATAAATAAATAGATAATAATTATAATAAAATTTAAGACAATTGATATTAGTGACTGTTATTTAATGTATACTTATATAATTTTAAAGTAATTAATGAAATAATAAGTCAATAAAATTGTACATAAGATATTTGCATGTCATGAGAAATGACAGACATGTCATGAGCCACTTTTAGTAATTAATACCTTGCATACATGTATTATCTAATGCTGTATGTCATACACATGTCTGAGCAAATAAAATTTCTTATTCTTACAACTGACAAGGAAACCCTAATATCCAGTCTCATAATGTCTCCAGTAACCATAAATGGAAACACTACACAACAGCTAACTCATTAGGATTACAAAATGGTTTTGGTCATTATAAACATACAGTTCTATTTTATCAATATGTAAAGGTATACTAAATATCTGAATCTCTTGTGCAGCTACGGCTACGTGTTCGCGTTGTGCGAGCACATGGGGTGCGGCGCGTGGACGGCGTCGCATGCGGAGGGCGTGCTGCTGGCGGCCGACGAGAGTGACAACAAGGCGCTGCACTTCGAGGGAGGCCTGCCCGTCACATCCAACCTGCTCGCCACCATCACGAGGTATGTGACATGCTTTTAATATTATATTTCTACTGTACATTATGTGACAATTTTCAAGTTCAGTGGTGAACAGAAACAATAGTGGACAGTATATTAGAATTAGTGTAAAATCTACTGTACGTCATTTCTTTATTGCATAGTTATAGAAACAAATTAGTACTGTAGAGTGCTGATAGTGAGGAAGTGTTAGTTAGTTAGTTAGTTGGTCGTGGGTTTTCCGCACTTAGCCACTTATTTGGGCCATTGTGCGTATGTGGCGACTTCATTGACGCCGACTACTCATACCACCTTAGTTCCTTCCAGAAAGCCATTAGTTGGCTGGTGTCGTTTAAAGCTTCACTCATGGTTCTGGGGTTGTTCAGCAGCTTTGCCCGTTGATCGCTCACACTTGCACAGTGCAGAATGACGTGAGCGGGTGTTTCTTCGGTTTCCATGCAGCCCCTGCACAGTGGGCTGTCCGTAACGCCTATGTTGAATAGGTGCTTGTTGAGTGGACAGTGGCTGGTTATTATGCCCGTCAGATGCTTTAGTGTTTTCCTATTAGAATGCAGCAGCTTGTGTGAGAGTCGCTTGTTCAAGCAGGGGATGGCATCTTTTGTTTGTCTGCATTCTTTTATGTTTGCCCACTGTTTTTCGTGTTCATGTGCGGTTCTCTCACGTAGCCACGTTTTGATTTGGCTTGCTGGTATCGGTACAATCGGCTCGGGTCTCATTATCATTGTGTCCGATCCTTGCCGTGCCAGTTGGTCTGCGGCGTCATTGCCTGCGGAGTTGCTGTGGCCTTTAATTCCATTGCAGCGTAACCCGATTCTTCTCTGCAATCTTTTGCAGCTCTAGGTGGCATTCCATGATAAGGCCGCTTTTAAAGCAGTTGCTGCCTAGAGCTTGTAGTACAGAGGCACTGTCCGTGATAATGCGTATAGCCAGGTCACTTACGTTCCTAGACGCGATTGCTGTTGCGGCTCTTGCTATCCCAACACACTCGGCTTGGAATATGGTGTTATGGGTGCCAAGGGATGTTGAGATGTTGATATTTAAGTCATGGGAGAATACGCCCGCACCCGTCCCATACTTCGTTTTTGAACCGTCTGTGTATACTCTGACTTCGTGTATACCAGAGCAGTCTTTGTGTTCCTCCTGCAATTGGATGCGATATTTTTTGTCAAAGACAAAAGTTCTAGGGATGAGATCGCAAGCGGCCTCTAGCATCGGGATCTCTTTGGTTAAGAGGCCGTTCCAAAATTCACGGACTGCGTGAATAGGTATTTTACGCCAAGCGCGCGGGCAACGCGATCGAGGTGTCAATGTGTGCGTCTGTGTAGCCCAACAAAATCTACCTTGCAGTGAACTCACGGAGACAAAACAAATTGATACTTTGACCAATAAAATGTATGATCGTAATACAGAATTATTTTGGCTAACGTATTTTGATGTTTAAATGTAATAATTCCAGGTAGATTCCATTATGCTGTTAAAAAAACATTTGACTTCAAACAGTCGTAGAAACATGCAAAATCTCATTTACTTAGATTACAATAAATACTAATTCTAGTCATTCTGTTATAAACTCCAAAATACTGAACTGATTTCGGAAAACTTTCTATGGGACCAATCTGGAAGTAATATCATTATAGCCCATCCTATGAAATAAAAATAAATCCAAATCGGTCCATAAATGATGCATTAGTTAGGTAACAAACATTAAAAAATATTAAAAAAAATAATACAACCGAATTGTGAACCGCCTCCGTTTTGAAGTCGGTTGAAAATATTAATACACAATATAAATGAGATTTGAGGCAGCGATAGTCTGCCGATACCAACAGACTGCCATGCAGAGGGTATCGGATTCGAATCTACGGCGCGCACCAATGACTTTTCGGAGTTATGTGCGTATTGAATTGTTAATTATCGCTTGTCCCGTGCCTCGAAGAGCACGTTAAGCCGTCGGTCCCGGTTGTCATGAAGATCTTTGACAGTCGTTACAGGGCGTTAGTACATAGTATAAAAAGAATAGCAGGATAGCTTCATACAAATCGGCCGCCGCCGGTTTGAATGTACGCGTGAATCTCGGCGCCGTGTACGCACGTACTTTTCATGCACACAATCTCATAAACGAGCGCGGCGAGCGCGGATTCAGTACGGGATGCGCCGCGCGTCTGATCACGCGCATTCATGTAGGTACTACACTGCTCGCCCGCTCGAATTGTTTATGTACATTCAGTTTTGTAATAAACGTTATTAATATTATACAATGTGTTAAACGACAGTAAATTAAACTTCTTACATTTTTCTCGTTATAAAGGGAACTTAGATAGTTATATAACGCATAGGTAGTTAGTAGGTATTTGAAAAATATATGCAAGCTTAAATTGTGAAGTATTCAGCGCGATCACTTAAAAAAGCAGCGAAAAAGCGCGCGCGCCGACAAAGCTGGCGCCGCGGTGTAAACAAGTGACAACCCGTGCGTTAACGCAAGAGTAGACAATTAACTCGCCGAGCGGCCTTAGCTAACCTACTATTCTTTTTTTACTATGGTCAGTACCTTCTAAATAAACTGACACTAGTATAAACCATGGAATATTATTGCTATCCCTTCTGGTTGCAGAGGTCAGTGAGGCGACTCAGATTGACTGATCTGTGGAAAAGCTAATATTCAGTCAAATCCGGTTAGACTAGAAAGCGAAGGAAATACATAAAGGTGTCCCTGGATCCGCCACTTTGACCGCTACACAGGGCCAGGCAATTCACATCCGAAGACTTAGTACTACAAATGTACGTGTTTATACTGAATTATATAGGCATTTGCCCAACCTATGAGTATGAAACCTTTTCTTAAAAGTCTCATTTTTCCCGGGACTTTCGAAACCGGGCTGATTCTCAATTTTTTTCCCGGGACTCGAAAATGCATCGAAACTGTAAGCCCTAGTCTGTGATATGTATTCCTAAGAGGTTTACATTAAGTATACAAATAAGTAACGTTGTATACAGTTTGTAAAAAGACCCTTCACGAAAACTGAAATCCCATCCCATATTGTACCAATTACTACGAACAATTTTTCAGTTCAGCACCATACCTGAGAAATTAAGGGTTCAGGAGATATTGAGGCTCAAAGTTAGTATGGAATTTTTCTAATTCGGTACAAATCGATGCATTTACTCCGCCAATATGTTCTTAACACGCCCTATGACCACATGGATAAGTAGGTATTTCGAGCACAGCATGCGCGCGCTTTTAATTGCGGTTTAAAAAATGAAAACTTAAAATAAATAGGTTTCCCAGGTATCATTCTTGGTTAGTATGACTTGGCATAATGTACACAACCAGTAGACTTCGGCTTGGTGATGGGTCTTGTGGCACCCTGTATAATCTTAAAACATTTCTGCAGATAAGAGAGATGTTTTCCTAGCGTATTTTATGTCTATCAAACAACATCCAACCAACTGCGTACAACTAACCTACCTGACGATGAACGAGAGGGTCATTAATCCGCGGAAAATCTTAACACCGCGATTCAAAAAATGACATACATACATAGACTCACGCCTGTTTCCCGGAGGGGTAGGCAGAGACTACGGAACGCCATTTGCAACGATCCTGACATATCCCTCTTGCTTCATTCACTCACATCAGATTCCTCATGCATGCTCTTCTGTTCAGGGTACTTCTCACCTGTCTTGTTTTTAGGATGTCTCCAATCTGCAGGCCGATTCAAAATGTCACGACAAGTAATCGTACGATATGTCAAATTATTGTCCTTGGCTTTTAGCCGCCTATCAGAGTTATTTTGGACAAATATTCATTGATATCGGTTTATTTATTAATTTACTTCATACTGAATGCATAAAATTGATAGGAAATGCGATAGTTTTGACAAAAAATGAGGTAGCCCGTTTGACAATTAACGGAATCGAATGTCAAATGATATATCGAACGATTCTGAATCGCCCCCTGGTCAGAGAACGTCCGCCTAGGTCTCTCCCCTTCGTCCAAAAATGACGTACTTAACTGTACAACGCTATCTATTGTCAACATTTAGAACTTAAATTATTTCGTTCGTCATAATTTATTCCTTCCATTAGGTACTGATAGTTCAAACTAATACATTTATATCCTCCATCATCCCTTAGTTTATCCCCATGGGGGTAGAATTCATCAAAATCTTATTTAAGCGGACGTCTTCATCATAGTAGCTCCAATCTTTAAAATTTCAGTTAAATAGTCGAAAATCTAAGAAAATTTAAACAAACTTTTTTATCCCCTTAGGAGTAGAATTTATCAAAATCCTTTCTTAGGGGATGCCTACCTCATATTGCTATATGCATGCAAAGTCTCAGCTGGATCAGTTTAAAATTGACAAAGTTTCATACAAACTTTCATCCCCTATTTTATCCCCTTGGGGGTAGAATTTATCAAAATCCTTTCTTAGTGGATGCCTACGTCATAACATCTACCTCCATGCCAAATTTCAGTAAGATCCCTCCAGTGGTTTGGGCTGTGCGTTGATAGATCACTATGTCAGTCAGTCACCTTTGAGTTATGTATATATATTATTTAGATTACAATTTCTCACATTCATAAGAGTCACCTTAAGACCTAAGTGAATATAGTATGTTTGAATCTTGCAGTATTTATTTTATAAGAGCATCGATTTTGTTACCATTATTTTATTATACATATTCAACAATAATAACTCACATCAAGAAGGGTTGGTCGCGCTATAATTACAGTGCTGTTTACAAGGCACGCACACAGACGCAGTGACAACTGCAAGCGGCACACGTCTTGCCTCAATGAGCGCTCAGCGCGGTCTAAAGTTCTTTAGACGCGTACAGGATTTATATAGCGATTTCTAGCTCCGTTTAAAAATAAATTTAAAATGTTTGTATACACATTTAGAAGCTGATTTTTTTTTTCTAGCAAGGTATTATATCAAATCTTATTAGAGACTATTTGTTTTTTTATTTCTTAGTGTATTTTATGTGATAAAAAATAATCTATTTAGACGTAAACTGACAAATTAATGACATTTTACGTAACATTTTTTGGTTTATTTCTGAATGAAACCAAAGGTTCTGGTCCCATCATACCAAGGAGCAGGATGTTGTTATATCGTATATGCATTTAAAAGTTAATTACTCACATAATTTTCGATGTCATGGACCATCGCGTAATGCTCATAAAATGATTTCTTCAAAACATGCTTTGCGGAAACTTGATTTTTCTGTTGTAGGTAATTAAACACTTATTTTTACTCCCATAGTACCATAGTAGACTAAGTGATCTAATAGTATCATCGTTCATTTCTTAATTTGTTGATATATCTAAGTCACAATCACGTATCTCCGCGCGTGTTAACCGCTAAAATGGCTTAAAAAACGGGAACGGCCTCTTAAGGTCCCTTTTAGGCGTGCGTGAGTAATTCGATCATCCTTTCTCCATAGCCCGAGCTTGACTAGACAGATTGCTGCAGCGCCAGCTTCCTGCTGGATCATTAGGTGCAACGGTCTTAGGTCCAGTAGTATCTCCAAGGCGGCTGTTGGGGTGCTTTTAATGCAGCCTGTTGTGGCCAAGCAGGCTAGGCGTTGAAGGCTCTGTAGCTTTTTTGTGATTGTGCTTAGTTGCGTGCGTGGCCACCACACTACTGCACCATATGTAAGCATGGGGCGTATAATGGCAGTGTAGATCCACAGGGTAATTGATGGTTTGAGACCCCATTTTTTGCCTATGATTCTCCGACATTGCCAGAAGATTGTGCATGCTTTTGTTGTTTTTGTGCTGATGTGCTTGCCCCAGTTTAGCTTATGGTCAAGTATTACGCCCAAGTACTTGACTTCATTCGATAGGGTAAGCTCCGTTCCAAAGAGTTTTGGTGTTTTGCACATATGGGTTTTCCTTTTGTTGGTGAAAAGTACTAGCTCCGTTTTGTTGGGGTTAACCGTCAGTTCATGTTGGTTGCACCATTCCTCCATGATCCTGATGGCTGTTTGGAGAACTTTGGAGAATGAAGGTATGGTATGTAGAAATGATATTCTTGACTCCAGGATTCAGAATAATTTATTTGTAATTTAGTGCTGTTTATATACAAAATGTACAACTAGGCTGAGCCAATCCAAATGCAGATAAATAGAAATGTAAAATGATCAAAACAATCAACCAATTAATTTAAAGTACAATCGGCCAATAATATTAGAGTTGAGTTTACGTAAGTAATCCGCCAGGTGGTTCATACGTCGCGCGAGCGTTTTCCCGCGCAAACGGGAACATACTTATACTGGTGGCATAAGCGCGGCGGCTCCGGCGCCGAGTGACGTCACTATCCCGAGATGGAGGAACAGCAACAAGGATCGTCTGGAATGGGGGCTAATACCACCCCGGAGCTGCAGACCAGGCGTGCGGAACACGAGGGCGATCTTCGTGCTTTCGACGCCCTTCGTGCGAAGGGTGGCATCACGCGGAGCCTGCAGCGCTGGGTTGAGGCCTACTTCCGGGCGATGGACGTCCTGCTGGGGGAGAGGAGGAAGGAGGAACTCACCCCCAACGACTTCAAAACAATACAAGTGGTCCAGGCCGTGTTTCCGGACATATTTACCGGACCGGACACTGCCGCCACCACCACCACGGCGACTAACGGCCTGACCACCATCACCACCACCACCACCTCGCCCGAACCAGCGCATACGCCGGAGCGGGCGACCACCACGCAAGTTCCAGGAGCGGGACACGGTGACTCATCACCTGTCACCACCACCACCGACCCAACCCCCACCACCACCACTACCACCACCACCCCCGAGATCACCCCCTCCGTCGCAGCGCCTACCAAGAGGCCGCGCGAAGAGGAGGACGACCACCAGACGGTGAAGAGGCCCGACCTGGAGGACTCACTCCCGTCGGAGGGGGGGGACTCCCTCCCCCTCGGCCACTCAACTCCGGCCCGCGCGACCTCGCCGGGACCCAGCGAGGGAAGGATGGAGGTGCAGGAGGACTTCTCTTCCTCCTACAAGTCCCTCCCCCCCCTACCTCAGCGTGCTCCCCCCGCAGGGAAGTGCAGCCGCACCCTCCCCACGGGTGAATCGACTTCGTCGGCAGCAGTGGCGCCGACTTCGTCATCGGTGTCGGCGCAAGCACCGCCAACAGCACCCGCCCCCACCCCCGCACCGGCCCCCGCGCCGGCTCTGACACCTGGCCCAAGGACGGCAGCCGCCGTACTGGCATCAGCGCCTCCACCGAAGCCGACAGTCGGAAACACCGCTGCCCCTACCACCACCACCGCCATCACCACCACCACAACCACCAAGAAGCAGGCCGTATTTGTTGTGGACCGGCTGGATAACTGGACGGTCCACTTCAAGAAGCTGGCCGACCAACTTGGCCACGCTCCCAACGGTCGCCCCTTTGGCAAGGGAATCAGGTTCGCGCCCCGTGATGACCAGGAGCTCCGGGTCATACAGGCGTACCTGGATAACCTGGGCCAAGACCAGGCGCCATATTACGCCATCGCACCCCCCTCGGCGAGACCGCTGAAGGTGGCCATCCGAGGTCTTCCAGCCGACACCCCCGCGGAGGAGATCACCAAAGACCTGACCGACAAGGGAGTACCGGTCAGGTACAGTAAGCATATCCGGGCCCGAACGGGCAGACCGGGATGCATCTTCTTCGCGGAGGTGGACAAGACCCCCGAAGCCGCGAGGGCCGCGTACGCGGTCAACGAGGTCCTGCTGATGCCAGGAGTGACAGTGGAGGCCTGGAGGGGCAAAAAGGGCCCCTCGCAATGCCACCGATGCCAGGGCTTCCGGCACAGCTCCCACAACTGCCACAGGCCCCTTGCCTGTGTGCGTTGTGGTGGCGGACACCACGCCTCGGACTGCCCACGCCCCAAGGACCAACCACCGACCTGCGCAAATTGCCAAGGCGCCCACACCGCCAGCAGTCCCGCTTGCCCCGCCTATAAGCGGGAAGTACGCAGCCGCAAAGTGGGACTCATGGCCAAGACGGGCCCTCCCCAACTAGTCGCCCACCCCAACCAAGTCGGGGAATCTGCCGCGGCAACGCTGATGGCCAAAGCCAACGCTCCGGCTGAGAAAGCTGCCACTCAGTCGAAGAGGAAAAAGAAGAAGAAGAAGAAGAAGCCTCAGCTCGGATCGGACCAACCACCTGCGGCCACTGTAGGGGATGGACCTGCCAAGCCAGCCTCCGCCACCAGCGAAAAAGAACAGCTCGCCGCCCTTCTCTCTCTGTTCGCCCAGAAGGTTAGGGCCGGCGACATAGATGTCACAGGAATGCTGCAGACCATCCCCTCCAATGGATAAGCCGCTCAGGGTGGTCCATTGGAATGCCCAGTCCCTGTCTGGAAAGATAGGCCTCCTACGCCTCTTCGTCAAGGAGCAGCAAGTCGACATCATGTTGATAAGCGAGACCCACCTGAAGACCACCACCCCACTCAAGATCCCGGGGTACATCGTGTACAGGCAGGATGAGGTCTCGCCGGCAGGCACAGCCTACCGGGGACTTGCTGTCCTGGTGAGGAGGACAATGGTGCATCAACTCGTCGAGCCGAAGAGACATAACACCATCTACGCCCTCGGTGTTGATGTCCAAGTCGGCGGACGGGAGATGCGCCTTTATGCGGCCTACCGACCACCAGGGACCGGCTCCACGAACACTTTCAACGTGGCCGAGCTGAGGAAGCTTCTTCTTCCAACCACGCCCACCATCGTCGCGGGAGACCTGAACGCCAAGCACCCGGCATGGCACTGCGCGAGCAGCGACCGAGCGGGGGAGCTCATCTTTCAGGATGCCAGCACCTATAATTACGAAGTCGCCGGCCCACGAGAGCCTATCCGGCTGGATCCCTCGGGGCGAAATGACAACGTGCTGGACATCCTGATCTCCCGAGGACTGAGGGCGCCTCCCACGCAAGAGGTCCTGCCAGACCTGCCCTCCGACCACCGACCGGTACTGCTGGTATTCAGGGAACCCGCGACGATGGTCAACCTGCCGAGACCACGCACCCAGACAAACTGGGACCAGTATGAGGAGGAGCTGGCCGGCTACCACCAGCCGCTCACCATCCACACTTCTGAGGAAGTCGACGCAGCCGCCGAGGAGCTCTCCAGCACCATTCAGGCCGCGCTTCGAGCATCTTCGAGCACCAGGTCCAACTCCGAGAGGCGGGCACCCCTTCCCACCTCGATACGGAAGCTGCTCGAGGAAAAGCGCGATGCCAAGAAGACCTGGATGAGAACTCGGCACCCCCGGGACAAAACCCGGTACAACCGCCTCACCAACGCGCTCAAGGCCGCTCTGTGGGAGCACGGGGGGGACGAGTGGGAGCAACACCTGTCCCACATCGAGGACAACCAGGCCTCGCTGTCACGCCTCTGCAGACAGCTGTCTGCGGACCCAAACCCGACGCGCCCCCTGCTTGGAAGAGACGGCCTTTTGCGCTATAAGGCCGAAGACCGGGCGGAGATCATCGCGAGCAGCCTCGAACAACAGTTCACCCCCCACGAGGTCCAAGACGAGGCCCACTCACGAGAGGTAGAGGAGCTAGTCCGGACCTACCTCTCAACGCCCCTCGTCTCATCGGATGGAGGTGACCTGCTGGTGACCCCGCAAGAGGTTGCAGCGGTGATCCGCAAAACCAACCCCCGGAAGGCGCCTGGTGAGGACGGCATCCCGAACTCCGCGCTGCATCGACTTCCTCGGAAATCACTGATTGCAGCGACCCAGCTCTTCAATGGCATCCTGAGGACCGGCCACTTCCCGACCATCTGGAAGCGTGGCCGGGTTATTGTACTCCCCAAACCCGGCAAGGACCCCAGGAAGCCGGAGAACTACAGGCCCATCACTCTCCTCTCGACGACGTCCAAGGTGTTCGAGCGGCTGCTGCTGGCGAGAATCACCCCGCACCTCACCCCGAGGCCCGAACAATTCGGGTTTCGCCAAGCGCATTCAACCACGCTACAGCTGACTCGCGTACTGGGCGAGATGGCCACGTGGATGAACAAGCGAGGCCACACGGTGACCGTGATGCTCGACATGGAGAAGGCGTTCGACAGAGTGTGGCATGATGGCCTCATTTACAAACTGTCGACGTCCACTATCCCACGACAACTCATCACGGTCATCGCATCATTTCTCCGAGGGAGAACCTTCCACGTGGCCGTCGAGGACGTCACGTCAGAGGAGAGGACAATCAAAGCTGGAGTTCCACAGGGGAGCTGCCTTTCCCCTGTTTTGTACGCCCACTACACGGACGACATTCCTGTGGTGGGCGACGTGAAGCTGGCGCTGTTCGCGGATGACGCTGCGTACCTGTCCAGCTCCCGGAATGCCAGACACGCTGCACGGAAGCTGAGCCCGACACTTGAGGCGCTCCCGGGCTGGCTGAAGAAGTGGAGGCTCAAGTGCAACGTGTCCAAGACCCAGGCTTTGGTAACTGGACGGGTACAGTACCCGCCGTGCCTGAAGCTGATGGGGGAGGAAATCCCTTGGTCGCCGACGGTCAAGTACCTGGGCGTCACCATCGACAGGAATCTGACGATGGCCCACCATGTCCACACGATCACCGCGAAGGCCCAGGTTGCAAGGGCGAAACTTCGCCCGCTGCTGTCCTCAAGACTGCCGCTGCGAGCCAAGCTGGCTCTCTATAAAACCTATATCAGGTCGCGCCTCACATATGCGGGGCCGGCCTGGTACAACCTGACAGCAGAGACCACACGTCAGCGACTGCAGCGGGTGGAGAACAAGTGTCTTCGCCTGGCGGTGGACGCGCCCAGGTACCTCAGGAACGCGACCATCTATCGGGACCTCAAATGGGAGCCGATCAAGGGATTTGTGAGCGGGTTGGCCCGGGGTATGT
This sequence comes from Euclidia mi, assembly GCA_944739405.2. NCBI lineage: Eukaryota > Metazoa > Arthropoda > Insecta > Lepidoptera > Erebidae > Euclidia > Euclidia mi. The sequence goes on from OX123189.2 coordinate 82,198,762, forward strand.
TCGAGCGTGCAGATCGCTCAGAACACCCCCACCTCGTCAACATCGCTCCCCTCCCCCATCCAGATTCAACCACGCTCATCCGGAGGAGACTGAAGCGCCCCGCTCGGGAACTGATCTCGGTTCCCTCGAGCGGGGCCTCATCACCGCCACTACCACCATATCAGCCAGACGACCAGCCGCCGCCCTCTCGCAGGCGACTAACTGGGCCTCTCCCAACGGAGATTCACCCGGCTGGTTAGCCTCGAGGGCGGCTAACCCAATGACCGGTCCACAGTAGTGGACCGCGCAGAAGACCTAAAGGAGTAAACCTCCAAAGGATTCCCCACCACCCCAGCAGGGGAGGTGAGAAGAAGACAACGCAGGCGGCGGCTCCATTTGCCGGTCACTCGTCGAACGAAGACGTCGTGCGTTCGCGCGTCAGCGGGCACGGCGCGCGTCGACGCAATAATATTTGCAGAGCGAAGATTTCTTGAAATCGTCAGCGTGTGCATCTTTGAGTTCGCAAGAGAACTCTTCTTGTTTCTATTTAACGTTGCAAAAGTCTATAAAACTGTTCTTTTCAGAACAACAACAATTGTCCTTGAACAGTCCTTGTCAGGACTATTATCACTGTTTCTATATAAGCACTTAAGTCCTTTTCAGGGCTGTGTGTATCTATGTTTCTATTTACACATCACAAAAGTCACTGTAGGGACTGCTAGGTATAGGATAGCTACAGTACTCCCCTTCAAGCGAAGCGTACCGGCAGCTTGATGGTGCGACCGGAACGTGTTGTTTTGATGTTCGTTTGCGGCGGCGGCGTCGGCGTCGTAGAGTTCGCCGGCGCAGGTACTTGTTGTTTGGTAAGGTTATAATGCGGTAAGGTAACTTCGGTATCCTTGGTAACGGTAAGGTTATTGGTTTTCTGGGTAATGGTAATGTTGCTTGAAGGTAATGTGTTGTTATGGTTTGCTGGTATATTATCACTATCTTCTAATACGACGTAAGCAGGTTTCAGTCGATCGATTGAAATGTTTGCTTGTCGGTCCGGTAATTGTACACAATACACTTTGTCTGTTCGGCTTATAACCTTGTAGGGTCCTTCGTAGGGTGTCTGTAGTGGCTTACGAACTGAATCTACTCGAACGAACACGTGACTGCAATTGAGTAGGTCTTTATGCACGAAAATATTTCTATTATTATTATGATGCTCGGTGAATGCTTGAGGTTTGTTGCTATGAATGATTTCACGTAGCTTCTCGACGTAGGTATAATCCATAGCTGTAGGTGTGTATGCGCTTGATGTGAAAAAATCTCCTGGTAGGCGTAAAATGCATCCGTAGGTTAATTCAGCGGGACTCACGCCGGTGTCAGTGCGCAGAGCGGCGCGTAATCCCAATAATATTGTAGATATTTCGTCGATCCACGAGCGCGTGTCAGTGAGCTTTGCGCGTAATGCATTTTTGAGTGAGCGATGCCAACGTTCCATGATTCCATTGCTTTGCGGGTGGTAAGGAGTAGTTCGATTTTTCTTGATACCCATTAGTTTCATGAGGTTTTGAAATAGTTGGCTCTCGAACTGTCGACCTTGATCTGATGTTAGTGTAGCCGGGCATCCGAAGCGAGATATCCAATGTTGATAGACGATGTTCGCTATTCGATCAGCTGTTATTTCCTCTGTAGGTACGGCCTCAGGCCATCTCGTAAAACGGTCAATCATAGTTACGAGATATCGATGACCTTGAACAGTTGTAGGTAGTGGTCCAACGATGTCTATGTGTACGTGTTGAAAACGATCGGTTGGCGGGAAAGATGCGATGCTTGAATGGGTGTGACGATGTATCTTGCCTTTCTGACATTGAATACAGGTTCGCGTCCAGCGGCTGATATCTGCATTCATTGAAGGCCAGAAGTATTTCTGTGTTGTGAGCTTGCGAGTTGTACGGGTACCAGGATGACTTATGTTGTGAACATTGTTGAAAACTTCTTTTCTGTATGGCTCGGGGATGTATGGGCGAATATGTGACGTAGATGTTTCACAATATAGTTCGATGTCAGTATTAGGTATTGTTATTTTCTTGAGCGCGAGGTGATCGTCGCGTAGTAATTGTTGTATAGTGCTGTCTCTTTCTTGCGCTGTTGCTATGTCGTTGTAGTTGATAGCGGACGGGCAAGTTATGGTTGCTATGCGACTAAGGGCGTCTGCGACGATATTTTGTTTACCGCTTACGTGCCTTATATCGGTGGAGAAAGCGGAAATGAATAATAATTGTCTCGTTCGCTTCGGTGTCTCGGTGGTGGAGTTGATCTTGCTCATTGCGAATGTTAGCGGCTTGTGATCGGTGAATATAATGAGATGACGTCCTTCGAAAATTTTTCGGAAATGTTTGACGGCCATGTACATAGCTAGTAATTCTCGATCATAGGTAGAATACTTTAGTTGCGCGTCGTTGAATTTCTTAGAGAAGTATCCGAGCGGCTGCCATGTTTCGTTTAAGTATTGTTGAATTACGGCACCGGCTGATGTGTCCGATGCGTCACAGAATAGAGCGAGTGTTGCGTGGTGAGATGGATGAGCAAGTAAAGCTGCGGTGATGATGCTTGCTTTACATTGTTCAAAGGCTTGTGTTGCTTCGTCGGACAATGTGATTGCAGTTTTATCTCGTTTCTTCACGTTGTGTAGGTATGAATTCAATGGTGCTTGTAGTGAGGCGGCGTTGGGAATGTGATCGCGGTAGAAATTTAACATTCCAAGGAATCTCCGTAGTTCTTCTATTGTCTTGGGTTTGGGGTAATCAGTGATAGCTTTGATCTTTTGTTCGGGAGGCTTGATACCATCTTTTGATACATGATAACCGAGGAACTGAACTTCGGACTTGCCTAGGTTGCATTTAGCGGGGTTGATGGTGATACCATGTTCTTCTAATCTCTTCAGGACGGTGTGGAGGTGTTCTCGATGCTGGGTCTCGTGTTCCGAAGCGATTAGTATATCATCTATGAATGGATATACGAAATCTAGTCCTCGCAGTACTTCGTGAATGTAACGTTGAAACGTTTGTCCTGCGTTCTTCAAACCGGGACACATTCGCGGGAATTCAAATAAACCCATTGGTGTGATAATAGCGGTTTTCTCGATGTCCTCTTCTCTTATGCTCAGTTGTTGGTAGGCTCGGTTGAGGTCTATTGTTGAGAAGATAGTCTTGCCTGAGAGATGATGTGTGAAATCTTTGACGCGTGGAACGGGATAGCGATCGGGTTTTGTGATAGCGTTGAGTCGCCGATAGTCTCCGCAGACTCGAATGTCACCATTCTTCTTCGGGACGATGTGAAGCGGTGATGACCATGGACTCTTGCTTGGCCTGCATAACCCTTGTTCAATCATATTTTCAAACTCTTTCTTCACGATTTCATATCGGTGCGGTGGTATGGGGCGAGCGCGGCTATGTATTGGTGGGCCTTCTGTTTCAATGTAGTGTTGCACGTTGATAGAAGAGCTTAACTGCATTGAAGTGAGACGTGTGATGCCGGGATATTGCGCTAAAATGTCGTGATACGACTGTGACTTGTCGATGGTGTACACTGTAGGCATGTTTGAAATGCGAACTGGGGCGTTGACCTTGAGATTCGTGACGCCGTCGATCAATCTCTTGTTTTTCAAATCGACGATAAGTTGGTGATGTTTGAGAAAGTCAGCGCCGAGTATAGGTCTTGAAACGTCGGCGACAATGAACTTCCATTTGTATGGGCGTCGTAGGTTGAAGTCGAGCGTTAATGTTTTCTCACCGTACGTAGCTATAGTTGTGTTGTTAGCCGCATATAGTTGGAACGATAGTGGCGTTGCGACTTGTCCTTTCTTTCTAGGTAGTACGGATATGTTCGCACCCGTGTCGACCAGGAAAGATATGTTGGAGTTACGATCTGTTATGTATAGGCGGTGTGAGTTTTCGTGAACGCCAGAGTCCGCCTCCGCTAACGTTCGGCCTAGTTTTCCGACTTCTTATTGAATGTGCAAGGTGACGTGCAGCGTCGAGCTTGTTCTTTGAAACGTCGATGATAATAGCAGAAAGGTGATGGTGATGAGTCTCGACTGCGTTGTTGCGATGGACTTCGGTTGTAAGATGGGTAGCGGTTGCGGCGGTAACCGTTGTATTGGCTGTGCGGTGGTCTTGATTTCAATTCGGCTATTTCTAATGATAACTTGCGTAGTTCGGTGACAAGGAATTGTAGGTCGGCTGTCTGAGTTGGTGGTGATGTCGGTGAGGTTATCGTTTGGACGGCTGAGATGTGAGGTGCAGCTGGTGGCGTCTGTTCCGTCATTTTGTCGGCGAGTAACGCTAACTCTTCTAACGACGACTTAGTTGCGAAGGTCTCGCTGACGGCAAGCACAGAACGTATGTGTGGTGGAAGGTGGTTGGTCCACATGAGTCGCAGCGTACTGTCTGGAACTTTGTCTGTAGCGAGGTTTCTCATACGCCGGAGTAGTTGGGTCGGCTTCTGATCGCCGAGTTCCATCTCTGACAGCAGTTTTTGGAACTGGCGGCTGTCGGACTCCTCATAGGCAGATATGAGACGCTCTTTTATCGCCTTGTACTGGTCTTGCTCTGGTGGGTTGTATAGAAGGTCGGTGATCTGCTCGATGTCTTGGCGTTCCAGCTGTGCGATTACCATCTGAGCGAGCTGGGCTTGGCTTTTCTTCAGGTCGTTGGTGGCGGCTTCGAAACTGATAAACCACAGACGTGGTCGATCACGCCAGAATGGTGGGATACGCATGGTTAGCGATATGCCACCAATTTCAGTGACGGTGTTTATTGATGTAGAGTTGAGTGAGCTGGCCGGGATAGAATTTTCTTGTTGAGACATGTCTGAAACTGTAGAGACTTGTAGAGCAGGGATTCGTTGACTATGCTGGTACTATGGTTGAATGTAGGATGTTGCGGTTTTTCGGTGGCTTGATGGGCAGAGCTTTTCCGTTCTTGATTTGTACTTCTTGTGTTCCGGAGAGGGTCACCACTTTGGAGAACTTTGGAGAATGAAGGTATGGTATGTAGAAATGATATTCTTGACTCCAGGATTCAGAATAATTTATTTGTAATTTAGTGCTGTTTATATACAAAATGTACAACTAGGCTGAGCCAATCCAAATGCAGATAAATAGAAATGTAAAATGATCAAAACAATCAACCAATTAATTTAAAGTACAATCGGCCAATAATATTAGAGTTGAGTTTACGTAAGTAATCCGCCAGGTGGTTCATACGTCGCGCGAGCGTTTTCCCGCGCAAACGGGAACATACTTATACTGGTGGCATAACCGCGGCGGCTCCATTTGCCGGTCACTCGTCGAACGAAGACGTCGTGCGTTCGCGCGTCAGCGGGCACGGCGCGCGTCGACGCAATAATATTTGCAGAGCGAAGATTTCTTGAAATCGTCAGCGTGTGCATCTTTGAGTTCGCAAGAGAACTCTTCTTGTTTCTATTTAACGTTGCAAAAGTCTATAAAACTGTTCTTTTCAGAACAACAACAAAAGTCCTTGAACAGTCCTTGTCAGGACTATTATCACTGTTTCTATATAAGCACTTAAGTCCTTTTCAGGGCTGTGTGTATCTATGTTTCTATTTACACATCACAAAAGTCACTGTAGGGACTGCTAGGTATAGGATAGCTACAGCTGCTTGCATCCGATTTCGGATCGTGTCTTCTGAGTCACCTTTGATCAGGATGGTGATGTCGTCTGCATAGCCGACCGTGAAGAATCGTCTGTCGTTTAAGTTCCGTAACAGATCGTCCACCACAATATTCCACAACAGGGATGAGAGTACACCTCCCTGAGGGCAGCCTTTTACAACTATGCCCCTTGTGGTGGAGTTTACCGTGAATTGTATTGCCCTCTGTTTCAGCAGTTGATCAATCCAGCCACTAAGGGTTTGCTCAAACTTAGTTTTGTCGAAGGCACCTTCTATGTCAATGAAGGCCCCCAGTGTCATTAACTTGTTGGTAAGCGCTGTTTCAATGGTTCCCACAACGGAATGCAGCGCCGATTCAGTTGACCTGCCACTTCTGTAGGCGTGTTGATGTGGGTGTAGTGGATTGCGCAGTAATGCGCCCTCACGGAGGTATCGGTCCGTAAGTCTCTCCAGCGTTTTCAATAAGAAGGAGGTCAAGCTGATGGGTCTATATGCTTTCGCTTGTGAGTAGTCAGTTTTGCCAGGTTTTGGGAGGAATATGACTTTAACTTCCCTCCACCTGCAAGGTATGTATCTGTGCGCTATTGAGGCCCTGTAGATGTCGAGCAGGTGCGGCACAATCGTTGTGCATCCCCACTGTAGGAATGCTGGTATGATTTCATCCAGGCCTGCGGATTTGAATGCCTGGAAGCTGTCTATTGCCCATTTCAGCCGGTCTGTGGTGACCACATTTTCGGCTACCAGCCAGTCTGTTTGGGTCGGTGGTCTGTAGTCTGACAGACGGTCATTGGTTACTTCACAACCTGGGAAGTGAGTTTCAATTAGCACTTGGCTAATTTCAGCGTCCGTAGTTGCGTAGGTTCCATCTTGCTTTTTAATGGCGCCAAGGGTTTTGTTGCTGTCCTGAGACAAGATCTTTTTCACCCTGGCTGCTTCGTTCGTGGTGTTTATACCGCTGCAGAAACGCCGCCAGGACTCGCCTCTGCGGAATCTTATGCGTTTCTTGTAGTGTGACTGGGCTTCTTTGTATTTGAGCCAGTCTGCTTCCATTCTCGTGTTTTTAGCCCTGTTAAAGAGTTTCCTCAGGTTTTGCCTGAGTCCCTCTAGTTCTCTTCCCCACCACTGGGTTTTGCTAGACGACTTTGGGAGTGTGGGTGCACAGGCTTGCTGATAACTTGTTTGTATACATTCTGTTAGTAAGTTGGTGTTATGTTCTATGTTGTCAGTGCTGGTCGACATGTCCTTAAAATAGGATTTGTCTACCTGTGATACGAGAAACGTCTTGTATTTCGCGATGTTGGTTCTGCGAGGGTTGCGCCTAGGTTGTTGGACGTTCTCTTGCACTCGTATTTCATAGCAGATTCGTCTGTGGTCTGCGAAGGATGGCTCAGCGGACAGTGAGGAAGTGTTGTAACCATTGTCAAAGTTATTGTCATACTCTAAGTAGTCAAGATTTGCCCTAAAATATTTTGTACTTAATGGGCGATCAGATATTTTTATATGTATACCTAATTACCTATCCTAAATTACTATGTAAATATTTTTCGAGAAAGTCAATGACTAGAAATATTTTAATCATAATTATTTATGGCATCATAGGTTTATTAACAGTTTTTATTTTCTATGTAATTAGATGTATGCTGTCTATATCCTACCACATGAAATATATTGTTTTTGTTTTGTGATAATTTAAAAAATGATTCCTGAAATTGAATTGAATGAAACACATTTTGTTGTAGGACATACAAGAACCTAAAGAAGCCGTCTCCCCTGAGCGCGGAGCAGCGCCTGAAGTTCGCGGAGTACCTGCTGTCGCGGCGCTCCGTCACGTCGCCTAAGGGCGCCCAGTTGCTGCTGGAGGCCGCCACCGCGCTCGCCGATGACGAGGTACGTACTTGCTTACTCACATACCATTGTATTTGTCAAATTTACTTGTTTATCTTAATATAATAAAATCCTTGCGTTACTGACTGACTGACAGACACGCTACAGCCGAAACTATTGGGCGCAGGAAGCTGAAATTTGGCATGTATATTCCTTGGGGACCGTAGGGGTGCACTAAGAAGGGATTTCCCGAAATTCCCACGGGATCTGCCAAAACGGGTAAATTAAAAAAAAATGCAGGCGTAGCTGCTGGCGTCCTCTAGTCCTGAATATAAAGTAATAAAATGGTAACAAAATTTGAAAAGGTATCCCTTGTATTCTTGACGTTCTTGTGTTCAAGTTCTATAGGAATACATTAGGATGCAGTCATAAATATTTGAACACATTTGTTTCTTTTCTTAAAAACGGGCAGCATACAGCACATGAGTAAATAAACCGAACAGAGAGACAGCTTCTTAGGAGCTTGTAAATTTGTTACCTATTTTGGTAGGGTTGTCACAATAGGTTAAGACAAATCGCTTGTTCGGTACGACAGATTCTGGATTGGACAGATTCGTGATTTGGCAGATTCCCAACTCGACAGATTCGTGGATTGGGCAGATTCTTGGACTCGACGGATTCGCTATACGACAGAAGTACATTTGTAAATAAAATAGCGAGTGGAACCAAAAAAGGCATGCACCTGAAACTTTTAAAAGCACGGAATAAAAATATACATTTGTTACCAAGGACACGACGTGACGATGTGATTTATTTGACATTCCCAACGATACCTCTAATAGTGTTGAATATTTTCTGGTAATATGATCTATTTGCTAATAAATATAGGAATCTCCTTTAGCTATTATGTGCCACTAGTTTTACCACGGGGATAGGTACCTAAAATAAGTTTAAAGCCTGCAATACATGTTGGTCAAGCTTAGGCCAACGCGAGCGTAGGCAAATTAATACAAGGCAAGTGTTACTGTCTACACGTTCGGCAAGTATATCGAAAACCAATGCAAATGGCCAATACAGACGAATTTTGAAGAGATGCCCACACGTTGGGCTCCTTCAGTTTGTATTGTGAATTGAAACAAGATGGATGACGACGACGTAGAAATTATTGCAGCTGCTGCTATTTATTTAATGAGCGCTTATAATTTTTATGTCAGTGTATACCGCACTAAAGTTGAGAAAAAGAAAAGATGAAAAATAAGGTGATGGATGTTGAGTATTCACAAAAATAGAACATGGGCGTAATGGCGCGCTGACAAACATGTGGACACTATTGGCCGAGTGCGCGCGAGCGCCTTTGATTTGTGCAGAAAAACCGACAGCGCTCCGAAGTGCGGCAAGTGGTCGCGAGCGATCGCAAGTTGTGACAAGCTACGCCAAATGAGTTCTATACACGTTGGCGCTTGACTTTACTCGGCTAACTAGGCGAGCGACACCGAGCGATGGCAAGACAATGCAAATATACTGTCTATACGTTGGTATTGGCGTTCACTCGGCGACGCTCGGCCAACATGTATTGCAAGCTTAAAAAGAAATTGTGTAAGACAAATGAACGTCTACAAAACAAATGACTATAAAATGATCAACCATCGATAGGGCTTATAAAAAATAGGTGCATGCGATTTTCGACCTTATTGACAATTCATGACAGACTTTTTTTTGGTATTTTCTTGCTTTCTGACATTGATACGTTAGTAAAATTATAAATTCTGAGTTACGTCAATAAGGTCGAAAATTGCATGCACCTGTTTTTTGTAATCCCTATCGATGGCTGATCACTTTCGGATAGTCATTGGTTTTGTAAACATTAATTGCTTTTACACAATTTCACAACTAATGAGTTCATGAGGATCCTCTGGGGGATCGGGCTAGGAGATCCTGGTGGACAACATGCAAACATGTTAAGTATTTCGTTGCCAACATTGACAATATTTATTTCAAGATCGAAATATTCGCGAAACTTTTGCTCGAGCAATTCAACAAAATTATCAGGAGGTATACCTTATTAAAAAAACCAATAAATTGTACGTTACCATCGTTAAAATCTTTATAATGACTGAATTATATCATACTAGAGGACGCCAGCAGCTATGCCTGCTTTTTTTTTAAATTTACCCGTTTTGGCCGATCCCGTGGGAATTTCGGGAAATCCCTTCTTAGTGCACCCCTACGGTCCCCAAGGAACATACATGCCAAATTTCATCTTCCTGCGCCCAATAGTTTCGGCTGTAGCGTGTCTGTCAGTCAGTCAGTAACGCAAGGATTTTATATATTAAGATGATACTCATGTGGAGATCTCTGCATAGTTGGAAAGGGATGAACGTATCTGTTGAATTTATTTGCATCCCTTTTTAACTATACTTCAGATGAGATCTTGACTTGAGTGTTGTCCTATAATACGGGCCTAAGTCTCTACAGCTCATATTAAGTACTAGAGGATGCCCGTGGTCAGTGGTGTTACCCACGTTATTTAAGGCTCCTGCTCTGCTCCTGTCGCTCATAGTGTGATGTTATATAGCCTATAGCCTCTCAATAAATAGGCTATCTAACCGGTTTTTCCAGTCTCGCCGCGTACACGACAAGCGGCCAGTGGTCACGCACACATAAGCCGCGTGCTTGTAGTAGTGCAACCGATTTGCGCTGTTGTATGAAGCTGTGTCTCTGTTCCGTTTATCTACTCATGTGGCATACAGCCTCCATATAATCTGCCAACATTTGGAATATACAGCTATTTAATTTCTTTTTAAAAACGTTCTATGGTACTGCAGTAATAAGTACTTTTTAGACTCTTAATTTGAATTGTCTTCTCACCAGCCAGCACCAATCAGCATCGCAATCAAAGGCAGGAAGTACATAACTTCGGAATCAGACACGATCGAATTCTCGATCACGGATCTGATCGGTCGTCCAGTCCGCGGCCTCAAACCCGACGAAGTGATCGCTCAATCGGGCACTCGCCTCGCCGACGACGTCGTTGTTCTCTCCAAACAACCTCTCACCCAGAAACCTAACGAGCCGACGACTTTCGTCCTTAACTTGAGCAAGATTAAGGCTCAATATGGCTTGTACAAGATCGCACTTAGCGCGGGAACTAAAGCTGCCAGTGTGAATGTGGCTGTGCTTGGCGAGATTCAAGTGAGCAACGTTGAAGTTGGTATCGGCGATGTGGATGGAACTACGAGCCCTAAGATCACTACTGTCACTTACCCCAACAAACTAACTGAGAAAATCCAAGCTGATCATTTGCAGAAGTGAGTATTTCTTAACTTCTATTTAAAGACTGAAATATTCATCACTAATTAACATATTATCATACAGCCTTTACACTGCAAGGCCTCTCCTTATTTGCGCCACGAAAGCATTGTTACTCAATAGGAGGATTTATCCAACTGTAGTATAGTAACTGTATAGTTATCTGCCCATACTGGTTGGACGGATTAGTATAGGATTTGATGTCGAGATTGCCATATTATCCTAGGATACAATTTTCTTCGTGTAGGTAGAATGCCTGTTCCAAGAGATATAACGTAGAAGAGTGGGAGGTCTTTGCCCTAAGTGGGACGCTCATAAAAAAATACACGAAGCAAATACTAGTAACTTATTTGACATTCAATATTACGTAGTGCCAATACTCTGTCTATTTCCGTGTTCTAACTGTATAATATTTCCCAGAGTGACACTAAAGTTCACGGTCCGCGACAAGTGGAACAAGCCGGTGCTGGTGCAGCAGGCCTTCGTGCGCGTGGCCGCCAACCAACACGAGACCATCTTCGTCGCGGAGCCAGACAACACCAAGGCATACAAAGTTGAACTGGTGAGATCAACATTATACTTTTCGACTTGGTTGACTAAAGATATTTGTATACAGGAGACAGGGCCATAAAGAAAAGAATGTTTTCGTGAGGAGTGACTTTATCGCTTTCATTGGTAAATCTACTCTTACCAAGGTCAAGCCCCTCCCAGCTCAAGAAAAGCCATTTTCTAACAAAATGTCCCTCCCAAACTAAAATGAACCCTTTCTAATCTATAAATCGACGAGAGTAAAATAAGCCCTTTCCAAATTGAAATAAGCCTTTGCCAAACTAAAATAAGAGCCAATCAAATTAACCCTTAATCGGGCACAGCGAAGTATTTTCCCACCCCGACGGCCGAGTCATAAACAGTCGTATATTTTTAAAATGGCAACTCCGCAGTCTATTCTTCCCCAAATATATTCTTGATTAGTTACTGATTTATTTTATTGACAACCCCAGTCTTTCAAATGTCTAATTTGTCAACTTCAGAATCAAATTAACGTCACTTTTGAAAAAAATGCGCGTTTTTCATGTAGTAAAAAACAAATAGGTTGATCTTCATCATGTTGCTGGTTATCTAGTGTGTATTTGACCTGTATCATGTTGTACAGAACGTGGGCGGCATCGCGAAGCACCTGGACTACGTGTCGGGCAGTTACTCGCTGACCATGTACCTCGGCGACAGCGCCGTGCACAGTCCCGTCGCATGGTCGCTGGGTGATGTACACTTCAACTTCGCTAATGCACCCGGTGAGACGTTATTTGTTATTTTCTATTATCATCCAATTGACAGATTGATACATAGAGGGTTTGCGTTTCAGTCTTATGGCGTGCCTCACAAGTTTTTGAAATGTATATTAAATTTAAATCACAAAAAAAAGAGCAATGACTTGTGACGAGTTTGTTTTGGGATTTTCTTTTATAAAAATTTTATTACCTAGAAATAGCTGGCTTTTGTCTTGACTAGGGTTTCGACTTGTATATGTGTTGTAAACAACCAAAATGAAGAAATGAATATGTGTTTAGTAAATAATCGCTCGCTAAACAGCGAAGTAAATATCATAAGCAAAGCACGTCCGCGAGCTGTCAGTAATGTAATGCTCGTGTTCCTCAGGCACCCCGTCGGCTCGTCCCGCGGCCCCTCCCCGCGCCGCCCTCCCCGAGATCTCGCACGTGTTCCGCTCGCCGGAGGCGCGTCCGGCGCGGCTGGTGTCGGACGTGTTCGCGTGCGCATGCGCGGCGCCACTGCTGCTGCTGCTGGTGCTGTGGGCGCGGCTCGGACTCAACTTCGCCAACTTCCCGCTCACGCCCAGCGCGCTCGTCTTCCACCTGGCGCTCGGAGGTAACGCCGCCACGCCGGCGCCGCGCCAAACAGAACGCGTATATAGCGCGTCACGACAATCAACACTCTAACCTGCTCCGCGCTATAGCGCCGCTTGTATTGTACTATGACAGTACTATCGTATGAAACAGCTCCGCCGGTGTTCTATTTGACAGTATAGTACCGTCATCGTACAACACAGTTTGACGCTATAGCTCGGCGTCTGGTTTAACGCTTAGACGCGCGTTAAGTACGCGTTCTGTTTGTCGAAGGCCTTACTTCTCTCGTTGTGTACATGTAGCGCTCATAGCGAGACTACCCGCGTGCTATATACTCGGTGTGCTATAACTCGTGTTGTGTTGCAGCGTCGCTGTCGCTGTACGGCGTGTTGTGGCTGCAGCTGACCATGTTCGACACGATGCGCTACCTGCTGCCGCTCGCCGCGCTCACGTTCCTCTCGGGACAGCGCCTGCTGCGCCGCCTGGCGACGGACAAGGCGCACTAACGCGACACTCACAACACACCACACAAGCAATGGCTCTGTCTAGCCGGGTGGAGCACCCCGCGCTATTTATTCACCTTCTATACAATACTTCTCTAGCTGCAAATCACAAAATACAGTTCTAGTTCACCCACAAAGAAAGATCTAGACTGAGGGATTATTGTCTGGTTTCTATATTGAAAAAGGCTCTTTTAGGTATGTTTGAACAGTAATAGTATTATGTGCGTAAATACAATAAGAGCAGACTCGCTTTTGTAAACTCATCTACTATACAAAAACTTTGTTATTGAATGCATCTATCCTTGACTGTTCTTAAATAAACATAGTTTTAATGCAGAAAGCAGACAGTAAAAGAAAGAAGGTACCTTTAATTTTCTAACAGTTAGCGTTTCACAAAACACCTCTCAAAGTTCTATCAGTACTCAATAGTGTGTGCATGAATGTGTGTGATTCTAATGCAATGTCTAATTTTACTTGTAGATTATATTTTATAGAATTGTTGTTATTACAAATGTTCGAGTGACAACAGACGTCGTGATGCGTGTCAAGGCATGTTAACATTCAATAAGCACTTAGTCAAGTGATGTACATCCATGTACATCTAACGTATGCATTTATGTCAGGGTGTAATAATGCGTGGTCGGTTCATTTGTGATTTAGTTCATTTCGTTCCTGTTACTCGGGAACTGTGCGGAATTTGTGAATTAGATAGATTTTTTATGTTTGTAATTCAGTAGAGTTCCTGGATAACTGAAAATCCATGTAATATAATTTTAATAAAGTAATGTGATTCGTTATAAAGTGATTTTTATTTCTTTACTTTTTAGTTTCCTGTTGTAATAAGGTGGCGTTGTGGTAGACGCCTTTATGGCAGTGAGGTGCTATGAACACTAGGGACTTAAGGACGAACCAGAGTAGGTACACAATATTTTAGTCCCTCAATGGATAGCTTGCAAATATGTATGTTGAACACTGGGTACCTCCATATGAGGAATATAAGTTTGCTCACAGGTACATTTATGGATCACAGTCTAATCTCCACCTTTTTTCTTGTCCCATCGCTAACCCCATCATTGCAGTCTCTGGGAAAGCATGGAACATTTTCTAAAAATAACGGTCAGTTTCAGTATCTATCTACTAGGATTGACGAACACAATCTTTGATCAATAAAATTGTATTTGATCAAAGATTGTGTTCGTCAATCCACTACAACAAGACTGATAAGACCCTACTTGTGTTATGTAAGAGGTGACAACAAATTTTTCCTAAACAACATCGTAGTTACCCCCTGGGGTGGTGAATGGCATAATGTAATAATATATTTTTTCGTTTATCTTATTCCCCACCATGTTGGGGTGCGATTAGATTTCAACTTCCCAGTTGCTATCTTAACAATAAAAATAACAGCCAATTAAAAGGAAATGGTTATTAAATAAAATACAGCATTATCATTTTATATTTAATTTTGCGAAAATCTTATATTTATCTCCTTAATATAAATGTAATCAAAGCAAATAGCATTTAACCTTCAACTCGAAGAAAGCCACTTCTCATCAATACCTATCACAGTAGTCATCATCATACAATGATCCAATGGACTATAAAAATATATTAATATCTAGTAAATTAATCTATAAGTACTTCAATAATAATTACATCTAATTGAATTGAGGTACATACAAATACATAATTATTTTTATAAATCCATTATGCACATTATTCAAGTTAGTTAAAAAATATTATAAAATAAAGTCAAAACACACAGAAAGTAATCGAAAACACATTCAAATAGGCAATATAAATTACCGGGTCCACCGGTACCAAATATTTCAAGTAAATGCATGGTCCACTGTCGATTGGAGTCATTAATACTGACGTTAATTGAGATTATTGCAATTCGTCGTATAAATTAACTAGTCAATATATTTGCTCAGAATTCTGCGTCGAGTGTAAACACATTGTCCATCTGGTTAGACATGACTCCCCACTTCTGGTATTCGCCGACTTTCTTTTCGAAGAAATTGGTCTTACCTTCTAGTGAGATGAGATTCATGAAGTCGAAGGGATTCTTGGTGTTGTAGTGCTGTAACCAAAGGACAACGAGTTATTTCTTTTGCACATTTGAGAGTAAAATGGAGCTGTTGGGCTTTTCTGTGTGATGAAGGAAAGATGTTTTGAGTATGAATGTGTTGTTACCTTTTCTCCGATGAGTTCAACGAGCAGCCTGTCGGCGACGAACTCGATGTACTGCGACATAAGTTCGCAGTTCATGCCGAGCAGTCGCACCGGCAGTGCGTCTGTCAGGAACTCTTGCTCGATCACCACCGCGTCCTTTATTATCTGGAGCACGCGCTCCTTGCTTGGTTTTTGTACTAAGTGCTTGAACATCAAGCACGCGAAGTCACAATGCAGACCCTGTGAATCAACAAGTAAGTGGGTAAGTCAAAGATGCTGGACCATCTTGGCTAGACAGAAGAATATTAAAGACGCACGCATGAATATAATAATAAATCGCGCAATGATGTGCAGCTTATTTTAAACAAGTATCAATAAGTGTTTTTGCATCAAGTTAACACACCAAAGTTGTGGACTAGAATTAACTCAACAGTTAATCATAGGTACATCATTTTACACCATTAATAGGTCATACAATAAATCAGATAAGAAAATAATGTTGAGTCCAATACGATCCAGTCATTCCAGCCAGATTAGTAGTAGTTCTACTGACATACATAGATAAAGTAACTGTTGATAGCAGATTTAAAGTCAAGTATAAACATAGTTTTATTTTTTGTGTGAGTGTGTGGCCAACTGTAATGTCGGAGTTTTCAGACCGCCCAAAGGCCTCAGACATGGTCTAAATGCCCGGTCACGACCTACAGCGGCGAGCGTTTTCGATGTAGGTACATGGTGCGTTTACTGTGACAGGCCGTAAAGGCCTTGCCACACGGCACAATTTTACGTCCAACTTGACTAAATCACTTGATGAAATCGTGACGTGTAGACGCCAGTCGTCCAACTCAAGTTCATCGGGTGGGCGGTACCACCAGATTTAAACCAATCGGGTGGTCGGAATGAAAATCAGTGATTTGATTGTGTCGTGTAGACAGACAAAGCCAATTCGATTGAAAATTTGATCAGTGGTAAAATTGTGCCGTGTGGCTTAAGGCCGCTGCCTCGAATTTTGCGTGCAGCGGGGCGGTGGCGGTGGCGGCGGCGGCGCGGGAGCGGCGGCAGTATCTAATGCATAAAATCAAATGGAGCGGCCCTCGAAAACAGCGGCGCGTCGGCGGGCAACGAGCGGTGCACTCCAGTCAAGCGGTGACCGCCGCGCGTCTGCATTGCAGTGTTGTACAATTTATTTTTGTGACTAATGACTATTTTTGAATCAAAAAGAGGTTGTCGTTCCTGTTCAGACATTTCGTTCGCGAATAAAAATAAATATCTCGACTACACAACCACGAACACAACACTACGCCGCTATAGTGCCGCGCGATCTGCTCGCTGGTTTCGAGAACGGGTCGGCGTTGCCCGCACCGCTCCCGCGCCGCCACCGCCACCGCCCCGCTGCACG
Source organism: Euclidia mi (assembly GCA_944739405.2). NCBI lineage: Eukaryota > Metazoa > Arthropoda > Insecta > Lepidoptera > Erebidae > Euclidia > Euclidia mi. Next base: position 82,215,498 of record OX123189.2, read on the forward strand.
CAAGATTCGAGGCAGCGGCCTTACGATTCTTATCCTGAGACAAGAACCGGGACCGACAGCTTTACGTGCCCTGCGCAGCACGGTATTGCTCAGATGTAAATGCCACACGTGGTCACCCATCCAAGTTGCGACCTGTGCAAGGGTTGCTTAACTTTGCCCATCTGTTACGAACGGCAAGCCAAGTCTCACTATGATCCCTACTTAAACATACTAAACTACTGATACAAATAGAGGATAGTTCAGAAGACATTTCAGATTACTTACCTCATCCCTAGATATGAGCTCATTACTGAATGTTAGTCCCGGCATCAGCCCTCTCTTCTTCAGCCAGAATATAGATGCAAAACTGCCCGAGAAGAATATGCCTTCAACAGCTGCAAAGGCGATGATGCGTTCGCCAAACGTAGCAGTCTTACTAGCGATCCATTCTAGCGCCCAATCGGCCTTTTTCTTTACACAGGGCAGAGTCTCAATAGCGTTGAAAAGGAAGTCTCTGATAAGAAAAACAAAGCCTGATTATATTTTTACTTTCCTACTTAGCTATAAACCAGGGATTGTTTTAGAATAGTACAACTATTAATTATGTTCTATTCTAAAACAATTCAATGGTTATGTTAGGCACATAGTTAAAATTACTACGTAATAATTTGAAAATCGCATCCAAGGTGTAAAAATATAGTAAAAATATACAGGACAGAATGGGTTAAAAATACAATATATTCTACTGAGTCCTTTCATCTAGCAGTTTTTAATTTTGTTTCCATATATTGTGCCTTACAATATCTCATACTAAAATCTATTCTGCACCTGCATCTCAGGCACATATAAAAATAATGATATCTTTGTACAAAATAAATAAATAAATAAATAAAAGAGCAAAAATTATATCTTATGTTTCAATAAGGTTATATAGAATATTGATAGTTACCTTTCCTGTGGGTCCTTAACATAAGTGTCAATAAGTAGAGAATACATTTCCGAATGAACATTTTCCATAGCAATCTGGAAGCCATAGAAGCACCTGGCCTCAGTGACCTGAACCTCCTGTGAGAACCTCTCTACCAAGTTCTCATTGACAATGCCATCAGACGCAGCAAAGAAAGCCAGCACGTGCTTGATGAAGTGCCTCTCACAGTCTTTGAGATTCTCCCAGTCCACAAGGTCCTATGGAAAACAAAGTTTGATATGGTTTCAGATTTTACTCATTAATAGTCAAGACAATATTTTTTTACTCTCAAATACTTGACTTTAGAAAAATCTGAATAAAAAAAGAAAAACATTAAGACCTGCAAATTTATTTTGTACAATGTATACAAAACGCGAAAGTTTATAACCGAAAAATCTGAAGTTTGAAAAAAGAATACTAGAGTAAATTGGTATTATTCCAGATTATCAACAGTCTCTAGTTATGTGTGAGTAGGTAGAAAAGTCTTAAGTTTGTTCACCTCAAAGTTGATGACTCAAAATTGCGAAATAGTAAGAATTGGTGAGAACACAAAAAATAAACACTATTCCACTGCCCATTCCATTCAACTTTGAATGTAAACAAACGAAGACGAATCAATTAACCTTCATGTTGCGGTTTTATTACCTGCTACGACGCAATTTTATACGCCGATTACGAAATTTCTAGAACGTGCGATTAAATAGGTCAAGTTACCTTAGATAGATCTACTTCTTCAACAGTCCAGAATGAAGCCTCTGCCTTCTTATACATGCTCCAGATGTCTGGATATTGGATCGGGAATATGACGAAGCGTCGTGGGTTGTCCCTCAGCAGGGGTTCTAATTGAGGGTCAAACTCTACAATCTCCTTGCTCTTCTCATTGTGTTTTTCAATATCCATCGCATTTTCTTGGATATTTTCGTTGCGGGCCGACAAAACATTGTTTTTCACTGGTGACTGTAAACAATTACTCATAGAGTCAACAAGAAGTGAGGTTAAAAGCTAAATATGATTTTGAGTTGCACAAATCACATCTTTAAAAATATTTAAACTGAAACAGAATGTATACTCACAATCATACTTAATATGAGGCTTTAAAAAGTTGGTTTCTCACTTACCTTTAGGTGAACATTGTTGAAGTCATTCAGCAGATTTTCCTTGTCCACGCCAGGGGCCATTTTCAGTTATAACAATTTTCTAATTGGAATACCTCACAAATAAAATTAACCAGAGGCGCCTGACTGAAACCCTACAATTGCACAACACTAGGTTCACCAAATTCTCAACTTAGTAGAATGGAGAACGAGAAAGCCGCTATTTTTGAGCTCTTGCCGCTTGCCCTCCAATGTTTTGATATTATCGTTCCGAAGTCAGTATTGAGTGTGCTGCTTTGAAGATTAATATAAAATTAAACGCTCGTTACTGTGCACATGTTATTATTACTAAATTTTGGACTGAAATATATTTAAATATCAACAATAAAAAAATAGTTTTATTCAAAAGCGTTTCTTATATTTTTACGATGACAAAAAAATTATGCAAACTTGCATGTTGTAAACCTCAGAGTAGTTTTCGGAACGAACATCTGTTTTAATTTATTACGAGTTCATTGACCAGTACGAAAACAATGTTTAAAAAAGGCGGTAATTTGGTAAAAACACCTTTACTGACAATAATGATGCATTAATTAAATATAGACTTAATTTAAAATGTTAAAAAGTTATCTTAATTTCTTTTAGCCGCAGTTAATATCCTGTAATTCGTCATAAAAAAATATTAAAACAGGGCGTAAGTTTTCGCGCTAAAACCTGTAACAAATCCTGTGTTGCTATTGGACACTTAGATAACCATTAACCAATCAACGCTCGTAGTAGTCGTAGTAACGACAAACAAAATATCCATTTGGCGCAGTGTTGCCAGATCTGATTTTCAAGAATACTGTGTTTTCCCCATAAAAATGCGGTATTTACGGAAAAATACAGTGTTTTGTGAAATTAAATCCAGTGTATTTTACAGTGCAATTAAACCACAGAAATAAAAAGGAACAATTTATTTATTAAGTACTTAATGAACACAAGTAACTGCTAAAATTAAAAAAAAAAGTATTTAGAATGTATTTAATCACTCTCACTATCATTCAGTCCGATTGCCACCTTTTTTTTGTACATTTCGGCGTTAAATAATGTCAGCATTTTGTCAGTAGGCCTAAAACTGACACAGTTTCCGTCATGTCGAGATATGGCTTGTTTTGCCAACATGTTGCCCTTGATTGAATCAGTGATTAATCGGTTCATCTTTTTGGTCTCGTGTCATTTATTTGACTTAACACTTTCTCGCATATCACTATATCGCTTTCTGCAGAACTTCCTACTCGCGACATAACTGCCACTACGAATTGTGCACTCAAGACTTAATAAGTTACAAAAGAAATACAATCTAAAACTAAAACGCTTTGACGAAATACTGAATAATTAAAATGACCCTTCTCTATTAAAATCTAGTATCGCATATAATAAAATTATACTATTACATTTATTAGATGACCTTTATGATACGCTACAGTCGGGGAATACCCTATTCTCTACTGTATTTGTTGGTCGCGTTCATAATTCACGATATTTTTCATAAGTAGTGTTCATTATTAAGCGAATTTCTTTTTTTTTTTATGTTTGCAAATAAATACTGTGTCTCCATACACTATTTATAAAAATACGGTGTCCAGTAGATGGCGTAAAAATACAGCAGATCTACTGTAATTACAGTGTATCTGGCAACACTGGTTTGGCGACAAAATAAAACATGAATGTAGCAAATTGAATGAATGTTTAGGTACCTACTTTGGTAATTTTCTTTAGTTAGGTATATACTTACAACGACAACTCAGATACCTAAGGGCCTTAGTAAAAAATGCACTAGGTTCCGCCCACTTGACTCCCCGCTTGTGTGTTAAGGCCTTGCCACACGGCACAATTTTACGTCCAACTTGACTAAATCACTTGATGAAATCGTGACGTGTAGACGGCAGTCGTCCAACTCAAGTTCATCGGGTGGGCGGTACCACCAGATTTTAACCAATCGGGTGGACGGAATGCAAATCAGTGATTTGATTGTGTCGTGTAGACGGGCAAAGCCAATTCGATTGAAAATTTGATCAGTGGTAAAATTGTATCGTGTGGCAAGGCCTTTATGACTGAAGTACTAACTACTTACCTACTTATACTTAGTGCTTTTACTTTCTTAATGCTACTTTTCAAACTGCATTTTGGCTTATTGAGTTATATGGAGTGCAAAAATGAAAGTTCCCTTGCATTTTTGGCATTTTTTGGTGCAACGCTCAAACAAAGGCATGTTGTGCGCATGGCAACTTGCGGTAACAGTATATTCTAATCTATGACTTGCGGCAAGGTAGTCGCCAGGCGCATTCACCTGACACCTTTAATTTTATTCTCGGGGCGAAAATCTGGTCGCAGCTCTACTTAGTTGGCTACTCGCTAAAACCAAAACCACCATATTATTACGAATTCTCATTAGTCATTACCCATTGTGGATAAACTACGAAAGTATGATATAAGTACCTAGGTACCTAATAAAATGATGTGTGAAAATTCACCTGTGTTGACACGCACGAGTGACTTGCCCAGCCCCGTTTGTCTCGTACCTACTTGCATCCACTGCCAGGTCACGCTCTCATTTTCTTTGTTACTTGTTTTATCGTTCATACTACTACTAATAACTTAGGAAGAAAACATCTAAATACCTACATCGAGAGGCGAACGCGTTTCGCCATCCTGATTAGACGGTCTATTGATTTTCTATGGTAAAAGCTCGCTTTCCAAGATAAAATTACTTACTGCAAAACCATGATATGAGTGCCAGCAGAATTATTGTCAAGGCCACAGGCAGAAATGCATTTAGAGGGGGAAGAACTCTAAGAAGTGAAGACGAAATCGGGAGAGAAGCAGAAAAGTGCTGATAGCATGACTTGCCATTCGCAATAGATCAAAATAATATAAGCCAATTTCATCAATATAATACCTATTGAAAATGGGTGTAAGTTGAGCCTCGTTTACAGAGGTCACCACTTTGGTAGGCGACCGCTAGTTGAGTGTAATACATTAGGGTCAGTGGCGGATCTACGGGGGAGCTAACCGGGGCACTCGCCCCGAGCGGCAGAGTCATGGGGGCGTCAAAATCATGTCACGGCATATAGCGAAAAATTTGAACTGGTTGGAAAACTGTTGGGTGGGGGCGCCATTATCAAGACTTGCCCCGGTTCGAAAAAAACGTAGATCCGTTACAGGGTGTTAGTGTTTCGAAGGGCCGGCATGTAAAGCCATCGATAAAGGGTTTTATAGTCTTAAGTCTGGAAAATGTCTGACAAAAAACCAGAAGATATACTGTGCGTTCATAGACTTGGAAAAGGCTCATGATAGGTTGAATAGAAAAGAACTATGGAAGGTGCTATCTATATATGGGGTGGACAATTTAATTTTATAGTACCTATACCTAAATCTTTGTACAGGGCTTTTAGGGCCTGTGTCTGGATTAATGGTGCCTATACGGACTGGTTTGACATCTCTAAAGATATCAGGCAGGGGTTTGCAGCCTCGCCCTGGTTGTTCAAGTTGTTCCAACTTATTCATGGAAAGCAGTCTTTCATGTAAGACATGAGAGAAATTGAATGCGGGATCGATATGGTAGGATTGCGAGTTAAGTGCCTCTTGTACGCCGATGATAAAGTCATTCTTGCATCATCGGCGAATGAGTTGCAACAAATAATGGACTGCATGAACGAGAGTAGGAGCAGGACGCCGTGGCATACTGCGGCACGCCGTGGTATGCCACGGATGAGTTGCTGAATTCACAAACATAACTTCACGCCTTTTATCCCCGAAGGGGTAGGTCAAGGGTAGGCAGAGGTCTATTACACACCCACACTTCGCCAGTTATGTTTCGGTCCCAATGTTATAGGGGGCGGGTCTATTGCCATCTACCGGGCACATTGTTAAAGCGAGCGATAATTAACATTTTAATACACTCAACCTCAACTTCGAAAAGTCTGAGGTGTGTGCCCGGGGTAACTGGGGATCGAATCCGAAACCATCGTCTCGGCAGTCCGTTACATACACCACTGGGCTATCGCGATTGCTGAATTCACTGTTAGTAAATCTTGTTTTTCATAAATTATGTGCCCAGAATTGTTTTCTCTTCAACATATCAGTTTATTTGTCTTTCATCTTCAGCAAGAAGTAGGTACTATTAATACTAAATGCCAGTAGCCAGTCAATTGAACGTTTCGGTATGCCGCGTCATCATAGACAGCATCGACATTCACGCCGCCGAAACATGCCGTGCGGTGCCGTCAGTCTGCGCCGGCCTTAATAGAAGATCTTCGTGGCAGCCGGGACCAGCGATATTTAACAATTTGATACGCACATAATTATGGGTCATCCTCAAATTACGCCACACATACGGATGAGGGTAGGGATCGAAGAAGTGTGACATAGTATAAAAATAAATGAGATTTGGATGTACGAGACCAGTTGTGACAGTCTGAAAAGGAGTCAAGAAGTCATGAAAATCGTGTGATGAGTCATGAAAAACAAAAACTGTGTTGTGCGCAGTGGGTATGAACGCGACCGGGGTCCCCTCTGCATCTGCATGGCAATCTGTTGGCGTCTGCACTAGGCAACTGCAGCCTCTTTTCCTTTTCGTCAACAATTAAGTAAAACAAATAAATTATAGCTTGGTATGATCTTTATTATTTAAAACTCTTATTAACAGTTTTTAGCATTTTACATCGCTATGTAGTCCAGATTATCTGCCCTTTGCATAAACTATAAGGATAATAGATTTCTGCAAACTCCACAATATGTAGTACTATAAAGTAAAATGCTTCTTAAACATTAACTATCACAGACTTAATTAGTTACAATGTAAATGTCACAATTGATGTTAATGATTCAATCATTTATTTATGATAACATGTCATTTCTTATAGCTTAGAAAAATATAAAAGCTAATTCATTTTTAGCTAGCAAAAATACAATATTATTAAATACGAACATATGTCATACAAAAACACATTATGTAGGAATAGCACAGATGATTGCTTTTGATAAGTCATAGTCATTTTAGTTTCTGGCCTGCAAATTGGTGTTCCAAGTACATTATTGTATAGTTACCTCTAATCTGAATTGGCTACAGTCTAAGGGCATCAGCTATGCTTTTCCTTAAGTACTCAAGAAATTGTGGTCAAGTCAAAACAGCAATACAAGAACATGCACTGATGAATCACTGTATTACCTATGTCACTCTTGTTTTATGGAAATCTATTAGATAATACTGCTAGTCAATGAGACAGACTACTGTATAAATTAGTCAATTATTCACTATTATATCATCACCATGATACATTCAAAATTCTGCATCTAATGTGAACACGTTGTCCATCTGGTTGGCCATCACACCACACTTTTGGTACTCTGCTACTTTCTTCTCAAAGAAGTTGGTCTTACCTTCTAATGAAATGAGATTCATGAAGTCAAATGGATTCTTAGTATTGTAGTGCTGTAAAAGAAAAATATGTGTAATAATCTAGTTCATAAGAAAATCTAAGCATATAAAAGTAGTCCATAAGGGTTCATCCACAAATTACGTGAGACTTCATTGAGGCTAGGGGTAGAAGAATTAGTTGGTATAATGCATAAGACGATAACGAATGAAACCAGCTATGACAGATTAACCAAGGAAATCACCATCCTACAGTCCACTGCTGGACAAAGGCACAGGCTGCGCTGAATTTGCGTCTCAATAACACTGTATTATAATATTAAGGTGAAAATTTTTGTGACTTAATTTTGGGATTGTTTCTAAAATATTTTAATTTGCATAGGTACCTTTTCTCCGATGAGTTCAACGAGCAGCCTGTCGGCGACGAACTCGATGTACTGCGACATAAGTTCGCAGTTCATGCCGAGCAGTCGCACCGGCAGTGCGTCTGTCAGGAACTCTTGCTCGATCACCACCGCGTCCTTTATTATCTGGAGCACGCGCTCCTTGCTTGGTTTTTGTACTAAGTGCTTGAACATTAGGCATGCGAAGTCGCAGTGCAGACCCTGAAATTTTTCGTAATTAATTTTATATTTTATTTTATATTAATTACACTTAGGTGAAATTGTGACATGCTTTTGTTGTATCCGCTGACGTCGAAATGCATATTCATATATCAAGACCGTGCATAGTAGGAACATAGTTAGGCAAGGCTCCCTAAAATCAAATGCTTAAGCCAGGTCTCATCACGAAACATCGGCCCAAAATTTACGAGCATATTCCATGCCTGTAAACGTTTTGCACTTGCTAATTTACTGATAGCTGGTTATTCATGCTGAGTAATAAGTTCAGATATCATCATATTGTGATTAATGACTTTAAAAACAGCAAATGTAAATAACGATACCTCATTTATTATTATCAATGGAGATAAGGCTGTACGTGAGGACAGTATCAGTGGGGGACTTGCAGATAAATAAGTTTATACATTCCGATAATCAAAAACACTCAAAGCTTACATATGAAAATGAACTTAGAACAACAAAATTATATCAGTATTATACTCGTAAATAATGAACTTTTTTTTTTTTTGGAATAGGGGGCAAACGAGCAGACGGATCGCCTGATGTTAAGCGATTACCGCCGCCCATGGACACCCGCAACACCAGAGGAGTCACAAGTGCGTTGCCGGCCTTTTAAAAAGGAATACGCTCTTTTCTTGAAGGTTTGAAGGTCGTATTGTTTCGTAAAAACCGCAGGTGACAGATCATTCCACAGTTTAGAGGTGCGAGGCAGAAAGTTTCTAAAGAAACGCACCATTGTGGATTGCCAACCATCTAAATGATGGGGATGGAAATGCTGTCGCGTAGAACGATGGCGGAAAGAGGCGGCAGGGATTAATCTGAACTATTCCTCGGAGCACTCCCCATATTAGAAGCGATAAAAGATGCATAGCGAGGCTACATCTCTACGCAGCGCCAAGGGGTCTAACCGATTGCAAATATCTTGGCAGTCCACAATTTGAGCGGCTCTCCGTTGGATGCGGTCCAGAGGGAGAAGCTGGTACTGGGGTGCCCCTGTCCAAAGATGAGAACAGTATTCCATATGCGGCCGGACCTGCGCCTTATAAAGGAGCAAGCGTTACATTACAGTTAGTGCAGTCATAACAAGCCCACAAGGTTATGGTTACAGCATTGGTCACCCAACAAATAAGCTCTAGCTCACTGCCAATGCTGGATTGGTACCATACCTACCTAATAGAAAATCATGTAAAAGATACAAAAAAATTAAAACTTTATTATAAAGCTACAAACCTCATCTCTAGATATGAGCTCATTACTGAATGTTAATCCTGGCATCAGTCCTCGCTTCTTCAGCCAGAATATTGATGCAAAACTGCCCGAGAAGAATATGCCTTCAACAGCTGCGAAGGCGACGATGCGCTCTCCAAATGTGGCTGTCTTGCTGGCAATCCATTGTAATGCCCAGTCAGCCTTCTTCTTTACACATGGCAGAGTTTCAATAGCATTGAACAGGAAGTCCCTGGGAAAATAATACTAATTTGAATACCTAGTGATTATGTCTACCTAGTAGAACATTATCTCAACCATGAGTCAACATGTTAAATAGCAGGATTATACAAATTTTGTGCATTAAATTTATTGTATTGGCATCTTGTGGGAAGGCTGCCTTTTACATTTATATTTAATGTTCATCTTTTTATAACTTTTGTTAAATATAATATTTACTGACTCATCAGTTACTATTACACAATAAAAATATATTCTGCATGTTTAGATTAACAAATTATTTAATTTTTGATTGGTGATGTTTTTGATAATATGATTTGGGAATAATTATTTCTATACTTAATGAAATATACCTACAAACCAGTTTACTAATTATTTCAAGTTTTCTTTTCTATAATGTTTTTATCTACTAATATTGCATACAAGCTCAGTTTAGCACTTAAAATTGGAAATTTAAATTAATTAATTTGAATAATTATGCTAATATGTAAATAAAGAGAAACTAGTTTCACTAACATTATACTTTCCAGAATAAATGAAATGCATTTGGTTGGAGGTGTGGGGCTCAAAATCAGTCATTTTGATGAGCCTTAAGGGAGCCCTATGTCCAGCAGTGGACATCTATAAGATGATATGATGATTGTGAAATAAAACATTGCTTACCTCTCCTGTGGATCTCTAACATATGTGTCAATCAACATGGAGTACATTTCTGAGTGTACATTCTCAATGGCAATCTGGAAGCCATAGAAGCACCTGGCCTCGGTGACCTGAACTTCCTGTGAGAACCTCTCTACCAAGTTCTCATTGACAATGCCATCGGACGCAGCAAAGAATGCCAGCACATGCTTGATGAAGTGCTTCTCACTTTCTTTTAGGGTCTCCCAGTCAAATAAATCCTGAATTAAAACACAGTGTTAAGTAAAAGCCATAACAATTCATTCAATTGCTCGACTATACAATTCAATAATTAAGATATCAATATTGTCCTTGTGGAGCGAAAACTCACTAACCAACAAAAAAGAAACTTTGAGATAATCGCTTTTAAAATATTTTGAGCTTAGAACTCATAAATGGTTAGGATTAGAAAGATGATGTCTATGACCAAAATATGTATCATATGTAAAGAAAACATCTGGTTTAGTAATTTGATTATATTTGAATTAATGATTTTTCGCATGAGTAAAACAATACTTTTTGGTATTTAGTTATTTATTCATGCAATTTAGTTATTTTTTTGCTGGCTGTTAGTGAATTACAAATCAAAACATGTTCACCAACGAAAAGTAATTAACTTCGTTTAGTGACATTGCAAATATTGGTACTAGTTTTCCTCAACAATGTAATATGAGATTTAACAAAGTCTTTTAATTAATTTTCGTGTAGATTGTTCCCATTGACTGAGTAGTAAGGTAGTTAAAGTTAAAAAAGTCCGAAATTATTAAAAAAGCAGCCTTAAATATTATTTCAGAAGGTAGATAATGTACTTTTAGACAGCTTGACATCAATAACTCATTTTCACCAATAATATTACTTAGTGAGTTTTCGCTCTACAACGACGATATACCAACTTTCTAGCCCCCAAGAATATTTAGCCAGGCTGACTAGAGCACTTTCTACACAATCTATTTAATATATATCTAAAATAAATGGCATAATAATATGTCTCGTAAAAGGATTTCATAATATTGTTACAAATGAAGCATCTAATACATTTTAACAATTTTGCAAGTACAAAAAATTAACTAAGTAAGTACAGTGTAATGAGTGTAAAGTTATAGTTTATAAACAAAATATATTTAATTAAAGCACAAATCTTAGGACATTTTTATTTACCTTTGAGAGATCCACTTCCTCAACGGTCCAAAATGAAGCCTCTGCCTTTTTGTACATGTCCCAGATGTCAGGGTACTGAATCGGAAAAATTACGAAGCGACGAGGGTTGTCTCTTAACAAGGGTTCTAGTTGAGGATCGAACTCCACTACCTCACTATTTTTTACGTTTTCCACCTCCATAGAGTTTTCTCCTTGTACATTATCATTACGTGCAGCTAATACGTTATTCTTAACTGGTGACTGAAATAACAGTAAAAGTAATGAGTAATTACAGTAAGTTATTCAATAAAAACTTTTTTAATTTACCACGGTAAACTAACCTTTATGTGCACATTGTTTAATTCTGTATGCAGGTTTTCTTTGTCAACAATGGGAGCCATCGAATAGGAAAGTTATGAAACTCTGGTCTGGAACTCTGGATGCGCAATATCAAGAAACGACATCAACTTTTTATAATGCTATTACTGATTTACTGATGGAAAAAATTCCAGTGTCGGCTATTTGAGTTCATCGGATTTTCCTCCCGACACCCGCACTCTTGCCAATTAATTGAATTCCGAAGTATACATGAAAACTACACAGTTTTAAATACAAGTGGCTAATAAATTAAATAAGAAATAAAAGTTATATATTTTTGGTAGTTTTACGTTCATAAGTATATTAAAAACTAATTGCTCGGTTCCTTTTTGTAATAAATTTCAAGTTATTATTCATGACTTCATGTTAAACTTTACAAATATATGAAACTCAATGTAAGATACGGACCATCTGAATCATCTGTTTACTGTTTACATTTTGATTGACCATTGATTCAGAGAAAAGTATAAAAAGGCGGTACTTATTTTGATCATAACAAAAATAATTTAATTCTCTAGAATAACCCATTAATCATAATATATATTTTGTACAACGTTTGGAGTCATATTTTTTGTCTATTTATATTATTTTATTTTATACTTTCTGACACTTTTTATGACTTATTGCAATAATAAATATTTCCCGCTTAAAATTGCAAATATTTATTTGGTTTACTATTGGCCGTTAACTTAAACCAATGAAAACAAAGATTGACAATGCGTTCAATAATAATTTCGATCGAGTCCAATCGAGTCTTTCTTTAGCTTTATTATAGACTGCGGCCGGGCTAAAGACGTGCTAAAGACTCTTTAGTCCGGCCTCATACACGCAAATAATTTTTCATACTCACTGGGTTATTAGCACGATAACTTTAGGTACCTAAAAACTAGTAGGTATAAATGTTTTTTGTCTGTCTGTCTGCTTGGTTAATCTTCAAAACGCATAGACGGATCTTGATAATATTTTGCTATACGGAACCTTTCTGTATAAGAATGCTATATTCCCTCTCAATAAAAGCTCTACAAAATTTTGAGCGGTCCGGGAATCGAACCCGTTTGGTACACTATGCCACCAAGGTAGTGCTTTTGTTATCTTTTTAGTGGCAACAGGCAACTACTAGATAGGAGTTTAATAAAAGTCGTCCAACATCAAAGCTCTGTTTATTCACTAAGATATTAGAAATAGAAAAATAGTCTATACGGCAGTTTATCGTGGTATAAAACATTGCCTCAATGATTACCAACACGGGTTTCTCAAGAATAGGTCCACAGTGTCCTAGGATGATGTATTCTTGGTCCTAGACAGTGTCAAACCTCCTTACTTGCTCTGAATACTTGACAAATGTAATGTCTGAGCCAAAGAAATATAACCTTAAGTCCAACCTCTCTGGTCTGAGCCGTCCCAGATCGTATACACAGACTATACGAAAGCGTTCGATCGCATTGATCATTCCATCTTACTCCGTAAGCTGCTTGATCTTGGAATAAGGGGTGACCTGTACAGGTGGTTCACATCCTATATTCAAAATCGCTGCCAGACAGTGGTTCTGAATGGTTTTAGTTCAGCGCCCGTAAAAATCCCAACAGGAATTCCCCAGGGATCTCTTCTTGGCCCATTGCTGTTTGTGATTTTATCAATGATATAGGTTCCTGTTTTACATACTCTAAAATAATCCTGTACGCAGGCGACATGAAAATATTATGTCCCGTCTCACAACCTGCTCACTGCCACGATCTCCAAAATGATCTAAATAACTCACAAAGCTACTGCATACGTAACAAATTACAATTAAATATATCTAAATGCTTCGTATGCACATATACTCGAAAACCAACTCCTATAATCTTCGACTACAAACTCGATGATACGACAATCAATAGAACTTACTCAGTGAGGGATCTTGGCGTCACTTTTGACTCCAAGTTGCTTTTTGATGCTCATAATGAAAATATTATAAACAGGGCTAACAGAGCACTTGGTTTTATTTTTAGGATTGCGTCAGATTTCAAAAACATAAAGACTTTTCAGATTCTTTACTCTGCAATTCTCCGCAGCCACCTAGAATACGCTTCGCAGGTATGGAACCCAGTTTTCAACATTTACGCCGACCGAATAGAACGCATTCAGAAGAGTTTTCTTCGATTTGTGCAATTTAGAACTCGCAAATATACCTCTAACTATATTGTGCGCTGTAAGAAATTTCATAATATACTACCATTATTTGAAAGAAGGCGCATAGCAGATCTTGTTTATCTATTTAAGATTGCCAATGGTTCGATTGACTGCCCTAAACTACTAAGTAAGTTGGGATTAATAACACGCACTGCGTATCTACGTCAGCCTAGTTTACTTTATATACCGCCAGTAAAAACCACGTATAGACAAAACTCGTTCCTGATAAGAGCGTGTAGATCGTTTAACGAAGTATCTCGAGTCTCGACCACTCGACAAGTTGATTTAGATTTGTACAATACCAGTGTTTCCCGACTAAAAAAGTTACTTGTTGATAAGTTTTTCTCCTATATTATAGCTATTATTCATGGTATATATAAAGTATTCTGTGATGATAAGTAAGCCTCATTCATTTAATTTTTTGTTCTTTGCAATTATTAATTTCGTATCTCTGCCAACTTTTGTTGAATTTATTTTTCATGTTTACTTGTGAAAACTTGTAAATGGCCCTCAGTTTCATAAAATCGTAATTGTATGTCTTTGTTTACTGTAAGTTTTCCGGAAAGACTAAAATAAAATAAAATAAAAATAAGTAGTACCTACTCGCTTGTCTTGCTTTATGTACTCATTGGCTCAAGAGAGAAATTCTATATCGACCGATATTATAGCATTGCCTCGTTGAATAGAAATGCTCATCTTTTGTGCCAGCCTTCTGGTCACCCGAGGCGTCTATCAGTCTCTTTGCGAGATTTCCAAAAAAGGGTCTCGTACATTGACCCCATGGCCCCAAGGTTTCGACCCCAAACAGCTCAAATACGTAATCTTTTACGAAATTTATGTATTTGCGCCGTTTGAGGGTCTATTATAAACTATTTATACAGAAGGGTTTACAAAATGGGCAGTTTACAGTATCCACATCAAGTTCGAGGACGAAAGAAACACATCGCCGCGCACTGCGTAGTGCAACATACCTCTGTACGGCATATCTACAGCCTAACAAGAAAATGCCTCAGATTTTCGGAGCTGCTTTTATTTGACGTCATCATCATCATATTAGCGCTGTATCATAGCCGCGTGGCGCCCATGCGCCTTTTGATAGGTAACTCAAATTAAACATGGTGATTCCAGCCCAGAACTTTTTTTGAATAACTTTCAATTACCGCTCATGCGCCTTTTGGAAGGCCATATTAAAAAACTCTGTATAGATTTTTGGAATTTCGCGGGTTATAGAAATAATGTTATTTAATTTCTGAAGGCAATATTAGAGAACTATTTCCGGTATGCTACCATTGACTGCAACAATTAACATACGTCATTTTTAAGAAAGCGGAAGGAGGTATGGCTGCGTCACGAAAACGTGGTAAGTAAATCGCATTAAATTTTTTTTACTATAATCCATGACTGTCAAATATATTTTTATTCAAAATGTTGCTACGTAATAGGTACTATTCAAATTTAATCAATTATTTCGTATGTTTACCGGTATTCTTTTTCGGAATCTCGAATAAAAATATTATGTCATTTGTAAAGGCTGTTGGGACGAAAGTAGTACAAGAATATTTTTAATTAGGATAAAAAAACGTTAATTATATTTAACTAACCACTTAATATTGTAAACCTCATTAAGGAAAGCTTTAGGGCTCAAATCAACTCCATTGTGCACGGTGGTAAGTACTCTAGACTACAATGTGGTAGAAGACGATGGGGAAGAAGATGCCGATTTCATAGAAGATAATGGTTATAACGCATATCGCCCTAAACAAGTCCAGGAGATGAAATTTCTCTATTCGATTTAAGAAGAGATGGACCACGGACTCGCGGTGGAATATCCTGTGGCCTTGGTCGTGTAGCTACTCGTGGGGAAACATCTCGAACTGCGAGACGTGTCAGACATTCAGCAGCCGGAGTCTGATATCTGAGTCTCATCATATCAGCCAAACGACGTCCACTGTTGGACATAGGCCTCCCCCAAGGTTCTCCACACAGACCGGTCTTGAGCCGCCCGCATCCAACCGCCTCCCGCGATCTTGACGAGATCGTCGGTCCACCTTGCGGGGGGCCTACCTCTGCTGCGTCGTCCGGTACGTGGCCGCCACTCCAGAACCTTTCTGCCCCAACGGCCATCGGTTCTTCGAGCTATGTGCCCTGCCCACTGCCACTTCAGCTTGGCTATCCGGAGAGCTATGTCGGCAACTTTGGTTCTACTGCGGATCTCCTCATTTCTGATTCGATCTCGCAGGGAAACTCCAAGCATAGCTCTCTCCATCGCCCTCTGAGTGACCTTGAGCCTTCTGATAAGGCCCATAGTGAGCGACCACGTCTCTGATCAGTAAGTCATCACTGGCAACACACACTGGTCAAACACTTTCGTCTTGAGACATTGCGGGATATCGGACGAGAAGATATGTCGTTGCTTCCCGAACGCTGCCCAACCGAGTTGGATTCGACGATTGACCTCCTTCTCGAAGTTGGACCTACCTAATTGGACTACTTGTCCCAGGTAGATATACTTGTCGACAACTTCGAGCGTAGAGTTCCCAACCTGAATGGGAGCAGGTACAACATGGACGTTCGACATGATTTTCGTCTTGTCCATGTTCATCTTAAGAGCTACTTGTTGGGAGACTCTACAGAGGCCATCGAGCATTGTGCTTAGGTCTTCCATGGTCTCAGCCATGACTACGATATCATCTGCGAATCGAAGGTGAGTGATGTACTCGCCGTTGATGTTGATGCCGAGTCCATTCCAGTCCAGAAGCTTGAAAACATCCTCCAGCGCAGTGGTAAACAGTTTCGGGGATATGACATCCCCCTGTCTCACTCCTCGCTGGAGTTGAATAGGTTTCGAACTCTGGTCCTGGAGGCGGACTGACATAGTGGCGTTTTCATACAAACACTTCAACACTTCGATATATCGGTAGTCAATCCGGCACCGTTGGAGAGACTGTAGCACCGCCCAGGTTTCGATCGAATCGAAGGCTTTCTCATAGTCCACAAACGCTAAGCATAGGGGCTGGTTATACTCCTCGGACTTCTGTATAACCTGCCGCAGCGTATGTATGTGGTCTATGGTACTATAGCCTTTACGGAAACCGGCTTGTTCGGGAGGCTGGAAGTCGTCTAGCTTGCCCTCGAGACGATTCGTGATGACCCTCGAAAACAGCTTGTAGATGTGGCTCAGAAGTGTGATGGGTCTGTAGTTCTTTAAGAGGGTTTTATCCCCTTTCTTAAAGAAAAGCACCACCACACCTCTGTGCCACGCCTGTGGCGTTTTACCCTCGAGAATGACGGAATTAAATAGCTTCCGAAGGGCTTCTCTAGCGGGTGCACCGCCAGCCTTCAGAAGCTCGCTCGTAATTCCGTCATCACCCGGCGCCTTGTTGTTTTTGAGCTGTTTGAGAGCCACACTAATCTCGTGCATGCTGACGTCCGGGATATCTTCGGTATAGTGTCGGGTCAATCCAGCTCTAGGGTCTGACGCTGGAGTACTTGCGGGTTGTTGCGTTGTCGTGTATAGCTGTCCATAGAACCTTTCGATCTCCTCCAAGAGCTCAGGCTTGGACGATACGATTCTGCCATCCTCCGTCTTCAGCTTTGTCAGCTGACTCTGCCCAACAGACAGATCCCTCTGGAACACTTTGGATCCCTTATTCTGCTCGATCGCCTCACGAACACATTTTGTGTTGTATTGGCGGAGATCGCGAGTCAGAGACTTAGAGATCTGTCTGTTGAGGTGCCGATATTTCGGCATGTCGTCGGAGGATAGCAGAACCATCTTGCGCCTTTCCTCTAACAGCTCGAGGGTCGGACCCGAGATCTTGCTGGTTCTCTTGCTTTTCTGGGGCTTAAAGAATTTAGCCCCTGTTGTATGGACAGCATCCACGAACCCGTTACTGTACTCGTCCACATCTACCTATTCGCCCAGGGATTCGAAACGGTTCTTGAGTTCGAGCTGAAAGCTCTCGGGGTTTTGGATATGAACCGGTGCCGGTCGGAGCGTGGACTTTATCAACCTCGACCGTTCGAGGCTTGTACAGATATTCAATGTGCCTCTTACCATTCGGTGATCGCTCCCCACTTTAAGTGAATTGATCACGGAGACATCATTAAATATCTGCCTCTTCGTCGACATGATAAAGTCGATCTCATTTTTGGTGGCACCGTCTGAACTTACCCAGGTCCACTTGCGGCATTCTCGCTTCTTGAAGAAGGAATTCATCATATAGAGGCCTTCCTTCTCCATAAAGCTAGCCAGCAAGTGACCCCGGGAATTCCGATGCCCCAAACTAAATTGCCCCACTCTCAGCTCATCACCGTCACGTTTGCCCAGTTTCGCGTTAAAATCTCCCATGACCACGGTGTAATGGGTTTTGAAGCCATGTATAGCCCGAGATATGTCCTCGTACATGGCTTCCACCTCCTCATAGGGGTGCGTCGAGGTCGGAGCGTATACCTGTATGACCTTCAGCGAATACCGCTTGGATATTCTGAGTATAAGGTACGCTACCCTGCTCGACACACTCCCGATATTTACCACGTTGGTCACGAGAGACTTGTGGACGATGAACCCGACACCACCTTGGGACTGTTGGTCGCCCTCCCGGTAGAAGAGCAAGTTGCCGGAATTGAGAACTATCGAGTCCTCCCCCTGTCTTCGGACTTCAGATAGGCCTATGATATCCCATCGCAACTTGCTCAATTCTTCTTCCAGCTCGACAATCTTCTCGTCGGTCCGCAGTGTGCGCGTGTTCAGTGTTGCCAGGGCCAGTT
Source organism: Euclidia mi (assembly GCA_944739405.2). Taxonomy (NCBI): domain Eukaryota; kingdom Metazoa; phylum Arthropoda; class Insecta; order Lepidoptera; family Erebidae; genus Euclidia; species Euclidia mi. The sequence continues at coordinate 82,234,161 of OX123189.2, forward strand.
GTCGTTGGTGGTGGTAGCCCGATCTCTTCCGGAGATTCTTCGCACCCCTTGCCCCGCCGTTACCATGGCCGCTACCATAACCAGGACTAGCGGGGCCGCCGGGGACTAGGGGCCGGTTTTTATTCGTGTGGTTCATGTATGAGGGGATTTGCCATAATCGCCACGCTTGGCAGGCGTATTGGCGATCGCAGTGGCGGAAGTTTAGTGCTGGACGCTGCTGCCCATCTAGCAACTTGGGATTTACTTCCGCCAGGTTCGGATGGTTTGACCGACATCTTTCGGTTGACTGCTTGCACTGGGGGAGATACTATGACGAGTATCCACTCATCAGAGTAACTCCCCCAGTGGGCGGTGGGGTCGTCACGTCCCGACGCCGCTATATATCTGAGTCTGACATCATTTAATTAAAAAAGAATTGAAATAAACATATAGTTTTTACAAATATTGTTTAGTTTTACATAGCCTAATAATAACTATTAGTCTAGTCATTGCGACCCAATGTCCTCTGTAAAGAACAAAAGATAGAAAGCTAATTGAAATGAAAGAAACTAACTAATATAATCACGACTATACCCTAAAAGTTTCACTTAAAACCGTTAACTCTAACACACAAAAAAATCAACTCGAGACCTTGGGCGTATAAGACTATGACAATTATGTCCTATGAGAAGGACATTCGGGCCATAGTCAAGGACGAGCCATAAAGTCTCTGGGCGCCACGAGGGTATGAGATCCAAGAATTTCACGACTCGAGCCCGAACGGGATTCGGCTTCTTGCTATGCCTCTTCCATTTCACATGGTCTTTGGTATCCCAGGTAGTAAGTCGATTGACTCGTATCGTCCCTTACAAAATCAATGCCAAGACCATAGCGAAGGCGGTATGGCCGTAGCAACTTGAACAACCCTCCCTCTTACAGTATATAATATGAGGTTGCCTGTATGAAATCGCACTCTGCGATAAGGCCGCCCTTGAGCATTTGATATGTATCTACACAGAGGCGTCTCTAGCCCTTGTGGCCCCCTGTGCAACCAGTAACCTGGTGCCCTGTAGTCTAGGACTCAAGCTACCCTATCTCCATACCAAAATTCAGCCAAATCGGTTAAGCGTTCAGAAAGACAGTTACTTTCGCATTTATAAATTATATGACACATAAATCAACGTCGCAGTACCTAATACCTAGTACCTATTTAAGTAGGTATAACTACCGACTGCTTTTCGGTGAAGAAAAACATCGTGAGGAAACCTGCACATCTGAGATACCTAACCAGATGTGTATCCACCAATCCGGACTTGGCCCCGTGTGTGGAGTAGGTATGGCCTAAGACTTTCCGCGATGCGGAAAGAGACCTGTGTAGTCAATGTCTTTAACTCCCTCCCCTGGCAGTCAATTAGGAGGGCGCTGATTTATCATGACGTGCCCTCCTATCTGCGTGATATTATCGGGTCGTACCTAAATGGGAGGTCCATCAGGATAAAAGGTCGGAACGGAGCTCTGCTCCTATCGGTCTCCCCTCTAATGTCAGCGTCGTCTGCTATACGGACGACATGTTGGTGTTGGCGCGGAGGACAACCGGCTTCCACAGTGTCGTGGCTCTCGCCAATCTTGGCGTGGCACTGGTCGTCTCGGCGATCAGTCAGCTGGGCCTTCGAGTGGCGCCTCTGAAGCGCTATGGTTCCATGCCCTTCCTCGGGGCCGGGAACCACCCAGCTCGGTGGTTTCGATTTGTGATGCACAAGTCCGGGTGGGGCGTAGTATTAAGTACCTTGGCCTCATTTTGGACTCTCACTGGGCGTTCGAAGACCATTTCGAGCGCTTGGCCCCTCAGGTTCGTGGTGCGGCGGGCGCGCTTCAGCGCCTTCTCTCGAACCTGGGTGGGCCACGCGAGGAAGTTCGCCGCCTTTACTGTAGCGTCGTGCGGTCCATGGTTCTCTATGGGACGCCCGTGTGACATCATCGTCTCACGCGCGCCTCCCGCTGCAGGGCTATCCTAGCCAGTCTGCGCCGGTTGGTGGCCATTCGGGTCGCACGAGGCTACAGGACGATATCCCATGAGGCGGCGACGCTCATTGCGCGCCTCCCACCGTGGAATCTCCTGGCGTGGGTGAATGCCCGTCTTTATGACGAGGTTCGCCTTCGTCGGCTAGGCGGGGAGGCGCCGAGTGAAACGCTCGAAGAGTACCAGCGAAATGCGCACCGAAGCGCGTATGAGGAGTGGCGCGTGCGGCTGCATCTACCGCGTTGCACGCGCCAACGTATCGTCGCGGTCGGTGCGATTTTGCCGATATTTGACGCCTCGGTCGAGACGGAGGAGTGCACTACTTTCCGGCTGTCTCAGATACTTACCGGGCATGGTTGCTTCGGTATCTGAGTCGGATCGGACGTGAGGAGACGACACAGTGTCACCACTGCGATGACGGCCTGGACTCCGCCCAACACACACTAGAGGTGTGCCCCGCGTGGGCGGACGAGCGGAGTAGGTACCCTAGTCGCCACCATCGGGGGGAATTTGTCCCTACCATCCGTAGTAGTGGCAATGGTGGAGGACACCCATAATTGGCATGCAGTAGGGGGCGGCCTCCTTCTGGAGCATTAATGCTCCAGAAGGAGGCCGCCGAGCGGCAGCGTGAACAACCCAGCTCGCAGGCGAAGGCAGCGTCGAGGCGGCGGCAGCGGCCGTTGAACCTGACTCTTCCTTAGGTCTGCGGGCGTTGGAGGGGGAGCCTCTAACGATCCACCATAAGCGGATCCGAGACGGCAGCGGACTGTGTGGCGCAGTCTGCTGTGAAAAGCATTGCACACCCCGCCCTTCCCCGGGCACGCGTCCCAAGCAAGGGGTCGGACGCGACAGGTACAGCGGAGCAATACAACCACAGTTCCCGTTGTACCTGCAAGGCGTCGAGCTACAGAGCCACCGTGTGGTTTTAGTCGGTAACCCAGCCCACGGGGTGGGAGTCCAGTAAAAAAAATAAAGTCGTACCTACCTGTATGTACGAGTAAACTTCGATATTACTGTCTATCACTCGATGTTTTGTTTTTGTATTTCACTAGCTATTTTGGTGACCTTTGACCTCGAGGAATGTCGCAATTGTGGAAGCAAAAAACCTAATCTTTCCTTTTATATGTAACGTAATTCTACACGTATTGCGTTATAATATCTCGCAGGCGCTTAACGCCAGCTTAGCCAGACATCGTTCGCAATATTACCAAATATGGTCATATTCACTAGCTAAAGGCAGTTGTGAGTCATAGGTTTATGCCTATATAAGATGGGTGCGCGTTGTAGAATGGTCACTTTCCCTAGACATCGGAACGCTGCCGCTACACCTCGCGATTATTCTACATTCTACTTCCTATCCACTGCACCTGACGTTCACCCTACGAGCTCACTGCACCTGACGTTCTTCCTACGGGCTACGTTCTTCCTACGGGCTACAAGCCACAAGCTGCTGGCGCCGTGCCGCTACTAGCCAGCTGCCACCCAAGCCTCCGTTCCTGCCTACGAGCTCCTATAGCCAGGCCACGGACGCCTGAGCCTGACCGCTCGGCCCACATCGGCTGCACCGCCTGAGACCCCGCTCAGCCTGAACCTCGAACACAGAGCTGCCTGCGCAGCGCACCTTGGCCAGCTCATCGGCGACCCTACGAGCAGCTACCCTGCGAGCGTCGGAGAGCAGCAGGAGTCTACACTCCAGCCAGCTCAGGCCACTGGTTACCTAGTTCGGTCATACTGTATGTAAGCGGTAGTGAGACATAATAAAGAACCTGTTCAGCCTAGCAGTGTTTCTCTTGAACCCCGACATCCTACCTGAGATCCTCCGTCTCATATATATTTTCTACCAAAAGGAAAGCCGATTTACTTCATATTTACTCAAAAAGTTATTCTTAATCCAATTGCATCGAGGCTTATTTCGCAAAACTACGGTATAGCGGTAAAACAAAAGTGCGGCACGCGCACATAAGCCTTTGAAAATGACCGCCGCACGTCCCCGAGACTTTCAATTTGAACTTTATAGCATTCTAATACAGTCGAGTTAGAAATTATTGTCGGTGTGGTGTGAAACAAATCAAAACAAACAGGTGCCGATGCCGGCTGGCGCCTTTGGTAGCGATGCGACATTACGCCAATTTAATCTTTAATAATCTGTTTTAAGACTGATTTCACGTTGAAACAAAAGTTATTGTGTATATTAAAATAGAGTAGGAAAAGGAGTAAGTAGCCTTGCTTTGCTACCGTGCGCGTGCGCCCGACGTCGGCAAGGGCGCAGTGGTGTCAGGGCGCTCGACGCTCGGCGCCCCCTTAGATCCGGCGCGGCGCCCGTGTGCGCCGCACACCCTGCACTATGGTAAAGACGCCTCTGTATCTACATTTAAGTTATTTACACCGAATTTGTACCAACATTTGCACAATAAAGCAATTATCTATCTACCTATCTAGTATGCAACGGACATGAATGACGCTACGAATGCATTGTGCGTTCCATTCAACCGCGTCACTGCTTGTGTCGGTCAAGAGCGGGTGCTGCCATTATAAGGATGGATCTATGTACTCATCGATTTTTGCGTCATGTCCATACAACTTAACCAGCTTTTCGGGATCATAGATGTGTCCAAGTCTAATTCAAAGATTAATGAAAGATAACTTGTGATTTTGTGAAGTACTCGATGTACCTACCTACTTCGTTTATGTGAAAATTATATGAACTTTTGAGTTTGCACGAGGTTTAACGATTATCATATGCATGCCGATATTCATGCATATCAGCAATGAATCATAAAATTCGCAGGACCAATGTTTCAATCACACAACTTTAATTTGGCTATAGATATTGAAAATCTTGTACTTATGTACATACGTAGGCACATATGTAATAAGTGCCTGGGTGTGAATTGTCGGTCTAAAGTAAATTTCTCACTGTATGTTTCAGTTTCTTACTTACACAACGTTTCGCGCATTCATATAGTCTCGCTGACAGCGGTTTGGAGTCTGGCAGTGTCCGGTAACGGCAATAGGCTCGTTCCCCTAATACGTGGGACCCAAAAAATTCATAACTTGGCAAAATGTGGGTGCAGCAGCCTATGCCTGCCCCTTCAGGGATACAGGCGTGAGTCTATAATAATTTAAGCAAGACTCGAAATGGTCGTAAACGAAAAAGAAAATATTGTGTTAAGAGACTAGATGATGCCCGCGATTACACCCGCGTTATTTAAGGCTACTGCTCCGCTTCCGTCGCTCATAGCGTGATGTTATACAGCCTATATCCTTCCTCGATAAATTACCTATCTAACACTGAAAGAATTTTTCAAATCGGGCCGGTAGTTCCTGATATTAGTGAGTTTAACCAAACAAACAAACAAACTCTTCAGCTTTATATATTAGTATTAGATCTCGTAAACAAACAGATACCTAAATGTAAATCAGACAGTAGAAACTCTCTGAAGTTTTTTACTACGCATCGATCCTTAGCAAAAGCAATGAATACAGATTTACATAGAAGCGCAGTTCTTAAGGATTTCGTGTGCCGATTCCAAGTGGGGACTGTCTCCAGTTTAGTTCGTAGTTGGCACCGTTGGCGGCGCTAGCGTCGTTCTCCGTACTCCGTTTCTCTCGCTCACGTAGTTAAGATACACCGTACACGGCTGTGTTGTGATTAGGAACGTTCGTCTCTCTTGCTCTCGTACGTAGAGACAGCTGTCACAGCGCGAATGCAACGCTGCGAAGCGGCAATTTGGATCACAGAAATTACTAGCAATGAATACAAATTTTTACATAATAGAAGCTTATTTCTTTAAGGATGTCGTGTGCCGATTAAAGTAGTGTTGGGTACTCAGCACATGTGCTAGCACACTTGTATTGACTCACTTCGGTGAGGTGAGTTACTCCCTCTTTTTATTTTGACGTGCTAGCACACAGCACAGTTGGGGCACACTCGATGTTGCTTGAGTTATTTATTACTTTTTTGCTTTGATAAACGAGATGCAGAAAAAAATTAATTATATTTACTTTATACTCAATTTATTATATGAATATAACAAATCTCAAAGCATATTACAGTAAGTTACTCATTTCAAATATGTCTTATCAAGCAGTGAGTCGGCGAATAATGTCAAAATGTGCCGTGTTCTGTGAGTGTGCCAATGTGTGCCGTGTCACTCACGACACACGGTGCGATGTCGCCTGAGTGCGGCACACTACGTGTACGCACACACTCACTGTGCCACTAACACCTCGCGGCCTCGCCTCATTCGTGCTACCACAGTGTGCTAGCACACTTCGGAAAAAGAGTGCCTCGCACAATACTCAATTTGAAAGAGTGTGCTACCCATCACTAGATTAAAGTTGGCGTATTGACGGTTGTCAGTGTAGTACGTAGTTGGCGCCGTTGGCGGCGCTGGCGTCGTTCTCCGTCTTTCTTGCTCTCGTAGTTAAGTGACACAGGAGAAATTTTCGTCTCTCTTGCACTCGTAGAGTCAGCTGTCACAGCGCGACTGCCACGCCGCCAAGCGGCAATATGGGTCACACTGGTCACAGAAAGTTTGTCTTAAAAGCGCCAATAAGAAATACATCTCTATAAATAAATATCTATGCTCTATGTTACTAGTCTCTGGTAACAGTGCAGAGGTCCATTAGGCAATGGAGTTTTTATGTTAATTTGTAGTTCACTTTTTTATAACCTGTGGTCCAAGGAACGAATGATTTACAGTTTTCATTGTCATACTGTCAAACTATGTAAAAATGTCTGACATGTCTCTGTCTGATTGAGATGTCATTTCGGTAAAATAACAATTTTGAAAAGATTGTAGGGTTTGTAATTTTGTAAATTGTTGAACAAATAAATAATAAAGAACTATCGAAATGTCTGATAATGACGACGATTATATGTGTGAGGAAGAAGAGGATTATGGATTGGTAATTAATTTGTTTTTCCATATTACAACCTATTTTGGCAATATTATTGTGAATGTGACGTTTTACCAATATTTGTGCATATTTAATGTTAACAGCGTAACGAAAAGGGCCTAATTATGGCTTAAATATTTGGTAACTTTTGTTTTTTAGATCTCTATACGAATTTGATGTTTGCAGCAAATTCTTCTGCTAACGTTCTTGTAGTTCAAAGTTACCTTTACTGTGATTAAAAATGCGCTCTACTTTATTACAGGAATACTCAGAAGATAGCAATTCGGAGCCAGATGTAGACTTAGAAAACCAATACTATAACAGCAAAGCCTTGAAGGAAGATGAACCTCAAGCTGCTCTTCTTAGTTTCCAAAAAGTGCTCGAGCTGGAAGGTGGAGACAAGGGCGAGTGGGGATTTAAAGCACTTAAGCAAATGATCAAAATTAATTTCAAATTAGTAAGTTTTTGTTGTTTTTTGGCCATATTATACTTTGACGCCAAACAAGTTTAATACATCAGCACTGCAACATTGTTTTATCTTTTAAAAATAATAGAATTATGGACATAGGTGTAAGCTTGTGCAAATATACTAAAATTAAAGAATAGGTCTTTAATTTTTACCATATTCACATTACTTGTTGCTTACTTTGCTTAGTCACCTGGTTTGATTGTCTCCAGGGTAACTTCACAGAAATGATGTCTAGATACAAACAGCTGTTGACGTACATCAAGAGTGCTGTTACCCGGAACCACTCAGAGAAGTCCATCAACTCCATCTTGGATTATATTTCTACTTCTAGAAATGTAAGTTTAATAAAAATATACCTCTCGGTGCTAATGTACTATTGAATTTTATGCCTACTGGTTACTAGACAACTACAGTATTTGTTGTATGGTTATGAATGGTGGTCAACCTGATGGTATTCAACCATTTAATAGCCGAGACCCAAACATGCTAACTAGTAACCAGGCTAAGTTTTGTACGGCCAATCCGAAGGGAAGCATTTCCCTATGCCTCTTCTCATTTCCTTGACCCTTCATTTTAGGAATAGAAGAGGGGATGGGAAGAAGAGCTCAGGCTTCCAATGTTGTTGCTCACTGAGCACTACTACAGAACAGACTGCTCTTATATACCTTTTGAGTGTTCAGTTGACATGGCTCTTCCATGTCATAGATGGCATAGTTTTAGCACAATACAATACCTGTTTCATATGAAACCTGTTACTCAAATGACTAAAGTTGTTTATCATTTACTGAGTACCCTCTAAGTATTCTCTATTCTCAATCAAGGCATTGCTTCTTACAGGTCTTATTACTTTCCTTTATAGCTAATAGGTAACTATCATTATACATAAAGTGTCAACATTTGCTATTACTTTTCCTATTTTCAGATGGAATTGTTGCAAGACTTCTATGAAACCACACTTGAAGCACTTAAGGATGCCAAGAATGACAGGCTATGGTTCAAAACGAACACAAAGCTGGGCAAATTGTATTACGATAGAGGAGACTTCAACAAACTTGCCAAGATTCTCAAACAACTCCATCAAAGCTGCCAGGTAAGCATAAAATTTGTAATATCTCAAGTAATCCTAAAATAAATTGATTTCTGTTAAATAGTAATTGCCATGTAACTGTTATTTTTGACTTGAGTTTCAATTGAAGTAAAAACTATAAATAATATTTTGATTTTATGTGTTGTTTAGAGTACTAGCAACTTCTGTTTGCATACTGCATATGATTCTTATACATTTTAAATGCTTCATGATTAGCATTGACCTAGATGTCCATTTTTATTTATTTAAAAACATCTCCTGCACTAGACCTAAATCCTGTGTAGAGGGGGACTCTTTACAAACATACAAGGAACAGACACAATGAACATCCAGATTTGGAACAACAGTTTATGAATCACTCAAAGTGTTGTCTCATGTGGCGATCAAAACCACATCAGTGTCAAGTGCAACTGTGCAGTCAAATTATTATTAAACAGCTGACCAGAATAGGAAGACAATCTGTATTAAATTAGAAATATAAATTCGCTTACTCATTGACCAAAGCAAAACCTTCTAGATATGTATATCTCAGATTTCCCAGGTATTTAGAAGTTCATAAGAAAGGATTTTTAAGTATTCCTTTTTTAAGAAAATTGTGTAAAATAGGCTTGTGTCCACTAAGAATAAATCGGTTTGATTGTAGTATCTATGGATTCATTATTATTTGTAGATGTCAATAAAGTTTATCATTTATTATAAAAAGGTAAGATGAATGTTACTTTTAGGATTCTAAAACCAAAAATAATATATTTATTCTTGTGACTTGTGACAGTGAACACCAATCAGAGAGCATTACGTCACGTCTCACAGTGTAAAACGTCAAACTTTGTACCTGTCAAATCGAATATAACAATATAAAAGTGGGTACACCAGACCAGACTTCATTCACCGTTTTATTTTGTTTTGCACTTTGTGACATCACTCAACCACCATGATGGTTTACAGCGTTTTGGCGTCATATTGAAAAAGGTTTTTAAAAACATCTAACCGCTCCGTTGTTTCAAGGGACAAAACACCCTTTTTTCCAAATCAGTTGCTTGCTCCAAGGGACAAAAGTCCCTTTTTTTTCTGAAGCCGTAGACTGCGCACAAGTAACTAATGTTAGTTATATTAAAACTTAACGGATTGTGCTATATTATATATCAATAGACGCGTAATGAAATGAGCTTTCGAATGATAGATACCAAATAACACCAAATAATATACATGTAGTCCACGCAAGGGCAGTATAAAGTGAAAATTAGAAATATTTGCCCGCCATTTTTGAGCGCGATTTTATATTTCATACTCCTTTTTCTCATCGTTTTTTATTAAGGGAGGTATATAAGTATTATACACGGTTAGAAAGGTTATTTAATTTACTTTTAGAGGAAATAAATATAATTAAAAGAAACATTTTAATTTTAAACATAAAAAAATAAAACAAAGAATTGATTGTTAATTGCCGCCTATTTCCGTATTTTATTTTTTTAAATACCTTTTTATGTTATATATCTGATTCAAACCTACATAAGTTTCTTACCAATTAGATTTCCAAGCAACCATTTCCGATAAGAACCCGATAAGAATTACTCTTACTGGAATGTGCACAGTTGTTTACTTTTTCCCGCTAAAAATAACCTGAATATCCGCAAAATTTTTCGATAATCAATATCTCATGAACAATATGAGTATTATACATCATATGATAGGTTTATTTATATACTCATAATAAAAAAATAACACAGAGCATAAATGTAACCTTATCAACATACATATGTATTTACATTCAATAAAAAAGAAATGCCGTTTTTTTCGACAATTTTTTGTAAAAATCTCTTAAATTAAAGTACCTAATACCCAATATTTATTATTTTTTTGCTGTAACTTCATAATTAATTAGTTTATTCACAATAAAAACATAAAAGTATCTTATATAATTATAATATTTGTTTACAATGATGTTTTTAATCCACAATTACGCCCCGCGCGCAAAATGCAAAGTCAGCGAAATAATATTTTTTTTCACATGCTAATATCTAAATAATTTTTCAAGCAAGTATTGCTATAATTTTATATATTTGTTAAGATAATATTACCAGGTATATAACAAAGCAAAAGGAACCAAGGTAAAACTCGTATTGTTATCACGATAAGCAATTTTTTCGACTAAGTCGTAATTGTTTACATAGCATCCGGTTCGGCCCCTCGCATAAAGTAAACACTTCATTCAAACGTAGTGTATTTGGGATCATATGAAAGAATAATTCATTTACTTGAACAAAAACATAATTTCAACACCCTTACGCTACAAACGAATAAACAATGACTGATTTATTGAGCTCGCCCGTCAAGTGCTCGCGACGCGTTGAGCCGTAAGCACTTGGGATGTTTTAGGTACCTACGCGAAACGACGGAGCGGCTAATAAAGGAAAAAATCAATCACTAACTACATTTTAGGACACAAGCCTATTATGATGGGTGAACGGTGAAACCACAGGATTGATTAATAAATATAAAGTGCATATTCCAGACTGATGAAGGTGAGGATGACTTGAAGAAAGGCACGCAGCTATTAGAGATTTATGCTCTAGAGATTCAAATGTACACCGCACAGAAAAACAACAAGAAGTTGAAAGCTTTGTATGAACAATCTCTACACATCAAATCGGCTATACCACATCCACTTATCATGGGAGTTATTAGAGGTAAAGTTTACAGGATGTACACACTCACTACAGTGCATTGTATTATTTTTTTCTATAAATCAAATCTGATATGACTTTCTTCAACCATGTATTATTTATATGTTTGAAGAAAGTCATACCAGATTTGGTTTGGATTTTACAGAAAATTTGTTAGCATAGATTTGAGTAGATTGATATACCTTCTTGCAAAATGAAGTCTAAATATGTGTAGTTAGGTCGTCTTAAAAACATTAGTTTCGGCTATTGACTTTACAGTTGATTTGAGCATTTGATTTACTCACTAAACTACTCCATATACTCTGACATTATCAATCATTATCAGTATTTTTTTCTGTTGTGAAATTTGTATGTATTATCTATGAGGCCTTGTGGTCTGGTTCTGCCAGTTTAGCTAATGTCATATCGAATTCGTTGTTTCCTGCACTAGAGTGTGGCGGCAAGATGCACTTGCGCGAGGGCGAGTTCGAGAAGGCGCACACAGACTTCTTCGAGGCTTTCAAGAATTACGACGAGTCCGGCAGCCCACGCCGGACCACCTGCCTCAAGTATTTAGTACTAGCTAACATGTGAGTATTGTAATTTTCAGAAATATTCTAGCCTATGTTATTACCTTGTTATATACACGTTTTTTCTAGTAACTTGATCTGTACCTTTTTAATGCCACTGTCATTTATAGATGACAATAAAGGTAGATGACACCTAGACTGCTAATTACATTTTGAGCTTCTCATCTATACATGTCATGACCATATGGTTAACAAACATACAGCCTGAAATTGTTTTTTCCAGGCTAATGAAATCTGGCATCAATCCATTCGATTCTCAAGAAGCGAAACCTTACAAAAACGACCCTGAGATTTTAGCCATGACAAACCTCGTAATGGCCTATCAGAACAACGATATAAACGACTTTGAATCCATACTCAAACATAACAGGAATAATATAATGGACGACCCCTTCATTAGAGAACACATAGAGGACTTGTTGAGAAATATAAGGACTCAGGTCCTCATCAAGCTAATTGGGCCTTACACTAGGATTCATATACCATTTATTTCTAAGGAGCTCAATATTGATGAGAAGGAAGTCGAAAATCTACTCGTCACATGTATTTTAGATAAGTAAGTACAGTAATTTTTTTTCTTCTTATTTTTGTAGGTCTCAATGGATCATATTCACTCATGCATTGCAAGTAAAACTGTGGTCTTATGAGATTTTTGAGAATTTAAGTAGAAAGAAATCAGGATAATAGTGCATCTTGGGAATATTTATTAAACCACAGTATAAGTGGCTATTTATAATGTGAATTTTCAATAAATATGGATAAAAATATAGAAGTGGAACAAGGAATAGGCCTTGGGGCATTCCAGCATGTTAGATAAGACAATAAAATTATGTTTACTTTTTAAGAAATGTGTTTTGTTGTCATTGTTGTCTATACATGCATAGATAATTTTGTGCATATGCCATCTCTATGGTTCCCAATAAAATATGAATTATGGTCAATATGTGATTAGTCATACTCAATCAAAAGCTTGTTAAAGTATCAAAAAGCTCCTTCGATTAACGCTGTTTTAACTGTTTAGACATCTTGTCTGATGGCCGTTCCCAATTTCGGCCGTTAATTGGTAAATATACTGGCTTTGTAGATCATTGTTTGTGTTTGAACAAAATCTTACACACCACATCCTATAAGCTTTTCTGGGTGGCGGGCAAATTTTTTCGCAGGGTTCTTGAACCTAGTGTATTAAAATGTTATCAAGGTAACACTAAAAAGTAATTTGTATTTGTAGGCAAGTAGATTATTCTGGGGAAACTTAGCCCTCAAGCCCGAACTAGATCCGCTACTGCATTTAAATAAATTCGGAATTGAAAATGTTGTAATTTAATTTTATTGTTTACTATGAGTAACGTGTAATATATCTGTGTTCCTAACACGATCAGTGGTCGCATCGACCTTTGAATGTGAGTAATGTTGAGTAACGTGTAATAACTAAGTATGTCTGTGTAGGTAGCACGATCAACGGTTGCGTCGACCATTGAATGTGAGTAATGTTGAGTAGCGTGTAATAACTGCGTATGTCTGTTTATGGTAGCACGATCAGCGGTCGCATCGACCAGGTGAACTCGGTGCTGGAGCTGGTGGGCAGCGCGCGCGGCGCGGCGCGGTACTGCGCGCTCGACAAGTGGACCGCGCAGCTCGCCGCGCTGCACCTCGCGCTCGCCAACAAGATGGCGTAACCTACACACGACAGCTTCGAGTACCGAGTAAGACACTAGATGGCGTAACTACAGCTTCAAGTATCGAGCGTGTTACTAGGCGGAGTAACTACACACCCCTCCAGCTACAAGTACCGAGCGTGACACTAGATGGCATAACTACAACACACGACAGCTTCGAGTATCGAGCGTGACACTAGATGGCGTAACTACAGCACACAACCAATATCTTCAAATGCCGATCACTCTCGTTGACGTGAACTTTTAATCAGAGCCGTAGCTATAAATCAGAACGCTTCCTACCTGTTGAAGAGCAGGCTCTTGCTGAGAGGAGTTATAGTCGGCTTCGGGCCTGCGCAGATAAGGTACTTTTGTCTGAGGGATGATATGGTATTGTGGCACGGGCTGTTTCCGCAACTTCACGCTCCTGCGTTTATTTTGCGTATGGGCGGGAACAATCATTGTCACTCAAGCCCTCCCAGCTCTTCGAGAATGGCCAGCAGACTCTTGATATTGCCGACTGCTTCCCTCAAAGTACCTGTATCTTTGTCTGAGGAATAAAATTCCGCTCGATCTAAATGACGTGTAGCCCGCTGTACGGTTAAGGTTTCGAAATACGTCGCCGTTTTTAGGGGTTGTGAGTGATTGGGGGTTAGGTCTCGGAACCACCCATTTTCACTTGCCGGAAATACTTGGATTCCTCTGGAAAAAAAAAATTCTCCAAACATCGGTGTGTATGGCACTGTCAACTTCCACATTCTTAACACTAGTTTAATAAACTAAGGTTGAAGTTCTATTTTCGGATTAAGGGTCAAAAGAGAACCTAACATAACCTATTTAGTTACTTATTACAGTCGCACCTAACCCTAGGTACTCGAAAGCAATGACACACAAATTTGACATTAGCTGTCAATATAATTCATACAAGATGGCGGTTGCGTTTCGTTTCACGTTTTTCACATAAAACCTAAATATCGCTTTTATTGATTCCACTAGTTTAATAAACTGAGGTTGACGGAGCCCTGCTTTGCGGGGCTCCTATTTTCGGGTTAGAGGGCAAAAGAGAACCTGACACAACCTATTTACCTAGTTACTTTCACATTAAACCTAAAATTACGTTCCGTTTTGCATATTTGAATGAAGAATTTTTGGAAATTGTTTAAAAATATTTAGAAGCAACTCCGGCAGCCAAAATTACTTTCAGGGGATACACCTACACCACCAATACCCTCAAATTCGGGCGACGCGTTTCGAAACCCGACCCCGCTGTACTTTTCTTAAGCGTTATCCGATGCCTTTCTATTAGCAGGGAATAAAAATTACGCCAAAAAATTGCCCCTCGTCTGCGCAGACCGTAACTTTATACAGTGCCGTAACTAGTTTGTTGTTGGGCTTACAGCTTTAAATTGATAAGAGTTGTACAAAAAAATTGGCCCACTTATGCGCCCTCCAGGGTCTGCACTCTGTACCTGGGCACGCTAGCATATCTCTAGTTACGACACTGTAATACCTTCATCAAACGTCTTTGCTGTGTCACTCACCAGTGGATCGTCCCCAGTACTGAGGTACATTATGTAATATTTATATACCTACCAAATGACGCAGAAACTAGTACTGTTTTACGAGTGCATAAATGTTCTACCACACAAAACAAAAATAATGAATACAACTTTATTTGAGTGTTTGTGTCTAAAATATTCGATGTCAGTGTCACTTGTCTGAGGTTTTTTTGCCTTTTTTGGGCCGATGCAAATTGAGCTATGTATATGCTTAAAAAGACTTGCAAACATATTCGTTAAAACTAAATGAAATTGAAAAATAAAACGAATCTAGTCTTTTATATTATTTTTACAAAGAGGCGAAAGTTAATGTTGATTCTTATTTGCTAAGTACTGCAATAAAATGTAGGTTAAATGATCAAATCTGTAAACCCGAGATATCGAATTAAGTAGATGCCACAAGTTTATCATGAAAACGTAATGCATCCAGTCGTCAACCCCGGAACATAATCTACTTATTATCTTCCAATTTATTGACTGGAAAAACAAAGATCAGACTGATTAAATGCAACTTATTACCTACTCAACAAGGTATTTATGTATTTCGATATCTGAGTATGAAATAAGCGCAATGTTTAGTAATGTCATAAACTCATAAAACCCGTATGATGCAAAAGAAATTCAAAGACTTCTGAAATCACTGTATCAATCTGAAATCACTATATGCATAGATTTTAAATTGTGTAAGTGGGTTGTACTAAACCAGCACCCTGTTCTTTATGGTGTATAAATATAATAGGATGATCATACTGCCAACGGCTCTTTTTGATATAATATCATGCACAAAAGCACAGCTCAAAGCGCGTTGATCAATTTTACACCATTTGTCCAGTTTGCATCGGCCCTGAACTGAAATATACATCCAGTCCCATAAGCTCATGGTAATGTTAACAATCTTGATACTTGAGATATTTGATAACTGAAAGGATCAAAACATAAATTGTAACTGAAAATGTGATATTTGTATATTATTGTGAATGAGTATTGGCTAGTAGTGTACATGTTGTGAATATGTAGTTTTCTGGATAAATTGTGAAAATACATCGTAGGCGGTTTATACATATTGAGAACAATAACGAGGGAGGAATGAAAACGTAATATTTCTCATTTTCAGTGCAATGTGTTTGAAAATATACAATTTCAAATAATACGTTTTTCATTTTATCTTTTAAAATATTGTGTCCTTGCTCCCGCAGTACGAGTACTTGAACTACCTGGGATACTGCCAAAAAAAATTTGGCCAATTACATTACCCAAACAAATTTTAGCAACCACTTTTAATACCATTGCAATATTTCGAATGATTTTAGTACGCATATTTTTATTTGGTAATTTTTTTCTTGGCAAAATAATACATACATACATATCGTCACGCCTTTTATCCCCGAAGGGGTAGGCAGAGGTGTATTTCTACACCCACTTTTCGCCAGATATACTTTAGTCCCACGTAATAAGGGGCGAGCCTATTGCCGTACCGGGCACATTTCCAGACTCCGTGCTGCTACTGTGCTACTGAGAATTTCGTGACAGAAAAACCCAATAACACTGCCCGACCCAGGAATTGAACCCGGGACCTCCCAATCCCACGCGCACATTTATGCCGCAAGACCAACGAGGCAGTCGTATAGGGTTTGATGTCGAGTTTTCCGTCTCTACGCAAAGATGGTATTTGCATCGTGTTATCCCTTAGTCGCCTTTTACGACACCCACGGGAATATAGGGGTGGTGACACTTGTATTCTATGCCGTCAACCACACCAAGTATAATGTCATTATGGCATTTCGTCTTTAATCAAATGATTTATTACAGCAAACAATCTTCAGACAATAAACGTTTGGTGATATTAGTTTATTTATGGAAGTAGTTAGAGTAGGTTAATTATTTAAAAAAATGGCTAGGTTAGGTTAGAACTGTGACGACAGAAACGACTTGCATTAATAGAAAAAAGAGATTGTTTTTAGGAAGTTACCCGGAACCGAACTATTTAGATTAGGATAATTATTGATTTTGCGTAAAAACTGTTATTCCAACTGAAATATTTGAGTAAATAAAAAATGTTAAAAGTACTAGTTGGTAAACAAGTTATAGTTTAAACGTTCATTGCCCAAACATAAGGTTTGCGTTACAATTTTTTGTTAATAGATTTTTTGCTAAGTAACAATTTGGCAAATGAAATTATGCGAAAAATTTTTTGGGAAGTGAAAATTTGTCAAATTCCTTTCGGTCAAAGAAGGGAGACCCAAACTACCTTATATGACCCATTTAAATTATTCAGTCTTATCTGTAAAGATCTTACGCGTCCTTAAATTCATAAAACAGTAACGATCGACAGTAAAGATCGCGACATACAAGGTTCTGAACATAGCTTCGTTTGCTGTCTTGTGCCTCTTTACCTTTGGACAGTGTAACTCAACACCTAGGACATAGGTACCTCACGTGTTATCTTTGAAAAATACAACATTTGTAGAGGGATATCTCAGTGCAATGCATTAAGTCTAATGCTACGTGACATGATATCAGCAAGTTAAGCCGATGGCGCCATAAAGTACTATTTATCTTGCTTCTGTAGAGGGATGTCTCAGGGCAATGCATTAAGTCCCATACTAATGCTACGTGCCATGATATCTGCAAGTGAAGCCGATGGCGCCATATAGTACTATTTATCTTGCTTCTGTCGAGGGATGTCTCAGGGCAATGCATTAAGTCCCATACTAACGCTACGTGACATGTCATGCTCATCTGCAAGTGAGGCCGATGGCGCCATAAAGTACCATTTATCTTGCTTTTGTAGAGGGATGTCTCAGGGCAATGCATTAAGTCTCATACTAATGCTACGTGACATGATATCTGCAAGTGAAGCCGATGGCGCCATATAGTACTATTTATCTTGCTTCTGTAGAGGGATGTCTCAGGGCAATGCATTAAGTCCCATACTAATGCTACGTGACATGTCATGCTCATCTGCAAGTGAGGCCCATGGCGCCATTAAGTACTATTTATCTTGCTTTTGTAGAGGGATGTCTCAGGGCAATGCATTAAGTCCCATACTAACGCTACGTGACATGTCATACTCATCTGCAAGTGAGGCCGATGGCGCCATTGAGTACTATTTATCTTTCTTTTGTAGAGGGATGTCTCAGGGCAATGCATTAAGTCCCATACTAATGCTACGTGACATGATATCTGCAAGTGAAGCCGATGGCGCCATAAAGTACCATTTATCTTGCTTTTGTAGAGGGATGTCTCAGGGCAATGCATTAAGTCCCATACTAATGCTACGTGACATGATATCTGCAAGTGAAGCCGATGGCGCCATATAGTACTTTTTATCTTGCTTTTGTAGAGGGATGTCTCAGGGCAATGCATTAAGTCCCATACTAATGCTACGTGAAATGATATCTGCAAGTGAAGCCGATGGCGCCATGTAGTACTATTTATCTTGCTTTTGTAGAGGGATGTCTCAGGGCAATGCATTAAGTCCCATACTAATGCTACGTGACATGATATCTGCAAGTGAAGCCGATGGCGCCATGTAGGACTATTTATCTTGCTTTTGTAGAGGGATGTCTCAGGGCAATGCATTAAGTCCCATACTAATGCTACGTGACATGATATCTGCAAGTGAAGCCGATGGCGCCATATACACTTGCGTGCAAGTAAATCGACTCAAGCCTCAAGTGCGCATAAAAAGTGATATAACTTAAAAATGCCTTATTTTACCTCTATATAATGTTTTACATAATTAAAGCCTAGTAATTGAGTTTTAAAATGATGTAAGTTGCATGAAAATCGATTCAGTAGGTTAGTAAAAAAGGTGAATGTCAAAGATATTGAAAAAAAAATTGAAAATTTATACAATTTCACAGTATGGGGTTATTGGGTATAAATGAAACAAAATGTGCATAAGATAAAAAAATTATTCGTGTCAATGTTTGGTGTTCCCTCCTCTAGCCCTGATCACTGCTCTCAAGCGATTCTTCATCGACCTTATCAACTTTTTGATTGATGATTGTGGTATTCGGCCCCACTCTTCTACCAACGCAGTCTTGAGCTCATTGATGTTTGTCGGAGCTGGATTCCTCGCCCATTTGTGCTCAATGGGATTTAAATCGGGGCTGAGCGCTGGCCAATCCATAGTGTGAATTCCAACTTCACTCAGGAACTCACGTGTGGCCCGAGCAGTGTGACATCGGTCATTGACATGCATCAAGATGAAATTATCCCCAATAAAGCCTTGATAAGGGACAACTTGATCCAGTAGAACATTTTCAATGTAACGATCACTGGTCAGACCTCCTCCCCGGCCTAATGCTACGTGACATGATATCTGCAAGTGAAGCCGATGGCGCCATATAGTACTATTTATCTTGCTTTTGTAGAGGGATGTCTCAGGGCAATGCATTAAGTCCCATACTAATGCTACGTGACATTATATCTGCAAGTGAAGCCGATGGCGCCATATAGTACTATTTATCTTGCTTTTGTAGAGGGATGTCTCAGGGCATTGCATTAAGTCCCATACTAATGCTACGTGACATGATATCTGCAAGTGAAGCCGATGGCGCCATAAAGTACTATTTATCTTGCTTCTGTAGAGGGATGTCTCAGGGCAATGCATTAGTCCCATACTAATGCTACGTGACATGATATCTGCAAGTGAAGCCGATGGCGCCATAAAGTACTATTTATCTTGCTTTTGTAGAGGGATGTCTCAGGGCAATGCATTAAGTCCCATACTAATGCTACGTGACATGATATCTGCAAGTGAAGCCGATGGCGCCTTAAAGTACAATTTATCTTGCTTTTAATGCGAAATAGAGAACAATATGTGAAATTTTATTTACAATAAGTAATAATAAAATTCGCTTTGAAGACTGGTATATTTTATGCAGTGGACTATGTCAGCCTGATGATGATATTTAATTGTATCCATCAAGTGAACTGAGTGAACATAAAGCAAGTAGGTACCCTGGTGCATACTATTTGCCGACGGCAGTTTTGGTAGCAGAGAGCGGACAGAAGGAGCAGAGCAAGCTGAACGAGTACGAGCAGAATCAACATGTTTTCTATTTTAGCAGTCTCTCCAATTCTCGGTTACGCTCGGCGGTTTACCTCTTGTTAGCTTCGATAGCTGGTTCAAGGTGAAGAAATGCCAAAGCCGTAACACCTCTACCAGTATGCTCCGACTTTTACAACCTCGATTAACATCTGCAAGATGACGGTGAAATTGATCGGTATGTTAGGCAAAGAATTAACGCAGGATGGATGAAATTGAAATTGGGCCGGAGGTAGATGGTAATTGTAAGGCCTGTCGTACTGAATGGAGCCGATTACAACTATTACATGGGGCTGGCTATTGTGTACTCGTGATTTAACCCTCCCATACCCGTGGTAGTGTATGGCGCACTCCTGAGTTTGTGTTACGGAGACGGTGCTAGTCAGAAATTTTGCAGAATCTCAACTCTCTCATCTCATCATCAGCCTTTGATAGTCCATTGCTGGACTAGGCCTCTCCTTTGAAAGGAGGAATTGGCCTACTACACCACGCTGGCCAAGCGGGTTGGTATAGGGTTTGTATCAAGTTTTCCTTCTCTTACAGTGCTGTTTTCTGCATACTATGCTCCCTCTGTCGGCTCTTACGACACCCATGAGATGATATGGGGTGGTGACAATTCGTATTCTTAATCCGTCACCACACGGACAGAATCTCAACTCTGTCAATACATAAACCAAGGTTTAAGTTTAGAGATTTGGTCACTGTTGGATGAGTTTAAGCAGTCTTTTACTTAGGTTTAACGGATACGTGGAGACGAAGAAACGAAAAGAAAGAACCAGGAAAATAACGGAAGAGGGACGGGTAAAAAAAGGTTACGAAATAATACAAGAAATATAGTAATAAGTAAATATTTATAATTGTAAAATGCGTAAATAACTACATTAAATGGACGGATCGGTATATCACAGGTTAGTTATATACATTTCCATTAGTACGTATACATTCGTTATCGTCTTACAATAGGAATTAATACTCGCCATACATTCACAAGATTCAAACATTTTCGAAATTGACACAAATGGCACGAGAATTTAAAATAAGAATAAATTTAATGTAGAATTTGTGCTCAATTGTGGTTTAAAATTAATTTTAAAAGCTGCTTCCATCTCACGCATTCTATGTTGACCGGCCTGAAGTTAGTCAGTATGATAAGTTAGCGCAAGTAGTGAACAGTACCTAGGTGTCTACTCCCCGCTTCGCGACCCTACTGTTATCAAAGAGTTCCTAAAACATGCATTGCGCAGCCGCTAGTGACTAACGTCAGCCCGGCAACATACAATGTGCAGTTTAAAATCTGCATCTGTCGGCGTACCTATAGTTAACTTCAAAATAGACAAACCTAAATTTTCTAGTTGATTTTATTACCATATCGGTCTGTTTATATTTTCAATCATACAGAAAATTGTCTTTGCCAGATCTCCAAATACGGTTAAAGAAAAAGTTAAAATAATTTAGTTTCAATTTATAACTACGGCAGTGAATAAATTTTGGATCAGTATGTTAATACATAAATATTAGTGACAATTGATTATAGGTAGTTGCTACATCGTATAAAATAATTTAATTTTTTTGCAATGTACGAATGTCCGTGCTTCCTATAACTTATTGCTTTGTTTCGTTATTTACGCAGTGAATGGTGAACTGAGAAAGCGTGATAATCTGGTTTCGCAGCCCACCATTATACTTAATGCACTCAATCCATCAAGTCAAACATTTCCTTATAGCCATGTAAAACGTGGCTTTAAAGATTGCCTTCTTCTAATAATTACAGAAAAATAATTCTAGTATCTAGCTTCTATTGAAATCTATATTCCATTTTTTTCTGGGTGGCAACTGGGAATCTTTGACGTCTTAAACTTTATGCAAAATTGTGTATTTTGCATAAAGTTTGCATAATTGACTTATTAATAATTTTAAATAGATTTCTAGGCAGCGATCGTAAATTCTAATATAATTCCGGTTATACCTGAATATTAAATACTGGTATTGATAACAACGGATAGTCTCTTATATAAATTCTAATTAAAATTGTAAAATTTTATAGTCATACAAAAATATACGTAATAAGTTCATTTATATTGCAAAGTGGAACTTATCGTAGGTATAGCACAATCAACTGAATATAGAACAATAACGCTTCTATAATAGAACTTATTGTATGAAGAAATATAATCTTGAGCGTTTTATTTAAAAATATATCATTCGCTATTCAAATATCTTAAGCGCGGGAATTCACTAGACGGACATGTAATACAATACAATATTGGCGAAGCAAAGATTATCCGCGCGACTCTAGTTGCGAAATTTAGAAGTTGTCTAATAACGACACTTTTGAGAGCTTTCAATACAACTTTGCTTCGAGGTTATGGCGAGGTTAAATATTTCCCTAACGTAAATTGTATTGAGAGCTGTCAAGTAGTCGTGATGTAAAAGCATAGTATAAAAAGAATAGTAGGATAGCTTCATACAAATCGGCCGCCGCCGGTTTGAATGTACGCGTGAGTCGCCGGCGCCGTGTACGCACGCACTTTTCACGCACACAATCTCATAGACGAGCGCGGCGGGCGCGGCTTCAGTACGGGATGCGCCGCGCGTCTGATCGCGATTCGCGCGCATTCATGTAGGTACTACACTGCTCGCCCGCTCGAATTGTTTATGTACATACAGTTTTGTAATAAACGTTACTAATATTATACAATGTGTTAAACGACAGTAAATTAAACATGTTACATTTTTCGCGTTATAAAGGGCATTTAGATAGTTATATAACGCTTAGGTAGTCAGTAGGTATTTGAAAAAAAATATATGCAAGCTTAAATTGTGAAGTATTCAGCGCGATCAGTTAAAAAAGCGGCGAAAAAGCGCACGCGCCGACAAAGCCGGCGCCGCGGTGTAAACAAGTGACGTCCCGTGCGTCAACGCAAGAGTAGGCAATTAACTCGCCGAGCGGCCTTAGCTAACCTACTATTCTTATTTTACTATGGTAAAAGTGTCGTTCTTAGATAACTTCTAAATTTCGCTGCTAGAATCACTGGTTAGAATCTTAGCATCGCCAATTATGCAATCTGCAACTTGTAGAGACCCATAGAAACTTCAGACTTCAAAATACAAGTGTGAAGTTTCTTTGGAATCCAGGCTAGAATTTCGGACGGGTAACCAAATTCTGGGGTGGGTACTAGACCATATAAGGGTGGCCAGGACACACCCGGCCCTCTGTTATATACGCCTATGAAAACGAGGTCCGAAGGACATGTTCGCACATGCACAGGCCCATAGAGGTTCGACAGACTTGCCCGTAGATATGTTCGCCTAGCGAATTCCCCACTTTAGCTTTACCCCCGGCGTTCTGCTGTTGGTGTCGTCCGTCAGTGTCCCGGCTTGTCGTGCAGCCAGGGTCTGAAGATGGGCAGCGTGCTGGGGTAGTGGGTCGGCACCTGTGGCTCTTCCCCCTCCTCACGGAACGGGTACGTGCCTATCAGGATCGGCAGCTGAAGCTTCACCTCTTTTTCTAGACTCTTCGGCTCGATTATGAACTGCCGACAAATGGAGGATGCATCAAATATGTTGCTCACTAAAATTATTGGTCTAAATATGATATAATTCAGTTTTCACCAGCTTGATTCTGATCAGGCCCGTTTCGACGTGGAAAAGTGTCATGGGTATCGTTATGATATGATCGACTCCGTCCGACAAAGATTCTTATACACGTACAACGATTCGCCTATTTTGCTAATTTGCCTCAGGAGTACACTTGTTTTAAAGAGGAGCTTACGACTACGAAAACCGTAAAGTATGATTGAACCAACGATCTGGTTAAAATCGCGGGAAGCAGTTGGATGCGAACGGCTCAAAATCGGTGTGTGTCAACTATTTAAAGTTCGCCGGCGCACCTCCTTCTTATTATATCAGTGCAGAGTGGTAGTGGCAGTGTTCGAGTGTTACTCACGAACACGTCGTAGTGCACGGAGATGAGGTGGCAGCCGCGCAGGTTGGTGGGCGGCAGCGGCGGCACGTACAGCAGCTCTCTAGCTATCAGTGCAGAGTGGTAGTGGTAGTGTTCGAGTGTTACTCACGAACACGTCGTAGTGCACGGAGATGAGGTGACAGCCGCGCAGGTTGGTGGGCGGCAGCGGCGGCACGTACAGCAGCTCTCTAGCTATCAGTGCAGAGTGGTAGTGGTAGTGTTCGAGTGTTACTCACGAACACGTCGTAGTGCACGGAGATGAGGTGACAGCCGCGCAGGTTGGTGGGCGGCAGCGGCGGCACGTACAGCAGCTCTCTAGCTATCAGTGCAGAGTGGTAGTGGTAGTGTTCGAGTGTTACTCACGAACACGTCGTAGTGCACGGAGATGAGGTGGCAGCCGCGCAGGTTGGTGGGCGGCAGCGGCGGCACGTACAGCAGCTCTCTAGCTATCAGTGCAGAGTGGTAGTGGTAGTGTTCGAGTGTTACTCACGAACACGTCGTAGTGCACGGAGATGAGGTGGCAGCCGCGCAGGTTGGTGGGCGGCAGCGGCGGCACGTACAGCAGCTCTCTAGCTATCAGTGCAGAGTGGTAGTGGTAGTGTTCGAGTGTTACTCACGAACACGTCGTAGTGCACGGAGATGAGGTGGCAGCCGCGCAGGTTGGTGGGCGGCAGCGGCGGCACGTACAGCAGCTCTCTAGCTATCAGTGCAGAGTGGTAGTGGTAGTGTTCGAGTGTTACTCACGAACACGTCGTAGTGCACGGAGATGAGGTGGCAGCCGCGCAGGTTGGTGGGCGGCAGCGGCGGCACGTACAGCAGCTCTCTAGCTATCAGTGCAGAGTGGTAGTGGTAGTGTTCGAGTGTTACTCACGAACACGTCGTAGTGCACGGAGATGAGGTGGCAGCCGCGCAGGTTGGTGGGCGGCAGCGGCGGCACGTACAGCAGCTCTCTAGCTATCAGTGCAGAGTGGTAGTGGTAGTGTTCGAGTGTTACTCACGAACACGTCGTAGTGCACGGAGATGAGGTGGCAGCCGCGCAGGTTGGTGGGCGGCAGCGGCGGCACGTACAGCAGCTCTCTAGCTATCAGTGCAGAGTGGTAGTGGTAGTGTTCGAGTGTTACTCACGAACACGTCGTAGTGCACGGAGATGAGGTGACAGCCGCGCAGGTTGGTGGGCGGCAGCGGCGGCACGTACAGCAGCTCTCTAGCTATCAGTGCAGAGTGGTAGTGGTAGTGTTCGAGTGTTACTCACGAACACGTCGTAGTGCACGGAGATGAGGTGACAGCCGCGCAGGTTGGTGGGCGGCAGCGGCGGCACGTACAACAGCTCGCTTTGCCACTCGTCGCTGGCGCCCGCGCGCACCTTGCCGCGGGTCAGCGACGCCAACTCGCGGACCTCCTTCGCTGCGACTTTTCCGTGAGCTGAATACTGAATTGTCTGCAATCAAAAGAAAATATACTGCCAAATGCATTCAAATACCTAAACTACATAATAATATGATAATTACATACCTAAAGCTTCCTCAGAAATCACTTTATCTATTGGTGAAACTGTGCGTAAATACCATCGTTCGTTTTTATGTTTATCGCGTTAAAACTGACAGACTGGACGTGACGAAGACTTCATTTTATAGAGAACCAAGGTAATCAATATAGGTCAAGGAATTAGTAAGCTGAAGTGGCAGTGTGCTGGTCACATTAATTGCAAAACCGATAACCGTAGGAGTAGTTCTAGGGTGGAGACCGCGCCTTGGCAAACGACGATCTACTAGGTACGCCAAATGGCTGGCAGCGGATGGACACGAAAAGCCGAGAATCGGGCTTAGTGGCATTTGGCACAGGGGCCATTGGAGACGCCTATATCCAGCGATAGACTATGGCAGGCTGATTAGGTATTATGATGTTGATGATACATTTATCCAGCTGACTTCATATAAATGCATCACATAACGCGCGGTCAGGCGTGAGCTCCCGCTTAGGAACCAGTGGAGCATTTGATATCCTAACAGCGAATTGACCTTCATTTCAACGTCCGTGTAACGTCTTTCCTAAAGGTAAAACACGGTGTCATTTTTATAGGAGCCCTTGTCCTCCCATATTCATAGGAAGCGTTACTAGTTGGTTTGATAGTAATACAAGGTATACTTAAGCACTAGAATTAACAAGAAGAACACCAGCTGCGGTGACCCTCACCTCATGGAGATTCATCTGGTAGTTTTCTAGTGTAACCGTGGTCATAAGCTTTGGCATTCGCTAAGTTCGACGTAACCTAGACATTCGACAGTGTCTAACACTATGCATTCCTACCAAATTACCTACCAATACATGGAATCTCTGACGGATGATTAAAATTAATTTTAAGCTATTTCAGAAATTGGAGCATCAAAATCATTGTAAACGGTCTTTATTCCGAAACCAAGGACATTAACACGGGTGTTCCACAAGGCACGATGCTGTGCCCAAAGCTTTTATTCTGCATATGCTTTTATGCTGATAAAATACAGGAGGTGTCCCTCCTGGTAATCATATTTTGATAAATTTATAAGATTTTGAACCTCGGCATTTTGTGTTGCATATTTCTAATCATCCGATTTATTGGACTACACACTACAACATACGGAGTTACAGTAATTACCATTTGAAACATTTTACTCATTTCACTTTTTATCACAATCATAAATATTTATCACAAAAACATGGAGTTTCGGCTGCCTTCTAGTGAATTTTTATATTTTTGGAAAATCGTATAACCGTGGTGCACTTATTCATATAAATAAACTAAACAGCGAATAAAAACTAATTCGAAATATTTTTTATTACGGAATCTGAGTCACTTTGCCTGGACTAGTCGCTCTATTAATCATTGTGGCTAGATTAAGTTCGCTTATAAAAACAAAACAATTATTTTGAACTTTAATAAAATAGGAAGTGCCATAATTAGTTTGAGGAAAATTAAATGTTGGACTACATTATGAAATGAAAATTGCGTCTCACGTCTTGCCGCGGCCGTGGTACTGTATGTTGGACATAAATAATGTATGTACTACACCACTGTTACGACAACACAAATATAGGTAGGATGTGCACAATAAAGGCGGACATACAAAGAAGAAAAAGGCAAAGACAGCTAAGTTGCCGTAAAACCTTTGAATACTTTTTATGACGAATTTTGCGCAATTTCGCCCTATCGCAAGACTTCAAACACAGCAAAAAATATGTACTAATACGTTAGGTGAGGCAATCTTAAAGAAAGGAAGTTGAGACCCATTTTGGCCATGCTTGCAAGGCTTACCAAGCCACTTTCTTCTATGCCTAAATTTGATTACAAATATACTTAGAAATATGCTTTTTTAAATTAATAATAATAATAATAATTTATTCATCCTCAAAAATACAAAAAGGTACACTACAATTAGCCTTAAATTAGATTAATTGGTAATACTAGCCTAA
This sequence comes from Euclidia mi, assembly GCA_944739405.2. Classification (NCBI taxonomy): domain Eukaryota; kingdom Metazoa; phylum Arthropoda; class Insecta; order Lepidoptera; family Erebidae; genus Euclidia; species Euclidia mi. The sequence continues at coordinate 82,261,555 of OX123189.2, forward strand.
AGTCTTTTATTTAGTTTTACATAATATCATACATGGCTGAATAAACAATAGTGTACATAAGGCTAAAAAAATAACTAGTTGCACCATTGGCAAAAAAAACTAAGATTGCGTTATAATTATAATACATGGGCTACCTGCTCGAACTAGGTTATACCTGTGTTTCGAGCTGACTCTTGAATATTACATAATGATCCAAATGACAATTAATATTTAATTGTAAGCTATATTATAACGTAGTCGTAAGTAATTAAATTAAGATTTATAGTAAAGTATTATAGACAAATTTATTTAAAATTAGTATTATAGACTAATTTATTTTATAAAACAAACACGTAAAAATAAACTTGAATGAGACAACGCAGTCATGACAAGAACTGTGCTTTTCAAGGCCATTGTCGTCACTGCTATATTTTATTTTTAACATTAAACGGTCTATTATCTTGCATCGATACGTAAACGAGGAAGAAAGTTTGTACAACTCCGGTTTTGACCAAAAAGTTGCTGGACAAGTCTGTTTTTGAAATGAAAATCTTATTAGTTTACATCAAAAGCTTTAATAAAAAAAAAATGCCTTTATACAAATTTTTGTTGATCGGGCTCACAACAATCGCATTCTTCAACATCGGCATCAGCATCGTCATCATACTCATCATTGACGTTATTTTCTGTAACTACAGCAGTTGATGTATGACTGGAAATTATGGTTTTGAAGCATTCAAGTTCAGGCTTTTCTGACCATTGTTCTCCAAACTGCTTAGCCATGAGTTGCTCCACATCTTTCTACTTCTGCTGCTTAATCTCATTCACAGCTGCAAGTCTTCGAAGAAGTAATGGGTGGTTCTGTGATGATTTTAGTAAAGATACCGTGTTGAGTTCGTTTTCAGGAGTATTATAAAAATTTTACACTTTTATGCCGCCGTGTAGTTATATAAGAAAAACAAGACTCAGCTCGGCTCACATTTCTTCCTCTAAATACCTCTGTCTCTCACACGACGTTGACGAGATTGCCCCCTAGTTGGCGCGGTAGTAAATTTTAATGGACAAGTTACAATTTGTTTGAAAATCCATCAACATGAAAATATTTGAATTGTTTTAGTCCAGTTTTGATTGAAAATCTAAATCAAGTAAAATGTTAGCCTACTTTTTAAAGGACAAGTCCTTTTCTACATGAAAAGGCAAATTTCCATCTTTATTTTGAATATGAAAGAGCCGGAATTGATTAAAAATCTTTTGGTAATGCATAGATGTTTACTTTCAGAGGTATATAAAAAAGAATAAAAATTTTGATACGTGGACAAGTCCGGTTTTGTTCGCCTGCTCCTCAACACTGTCAAATTCTCTCCTATTTTTTCAAATAATTCAAATTGATAACAGTTGTTGTATTTTACAAATCAGCTACTGTTCTTAAATGATCATAAAAAATATTAGGTGACTACACACCTATTTCAATGAGTACATTTCTAAACGTTTTTTAGTACATATTGGTGTCGCCGACTATATCTGGATGTACCTATACAACATTATAAAAAAGCAAACATCGCCATCAAGGTTTTTGACCCACAGGTCGTGACTGACGTTGCGGTGCAAGAACAAGTAATGTTCTCAGATGTACACCTAACAAAAGAACGAGAAATGCATGAATACACGTGTTATATGATCAAAGAAAAAACCGTGGTAACTCTACAGAAAATTATTTACATCGGCTTTTTTGTACTAAGAACATCGATAGTTTTTGCTCTATTTATGCAAGGCACCCCGGATTTCCCCTCCTACTTATACTGCCTGAAGATTGGATTATTCCTTATCTAAATCACACTACTCCATAATATAGATGTATAGGTACGACCTTATTAGCAAATTAAACAAATACATGCATTTCTTGGAACAATAGGTGTTATTATTCCGTCTTGCTTGGTTGCCCACTTTGATATGGTTCAATGCTTCAATATGTGAACACATAAATAGGTATGGTCCTACGATAATTATACATGAAGGTATGGTTTCGTCCTATCAAGTAACATGTAAGAATATTGCTTAATCAAACAACACTCGTGTTTTTCCTCATAGTTTACTTATGTGATGAACAAGTGACTAAGCTTGTTTTCTCGATAATTTATTCAACAATCACTGTCTATCGCTTCGTGATCACGGAATGCATGTTAGTAATCTTGGCAACAGAATTTGTGACGTTTACCTATTGTATGTAATTTCGTTGATATTTTTTTAAATTAATCGCGAGCGCGAGCATCTTCGGGAAGCACAAGATTTTAGTTCATTTGTCCCATGTTTAGTTAGATAATTTGGCAGTTTCGTTCAAGCTAGGTCGAGATTATAGTTATAACAGTACCATTTCATGATGTAAATTTGTATGATTTTCAATGTAAAACCTCTGCAATGGATATGCACCCCCCATGATGGACAGGCATACATTTCTGATGATTTCCTTTAGCCATTTGTTATCTTAACCCGTACTAGAGGCAATACGATGCGTATACGTTCAAGCCACGTCACGTTGAGCCAGTGTCTCATCAATTCCTACCAAAGTCCTAAATCTGTCACTGTGGGACAATTCCTGCAGTGAATTAGTATTTGATGAAGTTAAGCGAGGTTATCGTAAGTGGTTGTAGTTTTTGGACGTCCCGGACGTTCATCTGTTCCCTAGCTCTTACGATCATTTAAATTCAGCTGCTCAAAATGTCATTGTGGTAAATGATAAATTTGGGTTGAACTCGGGTAATGCAGACTTTACCCGAGTTCAACCCAAATTTAAATTGCGTCGGCGTATTGCCTTTTAATAACAATTTCATGACAGATCGATACAAAATTTTCCATTTTCACAAAAACAATCAAATGGCTGTTAAACAGCAACCACGCGTCCAAAATGACTGAACTTTTGGCAATGATTTTGGTAAGTAACTGCCGAAAGAAGTACAATTACATTCAAAATACTTATTTTGACGAGTGCTGCTTCCTTCAGGTTAAGGTCGGCAACTTTTCAGACCGCCCTAGTACGTGCACCTCATTCCTGTAGGTACCTCCCATGGCGCACCCAACCTTGAGGTTATAAAGGATCGAATCTGTCATGGTTATGGGGACTTTTTGGCAGCGCATTTTTTTACCCCAACCTTGGATAACTAAGTATGGGCTCCCCTTTTGTAGGGCGTTTGTAGTAAAAAATCATCCCATTCTGACGTCTATAAAAAATAGTAGTAGGTATACTCTATTATGAATTTATGATAGACAATAAGCAGAGATAGCCGAGTGGAGATACTAACAGTCTGCTATGCAGATGGTAACGGCTTCGAATACACAGCACGAACCACTGCCTTTTCGAAGTTAGGTGCGTATTAAATTGTTAATTATCGCCTGCCACATGTCTCGGAGAGCAAGTTAAATTATCAGTCCCGGCTGTCATGAAGATTTTTGCCAGTCGTTACAGGGAGTCATTCAAATAAAATGATATTGGTCTAAAACAGTATCAGTTTTTTTTCCATGGTTTAGAGTAAATAAATATTTAGTCTTAACCATGGAATATGGCTATCCCTTTGGGTTGCTGAGGTCAGACGACAGTCGCTTGTAGAAAAAGTGATATTCTGTCAAATCTGTTTAGATTACTAAGTGGATCCTGATATTGGGCTTCAAGGCGAGAAGTGTTGGATGTAACTGGGATAACGGTGGGACGATGAAGATGAAAATTTTGCAACGGCGCAGTTATTGGAGCTCGCTCCAGGCGGAAAAAGAAAAGTTACGAAAATGGTTGAAAAGTTTTAAGTATGTGTTTGTGTGTGTGGACATGCACGTGCACGTGCACATCGTGTAGATAGTGTAGGTATAGTGGCGTGTTACCTCGGTGAGCGCGGCGCGCGTGCACTTGAGCGTGGTGCGCGAGTTGTTGGAGAGGCGCGCGTTGAGCACGTGTACGTGTACGTATAGTGGCGTGTTACCTCGGTGAGCGAGGCGCGCGTGCACTTGAGCGTGGTGCGCGAGTTGTTGGAGAGGCGCGCGTTGAGCACGTGTACGTGTACGTATAGTGGCGTGTTACCTCGGTGAGCGCGGCGCGCGTGCACTTGAGCGTGGTGCGCGAGTTGTTGGAGAGGCGCGCCTTGAGCACGTGTACGTGTACGTATAGTGGCGTGTTACCTCGGTGAGCGCGGCGCGCGTGCACTTGAGCGTGGTGCGCGAGTTGTTGGAGAGGCGCGCGTTGAGCACGTGTACGTGTACGTATAGTGGCGTGTTACCTCGGTGAGCGAGGCGCGCGTGCACTTGAGCGTGGTGCGCGAGTTGTTGGAGAGGCGCGCGTTGAGCACGTGTACGTGTACGTATAGTGGCGTGTTACCTCGGTGAGCGCGGCGCGCGTGCACTTGAGCGTGGTGCGCGAGTTGTTGGAGAGGCGCGCGTTGAGCACGTGTACGTGTACGTATAGTGGCGTGTTACCTCGGTGAGCGCGGCGCGCGTGCACTTGAGCGTGGTGCGCGAGTTGTTGGAGAGGCGCGCGTTGAGCACGTGTACGTATAGTGGCGTGTTACCTCGGTGAGCGCGGCGCGCGTGCACTTGAGCGTGGTGCGCGAGTTGTTGGAGAGGCGCGCGTTGAGCACGTGTACGTATAGTGGCGTGTTACCTCGGTGAGCGCGGCGCGCGTGCACTTGAGCGTGGTGCGCGAGTTGTTGGAGAGGCGCGCGTTGAGCACGTGTACGTGTACGTATAGTGGCGTGTTACCTCGGTGAGCGCGGCGCGCGTGCACTTGAGCGTGGTGCGCGAGTTGTTGGAGAGGCGCGCGTTGAGCACGTGTACGTATAGTGGCGTGTTACCTCGGTGAGCGAGGCGCGCGTGCACTTGAGCGTGGTGCGCGAGTTGTTGGAGAGGCGCGCGTTGAGCACGTGTACGTATAGTGGCGTGTTACCTCGGTGAGCGAGGCGCGCGTGCACTTGAGCGTGGTGCGCGAGTTGTTGGAGAGGCGCGCGTTGAGCACGTGTACGTATAGTGGCGTGTTACCTCGGTGAGCGAGGCGCGCGTGCACTTGAGCGTGGTGCGCGAGTTGTTGGAGAGGCGCGCGTTGAGCACGTGTACGTATAGTGGCGTGTTACCTCGGTGAGCGCGGCGCGCGTGCACTTGAGCGTGGTGCGCGAGTTGTTGGAGAGGCGCGCGTTGAGCACGTGTACGTGTACGTATAGTGGCGTGTTACCTCGGTGAGCGAGGCGCGCGTGCACTTGAGCGTGGTGCGCGAGTTGTTGGAGAGGCGCGCGTTGAGCACGTGTACGTATAGTGGCGTGTTACCTCGGTGAGCGCGGCGCGCGTGCACTTGAGCGTGGTGCGCGAGTTGTTGGAGAGGCGCGCGTTGAGCACGTGTACGTGTACGTATAGTGGCGTGTTACCTCGGTGAGCGCGGCGCGCGTGCACTTGAGCGTGGTGCGCGAGTTGTTGGAGAGGCGCGCGTTGAGCACGTGTACGTATAGTGGCGTGTTACCTCGGTGAGCGCGGCGCGCGTGCACTTGAGCGTGGTGCGCGAGTTGTTGGAGAGGCGCGCGTTGAGCACGTGTACGTATAGTGGCGTGTTACCTCGGTGAGCGCGGCGCGCGTGCACTTGAGCGTGGTGCGCGAGTTGTTGGAGAGGCGCGCGTTGAGCACGTGTACGTGTACGTATAGTGGCGTGTTACCTCGGTGAGCGAGGCGCGCGTGCACTTGAGCGTGGTGCGCGAGTTGTTGGAGAGGCGCGCGTTGAGCACGTGTACGTATAGTGGCGTGTTACCTCGGTGAGCGCGGCGCGCGTGCACTTGAGCGTGGTGCGCGAGTTGTTGGAGAGGCGCGCGTTGAGCACGTGTACGTGTACGTATAGTGGCGTGTTACCTCGGTGAGCGAGGCGCGCGTGCACTTGAGCGTGGTGCGCGAGTTGTTGGAGAGGCGCGCGTTGAGCACGTGTACGTGTACGTATAGTGGCGTGTTACCTCGGTGAGCGAGGCGCGCGTGCACTTGAGCGTGGTGCGCGAGTTGTTGGAGAGGCGCGCGTTGAGCACGTGTACGTGTACGTATAGTGGCGTGTTACCTCGGTGAGCGCGGCGCGCGTGCACTTGAGCGTGGTGCGCGAGTTGTTGGAGAGGCGCGCGTTGAGCACGTGTACGTATAGTGGCGTGTTACCTCAGTGAGCGCGGCGCGCGTGCACTTGAGCGTGGTGCGCGAGTTGTTGGAGAGGCGCGCGTTGAGCACGTGTACGTGTACGTATAGTGGCGTGTTACCTCGGTGAGCGAGGCGCGCGTGCACTTGAGCGTGGTGCGCGAGTTGTTGGAGAGGCGCGCGTTGAGCACGTGTACGTGTACGTATAGTGGCGTGTTACCTCGGTGAGCGCGGCGCGCGTGCACTTGAGCGTGGTGCGCGAGTTGTTGGAGAGGCGCGCGTTGAGCACGTGTACGTGTACGTATAGTGGCGTGTTACCTCGGTGAGCGCGGCGCGCGTGCACTTGAGCGTGGTGCGCGAGTTGTTGGAGAGGCGCGCGTTGAGCACGTGTACGTGTACGTATAGTGGCGTGTTACCTCGGTGAGCGAGGCGCGCGTGCACTTGAGCGTGGTGCGCGAGTTGTTGGAGAGGCGCGCGTTGAGCACGTGTACGTGTACGTATAGTGGCGTGTTACCTCGGTGAGCGAGGCGCGCGTGCACTTGAGCGTGGTGCGCGAGTTGTTGGAGAGGCGCGCGTTGAGCACGTGTACGTATAGTGGCGTGTTACCTCGGTGAGCGCGGCGCGCGTGCACTTGAGCGTGGTGCGCGAGTTGTTGGAGAGGCGCGCGTTGAGCACGTGTACGTGTACGTATAGTGGCGTGTTACCTCGGTGAGCGAGGCGCGCGTGCACTTGAGCGTGGTGCGCGAGTTGTTGGAGAGGCGCGCGTTGAGCACGTGTACGTGTACGTATAGTGGCGTGTTACCTCGGTGAGCGCGGCGCGCGTGCACTTGAGCGTGGTGCGCGAGTTGTTGGAGAGGCGCGCGTTGAGCACGTGTACGTGTACGTATAGTGGCGTGTTACCTCGGTGAGCGAGGCGCGCGTGCACTTGAGCGTGGTGCGCGAGTTGTTGGAGAGGCGCGCGTTGAGCACGTGTACGTGTACGTATAGTGGCGTGTTACCTCGGTGAGCGCGGCGCGCGTGCACTTGAGCGTGGTGCGCGAGTTGTTGGAGAGGCGCGCGTTGAGCACGTGTACGTATAGTGGCGTGTTACCTCGGTGAGCGAGGCGCGCGTGCACTTGAGCGTGGTGCGCGAGTTGTTGGAAAGGCGCGCGTTGAGCACGTGTACGTGTACGTATAGTGGCGTGTTACCTCGGTGAGCGCGGCGCGCGTGCACTTGAGCGTGGTGCGCGAGTTGTTGGAGAGGCGCGCGTTGAGCACGTGTACGTGTACGTATAGTGGCGTGTTACCTCGGTGAGCGCGGCGCGCGTGCACTTGAGCGTGGTGCGCGAGTTGTTGGAGAGGCGCGCGTTGAGCACGTGTACGTATAGTGGCGTGTTACCTCGGTGAGCGAGGCGCGCGTGCACTTGAGCGTGGTGCGCGAGTTGTTGGAGAGGCGCGCGTTGAGCACGTGTACGTGTACGTATAGTGGCGTGTTACCTCGGTGAGCGCGGCGCGCGTGCACTTGAGCGTGGTGCGCGAGTTGTTGGAGAGGCGCGCGTTGAGCACGTGTACGTGTACGTATAGTGGCGTGTTACCTCGGTGAGCGAGGCGCGCGTGCACTTGAGCGTGGTGCGCGAGTTGTTGGAGAGGCGCGCGTTGAGCACGTGTACGTATAGTGGCGTGTTACCTCGGTGAGCGCGGCGCGCGTGCACTTGAGCGTGGTGCGCGAGTTGTTGGAGAGGCGCGCGTTGAGCACGTGTACGTATAGTGGCGTGTTACCTCGGTGAGCGCGGCGCGCGTGCACTTGAGCGTGGTGCGCGAGTTGTTGGAGAGGCGCGCGTTGAGCACGTGTACGTATAGTGGCGTGTTACCTCGGTGAGCGCGGCGCGCGTGCACTTGAGCGTGGTGCGCGAGTTGTTGGAGAGGCGCGCGTTGAGCACGTGTACGTGTACGTATAGTGGCGTGTTACCTCGGTGAGCGAGGCGCGCGTGCACTTGAGCGTGGTGCGCGAGTTGTTGGAGAGGCGCGCGTTGAGCACGTGTACGTGTACGTATAGTGGCGTGTTACCTCGGTGAGCGCGGCGCGCGTGCACTTGAGCGTGGTGCGCGAGTTGTTGGAGAGGCGCGCGTTGAGCACGTGTACGTGTACGTATAGTGGCGTGTTACCTCGGTGAGCGAGGCGCGCGTGCACTTGAGCGTGGTGCGCGAGTTGTTGGAGAGGCGCGCGTTGAGCACGTGTACGTGTACGTATAGTGGCGTGTTACCTCGGTGAGCGCGGCGCGCGTGCACTTGAGCGTGGTGCGCGAGTTGTTGGAGAGGCGCGCGTTGAGCACGTGTACGTATAGTGGCGTGTTACCTCGGTGAGCGCGGCGCGCGTGCACTTGAGCGTGGTGCGCGAGTTGTTGGAGAGGCGCGCGTTGAGCACGTGTACGTGTACGTATAGTGGCGTGTTACCTCGGTGAGCGAGGCGCGCGTGCACTTGAGCGTGGTGCGCGAGTTGTTGGAGAGGCGCGCGTTGAGCACGTGTACGTGTACGTATAGTGGCGTGTTACCTCGGTGAGCGCGGCGCGCGTGCACTTGAGCGTGGTGCGCGAGTTGTTGGAGAGGCGCGCGTTGAGCACGTGTACGTGTACGTATAGTGGCGTGTTACCTCGGTGAGCGAGGCGCGCGTGCACTTGAGCGTGGTGCGCGAGTTGTTGGAGAGGCGCGCGTTGAGCACGTGTACGTGTACGTATAGTGGCGTGTTACCTCGGTGAGCGCGGCGCGCGTGCACTTGAGCGTGGTGCGCGAGTTGTTGGAGAGGCGCGCGTTGAGCACGTGTACGTGTACGTATAGTGGCGTGTTACCTCGGTGAGCGAGGCGCGCGTGCACTTGAGCGTGGTGCGCGAGTTGTTGGAGAGGCGCGCGTTGAGCACGTGTACGTGTACGTATAGTGGCGTGTTACCTCGGTGAGCGAGGCGCGCGTGCACTTGAGCGTGGTGCGCGAGTTGTTGGAGAGGCGCGCGTTGAGCACGTGTACGTGTACGTATAGTGGCGTGTTACCTCGGTGAGCGCGGCGCGCGTGCACTTGAGCGTGGTGCGCGAGTTGTTGGAGAGGCGCGCGTTGAGCACGTGTACGTGTACGTATAGTGGCGTGTTACCTCGGTGAGCGAGGCGCGCGTGCACTTGAGCGTGGTGCGCGAGTTGTTGGAGAGGCGCGCGTTGAGCACGTGTACGTGTACGTATAGTGGCGTGTTACCTCGGTGAGCGCGGCGCGCGTGCACTTGAGCGTGGTGCGCGAGTTGTTGGAGAGGCGCGCGTTGAGCACGTGTACGTGTACGTATAGTGGCGTGTTACCTCGGTGAGCGAGGCGCGCGTGCACTTGAGCGTGGTGCGCGAGTTGTTGGAGAGGCGCGCGTTGAGCACGTGTACGTGTACGTATAGTGGCGTGTTACCTCGGTGAGCGCGGCGCGCGTGCACTTGAGCGTGGTGCGCGAGTTGTTGGAGAGGCGCGCGTTGAGCACGTGTACGTGTACGTATAGTGGCGTGTTACCTCGGTGAGCGAGGCGCGCGTGCACTTGAGCGTGGTGCGCGAGTTGTTGGAGAGGCGCGCGTTGAGCACGTGTACGTGTACGTATAGTGGCGTGTTACCTCGGTGAGCGCGGCGCGCGTGCACTTGAGCGTGGTGCGCGAGTTGTTGGAGAGGCGCGCGTTGAGCACGATGCTCTCGCCGGGCACGTAGGCGCCGCGCTCCAGCGACACGCTGCACGCCACGGCGCCGCCGCCCACGCACCCCACGCCCAGCCGGTGCACCACGCTGCACTCGAACTGTTGCTGCACACACACCACACACCATTGTTAGCCTTACAGTCAGAGGTACCATAGGGACTGATAGACCCGGGGGAACAGTCAGTGGAGCAACTGGCGCTACTAGTCGATTTTGATTTGGAATGCTTTATTTGATTAGGAAGATGAGTCAAAGGAGTCAAGCCTAGCCAAGTGGACTTGCTGTGGAAAGATTCAGATGCTTCTGTATAGGTGCGAGAGAGAATCGAAGATTGATCTGAGAGCTCATTATCCCTCTACATCCACTCTGGGGAAGAGTCACCCTGACACAATCACATTTGGGTTTAAATTAAAAACTACGCTCCCGACAAAATAGTTCGAGTAAGTTGCGCTTCAAACATGAGATTGGGAGAGCTACCAATTAGCATATTTTATACTTAATTACAACGTTCTCTGAAAATTATTTTTTATTTTGTAGTAGTATTCAAATAGGCTGCATTTATACCATGTTTTTCGTATGAACCTGAATCAATGATAGGTACTTCATATATTGTTGTTATTATTTGTGTGGCGAGTTGCAAAGTGAAGTATGTCTACAAAGACCATTTTAAGAGAGGCAAAATGTTTGCTAAAAATACGAAATATTATAAACTTAAAACATAAAACATCTAAACTTACAGATAAAACAGGTGGTTCCAAATTAAGATCGATCGGGTTCATAACGATGAAGACTTGCTGGTTCTTGTGCGTGAGTCCGTTGGGCTCCCTGAGTGCCGCCTTGCAGTAGTACTGCACCCAGCCGTGCGTGCCAAGGAACGTGGACGGCAGGCCCGTCGGCAGACCCAGCTTGAACGGGAAGCTGTGTATGCCCGGCGATAGGACCGATGTGCTGTGACCTAGTTGGATTGATGCAAATAAGATTATATAAATGAAGACGGCGGCTAAAAATACTGACTATTTTATTAATTTTCCTGCCCAGAAAAATCTTGAGTAATAGCGCAGAAATTATGGCTACTCGATAACATATTACAAGGGGCGTACGGCTTGTACAGCTTTAGCCACGGCATGTCCCTTCTCAATTTTAACGGCATTTGGCATACTGATTGACCAGAGACGGCTCCACCGGCGCGCTGGCTAGCAATATAATACACACACATCAACAAAGTCTAGGGATATTTTATATTTCATCAAATATCTAAAAATCTATGAAGAATTTTCTGATACAGTAAATAGAAGAATCATAGATTATTTTAAGGTCTTTAATAAAAATAAAAAACATTTCGTGTTTTTTTTTGTTTTAAATAAAAAAAATATTTTTTTTAATCATCATGGAAAATTAGTATGATAACAACAAACATTTCTTCTTAAAAAACTATTAATTTTAATAAAAATGGAAAAAATCTTGTAAAATCTAATCATTAATAATCAGTGTTGCCACCTCTTACATTGATTACACATCGACATCGATTGTTAATACTTAAAATTAAATTGTCAATGTCTTGCTGCGGTATGAGGTCCCATGTCCTTTGCAAGTGTTCGTAAAGTTGTTGTTCAGTCGTCAAATTTGGTGGAAAATCTCTCAAAGCTTTTCGTTGTAACATGTCCCAGGCATGCTCGATAGGATTTAAGTCGGGCGACTGTGCAGTGTGCAGGCCAATCCAAAACTTGAATATCGTGCTCTCGGAGAGCGGTCGATACCAGCCGCGCCGTATGGCAAGGAGCATTATCGTGCATGAGTAGAAATTCATGGCCTATTTGAGTTCTGTGTGGGACAATAACGGGCTCTACTACCTCCTCGTGGTATTTTTGTGCAGTCATGCTGCCTTGGATCCAAACGAGTTGGGTTCGTCCGCCAAGACGAATTCCTGCCCACACCATGATTGTCCCGCCTTGGTATGGGTGGACCTCCTGAGGGTGCCGTAGACGGCTAACTCTCCCTGGAGCTCTCCAAACGCGTGTTCTTCGTGAATCCGGGTGAAACCCAAACCGGGACTCATCGGTGAACAGCACCAAAGACCATTGTTCGTCACTCCATGGTAAATGCTCCCGAGCCCACGAAAGCCGCCGACCGCGATTGCCACGTCGCAATGCTGGGACACGCAATGGTCTTCGAGCATGAAGATCAACTTCATGTAACCTTCTTCGCACGGTTTGGTCGCTTATCAGCAGCTGGTGGTCCTCCTGGAGCCTTTGCAGTAGTTGCAGCGCTGTGATATTGGGTTGTCTTCTGGCGGTCATTTGGAGAAATCGATCCTGTCTCTGCGTAGTAACACGATATCTACCTGTGTGCTGTTCGGCCACATCTCCAGTACTGCGATAACGTGACCACAACCTTGATATCACATTTTGACTGGTATGTAGGGCCTCAGCAACGACGCGTTGAATTGCACCATTTTCTAACATGCCCACGGCTCGTAACATTTCATCTCGACTCAAATGACGACGTGACATGACTTTTAAAGTTCGTACGTCACGTTAAATTAAAAAAGAAAAACAATTAAAAACCCTTTTCATTAATAATTATAATAAAACAGTTTTAACTTTCTTTAATGTAACGAATTACTAGCAAATTTGCCGCCATATTTTGTTTATTATTTTGTTTTTTTTCTTTCCATGTTCAAATTTTGAAAATAGAATAAAAGAGGTTTTAATCTGTATATAAACTTTTTGTGGAAACTAACAAGGTTCTAAACTATAAACTCGTAAATAATTTAGGATTAAGATATCCCTAGACTTTGTTGATGTGTGTATGTACAATACAAATGGCGAATCCATGCAATTTCATATCTATCATCTCCTACTAACGTAGGATAATTAATTTAAAACATAAAATTAATATTTCAACTTAAATTAATATTAATATTTCGCCTACCCTTTCGGGGATACAGGCGTGAGTCTATATATATATATATATATATATATATATATATATATATATATATATATATATATATATATATATATATATATATATATAAATATTTCTTCAGAATCTACGAAACTTAAAGCTTAACTTTTACGAAAGACAAATATGAAGGAAACCTAACACTAAAAATATATCGATAATGAAATTTGCGGAATTTCATTATCGATATATTCGAAAAACAATGATACATGTATACCTAGTTTTGTTAATTAAACACTTTGGATACTGTTACCACAAATCGTAGATATGCGGATAACGGCCTTACGGCCCTGTCACGACTTTGCCGCTCTGAGCGGCGGCTTAGCGCGGGGCGGCTAGCGGCAAGATCAAATGTATGAAGACGTTCGAAGCACGCCACGAGCCGCCGCGCACAGCGATAACGCGCGCGTTTTTTTTGGCGCGATTGGCTGCGCGGCGAGCGGCGCGGCGTGCGGTGCGGCGAGCGGCGGGAACAAATGTACTGCGACCGAGTCCGACGCCACGACTCCGAGCGGCACAGACAGCGTTACGCGAGGGACGAACTAGGCGGTTAAACTATTTGTTAAATATTTTGTGGCGGTAATGAATACGGAGACATTTAAAGTCGAAATTTTTAAACGGTCGCGTGTGTGGATAGCAACACATCCGCTGTATAAATACAAAAATGTTAATAAAACGTTGCGAGATGTAATGAAACAATGTTTTACAGAATGTAATGGTAGGTTTTAATATAAATCGCAAACATTAAAACATTGTGTAATGTACATATGTACCTATTTAGGTACAGACACAGCTACTTTGAAAGTTAAAAGGTGATTTACCTACCTACTTAACGTAATCTACGTTGTGTAGGTACCTATTCAACGCCTCATTAATTGCGAATATGTATTATTCCTTTGATATAAAATACTTGTAAGAAATGAAGATCCAATGTCGACAATTTTGTAGGTATACCGTATAGTTACACAAAGATATTTTGGCTATCGCCATATTTATGGGTAACTCCGTCGGCCCAAATACGTCCACATTTGCCGCTGCGTTTACCGCTGCTGTAGGGTCGTGGCGTGCACGACGCTCTGCCGCGCCGCCCGCCGCGACGCGCGCCGCTTAGACCGATTTCGTGAACAGGCCCTTAAGGGCGTGGTCACGAGATCGGTCTAAGCGGCGACCGGCGCGGCAGGGGCGATGTACATGGCGCGTTTACTCTGAGGCGGCCGCGCATCGCGTCACAGTAAACGCGCCATGTACATCGAAAACGCTCGCCGCTGCCGCCCGCCGCTGTAGGCCGTGACCGGGCCGTAAAGCATAAGGAGGTTGAGCAAATATTGTGGTACAACCTTCGGCTTAACAAGTGTTTAACCAGATGTTCAGGTTTTTAACAGGCAAATATATTTCGTTTCCATTTTGACCATGTTGAAGTTTTATAATCTTGAAGTTTAAAATGCCTGTCTCGTATAAGGTGCATACATACCTTCATAAGTCTAGCAGTTTGCTTTTAAGTTTAGCTGCGATTCGCATTAATGAATAGCATAAGTCAACAAATAAAATAAACGTAATGTATTTGAAACACTATCCAACAAATACAACACAAGAATAACGGTTGTGGGTATGGGCATTGTAACTAAGAGGCGATTTAGGAAATACACGAACCAAATAGTAGCTCTGGAAAGAGGTAAAGTCGAAATCAAACCCTGTACCAACCCATCTGGCCAGCGTAGTGTAACCGGCCCAATTCTCCTATTAACTCATAATGCTATTGTGATGCGAATTAGGAGAGGCTGGAGAGGCCTATGCCTAGGAGTGGACTGCGAAGGCCTGTATGATGATGATGATGAAAAAAGGTACAATACCTGGTTCACCAAGCAGCCTCATCCTGAAGTCGATATAGTTCTCTTTGTCAAACAGTCTCTCATGACGACCAGAGCCGACCCTCACCACGCCTTCTCCAATTACGTGGAAGTGCAGACCTGAAATGTTATGTTTATGAGAAAATTTTTGTACATTGTTCTTAAAGTTGAGTTTTGGGTGTCACCCCAAAAAGGGTGGCACCCGGGGCGGACCGCACCGCCCCCCCCCCCCCCCTCCTACGCCACTGGAGATATGACTCACATACAATCAGTTAAACTTATTATCTAAATCCATTGATATAAAAAATATTTTTTGTATATCAATGACTCGACAATCTCGGCTGGGGCACAATGAGTACGCTGCGAATTGTGTTACGTCAGCGCAGTGGTAGCATAGTTTTCTTCTTCTTGCCTTGTCAATTGCGATTTAAATTATGCGCTGCAAGTAGTCTCAATTAACTGCAGAGAACTTAGGGTTCCCACCAAGAACTTAGGGTCCCAAGCCAACCTCATCTGCAAGTGGTGCACCTGCCGATCAACAGACGAGGCTCTGGCAAACAAAATGTCCCGATAAGCGGCAATAGGCTCGCCACCTATTACGTGGGATCAAAACACTGGCGAAGAGTGGGTGTTCAATATGTATAATAAAGAAAACCTCGACATCAAACCCGACAGCAACTCATCTAGCCAGGGTATAGCTGGCCAAATCCTTCAGCACTTCGCAATAGTCACAATTCCATTGTGACAAAAATTACAAGAGACCTATGTCCAGCATAAGACTGTGAAATACTGTTATAGTGATGATTAATGTACAATCGAACAACTGCCCTCTAGACCACCATAAGGGCGAGAATCGCTCAGCAGGACATCGTCGCTTCCAGTGCTACTTTACACACACATTGACCCTCGTATACAAAACAAGTTTCTAGTGTGCCTCGACTCTAAGAGCGAGCCAAGGATTTTTTTTTCAAACTGGTCCACCGCCAACTTGTTTGACTGTACATACTGCTTTATTTCAGTCATCTTCTTTGAACTGTCTAGAAGACAGCACTAATGCCTTAGGCCACACTACGTTTAAAAACGCGAGCTCTTAAGGGCGCGCAATGATTTGTAGCCTATAAATCAGTAGTTGGGTATTGAAATCTTCAAGTTACAAGATGACTCAGCTAAAACACGCCCATGGTTAACATAAGTATGGCCTTAGGCTAAAATAAATCAGGCCTATTACAACATAATGTCAAATAATACACATTGTAATCATTATGTCATACCCACATATTACATTTTATTACAACATGCATGGGAACTAGTGTGCAGAGGCTGCACATTACCAGCTTAAACAAAGAGCAATAAAATATTTAATGGTATGCTTTCATTACTTATTATTGTATTCAGACTTGAAATAAGTTTAATTACAGTGTGGGTATTCTGAATAGGTAGGTATCTAATAATGAACTGCTGCCTATGAAGTAATTGGATTTTAACCAATTCATTGCAAACACCTTTTTACTTAAAATATCACAGATTGCAGTGTACTTTTTTATCTAACTTTTATATCTAGTAGGTACCAAATAATGATTAAAAATCTCTGAGGCTTTTTAATACAAGCAAAAACTTAAAAAGATCACTGTAGGTATTTTCTGCATTACAAATAAAAATACTTTTTATTTAGTTATTTTTAAAAACCACTTTAATAGAGTTTTATCTTAATACATTTTGTCACTACTAGTGTTGCAAGTCGGATGGAAAAGTAATGTATGGCCCCATTGACTTGCCATGTGGCTGGAATTGAACAACTACTTAAATTTAAGGGATATTATTTTTTGGATATTCTTTTCCTGTTTACGATTCTAAAAATCATTATTGTAAATTTAATAAAAATCTCCCTTTTTTGAATTGATTTTATAAAGCAGTATGTATTAAATTGACAGTCAAGAAGCATTGATAAGAGACTGAAATAATAAGACAGGGTTATGTTTCTTTATTTTTAATTTGGTAAATAATAATATATTCTAGCCTTATCCATCATCATGTAGGCCCAAACTAAGCAGAGGTTCTACTATGGCTACTAGACAATGAATGTGTGTCATAGTCAATATGTAATAACAATCTTGACCTTTTAGTATATTACAAAACTAGCTTTTAATTAATTAATAAAACTGAAATCAATGTCTTTGTCCACTTAAATAAAATAATACATAAGCTTCTTCCCAGTCAGCATTCTCTAATGTATAATTCAATAAATATGTGCCAGAGCATGGATAATTTAACATTTTAATAAGAATATTTCATCGGCTAAATGCCACAAATTAACATTTCTATAGCTTCTTGACTAGTAAGTTTGAGAATGTAATATTGAGTTTACATCACAACAAATATGAAAACAAACCATTACACAATAGAGTATTCAAATAACACAAACTTTCTTTATTTAAATATCAAGTAAACTTACCTAACACAGGTGTATCATCTTGTAGTTCCATAAGCACTTTTCCAGATAAAAACTGTCCAGGGAAGTATAACAGTGATGTGTTATCAAACACTATAAGGAACTTGAGGAGTTTGCGCGGCATTTTGTGTCCTTATGTCTTGCTTTAATCACTTAAATACCTGTATCAGTAAAATAAAATACTAGAAATCACTCCATTCATAACTAATAGTCAATGCACTAAGCTAACGATATTATTTAGTGATGCAAATGTAAATAAGTAATACATTATATAATTTAAAACACGGACGAGTATTTACTCTAAAACTTTTTCACACTTCGCACACCTTAGTGACACCTGCTTATTTTAGCAATATCAGATGAGAGAATTAGCAAACCTTGTACCTACGAAAGTCACGCCTACGATGAGATATCTCATTAAACTTCTGACATCGTAGGCTGTATACAACAAAGTTAAGAAATATGTTAATCGAAGGCCATCAACTATGACCACAACTCCTACCTCGATTTTTAAAGCAACCTTATGAATGGAAAACACATCTAAATGTATAGCAATGCAACCCTGTATGTTTATTGTCAATAATAAGTATTCACTGACTCTGTTTTACAAGTAAAAAAGAAAATATTTAATTACAAAATTTAACAAAACTTTTTAGGAGAAGTGAGAACTTTGATTGACTTGACATTTCAGAACTTTGAAGTTGAAGTCTAAGTTACGATGCGTTCATATTTTGAATAATCCAATAATTACACCAGAAACCTATCGTAAAATCAGACATACTTTTTATATCAGTGTAAGAACTGTAAGATTTTTCGCTATTAACATATTAGAAAAGCTACTGCGGCCGATAACTTAAACTGAGTCGTCACCGACATCATTATCACATAGGTACCTATCTAAATCATCTAATGATTTAAGAACGCATGAAATCATTTGACATTTGACGTAACTTTGACACCAGGAACATCAAAATCTTCATCAAAATCTTCTTACTTCATAGCTCGATTACAATTGGTAGAAATCTAAGGACTTTGATATTTGCACCAATAAGAAATGAGAATTCAAATCTTATATTTATTTGTTGCAAAGCGTAACACACTTGCTCGTTAAATGGGCGACAGCGGCTTATGGATTTGTTTATATTGCTTTAAAAAATAAACGACGTTCTTAGGATTAATTCGTAGATTTTAAATACAAGAAATAAAACCTCAAGATGCCGAGTGAAATGATAACATTGCAACTTGGCCAATGCGGCAATCAAAGTGAGTTTCATTGTTGTGAAAACATTCGGTACATTTAAATTTATTTCTGCGCTCTAATTAAAATTAATTGGTTATCTACAGTTGGCTTCGAGTTCTGGAAACAGCTATGCATAGAACACGGAATATCTCCAGAGGGAATACTGGAGGAGTACGCGTCAGCAGGTTCGGATCGCAAAGATGTGTTCTTTTACCAAGCAGATGATGATCACTACATCCCAAGGGCTGTATTGTTGGACCTGGAGCCCCGTGTCATACACACTATTATGAACTCACCGTATGCAAAGGTAAGAGATGCCTCTGTGTAAAAAATTGCATGTAAGTAAAGTATTTAGGATAGATCCAAGTGTTTATCTCCTGTCTTAGTGTCACATGCTATTTTTAACTCTATCTTAATCAGCTTGTGTTAGACTTAGTCACCACTACTTTAATCTATATCCTCTATGCAATATTTTGTTTCAGTTATACAATCCTGAGAATGTGTACCTGTCAAAGCATGGTGGAGGTGCAGGTAATAACTGGGCATCAGGCTATGCCCAGGGTGAGAAGTTGAATGAGGAGGTGTTCGATATTATAAACAGAGAGGCAGATGGTAGTGACAACTTGGAGGTATGTATGTGTGATTGATACACAGCTTTTACTTTATTTTGTGTTGATTTCTTAGATCCCCAAAAGAAAACTAATGCTTTTGAAACAGTCTCATTTTGCCTAGCAATTTAAGAGTAGGTAAGTAAAGAGTTTTGGGATAAATTTATGAGATTATAAGCCATACTGTACCACTCTACATATCATCATATGATATATATACCTTCTGCAAGTCAACTGTAATTTAAACCATTTGTTTCTTTGCAGGGCTTTGTGCTATGTCACTCAATAGCTGGTGGTACGGGTTCTGGAATGGGCTCCTACATTCTGGAACACTTGTCAGATCGGTTTCCTAAGAAATTGGTGCAGACTTACAGTGTTTTCCCCAACTTGGATGAAATAAGGTAATATTTTATAAACTTATAAACAAAAAGGCTTCATCATCATTATGCTAGTGTCATCCATGATGCAAGACTTCTGTTTTGTAGCTCAAAGTCTGATTTTTAATCTTATCAGATTGGCCAAATATTAAGAAACCATTTCAAAGAGTGACTGTCATTTGAACTTTGTAATCCACAATAATACCTGTATTCCATGGCTTCAACAAATTGGTTTGACATTTTATAGCAAACAAACAATCAAATCATTTATTTGCCTGAATATGGGTTCACATGAGATGTTACATATTATAGAAAGTTCTAATTCCATATTCTACCTTACAAGGCATGCAAATGTTTAGTTATTAAGTATATTATCTACAACATAATCTTTTACTAATATATAAAGCTGAAGAGTTTGTTTGTTTGTTTGGTTGAACGCGCTAATCTCAGGAACTACTGGTCCGATTTGAAAAATTCTTTCAGGGTTAGATAGCCCATTTATCGAGGAAGGCTATAGGCTATATAACATCACGCTATGAGCGACGGGAGCAGAGCAGTAGCCTTAAATAACGCGGGTGTAACCGCAGGCATCGTCTATTAATCCATATATACTAATATTTAAATTTATCTACAACATAATTATTATTATTCAATGTATATTAAAATTTCAAATTAATCCATTAACATGAAATAGTCAAGCACAAGTTGTGTTATTATTTTATCATTTTTTTCTATTTTGCCGTTGATAAATGTAGTAGTTGATTGTGACAAGAGAAATATTTTGTTTTTCTAGGAATATGAGTAGTTCATATGAATATACATAGTTTAAGCAACAACAATAGTATATTTCTTTGTGAGTAAACAAATATTCTCAAGGATGATTAATTGTTTACAACACAAAGTTAGAGAAAGACAGTAACATTTTGTTACTCTTGAATACAATGACTATGCAGAGCTTTATTATAGTTTTGTGGTGTGAACAGTAGCAAACATTTTTCTCAATCAACTGAATGTTATGTTACATCTTCAACAAGATGACGATGAAGTTGGCTCTTTTAATTTATTACATCTGACCAACATAATATACTGTTGATGGCAAGCCTGTGTTTGTAAGATCATACTGTCAAAAGGCTTATACATATTTCATCCTTGTCATAACATTTTTCAGGGGATGAGTTGAATATATTAAAGTTGTACCCAGTCTCTATATAAATTCAAATATTGTGTGGTAATCAAATAACTATAAAACGAAAACATGTAGGGCAAATCTAAGCAAGAAATTTCTGAAACTTATTGGTGCTTGTTGGACACAAAAATATAAGTTATTAACTGTACCAGAACAAATCTCATCTCAGTAATTTCCGTAAACCACTTATATTTTATTATTCAATCTGTGCACGTCGGCGCAGTCACGCGATCAGTGGTCAATGACTGTTCAATCCAATCAAGATACAATGTCAAGATTATGAACGCCAGTACCTAATGTGTCTTAGTTTTTTACATGAATTTGCTACATTTGTAAGTGTGTTATACAAACTAGGCGGAAAGGAATGTAGTAAACATTTCTTAAATATTTTTGTATAATGAGTGACGCTTTCGACTCGCATTATAAACATTCCTTGGTGGTTTCTCACGTCGAAGCAGCTTGGTGCAATTTAAACGGCGATTTTAACTATAAATACGAGTTTTTGACCCGCTATGCGGGTAGGGTCTATATTATATCATCCTTTCTTTTCTGCGGTGGAATCTCTAATTAGGGCTGTCACCCTCCGTCTCTTGAGCCAGCCAGAGGCCGAATCCCGGGCGGGATCGCGGTATTTGCGGTAGCTTATGTCAACTGCGATTCGTGTGACCCAGCCACACAATTAATTAACAGGTGGTGTTAGTAAGTATGCCCCCAACGCCCAGCCCTCGAATCGTTCGATCGCACTCTAAAACCGAGTGGTGAAGTCAAGACGGTTCATAACAAATTTCTACCATGCAACAAGGAAAAGAAAAGTTTCGGGGCTTGCTTACTAAAACCAACGCGGTGTCTGTCGGCGGCGATCATTACCATCCGAGCAATACCTTGTTCGCGCCAGTTTCAAAGAAAAATCTAAATTTGTTCTTCCAGTGACGTAGTAGTCCAGCCATACAACTCGTTGCTCACACTGAAGCGCCTGACGGAGAGTGCGGACTGCGTGATGGTGCTGGACAACACGGCGCTCAACCGCATCGCCAGCGACCGCCTGCACATACAGAACCCCTCGTTCGCGCAGATCAACACGCTCGTCTCCACTATCATGAGCGCCAGTACCGCTACTCTAAGGTACTGTTGTTGTATTACCATTATCCAATCGTGTTCCTAAATTATAAAGGTATTCATTTGTCAGGCTCATCACTATGGATTTTTTATTGCTAGCTATAGAAAGACGAGGTAATAGATATCTCATTGTAGATAAGTGGGAACCGCAGTTCATACAGTTGGCTGCGTCACAAAACACAACATAGCCACTGCAAATCGCGACGATGCGAAAAGAAATAAGAAGACATACATACACACATACCTACATAACGTCAAGCCTTTTATCCCCGAAGGGGTAGGCAGAGGTGTATTTCTACACCCACTTTTCGCCAGATATACTTTAATCCCACGTAATAAGGGGCGAGCCTATTGCCGTACCGGGCACATTTCCAGACTCCGTGCTGCTATTGAGAATTTCGTGACAGAAAAACCCAATAACACTGCTCGACCCAGGAATCGAACCCAGGACCTCCCGATCCCACGCGCACATTTATGCCGCGAGACCAACGAGGCAGTCGTATAGGGTTTGATGTCGAGTTTTCCGTCTCTACGCAAAGATGGTATTTGCATCGTGTTATCCCTTAGTCGCCTTTTACGACACCCACGGGAAGATAGGGGGTGGTGACACTTGTATTCTATGCCGTCAACGTGAGAATAAAAAAGGGAATTGGGCCTCCAACACGTTTACTCATCGGTGTACTCCAGTATTCTGCTCTGATATTTCGTCCCCGGGCCTAAACGCATTTATGACCTGGTTCCGGTTGTGATATATATTTATAAACCTATAATTTCTCACAACGCGCGATGCTCGGACAGCCTCCTAGAGCTACTTGCAACCATTTCTCTCCATCTAAGTTACTTATGCGTTGATTGTCACATTTATGTTAAGTGTATGTTTTCGTGTGCAGGTATCCATCATACATGAACAATGACCTGATCAGCCTGGTGGCGCCGCTGATCCCCACGCCGCGGCTGCACTTCCTCATGACGGGCTACACGCCGCTCACCGCCGACCACGAACTTAATACCGTGAGTTGTACATCATATAACTACCTGTTTATCAACTGTCGCATTGCTGGGAACAGCTCGGAGAAGATCGTAGTTGAGCTTAGAATCGTAATTAATTCATGAGAATGTAGCAGTAGCTATATACCACTGAGGCCATCTATCGTACGACGGCGAAGACAACTATCACAATGACATCTTACAGACAGGACGGAACTTAAAGTCCTGAATCGCGCAGACTTCGCACACGAGATGACTGTATTTGAGATGAGTACATATTATTAAATTTATTATACATACTAATACTACATCCCAAATACGTCCGTCGTACTGCAGTCTACCAGTCACAATAGCCTGGTCAGAGAATCCTCCCTTTAGTTGGAGGAACACCACACACTTTTTCTTCCACAAGTATTTGTAGAGTTTTTCATGTCTTCATATTCTATACATAGTTAGGCTAAAGTTTTTGAATGACAGCGTTTTGCGTCGCCAGATACACGATAAAACGTGAAGTGTCCACAGGGCTTGAATGGCCCTGTATTCGGGGCTACTTACTAAAACCACCATAATGTTCCAAGTTGCGTGCATAGGGTTCCCACCAAGAACTTAGGGTCCCAAGCCAACCTCACCTGCAAGTGGTGCACCTGCCGATCAACGGACGAGGCTCTGGCTAACAAAATATCCCGATAAGCGGCAATAGGCTCGCCACCTATTACGTGGGATCAAAACACTGGCGAAAAGTGGGCGTTTAATATGCCTCTGCCTACCCCTTCGGGGAAACAGGCGTGAGTCTATGTATGTATGTCTGTATGTGTATGTTCCATATGGTAGAGCGATATTGTTTATCCATATATGATACACCTTTTACACACGGTTACACGTCAAGGTACACACTTTGACCTTTGTACCGTTCTTATAGCGAAGGAAATAAGTGTTAGAATCCCATTGCAATTGTATAGATTGACTAGTAGCTGTGTGTACTTGTGTTGATGATTTGTTGTTTGTTTTAGGCACCGAAAATACGAAAAACTACAGTCTTAGACGTAATGCAACGATTGCTACAACCAAAGAACATGATGGTGTCTCTAAGTCCAGACAGAACAAACCAGCACTGTTATATATCAATATTGAATATCATACAGGTAAGAAAAGTAGACTACATTGTATAATATCATCATTTATATTGTTACGAGCTGGGGTTCGGTGATCAATTAAACTCCTATGCCACTAAAACTACACATTATTTAACACACAAAAACACTTAATTACGCACTTGTGAAAACTCCATTTCACACCACTAAACACTTCAGACTCTTCCAATCCTTCGCAGATCTTGATCGCTCCGCTTATTCGATTGTACTGTGTCGATTCGCTCGTCCACGCGGTATTTATACAGGCCATATAACAAACTAGTCATTTCTAGTTTTCTCGAGAATGTCCTCGTAACAGTCGAAACATAATCGATACTTCGAGTAAACAAACAGTAACGCCACCTAGTAGAGAACAGTAACGCCACCTAGTAGAGAGTCGATAAAACACTTTTAAACCACCGATACATCCGCTCTCTTCTAGTTCTCTCATTCACCGATAGATGGCGTTATTTTCAAATATCGCCATTCGTAACACTGCCTCCCTCTTAGACGTGTTCGTCTCGAACATCGTTGGACCCATAGTAACGAGCCAACCGGTCCACATGAACTATCTTCGGTGCACCTCGCGGCCCCTTCTGGATTCGATAGGTGACGTCGTTCATCCTGGTAATTATGCGATATGGCCCGTCCCATCTGGCTTGTAACTTAGGCTATTTACCTTTGCTTCGTACTGGGTTATGAAGCCACACCATTGATCCCTCCTCGAAGCCTTTGTTGTTCGCCTTCCGGTCGTAGCGAGTCTACATCTTTTCAGACATCTGTGTTGTCCAGATTCCTTGATGTGCTCGTATACGTCGTACCGGTGATTAAGTCTGTAGGTAAACGTAATTCTCTTCCGAAATTGGCAAGAGCTGATGTTACTCCTGTGGTTTCGTGGACCGCACTGCGATATGACAGGAGGAATGGTTGGATGTGCTTGTCCCAATCTCTTTGTTTGCTCTCCACGACCTTCGCCAGGTATCTTTCCAGTGATTGGTTAAACCGTTCAACCATGCCATCTGATTGCGGGTGATAAGCCGTGGTCCTGGTTTTATGTGCACCCATCACGCGACAAGTCTCCTTGAGCAACTCAGATTCGAAGTTCCGGCCTTGATCGCTGTGGATTTCCAAGGGCACCCCGAACCGACAAAAGACTTCATGCACCAGCTTATCGGCCACTGTGGCAGCTTCTTGATTTGGGATTGCAAACACTTCAGGCCACTTCGTGAAGTAATCCATCACAACCAGGAAGTATTTGTTTCCTTCCTGGCTCTCAGGAAACGGCCCAGCGACATCCAAGGCTATGCGCTCCCATGAGGCTCCCACATTGTACACCTTTAATGCACTTCTGCTACGAGTATGTGGCCCCTTCACAGCCGCACAACTTGTGCATTAGCGGCACCAATCCTCGACGTCATCCCGACAGTGGAGCCAATAAAACTGCTCTCGGATCTTAGTAAGGGTCTTCTTAACTCCCATGTGACCTCCCGAAGCACCATCGTGATAGAGCTGCAAGACTTCCGGCACCTTATTTTTGGGCACTACCATTTGCAAATGGTACTGGTTACCGCGAGCGTTTTCCCATTTGCGGCACAGAACTCCATCCTGGACAACCAAGCTTTCCCACTGTGCCCAATAACTCTTGGTGATAGGGCTCATTGCTGCGATATCACTCCATTTGGGCCTAGGAGCGCCTGATTTCTTCCATTGGAGAATCGGCTGTACGTCCTTGTTGTCTTGCTGAGCACTCTGCAAAGCTTCTTTCCATTCGTCGCTCAGATACGTCTTCAACATCCTCACTTATGCTGCCTGCTTCGCTTCCTGTCGGGCACAGTGCTTGTACTGGTCGGGACACGGCCTACGCGATAGAGCATCTGCGTTACCATGGGACTTGACGCTGCGATGTTGTATTTCAAAATCAAACTCTTGCAGCAGTTCAATCCATCTGGCTACTTGTCTTTCAGGGTTCTTAAAATTGAAGTAGCCATTTCAGCGCAGCGTGGTCGGTTCGCAGGTGGAATTTACGCCCCGACAAATATTTGTTGAAATGCTGCAATGTCTTTATTACAGCCAAAATTTCCCGCCGGGTGACGCACTAGTTTCTTTCGGGTTTGGATAAGGCCTTGCTGAATTATGCTATAACAACTTCTTGATCACCTTTCTTTTGTGACAGCACGCCGCCAATTCCAGTGTTACTGGCATGTGTCAACTATGAATTCATGGTCATTGTCAGGGTAGCCTAGAATAGGTGCAGTACACAGATGTTCCTTGAGCTTCTGGAATGCAACGTCACAGCTCTCATTCCAACAGAACTGTACCCTGTCTTCGGTGAGCTTATGAAGAGGTCGAGCAATGTCAGCAAAGTTCTTCACAAACCGTCGATAGTTGGAGCATAATCCGAGGAATGCTCTGACCTGCATTTTGTTCTCTGGAACTGGCCATTCCTTCACGGCAATGATCTTATCCGGGTCGGTTTGGATACCTTTCTCCGACACCACGTCCTAGAAAGTTCACTTGCCGTCTGAATAACGCGCATTTCTTCGGACTCAGCTTTAAATTAGCTCCTCGTATCTTTGACAGCACTTGCTCCAAGTTTCGAAGGTGATCCTGGAAGGTGTGCCCCACGATGATGATGTCATCCAAGTAGACCAGGCAGGCGTCTCCAATCAATCCCATAAGCACTCGCCCATCAGTCTCTCAAATGTAGCCGGAGCGTTGCACAATCCAAAGGGCATCACGTCAAATTGCCATAATCCTTTCCCTGTGGAGAATGCTGTCTTTTCCTTATCGCAAGGGTCTATTTCCACCTGCCAGTAGCCACTTTTTAGATCTAAGGTAGAAAACCACTTCATCCCCGTCAGCGTATCCAGTGTGTCATCGATCCTTGGCAGTGGGTAGCTGTCCTTCTTCGTGATGTCGTTAAATCGGCGTTAGTCTACACAGAAGCGCATGCTGCCATCCTTCTTCTTAACTAGCACAACCGGAGAGCACCACAGGCTGGACGAAGGCTCGATTACGCCTTCCTTCACCATACCTTCGATCATAGCTTCCACTTCTCGTTCTCGTGCCACTGGCACACGTCTTGGCCTCTGGCGAATGGTGCTTCACTTCCCGTGTTTATTTTGTGCTGGACTAGTGCTGTCTTCCCTATGTCGGCATCACTGGTCGAGAAAATATCAGCGAACCGGTTTAACATCTTCTCTGCCTTGGTTTTCTCTTCTTCCGACAGGGTGCTTTGGCAGTCCTCTAAAAGTGAAGACACGTTGAATCGTGCACCCTGAACCTTGGCGTTGTTAGGTTGCTCTTGACATCTACGCATCCAAGCCGCTTCTTCATAGGTGCCCAATTCCGTCCCTTTCTTGAGCAACATTTCCTTGTCACTTGCATTTAATGCGCGTACTGATGAAACTTTAGTATCCCTTACCAAGGTTCGAGCAATCTTCCATGAGGCATCTTTCTCTAGGCCTTCGATAAGTACGCAACGGTTCCCCTGACCCAAATTCCCTGGTAGACAAACTGGTACAACCGTTTCCGACCGCGGGTGAAGAATGAAATTCTTCAGGCAGTAAACTTTTCCTGAAGTTGCACCTTCCATGAAGACGTCTTCTGAGCCACACTTCAACTCTCCCTGGTTAACATCGATCTCGCAGTGATGCTTCCGCATGAAGTCTAGGCCCAAGATGCAGTCGTCACTATATCGGCCACGATGACTTTGTGACGGTAAACTTTGTTGTCTAGCTTCAGATCCACCTCAATTTCACCTCGGCCGGTTATGCGCTGACCGGTAGCTGTTCTCAGATTCACACATTCATTGTTCCTGAAGCAGCCCCTAAGAACCCGTCTTGCCAGATGGAAACCGACGACTGTCCGAGAAGCACCCGTGTCCAATGTCAGCTTGCATGGTGTTCTGTTAATTTCGCCTTCAATGATCAGGCTGTTCCCGTCACATGATTGCGAGATCGAGATACTTGGGGCTCTTCCATTACCAGTCAGCACCCGCCCCGCAATCCTGGCTTCTATTCGTTTCCCTGCTCTCGCTGCCTGGCAGGCACATCAGGCGACCCCTTTGGTGGAGACAGGGTGTCTACGCTTTGGGCAGCTCAAGCGGATATGGCCTCTTTCCCCGCAGTTGTAGCACTGAGGTGACGACACAACTTCCCTGATGCCGGGACCTCGATCGTCGCGTCGCACTGCTTCCACCTCCAGAGCGTGGGCTAAGGCGTCCTTGAGGTCCTTATGCCCAAGTCTCACCGCTGCTCTAGCCTCCAGGTCGCGGATTCCAACCGTAAATACCTGTACGAGGTTCCCATCTATCAGCGCAGGCGACGACTGGTATGCCTTCCTGACCAACTTTTCCACCTCCAGAGCCCACTGCTGCAGATTTTCTCCGGTGCGTTGTGTCCTGTCCTTCATCTGAGCACGATAATCGTGTTCTAGGTGCGCGTCACCGTATCCCGCCTCCAGGAGCTTTTCGTAGGTAACGTCTTACCCGAGTGCCTCCAACTCTGTCAAGGCCCGGTCGCGAAGGCCCAAGGTTAGGGCGGTTAAGACCTGTTCTCTGGTCCACCCATTCGATCGCATCACAGCCTCAAATTGGATTTTATATGCTGACCATGATGACGAGCCATCAAATGGTGGAACCTTAAACCCACGAGGCGAGGGCGCTACAGCCGCTGATGTCACTTTGAGCCCACGCAATTTCTTCTGCACTGCAGCAACACAGGCCTCGTGGTGGTCATGTATGCGCTTCTCAATGTCGCTGATACGGGCCTCGTGCTGCTGGAGTTCCTCCTTGACCGCCTTCAAGTCCTTCCCCACTGCGGCGCTGAGGTCCTTCATGAGCACTAGCTGTTTCTCCAGACGGCGGGCGTGCTCCTCCTTGTCGCGCTGCAGCTGTTCCTCTAGGCGGCGCGCGTGCTCCTTTTGACGGCGAGCCTGCTCCTCCTTGTCGCGCTTTAGCTGTTCCTCTTGACGGCGGGCCTGCTACTGCAGCCGCAGAGTCGCCTGGTCCACCAGACGATGGAGAAGGAATGTCTCCGAAGCGTCTCTGGTCCAGGTCTTGCTGGCGCTGATTCCTGGTACGCACTCCTTCAGTTTCTTCCTTCGGCATAACCGGCATAATTTATCCCTTTCTTCTGACACCAATTTGTTACGAGCTGGGGTTCGGTGATAAATTAAACTCCTATGCCACTAAAACTGCACTTTATTTAACACACAAAAACACTTAATTACGCACTTGTGAAAACTCTATTTCACACCACTAAACACTTCCGACTCTTCCAATCCTTCGCTGATCTTGATCGCTCCGCTTATTCGATTTTACTGTGTCGATTCGCTCTTCCACGCGGTATTTATACCGGCCGGATAACAAACTAGTCAATTCTAGTCTTCCCGAGAATGTTCTCGTAACAGTCGAAACATAATCGATACTTTGAGTAAACAAACAGTATCGCCACCTATTAGATGAAACAGTTTTAAACCACCGATACATCCGCTGTCTTCTAGTTCTCTCAGTCACCGATAGATGGCGTTATTTTCAAATATCGCCATTCTTAACAATATTTTTTAGGAAAGAGAACTACCTATTTAAGAATCACGCAAAGAATATGCGACTTCTTTAAATTGCGTAAGCTTAGCTGATAGCTCTAATAATAATACCTTAGTAGAACTCACACACAAAGGTAGCGATAACCTAGTGGGGATACCAAAAGACTGCCATGCGAAACCGCGGCGCGCGCCACTGACTTTTCGGAGTTACGTGCGTATCGAATTATAGCTTTCCCCATGTCTCTGAGAGCACGTTAAACTGCTGGCTGTCATGAAGATATTTTACAGTCGTTATAGGGAGGTCAATAACTTCTGAATAAACTGACACTAGTCACCATAGATTGCGGCGATCAGACGGCAGTCGCTCTGTAGAAAAGCTAACATTAAAGCGCAATTCACACAGAACGCGGGTGCGTGTCGGGCGCGGGTCGGGACGGGAGCACGGCGGGTCTAATTACTCGTATTCATATGGAAGATACCACACTGCGCCACCCGACCTGCGCCCGACCCGCACACGCTTTCAGTGTGGTATCTTCCATATGAATACGAGTAATTAGACCCGCCGTACTCCCGGCGTCCCGACCCGCGCCCGACACGCACCCGCGTTCTGTGTGAGTTGCGTTTCAGTCAAATCCGGTTAATCCACTAAGCGGACTCCAAGATACAGCTGAGATAACGTTAGAACTCTAGAAGAATGATGAACATTTTCCAGAGATCTCATTGAAGCTCGTACCGGGCGCATAGAGTTAGTGACGGCCGGTCGGCTAGTATCAGCATCATCATCAGCCTGCCATACTTCACTGCTAGGCTTAAGCTTCTCCTATACTATGCCACTGAGCCCGATTTTGGCTACTAGTATATTGATCTGTAACAGAAATTTTGCTTCCTTTTGTCCAGGGCGAAGTGGACCCATCACAAGTGCACAAGTCTCTACAAAGGATCCGCGAGCGCAAGCTGGCGTCGTTCATCCCGTGGGGCCCCGCGTCCATACAGGTGGCGTTGTCGCGCCGCTCGCCCTACGTGCACGCCTCGCACAAGGTCTCGGGCCTGCTGCTGGCTAACCACACCAATATATCTTCGGTAAGTACTAAGTGGATCCATCGTACATACAGGTGGCGTCGCGCCGCTCGCCCTACGTGCACGCCTCGCACAAGGTCTCGGGCCTGCTGCTGGCTAACCACACCAATATATCTTCGGTAAGTACTAAGTGGATCCATCGTACATACAGGTGGCGTCGCGCCGCTCGCCCTACGTGCACGCCTCGCACAAGGTCTCGGGCCTGCTGCTGGCTAACCACACCAATATATCTTCGGTAAGTACTAAGTGGATCCATCGTACATACAGGTGGCGTCGCGCCGCTCGCCCTACGTGCACGCCTCGCACAAGGTCTCGGGCCTGCTGCTGGCTAACCACACCAATATATCTTCGGTAAGTACTAAGTGGATCCATCGTACATACAGGTGGCGTCGCGCCGCTCGCCCTACGTGCACGCCTCGCACAAGGTCTCGGGCCTGCTGCTGGCTAACCACACCAATATATCTTCGGTAAGTACTAAGTGGATCCATCGTACATACAGGTGGCGTCGCGCCGCTCGCCCTACGTGCACGCCTCGCACAAGGTCTCGGGCCTGCTGCTGGCTAACCACACCAATATATCTTCGGTAAGTACTAAGTGGATCCATCGTACATACAGGTGGCGTCGCGCCGCTCGCCCTACGTGCACGCCTCGCACAAGGTCTCGGGCCTGTTGCTGGCTAACCACACCAATATATCTTCGGTAAGTACTAAGTGGATCCATCGTACATACAGGTGGCGTCGCGCCGCTCGCCCTACGTGCACGCCTCGCACAAGGTCTCGGGCCTGCTGCTGGCTAACCACACCAATATATCTTCGGTAAGTACTAAGTGGATCCATCGTACATACAGGTGGCGTAGTCGCGCCGCTCGCCCTACGTGCACGCCTCGCACAAGGTCTCGGGCCTGCTGCTGGCTAACCACACCAATATATCTTCGGTAGGTACTAAGTGGATCCATCGTACATACAGGTGGCGTCGCGCCGCTCGCCCTACGTGCACGCCTCGCACAAGGTCTCGGGCCTGCTGCTGGCTAACCACACCAATATATCTTCGGTAAGTACTAAGTGGATCCATCGTACATACAGGTGGCGTAGTCGCGCCGCTCGCCCTACGTGCACGCCTCGCACAAGGTCTCGGGCCTGCTGCTGGCTAACCACACCAATATATCTTCGGTAAGTACTAAGTGGATCCATCGTACATACAGGTGGCGTAGTCGCGCCGCTCGCCCTACGTGCACGCCTCGCACAAGGTCTCGGGCCTGCTGCTGGCTAACCACACCAATATATCTTCGGTAAGTACTAAGTGGATCCATCGTACATACAGGTGGCGTAGTCGCGCCGCTCGCCCTACGTGCACGCCTCGCACAAGGTCTCGGGCCTGCTGCTGGCTAACCACACCAATATATCTTCGGTAAGTACTAAGTGGATCCATCGTACATACAGGTGGCGTAGTCGCGCCGCTCGCCCTACGTGCACGCCTCGCACAAGGTCTCGGGCCTGCTGCTGGCTAACCACACCAATATATCTTCGGTAAGTACTAAGTGGATCCATCGTACATACAGGTGGCGTAGTCGCGCCGCTCGCCCTACGTGCACGCCTCGCACAAGGTCTCGGGCCTGCTGCTGGCTAACCACACCAATATATCTTCGGTAAGTACTAAGTGGATCCATCGTACATACAGGTGGCGTAGTCGCGCCGCTCGCCCTACGTGCACGCCTCGCACAAGGTCTCGGGCCTGTTGCTGGCTAACCACACCAATATATCTTCGGTAAGTACTAAGTGGATCCATCGTACATACAGGTGGCGTTGTCGCGCCGCTCGCCCTACGTGCACGCCTCGCACAAGGTCTCGGGCCTGCTGCTGGCTAACCACACCAATATATCTTCGGTAAGTACTAAGTGGATCCATCGTACATACAGGTGGCGTAGTCGCGCCGCTCGCCCTACGTGCACGCCTCGCACAAGGTCTCGGGCCTGTTGCTGGCTAACCACACCAATATATCTTCGGTAAGTACATTATCAAATTATTATCAATGGAGTGCCAACCGGCTCTCGCTAACCTAACTTAAGACGCCCTGCTAGCATGACGATATTTGCAAAGTGGCTGGCAGAGCCTCGAAACAAAGATAAGACAATCAAAAAGTTTAAACTTTAAAGCCGCTGACATAGATCTTTATTCACTATAGCATTTGTAGCTTAGGCTTGTGTCCTAAAATGTAATTAGTGATTGATTCATTCCTTTATTAGATGTTAAGCCGAAATAACTGAATTTTTCTTCAAAACTCGATCAGCAACAATACTAATTAAGGCTTTTTAAAAAGCCTTTTTGAATTTGACGCGAAAACGCTCTGATGGCGGTTGAGTGATGTCACAAAGTGCAAAACAAAACAAACCGTGAATGAAGTCAGGTCTGGTATACCCACCTTTATTTTGTTATATTCGATTGGACTGGAACAGAGTTTGACGTTTTAGAAATGAAATGAAATTGCATAGAATAAATAACAATAGAATAGTTGTATTTACTGCCAACCAACACGTGACGTAATGCTCTCTGATTGGGGTTCACTGTCACAAGAATAAATATATTATTTTTAGTTTTAGAATTAAAAACAAAAACATTAATTTATAATTTTTATAATAAACTAGCGACCCGCCCCGGCTTTGCACGGGTGCAAAGTTATACATGTAAACCTTCCTCTTGAATCATTCTATCTATTAAAAAATACTGCATTGAAATTCCGTTGCGTAGTTTTGAAGATTTAAACATACATAGGGACAGACAGACAGATAACAGACTTTGTTTTATACTATGTGTAATGAAAATAAACTTTATTGATATCTACAATTCCGGAAAATCCGGATCGAAATCATTCGGCAAAGAACTAAAGTAACCGACATAGCTCAGCGAATAAGTAAGCTGAAGTGGCAGTGGGCAGGTCATATATGCCGCAGAACCGATGATCGCTGGAGCGGTCAGGTTCTTGAGAGGCGACCGCGTCTCGGCAAACGTAGTGTAGGGCGTCCTGTAGCTAGGTGGGACGATGATATTCGAAGGGCAGCGGGCAGGGATTGGAAGAGGAAAGCTGAAGACCGAGCTCATTGGCGCGCCATAGGAGAGGCCTACGTCCAGCAGTGGACTGATATAGGCTGATGATGATATCTACAAATAATAGATATAGATACTACAATCAAGTCCATTTGTTCTTAGTGGACACAAGCCTAGTCGTCAGCTCTCAACAAAAAAAAAGAAGCATCATAATCGGTCTATTCGTTTATGAGCTACGATACCACAGAGAAACATGTCAAACACCTAAGCCGGAAGAAAGAAAGATGTTAAATCTTTCTTGCTTCCAGAGCCAAAAGTGAACTGACTATGCCTTATTAACGGTCAGTCCCAATATAATTATGAGCTATCAAATTTTGTATGGAGCTTATGTGAAATATTGTTTTTTATAGATTCACCCTTGTATCCGCGGAGAGGTAGGCAGATGTGTAATATTACACCCACATTTCGCCATGAATTTTTAGGTTCCACGTAATAGGGGGCAAGCCTATGTGCCCGGTAACAGTTACCGGGCACATAACCAGACTCCGTGCTGCTACTGAGAATTCGGAAAAACCCAGTAACACTTGCCCGACCCGGGAATCGAACCCCGGGACCTCCGATCAGCAGTCGCATACGCTATCCACTGGACCACGGAGGCAGATCTCCAAATACATGGATAGATAGGATATTGAATCCAGCAGTTAATCTTCTGTTCATAACCAATAGGCTAGTTGACAAAAAATATTTTATAAGTCCGTCCTTTAGATTATTCAAAAATAAGCGATACGTATTTTTTATTTGTAAATTAAACCAAAAATTACCAAGATATAGCTCATTAAAGTTACGTATAACGTCACTTCGTGCTGCATTTTTTCGCACTAGATGACGTCACACGTAACTTTAATGGGCTATATCTTTGTTATTTTTTATTTAATCGAAAAAAGAAAATATACGTGTCCAATATTTTTTTATAATCTAAAATACGGACTAAATAAAATGTAATTATTTTGACCCTGGAAACTACCCTATTGATCGTATCTAACGCAATGTGTGCACAGTTGTTCGACAGATGCCTGCAACAGTTCGACAAGCTGCGCAAGCGCGAGGCGTTCCTGGAGGTATTCCGCAAGGAGCCCATGTTCAAGGAGTCCCTGGAGGAGTTCGACGAGTCGCGAGGAGTTGTTGATGATCTCGTGCAGGAATACCAGGCCGCCGCCACGCCTGACTATGTGCATTGGAACCCAGGTAGAGTTATAAACTTTTTCTAAACATTGTTGAGCTGCCACCACCTTGTGTTGATTATGAATGTAGTCATCAATTGACCATATAGAAGTAGCGTTTGTCTTCCGGGCATGGGTCTGCAGGGGCCCAGCTCTCGGGACCTAGGAGTCAACAGATTGTGAGCTCTTCCGGGCCAAGAGCCCGGCATTTATCAATCTAGGCTTGTTGTGTAGCTGTGTGGCGACCGGTATTTCCTGTCAATACACCCAATACATTCTGAATTACATGATTGTCTTTGTTACAGAAAGCAGTCAAATATAACGGTAAATGATAAGTGTTGATTGGAAACTACACGTCACAAGACAGAAAGGTTGTTGTACAAAGGGGATCCAAAGGAGATGTCGAGATGCGTCGCGCCCGCCGCCCGCCGTACACACGGACTCACACTTGTTACTTTAAGTTTTTGTTTAACCTGTGCCATTTATTATTGTATTCGTAATCTCATTTTGTTAACCTAGTTTATTACTACTCATAAAGTGGCCATGAATCTTTGTTTAAAGCACGCACACGCAATAAAAGAAATGCATTTTTTTTACCAAGAATTTATTTTTAATTTAATAGTAGCTATCTCTTTAACATTCCCTTATCCTTACATTTATCACTCTCGTGCGAACGTTTCACATGTGGTTTGTACGTCCCTGCTATTGACGATGCAACAGACTGCTTTACATTCTATGTATAACAACGATATTACGAGTACAACTACTTGAAACTGCGACTTTGTCAACTCATACCATATGGAATATAGTTTAGGCGCATCACAGGAGGTGAGCAGTGAAAGCACGAGATAAATTAATTCCTACACTCCCAAAATGTACTAAACATTATACAAATGCTGCACAATTGCTACGTAATATACAAAAATAATATCCTTGCATGAATGGCTTCTATACTCGTTTTTGTGTCCAGCGCACTAGAGAGCAGATCTAAAATCCACTGCCTTAATTTTAAATCCTTATTTATGTACTTTATCCACTTATATACTCAGTACTATGGCATATGTACAGGGAGTCTACTGCCATCACATTGAAAGATATAGTAAATACATTGATATACCATGATTAAATGTTTACCTCTAAACTATAACATGGAACATGTTGAACTTTTCTGATATATTCTTTAAACTGACATTAAATATGTACATTACAGATGACAGGAAAGTTGCTAAAATGGTATAAATTGATGTTGCCTCTGAATAATATTCCATATATCAACGAAACATCATATAAGGTGTTATTTGTTTTGAATGCTAAACATTTATTAATAAAAATAAAATTATCTTAAATAGGTAGCTTTTTAGCTTAGTATCTTGTTAATGACCTAATTAATTAGATATGAATAAATTTGGACTGCTCACTATGCTCACAACTTGTATACTAACAACAATCTGTAAATTGCAAGCAGCTAGCTGCTAATTTTCACATTTATATTGGCAAGTAAATGTCCTCATTAAACAAGTCGACAGAGTGAATGGTTAGTATGTGATGCAAAAAAAATAATATGACAGTGTCACTATGAGAACATAATGCGCGCGCTTCCCAACATACATTACTATCACCTAATTTAATTTTATACATCAATATAACAGTTGTTTTTATAAAAGTTTGTTTAAATTTCAACATACAACTACAAATACGAATCACAATGTCAATACTAAATCATGAAAGTGCCAAAAAAGAAAGTTATGTGATGAGAAATAAAATGCAACTGTGTAGAAGGTGAACATTCGTAAAATTAAAAGCGATGCTTTAGTGCGACGCGTTACTAGCAAAAATAAAAAATGTGGAATATTAGTTAGTGACAAGGTCCGAGGACCGGCCCTCTCGCGGGCGGACAGACGGAGGGCTAGGAGGTTTGGCTGGGCGCCGAGAACTTGGGCTGGATGATGGACGTCTTGCGCAGCGGCACGGTCTCTGGCGTGGGGATGGCGTCGCCGGTCGGCAGCTTGGCGGGCGCGGCCGGCGCCTTGAAAGGCGCTGCCAAGTTGCCTGGCCTCTGCTTCGCCATTTGATAGTCGCCAGAGTCAAAGAATTTTTGCTGAAATAAACAAATTATGATCAATGTTAATTTTGTATGCTTTTACTCAAACAAGAATTATTTATGTAGGTAAGTACAGTCGCTAAAAACAATGATTTATGCTACAATATCAATTATTCCATGTGATCATCATCATTATCCTGACTGCACCACAAGTATCTTATCAGTGAAAAGATACTGATGATAGATATAAGTTATCATCTATCATCAGTGATAATGGTAATTGTGATGTTATGTTATCCTGCTTGTACTTAAAGTTTAAGAGTGGACTGAGGTCCAGTGTGTATTATTATTTGTAATCAACGATCTGTACATTGATTACAAATAATAATACACACTGGACCTTGATAATGATTTATTGACTAACACATTAAACCTGCCTTAGCAGCACTATCTTTTAGCTGTGAAATAAGTTAAACAAGTAAAAATATTGATACTAGATCTGGTTGAACATGTAACAGCTTTCCTACAGAATCAAATACAACCTTTTCAAAAAGTTCAACAAGTTTTCCAAGGCTGCCAGTGAAATTAAATCAGAAGATGTACACACCAACAAAAGAGTCAAATTAATAGAAAGAATAATCAACTATGACTAGTATAATACCTCAAGCAATAATATCAATAAATCAACAGATCTCAGTTAGTGGTACATGGGATACATTATTTCAGACTTGTTTCTATGGGATATAGTTTGATACTATATATTTTTATCCGAATGTAGAATTTCCAGAATGTGCACAACAATATCAAGATTTTGTTACAAGTACAAATTCATTTCAGTGCCTTACTCCAACCATTGATTATTACCTACATAATCTTAGTTAGCCCTATCTAAATCCCAAAAAAATAAACACAGTTATTGAACCCCTCTCAACTGCAGAACATTGTTGAAAACACACAGCCTTCACCCTCATTGCCTGGCAATGCTCCTATTCTCTTAGTATAGGTGCCAACTGGTACCTAATTATGCTCAAATTGAGAAGCAGGTCAAACCAGAACATGTAAAATACAAGGTTAATGTATTGGTAGAATAATGTAGGTCAATTAATTTTGACAGGGTCAAGCAATTACATTTCATTATAAACCAATCACACATCTGAACAGATAGTGAGAGATAAAAAAAGTTGTTAATACTGACCCCCTTTGCTAGCCTCTTCGCCAAGAATGCTGAGTGACCGCTAGGCCCTCGACCAAGCATTGCATTTGGAAACTTTGCTTTTAACTTGGCTTCTTCTAGTTTCTCCAACTCTTTTGGCTGCAAAAATTTATACAAATAAGACATCACATATTCATTTTGTTCTCACATCATAGCTAAAAATGTTCAATGTTCAAATTACCAATACAAGATTTTATTCAGAGTAACATCATAAGAGATGGACACGGGTACATATTATGCTATGTCATCAAATATTTACTTTTTCTACTAAGTACCTTATCTATCATGAACATCAGCTTAGGTTCATCATACTCTAATAAATCAAAACAGATCAATTTTCTTTATTCGCTATTTAATCATTCTCATGCCACAGGAAATATATAACTTTAATTAAAAATCTTGCATAAACATCTATAAAATAAAATAAAAATTTGTTTATTGCCAAAAATAAACACAGAGCTATTGCCAGTGGCCCCACACTAGACAAGCCTGTCCTGTGGGTACTTACAACAATTACACTATTTTGTCATACATTATTAGCTAGAAGCATTAAACAGTGAAGGAATCCATGTGTGAATTTTATATGGAAGTAGGTAAATTTAAAGTAGAAGACTTCAAATAAAGTGAGATAAGTAGGTTGATCAAAGTTGCCATAACCACATAGGAAACAAAAGATACACAATACTTACATCCTTTGGAGGCTCATTCTGATCAGGTGAATCACCCATTTTGACAACTGTAAAAAAGTGGGTAATTATAAACTTTTAGCTATATACTTGGATCATTAGCGGTTATCAGTTCTAATTAACCTATCGGCAGTCCGACAAATAGATTTGTTTACCGACTAAAGAAAAACAATGCATGATAACAACTTGCTATTATCAAAACGAAGAAGCTAAAGATAAAACATAGAAAAGACTTCATTCAGGACGCTTATGCATTTTGAATTATTATTGGTGAAAAACACATGGGTCACAGCAATAATATTATACTGCAAGTAATTCAATAACGTTCAGCTAGAAAAGTTGTTTACCTTGACAATGCTGTTACAGCTCAACAATTATAACGCACTAAAACACAGTGAACTACAATACCGTTGATTAAATTGCAGATTGTATCGCAGAATTAATGAAAATTTGTTAAATTTATCAACAAATCGCAAATTCTCGTGATTTTTGTAACGTAAAAAATGGCGTTTTTATATATTACTTTACTCTTTGATGATATTGCTAGCAGTATGACATTTCTACCAGAATATCTACTGAAAATAATTACTACCAACGCAGTATCTCTAGAGATGTTGGTGACTTTAGTCCCGTTTACCGTTTTGCACAATCGGTCAGTCTCTGTAGTTTTGATATTATTTAGCTACCTGCGTGCGGGGAAACTTAGGCGGTTTAGTATAAGTAAGCTGCCGAATTGCCGATTGCGATGAGTCGCCACTATTTTTTCGGGTGTCACCCTGAAATACAAATTGTAGCAGTCAGCGACCACTGACTTGATGACTTAGTTCTACTAGCGGCCACCGGCCACTGTGGCGTCCGTTCTCCGTTGAGACCATGTTTTCAAAAATGCCACGTGCCCGTAAGCACAAGTTTTATATTTAGGGTGGGAGTGGTCTTATTACTACCAAACTTTTATAATTAATGCCGGACATACTTTAGAATCTACTAC